>OZ007600.1:264830615-266208615 GCA_963931845.1 Maratus michaelseni | reverse complement strand
TACACAAAAATTTCTAAAGGTTACTTGAAAATTATATTTTTTATCTGAAAAGTACAGAAAAAGACTTTTTTTTTCCCCTACTCAGACATTTGCAACTTTTGTCCTGCATAATAGAAAACATGTAAATATTAACTGCTTTCAATAAAACAAAATTAGTTTTACCAATGCAAAACTGGAATTTTATCAAATTTAGGAATTTTTTTTAAATATAAATCAGCATATGGAAAAATGGAGTGTGTTTATTATATGAACAATTATATTATTACTTTCATAAAGATGCATTTTCTTTAAATATATGAAGTTAAAACCAGCAATGATAAACTCTTAAAGATTTACCATTTTTTAAGAGGCTTTTTTTAAAGCTATAAAAAATTGCAGTTATTTATAAACAAATACTTTTGAATGAATCAAGGGAATAATATTTAACATAGTATCATTACTATAATTAGCAATTAATTGTCCAAATTTAGCATGAGGTCATTTTTATCTTCCTCAGTACTTTTAATTACAATTTAATTGCAACAAAACAGCCAAACTGCAGAAAGAAAAAAGAAGTGTTTTGGCTTAGCCTTCTCCCCCCCCCCCCCCAACCCAATGCCTAAACACTTCCACTCTCCTTTTTACTTTTTTCTATGTAACATAATAAAAAATGTATTAGAATCATGAAAATTTTCAACTTCTATTATTTGATGAATTGACATATTTTAGGATGCTTGATTAGGATTTGATAATTTTAATAAAATGTCCGTTTATGTCACAAATTTTGTGGATTCTGTAGCTCAAGAACTAACACACAGAAATTCAAAGATCTAGACATATCAGTTACAAGTGACAGTTCCATGAAACTGGCTGTAGATAGCACACAAATACATTTTACGGTATTGGAATTCGCTGCCTACAGAAAATCCTGTTTTTTCAGTTCTTAAGGCAATGAGACACTTTCATATCACTATGGTTTTAAACTCCTGCTCAATTGTAATATAACAATACAACTACAGCAAAATATGTGAAAATGAAATCTGTCTAAAACGGAATCCTTTCTTAAATGAAAAAAATCATTTCCCCAACAGAAAGTATATCAACTATTATACGTGCTAAAACGGAAATCTGTACAGTGGATTTTTTTCTTGTACCTTTCGATTCCGGCTTCGCAGGTTTTATTGAATAAATATTTGGCAAAACTGAGTACATAGTTCAATATTACATACTTTATGATTACCTATTTTTATTTTAAAATAAGTCGACTATTACAAATTTCGTAAAATTAACTTTGTAAATTTACATTGCAGAGAAGAGAGGGCGTAAAAAAAAAAAAAAAAAAAAAAAAAAAGCAAGCTAGTTTCGTTTCTGACTGATATCACTTGACTGTAAACGCCTCAGTTTAATTTGACATACTTGCAACTACAGTAAAATCTGTCTATAACGGATTCCTGTCTTAAATGAAAATATTACATAGTCTCAACAGAAGGAGTAACTACAATTACAACCACTAAGACGGATACCGGTATACAGCGAATTTTTTTACAGCTCCTTTCGATTTCGTTTTTACAGATTTTAATGAATAAATATTTGTAAAAGATGATTCCGTAGTTCAATATTACGTATTTTATAATTACATATTTTAAACTCATTTTTTATAAGTCGGCTATTAGAAGCTTAGTAAAATTATCTTCGTAAATTTACTTAGTGGAGCGGGGGGTAGGACGCCAAAATCAATGTTTGCCCCCGGTGAAAAAAAAAATCCCTGACGACTCGGCCTACAAGGACAGCTAGATTTCTAAGACGCAGACCGTGGGGTGCCTGTTTATTGGGAATTGCAGAAGAAATGACATTTTGCCATGATGAGGCAGTTGGGACCGCCTACTTCGAAATCTAACTTATTTTCAGGCGGAGCCGGCGGAGATTTTTTGTTTTTAATTTTCTTTTGCTATAAGGGTTGGTTCTATAAAAAACTTGTCAATATAACAGTTTTAGATAATATTAAGAGGATTTATAATAAATTCAAGCGGATTTGATATCTTGTGAATTGACGAAGTTATGAATTTTTTTTTCTTTTAAAACCCCCTCCTCCCCCCCCCCCATTGGCGCCATTTTGAATGATATCAAAAATCTGTGATACATAAATTTTCGTCCCTTTTCCTAGAAGTAATACTAACTTTAAACAGATTCGATACGTATCATAATTAAGACGTTATGGTTTTTTCTGTTTTCAGAAAAAGCCCCCCGCCCCATTCCCCTCCCCCCCCCTCCCGTGGTTCGATTTTTCCCATTAACGAGCCTGACCGAGATTTTATGTATGAGTTTGGAAGAGATTTGTGCAAAATTTTTGAAGTTTTTGTATCCATAAAAAGTGATATAGATAGATAGATAGATAACGTTTTGAAGTGAAGGTGGATTTGGGTTTTGGGAGTCATGATCAGCGTAGATCTGCAAAACATTTTTTCAGAAATTCCAACATAGGGGAGAATGTAACAGGTAGTATTTCTTAAAAAAGCTAATTTCGACCCTGATTGACACTGAGTCAGTAAATGAGTGAGTGAATTTTAGACTTTGTGTCACTTCAAATTTAAAGTAAAATAACAAATACAGATTGTAAATTTAGCTTTAAAATTGCGGTTATTTTACTTTTTTTTTCTTTAAATTGTCCTATTTAATACTTTGTTGAAATAATAAATAAATAATCAAATCATAACGTGATGTAAAAGCAAAGGTGAATAAAAGGGGTTATTATTTTTTTTTCAATAGACATAATTTATTGTCACATATAATGAGTATTTTGTGAATATAATTTTTCAGATGAGTAATACCAACCAAAAATATGCTTTATAATTTGTAGTAATTGTTCGTAAATTTTGTGAAAAATTGCTAAATCCCTCCCTAAGATTTTCCAAAGCTCTGTATATATACTGAACTTTAATTTAAAATAAGCATTAAATTTCACATTCATTTTCTTGTCAATCTAATTATTATTTTTTTTTTTCAAAAGTTACTTTTATTTCGTACAAGATTTTTTTTTTTTTATTCTATACAGTATTATTATTGTAAAACAACATCTGATAATCAGATAACAGCGAGTTACTGGATTGTGCATTCACTTTCTATTTAAATCCAATTACTCTTTTCCGAAAACTACTACTATTTATCTTCCTGACAATGAGAACACTAGAATCAATGCTATTCCCAACTCCCCTAACACCTAGCCTCAGATTGTCATATTTGAGCCGCTACAGTACAAAGAGGAAGAGAGGGGGATTACTTCCTTCCTAACTCAATTGTAGTTCTCCTGTGTAACCCCTCACTAAACACCTCACTGAGGCATGACATTGTCATAACAAAAATGTTTCTGAGGCCCCTCATACAAAACTCACCAAAAATCCATGTCCTACCCAACACTGTACCAATAGTAAATGGTACCCATCAGCCGTTGACTCATGCGTACCATTTACAGGAACGTTTCAATAGATAGCTTACTGCAAAAACAAAAATTTTGGTGTAAAATTTATAAAATAAACTTTACAAAATAATTATGGTGTAACAATTTTGGATTTTAAAAGGAAATAGGGTCGAAATCGATTAATACGAAAAGCAAGGAAATAATAAAATTTCTCGTATTAACCATCATTTATAATACCCGTGAACATAATAAAACTCTTAATATCACACATATACTCATACTAATTACTACTATTAATGCCTCAAATTATCTCAATGCCAAAATTAACTTAATATCATAGAGTTAACATAAGATATCCATCCGTACCTTTTCTTTAGACAAAAACCCTATACAGAAATCAAACTTCTATAGAACTAGTGATTCATCAATAACATGATTACTGTACTTTTTAACACAACTGATAATTTTCCCTATTTCTTGAAAAAGTTGGCTAACCTTGCAATTGTGACTGCAATTTACAAATTCTTGATTTCATGTATCCTTTTCATTTTAAAAAATACAATAAGAGAACGTGAAAAGGCTGATTTATATGGTCAAGAGTTCGGATTTAAAGAAAAAAAAACGACTGATGGTTTTCTTCTATGCTCCTTCCTTCCATTTCTCAGTTGTAAATCTTAGAAAAGGGTGATAATTGAAAAGTCCTTATCTCCTTCTACTCTCTTTCATTCTTTCAAAATATCGGGACATCCCTTCGCATTTTTCGGGCGTATGCATGTGTGGAGAAGGGCGGTCACCTTGAAGGATGAAATTATGTTTATAAAAAACTGATAAAATACTTAATTTTGACAGACAGTTGAATGCAGAAATATTATAATTGAGAGAATACAGTATTCGAAAAGAAAGGAATTTTATTTCTAATACAAATTACTTTTACATACCGTAATTTCCGGCGTATAATCCGCGGATCAAACAATCATGTCTCGACCCAGAAATTTTATTTTATAAAATGTAACTTACTAGATCGCAGTAAATATTTGACTTCAATTATTGAATAAAATTTCTGAGTTGAAAAAGAATTGTTTTTTCCGCGGATTATACGCCGGAAATTACGGTACTACTTTTCGCCGAAAAAAACATTAAAATGAAATGATGTTCTGCTCGTATTGCCAGCTTTTGTAGCTCGTAAAAAGCTTGAAAATCTTAATAGAGTTTTATTGATGAACCATTCTTAACGTGCAAACTGCTCCTTTTAACGTGTCCTCGTGTTTGTCGTGCTGGTAATTAAACAAGTTCTATATTTTTTGCATCGTTTTCAAAAAGCTATATACTAAACCACAGTTTCTTGAATTCAATATCAATTCGTTTTGGTTCAATATCATATAGAACGCTCACAAGCAGCTGAAGAAAATTTGGTAGCTAAATTATGAAAAGACTTTTAATTCTCTGAAATTTTTACCGACATTTAGTTTAAAACGTTGTTTTTTGACAAAATGGCGGACATTTGTACAAAAAAGGTCACTTTTTTGCCCCTTTTTTTTAACCTTTTGGGAGATTGGAAAATATTTAATCAACGAAAATTACACTTTTCGGTGGTATAATCTTCAGCAAAAACAATTATCTTTTTTTATATAAAAAAAATGAAGGAAATATGTCGAACTGTGCTTAAGAAACAGGGTCGTCCTGTTTGAAAATCTTGGTTTCCGAGAAAAAAAAAAAAAAACTTAAAATTGTACAATGACCAATACGTTCAAAAGATTGAGCAAAAAGGATTATGAGTAATTGAATATCGTGAAACCGCTTTGGGGCAACGAGCTTCACACTTGTGGGATGCACAATTTTGCCCGAAAGAAGCGGAACCACCCCTTAATCCCTCCCATGTACGTCTTGCATACAATTTTGTTAAGCTTTTATGAAAAAGAATGTGTAATACTATAGTATATTTAGACATTTCATTAGACTATCAGAATATTTTTTTTGTTAAATCCATACACTGGGCGCTTTTTAAAGATATATTAACATGTAAGACCTATCTAGGCAACAAATATTTTCAGAAGGGGGCAGGGCTTTGATTGTGTAAAAAGTCAGATTTCATATTATAGTTACCTTTCAACAATATGTTCATAAAACACGTGAAATGTTGTTTATTATTGATTTACATTAACATTTCGGATATTATTATATACTTTTTCACAAAATTATTTTTTTTCCATGCACGAATGTATTAACCTTGAAATTGTTTAACTCTTCACTAGCCTGAAAAATACCTCTCTTCAGCCCTATACTATAAATTTATACATTTTCTACATAGATTGCTACAATTTAGTAAAGTAGGAAAACTTATAATAATAACTCAGCAATTTCTAATATTAGGCGGAAACGTACGTGAATTCTTTTGTACAGTCCTGTATATTACTTACAGATTTGTATGTACGCCACTTACTAAGTTAAAATTTAATTCGGGCTAAAACACGCTTAAAACTACTGAAATTACAATTTCAGTAATTATTATCCACAGACAATATTATCTTTGCCTGGCCTCTATATGATTTTATTTATATTCTTAAAACATCTCTTTGGCTTCTAAACATAGTTCAGCTTGAAAATGCATAACCCAATTACAAACCGCCGATTCTTTGCGAATCGGAGGTTCCTTTATTTTAAACACCCCTTCATATTTTTTGGGCGTGTGCATGTGTGGGGGCATGTGTGTGTATGCATTCTTCACCTTGAAGGATGAAATTCTGTTTATAAAACTGAGTAAGCGGAACGTAGTAGAAGCAGCCTGCTGTTGAGGACGGGTGGATGGGGCCGACCGCCGTTATTTCGCGACAAAGGCAGAGATTACACCAATTCGAGCACCACATTCGATATTACAATTTAACACAGCTCGAAAACTCAAAGTATCAAAGAAAAAAATAAACAAAAAATAAATTATAAAAGTGTATATCTGTTTAGTACTTCTAGTTGACTGTGTATACACAACTCATACCATACATATAAGCATCGATGATTGGAAATAAGTGTAACTTCGTCATAAAAATTTACTCCAAAAAATTCCGATGATAGAACCGTAACCATAAGTAAAGAAAAGACAATGTTTCAGGCAGAGTAACTTCAAGCTGCAATTGAGGATTTCTGTAGCTCCGCCCAATAAAAAATTCGACCTTTTTCTTATTTTTCTGCATTTCTACTCATTTATTTGTATATTAATGCAGGTACCGATTGCAGAATTTTGTTATATCTTAGATAGACGCACACCAGTGGCAAATCTTGTTAATTAATCATGACACTGCGCAATTTTTTTATATCTTTTTCATCACCTTAATTAATAGACTTTCTAGAAAGCGTATATATATATATATTATTTATCATCGTTTTTTATCATGCTTGTCATTGAAAGAAAACGAGAGGAAGAAAGCTCTACAACATAAATTAATTTCTTGGGATAGGGTACAGCGTTATTCAGAAATGGACTTTTCTCGAAATTCAAATTAAATATATTTTTAAAATTTATTAACATTTACAAGCATTTGTTAAGAGGATATTTAATGTTGGCTAAAAAACGATATCTGAGAAAAAAGAACAAAGAAAGAAAGAAACATTGGTTCAACGGAAAACATGCTCAGAGAAAATGTACTGTGAGTGCAACAAATGCATTGAATAAGTTTAACTTGTTTCTTTAAGCGCAATAGGTGTGTGACGAACAATACATAAAATACAATTAACAGAAAAATAATAAGAAACAATAACAGTTAGTATCAAAGATTACATTATTCTCGGGAACTGCGGCAGTACAAAATCGATATCTAAGAAAAGAATTGTCCATGTGGTCGGACAGTTTTATGGTTGATGATGTCTAGAAAAGGATTAAGGATAAATTAATTTCTCATTTCAAACACAACAGACTACCGAGATTTAAGTGAATGCGGATATTTCTTTTAAAAAATTCAAGGAGGAGAACTTAAGACCATGTAGGCGCTCTCTCGTCATTTTAATTCTTTCTGACAACCTAGCTGATAGCCCAAGTTACACATCATTTTTCCTATTAATAAATGTCTACTTAATTTTACCGGGTTCAGTTTAATATTTAGATCGTGTTGTCAATGTGTTCATTTTTCAGATTCAATCCCATGTGGTTAGTTTTGATGTAGTCAAAGCGCACAGTCAGTGGCGTAGCCAGGGTGGGTGTCCAGATGCTCTGAATACCACTAACTTTGCCCTCTAATTTTTAACTTTTCTTCAACTTATCTAATCAGAGAACTTTCTGCGATAGTCAATACAAAGAAAACTTTATATTATTACTAGTATCCAGAACATTTAGTCCCCCCTCTCTGGCTACGCCACTGAGTGTAGTTTTCTTTCTTTCTTTTTTTTAACGAGTTAAAGGAGACTACATTAGGGAATATTCTTCTATTTCATGAGGAAAAATCTGTTTTGTAAGTATAAAAAATAAGTAAATATATAATAAAAAAATTTTTATAAAATAAATATATTTTATAAATTTAATATATAAATTTCATACACAAGTTTAATTTTGTAATATTTAGTAGTAATAATAATAATTCATAATAATATAATAATAATAATAATTATTATTATTGATAAAATATATTTCGTATGTATTCTCAACGGATGATCTAATGAAATTTTCCGTTAAATCCTTTATGATTTGTTAAACAATCCTGTAACAAGCGAGAAATTTCTGTAGGCACCTGAGAATAATCTCTCATCTCCAGATTGACCTAAAGCTTAAAATAAAAACATTACAACAATAAAAACAATATATTATCTTTTCAGTGTAGAAAAAATCATATCTTCTTACTATTATATCTCTGGTATTTTCGATTATTTTTATTATCGATAATAATACTAATTTTAATTTTAATCAAAAATTGTATCACATAGAGGATATATGATTATATTATCTATTATTAAAAGAATATTTTTCAGAACGAATATTCTTGTCGTTATTTTTATATATTAAACTATTACAGAAATTACTTCTATTTATCCCATTAATAAAAGTCATTACATTAAAATAGTTATTAGGCTATAAAATTGAATTATTGTTCCTCAAAACTAGTAAATATTAATAACAATAACAATAATTGAACATGTAATTTTTAAATACTTACAAATAACAATTACAAAATTTTGAATACATTCAAAATTGAATTCAAAAATTGATCTGCTCTAGGCAAATATAATGTTTATGTATATACAAAAAACTTAGATATAAAGATATTTTTTAATCATAAAATATATTTGAACGTTTACATATTTAACCATTATAATTATCTTACTTGTTTTTTATTTTTATTGTTAAACAATATGAGAGAAAAAATCCTCAGTCACTCTGTATAACTCTGAAAAAAAGTATCTTAATATAATGTTTTTTTTTTTTTTTTTTTTTTTTTAATATTAAATCAAGATTTTAAAAATATGTTATAAGATAAAGACGACATTTTCCTCAAAGCCTTTACAGTTCGAATTCCAGTAAAATTGCATTGTATTATTATGAATTTATCAGGAAAAGGATCAGTTTTAAAGAAAAAAATATTAAACACAATAAAAAAATTACATTTTTTTCTTCTTTTTGTATAAACATATCTAAATAAAATATTGATTATTGTTATCAAAGGTTAATACTTTCAAGAAACTAAATAAACGAAATAAACAGAAGAAGAAATTTTTAAACATGGCCAAAAGCACTTAAATATTAGATTGAATTTAGAGATGTTCAATTAGTATTTGTTCCATGCGTTATCTGCCTCAGAAATATCATACACAGGCTCTTATAAACATGTGTGTTTTATGTTTTTATGCAAGTGAAACTTAAACAGAGCGAAAAGCTGAGGTGCGTTTCTCAAGACTGGACTCTCTGTACCAGACAGAAAGAAAGTGCGACAGAGACAGGGAGTTAAATTGGAGGCGGGGCATGCACATGGACAATACCGTGTTTAATGGTCTTAGCTTTTGCCCAGGCCAAATTGAATCTCAAATTCGCTTTACAAAGCACTGAATTAATAATAAATAATCCATCATGCGAAGAAATTTTTTTAAAATTAACTTTACAAGCCCAATAAGTGATACAAACTAAGGCTGTATAAGTCCAGGGTTCGTACGGCTCCTGGAATTTTGTGAGCAGGAAATTCTAGTATTTTCTTACAGAAAATCTCTCCTTAAAAGAAAGCGAAGTTTCGCGAGTTTAACCTAGATTTCTTTTTCTATAATAAAATACTGGTAACACTCCTGGAAAATTCCCTGATAGCGTACGAACCCTGAAGTCTTTATCCATAGATACTTTAAGATATGAATATTTAGTAATTTTAATATTTGATTATTTACATGCATTGTTTGGTTATACCACAGTCTATTTTAATATTCCGTTATAGCATTTTCTTAATTGCAATGGGGACGTTGCACTGACTTTAGATTATGCCTTCTTTTATGTTTAATTGATGTAGACGACGTTACATTCCTCTAAACTTAACTCAGAAACTCAAAAATTATTTAAAATAGGATGTATTTAATTATATATCAATGAAGTTTTATTTTAATGTTGAATGTAAGTGTGACACGCTTTTCTAAACCTGATGGAAATATAACTTTTAAAATGGGAGAATATTTATTTTCCACCTACTGACGAAGTGTATAAACTGGGATAGTTTAACATTCTTGTTCTCAAGTTTTATAATTATTTTAATATGTTTTATGTCTATTAAAAATGTTTAAAGTTTATTGTTAACGATTTTTACCAATTGTATAATCATGCTTCATGAATTCTGATACTTTTATGTTCACATATTTATTGAAGAATATTACATGTTGCATTTTTTGTGAGGTGCTTGAATGCAAGAATTTTTCATATAATTTTGAGTCAATTATTTATTTACATACACATGTATACAAAACGCAGAGGAAAGCTCATTCATTCTGAAAATGAAACGTGTGATTAACATAACATAATTTAACAGGTCATAATTTAACAACATAATTTAACCGAACATAATTTAACAGGTCCCGAAGTGGCAAAATTTTCAAATTATCTGGACTATCTCGAAAACTATGAGAGATGGCGGAAAACAAAATCGATTACAAAAGTGTAGAGCATCCTCGATTTAGGTTTTAAATGATGTCTTATATATAGAGTTGTGCAAAGTGGCGTCACGAACAGGTTTTTGCTGCTGCTGTAGGCAAAATGTAGGAAAGGGTCATATCGGTTCCTTTATCAATGCTTTTTCTACTTGGTGTGTCTACAGCTTTTTCAACATTTTACGGTAAAAGTCATGTGATGTGAACTACTCTATAGAAATAACTTTGATAGAAGCTTTAAAATGTAATTATTTTGATATACAAAAACCTGTTAAATAGATCAATGTGGCATTACAAGGCAGATGTACATTAGCTAATAAAAGTAACATATGTAAGCAAGATACAATTTATTTCAATAATTAAACCAAGTTAAGTATACTTAATGCATACATCCCTGACTGCAGTAGACTAGTATTTAGATGAATACTCGTGCTCTTGAAAATAATTTTATTACACAAAACCTAGACCTACATGCGATACTAATTAGGGAAGTTTTATGTTAGTCGGGCGCCAGTGATCGCCAAAACGTTTTCAATATCTCCAACCATGTTTTTCGTCAATCTTTTAACATTAGCTATTAGCAACTAGCAAATATTTTAAAATTGCATTACAATATCTTAAAAAACTTACTTAAAAATAGCTAAAACATAATCATAATAAAATACGTAAGCACAAACATATCAATATAAATAAAAAAATTTCACGTGAAATGTTGCAATTCAAATGATGCCAAATGAAACAAGATTTGTCGACTTATCACTGGCGCCCAGCTAACGTAAAAGTACCCTAATTAGTATCACATGCTGGTCTAGCACAAAACAAATATAATAGTTATGCGCATTTTAAATTAAATCTGACACCAGAAAGTTTAAGTGAAATAGATTTATAAATAAAAAAATGGTTAAAAAAGTATGATTTCTTTATTTAATTCTTGTATAAATTAAAATAAATCGGTGGCTGACATGTTCAAGAAACCGATTAATGATGAATAAGATACGAAATTAGAGATGGGTAACAGGTTCCTAGGCAAAGTTGTATATAAGATAAAGTGGCCACACCTCTATGGAAGAACACTAGTAAACTAGCTTGACATTGAAAGTTCAGGAATATTAGTTTCAAACGCAACAACCAGGAGCGCTGCAATCGCCTCCACTGTGCGTGCATCGCAACACTTTTCAAATAGTTCCAAGGAAATGTAAGTGCTCGAGTTTTCCTCGCGCCGCAAGTGGTGAAATCTCGGCAAGGCTGTTTTCAGAGAATGCTCATTAATTTTGCTTTGTGAAATCCATTTTAATCTTAATTAAGTTTATTATTTTTGTATATATGTATTATTTCGTACATGTTTAATCTCTTCATAAAATTTAATTTGCGTAGGTATTTTCATTGTAGAAAAGACAGTTGGTTATATATAAAATTAGAAATATATGTTTCTGCAGCTTTCATTAATATATTTCTTATTTAAGCTATGTTATGTGGCATATTTTTATATATTTAGTTCTTTTTAACTAGTGCGAACTCTTTAAACGTATTTTTATTCTAATAATTACAGAATGACATATGGTTATTATTTGTTACATTCTTATCCATTCAATGCTCTGAAATTTTAAAATACTCATGTTAGAGCTCATATACTTAAAATATCGTCAAAATTTTCGATTGTTTAATAATAGTAATTTGTTTTATATAATGTTTGAAATTTAACTTATTCAATGTTGTTAATTCATTTATTTTTCAAATTATTTAAACCAATATATATATATATAATTATACAATATTACTATTGTATCTTGGTATCATTTGTTCATCTATTAAATTTTCAAATGCATCTTTATAACATCTTATTCAGGTTCTTTTTGTATTTTGCCAAAATTAATTTTGTATTGACTTATTATTGCTTAGGGATTTTAGATTGTTGTCTTTTGATGTTCGTTTGCTTAATGGGACTTTATGTATATATGTAAATAGTTTTATTATATTTAATCAAGTATAAAACAATCATTAATCTTATTTTAAATATTTTTTTTCTTTTATGGTTATTCAAGAGTACTTTATAAAAATAAAGTTATTTAAAAAAATTTATTATTTGATGTTATAATTTTTACTATGTATCTCTTGCAATTTTTATTGCTTTCAAACAATATGGTAGTTATGAGTAAATTGTTAGATACTGGCAATTTAGGCCTTGGTGGATCCAGGACTAATGCTCGGTACAGGAAGGTTATTAGGGATCTTCCTGGATCGTTATCAGATAACCTATTCTATTGTCCCAAGCCTGTTCTATGTTTTCGAGAATGTGGATCTAAGCGTTGCCTTACATGTCCTTTAGCTGATAAGTCCCAGATTTCAAATAATCACAATCTTAATATGGTAAAATTTTGCAAAGCATACAATGTAATCTATTCATTGAAATGCAATTCGTGTAATATGGAATATATTGGACAGTCTTGTCAAAAATTACATAAGCGGCTAAATTTACATCGTTCTCATATTGATAACTTTAAAAAATCTAAATTTCAAACTACTCATAATATTGAATATACTCATTTCAAAAATCATGATTTTAAAAATATTACTATTAAAATACTTAAAATACAAAAAAATTTTACTGAACGACTTTTTCTAGAATCTAAATATATAAGACATTTTAATACTACCTACCCTTATGGATTAAATCAATTAGTATACAAAAAATCACATCCTGTTTTTTCAGATTTAACTAAATATGAAAATTATAAAAATCTTTATTCAGGATTAAACATAAAAAAAACTTCAATATCTGGTAGAGGTATACATGATAACAAAAAATACACTGATAATATTGTGATACAACAAGAGCTTGATGATCTTGAGGCACAATTTTGTAATGATTATAGTTGGTTAGCTATAAGAAAACATATTTTTAGTATTAAAAAGAAATATTTGAACCAATATTTCAAAGTATTTAAAAAGAATCAATATTCTCCACATTTTTGTGATATCTTTTATGATATTCTTCATTATAGAGCAAACCTATTAAATACAAGTCTTTCTAATAAACCTAAATATAAAACTAATAATACACAACTAATTATAAATTTTTCTAATCATGTATTTAATAATATCAATGTACACAATGTCATAAACAACACTACTAATAATTTTCCAATAAAAAAATTTACTATTCACAAGACATATAAATATAATCGCACACTTGGACGTAAAATTATTAATTACAATTCTTTTGCAAAACAATTGGTCTCTTCAAATAATTACCCTTGTTATTGTAATGACCCAAAATTTCAAAAGGACATAAATACAACACATGGTCATATTATTACTGGTGATCTTAATATTGTAGAACAACCTATTTTACAAAACTTAATGCATAATGGCACAAAATTTCGCCTTCCATATATGTGTAAAATCAAATCCATAATATTGCAGTTTATTCAAGATATTGATTTATTTATATATAAAATTGCTATTGATTACAATAAACCTATCGAGTATTTTAGTGAATGGAGATTTTCTATAATAGATAAATTTAAAAATGAAATTATAAAAAATTATTAACATATTACACATGCAGCTTTTAAAAACATAAATAAACATATATCAGAACTACAAAACAAATTTATAATTACTTATGTAGATAAATCTCCAAATAATTATGCTATTATTTGTAAAGAGTACTATAAAGTGTTAATTCACAATGCAATTAACACAAGTAATATTTTTAATAAAACTAAATTAAATATTGAAATTAATAATAGAAAATTATTAAATTATCACAAATTACTAAAAACCAAATGTAATAATTTAAATTATCCTTATCTTGTTATAATTCCAAAATTTCATAAAAATCCAATTAAATTTCGCACAGTGACCATCGGGTGTAACACATATAATAATAATGCAAGCAATTTACTTCTTAATATTTTAAAGCAGATATATGATATAACGATAAAACATAATAACCAACATTGCCTAAAAAACAGTTGTCAGCTTATTAATAAAATACATAATATCAATCCGGTAAAATTCATAAAAACATTGGATTTTAATGATTTATTTAATAACATTGATATAAAAGACTTACATAAAACAATGTGTATATTATTTAAAGAATTTAAATCTCAATTAAAATTAAAAGATCATATTTCCGTAAATTTTTTAAAAACTTTATTAAACTTTGCATTGCATAATAATTACATCATATATGACAATATTATTTATAAACAATGCCAGGGAATACCGCAGGGTGGGACCGCTTCTAGTATTCTATCTGACCTTTACTTATATTATTATGAAAGAAATATTGGTCCGAACAATGATTATGTATTTTATCGCTATATTGATGACATTATCATTTTTTATTTCAATGATAAAAATTGCATATCACCACTCAATTTTTATCCTAATCAGCTTACATTAAGCGAAAATGATTTGATTAATAATAACATAAATTTTCTTGACTTAAAAATTAATATTAATGATAATTATAAATTAATATTTGATATTTATGATAAAAAATTTGACTTTCCATTTAAAGTAAATATTTTTACCAATTTTGCTTCATGTTTACATAAATCCGTTTATAAAAATATAATTATCAATTACCTTCATCGTATAAAATATCTATGCTCAGATATAAATAAAAACAAAAATATTAGATTTGTACGAAATCAAGCAAAACCTTATGGTTATCCTATTTTTTTGATAAATTCAACTATCAACTCTTTTAAATAACATTTATTACATCATATAAATATAAACAATTTATGTAATAATTTATATTGTTTTAGTGTGCGATAAAATATAGCAAATGATACAATTAAAACATATAAGGACTATTTAAGATGGTTGAACATTGTTTACACTTTATATAGCCATGATGAATGTGCGTCTGCCGATCACCTGTATATTAAGTGATACTAATGATGAGTTATAAAAGTCTACAAAATATGCATTGTATTAAAATAACTGTAAACATAACATATACAAAAACACAACTCATCAAGATTATGATATTTCATGATGTGCACCATGTGGTCGTATTGGTATATATGTAGACCTTGTGATATTTAAGGAATTTTTTATAATTATTGTGATTAAGATATTTCATCTATTCTTTACAAGTTTTTTATTTCCAATTTTACTACTTCCAATTGTTTTCTGGTAATAATACAGTATACCTGGATGAATATACAGATCTTAGCATAAATGCCAGTATATTTATGAAATGCTGTATTATTTTTAAAACACGTGTGGATACATCCAGGCTGATGATTATATCTACACGTGTTTTTTTCATATCCAATTCTAATTTAAATCTCTTGTTATCCAATTTTCCATTATATTTAGTTCATATTTCATTTCAATCCATTTGTATTCACTTGATATCAACTTCAAATTATTAACATTTTATGGTTTATTATAAAAAAAATTTCTCTCTCTCTTTTTAAAAAAAAATATTATTCATATTTTCAGTATTTTTGGCCAATTACCATTGAAGCAAATGCTATGGTAATATTATGATTGCACTTGTTAATTTATTAACTATGTGGTATTCTGTCTACACTTTATTACTAATTATCTCTTAGGAGATTTAATTAGAATGTTACAAGAACTTGATATGTTTTTTTTTTTGAAATTCAAAGATATTATAATTATATATATATATATATATATATATATATATATATATATTTTACGCATCCTAATATTTTTATGCTGTATATGTTTTCATTTAATAATACTATAAAATAAGAGATAATTTTGTATGTGCAATATTTAGTTTATTAAATTTTTTATTTTGTCCAGGAACTATAAATTTGGTTTAAAAATTTCTTAGATATTAGTCTTTACGAAATAAAATTATCCAAAAATATTTTACTTGCTTAAGATTTTCATGGGTTTAATAAAACTTACACAAATGAACATATTTTAACAGACTTGCCATCATTTTAAGAGACATAAAAAAAAAGAATATGACACATAAACAGGGTGCAGAATACACATTTTATCAATCCTAATTAAATGCTTTTTTTTTTTCCACCCATCAAAACATTTTGTTTTTAGTGCTGCAAAACTTTTACACAGGGTTTTGTATTTCCCAGAAATATTTTATTTTTAGAAATAGTTTTACAGCAAGAGAAAAAATAAGACAAAATATTTTTTTTTTTTTTTCAGAACGTCCATATATTTTCAATAAAATTGCATAATTTAATCTGCATTAATTAATAATTTACCTAATAAATATACAAAATCCACTTAATCTAGCTTAAATTGCATATTCAGCTTTTAAAAAACATATATTTTGAGTTAATTAAATGTAGGAGGACTTTATTATTATTTCTAAGTACGATAACAGTAACCCCTGAGTTTAAGCCTATTTGTAATCGTTGAGTACTGAGGTCCACACATGTGGACCTCAACAAAATGATACTTTTAAAATCAAAAACATCACCAAATAAACAAAAGAGAGTTATCTAATGAATATTTATAATGTTTTTAACAATATAAAAAATTATGGCATTTTAATTAAAATTTTAATATAGATAATTATTACTTACTTTTACGCAATCACTGAGTTGATGGCATTTTCGAAAATCTCACTTTCAACCGACTGTTTAGCCATGAAAATAAGTCAGGTGCTGACATGTGTTGGATTTTTTTAAAGCTTAAACTGTCACAAATGTGAATTGACAATCAAAATTTAGATACTATGCATGGTTTTATTACAAAGAGCTAAGATCCAAGGTTCACATATGTGGGCCTCAGTAGTGAAGAGGTTAATAATATTGATTAAATGCATTATTTTAAATTACATTATTTTTTATTAATTTTATACGTTTATAACAAATTATAATTAATTAATTTTATTAAATAGTTTTTATTTCAATTCATTTTTAATAAAACTAACGCTTAATTAATAATTATGTATACTGCCATTTCTATTCAAAATATTGTTCAGATAACATGCATAGCAAAGTAAATCCCGCATCAATTTAGACAAAAGTTCTACCTTCATGAATGTTTTCTTGAGAGGTCTATATGAACCATAAATCTTAAGAGAGATCGTTTTAAATTAAAACAAATTTATAAATTGTTTTGGGCATTATTGGTTGTTATAAAATAATAAAATATAAAAGTTTTATTATTTATGTTTCATTTTTGTTTGAAACTTATACAGATACATATACTATATGTACGTTTGTTTGTTAGAAATGTGGTTCAATACACGTATAATTAATAAATTGATTAGTAACGTAATTAGTTATTATTAAGTAATTATTAATTAATTAATTAATAATTATATGCAATTATGTATGTATTAATCAGTTTTTAATTTTTTTTTTACACTTTCGGTTTCGGCCGAAAGTGGGAAGATCACCGAAATTCGGTGTCGGTTTCAGTTTTGGTCGATCTCTAAATTTAATATATACAAACCTTTTAAAATGAACATTTTAAAAATATCGAATGAAAAATAAGTGACCTTGTTACTCTATAAAATCTGTATTGTGAGTTCCTTATGTAAAAATAAATTTGTATTTCCTTATGAAATTCAAAATTTATTTTTGTATGTTTTTATTTAAATGTACTTAATTTATATAATTAATTTACTCTTATTTAACTCAATTTGTTTTTTGTATGTAAAGAAGGAATTTTTTAATCTATTTTTTACCCACTTCTTGATAGGCTAGAATTATAAAAATTATTCACAGTTGTGTGCTCGCGATGACAATATGCAATATTTTCGTGTTTTTAGAGATTAAAATTCAATTAACAAATTAATTTTAATCAAATTTTGATTACACGCCGAGAAAAGAAATCCTAGACAGTTTAAATAATTTTCATTTTTATGCGAATATTACCTTATGACTCAATAAAGTAACATTTTCAGTACTTTAAAAATGATTTTTCTTTTACCTGTTGCCATATCTTAAAAATAAACTCACCAAAAATATGTTTTTTATTTTATAACAGTCCATTTATTTCGAACTTTTAACATGTTTCTTTCTTTCTTTTTTTACTTGGGAATTCGACGTTTTACAAAGAAAGTGAATTTTCATTTAAAAACCTAGACTGTTTTGCTGTATTTCTACATTTAAATTCATTTATAAAAGCATGTTCCTTTAAAAAATATTTTTTTCTATCTATCTATATTATAAAGGACAAACGTGTCCGTGCGTAACGCTGACGTCATTTTGCGAATGGCAACAGTTGACGATGAAATTTCGGTTTTGCGATTTTTGCTACTGCAATATTTTTTTATTTCTAAACATCGCACTTTTTCGATTTTTACACCGTTATACATGGAAAAAAATCTACTTTCAAATGCAATTTGTCCGAAAATTGTATCTAAATTGACTGATTTATTATGGGTTTTAAAATAATTTTCAACCTGATTTTTTTTTTCCATTGCGTTGAATGTTGCCATTATAATTTTTTAAACAGTTACAAATAGTAAAAATAATGAATTTTGAGAAAAGAAAACATCACGAGAATAGGGTGCCTTTATATGAGAGTTAGCGATATACCGGATACAAAATTTGATTCGTTCACACAATTTCGGGCAAAAGAATCCTTTGTAATTATTTAAGAAATTGAAAGAAGAATTTTTTAATTAGACCATAAATAAACATCGGATATTTTAACAGATAATACAAACAGAAAATATTTTTTTAAATATTGTTTCTTTGTTGATATAAAATGCTTATATATGGATCTATGCCATATGACGAATAATGAATATAAGGAAAATAAAACGAAGAAAACATTACTGGATGCAGCGATCTCGTAATGTTGGGAATACAAAAAAAAAAAAAAAAAAAAAAAAAAACCATGAAATTCGATAATGTCGCAATCACTATATTGCATATGCGAAAGCAAAAAAAATATGAAAAAGCTAATAGAATTAGAAAAAAATGGTCCCAGTATGCTCCCAAAGCAATGGGGATTTTTTAGACGTGGTTAAAAACAACTTAAAATCGCACCGACAGATGGCGCTGTGTACATGCAGTAAAGTCGGGAGACGAACTTGCGCCCGGCACACGCACATTGGCGCTAAAAACGTGAAGTACGCACACCTCGTGCTCGTGCTCATTATTCTACGGAAATCCTCGCAATGACTGCGCCATTGACGGACCGTGCGTTGTGAGTGAAACTGTATTATCAGAATACTGACAGCGCAGCAACTGCTCTTAGGAGATTTAGGACACTTAAGAATTTAAGAAAAGGTCCAATGACGACAGAGGGCCTACGGAAGATGGTTCTCAAAGTACCGTCCATTGTTTTCCTCCCACAGACGACATTCTTTGTTTCTACTACCTTACAGCGCCATCTGTCGGTGCAATTTAAATTTTTTTTAACCATGCCTAAAAAATACCCATTACTTTGGGAGCATACTGGTGAAATTTCAGGTCATTTGGATCAGTGGTTCTTTTGTTGTAGTGTTTTACTTTCACAATTTAAAAAAAAAAAAAATCACCCTGTATATATTATATCGGAATGCGACGTCTTACCAAAAACTTGAATTTCCATTATGGCGTATTTCTGTTTGTAAAGGCATCCAAATTTAAAGTTTAATCTAATATTCATCTATTAACTTTCTTAATAGATGGCAGCACTATAACTATCACGGATGTCTTTTAATTTATTGCCATTAAAAGTAAGAGTCTTCAATTGAAGACCCGAGGGCCGTGTGCAACAACCGAAGATATTTTAGCGGTCCGCCGTGTCATTTCGAATATTAAAAACAAAACTTTTCAGCGAAATCGGAAACAGACTTTTAATACTGCAAATTCAAAGATACGTGGAATAATGAAAAGTGGTAGGGATCATTCCTGGCAATATACAAGGAGGCCTTTTTGCCTTGTTTACAAGTGGTATAGACTAGAGGGACGGCGGACCTATGACACGCGTACCATAGTTGACACGAAGACAGAATATTTCCGACATGATATTGATTGACGTTCTAAATCGAAATACAATTAAATTATACCTACAAAAAACGAATTTAGATTAGCTGTGTTTTTCTAAATTTGATTGGTTGGAAATTAAAATTAAAACAATTTAAGCAATTCCCAGCTAAAAGTTCAAACCTTTATAAAGATTAATTTATAAATGTATGTCGGCGTTGTTAAAACTCCGGATACGTAAGTCGAGAATTACAGAAATGTGCACTAACAAAAGGAAAGCTATGATCGAAATTGAAATCTATACTAATAAAAAGCAAAGTGATATTTCTCTCACAAGCAGAATTTCAAGAAATATTTTTGGAGGAAAAATAAAAGCAGATTTTTGTTTATTTTTTAACGAGTTTTTATAAACATTCAATCTTTATCTTAAAAATCACGACTAATTTCATATCTGAAATTCAAGTTATTATAAAACATTTCCGTTACAGCATGCGAAATTTGCTTGTACTCAGATTGTGGAAAATTCACCGCTTTTACTTAATATAGGTAGAAAGCGCGAACTTGCGAACTCATTAAAAGCATTACATTTTTATTCGGTTTCTTTTTAAGATACGGCAACATGAAACAAAGGCAGTATTTAAACTATCTATTCATGATTTCTAAACGAGAGCGGTGCAAATGGGTTGTCGGGCAGTATATGTCACCAATAGAAATATAACCAAAGAAATAGAAGGAATATAGATGAAAGCCGCATGCGCACATGTATGCAAATCTACAACATTTATTCAAATTAAGTATTTACTGCAACTTTATAATTTCACATATTATTTTTTTAACCTTTGTTATTATTTTAATATATGTTGTAGGAACACAATTTAAAATGAGTGATTTATAGTTTGTCTTCAAATATACAACTGAATATATATATTAAAAATTACGTACATAAATTCCATAAACTTGATATCAATTTCAAAGGGTGGTTTCTGCCTGCAAACACATTTGCTGCAGTTTTGGATTCTTTTTCAAGTAAGTTACCTAATATTATACTACAGATAAAAATATAAAATTTAATTGTGTTGCTTTATTTTCCACTTTATGTACCTTTAGAGCTATATATATATATGTGTGCGTGTGTGTGTATTGAGTGTAGAATTTTGAAACATGCAGTGTATTTATTTTTTTAATAATAAAATCAACTTTTAGGGTGCAGGGGGGAGGGGGGTTAAAAATTTAAACTGATTCTTGGAGGAATTTTAATTTTTTTTAAATTTGCATGAGTTATTTAAAAGAAAATAGACCCGAAATCTTTGTTGTCATAAAAAATAAAGCATATCAATTAACGGAAGACGAATTAAAAATATTGAGTTAAATAACAGTTAGAAAATCTATGTAAAACAACCTTGTTTTCTATACATGATATAATACAATTTCCATAGTGCAGAGGCAGACAGCAAGTGGATCTTAATAGAATCCCTGACGGCTCGTTCTACAAGTACAGGTAGATTTCGAAGATGCAGACCCCGGGGCGCCTGTTTATTGGGAATTGCAGAAGAAATTACCTCTTTGCCATGATGCGGCCATTGGGACCAGCCACTTCGAAATCTACGTGTGTCTGTAGGCGGAACCGGCAAGGATTTTTTGTTTTTTAATTTAATTTTTTTTTCTTTTTTGCTATAAGGGTTGGTTCTATAAAAAACTTGTCAATATAAAAGTTGTAGATAGTAGTAAGAGGATTTATAATAAAACTAAGCGGATTGGATATCTTGTGAATGGGCGAAGTTATGAATTTTTTTCTTCTTAAACCCCTATTTTCACCCCTTCCCCCTGAAGGCCATTTTTAATTATATCAAAAGTCTGCCATGCATACATTTTTGGCCCTTTTCCTAGAAGTAATAATAACTTTAAACCGATTCTATACGTATCATAATTAAGAAGTTATGCGTTTTTTCTGTTTTCACGAAAAGCACCCCATTTACCCCCCCCCCCCCTTCTTTTCGATTTGCCCATTAACGAACTTGACCGAGATTTTATGTATCCGTTCGGAAGATATTTGTACCAAATTATGGAAGTTATCGTGTCCATAAAAAAGTGATATAGATATATAGATTGGTAAAGTTTTGAACTGGGAGTGGTTTTGGGGTCTGGGAGTCATGATCGGCTTAGATCTGCAAAAAAAAATTCAGAAATTCCAACATAAGGTAATAAGTAGTATTTTCTGCGAAATCTACCTAATAGTTAGCTAGATGCTAGATACGATAGATCAAAAAACAGAAACAGAGTACAATTCTTTTTCTTATTCATCGTTAATCGGTTGCTTGAACATGTCAGCGACCGATACATTTTAATTCTCTGCTTAGTTATAGGATAAAGTACTGTTTCAACCATTTTTCATTCATATATATGTTTAACATAAACTTTCTGGTGTGAGATTTTATTTAAAATACACATTACTTTAATTTTTATTTTCTGATAGACCAACATATGATACTAATTAGGCTACTTTTATGCTAGCTAGACGCCAGTGATAAATTACCAAACCTTTTTATCAATTGGCATCATTTTAATTGCAAACTTTTACATGAGATTTTGTTATTTGTATTGATATGTTTGTACTAACGTTTTTGATTATGATTATAATTTAGCTATTTTTAAGTAATGTTTTTCAGATATTTTAATGCATTGTTAAAATATTAGCTAGTTGTTGTTAGCTAATGTTAAAAGATTGGCAAAAAAAAAAATGGTTGGCAAGATTCAAAAAATTTTTGGCGATCACTGGTGCCGTCTAACATAAAATATCACATGTTGATCTAGGTTTTGTGTAATAAAAATATTATAAAGGCCACACGTATTCATTTAAATGCTAGTCTACTGCAGTCAGGGATGTATAAATTAAGCATACTTAACTTGGTAACTAATTATTGAAATAAATTGACCACATTGACATATTTAAGAGGATTTTGGATGTCAAAATACTTACATTTCAAAGCTTCTATCAAAGTTATTTTTATATATAAGACATCATTTATAACATAAATCAAGGATGCTCTACACTTTTGTAAGTGATTTTGTTTTTCGCCATCTCTCATAGTTTTCCAAATAGTCCAGATAATTTCTAAATTTTGCCCCTACGGGACGCTGCTGCCTGTATCATTATATACAGTTATTACTCGCACGTTTTATTTTTCAGGATAAAGGAACTTTCCTCTGTGTTTTGTATACATATATATGTAAATAAATAATTGATTCGAAATTATATGAAAAATTCTCCCATTCAAGCATTTCACAAAAAATGCAACATATAATATTCTTCAATAAATATGTGAACATAAAGCATATCAGAATTCATGAAGCATGCTTATACAATTGGTAAATATCATTAACAATAAATTTTAAACATTTTTAATAGACATAAAACATATTAAAATAATTATAAAACCTGAGAACAAGAATGTTAAACTATCCCAGTTCATACACTTCGTCAGTAGGTGGAAAATAAATCCTCTCCCATTTTAAAAGTTATATTTTCATCAGGTTTAGTAGGGCGTGTCACACTTACATTCAACATTAAAATTAAACTTCATTGATATATAATTAAATACATCCACTCTACAAAAGTCCTTAAAATAATAACTGAATAACACTTGTTTTAAAAAATCTTTTGTTGACCAAATGTCAACAAATGAAAATGTGACCATTGAACGTAGTTCACCAGGTTCAGTGTGCATTACAATTAGGCTGTTTTACAATTAGGCTCAGTTTCCGATCACTTACTTTTGAGTATAAGTATATCTTGTTTAATTTGTAGGAATTCCATTCCCCTTTTGCTTAAAATCTAAATCCAATAAGAAAAACAAATACAGAAAGAGTTCCTTTTCACAGAGCTCCCCGGTAGTGATTCGAATACGAGCTCTTGTGTACATAGTTATATTTTTTTTTCTTTTTTTTTTTTTGCAGAATTATTCTAAAAATGAAATATACAGTATTTGCTAAAGAGATAAACATCACTACATGACCAAAATGTAAAGAAAAATTACCGTCAGAGGTATAAATATTTTTAGCTGCCATGGACGGCTCTAAGGTAGAGGGTGTAGCGGTAGCTAAAAAATATTCTACCACAGCTGATCATTTAGTAGTACAATGTAAAATTGTAACTACTTTAATTTCTTAGCACTGTGCCATAGCAATATAAAGGAACATCCTATGCGGCACAATTTCCAAGTTTGTAATTTGTTTATTTTAATTTAAAAATTTTATGTTTAAAAAAAAGTTGCTCGAATGTATCTTTTATTTATTATTATTATTTTTTAAATGGAATCTGTCTCGTTGAGATAAGCCCCCATAATTTGAACCGGCTGTAACTCATTCTGTAAGGCCTGCATGTGTCCAACAAAATACAGGGTACAAAACAGAAAAATAGAAAAAACAATGATCGTTAGCAGAGGGGTTCCCCTGTACAAATGTAATTTTAAATGCATTCTTGAAATGACAATTTTGACTTTTTATTAGCTCACAGGCTATCATAGCCTGAGAGCTAATGTGCCCGCCCGTTCTGTATGTATGTATGTATGTAGTAGGTAACGCGATAACTCGTGATAGAATTATCCGTTTTGCTTCAAATTTTGTTTACAGGTTCATTCTAATAAGGCGCTTCCCCAATTAGTTTTGGGAGTTCATTGGTTAAGTATAAAGGGGGGAAAGGGGGGCTAACTCCCCCTTAATTTGAACCGGCTCTAACTCATTCCGTGCGGCCCTGCATTTAATATAAATGGGTTTTTCCTGCAGAAGTATCCGTTTTTCTTCAAATTTCGTATATAGGTTCATTGTGATAAGGTGCTTCCCTGATTAGTTTTGGGAGTTCATTGGTTAAGTATAAAGGGAGGAAAGGGGGGCTAACTCCCCCTTAATTTATATAAATGGGTTTTTCATGCAGAAATATCCGTTTTTCGTCAAATTTCGTATATAGGTTCATTGTGATAAGGTGCTTCCCTGATTATTTTTGGGAGTTCGTTAGTTAAGTATAAAGGGGGTGAAATGGGGGGCTAACCCCCTTAATTTAGATAAATGGGTTTTTCATGCAGAATTATCCGATTTTCTTTAAATTTTGTATATAGGCTCATTGTGATAAGGCACTTCCCTGATTAGTTTTGGTTGTTCATTGGGTAAGTATAAAGGGGGGTAAACGGGGGGCTAATCCCCCTTAATTTAGATAAATGGGTTTTTCATACAGAATTATCCGATTTTCTTCAAATTTTGTATATAGATTCAATGTGGTAAGGCGTTTGCCTGATTAGTTTTGGGTTTTCATTTGTTAAGTATAAAGGGGGGAACGGGGGGGGCTTACCTCCCTTAATTTAGATAAATGGGTTTTTCAAGCAAAATTATCCGATTTTTTTCAAATTTTGTGTATAAATTCATTGTGGTAAGGCGCTTGCCTGGTTAGATTTTGGGTGTTTATTGGTTAAGTATAAAGGGTGGGAACGGGTGCTTACCCCCCCACCCCTTAATATATTGTCAATTTCTTTATTTTTCGAGTGGCATTATTCTTTGAAAAAATAGCATAATATTCAATTAGTGTGAATAGCCTGTGAGCTCAATGCCCTCAGTTTAACTGGGCAGTTTTCTTTATTTTTTTAAATCTGACACCGTAAAATCTTTATCATAGAGTACAAAAAAAAGTATAAAAAATCCTGAAACCCTAAATTTGTTGTATGTCTAGAAAATTGTTGGGACAGTAGAAACGACGTTCTCAGAGAATTTGGATTGACATTTGAAATTGAAATTTGTTGCATGTCTAGAAAATTGCTGGGACAGTAGAAACAGCGTCCTCAGAGAAAATGTGGGAAATTTTCAGAAGATTGCCAAAAATCTAGAGAAAAAGGTAATTTTTGTTTGTATTCTGTCTTTTTCTGGTAATGAACAAAAGAGGGAGATAAATGTGATATGAGTGATGAATGAAGGGTCCGGTCCGGTTAAAGAAAATACCCTTCTTTGGTCCGGTGAAGTAAGGGAACTGGGGTAAAATTGTCTTTTAGCAATTTTTTTGTTAAGTGGGGGGGGGGATGCACTAAAAGATTTTCGTTCCGATCTGGTAACCTTCTTGTCTCTTTCGTTTCTTGGTATACGGACCCTGAATGACTAATAAATGATCAACACCTGGAACTACATTTGTTAATTTATCCAGCTTCGAGCACTGCTTGTTTAGTTGTTTAGGTTTTCTTAGAATTAGAATAGAAAAATCATTTGCAGATTACAGTGTTTGAATCTGGTATTCCTAGAAGCTTTTTAAACTGAAACTGCAGTGCGTAAGGTCGTCCGTACGGAGATGGATGAGGAAGGGTGGGTGCGGGGTTGGATCTAACTTTTCTTCATTCCAAATAGAGTATATCCAAATAGAATCAAAGAAGGAAAACATTAATCTGATATCATTTTGTTAGAAAATTTAATTACATAGGGATAAATCGTTATAATTGTACCCATAATAATAAAAAAAATACTATATATGTAAAACAACAGAATAATTCGGAATGAAAAAACTTTTTAAAACGTAAAACATCCTAAAAATAAATGTATATTCTATACATTTTTAGTATTAACCATAACAATAGCAAGCATTTGTCTGAATAGCATAAACCACAGTAAAATGAATTTTATTTTATTTCAGATTATCTTTTTTTCTTCTTTCTTTCTTTTTTGTTCCTCTTTTTCTTCTTGTCCCTTATTTATGAACTCATTTGTGTATGTAGAAGTATGTAATTGGCAATCATTTTTCATTTTTTGATTAGTGTATTGCATTTTGAGTGATGAGTCGGTTGTTGCTTTCGACGGTGTTTCTTGAATTATCGTGTCCCGAATATAAGTTCAAAACGTCAATTTTAACAGTATTTCCAGAAACATCCTTTGCCTCTTTTGAAAAAATAGAAAATACTATTCGATTTTTAAGTTTCTTAATAACACCTTCGAATTTTAGCATATGACGAATAAAAATGAATTCAGAAATGTATCAGGAAGTAATTACTTTGTATTTGAGAACAGCCATAAGACGGTTTTCAAAAATTATCCCCCCCCCCTTCCTCTTCAACAAAGCAAAACTTTGACTTATCTCACGAACTCGTTTTTAAACGTGACAGCTAGAGTTGCAAAGGGTGGAAAAAACCGGGTTTATTCCCGGGAATAAACCGGGTTTTTTGGGAGGGAAATATTAAAAATTCCCGGGAGTTTTCAGAACGTTTTAAACATGGAATTTTTTTTTATTTGTAAACAAAAATAATAACATAAATACAGAAAATAAGCACAGTTTACATGAAAATTAGCGAAATACATGCTTAAGCTGTAGAAATATTAAGTAAGAGAAATTAACATAACATAAGTTATTTTATTAGTATTTTAATCATGGATAGGTAAAAAGTGCGAGAGGAAAATGACAGATTCATCTTTCCTCATATGAATATAAACATCACCCCTGTTCTCCGATTCAGACAATGTAAACAAAAAAGAAAACGAACAAAACTAAAAGAAATTAATGCAAAAATACACTAACTCACAAGAAAATTAATACAGAGTATGCCTGAATAGCAAATATGCCAGTTAACAGAAATTAAAAAAATCTAATTTTTAAAGAATCATTCAAATCCTTACCAATTCCCAGCTGCCATTGTTTTAAAGCGAATGAATTATAATAAATTATAAAAACTCAGAGCACAAAATTCTAAGTTTTGTGAATTCAATTGAAAAACCTATTTAAAACTTTTCAGAACAGTGACTGAAATTTCTTAAAAATAAAAAAATTGAATTGAAAATGACTAGATTTGTTTACTTTCAAAATTTCCAATATTCCCCAAAATTCCGTGTTTATTCTCAAAAATTCCCAGGTTTATTCCCGTCAGTCAAAAACTATGGGTTTTTTGCAACTCTAGTGACAGCGCGTAATTGGCAGACATAACTGTAAATATATTTATTTGAACTGTAATGATTTCGAATCGAATAGTAGAATATGTTGAATCTTGAATTATAAGCGATTGCTGTCGCATCTAGAAATTCAGTTCAAAACGCCAAATTTGACAGTATTTTTTTTAAACATCCGAATAATATGACTTTTTTTACAATCCAAATTATATTCGTTAAATTGAAAAATTCGTTAAATCGAGGTTCGTTGTAACGAGATTCTACTGTATTTGAAATTTTATCGAATGTGGAAAGAAATTTATCTTGCAAACGTGTCAGAAAAATCCGCAATGACGATTGCAGGATTTTTTCGTTTCTTTATCTGTTTCAGAATACATTTTAGTTATTTTATGGAATGTCACGAGAGTCCTTCGTATGGAGCTTTATTTGCGATTCACTGTTTTAAAAGAACATGATCTGTATAGGATTTATTTATGTTAAATGTCCGAAAAGTTGTTGCTGATAAAAATGTAGATGTTTACTAGTTTTTATTGGTGGCGATAAATATAAAGTAGCTCCATGATAAATAATATTTTGAATTACTTTCCAACCAACCAATAAACCCTACTTCTTCAGCTGAATCGAGTCATCAAGCAAGGGAGTCGGTTCAGATTCGACTCGCAAAGGAAGTCCAAATGCCAATCCCTATGGCCCAGGGTAGTGAATTGTTTGTTATTGTCGTCTTCTTAATTGCAAAAGCCGTTCCAGGTATGAAAAGCTTATTTATTGTATACAATATTTTGACAAACTATATCAACGAACTGCATGAAAAAAACAAGCATATATTTCATAAATAATAAACTTTAAAATATTTTGTGGTGTGAAGTTTGGAATTTTTTCCACGTAATTTATAGGATAATTCAGTTCCGTAGAAACAGACACTAATATTAGACACAAACAATTAAAATTCTTACAAGATTTCTCTGGTGCCATCTGATGAGACATGATGAAAATATAAGTGTTAAAACAGACCATGTCACATATTTATCTGTGAAAATAGAAACCGACTGCACGAATCAAAAGTAAATGTTTCTCAAGGTATTTAACAAAATTTTCGGAATACTGTACGACACATTATTATTACGAATTTGAGTATTTCTAATTAAAATTTCGATAGATTCTTCAATTATACTCTTACTTGAGGCATTAATCTGGAAAAAATAACTATAGCATTCTCAAATGGCAATTATAAATGTTATAATAAATGTTCTCTTATACATTGCAAAAGCCGTTCCACGTAGAAAAAGCTAATTTATATCTTACAATATTTTGACAAACTATACAAATTAACTGCATAAAATAAAACAAGCATATATCACACAAATAATAAACTTTCAAAGATTTTCAGGTGTTTGTTTAGGAATAATTTTTACATAATTAACAGTTCACCAAAAATGGGCACTAAAATTCTAATAATGACTTTTCTTAGAAGATTGACATTGCATTTGCAAGATATCCAAATCTTTAGCTTTTCGGCCTGAAGTTAAAAAGAATGGATAGTTCCTTTTCATAGACGCTTTTACATAGCTCAGCCTTAAGAAAGTGCAATTTCTTGCCAAATATTATAAAAAATTGACGAAAATAAAACGGCCAACAATGAGAAAAAGAAAATTTCTACACTGCTGATAGCTTGCTTTTCTTCCATCTCGGGAAATTTGTATCTACTAAGAATATTTCCGTTACTAAATTTACTAGGATATTTACTATTTTTAATATACCAATGACGGCAAATCATGCTACTCCTTTTTTCTCGAGAGAAAAGTATCTTATTATGAAAGTAGTTGAAATACGCAACTATGTTTTGGCAAAAAACGGAAGTTGTTGGTGAACTGACTCAACGGCTCTAAAATATTTTTTTACGGCATTGTGAAATATAAATTGGAGTATGTGTGCACTGCAAATAAGCATTACTTTATGCCTTTTTTATATTGTATGCCTACTAAATCAATTTCTGTTCGGTGTATCAGGGTTCGTTCGCATCAGGATATTCGGGAGATTTTATGTGTTTTAGTACCAGAAATTTCGTAGAGTACTGGTTGCTATATCTGAAGATAGCATTTTTTTCATTAAATAAGCCAAATATTGCTTTACGAAAATTCTGGTAAAAGGTGCTTGAAAGTCCTTGAAGCGTACGAACCCTGGACAAGCACTTTTCGGCAAACTTTATTTACATTTTAAAACCTCACCAGATTGCTATGTCTGTTTGAAATGATTATAAATGTATTTAACGCACAAAGAATTTACTTGATATTTAGACCATTTAATACATACAGTATGTATTAAATGGTCTAAATATCAAGTAAATTCTTTGTGCGTTAAATACATTTATAATCATTTGAAACAGACATAGCAATCTGGTGAGGTTTTAAAATGTAAATAAAGTTTGGCGAAAAGTGCTTGTGAAAAGTTATCCCTCTCACGACAAGGCTGATATAACAAGTTGGAAATTGTATCTCAAACGTGGCAAATGAGTTGAGTTCGTACTGTTATTATTTCAGTGAAAAAATGAATTATATCGTCTGTTATGAGGATAGGATTAATTTCCGTAGTAAAATAAGTACATTTTAAGTTGGCAACATTTTACCTTTTGTTGACATTTACTGAAAATTCAAATGGGAAACTGAAGCCTAGCTTTGAAAATTTCAGAACTTGAAATCCATATATATACTTTTTTTTTCATTTAGTATCTATTTCTCCGGAAACATCTATCCAAAAGACGGTCGGTTGATTATAGGATTGCTATAATTAAACAATTTTAGTCTGCAAATTCGGTTTTTAAATTCAGTCATACGGAAATAATAGGACGTCATCACCAAGGTAACCTAGAATCATGACCAATCATGGGATATCATTGAATTAATTACGTGTGATAGGATTTAATAGAATGAATAACCTGTCTATAATTTGGTCATAGAGGTTATAAAATGTCATATATCACTATAACTTGATCATAGAGGTTATAAAAAGTCATATACGTCATATATGACTATAACTTCATACATCTCGGTCGCTCGACGATTCATCCTCAGAAGCTCCTATAACAAGGAAGTACCGATTTTTAAATAATTCAAATTACTTACTAAATATTTTTATTAATATCTGTTTAAGTCTTGATTTGATTTTCACACAATTTGAAATGACTCGGCAAAATTCTGCAACGATTCTATATATATTAAATTTCAAACCATTCGGTTGGGTAGGTTTTGCGCTGTTATATGCGGACAGACGGACGGATCAGCCGACGACTGTTGGTGCTACGTATTTATAGAATTACGAACGCACCTAAAAAGGAAGTATGAAAATATATTTGTCCACAAGCAATCATGTTTACAAGATAACACTTGTTACAATGCCAGACTAATTAATTTTGGGAACCGGGGCACACACGTAAAATTATTTTATTACGGAAATTTTACTTACCCATCATACGTAGTATAGGGTAAATCTTGTAATTGTTTTAAAAATCGGAAAAAAATTGACGGATTGACACGTTTCAGACACTGGAGATTCCGAAAAACATATTTTTAGAAAAGAAAAATTTGTCGTCCGTCTGTGTGTCTGGATGTCTGTGTGTCTGTAAACGCTCTATCTCCCGAAAAAAAATGAGATAGAGACTTGAAATTTGGTATGTACTTAATATGAAATAATGGGAAGAAGCTTATTGAATTTCAGTAACCTCGGTTAACCGGAACTATTTTTTTCGGACTCTCGAAATATTCGTTCTGATAAAAGGTATATAAAAACTTTCGAGTTTTTTTATTTTAAGGAGTGAATATAAAATACAATAAAAAACTTAAATTTTGCATCAAGCATGAAGTCGATCGGATAATGAGTTTCCGATATATTTGTAATCCTATTTCAACACTCTTTGATTTTTCGTGACCCTGTATTTCATCCCAATTTCAATTCAAAGATATATTTTAATTTGAAATGAGACGCTTCATCAGATGCAATAAACCGCTAGTTAATAGGATTATTGTTTTTGGAGTTCTAAGGATGTTTCTTTTAAGCAATTCAGTAATCGAGCCTTTAAAGTTTAGGACGTCATCAAGCCTCGATTTTATTCGAATTGCAATGCATTTTATAAGTAGTTTAAATATTTTTTATTTTAATATTTTACATGATGCATATCCATGATGAGTAAGTATTACGGTGGCCCCCATCGACTAGTTTTATTTTCTTCTGTCTGAAATTCTATGCTTAAATGAGATGACATTTACTATTCGAAAAATGTGGTTCTGCCTACCTGGGGATGATGCTCCACGTGTCCATGAACTATTCTAATCCTAACGTTCTATAAGAAGAACATCTATTTTTTTTTTTTTAGTTTTAGAAATAAAAATAAAACAACCTGTTGAGTCTTTTCATTTTTCAGAAGAAACATGTACTACTCATGAAAATTGTATCACATTTAAAATAATATAAAAATTGTATAAAATTTTAAAACGGCCATAAACGCATAGCTGCCTACTGTTACACTTTTCCTTACTATTAAAATTTTATAGTATATTTTTCCTTATTTAATCGCCGAAATCTGAGATTAAATAAGGATAAAATTTCTATTAAAATTTAGGGGGTTGCACAAAAGCCACGAAGGAAGAAATGCATGAATCCGTGACAAAAGCGTAAAAGTTAGCAATTATGTGAGCGAAGTTTATCTTTAAAAAAGAAAAAGCTCGAATTATCAATGTGAGCATATCATTTTACTCTAAAAACATCAAAATCATATTAAAGAAACGTTTTATAGCTGTTCCCTGTTTGAAATTGTTTTCAACTTTGCCTTTGTTTTATGAAGCAGTAATTTAAAATGATTAACAGTAATATAACCCCCACTTCTTTAAATATCTTAATTAAAGTGGATACTGACGACATTTTTCTTGGTTAAGTGAAACATTTTGAAAATGTACATTTTAATTAATCTAATGACAGGAAATTACCGATTGACATTTCTCTATATTAATCAATTCGATAAAACTGTAAGAAGCCTACCATTGGAGATTTTTATAAAATAATAATAATAAAATCAGATTAAATAAAATCTTTATTTACAGCAGTCTGCAATCTGCATTAAATTAAGGCAATATTTTGAAAGTTTCAGTAGAATGATTTTCTGAAAACCGATAGATTAATTTCTAACACAATTGAATATCGGAAACAGTGTTTCTATCGGTTCTATGTATAAATTTCTTTAGTAGCAATTCGACTGCTTTATTTTGCAAGTTCAAATTTTATCGAATATCTTTAAAATAAACGTCCGTTGCAAGCATTTATCATCTGATTATTTAAAGTGTTTATTACTTAATGAGACCTGAATAAATTTCTTGGATTTCTTTTTTCTTTACAAGTTCTGAAATTTCTCTATGGAAATAAAATTATATCATCTTGGAACGCTTACTTTTACCCCGCGAAATTTCACTGACAAAACACCAAAAGGGGTGGATTTACTCTCTTTAAATGACATATTGTTTTATTTATTGTACCTGCTCTTATACTATACGTAATTTCAATTGACTTCTCAAGGTCAGTTTTGCTTTCGTTATTTTAGGTCAGTAACTATGGTGACATCTTATTTGGCTAACTGACTGCTCTACTTTTTCCAATGACCAAAAATGAATGAAGTGTGGACCACGGCTGACCTTGGTAAGCCAATTGAAATTACACTGAGTATAATAATACCAGTTATAGTTAAACTGCTGCAGATAACAACACCACGATTTATAAAAGAATTTTAATAGCAAGAAAAATGATACCGCTTAGTTCTTCATTATACTGTTTATCAACAGCATACACTTTGCCTCTTTATAACAAACATCTCGCATAACTTTATAAATGAAACGGTAGAGGTAACGGGGGATTTGTAGTCATAGCAACCTGCAAAAAATATGAATCTAGAAATTCATTTGAAATTGCAATAAAGCTATAGTCTAAATATTTACGGGCAATAATCATTGTAAGTATATTTTATTGAAATTAAAATTTCTGTCAGCAATATAATAACGTAATACAACAGTTGACTTGTTTCTAGTTATAGAAGGTGTATGAAACATTTCAAATAGCAATCGTATTAAAATGAATATTTATAGACATACTTTTTAATCACACACATTGATTGGCTAACGACACATACGCCAAACATAACTATTAGAAATAATTATTTGAAAAAGAAAATAGAATTAACTTCCAATCCCTCATTTTTTTTAAAAACTTTATGTTTGAATTACTACACAAACAAACATAATTGTAACGTGACTATATAATTCGCTATTATTCAGCACCAAATTAAGTAGCGCGTAAACAAAATACGTTATTTTTAGGGTTTCGTTCATCTCACGAAACCCTATTCGTCCCGCTAAGTAGTCTATCTGTCATAGAGTCGGTTCTCAGAAACTATATAACTTGCACACTTGAAATTTTGTGTACTTATAGCTGAATACCTACTATGAAGCTGAAAATCATAAAATTTAAAAAAATCGTATTATCTTAATATAGACAGATAAAAAAACGAAAACCCAACAGTCTTTTCTTATTAAATGTAAACATTTTTCGTTATAGCAGTTGCCAACAGTTAAAAATCTACAATAAAATTCTTTCTAGAATAATTAATTTTCTATTGAAAGATTTCGACGTGAAAAATGAAAATGAAATAAAAAGTTTCACCAATTGAAAAAAATATTAATATTATGTTATATTGGTAATAAAACGGAAATTTTCAAACATTTCTCAATAATACAAGGAGTATGAGCAAGTAGATATGACATCAGCAAGTGATTATAACATAATATGAGTTTGAAGAACGCATTGAATCATGATAAAAACCAGACTATGGAAATACTGGCATATTTTAACATTTTGAAATAACATGTTTAATTTTGAAATTGATTTTTTTTAATATCGAATTTAATCCACATGATAGATATTATTATGACAGAGTGTAATAGCAGGCTTTACATGCTATCGAACCGGTTCAGATATTTAAAAAAACGAGAAAAATAGACCGGTAAACTTTTACTTTATAAAAAACATGACTTTTTTTTTTAAATGAAATTTATTTGGATTTATTAAAGAAAGGATAAAGTGTTTTGAAAGGAATGATAAACGAAACCCTTTGTACGATCTTCGATCACACTTACCCACTTATTTATAGTTTATATTACTCAAAAGACTCAATATGTTAAATCGTATTTTTTACTTTTCTATATTATGGATACTTTACGATAGGGTCCACTTACTATTATATGGAAATTACACAAAAGAGCCTAGAACTGGTAAAAGGCATATATACAGGGTTATCCCTTCTTATAGGTTTTCAATAGCTAACTCCGAAACCGTTTGTTTCAGAAGTGAAGTTCCAGTTTCAAAAATGTTTCAAATGTTGTTCTTCATCATAAGAAAGTTTATTTTCGTCAAAATGTTTATTTTTTAAAGAATTACGAAGTTAAAGTTTTTTATATGGACTCTGGGAAGTAATTGAATAAATTAACAGTTTCTTGCGTTTTCCTATTCTTTTTTTTTTTTGTTAATGAAAAATATAAGTATAAAATAAACTTCATGAGGGGATCCGAGTTCCCCAGCACACTCCATTTTGTGCAAATTTAAATAGTAATTTAAAAAAAAAATCTTAAACTATTTTATTTTTAGTGTTTAATTACAGTAAATCATTTGGGAATAAATTGCATTGTTATTGAGAGAAAATAAAATGGAAAATCCATTGCATGCGCCCATGGATATATCTTTATTATATAATGAAAAACATTTTATTTAACTTTGAAAATTATATTAATGTAAAGAAATGAGTAATATAGTAGATGTGAAAGTTGTTGGTGAGTTAACTCCCAAATTTATTAAATCTATGGAAAAGAATTTAATTAAATCTATCTCGTAGATTTTTTTTATTTAGCTGTCAAAATATTTATAAAATCCATGCTTAATATAATATTTTATGTGTTAAAGGCTAACGAACTGCGAGTAAGAATTTAAAACGTCACATAAAATTTAAGTAAATATTTTTTAAATATTCTGACAACTAAGTAAACAAGTGGGTAAGTGTGATCGAAGATCGCTCAAAGGGTTTCGTTTAATATTCCTTTCAAAACACTTTATCCTCTCTTTAATAAATTCAAATAAATATCATTTAGCAACAACAACAACAACAAAAAAGTCGTTTTTTATAAAGTAAAAATTTATCGGTCTATTTTTCCGTTTTTCGAATATCTAAACCAGCCGGATAGCGGGCCAAGCCCGCTATTATATTCTGTCATACTAATATCCGTCATACGGACTAAATGCAATATTTAAAAAAATAATTTCAAAATTAAACAAATTGTACACCTTTAAAATGTTAAAATATGCGAATATTTCCATAATCGGATTTTTATCACGATTCAATATGTTTCTCAAACTCATATAGTTACTATTCTCTATTATTTATATTGATACTCGCTTTGTATTAGTCTCAAACATTTGAAAAATTAGTTAAACTTCCCATATGATTTCAGATTTTCCTTTTAATTCTCTCATGACGTGATATTAATCTGCTTTGTGTACTTACTCATACTCCTTGTATTATTGAGAAATCTTAAACATTTTCCGTTTTATTACGACTATGACGTCAATCAATTTTATTTCATATTAATCTTTTTTTCAATTGGTGAAACTTTTTATTTCATTTTTCACGTGGAAATCGTCTGATAGAAAATTTAATTACTAAGAATTTCATCGTGGATTTTTAATTTTTGGCATCGGCTATAACGAAAAATGTTTAAATTTAATAGGAAAAGGCTGTTAGAATTTTGGTTTTTTATCTCTATTTATTAAAATAATACGAATTTTTCAAATTTTAATATTTTCAGCTCTTTACAGCTGATATTCTGATTTATACACAAAGTTTCAACTCTGTAAGTTACATAGTTTCAAGAATGGCTCTGTGACAGACAGACAACGGAGCGGGAGCAATAGGGTTTCGTGAGATGAACGAAACCCTAAAAAGGGACATCCTTTAAAAAGTGTACACAGAAAAAAGAAGTTTAAAATAGCAATTACCCGATGAGATAATTTAAATATACGAATGCATTCTACGTCCATAGGTTTAATATTAACGAGAGAAATTATTGAGTCGACTGAACAACAGCCTTGCCTATTTGCGACGATTGGAGTGATTGATTTTTTTAATTTGTAGTTTGAAAAACAAAAGACATCTCCGCATATATTTAATCTATATAGCAATCGGAAGCACAAAAGACGTTCGGTTTTAAGCAGTGGCCCTTGGCTCTCATCGACTATTGTTACATTGCTGGACATTTTAGGAAAGATATATTTTCAAACAAATACAATTTTGTGCGTGTGTGCGGACGCAACATTTTAATTTTCCAATATCTCCTCTTGAAATATCATATCAGATGCATTTAAATTAAATTCATTCACAAGTTTCTCTTTTAACCCGTTGGGGACGAGCGACACGTATACGTGACGCTTAAGATGCTCAGAATCCATCATTATTCCCACCAGTTAATTTTTATTGTAAGTTTTGTCTTATTTAATTATCGCATTTCTGCGATTCAATTAGGCGCAAATTTCTGTTTTGAAAAACCGGTAGTAAAAGATTAAAAATTCTGGAAAGGACGCTCGTCGCGAAGGGGTTAATCTTCACTGGCTTCAAAAATTAACGTACTTCTTTCGTTAGCTCTTTTAGTAACGTAACGTCTTTCTTCTGTGTCTAATTTGGAAAAATAAATAATGAATAATAAATAACATAAAAACATGAAATTTAGAAGAATTGTACTTTAAACAGTAATTTATCAAATTTTACTTAATTTTAACATCAAGCATGATTTACAAATAAAAAATTGCCTTTTTTGCAAAAGTCCACTGTTTGATAAAAAAAATAAAATAAATGGCAGTGTTTTGTGAAATAAATAATTAAATAAACGGATTTTAATAAAGCGTGTGCTCGTCTCTACTTGTAACGCATTTGTGACATCGACTTTCCATACTGTATACTGCCCAATTAACTTGTCGGACACTGGAACGGGAAACAACACCCATGCATGGAACAACAGTTGTTCCAGTTCATTTAACTACTTCAGAGGAGGACTTACGGCAGCAACCTGTCTGCTGAGATAGTCCCAAAGATGTTTTATCGGATTAATGCCCGAAGATTGAGCTGGCCATTACATTCGCTCCAAACCTTGATCCTCAAGATATTCTTCAACGACTCTAGCTCAGTGCGATCGGGCATTATCAACCATTAACATTAATTCATCACCAATAGCACCACCATACGGTGTGACAAACGGAGCAAGGATCTCGTCCCTATATTTCACAGCAGTCAGAATTCTTTTATGGCACACATGGAGGTTATTGTGACAACCACAGAGAATCCAGCCCAAACCATGATTCCACCTCCTCTATAACTGTGTCTTTCAACAACGTTACATAGGTAGAATCTGATACGTTGTTCTCTCCAGATCAGCTCACGAACTGAAACACTTTCCAAAGCAAACCGGAACACATCTGTGAAAAGTACGGAAGCCCATTGTTTTCTGTTACAAGTAACGTGCTCCTTTGACCAACATAAACGGGCACTTCTGTGCTGTCGATTAAGAGTGACACATACAACGAGTCATCTTGAATTGAGTTATTAATTACGAAGACTTCTATGCACCATAGTAACAATTATTGCCGTCCCTTACGATGTTTTGAAATGGAATGAACCATAGTTGGTTCCTCCTTTTTCGGGCCAAAAGAGCTATGAAGCGATCTTGTGCAGGATTTATAACCCGTGAGTGGTCTGGAATAAGTCTTCTTGATACTGAATTTTCGGATTCAAATTCATCCCAGAGTCTCTGGACCACACTACGAGACACTTTAAGACGTCTAGCAGCACCAGCTTGTTATAACCTCATTTCCATCCATACGATTGTCCGCCAACTTAACGAATCAGGTAAACTACATTTCCAGATTTGGACAACACTATTTTAGCACCAACAGTTCAAGATCAACATTCAACAAACATAAAAAATTCCACACAAATTACAAGATTGGGATATTCGCAGTTTCCCCTTGACTGCCATAGAACCCAATTGGTTCTATGGCGAATTGCCATATGGTGAATTGCCATAGAGCCCAATTCTATAAAAAAAAAATAGTGATTGCTATAAATATTTTACACGATTTTATTGAAGTTGCTTATGATCGTTCATATAAACGATATTTTTTATCTTTATTACCATTCTTTTAATAGTGAGCTTCGAAAAACTGGTTGCACCTTATCTTTCGTAGGCCAGTATATATTATGTGTTTTTACAGAATTATGTGGTGTATACTGACATCTATGGATGATAGTTGGTAGAAATCCTGTTCACTTGTGTTATGCGTTTTTTATATGAATTAGATTTTAGTGTGCTATCAATATAGATCATATGAAAGACTCCCCAAAATAATTCGAATACATTGACATCTACGAGTGGTAAGCGTAGAAAATGAGCTATTAACTCTCTTATGTCTTTTCAAAATTGTTTATTTAATCTTAATTTTTCGTTCATAAGTTCTTTTTATTTTACATCACATTCCTATCTGCCAAATAATTTGAATCCCGTCCTACGGCACTATACCAGATGCAGATGAGACAGTAGGAATTAGCATTAAAGATTTCACCCGTCTTTTAAAACAAATCACCAAAGACCCGTTCTTTACAGCCGCACTCGCAGAAAAGCGAGTTTAACGTTCTTGTACACCAAGAAGAAAGAACAGCATGTTTTTGTTTGCCAAAAATAGTTGGAATATCCACCACTAGAAAAACGTTGCGCGCTTTGAAAGAACAATTCGTTTTTCGAAAAGAGATGCAAATAAAAAGACTGTTAATTCTTTGAAACGGGATTTTTGCCTAAAACTGAGTACGTTCGTATTTGTGCGTTGCATTCTTAAATTTTTGTAATCACAACGAGGAGGGGAGCTATAATAGCACTCTCTCGTTCCTTGAGATACAGTAAACATATATTATAACCACAGGGTGTATAGTGATGAAAATTCTATAAAACTTAAGTAGTTAATTTAACTGGTGCAAGTAGAATATTTTCATACCAGTTGTGTGTTGTGATATAGTATTTCCTCAGCTATTATTTCATTCCAGTTAGATTCCACGTACTAACAGCATCGTTGTTTCGTATTCACAAGACCTACTAAAACGATACTTCACAATTTATTTTGCGAAATCTAATTCGAGACCATTTGGAAAGGAGAATTCAATGAAATTTGTGTTACTAAATTATTTTTGAAGTTTGGTGATCCGTTTAAGCATGGTGGGATAAAAGTCTGTATGCACTGTACAGAAACCATCCCAACTGCAAGTACATTTAGAATATTAAAATAACAAAAGTAACAGTTAAATGAAAACAAATATAAAATAAAGATAAAATATCTGATTATAAATTAATATTATTGTAATTTTCTATCTACTATGTTCTTGAAAGAATATTACTTTATATTATTACTATTATTTGCACATTTTATATTATCACTGTTATTTACACATTTTATATTTTTACTGTTACCATTTACATTTAATTTGGCTTTGTTTTTAATTTACACTTTTTTTTCTTAAAAGTTATTTTTGATTCAAAATTTTCAAACCGATTGTGGGCATCGTTCCAAATGCTTGAATAAATTAACGACAGTACGTAAATAAAAAGCGAACGATGAACATTACTCCTATTCTAGAAATCGCAGACTAAAACGGTTTTCACTTTTAGAGCGAAATTTTCTGGAGAGGGTGTCTACATATTAAAAATGTATCAAACTTCAAAATTTTCAGTACTGACACATAGTTTTGAAATCCTATATAGACTCTGCGATAAATTTCATCTTCGAATACCAAACGACAATTCAATCTGCCAAGTAATTTAAAAATTATGCAGATTTAAAGGTTAGAAACCTTACGCTAAATTCAATATAAGTCGTTGCCAGACAAATTGTAATACTTGTACTTTTTTAAGCATAAGTCAAAAAAGACGTCTGAATTCGCTAAAATTTTGGATTCACCCGTTTGAAGCTACTAGAAATGAATTTCTGTTTAAAAAAATCTTAGGTTAAAATCAATTTTTTTTTTTCGAGAATTAAATTTAAATAATTTGAGAGGTATTAAATTTAGACTAATGCCTATGCTTTTTTTTTTGCTTTTTTATTTATTTATTTATTTATTTATTATATTTTATTTTATTTTTGTGTTTGTTTTTTAATTGCACATCTAAATTAATCTTATTTGATGAAACGAAATTTTTCTTGAAATTTCTTTAACACGTTTTAGGCAAATGAGGAAGAACATTTTTCCTTCATTAAACAATGATTTCGGATGTTGATCCACATCAAATGACTGAACAAATTAGAAAAAAAATCCTTCCGATAGTTGCTTTAGTAAAAACAAAACGTGTACGAATTCACAAACTTACCCAACAGTCATTAAATTAGATATTAAACAATCCATTTCACTGATGGTCTGTCAATTTGACTCATTATGTTTGAATGTGTAGAAAGCTGTCTTTGACAATAAACATACTTTCTAAATTAAAAATGATTTTCTTAAACTTTCATTCTACATAAAGAAAAACTTTAAGGAACAGCTTGCGTATTAGCCCGTAGTTCGTCATCTTGTTTTTTTAAATCAAAACACATTTGCTCTGTTTCTCATTACCAAAATAATTTTCATCCATATTTACTTATTATAAGCACGTTATTTATTTTATTTGACTAATTTATTTTCATATTTAATAATAAAAGTATAATAGAAAAAGAAAGAAAACAAGATTGCTGGTTAATACGCAAGGATAATACGAATTTAAAGAATACGAATACTAATTTTAACTTGTGTTATGCCTTTGTGAATATTCAGCAACATTTTCGAAATTTATGCAGCTAACAGAATAATATAGGAGGAGCTTCTTCTGGATAAATTTCGTTTTCACAACTATTTTTAAGGAATTTACGTGAAAGTATTCACCCCCCCCCCCCCTGAAAAACAACAACAATAACTTTGTTGTGTTATAGATAGAGCAGACCCTTGCCTCTGATATTAGATTGCAAAGTCTTTTCATAAAGTTATGGAAATAAGACTTGCTTTGTAGTTTCTTAGTCCATTGGTGCGATCCAAAACAACAGATGAAGTACATACACCAGAACTTAACTTCTTAAATATAAGGTATTTATTTATCAGTTTGTTAATCGCCGTCTTCGTATGTTCCATTTTCAGCTGTTACAGATATTTGGAAACATCACTAATTTTGTATAAATCTAAACCTTTTAAAGGATTGTCTACCATTTTAACACATTGGCGATTGACAAATTTTGTATGAAATCGTTGTTTTAACACAGCAGAAGCCCCTCCCTCTTTTGAAATTATTTCGTAAATTGGTTTCCAAGATGGGGTTTTTCAAGTTTATGGATCAGCATCTCTGTATGTACGGATTTAATATAAAATATGTAATAATCTAAAAAAAACATGGGCATAACGATATAAAGATATTTTCTGATAGTTATAGTCAACGATGTTTTGTTAAATATAAACGGGATTTCTTGTTCCCGGTAGTCAATGTGTTATCAATACAGGTGTTTAAGCTTTCAAAAATTATTTAAAAATTCAAATCAACTCTGCAATGGATTTTCTGCTTTCAAAGAACTCGTTACCCTGTGAATATATATATATATATATATATTAATTTCAGATATTTATGTAATCTTATTAACATATCATTAAATGATTTTATGAAAAAAAAAAACTTATTCGAGTAAATATGCACGATTTGTAGTAAAATTTGAAAATTTTCATTACGGATTTTTCAAATATTTGGAAAATCAATATATTTATTCTAATAACAATAATAATAAAAAGACCATTTCTTTAAGAATGTTTTAGTCAACATAAGTATACTGTATTTTGTCGTAATTAAATCGGTCAAGTAATTTAGAAATTATGCAGATTTAAAATTATAAATGTAGCAAATAAGTTATTATTTGCAGATTTATTGTAGTAGGGGGCATTTCATAAAACTAAGAATTAGTTTTTCGGTAATATATGTAATTTATTTTTTAAAAATAATAATATTTTTAGAAAATCGTCATGGTACTTCTTGAGAATGCATTAGGGATGTCGAAATTCATTTTAAGCTCAAAGTTGTACAAAGGATCATTCCTCGTAAAATGACCATCGCCCCTTACTTTGTTGTTTTTTGGTTTTTTAGCTCTCATTACGACAATGAATACAGTAAATAATGCTTTCAAAATTATTTTTTAAAAATATTTGTTCTTTTGTTAAAAACTGAAATCTTAAAAAAGAAATGGCTTGGATTTTTCGTTCTGGAGATAGTTTCTCAATTCAAGCGGGAATGTAATTGCCCCACCATCTCTTTTTATATCCGCCATTGAACCAGGTACTATTTATTCAGCGTAAAGAAACCTGTAAAGTTCGACTAAATCAAATATGGGGCAATAGGGCAAAGATTCAATTTCCTCCATCCCCTCCTACGATATTTTGTAAAACGCAATTTATATTTATTGAAAGAAAGAAGAAGCAGAAAGCGTATGTTTTCAGGTTTTGGGTGAGGACCTGGTTCCAACTAAAGCGTGGCCAAAGACAACTCCTAAACGTGAGGCCCCTGATTAATTTACGTCCCTCGCCTTGAAATTTATTAACATTGAGTAAAGGTTTCTTTTTTTTACAGTGCCTTACTAAATGAAATCAGATCTAAAGGTACATCGTGTCGTGTTAATGGGTGAACCAGCTGAGAACAGGACCAAGGCCAAGGATCTGCTTTCAGCAAGGGCAAATGGTACCAATGCTGGGGGCCGCCACTTTTAAGGAACCCCACCCCAAAGCTTAAAACACATTAACAAAGGCAAACTTTCACACCTAAATTCAGCAGTTATTGAATTGTAATGCTCTGGAGGGGGGGGGGGGGGTTTCCTGAATTCTTCCCCCTCTTGGATCCACCAAAGTAAGTTTATGATGAAGTTCCCCTCCCTCAAGTTTGGATGTTTCATATAACATTTAACTTTGTATCCTCTAGAACTCTATTTTCTCCGGGCTACAGAACAATTACCTTTCCTCACAATTCATATGCGTGTACGATAACATCAATCCGATTACACACTGATTACATTGATTCTAAAACTGATAAATCGGAAAATCAGGAGTCTCAACGTCAGCTCTGAACGTCATTGGTTTTTATAATCTCACTTTTCATATTATTTAGCCTCTTACAATCCGCAATTTAATATTTTTATATTACATACATATTTATAGGAAGTTTCAGACATTAGAAGCGTTAAATTAAGCACGGCTTATGCAATGATATTATGAAATTCTTATGAACTTTCTTATTCTTGTAATTTTTTAGATTAAAAAATATATTTCTTCCTAAAAAATGTATACCTCCCGTAATCTTATTAAATTTATATTCATGATTTTCTATTCATTGTGTGAATGATGCTAGTATATCTTGGATTTCGTTTTACACAGTGGTTTTATTAGGATAAGCAACAATTTCGATAAATAATTGCCTGTTATCCTAATACCTAAATAGCAATATTTACTTACCTGCCAATCACGAAACACTCGCATCTGATAGATAAGTTGAATAATATCTTGTGTACAAAAGCAACTTATGGAAATGCAAACTGAATCTACTATATTTCACTTATATCTATTGCAGAAATCTAGAATTATTGCAATTTTTGTTTCGAAAAAACAGTTTTGGTGGTCATTCTATATCATTTATCTTATCTAAGTACATTCTGATCTAACTCGATAGCAATAGCGTATTAAAATCTCCCGAAATAGACATTTGAAAACTTGTAAAGCCATTGGGTAATCATTCATCACTGTCAATTCACTAAATAGAAAACGTGATTTGGCGCTAATTTTTTAAGTATTTTCTTGTGATAGTTTTTATGTTTTCAATTTCCAGTAATTGTAATATTTCAGGATTTGACGACATCTATGGATGCGTTTTGGCATTCTATTTTCTTTAGTTTAACCATCTCGTTGGACAAGTGATTTTATCCTATTTTTAACCCTTTATATCCTGAATTAATTTTCCAGCTACTTTTTAGTTGCTCAGAATCTTTGATTATTCCCATCAGTTATTTATTTATTTTTTTTGTTTAGTTTTCCTTATCTAATCATAGCATTTTTGCGATTCAATTAGGTGAAAATTTCTCATTTGAAAAACCGGTGGTAACATATTAAAAATTCTGTAAAAGACGCTCGTCGCGAAGGGGTTGAAGTGGTACTTATAAGTACCGTCAGGATAAAAAGGGTTAAAAGAATATTAACTTTTCAACGACAAAACATCGACATTTGTTCCAGAAAATGGATAAATTCTCATGTAAGAAATATACTTATACAAATGTAAACTACGAGACTTTAATTGAATTTTGATTATTTTTGTAATTTTCGTTTGGAAAAAAATATTTCAGTAATCATTCTATAGTAGTTGAAACACGTATCAAAATAAATTCTCACTTATGTCAATAGAATACAAATCACCAGAATATAAGTTATTTTGCTAATAAAATTTGCAGCGAAATAGTGTGTGTTACTTGAATTTTATTATTTTGATATTCTTTGACATATGGTTGCTAAGCAACTAATAAAATAAAGAGGAAAGAAAAAGAAAAGTTACAAAAATTTTCCAATAATTTAAACAATTAAATTCTAAATTCTGATAGATAAATTGGCAAATTTTCACAGCTATTTGATATAGTTAAGACCTCCATATCGAAAGCATAATTTTACGTTTAAATCCATTATTCAAATATGCGATTTTCATTTCAATAAAAATGAAATTTGAAAATCTTCTGCATTCCCATAGGAAAGCATTATGACCTAAAAAGAAATGTTCTATATTTTTCGAACGAATGAACCATATTTAAACAAAAACTATACAGCTGATTCCGGGTAGCTCGCCAACATACCTACCAAAAATCAATCTGATCGGACGTTTTCTATGGCATTTATCGCGGAACGGACAGACAGACAGACATTCAGGAACCACAAACTTTTCGCGTCTCCACAGTGAGCCTTCACTGACATTTCGGCAATTAGTGATAGATTATATATAAGTTTTCGTAATGTTTCTAATATTAAAAATGAAAAGTTTGAATATTTTACCGTTATAATATTTCCACAGGAATTTCAAATTCTAGGATGGATACTCATGGTACTTTGGATGGGTTTGGCCCACCCAGCCACTCACCTTTGATACAAAGAAAATAAAAGATACGCGTGTTTACGAAAAGCTATACAGGAAATCACTTTAAATCAAGTCTGCACTAGAGTTCTGCACCGATCCAAAATCAACGCAAAATTCAACTCGAGTTTGACAAACAGAAAAAAAATAAGAAAAGAAAAATCTTTTATCCCAATCTAAACAAAAAAATTTACGTCGAACTGAACCCCAAAATACTTTAGCACGAAAATGATCCGGAACCAAAGACAATTGATTTAATACAATTATGAAAAAAATACTCTACAATCTTATCTCTACCATATATTTTTTATTTTATGTATAAAAATAAATATCTAAAGACTCTTCATTTTAAAAGAAGCTTTAAAAAATAATAACAATAATCTTCTTTTTTACTATTTCAGGCATTTATTTTAAGATGTTTTCATTATTGTTATTAATATTATTATCATTACTATTACTGATTTTGTTCCTCCCTCTGGAAAATTTTTTGTTAGAACCTAACCTCTCTCAAAAAATTATATAACAACATTTTTATGATTTATATATTTACTGAAATATTTTTTTTTATATGGGGCTCCTTGGATAATAGGGGACTTACGGCTGCCCCTACCATTGTAATAGTATGATGTGTATGGTATGTAGTATATGGTGTAGATATGTATGGATCCCTATTTCTATAATGTGAGATAATATTGATGTATGTTTCCAATCACATGATTAATTGACGCCATTCATTCTTTCTCACAAGCTATGGTCCGCTCCTATCTACTGAAGGTTGGGGCAGGCTGTTCGGATGATCTCGAAACAGTTAGAGTCAACCCGAACCGCAGCGAAACAAAGCTCCAACTCATTATGGCGTTTCGTGTAAAAACGGATTACTCGACTGAACAATGCAGGAGATCTAAGTTCTGGTATGCACTTAACTAAGAAACGGATAAAAATTTCTTCTCATGCCGGAAAAATAGAAGAGGAAAATTGAAATAAAATAAAACTACGCAACTGTTAACACTTTGTTAATAAGAGGAGAAAATGCATTCTTGTAGAAGCTCTGCATTAGAAGAGCTTGTAACCTAAGTTAAGTACACGGAAAAGCAGACACCTCTACGGAAGAATTGTCGTAAACTTACTTCACATCACATTGAAAGTTCGGGAATTGTAGATCTAAGCGGGATAACTACGAGTTCTGCGATCGCCTCGACCAGTGAAAGTGCGCGCGCATCCTCCCATCACAAGTCACAACACTTTTCAAAGAGTTGCAAGAAAATGTAAACGAATCCCAAAGATGGATATACAAGAAAGAGAAGACACTCGCGTGTTAGAAGATGGCGCAAAGTAGCGTCACCGGGTTGCAATGGTGGCTATTAGAACTAAAATGTTGGATAGTGGGCTGGGTGCTCCACGCTCAGGTATTGGTTCTGCTTTCATGGCGATTGCGGCAGTATCACAACAATCGTTCGATAATGTTCTAAATCAGCATACAGTAATCGGCATACAGTAATCAGCATACAGTAAGTATCGACAGATCCACAGCAATCGTTCGAAAATGTTCGATAGTGGGCGGGGTGCTCCGCGCTCAGGTATTGGTTCTGCTTTCATGGCGATTGCGGCAGTATCACAGCAACGGCAACTTTCAGAAATTTTCAATCCTGTCATTAAACAAACTCATAGAGTGATGAAATATGTTAATTTTTAATTAAACTAATCAGATTATGTATTTATTTTAATTTTTAATTTTTGTTATTTTCTGTTTACTTCTTATAATTTATAATGGCATGAATATTTTAAAAGAGATTATTTTCTGAAACAGTGGATATATTTTTTAAAATATAGAATGTAATGTGTTCAACAATTTTATTTAATTGAATATTTATTATATGAGGTAAATATTTACAACAAATAGTTTTTACAAAAACATTCGTAATTTTAAATTATAAAAAGTGAACAGAAAATAGGATTAAACATTTAAAGAAATACATAATCTGATTACTTTTCATTAAAAATTAAAATATTTCATCACTCAGTGAGTTTGTTCAATGACAGGATTGAAATTTTCTGATTAACGTTACTGTCATACTGCCGCGAAATAAACGAAGATTTTGTTAAATTAATTAGTTAAAAGTGTATTCTGCACCCTATTTGTTTATGTACCCATGAAATAATTTTTGGTGATTTTGGTAAAAAAATTTTTCAATTTTTATTTATTTATTTATTTATTTTATGTTTCTTAAAATGCTGGCAAGTCTGTTAAAATATGCTTATTTGTTTAAGTTTCATTAAACCCATAAAATCTGAAGCAAGTTAAATATTTCTGGAAAATTTTATTTTGTAAAAAATTAATCTCCTTTTAAGCAATATATAAACAAAATTTAGAGTTTATATAATTCCTGGACAAAATTAAAAAAAAAAAAAAATACATTTCTATTACATTATTAAAAAATATTTGTATATGATCTACATGTTACATATTTTCTTATTTTTAGTTTTTATTAAATTCTTTAAATATATTTTCATTGATACAGAAGGGCAATAGTTTTGAGAATCATTTACATGTTACATTATACTAACTTGATGCTCCATAATTTCATTTGATTTAAAATCTTTTTTGGTCACGCCTCGCCACTTTCACTGGTCTGTACAGGTGTCTTTGCTTTTCCGTGTACTTAGCTTTGACGATTCCCTCGCACTGACCTGTGCTGCACGTGTTGAAATCTCGGTAAGACTGTTTTCAGAGAACGCACATTAATTTGTTTTGTGCAATCCATTTTAATCTCAATTAAGTTCATTATTTTTGTATATATATTATTTCGTACATGTTTAATATCTTTGCAAAAATTAATTTGCGTAGGTATTTTCGTTGTAGAAAATATAGTTGATTGAAATTAAAAATATATGTTTCTGCAGCTTGCATTAATATTTTTATTATTTAAGCTTTTATGATATGTGGCATACTTTTAGTTCTGTTTAATTAGTGCGAATTCTTTAAACATATTTTTATTTAATAATTACAGAATGACATTTGGTTATTATTTGTTTACATTCTTATCCATTCGATGCTCCGCAATTTTAAAATACTCATGTTATAGTTCACATTTAAAAAATCGTCAAAATTTTCGATTGTTTAATAATAATAATTTGTTTTATATAATATTTGAAATGTAACCTAATCAAAGATATTAATTCATTTATTTTCAAAATTATTTAAACCATTATTTATTTTTACGTATCGTAATATTTTTATGCTGTATATTTTTCATTTAACATTACTATTCAACAGCAGATAATTTTGTATGTGCAATATTTAATTTATTAAATTTTTGTTGTACAAGTTGCTTAAATTTTAAAGTATTATTATTATTAAGTTTTTTTTAATACATTTTATTTCTATGAACTGTAAAATAAATTAATTTTGATTAAATCAATCTATTTAAATATTTGACATTTTAAATGTGCATAATAATATATATGACAGATTTTGAAAATGTATAATTATATTTTAAAATGAAAGATTCTGAAAAAAATTAAGAGAAAAATGTAAAGTTACTAGATTTAAAATCAAATGAAATTATGGAGCATCAAGTTAGATATAATGTAACATGTAAATGATTCTCAAAACTATTGCCCTTCTGCATAAATGAAAATATATTTAAAGAATTTAATAAAAATTAAAAATAAGAAAACATGTAACATGTAGATCATACACAAATATTTTTTAATAATGTAATAAAATGCATTTTTCTGATTTTGTTCAGGAATTATATAAACTCTAAATTTTGTTTATATATTTCTTAAAAACAGATTATTTTTTTACAAAATAAAATTTTCCAGAAATATTTAACTTGCTTCAGATTTTATGGGTTTAATGAAATTTAAACAAATGAGCATATTTTAACAAACTTGCCAGCATTTTAAGAGACATAAAAAAAAAAAAAAGAATTTACCAAAATCACCAAAAATTATTTCATGGTTACATAAACAAATAGGGTGCAGAATACACTTTTAACTAATTAATTTAACAAAATCTTCGTTTATTTCGTGGCAGTATGACAGTAACGTTAATCAGAAAATTTCAATCCTGTCATTGAACAAACTCACTGAGTGATGAAATATTTTAATTTTTAATGAAAAGTAATCAGATTATGTATTTCTTTAAATGTTTAATCCTATTTTCTGTTCACTTCTTATAATTTAAAATTACGAATGTTTTTGTAAAAACTATTTGTTGTAAATATTTACCTCATATAATAAATATTCAATTAAATAACATTGTTGAACACATTACTTTTATTTTTAAAAAAATATATCCACTGTTTCAGAAAATAATCGCTTTTAAAATATTCGTATTCTTCATGCCATTATAAATTATAAGAAGTAAACAGAAAATAACAAAGATTAAAAATTATAATAAATATATAATTTGATTAGTTTCATTAAATATTAACATATTTCATCACTCTATGAGTGTTTAATAACAGGAATGAAAATTTCTGAAAGTTGCCGTTGCTGTGATACTGCCGCGAGCGCCATGAAAGCAGAACCAATACCTGAGCGCGGAGCACCCCACCCACTATCGAACATTTTAGTTCTAATAGCCACCACTGCAACTCCGCTGACGCTACTTGCGCCATCTTCTACACTCAAGTGTCTTCTCTTTCTTGTATATCCATCTTTGCTTGTAATCAATAATCAAAAAGATGTGCAGGTCGCTGGAGACCGTCTCGGCTTTTTTTTTAAAGATGAAAAAAAATGTTACAGAAATAAAACTGCTATCCAATGCAAAAAAAAAAAAATCGTTTAAAAATATTGCGATGCAAACGAGATATTAGAAAAATAATGCTTCATAGGATTAACATTAGCGAGCGGGTGTTTTCAAGTGCGTGAAGAGGACCCTTAACACTTAATCGTTTCAGGGGCAAAGTACTACTCTTCGTAAAAATCTGAAATGATTGAAGACACCTGATTTTACAAGCAAATTAATTCGAAAATAAGTCAAAGTTTTTCTTCACTTACTTAATGAAAGAAAAATTTTCATCCACCGCCCTTGAAAGGGATGAGCCATGCACTACAAATTTTACACGCAGTATGAATATCAAAACATACTTTTATGCATGTGAAAACAAAAAATTAAACCTACACACATATCTATCATTATACGAAATTTAAATGTAAGTAATGTGTATTAAATAACAAGTTTAAAACGTACTAATAATTAATGGATATTTGATAACATTATTAAAAGAAAGTTATGTTTTATCAATTTTTTTGTCAATAACAGATTTGTTTAAAATATTTTTTTTTTTTTCAAGAACACTATGTTGTTTTTTATCGTGATTAAGTTCATTTATATCATTTTAAATGAAAAATAAATTGAAATTTCTAGCATGTAGCATAGAAAATTTGATGCGATTACAATATATCATTTGAAATAAGTTCAGACGAAGTTTTAAAATTCATGTTTTGGCGACGTAATGTGATGTGTGTTTTGATTGGTCAGAAGAAGTGTTTGCCATTGCCGAATTATCAAGACATGTGATTTGCATTGAGGCAAAATAAACAATGCTCTAACAATATCTTGATTTCGTTGATGGAGCGAGGGTGTCGTTTCATTGGCTTCGCGCCATAGATTTCGGTATTTTGAGAGAACGGAATTGGTACAAACGAAAATTTCTGCGGCAGAAACTTGCACAAACGAATGGCGCTGTTGAATTTTAAAAATCAAAATGGGGCGGGGTCAGTGCAATGGACATTAAATAAAGCTGTTTTTGCTCTCTCCAGGACAATTTCCCCTTTGCTTGTAACAACTTCCACATGCATAGAACAGACTTGAACAAAAATTTTCAAATTCGTGCACTGAGTCTGGGTAAATGCTACGGGAATCTATTATTGGTTTGTACATGAGCACTTTATGTTTCATATTTTGGAGGAATAACTGGTATGTCACAATTTAATTTAAGGGTGTGCTCTCTTTAATGTTAAACCTATGGTCGCGGAATGCATTCTTATTTTTAAAACATGTTCTAAAAATAGCAGGAAATTAACATTTTTAACTTATTTTTTCTGTGTACCCTTCTTAAAAGATGTTACTTTTTTGTATTTAGTTGACAAACTATTTCTTAAGAATGTACTTCATTTAATAATTTATGTGTTAAAATCTTAGCGAAGGTGACGAGCTGTGAGTTAGATTATAACAATTCAAATAAAATTTAACATACATTTTAGAAATATTTGGAAAAAAATAATAATAAAACAGTCAAGTATGAGTTTTACTTGCGCTCAAAGGGTTCCGTACATTATATTTATTAATTACTATTTATTAATTAATAAAGTCCCTTATTTTTTCATAATTTTTCGAAAATAGGAGGGGTGTGGGGGGGAGGGGGGACGTATTTTTTCAGTATACTTTCGACGATATCGCTAAAAATTTAATCCCTAAAATTAAATCAAATATATTTTTGAGTTCGATGTTACGAGATCTTTCGACAGATACCTTACGCGATACATAAAAAGAATTTTTCTTTTCAAGTAACTTAATTAATATATCGGCTAATTACCGACAATTGTTATCGGAAATCATTATCAAATATCCTTGGATGATTCTGTGTCGATAGATAGCTCGAGCGTCCGTCAACTTCCCCGCTGACTGCCCGAAAAGTAAAGTTTGTGTGTAACAGAAAAATGCGTTTTTCTCAAAAACTATGTTACCTAGGAAAATGGCTATAGTTTTCCTGCAATGTTTAGATAAACTACTACTACCTCTCATTTTTTTTATAATTTTATTTTCTGTAGATTCGGAAATAGAGGGGGGGGGGAGGCGGACATACTTTTGCAGCGCATTTTCGACGATATCCCTGAAAATAGAATACCTAAAATTAAAACAAATATATTTTTGAGTTTGACATTACGATTTCTTTCACACGATATCGCACACAAAATATAAAAATAAAACTTTTTTTTTTCAAGTAACTTAATTTAGCCCCCTAAATTTTTCCTAAACAAATTTATGATTGGCTAATAATCTGAACATAGGTGGGTGAAAAAGGCTTTATAACTTTCCCAAGTTTGAATTTTCCACGTCCCATACTTGACGAGGAAAAGATCTGTGACAGACGGACGGACAGACCCGGGGATGATCTTATAATGGTTCCGTTTTTACTTTTTAATTAGGAAAACCTAAAAAAGACATCCTTTATGCACATAGAAAAACTAAATTTAAAATATTCATTTCCGATGAGACATTTTAAAAATACGAATGCCTTTCAAGAGTATTTTGCATATTTTGAGCGAGCATTTAATAGGATCAATTTATTTATTAAACACGCTTCTGTGTCTGTGATCACTCTCTCATCAAGAGAATGTATAGGAAAAGAATGGCAAATATAAAATAAGCAAAAATATCTAAAAGGTAAAAAAAATAATTAATTATTAGTTAAAAACAGCAGTACATAACCAAATAAACATAAATACACAATTTAAAAATATAAACAGTCCATAATTATAGTATTATACTTGTACTTTGCTAAAAGCATTGTAAGATGGGAATATTAAAACTTAGTTAAAATAATATTCTTCCAACAACTCAGCTAAACTTCATAGATTCATGACTATAAAGTTTAGCTGAAACTGTTCGAAGAATATGACTTTTAACTAATTTTTAATATTTCCGTCTTAGTAAAGCATTAATATTTCCGTCTAGCAAAGTACAAGTACAATGATGTACTGTTTATATTTTTTATTTGTATATTAATCAACGGTGTAAACTTCTATCGTTAATACTTTCATTGCAAACATAAATAAATTTTAAGAGTAAAATTTAAAAAACTCACACCACACAAATATGTCAATAAAATACACTTATATTATTCCCCCAATTTATTATTTTACGTTAATGTTCGTATTTTGATTCACATTTCTTTAACAGTAAAAGCAATAGGAGTAATGCATGAAAAAAAAAAAAATTTTTTTTCATTCTCAATCTGATTCTGGACATCGTTCCAGATATTTGAATAAACTAACGAAAGTAAGTAAGAAGAAAACAAAAGAAAGATCATTACTTCAATTCTAAAAATCTCAGAATAAAACTCTTTCACCAAACTTATGTACTTAATATTTTATATAATTTTATTTTCCTGTTAGAGTGACATATTCCTAAAAGAGCATCTACATATTAAAAATTTAAAGTTAACATATTAAAATTATATCAAACTGAAAAAGTTTCAGTATTGACACCTAGTTTTGAAATTATATTTAGAATCCGTGGTAAATTTATCTTCCAAAACCAAACGAAAATTTAATCGGTCAAGTAGTTTACAAATTATGCAGATTTAAAGTTTGCAACTCTTAGGTTAAATTCAATTTTAGTCGTTGCAAGACAGATTGTAATGCAGGTAAATTCAATAACTACTTGGTGGAATGCGCTGTTATTTTGGATTCGCGCGTTTGAAAGCTTCTAGAAATGTTTTTCTGTTAAAACATTCTTAGGTTAAAATCAATATATATATATATATATTTTAAGAATAATAAATTCAAATAGTATATACTCTGAGAGATATTTAAATTAGACTAATGACAACAGTTCAGTTTTTTTTTTTTTTTTTTTTTTTTTTTTTTTTTAATCGAAATTAATTTTATATGATAGAGTGACATTTTTCTTGTTACATTTTAGGCAAATGGGGAAGCCTATTTTCCTTTCTGAAATAATAAAATATATTGAATCTCGGATGTTCATTCACATCATATAACAGAACAACTGAGGGGGAAATAAGTAAAACCTCCTTTTTTCCAATAATCGCTTTACTAAAAAACAAAACGTGTATGAATTCACAAACTTGCCGACTTTGACATTCAATTTCATTCGTTACCTTCAATTCTATTCATATATATATTTTAATGTGTAGAAAGCTGTCTTTGACAATAAACATAGTGTCTAAATTTGAAAGGATTTTCTAAAAATAAACTTTTACACTGCATAAAGAATGCTTTTAAGGAATAGAATAATTTTAAATCATGTGCGGCTTTCGTCAATGTTTGGCAACGTATATGAAATTCTTCCACTTAACACACCGTTGGAGGCGGAGCTTCATCTGGAAGGTGGTGGCTTTCAAGAGTACTAGCTGACCCTCGCCAAGCGTCAAAAGCGAAACTCGCCAAAACAAAAAACGCCAAACGACGGCGATCATAAACCAATCAGAAACAGCAGAGTTATTCCAAAGCTAAGCCGAAATTATATTTTAAAATGAAAAATTCACAAAAAAAAATATGTATATTGAGTGATAAAAGCGCTCATTTTCTTTTTTTTTTTTTAACCTAGGGTCGTTTCATAGTTTTAAAATAAAAAGTTCTCTTCGTCTGAACTCTTTGAAATCTTTGTGGGTGATCCATGAAACGGTTTTACAGCCCGGATAAAAATTTCGTGAAAAAATAGTGTTATCTAGTTATAAAAGAAATGTTTTCTTCTCACTTTTTTGTTTGCTTGTTTGTTTTCGCGTCGGCTCCTTTAACATAGCAATAAAAAAATAGTTCTCATCTTCCGAACGCTCTGACATTTCAATCGGTTATAAATAGAACTGTATCCAAACTCTCTTTAAAATTTTGCAAAAAAAATATGCCTTTTTAGTAATGAAAACAAGAGTTCTTAAAAAAAAAAGCTTTAGCTTTCAACCTCAGAGCAAAATCATATTGGAAGGTCTATGTTTTCAATGCAATGGTACGGCTTCATCTGTTTTCAATCAACCCTTTTCAATCCATCTAGGCTAAGCAGGTGAGAGTTGGGTTAACCAATCAGGTTTCCCATTTTTGAGGGGAGAAGCCTCTAAAAAAAACGTTGACGCATGCGCAAAGAGACGATTTTCATGTGGATTTGACAGAATGCGCTTTTAGTTTTAAATATATAGATTATTGTCGAGACAGACTTAAAAACAAAGAGAGGTGTACAGAATGGTCAATTTAATTCTGAAAAAGTATCATTCTTATATATTTCATTGGAAGTATTAGGAGTGATTTAGACTCCAAATAGAAAATGACATTTTACCGCATACTAAATTGTTGTATAGCCTGTTTCAACAAATTTCAGGTATTTTAAAGGTATAATGTACAGTTTCAGGGTCATTTCCCTACTTAATTCAGCACGACAAGATGACAAAATGAATCATTATTTCATTACATGGTCCACCACAGCACAAATGCTACCTAGCAGCTTTGATGTGCACGTAACAAGCAACTGAATAATAAATTCTATTCATGCCGGAAAAATAAAACTAGAAAATTTAAATGAAATTAAAGCTATTCCAGATAGTTTCAAGACAGTCATTCAGAGATAATATTTATAGAAAACTTTGCATGAAACTGCAGGCTTATCATTGGAAAATCAGAAGGCGCAACTCATCCTCGCACGAACGACTGCTATGCTTGCTAAACTTACAAAATAGTCGCCGTCTCTCTGAGCTGTGAAGGGGAGTGCTGAGTTTTTTCCTCTATCTTATGTAGCGTTCCCTTTTCGTCTTGCATTTATTATTCGGTTCTTGAAAATCATGAAAATTATAAATAAACAGAGAACAATGTAGAATTTTATAATTTGAACAAAAAAAAACTTTATATTTTTGCAAAAATGAATTATTTTTAGTAAGAATAAATTAAGAAAAACAAAATTATATTGAATTTTTTTATTTATTTAAAAATCTTTTTTATATAGATCTGCAAAAAAATAAATTTTTTTCTTCATATTTTAATACTAAAATATTTCATTATATTTTTTAACCGTCTTACAAAATAAATAAATAAAAAGTAGATTTGTCAGTTCTGGAATATATTTATACGTAATATATTTTCTGATTTTTTCTCGTCACAGGGTTAATTTTTACGGTATTTATTTTTGTTCAGATTTATAAATGAATGATAAACCTTTCTGTTTGCTTACCCATCCCTTCCTTCTGTAAAGTAAACATTATCCAAAATAGGCCAATTGTCGTAAATGTTTAATATTTTGTTAGGATTAGCAACAAGCATTTTTATAAATAATCATCAAATACTAATTTTTTCTTCTTGTAAGCAAATTTAAAAATTTCAAATTAAGAAAATTCGGTAATCTTAGATTTTTTTTTTATGTTGTTGCTGTTGTTGTTGTATTTTATAATACTTTTCTGACACAATTTAAATGGTTTTATGAAGGAAATTGATTTAATTAGGAATAAATTCCATTCTTTTAATAAGATAGAAGGGGGGAATAATTTTTAAAAATGCATTTCGCCTTATCCTCTACTGTTTAACATAACTGTTGCTTTCTTTATTTTGTTTATTTATTTATTTATTTATTTTTTGCCGAAACTATTAAAATAGGGGTACTTCTTTGTTATAGCGGCCCCAAGAATTACGATTATGCCAAGATTGCACTTACGATTTCGGTAGGATCACTTCAAAGTTTATATATCCATCATATATACGCATATATATGTGTGTACTCTAAACGGTCATATAAGCGCCATATACATCATTATGGACATATTATTTACGTTTTATAAGCCATACAATATATATATATATATATATATATATATATCATTACACACATTTTATTTACGTCTTATAAGCCATATTCTCATTATATACGTCATATACATCTTATACCCATATCATATCTATACACGTCATATACATCTTATACAGGTGTCATATATATACATATGTACAACGTCACGAAATGTTACATACATCATGTATAATTATAAGGTCATATATGCTTTATAATTTGGTGATAAATCTTGGTCGCCTGGCGATTCATGCTCGTGGGGGCCGCTATAACACAAAAGTATCAAAAATGTATCAAAATCGATTCAGTAGTTCCCGAGAAAAAAGCATATCCATGCCAGCTATGCGATTTCAGAGTTGTTGTCTACCCCTTGTGAATTTCAAGAGAAAATTTTCAGTTGGATTTGTTCGAGGATAATAGGATATATATTACATAGTATTGAGTGATTTACTACAATGCGTTAAATATGTTCAGTTTCTGAATTTTAAAAGATATTTCGGAAATTTCATTCGGATATCTTGTTGAAAAACCATTTTCTAACTAAATTTTTCATTTCAAACTACTAAAACAAAACCAACTTATTGGAAAGTGTAGTTTAATTTATACACAACAGGTAGCAGCACCAAAATCTCAACATTTTATAGAAAAAGAGAGTTTTGATATAATTTTGTTTTTAAACGATATGCTGCATAAAATATTTTATAACAATACGTTAGACATGTCCAATTTCTGAATTTTTAAATATATTGTGGAAATTTTAATCGGGTATTTTGTGGAAAAAAAACTTTTTCTAGTATAATTTCTCGTTTCAAACTATTAAAATTAATTCGCCATAATGATAACTTTTCTTCAATATTTGAAAAATAGATGGCAGCACCAAAAACGCAGCATTTTGTAGAAAGGAGAAAGTAAATTTTTTAGAGCAGCAGTGACAGGGCTTGATGGGTTGGGTTGGGTTGATTGTTGACGGCCAATTATCTACACTAGGGATATAGGCCCGGGGGGGAGTGTCCTTCGTGGGGGTCTTTCTAAGGGAACCTAATCCGTATTTACGCATGGATAAATCCACGGCTCGAAGAAAACCACGAAAACTCCGAACGATTAGGCCGACGGGCGCGATTGGGATCGAACCCAGCACCTCCCGTCTACCAGCTTCGAGAGCACAACCTCTCAGCCACTGGTGGGGCTCACAGGGCTTGATGACCGCATAGGCCAACTAGTCCACGGTCTTGGGTCATTACAGACGGACCCTTTCAAAATGAGTAAAATTATCAATACAAAAATTCTTAAATCTCCTAGAAATTGTTTTATTTCAATCTCCGATATCTAAATAACAAATAACTCTGTAAGTGCCTCGCCTGTGGTTTTCAGTTATCTAAAAATAGCTTAAATTAGGAATGCTGTGGACTAAATATTTTTTATGAGAATTATTTTTTTAAGAAATATTAGAGATGAAGGGGGAAGGTGTCAACAGGAAGAGTTATATGCTGATTAACTGTTATGTATTATAGTATCAAACGGCAGAAGAAATTTTAAGTTAACCGGAATTTCATAAAAACTAGTCGTTGGGGACCACCGTCATACTTACCCATCATGGATAGGCATAATATAAAATAGGAAAATAAAACATGTGCAAACTACTTATAAAACGCATTGCCATTCGAATAAAATCGTGGCTTGAGGACGTCAGAGAGCATTTAAAGAACTTTAAATGCTCTATTACTGAATGGCGTAAAAGAAACATCCTTATAACTCCAAAACCAATAATCCTATTAACTAACGGTTTACTGCGTCGGATAAAGCGTCTCATTTCTAATTAAAATCTATCTTTGAATTGAAATTGGAATGAAATACAGGATCATGAAAAATCAAAGAGTGGGGAAAATAGTATGACCAATATCTCGGCCACTCATGATCCGATCGACTTCGTTCTTTATGCAAAATTTATGTTTTTTTTATTGTCTTTTATAGTCACTCCTTAAACTAAACAATTTCGAAAATTTTTATATACCTTTTATCGCAACAAATATTTTGAGAGTAAAAAAAACTAGTTCCGGATAATCGACGTCACTGAGATTCAATAAGCTTCTTCCCATTATGACATACTAAGTACATACCCAATTTCAAATCTCTATCTCAATGTGTTCGGGAGATATAGCGTTTACATACACACACACAGGCAGGCGGACGGCAAATTTGTTTTTCTAAAAATATGTTTTCGGAATCTCCAGTGTCTGAAACGTGTAAATCGGTCAAAAAATTTTTTCGATTTTCAAAACGATTACAAGACTTACCCTATACTACGCATGATGGGTAAGTAAATTTATAAAATGCAGGAATATTTCCGAAAAAAGATTTCTAGCTACTATTTTTGTTTAAGGGGGCCCCTGAAAATCTGCTGGACCTTGGGCCCTGGACAAATCTTAATCGCACTCTATTTGCAGATAGTCTAAATTAAAGAAAAAAGTTTTGACATTGAAGTCTTTCGCAATACTCTGATTACCGTTCATTTTTGATACAACGAATATCAGAAAAAGAAATGAAGGAGGTTGGCATTGCAAGTTTGCTTATAGCTGTCAGTATAAGTTTTTTTTTTTTTTCATTTAGACACTCTGTATATAAGTTAAATTAAAATATTAAATGCAGCTAAACTAGAAAAATACGCAATAAATTATGAACGTATTTTTATGCAGCAGAGTTTAGGACGCCAGAGTACGGCCAGAGTTTAGGAGTTAGGAGCAGAGTTTAGGACGTCATCAATTGTTAATAATGTTGTTATGAAAAAAAACATTCTTTGATAAATAATATGGACCTTAATGGCTTAACTTTGGCTATTTTACTTACCCATCACACGTAGTTTAGGGTAAGTCTCGCAATTGTTTTAAAAATCGAAAAAAAAAAATGACGAATTTACACGTTTCAGACACTGGAGATTCCGAAAAACATATTTTTAGAAAAAAAAATTGCCATCCGTCTGTGTGTCTGTCCGTGTGTGTGTCTGTAAACGCTCTATCTCCCGAACAAATTGAGATAGAGACTTGAAATGTGGTATGTACTTAGTATGTCATAATGGGAAGAAGCTTATTGAATTTCAGTCACCTCGAGGATCCGGAACTCTTTTTTTTCGGATTCTCGAAATATTCGTTGTGATAAAAGGTACATGAAAATTTTCGAAATGGTTTAGTTTAAGGAGTGAGTGTAAAATACAATAAAAAAAACATAAATTTTGCATAAAGCATGAAATCGATCGGATCATGAGTGGCCGAGAAATTTGGAATCCCATTTACCACACTCTTCGATTTTTCGTGACCCTGTATTTCATTCCAATTCCAATTCAAAGATATATTTTAATAGGAAATGAGACGCTTCATCTGACGCAGTAAACCACTAGTGAATAGGATTATCATTTTTGGAGTTATAAGGATGGTTCTTTTACCTCATTCAGTCATAGAGCCTTTAAAGTTTAGGATGTCATCGAGCCACGATTTTATTCGAATGGCAATGCATTTTATAAATAGTTTACACACGTTTTATTTTCATATTTTATACTATGCATATCCATGATGGGTAAGTATTACGGTGGCCCCCAACGACTAGTTATTAACAAGGATTATTACCATCTGGAATATTTCGCGTATGTGATTTGAAATACGTTGCGCGTACCTTTTAGCATAAGGGAATTATACAACAATCTCTCTATACCTATACATGTTAGGTGAGTAGCGAAAACTTTTCCAACTTTATGGTGGTTCGCATAACAAGAAAGTTTTGGGAATCGCTGTTTTAGAGAGAAAACAGATTTCTTGATTAGATGTGGACGATTGTAGTATTGCAGATTCAGCATCTCATTCCGTTGTTCCGTGTGTAAAAAATGGGGTCCTATGAGCTCTTAGGGGTCATCGCGTGTCACCGGAGAGTAGTGTTGCTAGTTGTCTCGATTTCCAGGGGCTCCAAGACCTGCCCCGCCTAACCATTGTGCGGGACGCCAAAAGTTCAGATTTTCCACGATGTACAAAGGATCAGGGTCCATAAGCCATGTTTTTGGCCCATGAAATAAGACTAAAATTCGATTTTGTTATACTCACTTAATTATTTCACTTTTTAATGTTGGAAGGTTTATCCTGTACGATTTCAACCATAGTTTTTGCATTTTGTTCGTTTTTATGTAACTTACACAAGTTCCAAGTTCGTATTATTCGTAGTTTTGGATGAAAAATACGCTATTTCTCCTAATTTTACCTCAATTTTTAATAAATATTTTTTTAATTTTGCTATGAGCGCAGCTTTGCAACATTTTTATTTTTACATATAGTGTACATTTTGATGTATTTTGTAATATATGTGTAAAGAAGAAATGTTGCACGATTGCGCTCCTATAAATAGTTGAGGTTAAATTGCGCTGTTTTTCATCAAAACCTACGAATAATACGAACTATAAGCTAGTGTAAGTCCTATAAATCCAAACAAAAAGCAAGAACTATTGTTGAAATCGTGCATGATAAACCTTCTAATATTAAAAAGTGAAATAATTAAGTCAGTATAACAAAATCGAATTTTAGTCTATTTCATGGGCCAAAAACACGGCTCTTGTCTAAAGCTGGCTTATCTGTTTTTACAAGTTTTACTGTACCTTGTTCACTGCGTAACCTGTTTATAACAGAATTCTGATTTGTAAGTAAAAATTTCATTGCCCCTACGATATGAATGCTATGCAATTATAACCACTAAATTAGAATTTTGCTATTCCGCTTTTACAGGTTTTACTGTATAAGATTTTTGTGCATTTAGTATAATAAAACCTCCTATTGCTAAAACGCGTAAAATAAAAACATTATAAACAGTAAAAACAGTTTTATTAGACTGTTGACATGTTTCACCTCCATCTGAGACATTATCAAAACAAATAAGAATATTCCATAATTGCACGATCTACGAAGTTATCATTTGAAACGCTATCTATGGTTATAATTATAGAAATAAACATCCTAGTAAATATATATATATATATATATATATATATATATATATATATATATATATATATATATATAATAACGTGCGTAGTTTTAAAAAGTACGGGAAAAATTAAATGATAACTTCATAGACCGTACGATTATTGCCAAAACGTCAGTTGAGGCCCGAAAAGTTTTTGTTTTTGTCTGTCTGCCTGTCTGTCTGTTCCGCGATAACTGCCGTAAAAAACATTCGAATAGGTTGATTTTTGGTGGGTATGTTGGTGAGGTACCCGGAATGAGCTGTATAGTATTTTAGTTACATTGGTTCATTCGTTCGAAAAATATAAAACATTTCTTTTTAGGTCATCATGCTTTCCTGTGGGCATGCATATGATTTTCAAATTTCATTTTTAACTGATATGAAAATCGCCTATCTCAACAATGGATTTAAACGTAAAATTATTAATGCTAAATTTTCGATATAGAGGTCTTAAATATATACAGTAGCTTTGAAAATTTGCCGATACATCTATTAGAATTTAGAAAATAATTGTTTAAATTATATGAAAAATTTTTGCAAGTGTTCGGGAAGTATAAAACATTTTATTTTCCTATTTTTTACAAATTTTAAAATGCATTTCTTTTTACTTTGCTCTTTATTTTATGAGTTGCTTAGCAACCCTATTTCAAAGCATTTTTTTATCTAAAAAATTACAAGAATAAGAAGTTCATAAGAATTTCAGAATATCATTGCATAAATCGTGTTTAATTTAACGCTTCTAATTTCTGAAACCTCCAAAATATTTTATATTCCTATAAATATGTATGCAATATAAAAAAAAAAAAAAAATTGCGGATTATAAGAGGCTAAATAATATGAAAAGAGAGATTAAAAAACAATTATAAAATATTCCTATTTGTTTCGATACACACAGAAAAGCAGAAATTAAAAATATTAATTGTCCTGAGGAGATAATTTAAAAATACGAATGTGTCACACCCATAGGTTTAACATGAACGAGATTTCAGATTTTATTGATGAAGAAGCCTTAAAGTGGTTCTCAAATGTCCTGCTGAACAACGCGAAACTTTATGACACAATTTCTGATTCATTTTTAAACGCAAAAGTGTAAAATTAGCAGGCTTGACTGTTCAAGCGATTTGGAATCGAAACGAATTTTAGGTAGATTTCGTAAGAAATACTACCTATTACATTCTCTCCTATGTTGGAATTTCTGAACAATTTTTGCAGATATACGCCGATCCTGACTCCCAGAGCCAAAAACCACACCTCAGCTCAAAATTTTATATCTATCTATCTATATCCATTTTTTATGGACACGATAACTCCCATAATTCTGCACAAATATCTTCCAAACGGATACATAAAATCAAGGGGCAGAAAATCTCGGTCAAGTTCGTGAATGGACAAAATCGAACCAGGAGGGAGAAATGGGGGGGGGGGGGAGGCTTTTGATGAAAACAGAAAACCCCATAATTTCTTAATTAGGATACGTATCGAATCCGTTTAAAGTTATTTATTACTTCTTGGAAAAGGGTCGAAAATTTATGAAGCACAGATTTTTGATATCATTAAAAATGACATCAAGGGGGGAGGATAGGGATTTAAAAAGAAAAAAATCATAACTTCATCCATTCACAAGATATCAAATCCGCACAAATTTATTATTAATCCTCTTAATATTATCTACAACTTTTAAACTGACAAGTTTTTGATAGGACCAACCTACAGCAAAAAAAAAATAAAATTAAAAGAAAAATCCCTGCCGGCTCCGTGTACAGACACAGGTAGATTTCAAAGTAGGCGGTCCCAACGGCCACATCATGGAAAAAGGTAATTTCTTCTGCAATTATCAATAAACAGGCGCCCCACGATCTGCGTCTTCGAAATCTACTTGTGCCTTTAGTCCGAGCCGTCAGGGATTTTTAATTTTTTTATCAATAAATTACTTATCGAGTTATAACCGATTCGCATCACGTGACATCACGTTTTTCTCCTTGATCGCTACGCTGAGGTGGAAATTCGGTTCAAAACGCTGACTTTGACAGTAATTTTCTAAACGATCTTCTGACTTTTAAAAATGGTAAACGTCTTTCGATTGCAAAGTTTTTGAATAAGAACACTTGGCAATTTCACGCGTTTCCGAAGAAAAATTGAATAAAAAATATGTGATAAAGTAGCCAGTTAGGATTTGAGAATAGCCTTAAATTGCAGAAGCTCGTTCCACGCAGAAAAAGCTTTTTTATTTTATGCAATAATTTGAAAAACTATACCAATGAACTGCATAAAAACACAGGCTACTTCCCTCACGAGAAAATCCCCACTCGCTAACGTTAATCCTATGGGGGAAATATTTTAAGATATCTCATTCGCATTTCAATATTTTTAATCTTTTTTTGTTGTTGTTGTTGCATTGGATAGATGAGGTCGGTCTTTATGCAGGCACATTTACATTTTCGATTTTGTTTGCAGTTTTTATTATTATTATTATTATTATTATTATTATTCAGGATTTTTACTTTCGAAACCGGTTCCGAAAGTGAAAGTATCGTAATAAAGAAAAAAACTTATGATCAAAATCAAAAAGTAACAAGAACGAAAAATCATGCGTCAAGCATAGATTATGTAACACTTTCCAATGCTTCCAAAATAATTTTACAAATCATTACCGTTTAATAAGCTGAAAGATAACATTTAAGTAAACAATTTGGAAAACGCATAACCTATTTAAAAGCGTAATTTCAGGAATTTCCAACATATACAATATTCGGAAAAATACCCGAATACTTTTATTCAGCCCTGTATAGGATCTATAGATTTGTATATATAGGATGCTAAATTTTAGTTCAGTTAGGAAACGCGTAGCATAGTTTAAAATTGTGTGCGCGCGAACTTTTGTGCTGCCCTGTATATGATCTACAGAATTTATAGCCACCAAGTAATAGACAAAAAGTGAGTTCAATTTAATATCGCGTTCAGCAACTTAAAACGCACTTCCAGGAATTATTGTTAACAGACAGTAGAAAATTCTTTTGTGTGTCCCTGTAAATGAATGATGACTGCTATACACACACAATTCTGTAGTAAGCCTCTTGTAATGCACCTTAGTGATCTATATAAATTTCAATGCGTTTAAAATAGTGAAACATTATTTAATTAAACCGCAAACGATTTTTCTCCATAGACGTAATGTAACGGAATTCGTTTGTCTGTCCCTGTAAAGTGCTAAGCACACCCTATTCCATATTAAGCTTCTTGTAATGCACCTTAGTGATCTATATCCATTACAATGTGTTTGAAATTGTGTAACATCATTAAAATAAACCGCAAATGATTTTTCCCCATAGACCGTCATGTAACGGAATTCTTTTGAGTGTCCCTGTAAAAAAACTATAAGTGTTACACACTTCAGTTACACACTTCAGTTGAAATAGGGAACATGCTATAGATAACGACAATAACATACAAAAATTTCAGGGCAATCCGAGCCTATTTACGGGAGTTAGTTGACGGACAGACGGCAGACGGATAGACAAACCGAAGTCATAAACCCTTTTCAACTAAGTTGGAAAGTGTTGAAAAAGGGCCTGCATAGAGATCGACCTCAGCTATACAATGCAAAAATAATAATAATAATAATAATAATAATAAATAAATAAATAAATAAATAAATAAATAAATAAATCATTTAAAAATATTGAACTGTGAACGAGATATCTTAAAATATTCCACCACAGTATTAACATTAGCGAGCGGGAGTTTTTACTTGAATGAAGTAGCCTCTGTGTTTTTGCAGCACACGGAAGCGATGCGGGGAAAAAAAGTTAATGCATGTATTATATACGTACTTTCTGAATATTCTTCTATAATCGTTGCTTCCTTCCCCTGCACTTCTGAGAAGGGTGGCCCATAAAAAAAAAAGAGAGAGAGAGAGCGAAGATAAACGAGCCGATGACCGGAAACTGGACACCGGGCGACGTCGGGACGCTCCAGGAACTTCCGGTAACGAGTTCTTCATTTCCTCTTCTCAGAGTGATTAAGCGGGATTCTTCGAAAATCCAGGGATGTAAGAGAAAAAAAATGCAAAATTAGAGAAATGGAAATCGTCACCTTAGGTTTTGATACCGTTCTCTCCGTCATTTAATTTTGTTCTTTGTAAACCGCCTTAGTGTTGACAGGTGTCCCAATTAACGCGGGACATCAAGACTCGTCCCGCAAAACTATCGCGGGGGCACCGAAGTCCTGATTTTACCCAATGCACGAATTCTTTCAATTGTTTAAATTATTGGAACATTTTTTACATCTGTTCATGAAATATAAAACAATTTAATTTCATATTTTTTTTTTACAAATTTTAAAATGAATTTCTTTTTACTTTGCTCTTTAATTTATGAGTTGCTTAGCAACCTTATTTCAAAGAATATCCAAATAATAAAATTCAAGTAACTCTCACTATTTTGCTGCAGTGTTTTATAAGCAAAATAAATTATTTTTGGGAGATTTTAGTATTATATTGACATGAATGAGAATTTATTTTGATACAAGTTTATTTTTTATCTAAAAAGTTACATGAATAAGAAGTTTATAAAAATTTCAAAATATTATTGCATAAACCGTGTTTAATGGAACCCTTCTCATTTCTGAAACCTCCGAAGTATTTTATATGCTTATAAATATGTATGTAATAAAAAAAATAAATTAATTTCGGATTGTAAGATGCTAAATAATAGGAAAAGTGAGATTAAAAAACAATTAATTTTAGAGCTGACGTTCAGGCTCCTGATCTGCAGATTTGCTAGTTATGATTCCGCAGAAAAAATACAGAGCAAACCTACCTGCTAAAACAAAATATTTTAGGCACTTATCATTTCTGTTTTAACAAATTCAATGGACTTAGTTTGGTAAAACTTGTGAAAATGGAACCTATTTACAACGGAATCCTTTCTTCAACGTAACAAAAAAAAAAAAAAAAAAAAAAAAAAAAAAAAAAAAAGGTACTCTACACCGAAGGAATATCATACAATAATTGGTCAATCGGAAATCTCACCACAACGGAATTTTGTTTTGGTCCTTAGCGATCCCACTTTCACAGATTTCAATGCATTAGATTACTGTGTGTGTGTGTGTGTGTTTTTCAGTACAGTAACACCTATTAAAATATAACCTGTTTATAACGGAATCCTTTCTTCAACGTAAATAATTTACAGTTTGTACCTAAGGAATATCATACAATAATTGGTCAATCGGAAATCTCACCACAACGGAATTTTGTTTTGGCCCTTAGCGATCCCACTTTCACAGATTTCACTGCATTAGACTATTGGGATTTTTAGTATAGTAAAACCTATTAAAATTTAACCTGTTTATAACGGAATCCTTTTTTCAACGTAAAGAATTTACAGTCTCTACCTAAGGAATATCATACAATAATCGGTCAATCGGAAATCTCACCACAACGGAATTTTGTTTCGGTCCTTAGCGATTCTACTTTCACAGATTTCACTGCATTAGGTGTTTTTTTAGCATAGTAAAACCTGTGAAAATGTAAACTGTTCATAATGGAAGCCTTTTTTAAACGTAAAGAATTTACAGTCTCTATCTAAGAAATATATTACAATAACTACCGAATCGGAAATCTCACTACAACGGAATTTGTTTCGGTCCTTAGCGATTCCACTTTCAAGAATTTAACTGCATTAGATTATTGTGTTTTTTAGTACAGTAAAACGTGTGAAAATGTAAACTTTTATAACGGAATCCTTTTTTAAACGTAAAGAATTTACAGTCTCTGTCTAAGAAATATCATACAATAACTGCCAAATTGGAAATCTCACCACAACGGAATTTGTTTAGGTCCTTAATGATTCCATTTCACGAATTTCAATGCGAATTCAATCACGAATTTCAAAACATTTCAACAGATACATAAAATTTTAACCATTGAATGAAAAAAAAATTAAATTAGTAAAAAAAAAGTCAAAATTTTCTAAAAATAATAAAATAAAAAATATATTTACTAGTTAACAAAAATGTTTAAAAAATTTCAAGTTGGTAATTAAAATATTTTCAATTTTTGAAAAAATATTTACAAGTTGGCAAACAATTTTCAGTGTTTTCTAAGAAAGTTTAAAATATACAAGTTTTCTAAAATACATTATTTTTAATCAAAGTTTTCTAAAAAACTTTTAAAATTATTTACAAGTTAACAAAAAATAAAAAAATAATCTCCATTGAATTAAAAAATTTATAAGTTATTAAAAAAAAGTCAAAATTTTCTAAAAAAAATTTTAAAAAATTATTTACAAGTTAACAAAAATGTTTAAAAAATTACAGGTTAATTACAAATTTTCAAGTTTTTGTAAAAAAATTTACAAGTTGGCAAACAATTTTCAGTGTTTTCTAAAAAAGTTTAAAATACACAAGTTTCCTAAAAAAAAAAAATTAAATCAAAAGTTTTCTAAAAAACTTTTAAAATTATTTACAAGTTAACAAAAAATAAAAATAATAATCTCCATTGAATGAAAAAATTTATAATTTAGTAAAAAAAGTAAAAAATTTCTAAAAAAATTAAAAAAATATTTACAAGTTAACAAAAATGGTTAAAAAATTACAGGTTAATTACAAATTTTCAAGTTTTTGTAAAAGAATTTACAAGTTGGCAAACAATTTTCAGTGTTTACTAAAAAAGTTTAAAATACACAAGTTTTCTAAAAAAAAAAAAAAAAATTAAATCAAAGTTTTCTTTAAAATTATTTACAAGTTAACAAAAAATAAAAATAATAATCTCCATTGAATGAAAAAATTTATAATTTAGTAAAAAAAGTAAAAAATTTCTAAAAAAATTAAAAAAATTATTTACAAGTTAACAAAAATGGTTAAAAAATTACAGGTTAATTACAAACTTTCAAGTTTTTTGTAAAAGAATTTACAAGTTGGCAAACAATTTTCAGTGTTCTAAAAAAGTTAAAAATATAAAAGTTTTCTAAAAGAAAAATTTTAAAAAATCAAAGTTTTCTAAAAAACTTTTTTAATTATTTACAAGTTAACCAAAAATAAAAAAATAATCTCCATTGAATGAAAAAATTTATAAGTTAGTAAAAAAAGTCAACATATTCTAAAAAATTAAAAAATATACTTACAAGTTAACAAAAATTTAAAAAAAAATACAGGTTAATTAAAAAAATTTCAAATTTTTGTAAAAGAATTTACAAGTTGGCAAACAATTTTCAGTGTTTTCTAAAAAAGTTAAAAATATACAAGTTCTCTTAAAAAAATTTTTTTTTTAATCAAAGCTATTTTGAAATGCAATAAATGCAGTGTAATTTGTGTATGCGGTCATTGCAAACTCTGAAGGCTGTCTGTCGTTTCTTATATTTTGTGCTATGTTACTGATAGTACAGGTTACAGTTGCAGTTAAACATTTCTTTATAGTAAAGCAGCGATTTTTATATTTTGAGGTGTAGTTGGTGGTTACGGTAGCAGTTTAAATGTTCTTTATACTATAAACAATGGGTAAAGTTTTTAGAAATTCTTGAACAATATACAACAGTTAAAAGTTGTTATATTTTTATTCTTTGTAAAATTTCTAAGCAAAGTGCAGACGCTTATCGTATAACATGTTTTATGAAATATGTATGCGTGATTGTCACGTGATCTGACTAAATTAATTTTTGAATTTGAATTTTTGAATTTTTGAAAAGTGAGGTGGTAGCTTTTATTTCTGCTGGTGAACGTTTGGAATAAGGTAATCTAAGTACATATCGTTGATAAAGGATCAGGGTCCATAAGTCGTTTTTTCGGCCATAGACTAAAACTCGATTTTATTATATACTGACTTCATTTTTTCACTTTTTAATGTTAAAATGTTTATCCTGTACTATTTCAACAAATAGTTTTTGCATTTTGTTCGGATTTATAGGACTTACACCAGCTCAAAGTTAGTATTATTCGTAGTTTTTGATGAAAAATACGCCATTTCTCCTAATTTTATTACCTCAATTATTTATACACTGTAAAAAATGATCAATGTTTCTTATTTTATAAAAATATACTATAACCACGAACGAAAATATAATATAATCTTCTGAGTTATCCGAAATTCCGAAAAGCGTGTTCCATTGTCTTTTGAATCCCCAGAAAGCAATACATTTCCAAAATTTAAAGAATTACATATAAAAACAAAATTTCTCTAGCTGCCCGTATTTTTCAGAAACATTTCCGAATGGATTTTATAGTGTATTAAACAGTTTCCTCAGACTGGAATACCTATTTATCGAATGTCATCCATTCTCAAGTAAACGTTTTCAGTTGCATAAGTTAATTTATACATGAAACAGTAAAGAAATATAATCTTCTTAATGTTCACGCTGTTAATTTTGCATGTTTGTCTGTTAAACATATTTGTTGAACATGAAAATGTTTACTTGAGAAAGGATAGCATCGGAAAAAACTATATTCCGGGCTTAGAACACTGATTAATACACTTTAAAAGCTACTCGTAAACGTTTCCGAAAATTACGGACAGCTAGAAAAATTTTGTTTTTCTGAATGATTCTTTAAATCTTGAAAAGCCATTGATGTCTGAGGTTTCTAAAGATAAAGAAACACTGTTCAGAATCATAATTATCAAGGATAAGTTTATATTATAAATTTATTCGTCATTATATTATATTTTTATAGGGTTGGGTTGGGTTGATTTATGACGGCCAATTATCAACACGAGGGATATAGGCCCTGGGAGAAGTGCCCTCCGTGGGGGTCTTTCTAAAGGATCCTAACCCGTATTTACGCAAGGTTCGAAGAAAACCACGGAAAACGAATGGTTAGGTCGACGAGCGCGACAGGGGTTTGAACCCAGCACCTCCCGTCTACCAGCTTCGAGAGCAGAACCTCTCAGCCACTGGTGGGGCTATATTTTTATAGATTCAGAAACATGCGTCATTTTTTACAGTGTAGGAGCGCAATCGTGCAACACTTTCTTCTTTACATATATTATAAAATACATCAAATGTACACTATATGTAAAAATAAAAGTGTTGCAAAGCTGCGCTCATAGTAAACTATTAAGAAATATATTAAAAATTGCGGTAAAATGAGGAGAAATTGCGTATTTTTCATCAAAAACTACGAATAATACGAACTGTGAGCCTTGTGTAAGTCCTATAAATCCGACCGAAATGCAAGAAATAGTGTTGAAATCGTACAGGATAAACCTTCCAATATTAAAAAGTGAAATAATTAAGTCAGTATAACAAAATCGAACTTTAGTCTCATTTCATGCGCCAAAAACACAGCTTATAGACCCTGATCCTTTACTTTATTTTTTATAAAAGTTTAAAGTCGAATTCTACGATGTGTAAAATTAGGTTTTAATACAACATAGAAAATATATCGTTACAATATTAATTATCTGTTAAATGTTTCACTTATACTTACGTAGATGTTGCAGCAGGCGGTTTCGGAAGAGCAACAACACATTTCAAAGTGTGTGCGTGAATCGACTATGGCAAAGGTAGGGATAGGGTATAATAATAAACATGTGCGCTGAGAAAAATGACACTTTCAAATCTGAGTAAATCGATGTTTTCATTTTGTTTCAAAATGCTTTCAATTCTGAAATACCAGAAATACTCAGAATATTGAAACATGGACCTACTCAAAAATGATTAGCATCAGTTCAAACTCATTTTTGAAACATGGAAATAACTCAAATAGGAGCACATGATGTTTTATTTTTGAGTGTTTTCAAAAAAGAGTCTATACATGTTTCAAACTTGAGTCATTTTGATTCGGAGCCATTTTGACTAGGCGACCTACTCAGATTTGAGTTTTTTTGCTCAGTTTTGAAAATGTCGTTTTTAGAGTGTGAGTATATGAAATTTTATGTTGTATAAGTAATTACAAAAATATTATGATCAATAATATTTTCATCATAAAGGTGATAGGAAAGAATTTTGAGTGATAATATTTATTTTTTTACAGTAATACTTGTGAGTTCCGCTTCTAAGGAAACGCGAATTGGAATCTCGTGTAACGGGTAAGGGATGACAAGGTATTTTCAGTTATATGTGAAGTTTGCAATTTAAGCAATCGTTTAGAGAAATTAACATTGGAGGATTAGATTAACAAAACTGGCAGATCAAGTTAAGAGAGTGTAATGAAAATAAGAAAGACTGGAGAAAGCAGTTCTTGTGTAGCAAACTTTGACAGTGTGTTTTTAATCAACCACCTAGCATTATTTAAGTCATTTATTCATCATACAATTTCTTGTCAAAGAAGAAAATTTTTCATTTCGGTGAATCATCTCACAATGAATTAGTAAATATATTATTACTTACCCATCATACGTAGTATAGAGTTAGTCTTGCAATCGTTTTGAAAATCGAAAAAATTAATTTGACTGATTAACACGTTTCGGACACTGGAGATTCCGAAAAACATATTTTTAGAAAAAAAAATTGCCTTCCGTCTGCCTATGTGTGAGTTTGTCTGTAAACGCACTACCTCCCGAACAAATTGAGATAGAGACTTGGTATTTGGTATGTACTTAGTAAGTAATAAGGGGAAGAAGTTTATTGAATTTCAGTAACCTGGATGATCCGGAACTATTTTTTTTCGGACTCTCGAAATATTCGTTCTGATAAAAGGTATATAAAATTTTTCTCGGCCTACAGGAACAGGTAGATTTCGAAGACGCAGACCGTGGGGCGCCTGTTTGTTGGGAATTGAGGAAGAAATGACTTTTTTGCCATGATGCGATAGCTGGAACCGCCCATTTCGAAACTTAACTTGTTTGCAGGATAACCTGGCAGGGATTTTTTTTGTGTGTGTGGGGGGGGCCTTTAAGGGTTGGCCCTATAAAAACTTGTCAAAATAAAAGTTTTAGATAATATTAAGAGGATTTATAATAAATTCAAGCGGATTTGATATCTTGTGAATGGTCGAAGTTATGATTTTTTTTTCTTCTAACCCCCCCCCTTTTTTTCATCCCCTTGGAGCCATTTTTAATGATATCAAATATCTGTCCTACATACATTTTCGGCCCTTAATAATAACTTTAAACGGATTCGATACGTATCATAATTAAGAAATTATGGGGGGGGGGGCTCTGTTTTCACAAAAAGCCCCCCCCCCCCCACCCTCCCCGCCCCCTTGGTTCGATTTTGCCCATTAACGAACTTGACCGAGATTTTATGCCCCTTGATTTTATGTATCAGTTTGAAAGAGATTTGTGCAGAATTATTGAAGTTATCGTGTCCATAAAAAAGTGAGATAGATAGATAGATAGATAGATAGATAAAGTTTTGAACTGGGGGGGGGGGGGGGGTCGGTTCTGGGAGTCATAATCGGAGTAGATCTGCAAAAAATTTTCAAAAATTCCAACTTAGGGGAGAATGTAATAGGTAGTATTTCTTACGAAATCTACCTAAAATGTACTAATGGCACCATATTCTGATTGGCACCATAACAGGTTGTCGCTACCCATCAATTCCAAACATAAACCTGAAAATATTACAAGTTTTCTTTTAAAATAGCGGTGTACTGCTACTACTACAAAGGAGAAAAAAAATGTCTTTTTATCTTTCATTCTGATCAAAATAGCATTAAATTGACTTAAAATGGAATAAGTAATTTTTAAGGGAAAACAAGTTTTTTTTTTTTTTTTTTTTTTTTTTCTGTAAGAGAATAAATAAAATTGCCAATTTCAGAAAGAATGAGCACGAGCCCGTGTCGGGTCCGGGCTTGGGCTCGGGCTGAGCCCGTGTCATCTCTAATACGTATAACATAAGTGCAGCCATCGGTTAACAGAAATGATAAATATGCTAATGTTTAAACATTAGGTAAAATAAAACAAAAGAGCTGACATCTTTAAGCTTAAATTTAAACTTAATATTAAAATAAGAAATTTTAAATTGGTAAAAGAATTTAAAAAATGAAAAATTGTGATAATTTGTTAATCATTTATACAATTACTAGCAAAACCCGCGGCTTTGCTCGCGTAATTCTTAATAAATGCCAAGTGGTATTCGTTGGCCTATTTTTATTAGAGGAAATTTTACTGCCACAGATAATTCAGAAATTAATAATTAAGCCACACTAATGTCGAAAAAACAATCGAAATTTTAGAACGTTTTTCGCTCTTTCACGCCCCTCCCCTCCCCTGTCACTGATATAAAATATAGCCTATGTTACAAACAGGACTGTTACCATCAATTTGCCACCATCAATTTTGAAAATGGTTCTGTAGTTCCAGAGATTCCATAGAAATTGTAATTTAGAATGTTTTTGGACCGCTTTTCGCTCATCTCACCCTTTTAAATTTCGAATTTTTCTAGAATTTATTCTTAGAGAGTATTTACATTTTACTATTAACTACCATGTCAAATTTCAAGTTTCTTGTTCCTTCAGTATAAAAAAATCAAAATTTTAGAACGTTTTTCGCTCTTGCAACCCCCTGGGGGTAGTGGCACCGATATAAAACATGGCCTATGTTACAGCAGGGACTGTCACCATCAATTTGCCACCATTACTTTTGAAAATGGTTCTGTAGTTCCAGAGATTCCATAGAAATTGTAATTTAGAATGTTTTTAGATCACTTTTCGCTCATCTCACCCTTTTTAAATTTCTATTTTTATTTATTTTTTTATTTTTTTTAGAATTTGTTCTTAGAGAGCATTTACATTTTATAAGTAACTACCATGCCAAATTTCCTGTTTCTAGATCCATCAGTATAAAAAAAAATCGAAATTTTAGAACGTTTTTCGCTTTGCACCCCCTTGGGGGTCGTGGCACCGATATAAAACATAGCCTCAGGGACTGTCACCATCAATTTGCCACCATTACTTTTGAAAATGGTTCTGTAGTTCCAGAGATTCCATAGAAATTGTAATTTAGAATGTTTTTAGATCGCTTTTCGCTCATCTCACCCTTTTTAAATTTCTATTTTTATTTCTATTTTTATTTTTTTTAGAATTTGTTCTTAGAGAGCATTTACATCTTATAAGTAACTACCATGCCAAATTTCCTGTTTCTAGATCCATCAGTATAAAAAAAAAAATCGAAATTTTAGAACGTTTTTCGCTTTGCACCCCCTTGGGGGTCGTGGCACCGATATAAAACATAGCCTCAGGGACTGTCACCATCAATTTGCCACCATTACTTTTGAAAATGGTTCTGTAGTTCCAGAGATTCCATAGAAATTGTAATTTAGAATGTTTTTAGATCGCTTTTCGCTCATCTCACCCTTTTTAAATTTCTATTTTTACTTATTTTTTTATTTTTTTTAGAATTTGTTCTTAGAGAGCATTTACATCTTATAAGTAACTACCATGCCAAATTTCCTGTTTCTAGATCCATCAGTATAAAAAAAAAAATCGAAATTTTAGAATGTTTTTCGCTTTGCACCCCCTTGGGGGTCGTGGCACCGATATAAAACATAGCCTCAGGGACTGTCACCATCAATTTGTCACCATCACTTTTGAAAACAGTTCTGTAGTTTCAGAGATTCCATAGAAATTGTAATTTAGAATGTTTATAGACCGCTTTTCGTTCATCTCACCCTTTTTAAATTTCTATTTTTACTTATTTTTTTATTTTTTTTAGAATTTGTTCTTAGAGAGCATTTACATCTTATAAGTAACTACCATGCCAAATTTCCTGTTTCTAGATCCACCAGTATAAAAAAAAAAATCGAAATTTTAGAATGTTTTTCGCTTTGCACCCCCTTGGGGGTCGTGGCACCGATATAAAACATAGCCTCAGGGACTGTTACCATCAATTTGCCACCATCAATTTTGAAAATGGTTCTGTAGTTCCAGAGATTCCATAGAAATTGTAATTTAGAATGTTTTTGGACCGCTTTTCGTTCATCTCACCCTATTAAATTTCGATTTTTTTAAGAATTTGTTCTTAGAGAACATTTACATGTTATAAGTAACTACCATGCCAAATTTGATGTTTCTAGCTACTTCAATATAAAAAAAAAATCGAAATTTTAGAACATTTTCCGCTCTTGCACCCCCTGTGGTAGTGGCACCGATATAAAATATAGCCTATGTTGGATCAGGGACTGTCACCATCAATTTGCCCCCATCACTTTTGAAAATGGTTCTGTAGTTCCATGATTCCATAAAAATTGTAATTTATAATGTTTTTAGAACGCTTTTCGCTCATCTCGCCATTTTAAATTTCGATGTTTTTTTTTTTTTTAGAATTTGTTCTTATAGAGCATTTACATCTTATAAGTAACTACCATGCCAAATTTCATGTTTCTAGCTCCTTCAGTATAAAAAAAATCGAAATTTTAGAACGTTTTTTGCTCTTGCACCCCCTTGTGGTAGTGGCACCGACATAAAATATAGCCTATGTTGGATCAGGGACTGTCACCATCAATTTGCCACCATCACTTTTGAAAACGATTCTGTAGTTCCACAGATTTCATAGAAATTGTAATTTAGAATGTTTTTAGAACGCTTTTCGCTCATCTCACCCTTTTAAATTTCGATTTTTTTTTTTTTTAGAATTTGTTCTTAGAGAGCATTTACATCTTATAAATAACTACCATGCCAAATTTCATGTTTCTAGCTCCATCAGTATTAAAAAAATGGAAATTTTAGAAAGTTTTTTGCTCCTGCACCCCCCTGGGGTTAGTGGCACCGAATTAAATATAGCCTACGTTGGAGCAGAGATTGTCACCATCAATTTGACACAATTACTTTTGAAATCGCTTCAGTAGTTCCAGAGATTACCCCCTACAAACAAACAAACAAACAAAAAAACAATCTTTACTCCTTTATAATATTAGTACAGATTATTAAAAGTAGTCTAACAATTAAATAAAAATAAAAAATAAAAAATAATATCAACTATCGAAAGAAGATTTTAAAATGCTGTATGAATTATATTTAAAGATAAAAATACATGAAATATTATTCACTTTAGAATGTGATAAATAGATTAAAAAAGAAAGCCGAATTTGGTAGAGTGAGCTTTTTAGCTTAGAATATGAAAGAGTAAAAATAATTTTCAATAAAATATATTAAAAAATAAGCTATAATTTAAAACAAAAATATAAATGTAATTATTTAAGTATTTAAATTAGAAATAATTGGAATTAGGGCATTTCCATGAAAAAGTGGACATGAGGGTTGAAATTTCAAATGTCTTTTATTACTACAAATAATATATCAAATTAAAGATAACAATATGACGCATATGAAATTACAGAGAACTAAGCTCTAAAAATATTTTTTTTATAATTTATCTAGGCTCAAAGTTGGAAAAATTTGAAAAACTTTCAGCCTGTAAAATAGGGTATTTTCATTTTGCCAGAAGCAATATTTAAAACAGCAGCATTTTTCATATATGTGCATATATTACTATTTGTAACCTTTGTGTATCTTTTGAAACACTTAATTTTTCAAAAAAAATTAAAAGTCCCGATTTTTAATACAAATATATTTACACTGTCTCTCTGTCACACCCGTCACAAAAAAGATGCTTAAGTTATTATACAGAATGCATTTTTCCATGAAAATACATGGAACTTTCGGAAAGTCTAACTATTGCAAGTCTGAATAACTACAAAACGTTAAAAATTCATTAAATTTTTATTTTGTGGGAAATTTTAGCGTGACGGGTGTGACAAAATCCTTGTGACGGGTTGGCAAAATTCTTGTGACAGGTATGATAACATTTTCAATTGTTTTGAATTATATTTAAATATTTTTAAATGAAGTGTAAGGTTGAATCATTCTTGTTTCTGAACATATTAAGGCCAATTTGCCAAAAAAGAGAAGATAAATCATGAAATATTTGGATTATTTTAGCAAATTGTGAGTTGGTAGCAACTTACTTACTTTTTATTTAATTCTGCTTTGGATTTTTTTAAATGTGCTCAGGAGATTGGTGTAATAAAGGCATTGTATGTCTCAGCAGTAAAAATACTAGAAACTAAACAAATACTGACAGAAAATGGGAAGGCATCAAGTCTTATCACTACTTTAGTAAGTAGTGATAGTACTAAAGACTGCCAAATCAACACTGTGGGAAGTGGCAGTCACTGCTAATTGTGATTCTACCCCTCAGAAAGATTTTGAAAATATCAGATTTAATCATGATACTTAATTGAACCATGCGCAGCAATAATATGGCGTAGTCTCTGAAGGAAATTACCAGAAACCTTTGTAACATCAAACAAATATGTCTGGATGTCAACACACCCGTCACAACTGCATTAATGGATTATCATTATAAGAATATATTATATTTTTAAATATTGAAGTTATATATTTGCTCAATTATCCAAGCATATGCATGGAAAAACATCATTAAAATACTTTTCAGGGATTTATTAGATAATTTATTTCCCAAAATATAGATATAAACTCTTAAAATTTTGTCTGGATATTGGTGATTATCTTTCGGTTTCCCTGTCCAGTAGCAAAAAGCGTAATAGCTTGTACTATGCTAATGTCTTGAATATCAACTTCCGTAAGGAAGAAATAAGCTTAAAATACATGCAAGCCAGTGGGCCACACTGTATTTGGCCAGAGGAAGATGACATCTCAATTAAAAAAAATTCTGCTATTGTAAAAAAAGTAGCCCCCCCCCCCTCACTTATAACGAGTAGGGGGCACTACCAATTTTAAACTAACTGCATAAATATGTTAGTTTTATTAAATTTCTTTTGTATATTTACTATTGTTGAGTTTACTGTCTATACTGATCACTGTATTTTTTTGTTAAACAACTTTCAAATTGTACACTTTGCACAATGTCACACCCGTCACTTCTTTGTCACACCCGTCACAGCAGGAAAAAAAATTCTTATACATTAAAATAATTAAAATTTATTATGAAAATTACGTATTAAGTTTAATTTGAATCTCTTTCATTAGAAAAAAATTGTTTTAGCAATAAAATAGTTAAATATTCACAGGAATTTTAACAAATGTGTATGCAAGTAAAAACTCTTGTCCCGAGAGAGTCACACCCGTCACAAGTTTAAAATATTTGTTTTTTAAATATTGAAAGCTATTGAAGTTATATATTTGCTCAATTATCAAAACATATGCATGGAAAAACATAATTAAAACACTTTTCAGGGATTTATTAGCTAATTTATTTCCCAAAATATAGATATAAACTCTTAAAATTTTGTCTGGATGTCACACCCGTCACAATGGAATGGCCCATTAATTAAAAATATTGAAAAATAATTAAAGGAAAAATATGAAAGAAGAAATAAAAAAAATTGTTTTTCTTTTTTAATAAGTGTTGATACAATCAAAAATGATTGTGAAATTTAAAAAAAAGGGGAACAAAGAAAAATTAATATTTATTAAAACAAAATGGATTGAAATAAATAAATAAATAAGCAGTGGAAATAGTTTGAATATATGTAGGAAAAGTAAAATTTTGTATTATTAAAATTAAAAGTGTATATTAAAATGTATAAGAAAAAGTTTGTATTATTATTATTAAAATTTAAATTGGAGAGTAATTGGAAGAACTAACATATAACCAATATGTTTATAATATTATATAACCATAATCACTATGCTTTGTGATAAAATGATGTAAATTAAACTCACATTAAATCAATGAGCAATAATTATACTAGATGTTAAGTATTAAAAGTCTTTATGTGTATATAATGTATAAGATAAGTAGATAAAGAAACCCAAACAACAGCACCCAACCTCCGTAATCTAACATCTACCCACCCTACAAACCAGGAAAACCATACAAAACCCCACAACGTCCGTATTTGTTTTAATAATAACAAAAATAAGTGTTTGATATTGTTTTAATCCATTAAGGGCAGAATTATTTTTTCTCTTTAAAATGCAAAAAATGCATTCCATACCAATTTTTCATAATAGCAATTTTTATCTCATTTTATCACGGAGTTTCTGTCAGCAAATAAAGATACTACTTCCCTTCAAAAATATTAGTATTCAAACAACAAAATAGTTGGAAGTTATTCTGGGACCATATGGCACCACTAATTCTTAATGGGTTAAGATATACAGGGTGCCCGTAGTTTATAGCTGGTATAGCAACAAATTTTAAATTTAAAACTTTATGTAAACAGGAATTATAATGTGTGGATAAATCTACATTGAAACTAAAAATCGTTACGCTTATCGTAAATTTCAAAGATAAGACTGGTTTGTTCATTTATAGTTATATTTAAAATAAGGATGTTAATGGTATTATTTGCAATATCATTTTTACTTAATTGTAGATTTTCGTGATAACGTACAAGCGATAAATAAGTCGCTTGTCGTGACATATAGCAGACAATATTGTCATCAATGTATCGATAGAAAAAAACAATCAGTTACTGAACTATTTCTTTTGTAAAAATAAATATATAAATCTGCCAAAATGATAAATGCTTTTCCCCTTGTGACAGCATACATTGTTTATAAATAGTATCATTAAATATAATGTAATTATGATGTAGTATGAATCTAGTTATTGTTTTGAAATAAATAATTGAAATAAAGGCAGAGTAATTTTAGAAGATGCTTATGTTTTTTGAATAACAGATTAATAATTCGATCAACATTATTAAACAAGTCATTAAAATAAAAAATGTAATATTAATGTATATTATTTAAAGTTTTACTATTATTTATAGGTTGAAAACTGTTTTTTATGCAATTTTTATTATCATTTTGAAATAAATAATTTAAATAAGGGAGCGTAATTTTAGAAGATGCATATATTTTTTGAATAACAGATTAATAATTCAAAACAAATCTTTAATATCAACATTATTAAACAAGTCATTAAAAAAATATTATTAATGTATGTTATGGAAAGTTTTACTATTATTTATAAGATGAAAACTGTTGTTTATGCAATTTTTGTTGTCATTTTGAAATAAATAATTGAAATAAGGGAGCGTAATTTTAGAAGATGCTTATGTTCCATTAATAACAGATTAATATTTCGAAACAAATCTTTAATATCCAAATTATCAAACAAGTCATTAAAATAAATATATATATATATATAATATTAATGTATGTTATTTAAAGTTTTACTATTATTTACAAGATGAAAACTATTTTTTATGCAATTTTTGTTATTATTTTGAAATAAATAATTGAAATAAGGGAGCGTAATTTTAGAAGATACTTATGTTCTTTGGATAAACGATTAATAATTCGAAACAAATCTTTAATATCCACATTATTAAACACGTCATTAAAAAAAATAATAATATTAATGTATGTTATTTAAAGTTGTACTATTATTTACAAGTTGAAAACTGTTTTTTATGCAATTTTTGCTATCATTTTGAAATAAATAATTAAAAAAAGGGATCGTAATTTTAGAAGATGCTTAAGTTCTTTGAATAACAAATTAATAATTCGAAACAGATCTTTAATATCAACATTATTAAACAAGTTATTAAAGTAAAAAATAATAATAATAATGTATGTTATTTAAAGTTTTACTATTATTTACAAGATGAAAACTGTTTTTTATACAATTTTTGTTATCATTTTGTTGAGTAATATCATACAATTTAGTAAGTATAGTCAATAGTGAATGACTTGCATTAGAAAATATGATAGCACTGCGAAATTTAATTAGATTATGAAATTTTTGTGTAACTACACTATAAAGATAATTATAATTCTGTGATTTTATTTTTAATAATTTATAAAAATGATAGACGTGTCTGTTATTTATTACCATAGTGAGAGAAATTTTGTTGAATATAGGGATACTATTAAATGCATTAAAAATAGTTAACAAACTAATTGCAAATAATGGCATAATAATTATTAGGTTATTTGTCAACGTAAGTAACAATAAATTTATTTTGCAAATTTTGAATATCACTTTTTTTTAACTGCTTTACATTTATACCACTATCATTGTGTAAATGTTTGTAAGGTTCTTAATTTAATTTAGTTAATTATATCTCCATTCACTAAAATATTCAATAGGTTTGTTATAATCAATGAAATCCAAAATATTTAAGTCTAAGTTGAATTGCTGTAATTCCGATTTAACATTTAATCAGATGGAATGCGAAACTTAGTACCATATTTCATAAGCAAATATAAGTAATTTTTTACTATACTATTATTGAAATCACCAGGAATAACATGACCATGAGTAGAGTTGGCATACATACTATACATTGGATCATTGCAAAAACAATGCGGATGATCATTAGAAGTTAAACATATTGGCAAAATTAGTGTAATATACGACGTCCTAGCGTAACATTGCATTTGTATCTTTTATCATCCTATATATATTTCTGATGTCAACATGACTTTTTCTAAGCAAATCCAAATCGCAGAACCATAAATGAGATACCATATGAAAGGATTTTGAACAGGCTTCTGACATAGCACACTTAACATTTCGTTAAAACATGTTTTTGATTAAAAATTGTAGTTAATTAAAAATTAAATCGACATTGTTTTCATAAATGAAATGAAAGGTTTTCCTCAAATCAGTGTTGTCAAAAAAATAATTACCGCATTATGTGATGCAAAACAATGATTATAAAAAAAAAAAAAGTACAACCTTGGCATACATAATAAGAGTACATTGTTTACGTAATATATAATGTGTAGAATACATAATAAGTCAAACAAGTGTAAAGTGTGACGACTGCGCGCGGGTGTATTTTATATTTATGATTAAAAATGAAAATTGAAATGTTTAGAAGAAAAAAACACCATCGATCGATCGAAGCAAAATTACAGTTAATTAAAAATTACATTAGTATTGTTTTCTTAAATGAAATGAAAAGTTATCTCCGTTTTTTTTCCGAAGCGAGTGACGTCATCCTCTAATGTAGTTAAAATACGACTATTATTTTTTTTTTCCTCGCCAGTGCCTTTTGCTATCTTAGATCAGTTTTTACTGTAACTTTGATGGAATGAATGAGATGATATTCTGTCTTGATTAATGTTGTTTGCAGATATTTTTATCCTTAACTTTATTTAAAAGTTTATACCCGCATCTCAAAAATATCAGATATTTCTAAACAATATTAGACTGCAGTGCGAAATCCTCGCACGGGTCCAATGCTATATATTATTTCTGTTGTCAACATCGATTTTTCTATGCATTTATAAAACGCACAACAATGATTAAGGTATCATTCGAAAGGTTTTTGAATCGGCTTCTGACATAGTACACTCACATTTCGTTAAAACATGTGTTTTGATTAAAAATTGCAATTCATTAAAAATTAAATACGCATTGTTATCATACATGAAATGAAAGGTTTTCCTCAATTCAATGTTGCCACAAAAATAAAATACCGCATTATATCGTGCTCAACAATGATAATAAAAAGAATAAATAATAGTACAAAAAAGATAAAGTGGAACGTCTTCTCATTTGTTTATTTTATATTTATGATTAAAAAGCAAAATTCGAATTTAAATGTTTAGGAGAAAAAGACACCCTTGATCGATCGAAACAGTGGTATATCACGTGTAGCCAAAAAATGTATGCTTTGTAATATTAGATTAAATTGTATTTGAAATGCATTCAACTTATTCTTCTTTGTCCCGTGTTTTACCCGAAGCGGATGACGTCATCTTCCAATGCAGTTAAAATACGATTGTTATTTTTTTTCCCTCGCGTGTGCCTTTTGTTATCTTTGATCCGTTTTTACTGTAACTTTGATGGAATTAATCAGATGATATTCTGACTTGAATAATATTGTTTTTAGATATATTTATCCTAAATTTTTCTTTAGAAGTTTAAACCTGCATCTAAAAAGTATTAGATGCTGCTAAAAAACATTAGACTGCAGTGCGAAATCCTCGCACGGATCTACTGGTGTACATATAATAAAGTTTTTAATAGTGTTAGGCAGAATATTTACTCGTATATTTAATTGCTTGTATTATTCTTAAAACTGTCCAACATACATTAATTAACCGACACCAAGAGCATGTTGGGAGCATTTAGAATACGTATAATAAATTAAATTAATATGATCGTAATCTAAATTCTAATAACAGGTAACGCAAGCCAAAAGGGATAAAATAAGACAGCGCTCACGTTAAAATCACCAGTTAAAATTAAATTAAAATTTGCGTTGTGATTTTTAGAAGTCCTGTTATTTATGAATCATCCTCCTTAAAATTAATATAAATCAATAACCCTTTAAAATACTATAAGAAATGGCGGGAAGAAGTCTCTAAATGTCTACCCTAAAATAAATACCTAGAAAAATAATTGATTAATGACAAAAATAAATATGACACATGGATTTTGCGGTAAATAAAGAGATTTAAATTACTTAAATTAATTATTTATTTACAACACAGATATTAAAGTTTATTTATAAAAGCTTGCGAAAAGAAATTAACTTAACCTGGAAAATACAATCTCCTTTTCTTAACAAAATTCCTTAAATCAGCATGTTGGTGAATATGCTTATTAAAAGATAAGTAATTTATTTTAGATCCTGTGGATCTAGCACTAACGATTTATGAGTTCACATTTGACAAACTTTAAAGCTTAATGTCATTAAATTAGTTACAGTTTGGGCTATGCTGTGCATGCCCTACAAATTTATTAAATACATATTTTAAATTATGACACAATGAAATATAAATACACAACTTAAAATACTTCTTTTACTTAAGTAAGGTGTCATACATATAAAACACAAATATCAAACTTGATATATTTCGGTTTAAATTCTAAAACCATACTCATAAGTAGATACCTCGTCAACAAAAAATCAAACCCGAATGACACTGGACACCACCATATATACAAGATACAGTATAACAAACAACGCCATCTATAATACAAAACACAAATTAAAAGCACATAAAAACATTAATCTCAAATCAAGCTTGTATATACAATAGTTTCCCTCTATTCAAATTCGCCCCACAATATTTATTTAAAAGCTCTAACCACAAAGGTGGAATAATAAAAGAGAAAGTATCATTACAGATTAAACCCCTTCGTAAATAAATTTCAATGGACTCTCTTATAAGGGACTTGCGGTAATAACTGGAAATAAAAATCAATTTAATATCATTAAACAAAATTTTAATTCCCCCCCCCCCCCTCCAAATATAACCTAGATAAAGCTGTTTGCATGCGGCCAAATTTAATGTCAGATTCATGTTCTTTCTTTCGTATACTTAATTTTCTCCCTGTCATACCAATATAAGAGAGATACCAGGGAGAAAATTAAGTATACGAAAGAAAGAACATGAATCTGACATTAAATTTGGCCGCATGCAAACAGCTTTATCTAGGTTATATTTGGAGGGGGGGGGGGGATTAAAATTTTGTTTAATGATATTAAATTGATTTTTATTTCCAGTTATTACCGCAAGTCCCTTATAAGAGAGTCAATTGAAATTTATTTACGAAGGGGTTTAATCTGTAATGATACTTTCTCTTTTATTATTCCACCTTTGTGGTTAGAGCTTTTAAATAAATATTGTGGGGCGAATTTGAATAGAGGGAAACTATTGTATATACAAGCTTGATTTGAGATTAATGTTTTTATGTGCTTTTAATTTGTGTTTTGTATTATAGATGGCGTTGTTTGTTATACTGTATCTTGTATATATGGTGGTGTCCAGTGTCATTCGGGTTTGATTTTTTGTTGACGAGGTATCTACTTATGAGTATGGTTTTAGAATTTAAACCGAAACATGTCAAGTTTGATATTTGTGTTTTATATGTATGACACCTTACTTAAGTAAAAGAAGTTTTTTAAGTTGTGTATTTATTTTGAAAAGGTGAAGTTTTTGAGTTTTTAAATTTTTGGTAATTTAAAAACAGTTGACAATGAAATATGATAAATCACCATACCTGAGATCAGCACCCAGTGCTACATTAGATTAAGGCCTCGGAGACTTGGAAGTATCGCTGTCGAAATATCTTCATTGATCACATATTAATAAAATATTAAAAAACCCGATAATATCTTATTTACTAACTTAATTACATACTTTAGCTTATTAAGCAATCGAGGGAATGCTGCGGAGAATATGGACTTTACATATTCAAATCATATCTCCAAAAATAACCGTACAGCAGCACTTTACGGCGTAAGGAGTCCACGTAAAGTGACTCCATCGTTTTTCAGCTTCTAACTAGAGAGCAACTGCCTGCTCTACCACTCGAGATCAAGTTCTTTCTCTCTCTACGAAAAAAAAAATAATAATCATTTTACATGCAAAATACAATTATGATTAAAATATACATACGTCAAAATTAGGAACATGATTCGTTTCAGACCGGGAGGCGGCAGCACAGACAATCACCTCATCGAGTTCACGGCTGAAATTCCAGAATGAGTTAAAACTCGATTCGCATATTAAAACGCAATCGGTCTGCCAAGTCATATCTTGGTGGAAAACACGTGAAAACCCGATTTCAGCGGCTGACTCGTAGGTTTACCATTGTTTTTTCCTGCACCCAAAAGTATGAAAACATGGAGAACTGGGTGCAGGAAAACACAATGGTAAACCTACGAGTCATCCGCTAAAATCGGGTTTTCACGTGTTTTCCACCAAGATATGACTTGGCAGACCGATTGCGTTTTAATATGTGAATCGAGTTTTACCTAATTCTGGAATTTCAGCCGTGAACTCGATAAGGTGGTTGTCTGTGCTGCCGCCTCCCGGTCTATTTCCTATTTTGTCCAATCAGACTCTTGATCCAATGGGTTGGGTTGATTATTGACGGCCAATTATCTACACTTGGGATATAGGCCCGTGGGGAGTGCCCTTCGTGGGGGTCTTTCTAAGGGAACCTAACCCGTATTTACGCATGGATAAATCCACGGCTCGAAGAAAACCACGAAAACTCCGAACGATTAGGCCGACGGGCGCGATTGGGATCGAACCCAGCACCTCCCGTCTACCAGCTTCGAGAGCACCTTGATCCAATGGCATGAAGCGGTTCCCCAGACAGAACTGAAATTTGCATGTTATACATCGCCTTCTGTCTGCCTATTGTGAGACGATTACGCAGGTGGTCCATAAGTCACAGGGTGACAGTTATAAATTTAGTTATAAAGGATCAGGGTCAAGGCTTCACTACACTGTAAAAAAAAAATCCTGAAAAAAACGGAAATTGTACTGGCAATCGAGACGCCAGTACTATTTCCGTATTTTAACGGATAAAAAAATTCCGTAAATTCCAGGAAATTTTCCGTGATTTCTGAAATATCCGTTTTTAAATTTCCGTTTTTTAACAAATATCTTCCGAATTTTTTAGATATTTTTATATCGTTAAAATAAAATTTATAGGACCAAAAAAGATATATATATATATTTCTCAAGGAACATCTTATAACACGTTTTAATTTTTTCTGTCACATCTGTGCGAGTTAAGCAAATAACCAACATTTTCTAGGACGGGGCTCGAACGCGGAAACTTCTGTGTACTAAACTGGCGGGCTGTACCGTTACGCTACGAGCGGACACTTCGTTTCCTCAACTTTTGTTATTTATTCTAAAGGATGCAAAAACGAAGGGTTCATAGATGGATTTTTTCAATATTTTATTTTCATAATTTTTAATATCTTGCTTTATTATTTGATGCTTTATAACAGATAAATTTTAACTTTTTATGTATTATATGCGTAAAACATTGCATTAAGACGAATGATTGTTTCTTTTTGCAATAGTACATATACTTTTTAAAATTATGTCTGTTGATCTATTTATCAATTCCAGTAAAAACAATATTATCTTAAGTAGACGTATTTATTACATGCTATTAAAGTAAATTTTCTTTATCTCTTATTTTAAAACTTATGTGAATAAACAATTTTATAATAAATTAAATTATTATATATAATCTTTGCTGAGAGCTTTTGTGTACGATTCTGTTAAACTGAATAATTTTAAAACATGAAAACAAAAAAATAGATTTTTAGAGAAAATTTTGAAATGAATGACAGTAGATGATAAAAGAGAGTTCTGCATCAGCGCAGTTCGCGCAGTCGACCTCTGTGCTCTGTGAAGGTCAGCGGAAGTGGCAGGTGTGGACACCGGATGTAGTGGGTGGGGATAACAGGCATGTTGAGACAGGAAGTGAACAGGAAGTGTAGATAGGAAGTTTAACCGGAAATGTGGCAGGAAGTGAATGCGATAAGGGAGAGAGGGGGAGGGCTTATTTTTGTGGGGGGCTTAATTTTTTTGTTGGTTTTAATCCTTCTAGTCGAGTGGAGTTGAGTTGTAGGAATCCTGCTATAAGAATGAATTTAATTTGAAAGTAATATTAGCAAAATGTTCGATTTTTTTTTTTTTTTTCTCACCTGAAATAAAAATTTTATTTGCTAACTAACACCTAATATAAAAATCGAAATCTTTCTGACTTTGTTTTACTTTATAAAAGTTTAACGTGAAATTTATTTTAAGACTGGAAACGCGACAGGAAATAAGATCGGAAACGGGATTAGACATGCTTTTTCCAAAAAGGGTTTTCAGGAAGCAGTAAACATGTTTTGGGAACATGTTTGGGAGCTTGTTGGAACAGGAAAGTAGTTTAAAAGACCGGAAGTGATTAAGGTGTAAGAGATAAGGAAAGTAGGAATATACACGTAGATTTTGTTCTCTGTAGAGGGTGAAATTTTATTTTATTTTTTATTTAAAGTATTTTCATTTTTTTAATTTAATTTCATAAAGTTTTTTTTTTTTTTTTTTTGTTTTTTTTTGTAGTGGTTTACGTATTATTTTAATTTTTAGTGACATTAGAACTTGCAATGTTCTGTATCACACATGTCTTATCTTAGGTCACCAAGGATGTGTGTGTTGTTATCTCTTTAAATGCGAGAGATGGTTACTTCAGACCTGCGTTGAGATATCTTTATCATAGTTTTAATGAACTGCAGGAAATTGTCTTTAGCTATTGAGTAATTCGCGAGTTTTGGTTTAATATGAATGCTATTACATCTGTTTGTTTAATTTACAAGCACATTTCTCTTACAACACTCTGTCAACAGATCACTTCAATATTCGAAATAATAATTTAGAGGGAAAATTTTTACTTTCTATACGAAATTTTATTTATAGAGATTGACGAAGATAGTATGCCTAATTCTTTCTTGTACATTTCTTGTACAACATTATATTCGAAATAGAGTTTTGTTACCAAAAATAACGTGTTTATACATTTTAAAAACGAAAGCAAAGTGATTTTCAAAAATGTAAATATACACTCTTAATTCAAAAGAATGAATTATTCACTCAATAAAAGAACGTAATATTTAGGGAGGATATTCATTCCTTCTGAGTACCGACTTTCTCAAAAAGGAACGCTTTCCGAAAATAACTGGTTTGATAAATCATCTGCATTGGAGCTGTATGCAAAAATACTCCGGTTTTGAATCGAAGTAGGGAAATACTCTAAAAGGAGTGATTAGAGAACTTTCCTATTGGTTGTAATTCTGCCATGTGATATTTGGTTTGGCGGGGGATCCAGTTTGAAAAGAGAATAGCTTCGGTATTCGGCGTCTTGTCAGGCATAAATAAGCATGATTGCCTTGTCACTGCTCATCGATCGTTAAAATTACTTTATGTTAAATTAGTGCTACTCTGAAACATATAAGTTCATTAGTATTTTTATTTCATGGATTTAAAAATGGGGTAGACATGTCGTGTCCGCAGAAGCAATAATAATCATAATAAAGAATAGAAGAAATTTACATTTCATTTCCCCCAGAAAAAAAAGCAAGATGGCCACTAGCCATTCCAGAAAAAGTTTTTTCTCCTAAGGTACATTTTTATTTTATCGTTCGAATAATGATATTTCTTGTTCTATTTTTGCATCGTATATATAATTTTGACATTATTTTACGTTGTTACTATTAAACATGAAACATTAGTTTCTTTAATTGTCGTTTTTTGTTTTATTAATATAAATAAAATGCACTCAAAAATGTTTTCTGGGTGTCATATTATGATTTCGTACAATTAATTTTGAAAAAATTAAAGTGATTTATTATAATTAATAAAATACTCTTGAAAATATAGTTTTATCGTATTCAAACTGTATACTAATTACTTTAATTCAGATTTACTTTATGTAAACAAATATTATTTGCTGTTTATATTACTATTTATTAATATATATTGCTCATGACACGGATAAATATTAGTGGAACACATGACTCATGATATTAAAAACATTATTTTTTTAACTAGGATATATGTTCTATTTTTCTTAAAATATTCCCAGTACGTACAAGTATTTATTAGAATCCGTTAATTTATCCAATATACTCTAAAAGATTACTTTTACGCTTAAGCATTTGTAAATATACATTTATATAAGAACTAGAAAATAATCGTATTCCCCTGATAATAGTAAACTTTATATTGTGAATTGTGCACATCTATATTTTATTTATTTGTTTTCGAATTTACATACTATTATGTAAATAGTACGAAATGTGAAAGATAATTTTAAAAATTGACAGAAAATATTAATAAAAAATGTTGTTAATTTAATTTTATGCACAACTAACTTTAACTTAAATATGTATATAAATGCTTTTTTGAATTGTTATTTTTTGTGGTATAAGTTATGCATATTCAAAAGTCTAACTGCACTAACAACATTTATCTCAGATTGCTATTTCTACTCGCTTCAGTATTTCATACTACATTGCATAATATTATGTAAATTCCAAAACACATAAAATATAGATGTGCACCTTTGTATACATAATAAATACTTGAACATAATAGATACTTGTATTGATTAAATATTTTAACAAACATAGAACGTATATCCTAAATTTAAAACGCATAAAAACATGTTTTTATTATTATGGATTCTGTGTTCTACAAATATTTTTCTATGCCATGAGTAAAATAAACTAATATATAATAATATAAGAAATAATTAAAGAAATTCATATTTTTATAGTTAAAAGAACAACGTTAAATAATGCTAAAATTATATATACAATGTAAAAGTACAGGAAATAATTTTATTATAAGAAAGATAAAGTAAAAACGACGAATCTTATAATATTGTTTTAGGAAAAAAATCTTGTCAATATATGTATAATATTTTTTTTTTTTTTTTTTTAAATCCTTAATGTTAAAAAATTTATGAAATCTCTTCTAAAATTTATCTTCAATTATGTCATTTATGCATATTAAAATGCAAAGCTAAGACCAAAAAAAAAAAAAAAAAGAAAAGAAAAAAAGAAAGAAAAAATAAGTACCTACAACAAAGTTAGTTTTTAAAAAAATCATTCCTTTTGTAGTAAATAATGTTAAAAAAAAACAGTAATTTCTCAAAATAAGAGTGAAATCACACATTTTGCCTATTAATTTAGTCGAAAAAAGAGTGAAAATGACTTATCAAAAAGGAGTGGAAATAACCACTCCGCAAAAAGGATGAAATTCACTCCTATAGGATAAGTGCATTTTTAATACTGGAAAGGAGTGAAAAATTACTCTGTCTGAGTTAAAATCGCTGGATTTTTTTAAGAGAGTAAGCTATACACCCACGCATTTTTGTTATTGAATTAAATTACAAGGTTTAATATTGTATTCAGCGTAATATTTTCTTATAAAAGCCGTTTCACAAACTTGTATACTAAAAGTAATGTGTCATTTTTAGGGGAAAAAATTAATTCAAGTCATTGAGACTAATCCTTTATGGGGGGAAAATTTGTCATACTTCTTTGTGTTACATTACATCTTCCGTTTTTTAAGTTTACAAATTTGTGGACTAACTTAAATAATCGTTTTTAGGATACTTAAACAATATATATATACTTTTTAATTATATAATTTTTTTTAATTGACTTGTAATATAGCTTTTTTTTTCTTAAAAGGGTACTGTAGAATAACTTATGTCACAAATACTACATCCTTCTTTAGTTAAATATGTTTCACTTAAGACATGACAAAGTGTCTTAGAAACATTTCATTTTGGAGTTAAGTGATTAAAGAAGAAAAATATTATTTATATAAACACAACACATAAGACCAGTGACTGAGAGGTTCTGGTTTTAAAGCTACTAGACGTTTGGGTTTAAACTTCTCTCGCGCTCGTCGACCTAACCGTTCGGAGTTTTCTTCGAACCTTGTCAATACGAGTTAGGAGCCCTTAGAATGACCCCTAGAGTGACCTATATCCCAAGCGTAGATAATCGGTTTTAACAAATAACCAACCATCCACAACACATAAGACATTTTAGATCATTACATAAGACATTTTAGATCATTACATAAGACATTTTAGATCATTACATAAGACATTTTAGATTATTACATTTAGTTAAGAAGTGATTTGACGTGCAAAATATTATTTATAAAATCATACAATAAGAGAATTTTAAAGATTTTTTCCTTTTAAATGAACAATTTTTAGTGACTATTTAACTTATTAAAGAGAGCGGGTATTTTGTTTAGAGTTATACGATTAAAATAAATTTTCAATAGATTTGACTTTATACAACCAACATTTTAAAAAAAGGGAATGGAATCTAGTTTTTATAAATTAACGTTTTTCAATTTTACAAATACTTCACACCCCGTCTTTTTTCCCCCTCTTTTAGTAGACTTTACATACATAAGACATAAAAAGCGTTTTAGAATACATCATTTAGAAATTAAGTGGTTTGATAAATAAAATATTATTTATAAAAGCAATAGATACGAGAGTAATAAGGATTTTTACTTACATATGTACGAACTTCTGATAGGTAAGACTTTCTAAATCATTGTGCAAGAATTAAGTGGTTATTGAACTTATAACATTATAGGATGAAATAATCGTGTGACGTATTTTTAAACCAATAAAATGTCAATATTTTTAAACCAATAAAAAGTTAGTATTTTTACACGAGCGCCCTCTATCATTATATAAATTTCAATGAAACGAGTTCATAACATTCTACTGTGACCTGATATCGTTGTAATAGGTTGTATTTTTCATTTAAGTTATTGTGGAACGAGTTATGAATTCTTATGTTGGTGATGTAACCAACTTGGAGTGTCAACACTCATCACCAGAGTTAAATAATCAAGAGATGGATTCTGCACTTTTATCCAAAGAAGGACTCGTTTCGAATTATGAAGTGAAACTCACCTCATCAGGACTAAAGAAACAGAAGTTACCCCATGTGCGTAAGATGTGTAACACAGCATTTCCTCGAAAAGTTAACTTAGTGTTTCATATGAAAAGTCATCTAAAGGAAAAATCTTTTTGCTGTGAGGTGTGTGCTGAAGTTTTTTCACAAAAGAGTGATTTACGTAATCATCAAAAGATTCACAAATTGCCCAAATACAAGTGTAGTGATTGCAACGAGATATTTTCAAGAATGTCTGACTTATTAATACACAAGAAGACCCATAAGATTCGTAAACAATATTCATGTGCAAAGTGTTGTGAAATATTTAAGTGTGAATCGGATTTTTTACAACATTGTGATACTTTTCATAAAGTTTTACCTAACATTGCGAAATCACCCTGTTTAAAAGATTTGTTATTTGAACTTATAGTGAAGCTTATAGATTAGTTCGAACTTATAGTGAATTAAAAGACAAAATGATATGCAAAATATATGAACTAGAATTAACAGACCAAAACATACATGTACATGCTGAGAATGCCTTTTTAAAGTTGTACAACGGCTTTGAAGATTTCACAGAACGAGTGTTTAATTGGACATTATGAAAATTTTTGAAATTAGAATTGATTACAACTCAATATGACAGGCTTATTTGATTTGTATTATTTTAAATGATTAATAAATAGTTTGATTGCGAAAAAAGTGTTTTCTTTAGCATACACTGTGTGACTTTTAAACTAATGTTGTGTATTTTGAATGTGTCAGAGAAAACAGGAGTGTGTTGACATTTAAAAAAAAGATTTCACATAATATAAAAGTTTTACAATAAAAATTGACTTACCTAAAGTTTTTTCAAGATAGTCACGATATCCTTTCCATTACAATTATTTTAAGGAAATAGAATTTAATTTTGTTGTGAATAACACTTTGTTGTTAACATCACGTGGTTTGTCTTATCATAACTATGAGATCCTAAGATCACTTCCTATTAACATGATAACGAAGAGTAAAAAAATGACTAATGCAAGCCGATTTTCCTGCCTAAACTTGTTATCAGCTTGCATGAGTGACTCATCTTTACATGTGTGGATTTGTATGTTGAAAAAATGATTGCTATGTTTAACCCGTGTAGACGATTTTTATCCGGAAGCTGTTTGAACTACCAAATTTCAGATATCACACATTTTACTAGAACATTTAAATATTTTAATGTCTTTTCGCCCGCAAATTGGAAACTTAGGATTATCACCTTTACATCGAGACATGGAAGGTAGAAAAATAATAACTTTACACTTAGACAATATTTTAATTTAAGAAGAATTAGACTTAACACATTGTTAGAGTTTCTTTGAAAAATATCTAGTTCGTTGTAAATTTTAGAAAATTCGACCTAACGAAATTAACACACTTAAAAATATCTAGTTGGTTATACATTTTATAAAATAAGCAACAAATAAACATTTCGATACATTGACAAAAGAAAATAATTAAGTTTAAATAAACTTTACACTTAGACAATATTTCAAACTAAGAAAAATAATAACTTTACACTTATATAATATTTTCAACTAAGGAAAATTAATAACTTTAAAAATCAGACTTAACACATTGTTAAAGTTTTTTTAAAACAACACAACATTTTCAAAGCAGTGGAAATAGTATACCTGAAAAAAATTCAACTTAGTGGAATTTAATAGTGAAATTTTTTAACCTCACTCATTTAAAAAATAAAACTTTGTAAATTTTTTTCCATTTTTAAAATAAAACTTATTTAAAAAATAAATAAGCAACTATTAAACATTTTGAATGTCTTAGACAAAGTGTGAATAAATTTGTTGAAATTATATAAAACATGAAAAATTTCATTACTTTTAAAAGAAATTTTATTTTTGGTGAAATAAACTCGAGGTATTTATTATATGTTACTTAAACTACATGAGAATTGATTGAAAATGTGTTACTTTTAATCACTCACAAGATAAGACATGATGTTACAATATACACATAGGAATGACATAGGAATTTCAGATGGGCTTTTCTCCCACACATGACGTCACTGATAACATATTTACTGATCAAGTCATAAAATCATAGTTTAGGGTAGGTTTTTAAGCACGAAGTTTAGTTGAGATTTAAGATATTTGAGAAATATAAACTACAACTTTGGCTACTTTTTGAAATTTCCCCCTACATAAGAAAAAGAACATAGAAAAATAAAATGAAAAGTCGTATTTGAATGGAATCAAATTATTATCCTTTCACTTAACAGCTGAATGCGTCGGTAATTACATCACAAAGGCACTGATAACAACTGATTGAATATATTGTGTTTCTTTTTTAAGGTTAAATTGATTTAATATTCAAGTTATTTCTTAATGATACACTTAAAAACAATAAACTTAATTAGCATTCAAAAAGCAAACGATCACATTATTGTGTAAAACAATCAAATGTTTTAAAAGTCACGAGTTAAAATTTGAAATGACTTAGAGTTTAAGTAGAATTTAGATGTGAACGTTTTAAAATGAAATAATAGTTTTTTGTATCGCCCTCTATCGGTGGGTAATAGAATTAAGAGATAATTAAAAGTTTTAACTTTAATTCGAGCCCACAACAAAAATTATTTTTCGGTTTTATTATTTAGGGTAGGTTTAACTGAGCAAGCCATGATATTTCAGTATTTATAGACGATTTAAGATATTCGATGAAGGAAATCATCTGAATTTTTAATTTAATTGAAGGGTTTACTGCTTAAAGTACTACAAAATGAGTACAACACGATGCATAGTTTTTTAATTAATTATATTTTTCGAAAGATTAAATTGACTTATTGATAAACTTAGGATTTATGTTTAAAGTGAATAAATTTGACATGTTAGGTTCACTTAATAACAGAGGGTTGAATAAGTTATTTTTAATAAAAATAAAGTTTACTAAAAGTTTTTAAAGTTAAAAAAATATAGTTTTAAAAAATTTAAAGTTTACAAAAAGTTTAAAAATCTTTAAGTAAATCAAAATTAACTTTTTAATTTTAACTATTGAGAGACTATAATCTAACTGTTTATCCTTGTAACCAACTGGTGCATATCAACTATATACTCTGTATCTGCATATGCGCAGAAAAACATAGACATTTAATCTAACTTGAGTTCGACTTTAAATTATTTGTCAACTTTTAAGTTTAATTACTATACACAACTCGATTACCTTTCCCACAAAACACCTTTCAGAAACAAAACAGAAATTAACACTTACCGAAAAACACGTCCACTTTGGGTGTTAGTCTTCACGCAACTAACGTTTCTCCCTTATCTTTGCTAGGGGGCGCTGCAATCGCCGCTAGAGGCGTTAGTAGTCTTCAGGTGTGTGATAAGAATAAACTTTAAATCCAACTTACACTCGCTCAGTCATTCTTGCTTCTCTCTACCTTGCTAACAACCGTTTGCTGCTGGCTCATTGTTTGGTTGTTTAAACTTGTTGAATGACGTCATCATGTGTTTGTCTAAACTTGTCCAGGCTTGTTTTTATGCAGTACGTCTATTTAGATGAGTCATCACTCGCTTATCTTGGTTGACTTGTCCAAACTTGTTTTTGTGTGGCACGTCTATTTGGGTGAGTCATCGTTCGCTTATCTTGCTTTACTTGTTTGAACTTGTCTAGTATCCACCACCTCATCTCTTTTGTCATAGCTTGAATATACTTTACACCAATCACTTAAATATAAAAGTCTTGTCACAACTTACTTAAACTTTGATAAAAATATTAATTATTTATAAATTTCATCAAATTCTTAGTTTTCTGATACATTTACTATGTAATTTTCGTTCAAAAATATGGTAAAGCCCGATTTTAAATCGAAGTCTAAGATAAATTCCCCAAATTTGTAACATTTTAACACTAATAATAAATATTGTAAGCACCCAGTACATACAAGTTTTGTAAAAATAATATTACTTATAGCTAACTCGTTATGTCCCATGATACAAAACTTCAATATAACTAAAATCAGTGTTAAACAAAAATCTAATCACGTGTCTTTATATATTATTTTGAAATGCAAAGCATTATATCTAAACGAATGATATAAGGAGTAGTTAGAATAGTTCTTATATTTTTGTTAGTAAAAAATTTATACACATTATCTTACAAGGTTGCAATATTCAACACACGGTTCACCATATTTAAAAACGATTCACCATGATTTAAAAACTTAGTAACATATTTTAAATTTATAAATTTAAATTAAAACATATTTTTATAAATAAACAATTATAAATACTTAAGTATTTTTAATTTAAATTTATAAATTTAAAATATGTTACTAAGTTTTTAAATCATGGTGAATCGTTTTTAAATATGGTGAACCGTGTGTTGAATATTGCAACCTTGTAAGATAATGTGTATAAATTTTTTACTAACAAAAATATAAGAACTATTCTAACTACTCCTTATATCATTCGTTTAGATATAATGCTTTGCATTTCAAAATAATATATAAAGACACGTGATTAGATTTTTGTTTAACACTGATTTTAGTTATATTGAAGTTTTGTATCATGGGACATAACGAGTTAGCTATAAGTAATATTATTTTTACAAAACTTGTATGTACTGGGTGCTTACAATATTTATTATTAGTGTTAAAATGTTACAAATTTGGGGAATTTATCTTAGACTTCGATTTAAAATCGGGCTTTACCATATTTTTGAACGAAAATTACATAGTAAATGGATCAGAAAAATAAGAATTTGATGAAATTTATAAATAATTAATATTTTTTATCAAAGTTTAAGTAAGTTGTGACAAGACTTTTATATTTAAGTGATTGGTGTAAAGTATATTCAAGCTATGACAAAAGAGATGAGGTGGTGGATACTAGACAAGTTCAAACAAGTAAAGCAAGATAAGCGAACGATGACTCACCCAAATAGACGTGCCACACAAAAACAAGTTTGGACAAGTCAACCAAGATAAGCGAGTGATGACTCATCTAAATAGACGTACTGCATAAAAACAAGACTGGACAAGTTTAGACAAACACATGATGACGTCATTCAACAAGTTTAAACAACCAAACAATGAGCCAGCAGCAAACGGTTGTTAGCAAGGTAGAGAGAAGCAAGAATGACTGAGCGAGTGTAAGTTGGATTTAAAGTTTATTCTTATCACACACCTGAAGACTACTAACGCCTCTAGCGGCGATTGCAGCGCCCCCTAGCAAAGATAAGGGAGAAACGTTAGTTGCGTGAAGACTAACACCCAAAGTGGACGTGTTTTTCGGTAAGTGTTAATTTCTGTTTTGTTTCTGAAAGGTGTTTTGTGGGAAAGGTAATCGAGTTGTGTATAGTAATTAAACTTAAAAGTTGACAAATAATTTAAAGTCGAACTCAAGTTAGATTAAATGTCTATGTTTTTCTGCGCATATGCAGATACAGAGTATATAGTTGATATGCACCAGTTGGTTACAAGGATAAACAGTTAGATTATAGTCTCTCAATAGTTAAAATTAAAAAGTTAATTTTGATTTACTTAAAGATTTTTAAACTTTTTGTAAACTTTAAATTTTTTAAAACTATATTTTTTTAACTTTAAAAACTTTTAGTAAACTTTATTTTTATTAAAAATAACTTATTCAACCCTCTGTTATTAAGTGAACCTAACATGTCAAATTTATTCACTTTAAACATAAATCCTAAGTTTATCAATAAGTCAATTTAATCTTTCGAAAAATATAATTAATTAAAAAACTATGCATCGTGTTGTACTCATTTTGTAGTACTTTAAGCAGTAAACCCTTGAATTAAATTAAAAATTCAGATGATTTCCTTTATCGAATATCTTAAATCGTCTATAAATACTGAAATATCATGGCTTGCTCAGTTAAACCTACCCTAAATAATAAAACCGAAAAATAATTTTTGTTGTGGGCTCGAATTAAAGTTAAAACTTTTAATTATCTCTTAATTCTATTACCCACCGATAGAGGGCGATACAAAAAACTATTATTTCATTTTAAAAGGTTCACATCTAAATTCTACTTAAACTCTAAGTCATTTCAAATTTTAACTCGTGACTTTTAAAACATTTGATTGTTTTACACAATAATGTGATCGTTTGCTTTTTGAATGCTAATTAAGTTTATTGTTTTTAAGTGTATCATTAAGAAATAACTTGAATATTAAATCAATTTAACCTTAAAAAAGAAACACAATATATTCAATCAGTTGTTATCAGTGCCTTTGTGATGTAATTACCGACGCATTCAGCTGTTAAGTGAAAGGATAATAATTTGATTCCATTCAAATACGACTTTTCATTTTATTTTTCTATGTTCTTTTTCTTATGTAGGGGGAAATTTCAAAAAGTAGCCAAAGTTGTAGTTTATATTTCTCAAATATCTTAAATCTCAACTAAACTTCGTGCTTAAAAACCTACCCTAAACTATGATTTTATGACTTGATCAGTAAATATGTTATCAGTGACGTCATGTGTGGGAGAAAAACCCATCTGAAATTCCTATGTCATTCCTATGTGTATATTGTAACATCATGTCTTATCTTGTGAGTGATTAAAAGTAACACATTTTCAATCAATTCTCATGTAGTTTAAGTAACATATAATAAATACCTCGAGTTTATTTCACCAAAAATAAAATTTCTTTTAAAAGTAATGAAATTTTTCATGTTTTATATAATTTCAACAAATTTATTCACACTTTGTCTAAGACATTCAAAATGTTTAATAGTTGCTTATTTATTTTTTAAATAAGTTTTATTTTAAAAATGGAAAAAAATTTACAAAGTTTTATTTTTTAAATGAGTGAGGTTAAAAAATTTCACTATTAAATTCCACTAAGTTGAATTTTTTTCAGGTATACTATTTCCACTGCTTTGAAAATGTTGTGTTGTTTTAAAAAAACTTTAACAATGTGTTAAGTCTGATTTTTAAAGTTATTAATTTTCCTTAGTTGAAAATATTATATAAGTGTAAAGTTATTATTTTTCTTAGTTTGAAATATTGTCTAAGTGTAAAGTTTACTTAAACTTAATTATTTTCTTTTGTCAATGTATCGAAATGTTTATTTGTTGCTTATTTTATAAAATGTATAACCAACTAGATATTTTTAAGTGTGTTAATTTCGTTAGGTCGAATTTTCTAAAATTTACAACCAACTAGATATTTTTCAAAGAAACTCTAACAATGTGTTAAGTCTAATTCTTCTTAAATTAAAATATTGTCTAAGTGTAAAGTTATTATTTTTCTACCTTCCATGTCTCGATGTAAAGGTGATAATCCTAAGTTTCCAATTTGCGGGCGAAAAGACATTAAAATATTTAAATGTTCTAGTAAAATGTGTGATATCTGAAATTTGGTAGTTCAAACAGCTTCCGGATAAAAATCGTCTACACGGGTTAAACATAGCAATCATTTTTTCAACATACAAATCCACACATGTAAAGATGAGTCACTCATGCAAGCTGATAACAAGTTTAGGCAGGAAAATCGGCTTGCATTAGTCATTTTTTTACTCTTCGTTATCATGTTAATAGGAAGTGATCTTAGGATCTCATAGTTATGATAAGACAAACCACGTGATGTTAACAACAAAGTGTTATTCACAACAAAATTAAATTCTATTTCCTTAAAATAATTGTAATGGAAAGGATATCGTGACTATCTTGAAAAAACTTTAGGTAAGTCAATTTTTATTGTAAAACTTTTATATTATGTGAAATCTTTTTTTTAAATGTCAACACACTCCTGTTTTCTCTGACACATTCAAAATACACAACATTAGTTTAAAAGTCACACAGTGTATGCTAAAGAAAACACTTTTTTCGCAATCAAACTATTTATTAATCATTTAAAATAATACAAATCAAATAAGCCTGTCATATTGAGCTGTAATCAATTCTAATTTCAAAAATTTTCATAATGTCCAATTAAACACTCGTTCTGTGAAATCTTCAAAGCCGTTGTACAACTTTAAAAAGGCATTCTCAGCATGTACATGTATGTTTTGGTCTGTTAATTCTAGTTCATATATTTTGCATATCATTTTGTCTTTTAATTCACTATAAGTTCGAACTAATCTATAAGCTTCACTATAAGTTCAAATAACAAATCTTTCAAACAGGGTGATTTCGCAATGTTAGGTAAAACTTTATGAAAAGTATCACAATGTTGTAAAAAATCCGATTCACACTTAAATATTTCACAACACTTTGCACATGAATATTGTTTACGAATCTTATGGGTCTTCTTGTGTATTAATAAGTCAGACATTCTTGAAAATATCTCGTTGCAATCACTACACTTGTATTTGGGCAATTTGTGAATCTTTTGATGATTACGTAAATCACTCTTTTGTGAAAAAACTTCAGCACACACCTCACAGCAAAAAGATTTTTCCTTTAGATGACTTTTCATATGAAACACTAAGTTAACTTTTCGAGGAAATGCTGTGTTACACATCTTACGCACATGGGGTAACTTCTGTTTCTTTAGTCCTGATGAGGTGAGTTTCACTTCATAATTCGAAACGAGTCCTTCTTTGGATAAAAGTGTAGAATCCATCTCTTGATTATTTAACTCTGGTGATGAGTGTTGACACTCCAAGTTGGTTACATCACCAACATAAGAATTCATAACTCGTTCCACAATAACTTAAATGAAAAATACAACCTATTACAACGATATCAGGTCACAGTAGAATGTTATGAACTCGTTTCATTGAAATTTATATAATGATAGAGGGCGCTCGTGTAAAAATACTAACTTTTTATTGGTTTAAAAATATTGACATTTTATTGGTTTAAAAATACGTCACACGATTATTTCATCCTATAATGTTATAAGTTCAATAACCACTTAATTCTTGCACAATGATTTAGAAAGTCTTACCTATCAGAAGTTCGTACATATGTAAGTAAAAATCCTTATTACTCTCGTATCTATTGCTTTTATAAATAATATTTTATTTATCAAACCACTTAATTTCTAAATGATGTATTCTAAAACGCTTTTTATGTCTTATGTATGTAAAGTCTACTAAAAGAGGGGGAAAAAAGACGGGGTGTGAAGTATTTGTAAAATTGAAAAACGTTAATTTATAAAAACTAGATTCCATTCCCTTTTTTTAAAATGTTGGTTGTATAAAGTCAAATCTATTGAAAATTTATTTTAATCGTATAACTCTAAACAAAATACCCGCTCTCTTTAATAAGTTAAATAGTCACTAAAAATTGTTCATTTAAAAGGAAAAAATCTTTAAAATTCTCTTATTGTATGATTTTATAAATAATATTTTGCACGTCAAATCACTTCTTAACTAAATGTAATAATCTAAAATGTCTTATGTAATGATCTAAAATGTCTTATGTAATGATCTAAAATGTCTTATGTAATGATCTAAAATGTCTTATGTGTTGTGGATGGTTGGTTATTTGTTAAAACCGATTATCTACGCTTGGGATATAGGTCACTCTAGGGGTCATTCTAAGGGCTCCTAACTCGTATTGACAAGGTTCGAAGAAAACTCCGAACGGTTAGGTCGACGAGCGCGAGAGAAGTTTAAACCCAAACGTCTAGTAGCTTTAAAACCAGAACCTCTCAGTCACTGGTCTTATGTGTTGTGTTTATATAAATAATATTTTTCTTCTTTAATCACTTAACTCCAAAATGAAATGTTTCTAAGACACTTTGTCATGTCTTAAGTGAAACATATTTAACTAAAGAAGGATGTAGTATTTGTGACATAAGTTATTCTACAGTACCCTTTTAAGAAAAAAAAAGCTATATTACAAGTCAATTAAAAAAAATTATATAATTAAAAAGTATATATATATTGTTTAAGTATCCTAAAAACGATTATTTAAGTTAGTCCACAAATTTGTAAACTTAAAAAACGGAAGATGTAATGTAACACAAAGAAGTATGACAAATTTTCCCCCCATAAAGGATTAGTCTCAATGACTTGAATTAATTTTTTCCCCTAAAAATGACACATTACTTTTAGTATACAAGTTTGTGAAACGGCTTTTATAAGAAAATATTACGCTGAATACAATATTAAACCTTGTAATTTAATTCAATAACAAAAATGCGTGGGTGTATAGCTTATATTTACATTTTTGAAAATCACTTTGCTTTCGTTTTTAAAATGTATAAACACGTTATTTTTGGTAACAAAACTCTATTTCGAATATAATGTTGTACAAGAAATGTACAAGAAAGAATTAGGCATACTATCTTCGTCAATCTCTATAAATAAAATTTCGTATAGAAAGTAAAAATTTTCCCTCTAAATTATTATTTCGAATATTGAAGTGATCTGTTGACAGAGTGTTGTAAGAGAAATGTGCTTGTAAATTAAACAAACAGATGTAATAGCATTCATATTAAACCAAAACTCGCGAATTACTCAATAGCTAAAGACAATTTCCTGCAGTTCATTAAAACTATGATAAAGATATCTCAACGCAGGTCTGAAGTAACCATCTCTCGCATTTAAAGAGATAACAACACACACACATCCTTGGTGACCTAAGATAAGACATGTGTGATACAGAACATTGCAAGTTCTAATGTCACTAAAAATTAAAATAATACGTAAACCACTACCAAAAAAAAAAAAAAAAAAAAAAAACTTTATGAAATTAAATTAAAAAAATGAAAATACTTTAAATAAAAAATAAAATAAAATTTCACCCTCTACAGAGAACAAAATCTACGTGTATATTCCTACTTTCCTTATCTCTTACACCTTAATCACTTCCGGTCTTTTAAACTACTTTCCTGTTCCAACAAGCTCCCAAACATGTTCCCAAAACATGTTTACTGCTTCCTGAAAACCCTTTTTGGAAAAAGCATGTCTAATCCCGTTTCCGATCTTATTTCCTGTCGCGTTTCCAGTCTTAAAATAAATTTCACGTTAAACTTTTATAAAGTAAAACAAAGTCAGAAAGATTTCGATTTTTATATTAGGTGTTAGTTAGCAAATAAAATTTTTATTTCAGGTGAGAAAAAAAAAAAAAAAAAAAAAAAAATCGAACATTTTGCTAATATTACTTTCAAATTAAATTCATTCTTATAGCAGGATTCCTACAACTCAACTCCACTCGACTAGAAGGATTAAAACCAACAAAAAAAATTAAGCCCCCCACAAAAATAAGCCCTCCCCCTCTCTCCCTTATCGCATTCACTTCCTGTCACATTTCCGGTTAAACTTCCTATCTACACTTCCTGTTCACTTCCTGTCTCAACATGCCTGTTATCCACACCTGCCACTTCCGGTGTCAACACCTGCCACTTCCGGTGACCTTCACAGAGCACAGAAGGTCGACTGCGCGAACTGCGCTGATGCAGAACTCTCTTTTATCATCTACTAATGACCTTAGGATAGGTAAGTTTAAATTTGGACTTGATAATTTAGTTTAAATTAATTTAGTTTAATTTATAAAATTATAAACTAACTAAATAAATTATAAACTTCATTTTTATAAAAGTAAACAAAAAGTTATTAATTATTTTTTATAAATTTAAAGTCAAAAATATGAACTTCGTAAAATTATAATTTATAAAATAATAATTTTTTGTTTAATTCACAAATTTATAAGACAATTCAACTTAGTTTAACACCTACATACCGATAATTTGCAAAAATATGATTTTATAAATCCTTTAAAAAAAAAAAAAAAAAAAAAAAAAAAAAAAGATTTTTAGCGAAAATTTTGAAATTAATGACCTTGGGATAGGTATGTTTAAATTTGGATTTATTAATTTAGTCTAAAGTAATTTAGTTTAATTTATAAAATTATAAACTAACTAAATATATTATAAACTTTATAAAATTATAAACTTCATTTTTATTAAAGTAAAGAAAAAATCATTAATTATTTTTATAAATTTAAAGAAAAAATATAAAGTTTCTAAAATTATAATTTATAAAATAATAAATTTTAGTTTAATTCTCAAATTTATAAGACAAATCAGTTTTGTTCAATACCAATAATTTGCAAAGATATTATTTTACGAAACCTTTAATAACCTAATATTGCCTCACGTTAATAAAATTAAAATAAAATTTTAAAATGTCAGTGAAAAAAGTCATAATTTGAAGCACTATACAGAAAAAAGAGTAGATTTAAAAATATATTTTTCTGTAATTTATATAAATAAAGTAAATTTCTAAAGATTTCACTAAAAAATAAAAAATATCATTATTATTTTTACAAAAAATTACCGTCCAGAAGACGCGGGCCCGGTTAGAATGAGCTCCAGGATTGGCCCCCCGTGTCTAATGACAGAAAATAGGCCCACGGGTAGGACCTGGATCGTAGAAGATCCTGGACCCTAATAAATACAACAATCTTAATTCGCATTTCAAACAAGACGATATAGACAATCGATCTGCATACAATCGTTTGCATACAAGACGATCCTGTATGCAAACCTTTGAACGTTATTTACGAAAATGGGGAAATACGGACATTGTACTGTTTTGAAAAAAATCCATCAAATTTACGGAAAACTTTCTGCATATCTACGGATTTGAAATCTCCTTTACAGAACTAATGTCATTTACGGAAATCGTACTGCTGTTTTGGAAAAATGAAACTTCTCCGTAAAATTTTACGGAAAATCTCTTGTATTTTCACGGATTTTTTTTAGAGTGTAGATACCGGGTTGCTCATTCATTATCATGACGTCACAAAAGGTGGCTGGCCGCGACCAGCGATTGGTGCAAAGCGACGAGCCCGTCGTTTTGTGCCAATCGCTGTTGGTCTTTCATTTTGTCGTTTCGCTTTGTACCAATCGCTGGTAGAGGCCAGCCACCTTTTGTGACGTCATGATAATGAATGAGCAAGCCCGGTATCTAGTGTAGCCCTGTCAGGGTCCATAAGTCGTGTTTTTTGGCCCATGAAATATAGACTAAAACTAGATTTTGTTATACTGACTTAATTATTTCACACATTTAATATTAGAAGGTTTATCCTGTACGATTTCAAAAATAGTTTTTGCATTTTGTTCGTTTTTATATAACTTACACAAGCTCAAAGTTCATATTATTCGTAGTTTTTGATGAAAAATACGAAATTTCTCCTAATGGTATACCTCAATTATTTATAGGAGCGCAATCGTGCAACACTTTCTTCTTTAACATATATTATAAAATACATCAAAATGTACACTAATGTAAAAATAAAAGTGTTGCAAAGCTGCGCGCATAGTAAAATATTAAAAAATAAATAAAAATTGAGGTAAAATTAGGAGAAATTGCGTATTTTTCATTAAAAACTACGAATAATACGAACTTTGAGCTTGTGTAAGTTATAGAAGAACGAACAAATTTGAACGCAATTTGACATAGCTGTTTCTTTTAAGACGTAACTTCTTGCCCGGAATAGTTTCTAATAAATTCGAAATGTAAAAGGGTGCAGGGAAAAAAAAGTTCGAAATTTTAAGGGTGATATGATCTGAAAACGTTCTAAATTACGATTTATTTGGAAATGTTAAAGCTAGAAACTTAAAATTTGCAGTTTCTTTTAAGACGTAAATTCTTGCACGGAATAGTTTCTGATAAATTCGAAATGTAAAAGGGTGCAGGGAAAAAAAAGTTCGAAATTTTAAGGGTGATATGATCTGAAAACGTTCTAAATTACGATTTATTTGGAAATGTTAAACTTAGAAACTTAAAATTTGACATGGGTGTTTCTTTTAAGACGTAAATTCTTTTGCGGAATAGTTTCTAAAAAATTCAAAACGTAAAAGGGCGCAGGAAAAAAAAAAGTTCCAAATTTAAAAGGATGAAATGATCTGAAAACGTTCTAAATTACCATTATTGAGATATGTTAAAGTCAGAAACTTAAAATTTGACATGGCTGTTTCTTTTAAGACGTAAATTCTTTCACAGAATTAGTATCTAAAAAATTCGAAACGTAAAAGGGTTCAGAGAAAAAAAATTCAAAAACTGTCATTTTTGTTGACATTTTTGCGGATCTAAAAACTTGAAATTTCAAACGGTAGTTACTTTTAAAATGTAAATGTTTCCAAAGATTGATTTCTAAATAATTCCAAATTTATAAAGGTGAAATGAGCGGAAAATATGTTCGAAAAACGTTCCATATAACGACTAATTTGTATTTGTTAAAACTAGAAACTTAAAACTTGACATCATGACTGTTACTTTTAAGACGTAAATATTCGCAGCGCAACAATTTTTTAAAAGAGGGGAAATGTAAAAGGGTAAAGTAACAAAAAACATTGTAAATTTGTGATTTCTGTGTTACTGCTGGGCCTAAAAACTTGAAAATTTGCATGGTGGTTACTTTAAAGATGTAAATGTTCCCAAAGAATGATTTCTAAAAAATTAGAAATTTATGTGTGAATTGAGCAGAAACTGTTCTAAAAACGTTCAATATAACGATTAATTTGCAGGTCTGTTAAGACTAGAAACTTGACATGACTGTCTCTTTTAAGACGTAAATATTCGCAGAAGAAAAATATTTAAAAGAGGGGAAATGTAAAAGAGTAAAGGAACAAAAAACATTCAAAATTTCTGATTTCTATGATACTGCTGGGCTTAAAAACTTGAAATTTTGCATGGTGGTTACTTTAAAGATGTAAATGTTCCCAAAGAATACGATTTCTAAAAAATTAGAAATTTATAAGTTTGAAATGAGCGGAAAATGTTTTAAAAACGTTCTATATAACGATTAATTTGCGGGACTGTTAAAACTAGAAACTTGACATGACTGTCTCTTTTAAGACGTAAATATTCGCAGCAGAAAAATATTTAAAAGAGGGGAAATGTAAAAGAGTAAAGGAACAAAAAACATTCTAAATTTCTGATCTCTGTGATACTGCTGGGCCTAAAAACTTGAAATTTCGCAGCGTGGTTACTTTAAAGATGTAAATGTTCACAAAGAATGATTTCTAAAAAATTAGAAATTTATAAGTGTGAAATGAGCGAAAACTGTTCTAAAAACGTTCTATATAATGATTAATTTGCAGGTCTTTTAAAACTAGAAACTTGACATGACTGTCTCTTTTAAGACGTAAATATTCGCAGAAGAAAAATATTTAAAAGAGGGGAAATGTAAAAGAGTAAAGGAACAAAAAACATTCAAAATTTCTGATTTCTGTGATACTGCTGGGCCTAAAAACTTGAAATTTTGCATGGTGGTTACTTTAAAGATGTATAAATGTTCCCAAAGAATAATTTCTAAAAAATTGGAAATTTATAAGTGTGAAATGAGCGGAAAATGTTCTAAAAACGGTCTATGTAACTATTAATTTGCGGGACTGTTAAAAGTAGGAACTTGACATGACTGTTTCTTTTAAGACGTAAATATTCGCAGCAGAACATTTTTTTAAAAAGTGGAAATATAAAAGAGTAAAGGAACTAAAAACATTGTAAATTGGTGATTTCTGTGATACTGCTGGGGGCTAAAACTTGAAATTTTGCATGGTGGTTACTTTCAAGATGGTAAATGTTCCCAAAGAATGATTTCTAAAAAATTAGAAATTTATAAGGGTGAAATGAGCGGAAAATATTCTAAAAACGTTCTGTATAACTATTAATTTGCGGGTCTGTTAAAACTAGAAACTTGACATGACTGTTTCTTTTAAGACGTCGCTTATTCCCTGCAGAATTTTTTTTAAAGGGTGAAATGTAAAAGGGTAAAGGGAACAAAAAACATTCTATATTTGTGATTTCTACTGGTGCTAAAAACTTGAAATTTTGCAAGGTGGTTACTTTAAAGATGTAAATGTTCCCAAAGAATGATTTTTAAAAAATTAGAAATGTATAAGGGTGAAATGAGCGGAAACTGTTTTAAAAACGTTCTATATAATGATTAATTTGTGGGACTGTTAAAACTAGGAACTTGACATGACTGTCTCTTTTAAGATGTAAATATTCGCAGCAGAAAAATATTTAAAAGAGGGGAAATGTAAGAGAGTATAGGAACAAAAAACATTCTAAATTTCTGATTTCTGTGATACTGCTGGGCCTAAAAAATTGAAATTTTGCATGATGGTTACTTTAAAGATGTAAATGTTCCCAAAGAATGATTTCTAAAAAATTAGAAATTTATAAGTGTGAAATGAGCGGAAACTGTTCTAAAAACGTTCTCTATAACGATTAATTTGCAGGACTGTTAAAACTAGAAACTTGACATGACTGTCTCTTTTAAGACGTAAATATTCACAGCAGAAAAATATTTAAAAGAGAGGAAATGCAAAAGGGCAAAATTACAAAAAACATTCTAAAATTGTGATTTCTGTGATACTGCTGATGGTAAAAACTTGAAATTTTGCATGGTGGTTACTTTAAAGATGTATAAATGTTCCCAAAGAATTATTTCTAAAAAAATTAGAAATTTATAAGTGTGAAATGAGCGGAAACTGTTCTAAAAACGTTCTCTATAACGATTAATTTGCGGGACTGTTAAAACTTCAATGTTGGCATGACTGTTTCTTTTAAGACGTAAATATTCGCAGCAGAAATTTTTTTTAAAGAGAGGAAATGTAAAAAGGTAAAATTACAAAAAACATTCTAAATCTGTGATTTCTGTGATGCTGCTGGGGCTAAAAACTTGAAAATGTGCATGGTGGTTACTTTAAAAATGTAAATGTTCCCAAAGAATGACTTCTAAAAAATTAGAAATTTATAAGTGTGACTTGAGCGGAAACTGTTCTAAACACGTTCTATATAACGATTAATTTGCAGGTCTGTTAAAACTAGAAACTTGACATGACTGTCTCTTTTAAGACGTAAATATTCGCAGCAGAAAAATATTTAAAAGAGGGTAAATGTAAAAGAGTATAAAGGAACAAAAAACATTCAAAATTTCTGATTTCTGTGATACTGCTGGGCTTAAAAACTTGAAATTTTGCATGGTGGTTACTTTAAAGATGTAAATGTACCCAAAGAATATAATTTCTAAAAAAATTAGAAATTTATAAGTGTGAAATGAGCAGAAACTGTTCTAAAAACGTTCAATATAACGATTAATTTGCAGATCTGTTAAAACTAGAAACTTGACATGACTGTCTCTTTTAAGACGTAAATATTCGCAGCAGAGAAATATTTAAAAGAGGGGAAATGTAAGAGAGTATAGGAACAAAAAACATTCTAAATTTCTGATTTCTGTGATACTGCAGGGCCTAAAAACTTGAAATTTTGCATGGTGGTTACTTTAAAGATGTAAATGTACCCAAAGAATGACTTCTAAAAAATTAGAAATTTATAAGTGTGACATGAGCGGAAACTGTTCTAAAAACGTTCTATATAACGATTAATTTGCATGACTTTTTAAACTATAGAAACTTGGCATGACTGTCTCTTTTAAGACGTAAATATTCGCAGCAGAAAAATATTTAAAAGAGGGGAAGTGTAAAAGGGCAAAATTACAAAAAACATTCTATATTTGTGATATATGTGATACTGCTGATGCTAAAAACTTGAAATTTTGCAGCGTGGTTACTTTAAAGATGTATAAATGTTCCCAAAGAATGATTTCTAAAAAATTGGAAATTTATAAGTATGAAATCAGCGGAAAATGTTCTAAAAACGGTCTATGTAACTATTAATTTGCGGGACTGTTAAAAGTAGGAACTTGACATGACTGTTTCTTTTAAGACGTAAATATTCGCAGCAGAATTTTTTTTTTAAAAGTGGAAATATAAAAGGGTAAAGGAACTAAAAACATTGTAAATTGGTGATTTCTGTGATACTACTGGGGGCTAAAACTTGAAATTTTGCATGGTGGTTACTTTCAAGATGGTAAATGTTCCCAAAGAATGATTTCTAAAAAAATAGAAATTTATAAGGGTGAAATGAGCGGAAAATGTTCTAAAAACGTTCTGTATAACTATTAATTTGCGGGTCTGTTAAAACTAGAAACTTGACATGACTGTTTCATTTAAGACGTCGCTTATTCGCTGCAGAATTTTTTTTAAAGGGTGAAATGTAAAAGGGTCAAGGGAACAAAAAACATTCTATATTTGTGATTTCTACTGGTGCTAAAAACTTGTAATTTTGCAAGGTGGTTACTTTAAAGATGTAAATGTTCCCAAAGAATGATTTCTAAAAAATTGGAAGTTTATAAGTGTGAAATGAGCGGAAAATGTTCTACACTGTTAAAAATTTGCAGCAAACTGTCCAGTCATTTGACCGTTTTTTTAGAAAACGGTTTCATAACCGTAATTTAAGTCTATTCTGATCATATTATTGCCTATATTATGGTCAGAATAGAGTTAAATTACGGTTATCTAACCGTTTTCTATAAAAACGGTCAAATGACTGGACAGTTTTCTGCAAATTTTTAACAGTGTAAAAACGTTCTATGTAACTATTAATTTGACGGACTGTTAAAAGTAGGAACCTGACATGATTGTTTCTTATAAGACGTAAATATTCGCACCAGAACAATTTTTTAAAAAGTGTAAATATAAAAGGGTAAAGGAACAAAAAACATTGTAAATTGGTGATTTCTGTGATACTGCTGGGGGCTAAAACTTGAAATTTTGCATGGTGGTTCCTTTCAAGATGGTAAATGTTCCCAAAGAATGATTTCTAAAAAATAAGAAATTTATCAGGGTGAAATGAGCGGAAAATATTCTAAAAACGTTCTGCATAACTATTAATTTGCGGGTCTGTTAAAACTAGAAACTTGACATGACTGTTTCTTTTCAGACGTAAATATTCGCTGCAGAATATTTTTTTAAAGTGTGAAATGTAAAAGGGTAAAAGGAACAAAAAACATTCTAACTTTGTGATTTCTGCTGGCGCTAAAAAGTTGAAATTTTGCAAGGTGGTTACTTTAAAGATGTAAATGTTCCCAAAGAATGATTTCTAAAAAATTAGAAATGTATAAGGGTGAAATGAGCGGAAACTGTTCTAAAAACGTTCTATATAATGATTAATTTGTGGGACTGTTAAAACTAAGAACTTGACATGACTGTCTCTTTTAAGATGTAAATATTCGCAGCAGAAAAAATATTTAAAAGAGGGTAAATGTAAGAGAGTATAGGAACAAAAAATATTCTAAATTTCTGATTTCTGTGATACTGCTGATGCTAAAAACTTGAAATTTTGCATGGTGGTTACTTTAAAGATGTATAAATTTTCCCAAAGAATTATTTCTAAAAAATTAGAAATTTATAAGTGTGAAATGAGCGGGAACTGTTCTAAAAACGTTCTAAACGATTAATTTGCAGGACTGTTAAAACTAGAAACTTGACATGACTGTCTCTTTTAAGACGTAAATATTCGCAGCAGAAAAATATTTAAAAGAGGGGAAATGTAAAAAGGCAAAATTACAAAAAACATTCTATATTTGTGATTTATGTGATACTGCTGATGCTAAAAACTTGAAATTTTGCATGGTGGTTACTTTAAAGATGTATAAATTTTCCCAAAGAATTATTTCTAAAAAATTAGAAATTTATAAGTGTGAAATGAGCGGAAACTGTTCTAAAAACGTTCTCTATAACGATTAATTTGCGGGACTGTTAAAACATCAATGTTGGCATGACTGTTTCTTTTAAGACGTAAATATTCGCAGCAGAAATTTTTTTAAAAGAGAGGAAATGTAAAAGGGTAAAATTACAAAAAACATTCTAAATCTGTGATTTCTGTGATGCTGCTGGGGCTAAAAACTTGTAAATTTGCATGGTAGTTACTTTAAAGATGTAAATGCTCCCAAAGAATGACTTCTAAAAAATTAGAAATTTATAAGTGTGACATGAGCGGAAACTGTTCTAAAAACGTTCTATATAACGATTAATTTGCAGGACTGTTAAAACTAAAAACTTGACATGACTGTCTCTTTTAAGACGTAAATATTCGCAGCAGAAAAATATTTAAAAGAGGGGAAATGTAAAAAGGCAAAATTACAAAAAACATTCAAAATTTCTGATTTCTGTAATACTGCTGGGCCTAAAAACTTCAAATTTTGCATGGTGGTTACTTTAAAGATGTATAAATGTTCCCAAAGAATGATTTCTAAAAAATTGGAAATTTATAAGTATAAAATCAGCGAAAAATGTTCTAAAAACGGTCTATGTAACTATTAATTTGCGGGACTGTTAAAAGTAGGAACTTGACATGACTGTTTCTTTTAAGACAAAAATATTCGCAGCAGAACATTTTTTTTAAAGGTGGAAATATAAAAGGGTAAAGGAACTAAAAACATTGTAAATTGGTGATTTCTGTGATACTACTGGGGGCTATTTTGCATGGTGGTTACTTTCAAGAGATGGTAAATGTTCCCAAAGAATGATTTCTAAAAAATTAGAAATTTATAAGGGTGAAATGAGCAGAAACTATTCTAAAAACGTTCGATATAACGATTAATTTGCAGGTCTGTTAAAATTAGAAACTTGACATGACTGTCTCTTTTAAGAAGTAAATATTCGCAGCAGAAAAATATTTAAAAGAGGGGAAATGTAAAAGAGTAAAGGAACAAAAAACATTGTAAATTTGTGATTTCTGTGATACTGCTGGGCCTAAAAACTTGAAATTTTGCATGGTGGTTACTTTAAAGATGTAAATGTTCACAAAGAATGATTTCTAAAAACTTAGAAATTTATAAGTGTGAAATGAGCAGAAACTGTTCTAAAAACGTTCGATATAACGATTAATTTGCAGGTCTGTTAAAATTAGAAACTTGACATGACTGTCTCTTTTAAGAAGTAAATATTCGCAGCAGAAAAATATTTAAAAGAGGGGAAATGTAAAAGAGTAAAGGAACAAAAAACATTCAAAATTTCTGATTTCTGTGATACTGCTGGGACTAAAAACTTGAAATTTTGCATGGTGGTTACTTTAAAGATGTAAATGTTCCCAAAAAATGATTTCTAAAAAATTAGAAATTTATAAGGGTGAAATGAGCGGAAAATATTCTAAAAACGTTCTGTATAACTATTAATTTGCGGGTCTGTTAAAACTAGAAACTTGTAATGACTGTTTCTTTTAAGACGTCGCTTATTCGCTGCAGAATTTTTTTTAAAGGGTGAAATGTAAAAGGGTAAAGGGAACAAAAAACATTCTATATTTGTGATATCTACTGGTGCTAAAAACTTGAAATTTTGCAAGGTGGTTACTTTAAAGATGTAAATGTTCCCAAAGAATGATTTCTAAAAAATTGGAAGTTTATAAGTGTGAAATGAGCGGAAAATGTTCTATAAAAACGTTCTATGTAACTATTAATTTGCGGGACTGTTAAAAGTAGGAACTTGACATGACTGTTTCTTTTAAGACGTAAATATTCGCTGCAGAATTTTTTTTAAAAGTGTGAAATGTAAAAGGGTAAAAGGAACAAAAAACATTGTAAATTGGTGATTTCTGTGATACTACTGGGGGCTAAAACTTGAAATTTTGCATGGTGGTTACTTTCAAGATGGTAAATGTTCCCAAAGAATGATTTCTAAAAAATTAGAAATTTATAAGGGTGAAATGAGCGGAAAATGTTCTAAAAACGTTCTGTATAACTATTAATTTGCGGGTCTGTTAAAACTAGAAACTTGACATGACTGTTTCATTTAAGACGTCGCTTATTCGCTGCAGAATTTTTTTTAAAGGGTGAAATGTAAAAGGGTCAAGGGAACAAAAAACATTCTATATTTGTGATTTCTGCTGGTGCTAAAAAGTTGAAATTTTGCATGATGGTTACTTTAAAGATGTAAATGTTCCCAAAGAATGATTTCTAAAAAATTAGAAATTTATAAGTGTGAAATGAGCGGAAACTGTTCTAAAACCGTTCTCTGTAACGATTAATTTGCGGGACTGTTAAAACTTCAATGTTGGCATGACTTTTTCTTTTAAGACGTAAATATTCGCAGCAGAAATTTTTTTTAAAGAGAGGAAATCTAAAAAGGTAAAATTACAAAAAACATTCTAAATCTGTGATTTCTGTGATGCTGCTGGGGCTAAAAACTTGAAAATTTGCATGGTGGTTACTTTAAAGATGTAAATGTTCCCAAAGAATGACTTCTAAAAAATTAGAAATTTATAAGTGTGACTTGAGCGGAAACTGTTCTAAAAACGTTCTATATAACGATTAATTTGCAGGTCTGTTAAAACTAGAAACTTGACATGACTGTCTCTTTTAAGACGTAAATATTCGCAGCAGAAAAATATTTAAAAGAGGGGAAATGTAAGAGAGTATAGGAACAAAAAACATTCTAAATTTCTGATTTCTGTGATACTGCTGGGCCTCAAAACTTGAAATTTTGCATGGTGGTTACTTTAAAGATGTAAATGTTCCCAAAGAATGATTTCTAAAAATTTAGAAATTTATAAGTGTGACATGCGCGGAAACTGTTCTAAAAACGTTCTATATAACGATTAATTTGCAGGACTGTTAAAGCTAGAAACTTGACATGACTGTCTCTTTTAAGACGTAAATATTCGCAGCAGAAAAATATTTAAAAGAGGGGAAGTGTAAAAGGGCAAAATTACAAAAAACATTCTATATTTGTGATTTATGTGATACTGCTGATGCTAAAAACTTGAAATTTTGCATGGTGGTTACTTTAAAGATTTATAAATGTTTCCAAAGAATTATTTCTAAAAAATTAGAAATTTATAAGTGTGAAATGAGCGGAAACTGTTCTAAAAACGTTCTCTATAACGATTAATTTGCGGGACTGTTAAAACTTCAATGTTGGCATGACTGTTTCTTTTAAGACGTAAATATTCGCAGCAGAAATTTTTCTAAAAGAGAGGAAATGTAAAAGGGCAAAATTACAAAAAAACATTCTAAATCTGTGATTTCTGTGATGCTGCTGGGGCTAAAAACTTGAAAATTTTCATGGTGGTTACTTTAAAGATGTAAATGTTCCCAAAGAATGACTTCTAAAAAATTAGAAATTTATAAGTGTGACATGAGCGGAAACTGTTCTAAAAACGTTCTATATAACGATTAAATTGCATGACTGTTTAAACTAGCAACTTGACATGACTGTTTCTTTTAAGACGTCGCTTATTCGCTGCAGAATTTTTTTTAAAGGGTGAAATGTAAAAGGGTAAAGGGAACAAAAAACATTCTATATTTGTGATTTCTACTGGTGCTAAAAACTTGAAATTTTGCAAGGTGGTTACTTTAAAGATGTAAATGTTCCTAAAGAATGATTTCTAAAAAATTAGAAATTTATCAGGGTGAAATGAGCGGAAAATATTCTAAAAACGTTCTGCATAACTATTAATTTGCGGGTCTGTTAAAACTAGAAACTTGACATGACCGTTTCTTTTAAGACGTAAATATTCGCTGCAGAATTTTTTTTCAAAGGGTGAAATGTAAAAGGGTAAAAGGAACAAAAAACATTCTAAATTTGTGATTTCTGCTGGTGCTAAAAACTTGAAATTTGCAAGGTGGTTACTTTAAAGATGTAAATGTTACCAAAGAATGATTTCTAAAAAATTAGAAATTTATAAGGGTGAAATGAGTCGAAAAAGTTCTAAAAACGTTCTATATAACGATTAATTTGCGGGTCTGTTAAAACTAGAAATTTGACATGACTGTTTCTTTTAAGACGTAAATATTCGCAGCAGATTTTTTTTTTTCTAAGTGGAAATGTAAATAGGTTTGTAGGGGGAAAACAAAGTTCAAAAATTGTGATTTTTATCGACGCTGTTTTTTGTCCGAAAAGTTTAAAATTTGGCACGGTAGTTACTTTTAAAATGTTCCCAAAGATTGATTTCTAAATAATTAGAAATTTATAAAGGTGTATTGAGCAGAAAATGTTCTAAGAAACGATTATATAATAATGAGTTTGCGGGACTGTTAAAACTAGAAACTTGACATGACTGGACATATAATGAACAGAGGAAAGTATTTTCAACTAGGTAAGTTATATCCAATGGTAGTATGAAGTATCATAGTTGAGATCTATTCCAATAGCGAGGATATCACTCAGTAAGAAGAGCGTTGGCACGGCAAGCCAAAGTACCCAGTTTCGAATCCTTGTCCCAGCATCTTTTGCTCTGTTGGAATAAATCTCAGCTAAGGTACTAAACCATTGCAGCAGAACAATTAAAAAAATTAAAATGTGAAAGGGTAAAGGAACAGAAAACGTTATAAATTTGAGATTTTTATGATACTGCTGGGGCTTAAAACTTGAAATTTTGCATGGTGGTTACTTTCAAGATGTAAATGTTCCCAAAGAATGATTTCTAAAAGAATTATTTCTAAAAAATTGGAAATTTATAAGGGTGAGATGAGCGGTATATGTTCTGAAAACGTTCTACATAACGATTAATTTGCGGGACTGTTAAAACTAGAAACATGACACGACTGTTTCTTTTAAGACGTAAATATTTGCAGCAGAATAATTTGTTATAAAGTGGAAATGTAAAAGGGTAAAGGCACAAAAAACATTGTAAATTTGTGATTTCTATGATACTGCTGGGGCTAAAAACTTGAAATTTTGCATGGTGGTTACTTTCAAGATGGTAAATGTTCCCAAAGAATGACTTCTAATTAATTAGAAATTTATAAGGATGAAATGAACGGAAAACTTTCTGAATTACGATTTATGTGGGGTTGTTTAGAGTGGGATACTTGAAATATAAACTAGATTTATTTTTCCCATATACAATCGAATGACTTCATGCAATTAAAATGCAACACAACAGGTGGCTACGCAGCTAGTGGTTGGTCATATAAAACAATGCTGAATTCTGGGTGTGGCCCGGGAGGGACATCCTCCCCCAGAGTATTGAAATGACATCCCCTTCGGAAGGTTTGAGATTTTATACATTTTACTGGTCAAAAAGTGCACAGAAAGACCGCGGACACCGGTAATAATTCCAATGCGCCCCCCCCCCCCATAAGCCTGATTAAAAAATTTAAAAAATCCTGCTTAGAAGAAAACATACAGGAAATTTCGTTTGAAATAGGTTTTTTCGTCTTAAAAGGTATAAATGCATGGACTGTTTTCTGGCTAGACCATGATTTTTTCTCCGTTTACAGCAGAATTCCGTTATAAACAGCCTTAGAAAATAAATAGGTTGGATAGTACTTTTTTAGAAAATCTATATAGTATTTTCTTACAATTTTATTATTTTTCTTTTACAGTTATAACAGTTTATGATGCATTGGTAACACCTTTTCATATGAGGACTTTAAATAGAAATTTAAAACATTGAAAATATAATTAAATTTTAATTCAATTCATCAGTTAAGGCGCCGATTGCCTGACGTTATTGCAACTTTTGTTTTTCTGTTTTACAATTTAGAAAATATTTGTTCTATAAAACATAAATAAATAAATGCCTGTATCTCTGCTATGTGCGTTCTGCTGATTTTTCATAAAAGCTGGATTTTGTTTCGAACGTAAAATGCCTCCTGAGCACCCCCTCCCCCTCCTAGTCAGTCCGTAAAGACGTTCAAGCAACTTCTGACTTTAGAATTTTATTATTTGTTAGTTATTTTATTTAAAAAATTATGTAAAAAATACCAGTCTACTTTTTCTGGTATTTATTTAAAAACCAGTACTGAAGCGGGGCCTCCTAGGAAACACGGGCCCAGGTAATTTATACCGGATCTATTCCCCTCTGTACGGGCCTGTCCCCAAGCGGAACTCTATAATGCGCCCCCCTTCTCCCGGAAAAAATGTCTGAATTCGGCACTGGATATATAATATATTGAATTGGTTCGCCTCCCGTGAATAAAAGAAATAAAATTATTTTCGTCTTCCTTCTTCTAGTTCTTCAGATTATACATTTTAAAAATGTGTCCCTCATAATCGAATTTCTACACCCCCGCATAAAGTATTACATAAACATCTAGTCTTTAAACGAAAAAAAAAAATATTCACAAACGAAAATACTTAAGATTATTAAATTACATTTACTTAATTATTTTAAGAACAATTTTGAAGCTATTTAAATATCCAGATTTTTACCTTTGCAGCATTTTAAATAACCGCGAAACAATAAAAGCGAAAAAAAAAGACACCGCAAAAAAACAAAAAAAGATCGTATGGCAAAAAACTAATAAAAAAGGAGAAAAAAAATTCCGTCTGTAAAGTTAAATCCCATTTCTACCGTACAGACGTCCGTGCTTCCCGATTGGCCAGCTACTCCATTCATAACATTCCAACGTATACGCTCCTCGAGTGGTAGCGCCATCTAGCGGCAACAACTTCCCACGCTCTTATTCATATCTTAAACAGCTGTATATGACAGGTATATAGCAGCAACAAAGAAAATATTCAGTATAATTCCCTATGGCTTCAAATATTTATTAGTTCGACTACGACGGCCACTAATACGGTACAAAACCTTGTTGGAAATAATAAATTAACTATCCAAGAAATGAGAAATAGAGGGGGTGAAGCAAAAAAATCGTCTGCGTGACGTATTTCCGGTTCCCAGTTCAGCTCAACCGGTGAAGAGACAAGTTGTTAGACGCTAGGAAGCTCCTCTCGTCAGCAACCAATCAGAGTCCGGTAATGGTAAAGCTTCGCCAAGTATTTCGCCAACGTAGGATATACAATAGATTCCGAGGGGACACATTGGTTTTGCACGATTTGTCTCAAATAAGCGGCTGACCCAATTATCAGAAGTAAATTTAATAATATTTTTGTATATTGTTTATGACATTTTGTCCCAATTAAACGGTATTTCTTATAACCAGAAAAGCTGTATAGAAAAAATACGGTTCAATAATTTGTAAAAATTTGTGATTTTTCAGCAATTTTGTTTTTTGGAAACATTAATTTAAGTCATTAAGAAAATTTCACTAAATTTCGTTTTCTTTGTTGAGTTTTAAAGAAATAATAAAATTTATTATTCACGAGTTACTTAACTAATTATGAACTAAGAATTGTGTCTTAAACATTGGGGTACAGGGGGACAATGCACCCTTGTAGAAAAAAAGATAATTTATTTTAATTGCAAAATTTCTCTATTGTTTATTATTTTGATGTATTTAATTTAATTTAATTTAATTTTTTACCCAGTGGAGGGGGTGTCTAACAAAAAAATATTAATGCGCGTTCAGATGAGAGAAAGCTCTGAGCGGGATTTGGCGCGTTGGCGAAACCTTACCACTGGTTGACAGTGATTGGTGTATAGCAAGTCAACCTTCCCAGCTACTAACGTCTAGTCGGTGAAGAGCTATTTTTCATTCAGTGACTGGCAGTGTGTGTGGAACAATTGCGGTGTATAACAGTTTGTGTGTGTTTCTGTGCTAATCATTTTTTTTCTCCCTTTTAAAGTGGATATACACATTGGATATACATACATTTCTTGACTTTTGAAATTACATGAAGTGCTGTTAAGCGTAAGTACAGATAATTTTTTTCTTTTTTTTTTCCCGATAATATGTTCTTCAAAATGATAAGATACCATATTGCTTGTGTTTTTAACAACTTTGGCCGACTGTGTTGTTTTTTACGGAATATTATATTTCCAATTTGTTTACGTGATTGGGGATGCATGTTAATCTTTCCTGATTAATTTTCGTGTCATGAGTATTCACATAAACATAAAGGCGTCCATTAAAATAGAGTTTGGGTAGAAGTATATACTTTTTTGTTTTATATAGTATATATATATATATATATATATATGTATATATTTTTCTTACAATTGATTTTGAAATTTAACTAACTCTTCCCCCTAAATCCCCCCGTGGAAGTCAATTTTTAATTACTTTTTACAGCCATCCGTTTAAAATCAATTTAGTGGATTTTTTTCCATTAAAGTAAAGATTAATGTATGTATGTTTCAAATATAAATTATTCAGATTCGCTTTTATAAATTTTAACCACATCGTTTGAGGTTATTTTGAAAATTGAATTGTAGTCAAAAATGTTATTTTATTGTATGAAATTACAGTTGTTTGAATGATAATATAACTTGAATAATCAATAAATAATATGTTCTAAATTGGATATATATATGATTATGATTATTCATAATGTAAAAGTTATTTAAAGGTATCTTTTGGACAATTTGATATAAATTTTAAAGCAAAATATCACTGAAAGCACAGCAGTTTGAGTTTTATTTGATTTTAAGAGTTTGCTGATTTAAATATTACTATTTAAAATATTTTAAGTTTATTTAAGTAAAGTTATATTATTTCTTTTAATTGAATTATTATTATTATTATTATTATTATTATTATTTTAACCTTTACAGATTATCATTATTCGTTTATTTTAAATCATGATTTAAATAATTGGTATTGAACAGTTGTAGCATAAAGTAATGTATTAAAAACAATAAACCATTAAAATAACTTCGAATGATTTGATTAAAATTTATGAAAACTCCTGCAAAATTATAAATAACTTAATTTCAAAACATTGAAATTAAATTTTATTTTAATTGAATCAAAGTAACATCACTTATGAAAATCCAAATTTAATTTGCAAAGCTATCTCTATTTAAAACTTAACCATTATTAATTCATTGCTGTTTTTATGATAATGATATACTTTTAAAAATGCCATACATTTTTTATTTAATACTTTTTTGCTTTTTGAAACATATTTTAAATGTTGGAAATTGTTTTATGTAAGAAGTTCAAGAATCAAAGTTTCGTCAATTTATTTGAGAATTATTAAGGCTTTTAATTTTTTTCCTAATGGATAGTGTAAATTATTTTATAATACTTGTTAAATTTATCCGGTTATTTATTTATTTATTATTAACATGTGAATTTTCAGCGCTGTAAAAATTGATTTGAACTGTTGGAAATTATTCTAAAATTGTTTTGGAAAATTTACATTATTATTATACATGCTAATTAGTTCTTTGTCTGTTTTTTTTTCTTTTTAATATAGCGTTGATTTAAATCAAACGTGGGCGATAAATTTTATATTTGCTCAGATGTGTTTTTTGTATGTGGAAAGTTTTATTTATTCATATTAAATTTTTATTTATATTCATATATATTTATATTTATGAAAGTGTTATAATGTATTGAATTTAATGTCAACCAGATTTCCAAATATAAATGATTTGTTAATGTATATATGTCAAAGGCACATATACATTATATATAAGATGTATTTTCAGGCGACAAATTTTAAGTGTAAAAATGTATTTTAAATAACTCTTTATGTTATGTACATTGAGTTATTAACGGTGTTATGTTGATTTTATATTTGTAACAAAAAATATATGTACAGAAACGTGTGATATTTTGAAGATAACATGCTATTTCTAACAGTGCACATGTACTCCCAAAACCGGAATGTTAATTTAATTTAATTTATTTTTTTCTATTAAAAACTAATTCTAGAAGATTATTTGTAATTAAAAAATGCAATTTGATGATAAAAAAAGCATTTATATAAGAAATATTAACCTTTTTTAAAAGAAACTTGATGACACTCTGCGATGAAAATGCTCTTTTAAAAATATTTCTCCATTAATTGTCGTAATTTATTGCAGATTCAGTTAGATAAACGTTTTTTAAAGCTTTTTAAAACATTTTCATGAGAAATTGGTCAATTGACGTGCACGTAAAACGTAATTTTCTAGCGCGCTACCACGGCTGTTAAAAGCGCTCTAAAAACCCGCTTTTTGCACCGTGACCAATTCAAGTTACCAAAACCTAAACTAAGTAACCCACGGTCATTTTTCTTTGTTTGTATGATAGCTGATATTGTGTTTTGGTCACCCATATAATTTTATAGCTTCCCAGTTGAAAAATTTTGTCGAAATCGGATTTGAAAAAAAGCACTTGTTCGTGCGAGCTACTTCTTCACGTCGCTGATATGAAGTCTGGTGTTATTTCGTAAAAATAAAGATTTTACGAAAAAAATAAATCGAATTTAGTGTTATGGATGTATGTATGGATCTATTACTGTGTTATATTAATGGTTTTTGTTAAAATATTTGAAGCGGTTGCGATTTTGTTAACTAGTTTAGGGTTAAATATGAAATACGCATTTTGCTTCGCCCGATTTCCACGTAAGCGCCATGGCAATTGCGCGTGCTGTTTATCGTTAGAGTTTGTGTCGAATTTCAATTTTGTGCTGTTTTCTCTTCGTGTAAATTACATGAAACTTTACTGTACAGTATGTAAACATTATTTTGTTCATATAATGTATATTTACATTGAAATATTTTAAAATTCAATTCGTGAAGTCACTAAAATTTAATTTTTTCCGATACGGTTTTTATCATAATAATCAAAACTGAGTTTTTAATACTGATTTAGATAACGATTATTTCGTTATCATTTGTTTATAGTTACTCCTTATAATCTACAATGATCATCCATAATATTCATTGTTGTTATTCAATTAAATTATAACGCAATTAATACTTTTTATTTTAAATAATTAAATTCAATTTTGTGCGTTCTTCGCTTTGAATAAACTTATCATATATTATGAAATTTTACTGGTACAGTGTGTAAACATTAATTTGTTCATATAATGTATATTTACATTGAAATATTTTAAATTTCAATTCGTGAAGTCACTAAACTTTCATCTTTGCCGATAACGGTTTTTATCGTATAATCAAAACTGAGTTTTTAATACTGCTTATAGATAATGATTATTCGTTATCATTTGTTTATACTCTTTATAATCTAACAATGATCTTCTATAAAATTCATTGTTGTTATTCAATTAAATTATAACTTTACATTGGATTTTAAATAATTAAATTGAAATTGTTAATGACTATTTGAAAAAATATAAATTATTTGTTTAACAATTTAATTATTTTTTTTTCAATTGCAGCAAAGTTACAATTGGGTAAAGTAGCAGCTCAAAATCCTATATTGAGCAAATAACTGTTAAAATCAAATCATAGTTAATGTTGAAATTTTATCAAATTTATCAAAAAACTGGTAATGAATTATGTGTACAAAGTTAAATAGACAAGTATTACATAATTAATAATTTTTTGATAAATTTGAAAACGAATTTAATATTAATTATTATTTGATTAAGAGCGTTTTGAGTTGCCACTTTACCCGTACGTAACAACGCTATTATAATCAAATAACGATTATAATCGAATAATAATTATTATTAAAATTTTATCGAATTTATCAAAAAGCTGTTGATGAATTATGAGTACAAAGTTAGACAGATAGATATTACATGATTCGTTAATAATTTTTTGATAAATTTGATAAAAATTTAATATTAATTATTATTTGATTATAATCATTATTTGATTAATAGCGTTTGGAGTTACAACTTTACCCATACGTAACATCGCTATTAATCAAATAACGATTACAATAAAATAATAATTAATATTAAAATTTTATCAAATTTATCAAAAAGCTGTTAATGAATTATGGGTACAAAGTGAGATATATTACATAATTCATTAATAATTATTTGATAAAATTTTAATATTAATTATTATCTGATTAGAATCGTTATTTGCTTAACAGCGTTTAGAGTTGCAACTTTACCCATATGTAACTTTGTTTGTGTTATTAAAAAAAAAACTTTTTGAGTTGTAATTTACGAATATCAGGGGTCGATGCAGGTTTTTTTTTTTTTTCTTTCTTGGGGCCCATTTTGTGAAATAAAAAAGGTTATTTTTGTGAAATTTATTATATTTTTGTGAAAAATAACATTTTGTAACAAAAGTTGAAATCTAGTTACTCAAATTCGAACCTAGCATTTATTAACAAAAACTTTTTGAAATCCTTTTGCTGAAGTTTTCCTCTCTGATGAACTTTGTTTACAAATTACGCATTTTAAAAGTCACAAAGTAATAAATAATTAACGAATAGTAAGTTTTTATGGAATAGAATTTTGTGAAAGGGCCTATTTTATTAAAATGCATTTTGTGAAGAGGCCTTTTTTATTATAACGATTTTTGTGAAGGGGTCTGTTTTATTATAAAGATTTTTGTGAAGGGCATCATTTTATGGAATAGAATTTTGTGAAAGGGCTTATTTTATTAAAATGCATTTTGTGAAGAGGCCTGTTTTATTATAAAGATTTTTGTGAAGGGCCCCATTTTATCAAATTGATTTTTGTGAAGCGGCTCATTTTATTAAATTGATTTTTGTTAAGGGACCCTAAATAGACCCCAAATTTCGCCTGGATCGACCCTTGATTATGTAACAATATTTTTGTCATATTCTTAAATCGAAAGTTATGAGATCAAGGAAACCGGGACAATCATTTATGAACTCTCTGTATTATCATTTATAACAATAACGTTTTACATAAACATCTTTCACAACTTTTATTAAAACCTTTGATTTCTTGACTTTTATTGATTACATTTAATAATTCATCGTATAATTGAATTTTTTGTCTCTTCTGGGATTTTATTTCCTTTAAAACATCTCAGTTACATCATTTTCTATATTTTAAAGATAATAAGGGAATATTAAAGAATATTATATGCTTAAAAATTTATTTTTAATAAATGCTATTATCTGCCTTTTACACCCAGAAAAAGGAATTGATTAAAACTACAAAACTTGTTTTGTTGAGTACATTTTGGTTGTTTTAGCAAAATTCAAGTAAAATTGAACCATTTTACTTGAATTAACAAAACATTTTTTGCTGACGATAGAATTTTTTTTTTTTTTTTTGAAATTGAAAAAAAAAAAAAAAAAAAAAAAAAATTGTTGATTCAAACAAAATTTCCATTGACCTATATTTAAACAAAAAGTTTTGTTAGGTCAACCAAATTTTTGTTGATTCAACAAAACTTTTTTCTGGGTGTACTTTCTGCATATTTTTAAAAATTAGTAAGTTGAGAAAATATTTGAAGAAGTCATTACAAAACAAATTGGAAATTGTACGTCAAACGTAACAAATGAGGTGCGTTCGTACTATAACTAGTTTTATAAATATTCAGATCATAAATATTCAATATTCAGTTTTATAAATATTCAGATATGGCGTTAGGTGTCGCTCTCCGAAACATCTACAAGAAACTATACTCCATCTCCCCCGGTCAAGGGTCCATTCCTCCTCCAGACCTCTATCACTCATGTTTTTTTTATATCCTCCATCCAGTTCTTTCGTGATCTACCTCGTTTCCTTTTTTGATTTGTTCTATAATTAAGTACAATTTTGGGTAGTCTTTCGTCACTCATTCTTTTAACATGACCCTACCAGATTAATTGCTTCTTTTCAAGATTGTCTAATAGGGTTCCCTTTATTTTCATCATTTCTTTGATTCTTTCATTTCTTATACTTTTTCCATTCTTGATATCCTGCATGATCTTCTTTAGGGCATCCATTTCCACTGCTGCTAATTTCTTTCTTTCTCTCTCCATAATTCTCCATCCCTCGGCTCCATATAACAATATGCTCTTTACAATAGAATTGTAAATATATATATATATAAATGAAAACAAAGGATAAGACATTATAAAAAACAATGGAATGGACACTGTAGGAATGATACTTGATAGGATGGAAAACTATTAATATCTTATAGAATCTTCAGATGGGCTTTATAAGAATATCCATAGTAAATATATGTTATTTCATCAAATAGTATCAGCATTATGCCTAAAATCGACACTATTAAGCCCCTAATAACATATAATCTGAAACAAGATAATTAATAACCTACATAAGTTCAAATAACAAAATAAAATATTCAACTTAAACCGAAATAAGATAAATAAACAATTATTCAACTTAAATGGAAATAAGATAAAATAAACAATTATTCAACCTAAATGGAAATGAGATAAATAAACAATTATTCAACTTAAATAGAAATTAAATCATAAAATAATGTGCAAGACTCGCCAAAAAAGACTAATCTTACTGCAGGTTGAACAAGATATATATAATTATATATTGTATATTATTATTAATCATATGATATTAACTATTAACTAATTGTTTACTAATTTTCTTTCTTTAAATATATCTTAAGATATTATTATAACTCTAGAAAACTTATTTTCCATTCTTTTTTTTTTCCACTTATTTTTATGAAGCTTAAATCTCCTAAAAACAAGAAACAAAACAAAGACAATTATTAAACTTAAATAGAAATAAGATAAATAAACAATTATTCAACTTAAATGGAAATAAGACAAATAAACAATTATTCAACTTAAATAGAAATTAAATCATAAAATAATGTGCAAGACTCGCCAAAAAAGACCAATGTTACTGTAGGTTGAACGAGATATATATAATTATACATTGTACATTATTATTAATCATATGATATTAACTATTTCCTAATTGTTTACTAATTTTCTCTCTTTATATACATCTTAAGATATTATTATAACTCTAAAAAACTCATTTTCCATTTTTTTTCACTTATCTTTATCAAGCTTAAATCTCCTAAAAACAAAGACTTTTTGAAATCCGTATTTTAATTTGCATCTGTAGGTTTATGTTTAAAAAAGAAGTAATAGCTAAAATTGTTCTTTATCACAAGATTTTTATTAAATAGATAGGAACCGACACAAATGTTTTTGAAACATCAACTCTAGACTGGCGCCATTTTGATAGCTTTTGTAATAAGCATCGCAAGACCATAGACGCCGACAGCATACGCATTAATTTACCACAAATACATTATCCACAGTTTCGTTTCAAAAAGCAATGTTATCGAAATAACAAAAGTAAATACAGTTGAAAGATTAAGCAGAAATTCAATGCGATATCGTTTTTCAAAGTAGAAATTTTACAAATCATTCTTAGCTTTAACTGCTATAATTTTAAAGAAGTGTTTTCAAGTCTGTTTGTATTTTCTTTACATGTAGTAATTATTTTTTACATTTTGTTATCATTACAAGAAAGCATTAGTTTCATGAAAATTTTCGACGAATTTATACGTTTTAGAAAGTTTTCAACATGATTTCACTGTTTTTAGAAAATGTCTGTCAGTCTGCACTGCAAAAAAAAAAAAAATGTTGATTTTACAGTATAATACTTGCACCCCAGCTGTCAGTATTATACCGTAAAATTAACAGTAAAATAAGCATCAGTAATACACTGCCGCGCATGCGTAGCAGTTTATTACTGCTTATTTTACTGTTTATTACTGTTAATTTTACCGTATAATACTGAATGCATGGCAGTGTATTACTGCTTATTTTACTGTTTATTACTATTAATTTTACGGCTGGGGTGCCAGTATTATACTGTAAAATCAACATTTTTTTTTTTTTTTTTTTTTTTTTTTTTTTTTTCAGTGTGTAAGTGACAAAAATTTTGTGGGCGCTATCTCAAGTACTATAGCATGGAATTTAATAATATTTTAGATTCAGATAGACCTTGATATAAATAGATTCTCTATTACGTTTACGTGTAAATAGCCCAACAGGTGACGCTTATAGGCTACTTTTTCCATAATTTTCACGATACTTCTATCTCAAGAACGAGTGCACAGAATTTCATCAAACTGCAGATTCTGTTAGACGTTGACCTAAGTTGTTGTTGATTAGGTTTTGGTGTAAATCTCCCAACAGTTGGCGCTGCTGTGCTGCATTTTTCAGCGATAGTCTTATCTCAAGAACTAATGCCAGGTATTGAATAAAACTTGAGATTCAGTTAAACCTTGAACAATTGTTGCTGATTGGGTTTTGGTGTAAATAGACCAACATGTGGTGCTGCTATGCTGCATTTTTCACGATTTGCTGCAATTACTCTATCTCAAGATCTAATGCACGAATTTTGATCAAACGTCAGACTCAGTTAGATATTGACATGTTGTTGCTGATTAGATTTTGGTGTAAATCTCCCAACAGGTGGCTCTGCTTTGCTGCATTATTCACGATTTTAGTGGTAGTCTTATCTCAAGAAGTAATGAAGGGAATTTCATCAAACTACATACTGTGTTACACGCTGACGTAAGTTGGTGCTGATTAGTTTTTCGTGTAAATCATATAACAGCTGTCCATGGGTCGGGAAAACTACATTTTTATTTTAGCGAACTACAACTACTTTACCAAAATTGTAGTTAACTACAACTACAACTACTTGTTTTAAAAAGCAGCGACTACAAACTACTTTTGAAAAGTAGTCGCTACTTCGCTACTTTCAGATTTTGTCGAAGGACACAATTTACACTCGAAATTCAAGACACGCATTAAATAATAAAGTGACCCCTCGTGTCTGCCGGAATACAATTAAATAAGTGCGATATAACCGAGGGCATTAAATAATTAAGAAATATAACATACAAGAAAATATTTTGTGTTTGTATCCAAAATGTTAGTTTATACACATATTACAAATTTCATAGCGAAATTAAGAGATATATACACAATACAATCAATATTTAAATTAAGTCACATAAAAAAATCGAGTGTGACCCCACTGGACTTTCGTAACACTTTACAGAAGTTTGTGGGTTCAAATAAATAATAATGTAACAATAAATAAAAACTTAAATCCTAATTTTACAAAAAGGAGCTCTGTGCACCTGAAAATGAGAGGAAATTTTAATATAATGTTTACATCAACACATACATATGGAATCATTGTCATAATTTTTTTTTCCTGAAGTAGCGTTAAAAGTAGTGTCAGTTCTCGTTACAAACTACTGATTTTTTGTATCGCGTTATTCACTACACTATACATTGTTTTAAATGTAGCGCGATACACTACAAACTACGTTAAAAAGTAGCAACTATACGTTTTGCTACTTGTAGCGCGTACTTCCGACCCCTGCAGCTGTCGCAGTTATGCTGCATTTTGCGATTCTAAAATGCATAATTAAATATATTGCTCTTATTGAAATATTAACATGCATGTTAATAGATCTCATGCATAATATTGATAGAAGGAAGTTTTTGCAATAGCACATCCGACTAGTTATTTAAAAAAAAAAAAAAAAAAAAAAAAAAAAAAAAAAAAAAAAAACTTGTTTTTTAAAATTTAATTTTCGACCTTTATAACAGGCAGATGTATTAAAGTAATTTGGTAATTCGGCTTTAAATACAATTTTGATAAAAATGAATTTCCCTCGTAAAATTGCTTTATATTTTTAAAGTGCTCAAAATGTATTTTCGGAAATACCTTCTAAAGAATTACTAACTCACATGAGATTGTTTAAAAAGATTTTTAATCATTTCTCCCTAAGATGATTTTTTCTATCATTTTAAATTTCTCTGTATAATTTGTTTTTCTTTGAATTACTTAGAAGAAAAAACTAGTCGTTGGGGACCACCGTAATACTTACCTATCATGGATATGCATAATATAAAATAGGAAAATAAAACATGTGTAAAATATTTATAAAATACATTGCCATTCGAATAAAATCGTGGCTGGATGACGTCCTAAACTTTAAAGGCTATATTTCTGAATGGCGAAAGATGAACATCCTTATAACTCCAAAAATGATAATCCTACTAACTAACGGTTTACTGCGTCGGATGAAGCGTCTCCTTTCCAATTAAAATCTATCTTTGAATTGAAACTGGAATGAAATACAGGGTCACGAAAAATCGAAGCGTGTAGAAAATAGGATTACAAATATCTCAGCAACTCATGATCCGATCGACTTCATTCGTTATGCAAAATTTATGTTTTTTTATTGTCATTTATAGTCACTTCTTAATATAAACAATTTCGAAAAATTTTATATAACTTTTATCAGAACGACTATTTTGAGAATCCGAAAAAAATAGTTCCGGATCATCGAGGTATAACTGAAATTCAATAAGCTTCTTCACATTTTTACATACTAAGTACATACCAAATTTCAAGTCTCCATCTCAATTTGTTCGGGAGATAGATACACACAGACAGACGGACGGCAATTTTTTTTTTCTAAAAAATAGGTTTTTCGGAATCTCCGGTGTCTGAAACGAGTAAATCCGTCAAAAAAAAAAAAAATTTCTATTTTTAAAACGATTGCAAGACTTAGCTTATACTACGTATGATGGGTAAATAAAAAAGTAATGATTTCCATGAAGTCCATGATTTCTTCAATGTAAGAAGATGATAATAGTCCAGCCACGTTTAGCCTGCGGGCCGCATGGGGCGCGTCGACCCTTTATGTGTGGCTACGAGACGCACAATTTACATATACATATCTCTTTAGAACTTGGGAATTCTTCAGTAATATTTTATTACGTTTTATATTTATTATATAATACCTGATACTGATTATATTAACTTTGTTATACTAATTTGTTATACTACTTTTGTTTTATTCCAATTTCAATTACCTTTTTAACACTTTTCAGCATCAGTGTTGAATTCAGGGGGGTGGCCCGGGGGGGGGGCATTCCCACGGAGTATTGAAATGCCCCCCCCCCTCCGGAAGATTTGAGATTGTATGCTTTTAATTGTTAAAAAGTTCAATTACCCCCCTCCTTCTGGAACTCTGTAATGTCCCCCCAGCGCCACAGAAATCCCTCCCGGAGTAAAGTGTCTGAATTCAACACTGTCCAGCATAATTGAAAAGTGTTAATTCGGTTTTTCTGGCCGTCTGCAGAAACTGTAACTCGCGTAAATATACTCACACTGCCATGTAATTGATATATGTTATTGATGTTTACCAGGGCATGTTCGGTATTTAAAATGGAGTGTGTTGCTTTTATAGTTCGTTTATAGGGACACTCAAAAGAATGCCGTTATAGTCTGTGTAGAAATCGTTTGCAGTGCATTTTAATGGTGTTACGCTATTCTAAACATATCACTGAGGTGCACTACAAGACACTTACTGTGTTTAAAATTATCTTAAACTGGTTCTAAATTACGGTGATTTTCTAAAATAAATGCATATTTACTTTGTATAGGTTTATTGTTATTATTCCTGTTGGTTTTCTAAAATATATATATTTTTTGTAGATACAAATTTATTTTACATGAGAATTTTTTCTTTCTGTAATTCCCAATAATTTTCTAAAACATGACTTTTTTTTTTTTTTTTTTTTTTTTTTGTAGATACAGCAGCAAATTTATTTTGCGATTTTTCTCTATAATTGTTAATCAATTTCTAAAATAAATAAAAAAATAAATAGAAGATTTTTTTTTCTTTCTTTCAGATTCAAATTTATTTTGAGCTTTTTCATGAAATTAAACTATGCCAACTAGCATTTATTGCATTTGCGCAAAATCTTTTGACGCAGTTCTACTTGAAAAAGTTAATATTTACTAAGAATGTCTTAACTTTTTTTTTTTTTTTTATCCTTTATATATTACGCACATAAGCGCTGGCTATTTCTGAGTTAAATCTCCCATTCGTCGAGTCTTGCCTATTTTTTGGAATATTTTTTAAAACAGAGGCGAGCTCATTCCTTGCAAATCACCAATAAGCTTCCAGACATGTCTGACGTTGAGGGTCACGTGCACACCCATGTGTCCGTCTTCTGCTGCCCTTTAAATCCCGAATTCCTAGAATAAGATTTTCCAAGCCCATGATAACGTAAGTATGTGTGTGATTCATTCTATATTATATAATGTACCCTACAGATGCAAAATTCGCGTACACTTTGAGATACCTTATTAAAATCTTGAGCAAACCAGATGCGTCATTGAAAGGCGAATAAAGAAAAAGACCGTATCAGCATTTTCATGGCGTCTCCCGGCTTAGAGATTTGTACAAAAGTCGTCTGCGATTTCGATTCAAGGAATTTATAATTGATTCTTTTTATTTATATATTTTTTAATATTAAGTTTAGGATTCTTTTTAATCGTTTAATATGAAATTTTTTCAGTACTTACAGATTGTGGTCTCATTATTATCGCAAATTGAGATCTCGAAAATAGAATGTAAATCTAACTTGCTTAAGTCACTTCACTTCGTTGTATAGCTTCTGGTTTCCGATTTAATTTTTTTTTTCCTATTTCTAATTGATTATTATTATTATTTAAATCTTTTCATTTATGATTCTTTTTAATCGTCTGCTTCAAATTATTCATAATATCCTGATGGCGAACGTAGTATTTTCGCAAATTAAAATCTTAGATATATCTATCTCGTTCTCTTGAAATCTCCATATGTAAATGAATTAAGTCATTTCACTTCACTTTACACAAAGGATTCATCCTCCGGTCGTTTATAAAAGAACACTTTTTTTTTTTTTTTATGTCTTACATTTACACGGTTTTTAGGAATTATATTTGGAATTAGTGAATTTCTAATCAATTTATTCGATTTTTTTCCCTTCTTTAATCGACTCGTTTAGGCTTCTTTAAATCTTCTTTAAACCTTTGAGTTTTTTTCATTACTGCCTGATGGTGTTTGTTGGTTATTAAATGACCTGATCAACAATGTGAAACTTTCTGACACATTTTTAAACGCAAAGGCATAAAATTAGCAGGCCGGACTATAGAAGCGTTTTGGAATCGAAAGGAATTTTCCTTTTTTGATAAATGAATTACTTATCGAGTTATAAGTTATTCCTATCACGTGACGACACGTTTTTCGCTTTCCTGGTGCTGCTGCCTCGTAAACTCGGTTCAAAACGCTGACTTTGACAGTATTATCTAAAATATCCTCTGTCTTTACCAAAAGATGGAAAACGTGTTTCGATTACAAAGTTTCTGAATAAGAACGGCTGCCAATTTCATGCGTTTCCGAACAAAAGTGAATTTAAAAATTTTTCATAAACAGTGTTGAATTCAGACCTCAGACACTTTTCTCCGGGAGGGATTTCTGTGACTCCGGGGGGGGGGGGGGGGGGGGCATTTTTATGTTCCGGCGGGAGGATGCACTTTTTCACCATTAAAAGCATAAAATATCAAATCTTCCGGGGGGGGGGACATATCAATGCTCTAGGGGGGATGTCCCCCGCCGGGCCATCCCCTGAATTCAACACTGGTCATAAAGTAGCCAGTTTGGATTTGAGAACAGCCTTAATATGTCCAGGGGTCTATGTAGGGTTTTTCTTCTTGGGACCCATTTTGTGAAAGTTAAGTTATTTTGCTGAAATTTATTATATTTTTGTGAAAAATAACATTTTGTAGAGAAAGATGAAATCCAGTTACCTCAAATTCGAACCAAACGTTTATTATTAGTAACTTTTTTAAGTCCTTCTGCTAAACTTTTATTTTCAGGTGAACTTGTTTTGTTTGTAAATGGCAACATTTGAAAAACTAACAAAATAAAAATAATGAATGAAGAGTGTGTTTTTATGGAATGGAATTTTTGAAGGGTCCCTATTTTAGGTAGATTTCGTAAGAAATACTACCTATTACATTCTCCCCTAGGTTGGAATTTCTGAAAAATCTTTTACAGATCTACACTGGTCATGACTCCCAGAACCCAACCCCTCCCCCCCCTCCCCCCAGTTCAAAACTTTATCTATCTATCTATCTCCATCTATATCACTTTTTTATGGACACGATAACTTCAATAATTCTGCACAAATCTCTTCCAAACTGATACATAAAATCAAGGGGCATAAAATCTCGGCCAAGTTCATTCATGGGCAAAATCGAACTAAGGAGGGAAGTGAGGGGGGGGGGGTGAAAACAGAAAACCCCCATAACTTCTTAATTATGATGCTTATATCGAATTCGTTTAAAGTTGTTATTACTTCTAGGGAAAAGGCCGAAAATTTATGTAAGACATATTTTTGATGTCATTAAAAATGGCTCCAGGGTGGGGGGGGGGGGGAATAGGGGTTTAAGAAGAAAAAAATTATGACTTTACAAGATATCCAATCTGCTTAAATTTATTATAAATCTTCTTAATATTATCTACAACTTTTATATTGACACATTTTTTATAGGACCAACCCTTACAGCAAAAAAAAAAAAAAAAAAAAAAAAAATCTGCCGGCTTTGCCTACAGACACATGTAAATTTCGAAGTGGGCGGTCCCAGCTGCCACATCGTGGCAAAAAGGTCATTTCTTCTGCAATTCACATTAAACAGCACCCCCCCCCCCCCCGGTCTGCATTTTTGAAATCTCCCTGTGCCTGTAGGCCGCGCCGTCAGGGATTTTTTTAACCATAACATTTGTCTGCGAATTTGATAAACAATTTCATAAACGTTTGTCAGTTCTATTAAGGACGTTGCCAAACTTCATATAAAACAGCTGACATCGATGTACCTTTTTCTGGAGAACTACTGAAGCGATTTCCATACTGTTTTAAAACTAGTTTTAGCAGACAATAAACTATAAATTGATCGTTCGGCATACAATAAAATAAAATAAATATAATAGTTAAGCGATTTCACACACAAGAAATGAAAGAAAAATCTGACACTGATGTTACCTATTACCTCGGTAATTTCTGAGGAGATTTCAATAATTTTTAAAAAAAATACTTTTAGCGGAGTTAAAACTGAAAATGGATCGTTCGGCAGAAACTGAATGAATTAATTAATTAGTGCAATAGTTATGTTAATTTAAAAAAATTGTTTGTTTGTGAAATTGCGTAATTATTGTTTGTTTGTTTGTTATTTCCTCGCCAAACGATATTTTTATAAATTAACTTCTGCCAAAAACCTTTAAAAAAAAAAAAAAAATTGAAATTTTTCCCGAAAAGAAAAGAACTTCAACGTTATCTGTTTTACATGGGATTTTGCAACTATGACGCTTCATTCTTTTTTTATCACTTTCCAACATTGTTGAAAAGTGTTTATGAATTAAGTTCGTCTGTCTGTCTATTTGTCCGCGTAAATATGTTCGGATTGTCATGCAATTGATATAGGTTATTGAGGTATACTATGGCATGTTCGGTATTGAAAATGAAGTATGTAGCACTTATAGTTTTTTACAGGGATACTCAAAAGAATTCCCTTACATTACGGTCTATGGAAAAAAAATCATTTGAGGATTATTTTACTGATGTTATACAGTTTGAAACATATTGAAATTGATACATATCACTGAGGTACACTACAAGAGGCTTACAATAAAATAGTGTGTGTATAGAATTCATTGTTCATTTACAGGGACACACGAAGGAATTCGCTACTGTATGCTAACAATAAATGCTGGAAAAGCGCTTTCAGTTGCTGAACGCGTTTTTTAATTCAACTCATTTTTTGTCTATTACTTGGTGTGTATAAATTCTATAGATCCGATACAGAGCAGCACAAAAGTCCTCAAGTACATTTCCGTTTATGGACGGAAATTCCGTAAGGGGAATTTTAAACTGCGCTGCGCTTTTCCTAACTGAACTAAAATTTAGCATTCAATGTATTGTATATGCAGATCTATAGATCCATATACAGGGCTGCACAAAAGAATTCGGATATATTTCCGAATATTGTCGGTAATTCTTGAAATTTGTTTTTTTTTTAAATATGTTATGTCGTACTTTTTCAAAATTGTTTACTTAGATATGGGCGGGGCTAGTTGAGCTTAATCTGAAAGGTTGGTCTCCCCGCACGGTTTGACCTTGACCTTGTTTACTTAGATATCATCTTTCACCTTATTAAACGGTATGTAAAATTATTTCGGATGTGTTGGAAAGTGTTACATAATCTATGCTTGACGCTTGAGTTTTCATTCTTGTTTCATAACGGGAATGATTACTGCTTTTGTCACAAAAGCGCAGGACCTATTAGAACCCTGCACTGGGTTGGGTAAGGGCCGGCTGCCCAGGGTCCTAGGCCAGTTGGGATCTTGTTAGGGGCCCCGATCCTCTCTGTACAATTCGAAATAATTTTGTCTGTGTGTAAAATATTTTTGCTCTAGATTTGCTTTTAAATGGTTTTCGTGAGGAAAAAAATCCCTGACGGCTCGGCCTACTGGCACAGGTAGATTTCGAAGACGCAGACCGTGGGGTGCCTTTTTGTTGGGAACTGCGGAAGAAATGACCTTTTTGACATGATGCGGCAGTTGGAAACGCCTACTTCGAAACCTAACTTGTTTCCAGGCGAAGCCAGCAGGGATTTTTTTTTTTTTTTTTTTTTTTTTTTTCTATAAGAGTTGGTCTTATAAAAAATTTGTGAATATAAAAGTTTTAGATAATATTAAGAGGATTTATAATAAACTGAAGCGGATTGGATATCTTGTGAATGGACGAAGTTATGAATTTTTTTTCTTCTGAAACCCCCCTTTCCACCCCCCTTGGGGCCATTTTTAATAATATCAAAAATCTGTCCTACATAAATTTTCGGCCCTTTTCCTAGAAGTAATAATAACTTAAAACGGATTCGATACGTATCATAATTAAGAAATTATGGGGGGGGGGAGTTCTGTTTTCGCAAAAAGCCCCCCCCCCTTGGTTCGATTTTGCCCATTCACGAACTTGACCGAGATTTTATGCCCCTTGATTTTGTGTATCCGTTTGGAAGAGATTTGTGCAGAATTATGGGAGTTATCGTGTCCATAAAAAAGTGACATAGATAGATAGATAGATTAGATAAAGCTTTGAACTGAGGGTGGTTTTGGGTTCTGGGAGTCATGATCGGCGTAGATCTGCAAAAATTCCAACTTAGGGGAGAATTTAATACTAAGTAGGGTAGTAGGTAGTATTTCTTACGAAATCTACCTAAAAAGAAAGTGAGTATCAACTTTATTGCTTGCAGATTAAAGTTGATATAAATGTTGGGGAATGTTATCGATTTGAGGATAAATGAAAGTAACCGTGAACACAAAATATAAATATTTAAAATATTCTAAAAGGATGGAAGATTTTTAGAAAAAAAAAAAATATATATATATACACATTATTCATATATAAATTCATATATAATTATTCATTCACATTACATAATTCTATAGTATGTATATATATATATATACAATTTTTATTTGTCGAATATTGCAGTCAGAGACGTTGGGTTATGCTAAGTGATTTGCCAGGGCCCCGCGCGATGTTGCGTCGGCCTTGGGTCGAGTTATCAGATTTTACCCGACGCGCTGGAGGGGTTGGCGCTATTATTTTTTTTTTCCTTGCGGCTCGGGTGATTTTAAATGGTTCGGATTGGGATCGATTTCGTGTAGAATTTTGACTCTTTCACGTCGGAATCGGATTGATACGATTTTTCAAAAGAAAGTCGTGAATATTTTTCGAATGAGAAAAAAATATATATGTTTGAATATCAATAAGTGTATCAATCGTGTTCATTTTTATACAAAAAAATAATAATAATAAAATAAAATTTATATTAGAAATACAATTGTAGACTACTTCAACATAATTGTATATTAAAATATGGATTAATTTTCTTTCACTTCCGATTCGGGTTTGAATATTTCGAGTTCAGGTCTGTTCTGGGTTTAAGTGTGTCAGATCCGGGTCAGGTTTCAGTTTTTTATGTTGAAGTTCGGATTGACTTTAAGCAGAATTTTCGGGTTCGGGCCAATTCAACGAAACATTGGAACTAAAATGAACACCTGGACTGCTAAAATATAAGGAACGAAAAATATAAGAAGAATTTGATTAATTAATACTTAATACACTCTTTAAAGTAAACAAGAACGAAAAATCATGCGTCAAGCATAGATTATGTAACACATTCCAACGCTTCCAAAATAATTTTACAAATCATACCGTTTAATAAGCTGAGAGATAACATCTAAGTAAACAATTTGAAAAACGCATACAACATTTAAAAACATAATTTCAGGAATTTCCAATGTATACAATATTCGGGAAAATGTCCGAATACTTTTATTCAGCCCTATATATTAATTTCAATGCGTTTAAAATAGTGAAACATTATTTAAATAAACCGCAGGCGATTTTTCTCCATAGACGTAATGTAACGGAATTCTTTTGACTGTCCCTGTAAATTAACTATAAGTGCTATCCACACCCTATTCCATATTAAGCTTCTTGTAATACACCTTAGTGATATATATCAATGACAATGTGTCTGCAATTGTGTAACATCATTAAAATAAACCGCAAAGGATTTTTCCCCATAGACCGTAATGCAACGGAATTCTTTTGAGTGTCCCTGTAGAAAAACTATAAGTGCTACACACTTCAGTTGAAATGGGGAACGTGCTATAGATAACGACAATAACATATAAAAATTGCAAGGCAATCCGAGCCTATTTACGGGAGTTAGACCACGGATAAACGGCAGACGGCCAGACAAACGGAAGTCATAAACACTTTTCAACTAGGTTGGAAAGTGTTAAAAATATATAAAAATGCAGATTTTACAGAAAATTCCAGTCAGCAATGCTACCAGTTTCCCCATGTAATTCGTACAGAATAATAATAATAAATAAGGATCTTACGTTGCATACTCGAATATGAAAACAAAACAAGAAGTTGTTACCTAACGTACAATTTAAATATTCCCTAAAATGCGAAAAATTACATTAAAAAAATCGCAAAAAATTCAAAAATAGCTGTACGAATTCCGAATGAACTTTATTGAAAATAAAACAAATTTGCTATATTGGGCTAAACGATTGAAATCGGATTCTTTAAAATCACTTTAGAACGTGAAAAACGCTAAAAATCGGATTTTTGTTTAATACTGATAAAAAAAAATAAAAAAAAAATCAGGCTTCGAGGTTATTTCAGATAAAGAAGTACCTTCCTGCCAAATTTTGTAGCTCTTACGTGCAGTGATCTCTTCAGAACACTACACACACACAGACAGACAGACAAACAAACACACAAACTTCTTTCCTTATTATTGTAGTTAAATTTAACAACTATTAAGAGTGTAATTCATTTTGTTTTAAAGTGTTCAAAAATAATTACTTTTTAATGTTTTTTTTTTCAAAAATTGAATTCTTTGAAGGTTTGAGGCTGCTAAATCTTCTTAATGAACAATTAGCAATGTTAAAGCTAAAAGAAGAGAAAAAGTTCCGGAAATTGATTGATATTATACAGTAAAATCTATTAAGATATCGACACACCTTTGAAACGTCATTTTCGATAAAAATATCGATTTTTTTTCATTTTTGCAATAATATTAAAATCCGATCTTTTATCTATCAAATTCTATTTTAATTGTGTCTGTATCTGAATTAGAACCCGAGTTACAGCCGTTTAAATTTACATCTGTTATAGCTTGCCGAAGAAGAATACAACCGGAAATATCGTTCTGCAAACCAGAAGTAAGCTGAAATGTATGTTTACATTCTTCTTTTTTGAGATTTAGCATTTAAATTCGATTATATGAGCAAGAAAATACATGGAGTATATAATTAAACCTTTAAAGAGTCATAATTATTTTTATAGCAAGAACCACGTTTAAAAGTTATTTTTAGATTTTTCTCAAAATCAAGTTTTTCAGATTTTTACTGTACGCAAAATATCCTATAGCAAAAAACTATGCATGAAATGTCTTGAATTTTTTTTTTTCTTATTTTACAAATGTTTATTGAGGGAATAGACTACAATCATGATAATATATTAATTAATTTAATATTTACACTGGTATAAGTTAAAAAGTTGCAAGAAATTTTACGAATTTTTCATTACATTAGTATAGTACTTCAAGTGCCATAGCATCTGTGATAGAAATGCTGTTACAATGCGGCTAGTCTATGTTCTAAAGAAAGTTATTCTCCTTACTATGCAATTTACAAAATGTGAATGCATTGATTTGATTTTGAGTTATCCTGTTTTGTGCAAATGTCAATTTTTCACATAATTTTGACTATTTTTCACTTTAAAAAAATCATTTCTAAAATGTTTATATATTTTTCAAATTTTTAACTTAAATGTCATTAGAAAAATTTAGTAGAAAGAAAAAAATTCAAAAAATCACCTCCTAAGGTGTGTGGATACCTACTTTAAAAAGGACACTGTCTAATAATGAGATAATGCCTTAAAAAGAAAAATTTGACGGTCCCGGCAACGAAAAAATTCAGTACAGTTTTACCCTTCGCTAAGACGGAAACCTGCGTAATGCGGAAATTTTTCGCTCCTTTGCGATTTTGCCTTCGCAGGTATTAGGGTAACTTTTATTCCTTTTTATTTCTTCTTTGCCCATGGCAATATCTCCGAGAGCGTCGGACAACAGAACTACAATAAATAAAGTGATATTTTAATTTAGCAATAATTTAGCAAAACGAAATCTGTCTTCAAAGGGGAAATTTAACAATTATACCTTGCTAAAACGGAGACCTAAAACAGACTTTTTTCTCCGATTCTTTCTGCGATTTAGCCCTCGCAGGTTTTATAAAATACGCAAACACGCGCAGAAAAAGAAAAAAAAAAGTGAAATTCCAAACTCTCCACAGTAAAAAGTAACGGTTATACCGAAATGCCCCCCCCCCCCTCCTCCAAATAAGGGATGTACCGGATTTCCGCCAATATATACATCAGCTGCATCACGATCTAGACTGAGAGAGAAAAGCGTCCTAACTTCATTATACTGTAAAACGGAATTTGTCTATAAAGAAATCCTGTTTTAAGCGAAAAATTTTCACGATCCCAGAGAGATTAAGAACACATCAGAATGCTAACAGACGGTGCACTTACTAAGACTGAAACCTGTCTAAAACGGATTCTTTTTTCGGTCTCTTAATATTTTGTCTTAATAAAGTTTAGTTTAATGTATAGTTTATTCGTTTTTTTCCTTTTTTTTGAATGGCAACAGATAGAGAGTCGAACAAAAGTGGATAAAGTTATGTTATAGTTTAGAACAGGCATGTCAAACACATGGTCCGCGAGTCACACTTGGCCCGGCGATAACTTATCTGCGGCCCGCCTAGCCTAGCTGATATTTTTGACTCAATTATGAAAGTTTTGACTGAATAAAGTTTTTCGTTTAAAAAGTAATTGATATTGCAAATAACCGTGCTTCTGCAACGACAGGCTTTATAAAAAGGAGCAATTATAAAATTAACAGAACGATGCAAAGATCAGGGTAATTGTATAGTTTTCATTGCGATTAAAATTTTTAAATGCATATAATTAGAATTATATATTTAATTTGTAGGTATGTAAACATGTATGTGAACAACCATGTATTTAAATATATATTTTGTTAATCTAAACCTATGTTTTGCAGCACACTTTTGTACAACATCCTTAATATTTTGAAAAGTTTAAAAATATTAGAATTTATGTATTTTACTTAATAAATATTTCTTCTAAAGCTTTCCGGTGCCTGTTTAATTTTTTTTTCTGGTGGGTATCTATAGAATTTTGCATGTTTTTTGTTTTGTTTTTTTATCAGTGTAGTATTTTGCATGTACAAATTTCATTATGTGCGAAGATGATAAAATAAATTTTACCTCTCCCTCTCTCTTTTTTACTTTCTTCTATCTTTACAAGAAGAAAGTATTGGATTCCTGAAAATTTTCGACTTCCGGTTTCAACGGATTTATACGTTTTAGAAGGTCCTGAACACGTTTTGACTATTTTTAGAAAATCTGTCTTTGAGTCTATCTGTCTGTCTGTCCGTATGTATGTGACAAAAATTTGGTGGGCACTATGCTGCATTTTTAACAATTTCCGCAATAGCTCTATCTCAAGAAAGAATACACTTACTTTCATTCAGATTCAGTTAGACCTTGACATAAATAGTTGTTGATTACGTTTTGGTGTCGATATCCCAACAGGTGGCGCTGCTATACCACTTTTTTCCTGACATTTGCTATAGCTTTATCTCAAGAACGAATGCACGGAATTTCATCCAACTTCAGATTCAGTCAGACCTTGACATAAATAGATGTTGCTTACGTTTTGGTGTCAGTAGCCCAACAGGGGGCGCTGCTAGGCTACTTTTTTCATTATTATCACGATAACTCTATCTCAAGAACGAATGCACGGATTTTAATGAATCTTCAGATTCAATTAGACGTTGTTGATGATTAAGTTTTGGTGTAAATCTCCCCACAGGTGGCGCTGCTAGGCTACATTTTTCAGGATTGACGCGATTTTAGCAACAGTCCTATCGTAAGAACTGATGCACGGAATTGAATAAAACAAGAGTTTCAGTTAGACCAGTGGTTCCCAACCTTTTTCTAACCGCGCCCCACCAAAACATCTCTAAAATGATGATGCCCCCCCCCCCCCCCTCTATAACACATAAATCTTATAAAATTTTAAAAGAATTTACTCCTGGTAGAGTAAAAATCATTTAACATTGATCCTGAAACGTGCCGAAGGTAATGGATGAATCGAATATTTTTTATAATCATCTGATACTCCTCGTAGTTTACTGGCACACGGTCGCCACGTATGCGTGATGCATATAGTGCTCAGAATCCTTGATTAGAAAAATCAATAATTTTGAATAAAACAATTTTTTTCTTATTTAATCACAGAATTTCTGCGATTAAATTACGCAACAATTTCTAATCAGAATAAAACGTGATAAAAGATTCTGTAAAGGAAGGTCGTCAAGCAATTGATAAATATACACTTGAATAGTGTCATGTGTAAAATTGATTTTTATGTGACATATCGCAGTGCGACTCATTCAATAAATAATCGAAAAAGTTGTTTAAAATTCTAAAATACTTATAAATCAGAAAAATTATAAAGAATTTTTAAATATATAAAAGTATCTAAATATCTTTAAAAGTTTTATCTATAATTATTCTTGTAGAATTGTATTTAAAACTTTTTGAATGGATACTTTTTAAAAACTGAATAAAAAACTTATTTTTTTTAATTTTGTTTTTGAAATTTGAATGTGTAACTTTTATTTTCAGTCTACAACATTACTATTAGAAAAACAATTCAGAAAGTATGGGTTCACAGATATTCCGAATTGTCCCCTTGAAAAGTTAAATTGCCCCCCTGAAAAGACAAATTGCCCCCCTGTGCAGGGCCGTAGCGAAAGAAAATTTTTGGGGGGCAAAAGGCAAGATTGGCAGACTCAAAAATGTTTCAAATCCGACTAATGTAAAATAGTCAATCTGTCGCATTATTTCTTAATTAATAGTTTTTACAATTAATTTTAACTGATTAATTATAATTGATAGTTAAAAATAAAATATATGATTTTGTATTACTAAAATGTTTCTTTGATATAACTCAGTAATTATTTAAAAGATTTACCAAGAACTTTACTGGAAAAAAAAAAGAATATGTATTGATAAGAAAAAATCCTACAGTTATATTTGTGAAAAACACATTTGTTTAGAATGATAGAATGAAGTGATAGTTTAGTAAATAGAACGTAGTGATTTTCAACATAAAAGCTAAATAAAAATGTGATCTCTTAGTTCTAAAAATTATGATAATGTAATGAATGGGAAGTACTTTCAATATTTTATTAGCATGCGATAGAAAATAATTTGAACTTTATATTCCAATTAGAGATAATATCGTATGGAATTAACAATATACACTTTCAGTAATTCTAATTGTAAAACTAAAAAATGCACACTAGGGGTACTGAAAATATTCGGAGGGCCTCAAAATTTAATTGCGCCTGGGGCCTCTTGAGTGCTTCATCCACCACTGATTGTGTTTTATAGGAATGTCAAGGGACCGACAGAAACATTTGAATTATCCACGATTTCGAATTATACACGTTCGAATTATTCAAGTTTGACTGTACTATTTTTACATGAATTACACATCACACTGAATAAAGCAAACCATTCATACCTTTCTTATCACCAGTCCCTGTCGAGTGGTTTCCACTGTGCAGCCATGTTGATAACTTCTTCGAACTTTTTGCAGCCTCCCAGTTTCTTCTATTTAGAATCTGTCTTTTTTTATTTCCACTTGGCGTTTCATAATATAAACTTATCTCAACACAAGCAAAGTAAGATTAACCCCTTGGGGACGAGCGACACGTTTACGTGACGCATAAGATGCTCAGAATTCTCGATTATTCCCACCAGTTAATTTTTATTGTAAGCTTTGCCTTATATAATGACAGCATTTCTGCGATTCAATTATGGGAAAATTTCTGTTTTGAAAAACCGGTGGTAAAAGAGGAAAAATTCCGTAAAAGACTCTCGTCACGAAGGGGTTAAGTTATAAACTATCGTACTATCACTACTATGCGACTCTCAACTGCTCTGACAGTCCGATATTGATAAGCAGTTAGTAAACGAATGACTCATCATGAATAGCACTAGCTCACTGCACGTCCTAGCTTGCACTTGACTCATCACTCGGCAGGCACCAGGCGCGACATGACACATTTGACTCGACATTCTGCTGTCTGCTCTAGAGATGCTTTTGCATGCGAAGCGTATGGAGTATTTGAACGAATACGCAAAAACATTTACTCTAGCACTTTGATGAATTTTTTTTATTATTAACTTTTAGCTAGGTGCTGGGTATTTTATAGGAAGTTAGATTAGATATTAAAATATAATAATTTTTTAACCATTAGTTTGGGGCCCCGGGGCAGTGCCCCGGCGGTAGTTACGGGCCTGAAACGCTGAACTATTTATATTGTTTTAAGTGCAAATGTGTTAATGTTCCGCAATCGCTTCAAGTTTTTTTTTACCATAAAACTACTTTTAATAATTTAATTTTTCCTGAAATCCGCTACTTTCTGAATTCTTTATTAAAAAAATAATTCATCTTACGTATGATTTAGTTTTTAAAAAAAGTAATCGCTAACATGTACCATATTTCCGGCCTATAATCCGCGGATCAAACAATTATGTTTAGACACAGAAATTTTATTTAATAATTGAAGTAAAATATTTACAGTGATCTAGTATGTTCCATTACATAAAATAAAATTTCTGGGTCGAAACATAATTGTTTGATCCGCGGATTATACGCCGGAAATTACGGTAATCAGGGTATACAATAAATATTAAGTAATTAATAAAGGCTCCAATTCTAATTTTTATAATAACAAGTGAAAAATCAGTGAAAATTATGTTATGTTGGCACAAGTATATAAATTTAGTTTTAGATTTATCAAAAAAAAAAAAAAAAAGTAAGAAGATTTTAGGTATTAAATGTTAAATGCACGGATATTTTTTTAATTTATTCATCTTCTTTTTTTAAATAGTTTTAAAAATTCTTCGTTTTTATTTTCCAAACGTTCCTAAAACAGTTCCAAAGGCCGTAAACATCATATCGCTGCTAGAACCTACTATTTAACAAGTATAAAATTTCTTGAATTTTCTTAAGCGACTTTCGCATTCGGTCGACCTAGTTTATACACTGGCCTCCAAAAGTTAAAGTACAAGATGTTTTTCGAAGCTCACCAGACAAAAAATGGCAGTCAGATTAATCTTCATAGTTTATATGAATGACAATAAGCTTTAAAAAAACTTATGCAAAAATTACCGCTACCACTTTTATTTTATAGAAAAGAATAGCTACTTCTGAATGAGAGAAAAATATGCAATTATGAAGCTTTCGTAATTTCGCGTGTAAGTTTTGTTGCATTCGAACTATTGTTGTCAGTTTTGTTCACAACAGCCACTAGTCTAGAAATGTCTAGAAGAAGTCGTTTGTCCGATTCATTAAGGTGGCGGACGGTAAGATGGATGGAAATGGGGTTGTCACAGGCCGCTACTGCTAGACTGCTCAATGTGTCTCGCAGTGTAGTCCAACGACTCTGGGATCAGTATGAATCCGAAGATTCTGTGTCCAGAAGACATGTTCCAGGCAGCCCACGTGTTACAACACCTGCAGAAGACCGGTTTCTAGCTCTTTCGGCCCGAAGGAGAAGACGCACTACTGTGCCGCAACTCATTGCAGACCACTTTGCAGCATCAGGGAGAAGAATCTCCCCTACTACGGTGCGAAGACGTCTTCACAATGCAGGTCTCTATACAAGGTGACCAGTTGTGTGTTTCCCCCCTCAACAGACGACAGAGAAGGGCCCGCTTATGTTGGGCAAGAGAACATGTTTCCTGAACCAGACAAAAGCGGGCTTCTGTACTCTTCACAGACAAGTCCAGATTCACACTGGAGAGCGATTCAGGATGTCTTCTGATCTGGAGAGAACAATGCACTCGATACCATCAATCAAACACTGTCGAAACACACAGGTACAGAAACGGTGGAATCATGGTTTGGGCTGGGATCTCACTCGGAGGCCACACTGACCTGCATGTGTTCCATGGAGGAACTGTGACTGGTGCGAGATATCGGGATGAGATCCTTGATTCATATGTGCGCCCATATGCCAGTGCTATTGACAATGGTTTCATTCTAATGGATGATAATGCGAGACCACACCGAGCTGTGGTTGTTGAGGATTATCTTGAGGATCACGGTTTGGAGAGAATGGAATGGCCAGCTCACTCTCCAGACTTGAATCCGATAGAACATCTTTGGGACTATCTTGGAAGACAGTTGCGGCTTTAAGTCCTCCTCCAAGGTCATTAAATGAGCTGGAACAAGGCTTACTCCAAGTCTGGTCAGCGTTACCTATTTCGGTGTCCGACAATTTAATTGAGAGCATGGAAAGTCGATGCCGCCAATGCATTCAAGTCCGGGGTGGGCATATTCCGTATTAGAACCAGTTTTTTAATGTTTCTGTCACATTTTACTGCATAATACTGCGATATACTGATTTCTCCAAGAATGGAATTTTCCACCATGAGGGCTTTTTTGTTGTAGTTTCATTTATACGTTTAACTTAAGTAAATTTCTATGTCGCATTTAATAAATAACGGTTTAGCGCACATTTCCTCCAAATTTGTTGTTTATATATTCATTCATTTGCAAATTAGACGCAAAAAACCGGTTGTACCTTAACTTTTGGAGGCCAGTGTATATTGATAGTTTTTATCTATGTAAGTTGCGAGTGTTACTGTAGGACAAATTTCTGATATTTTCAATCAATAGATCAGATTCATTTTTTTCCCCTATTGGCCCATGTATCGACGGCCGACTTAGATTTTCCATGTGTGGGTAAGGTATAGTATATGTCCAACATTTCTGGCTCTGCAGACAAAATTTATACATAATTTTTTTTCAGTGGGTAGACCGACTAGCTATTTATGTGATTCGAAAATGTGACAGAACACGTGCCTTTCATACCGGCTGACCAGATAGATCTATTGAAATCATTACTTTTTTTACTCATAACCTAGATAGGTTGACTGACCGACTAGCTTTTGCCATATGATTGTAAGGGTGTAGTGAAATGCATTCTGAAGACTTAAAGTCCTGCCAACCAGAATTTTTCCGAATTGCTTTTATTAATCGGCCTACTGACATACTACAGAGACACTAATTAAATCTGCTGATAAGCCGACTGAATCCTTTTACCAAACATTGGGGGGGCAGCTGCCCCCCCTGCCCCCCCGCTCGCTACGCCCCTGCCCCTGTGGGGCGTACGCCCCCCCGTTGGGAAACACTGATAGACCATGATATAAATGGGCGCTGATTCTTTTAGTGAATGCGAAATTTAAGTGAGGTAGAAGAAAGTTTTGGAATTGGCACAACCAACTAGTTTTTTTTTTTTTTTTTTTTTTTTTTTTTTTTTTTTTTTAATGCGGTCCGGGGCTTTGTATACAGTGCTTAATTTGGCCCTTGGTGGGGAACGAGTTTAGAAGGATGTTTTAATGAAAATAAATAGGTGGCGAAATTAACTGCTTTTTTTAAGAAACTATTTAAAGAGGAAGAAAATCAATGGGGTAATAGATAAATGACGAAATTAGCACTATCCACCGGCCACAGGGTCACTAAATGAAAAAAAAGTGGCTATTAAATAATTGTCTTGTCAGGGGCCACCTTGTGGCTACTTTTCTACAATGAAAAGAGTAACATTTTTTTTTTTTTCATTTCATCAAGGATTCTATTTTTGCTGGTTGAAATAAGTTTATATTAACACATTTATTTGGGCTGTTTAATTTTAGATTAATACTAATTGAAATTTTAACAAAAGTTTACTGTTTAGGACTTTTAAATAAAAAAAGTGGTTTTTACGACAAATATTACTAAATTAGCATTTATAAATATACAAAATACATTAAATAACTTTCTTCAAAAACCAAATAAGCCCAATATTGCATGAATGCACTTAATGTGTATTAAAAAGAAATTAAAAGGCGAAGTTTTTTTTTAATGATTTTGCCTGCTGATTTGTTGGCAGCGCGTGCGCAAACGATGGTCGGACGTTGTACCTAAATAGCTAAAAGTCCTATTGGTCGGACGTCTAGCCACTTCCAATTTGGAAGGATGTTTTAATGAATGGTTTAAAACTATTTACAGAGAAAAGCACAACAATAACAAAATGTTGGTGTAATACAGCATTTCTCCACCTTTTTAGATTACCCGCTCACTTTAAATTTGATAAGATTTTCACCAGCACAACTTGTGTTGCCAGGTGTCCCAATTTTCTGAGACTCCAAGACTTGTCCCTCGTAACCACTGGGAACGCCAAAAATTCCGATTTTCCATGATGCACGAACTCTTTTAATTTTTATTTTTAGGTAGATTTCGTAAGAAATACTACCTATTACAGTCTCCCCCATGTTGGAATTTCTGGAAAATTTTTGCACATCTACGCCGATCATAACTCCTAGACACCCCCCCCCCCCCCCCACTTTCAAACTTTATCTATCGATCTATCTATACTTTTTTATGGACATGATAACTTCAAAAATTCTGCACAAATCTCTTCCAAACGGACACATAAAATCAAGGAGCATAAAATCTCGGTTAATTCCGTCAATGGGCAAAATCAAACCAAGGGAGCATTTTGTGAAAACAGAAAAAAAAACATAACTTCTTATTTAGGATACGTATCGAATCCATTTAAAGTTATTATTACTTCTAGGAAAAGGGCCGAAAATTTATCTAGGACGGATTTTTGATATCATTAAAAATGGCCCCCAGAGGGGGGGAAAGGGGAGGTTTAGAAGAAAGAAAATGCATAACTTCGTCCATTCATACGATATCAAATCCGCAAAAATTTATTATAATTTCTCTTAATATTATCTAAAACTTTTATATTGACAAGTTTTTCATAGGACCAACCCTTATAGCAAAAAAAAAAAAAAAAAAAAAAAAAAAAAAAAAAAAAAATCCTGCCGGCTTTGCCTCCAAACAAGTTACATTTCGAAGTGGGCGGTCCCAACTGCCGCATCATGGCAAAAAGGTCATTTCTTCCGCAATTCCGAACAAACAGGCGCCCCACGGCCTGTGTCTTCGAAATCTACCTGTGCCTGTAGGTCGAGCCGTCAGGGAATTGTTTTTTAGGTAGATTTCGTAAAAAATACTACCTATTACATTCTCACCTAAGTTGGAATTTTTGAAAAATTTTTGAAAAATTTTTGCAGATCTACGCCGATCATGACTCCCAGAACCCAAAAACACCTCCAGTCCAAAACTTTATCAATCTATCTATCTATCTATCTATCTATCTATCTATCTATCTATGTCACTTTTTTATGACCACGATAACTGCAATAATTCTGCACAGATCTCTTCGAAACTGATACATAAAATCAAGGGGCATAAAATCTCGGTCAAGTTCGTTAATGGGCAAAATCGAACCAAGGGGGGGGGGAGGGTGGGGAGGGGCTTTTTGTGAAAACAGAAAACCCCCCATAATTTCTTAATTATGATACGTATCGAATCCGTTTAAAGTTATTATTACTTCTAGGAGAAGGGCCGAAAATGTATGTATGACAAATTTTTGATATAATTAAAAATATCCCCAAGGGGGGGGGAAAGGGGGTGTTTTAGCAGAAAAAAATTCATAACGTTGTCAATTCACAAGATATCAAATCCGCTTAAATTTATTATAAATCTTCTTAATATTATCTAAAACTTTTATATTGACAAGTTTTTTAAAGGACCAACCCTTATAGCAAAAAATAAATTAAAAACAAAAAAATCCCTGCCGGCTCCGCCTGCAAACAAGTTATTTTTCGAAGTAGGCGGTTCCAACTCCCGCATCTTTTCGAAACTGATACATAAAATCAAGGGGCATAAAATCTCGGTCAAGTTCGTTGATGGGCAAAATCGAACCAAGCAGGGGGGCTTTTTGTGAAAACAGAAAAAAAACCATAATTTCTTAATTATGATACGTGTTGAATCCGTTTAAAGTTATTATTACTTCTAGGAACAGGGCCGAAAATTTATGTATGACAGATTTGTGATGTAATTAAAAATGGCCCCAAGGGGGGGGGGGGGGGGGGTTAGAAGAAAAAAAATTCATAACTTCGTCAATTCCCAAGATTTCAAATCCGCTTAAATTTATTATAAATCCTCTTAATATTATCTGAAACTTTTATATATATATATATATTTTTTTTTTTTTTTTATAGGACCAACTCTTATAGCAAAAAAAAAAAAATCCCTGTTGGCTCCGCCTGCAAATAAGTTAGGTTTCGAAGTAGGCGGTTCCAACTGCCGCAATGGCAAAAATTTCATTTCTTCCGCAATTCCCAACAAACAGGCGCCCCACGGTCTGCGTCTTCGAAATCTACCTGTGCCTGTAGGTCGAGCCGTCAGGGATTTTTTTAGTACCACGCTGTTCGTTAGTCTGCATCGAGTAGAACTTAAAACAGTAAAACCTGTGGTGACAGAACCTGTCTATAACGAAAAAATTTATAGTCCCTTCGAAAGGAATGCTTTGCAACCCTACTTGCCTAGACGGAAACCAATCTGAAACGGATTTTTTGTGGCTCATAGCGATTCTGTTTTCACAGGTTTTACTCTGCTTTGTTCAGTAAATCTGTGTGAATGGACCTCTTTATAACGGAATTCTGTTTTAAAAGTAAAAATGGTATGGTATAAAAAAATCGAGCCCGAGTCTGTTTCGGGACCGGACTCGGCTGACCCCGTGTCATCGCTACAGTGATCACCACTGCTTTAAAGAAATTCTCTCAACCATGATAACATGTTCCGGGATCTCGGATGTGTAATGTAGCTTGCAAGGTGTCAGCTATGAGGGTAAGTTGGAGGTGGACAGATTTAGCGTAAAGGAGCGTTTAATTTGGATTAAACACGCCACTGATAAACGGCTGAAACGGTGCATGGTACTAAACAAGAAAGAAAAATCATGCCACTTTCCAGCACAACCGAAAACACTTTCCAACACATTCGGAAAAATATACGAACTCTTTCGTGCAGCCCGGTATATGATCTATGCAGTTATATATATACTACATAGTATTGTAAAATTTACTTCAGTTTGGAAACGCATAGTACACTTGAAAATTCCCCTACAGCGAATTCGGCCCATAAACGGAAATGTGCTGGATATCTTTTGTGCAGCCCTGTATAGGGTCTATAGGATTTATATATACCAAGTAAAATGTAAAAAATTTAGTTAAATTTTAAAACTCGTGTACCACAACTGAAAACGCACTTCCAGCAATTGTTAATCAATTATTATTAATAGACAGTGCTGTAACCGAATTCTGTTGTGTGACCCTGTAAATGTACGATGTATGGTATGGATGAATGCTTATTCTAACAGTAAGGCTCTTGCACTGCTCCATAGTGATTATCTCTATTTCAATATGTTTAAAATAGTATAATACTATTAAAGTACACCGCAAACGATCTTCCCCCATAAACCGTAATGTAACGCAAATCTTTTGAAAACTATATATATGCTAGACACTTCAATTTCAATACCAAACAAGCATAGTAAATATCAATAACATTGATCAATTGCATGACAATCCGATTATATTTACGTGAGTTAGAGCACGCACAGACGGCAGACAGACAAACCGAATTCATAAACACTTTTCAACTATGTGGGAAAGTGTTAAAAAGGAAGTGATGTCCCAGCCCCTTTGGGGATGTGTCACGGCTACGGGTATTTCAATGATGAGTACGAAAAGGTGTGTCAACGAGTATCTTTGGCTGCATAAATTCCCTCTTTCTTTTCCCCCGATATTTCCACCCCATCCCGTAATGCTGACATCAAACCAAATCGTTTAGAATAACAGTATTACAATCGTATTTGTTCAATCCCTGCCATAATAATTTTTTTCACTAAAGTTTTTTGCTACATAGTAATATTTTATAATAAATGAGCCATAGCAGTGGCAAAATTGCAAAGGGAAAAAATAGCTTTATAAGTTTAAAAAATTATAAAAAAGTACAAAAATGTAAAGTCAGCAAGGGATTATATATCAATCCTTATATATATAAAATCCTACTGAAATGAATTTATAAACGACTTCTATATGAATTCGAATATATAAATCGAATTTATGAAACGCTTAACCCCTTGAAGGGCACCGGTATATAATATATACCACTTAATTTTAATCCCAAAATGCCACAATGACACCAGAATTTTATAACCAAATTTCAAATTTATGACGTACATGAGGAAAAGCTTTTACTTATTTTTAAAAAAAATTCGTTCGTGAATCCTGGTGTCAATCAATCATTTCAATATTTTAGCTACAAGAGTACTTTGCCCCTAAAGGGGTTGAATTCGTGGTTTGTAGTATAATTTTGATGGATAGATAGATAAGACACATGTGGACACAGATAAAGAGACAAATAGAGATAAAGAGAAAAAATAAAGAAAGAGAGACACAGATAAAGAGACAGTGAATGAATGAAAAGACACGGATGAATGAAATGAATGAGTGAAAATGAATGTAAACGAATGATTGAATGAATGAAACACAGACAGATAGGTAGAGAGAAGCAGATAGATCGATAGACAAATAGGGAGGCAGACAGACAGCTAGAAGAGAGGGACACACAGATAGAGAAGCAGATAGGTAGTGAGAGACAGATAGATTGATAGACAAATAGTGACGCAGACATGTAGACAGAGAGACAGGCAGACAGAGAATAAAGTTCTAGAGTTGTCGCATGATAGGCGCAGGGAATAAACAAGTTGGAAATTGTACGTTAAACGTGACAAATGAGGTGCGTTCGTTTCGTGCTATAACTAGTTTTACAATGTAAAAAATCATCGTTATTATTTCAGTGAAATAAATTATATCGTCTGCTATCAGCGAAATGACGATGACTTTTTTTATTATTATTACGTATGCCATGTTTACAGATGCGAATTTATTTTTCGACACCAGACAGGGCTGTAAATTCACCCTGGAGATTTTGCTTTGCGAATGATTACATCCATGGTTAATATTTCTATGACTCACGATGAATGAATCTTTTGTTTATTTACTTTAATGGATTGAGATATTCGACTGTTCACCTCATTTCTACTGAAGTTATCTCAGAATCTATACATTTTTTAATGTAACTCATCTCTGAAGCAAACAATTTCTTTTTTAATGATCTTTCTAAAAAATGTAACTTTTACGCCATTTTATTCGAAAAAATAATTTTATATAAAAATGACCGCTTGGCATATGGAAAAAGATGGGGTTAGCCCGTATTTGTTTTCCTCAGTCACATGATTTGCTCTTTTACTATATGTATAGATTTCATATGATAGGATTTAATAAAATGAAGAAAACTTTTATTAATATATTTTTTAAGTTTTGATTCGATTTTCTTAAAATTTGAAATGAATTGACAAAATTCTGCAACGATTCTATGTATTAAATTTCAAATCATTAGGTTGGGTAGTTTGTGTGCTGTTCTATGCGGACAGATGGACGGACCAGGCGACGACTGTAGGTGGTACGTATTTATAAAATTACGAACGCACCTAAAAAAGTGTAATAATTGGTTCCTGCGTGGCTTAAATAACATTAAGATATCCAACCGTATTTGTAAACATTTGATTCATAAAATCGGTTCAAGATTAGAGTCACTTCTATTTTCTCTCTAATGGAATTCCCTTCTGCTTTGTTTTTTATTTTTGTTTTTGTTTTCTTTATTGCAAATACATAAAAAGATGAATTTTAAAGTACATAACTACAGCAACGGTCAACATATATGTCTGATTACCTCAGTTTAAAAATCCGCCCAACAGCGCTAAACAATACCAGTTGTTGTTGTTTGGATGCCTTGTTTCTCCTCATCTTTTATTTATTTTGTGTAAATGGCAACAATTTTTAAGAAAGAGATCCACTTAAAGAGCGTGGGAAAGAATTCAACAAGACGCTTGGTTCTTTTGCCAGATCCCGGCAGACGATAAAACACAAATATTTCTGTAATATTTATTATGTTACGAAAAATCGTTTGCGGTGCAATTTAGTGATGTCACTATATTTATAACATAATGAAATTGTTATACATCATTGGGATTTAACTACAACGTGGTTTCTCAGATACAGGGTGATTAAAATTAGAGGTCGACCGAAACAGGTTTTTAAGACCGAAACCGAATTTCGGCGATCTTCCACTTTCGGCCGAAACCGAAAGTGCCAACATTTTTTTAAACTGATTAATACATACATAGCTGCATATAATTATTAATTAATTAATTAATAACAAATAATTAATAATTACTTAATAATTAATTACGCTACTAATTAATTTATTAATTATACGTATATTGAACCACATTTTTAACAAACAAATGTACATATAAAAAAATATTTTAAGTATATATACCTCGATATAATCTTTAGTAATAAATTTCGTAAATCTTCATATGTTTTAACAACATCTTTCTCATAAAGCATTCGGAACAATCTGGAGTTTCACAGTAAAAATTTGTATTGCTGTTAGGTTTGCAGCTTTTAAAGATCACGTGATAAGCGTCTTTTAAGTTTAGTCCTATATGCATTGCCTGCTTTATACGTAATTTACACTCGCATCATGAACCAGTCATGACGGATAATGATAAACATCGTGGAGTTCACAGCAATAAACAGAGTCTCATTTGAGCCGCCACAACTCATATCAATGAGTACAGTTGAAAATATCTGAACGAAGGTAATAGATTTTGAAATACAGATAGTTTCGGTCAGGCCGAAATTTTGGCAGCAGTTTCGCCGAAAACGAATATTCGCCGAAACTCCGATTTTGCGCCGAAACCTCGAAACCTAAATTTCGGTCGATCTTTAATTATAATTAAAGTCCCACTTTCAAAATGCTGTAAAAAAGGAATCACTGGTCAGAATGACTTCAAATTTGAACTCAATATACTGGAAGAAGGGGGAACCGGTATGGCATAAGGAAGAAAAAGTTCCAAAGTGTATCCATAGAGGGCGCTGTAAGCGGCCTAACGAAAGTGGATTCGTTTACAAGTGACATTTGTAATCGAAATACGACGGCTTTGGCATGCGTTGCACAGTAAACCCAACCGTACTGTTCAATGTGCATGAGTATTTCGGTTGTTAGAGGGAAAAAATGACTTCTAAACCAGTCAACAGTTGTGGTGCTGTTAGTGGAAAGCCCATCCACCACGGCAAGATTGTACCCCATTGGGTGGGAAAAATCGGTTTTTAATTGTCCTTGGGCCAAAAAACCGCATATTTGGGGTTTAATGGCGCATAAGTGTCTTTTAATTTGTATAGTATATACCGCTTACAGCGCCATCTATTGATACGCTTTGGACGCTTTTCTTTCTTGTGCCATAGGGCCAAAACTTACCGATTTATGGTACTTTGAATTCTATGAGTTGTCCGTGTTTTCCATCACTAAAAACGTATTTTTTCGTTTTCTAGTAAGAGAAACTAACTCCAAAAGTTCCTCTTAAATTAACGGCTTGGGAATTACCGATAATAAGGGACACCCTACCTTATATTGTCAATACAATCAAAACCTGCTGTAATGAAATTTCGAACCACTGAATTTACTGTCTGCTTAAAAAACTGAACAAAACAAAAAAAAAATCATTTATTATAAATCCAGAAATTCGTTAACCTGGTTGTTTTGTTATTGCGAGTTTTTCCAATGTTTATATATACAGTCAAATTAATAAATGTTAATATTAAATACAGTTATTAATGATTTCATAAACTGTAAATAATACCGGTATATTTAATATAAATAGACATGATTATCTAACTTACGTAACTTTTATGGGTTATTCCCCTTTTGAAGTAGAAGATCGAAATTTGGTAGTTTTTCCCACAATTTTATCAAATTTCTGCAAGTACCTTGGCAACAGCGATTTGCCGAATAGTTTCATTTGTCACATGAGACCTGTACTTATTTTTAACACTTTCCAACATAGTTGAAAATAGTTTCTGAGTGGTATATATTTAACTTATTTTATGAAGAAATTTATGGTTAGAATCGACATTTATTCATTGGGTCACAGTCACATTATCAAGTAATGTGGGTTATTTAAATGGAGAAAATTATATAGAATATTTATGCTTGTTTTTATTGAATCAGATTTTAAGAGCAATCGGAAGCTCTTTAACACCAGTACGACCCGACAATTTTACTAAAATAAGAATTTTGCTCTAGAATTTGTATTTAAATCTGTTTAACTTATTTCTGTGTCGTATATGTTTAACTTATTTTACGAAGAAATTTCTGGTTCGAATCGACATTTATCCATTGGGTCGCAAACAAGATGACAAGTATTGTGGTTATTTAATTGGAGAAAATTATGTAGAATATTTATGCTTGTTTTCATTGTATCAGATTTTTAAAATAATCGAAAACCCTTAACCACTAGTACGACCGGAAAATTTTACTTAAATTTTATTAAATAATTTTACACCAGAATTTTTCCGTAAAAATAGTATTTAACTTAACTATTTTCTGTGTGGTATATACATATTTAACATATTGTTAAAGAAATTTCTGGTTCAAATCGACATTTTTTCATTCGGTCTCAGTAAAGTTGACAAGTACTGTGGTTATTTAATTGGAGAAAATTATATAAAATCTCTATGCTTTTTTTTATTGTATCAGATTTTAAGAAAAATAAGAAGATCTTTAACGACCTCTTATCTTTGTACGACCGGAAATTTTTACAAAATAATTTTGTTGCAGTATTTTTATTTAAAACTCTTTGACCTACTTCTGTGTGGTAATATTTAACTTATTTTACGAAAAAAATTCTGGTTCAAAAAAGAGATTTATTGATTGGGTCTACAGTCACATGATCAAATAACTGTGGGTTATTTAATTGGAGAAAATTATATAAAATCTCTATGCTTTTTTTTTTATTGTATCAGATTTTAAGAAAAATAAGAAGATCTTTAACACTAGTACGACCGGAAAATTTTACTCAAATTTTATAAAATAATTTTGTTGTAGAATTTTTTTTTTATACTCTTTGACCTACTTCTGTGTGTGTGGTATAATATTTAACTTATTTTACGAAAAAATTGCTGGTTCGAATCGACATTTATTCATTGCGTCACAGTCACATTATCAAGTACTGTGGGTTTTTTAATTGGAGAAAATTATATAGAATATTTATGCCTGTTTTTATTGTACCAGATTTTAAGAACAATCGGAAGCTCTTTAGCTCCAGTACGACCCGACATTTTTACTAAAATTTTATAAAAGAATTTTGCTCTAGAATTTTTATTTAAATCCGCTTAACTTATTTCTGTGTGGTATATTTTTAGCTTATTTTACGATGAAATTTCTGGTTCGAATCGACATTTATCCATTGGGTCGCAATCAAGATGACAAGTATTGTGGTTGTTTAATTGGAGAAAATTATGTAGAATATTTATGCTTGTTTTCATTGTATCCTATTTTGAAAATAATCGAAAAACCCTTTAATACTAGTACGACCGGAAAATTTTACTTAAATTTTATTAAATAATTTTATACTGAAATTTTTCCTTAAAAATCGTATTTAACTTATTTCTGTGTGGTATATACATATTTAACATATTTTTAAAGAAATTTCTGGTTCAAATCGACATTTTTTCATTCGGTCGCAGTAGAGTTGACAAGTACTGTGGTTATTTAATTGGAAAAAATTATATAAGATATTTATACTTATTTTTATTATATTATATTTTGAAAACAATCGGATGCTCTTTAACACTACTACAACCGGAAAATTCTACTCAAATTTTATAAAATAATTTTGTTCTAGAATTTTATTTAAATCCATTTAACTTATTTCTGTGTGGTATATCTTTAACTTATTTTACGAAGAAATTTCTGCTTAGAATCGACATTTATTCATTGAGTCGCAGTCAAGTCATCAATTACTGTGGTTTATTTAATTGGAGAAAATTATATAGAATCTTTATGCTTGTTTTCATTGGATCATATTTTAAGAAGAATCAGAAACAACTGGAAGTTCTTTAATACTAGTACAATCAGAAAATTTTATTAAAATTTTACAAAATAATTTTGTTGCAGAATTATTATTTAAAACTGTTTGACCTACTTCTGTGATATAACATCTAACTTATTTTACGAATAAATTTCTGGTTCGAGTAGACATTTATTCATTGGGTCTACAGTCACATTATCAAGTACTGTGGGTTATTTAATTGGAGAAAATTATATAAAATTTTTATTTTATTTTATTTTATTTTTTGTATCAGATTTTAAGAACAATAGGAAGATCCTTAACACAAGTACAACCGGAAAACTTTACCCAAATTTTATAAAATAATTTTGTTGTAGAATTTTTATTTAAAACTCATTGAACTACTTCTATGTGGTAATATTTAACTTATTTTACGAAGAAATTTCTGGTTCGAAAAGACATTTATTTATTAGGTCCACAGTCACATTATCAAGTACTGTGGGTTATTTAATTGGAGAAAATTATATAGAGTCTTTATGCTTTTTTTATTGTATCAGATTTTAAGAACAATAGGAAGATCTTTAAAACTAGTATGACCGGAAAATTTTACTCAAATTTTATAAAATAATTTTGTTGTAGAATTTTTAATTTAAACACTTTGACCTACTTCTGTTTGGTAATATTTAACTTATTTTACGAAGAAATTTCTGGTTCGAAAAGACATTTATTCATTGGGTCTACAGTCACATTATCAAGTACTGTGGGTTATTTAATTGGAGAAAATTATATATAGTCTTTATGCTTTTTTTATTGTATCAGATTTTAAGAACAATAGGAAGATCTTTAAAACTAGTATGACCGGAAAATTTTACTCAAATTTTATAAAATAATTTTGTTGTAGAATTTTTAATTTAAACACTTTGACCTACTTCTGTGTGGTAATATTTAACTTATTTTACGAAGAAATTTCTGGTTCGAAAAGACATTTATTCATTGGGTCCACAGTCGTATTATCAAGTACTGTGGTTTATTTAATTTGAGAAAATTATATAGAATCTTTGTGCTTGGTTTTATTGTGTCAGATTTTAAGAACAATCGTAAACACTCGGAAGCTCTTTAACACTAGGACGACCCGAGAATTTTACTCAAATTTTACAAAATAATTTTGTTGCAGAATTTTTATTTAAAACTCTTTGACCTATTTCGGTGTGGAATAATATTTAACTTATTTTACGAAGAAATTTCTATTTCGAATAGACATATTTATTCATTGAGTCCACAGTCACATTATCAAGTACTGTGGGTTATTTAATTGGAAAAAATTATATAGAATCTTTATGCTTGTTTTTATTGTGTCAAACTTTAAGAACAATCGTTAACACTCGGAAGCAGTTTAACACTAGTACGACCCGAGAATTTTACTCAAATTTTACAAAATAATTTTGTTGCAGAATTTTTATTTAAAACTCTTTGACCTACTTCGGTGTGGTATAATATTTAACTTATTTTACGAAGAAATTTCTGGTTCGAATAGACATTTTTCCATTGGGTCCACAGTCACACTATCAAGTACTGTGGTTTATTTAATTGAAGAAAATTATATAGAATCTTTATGTTTGCTTTTATTTTATCAGATTTTAAGAACAATCGGAAGCTTTTTAACACTAGTACGACCGGAAAATTTTACTCAAATTTTATAAAATAATTTTGTTGTAGAATTTCTATTTAAAAGTCTTTGACCTATTTCTGAGTGGTATAATATTTAACTTTACTTATTTCTTTGTGGTATATACAAATTTAACATATTTTTAAAGAAATTTCTGGTTCAAATCGACATTTTTTCATTCGGTCGCAGTAGAGTTAACAAGTACTGTGGTTATTTAATTGGAGAAAATTATATAAAATCATTATACTTATTTTTTAAACATATTATAATTTGAAAACAATCAGAAGCTCTTTAACACTACTACTACGACCGGAAAACCGGCTTATACAATAAAGTAATAAAATTAATTCAAACTGTAAGATAAAAATGTGCAGTAAACATTTCGTTGTTTTTTTTATTTTTTATTTTTTGGGGTGGGAGAGGGGGGAGAGAAGGGAAGATTTTTTTTTTTTTTTTTTTTTTTTTTTTTTTTTGTTAAAGACGTTTTTTTCTTTCTTTCTTTCTTTCTTTCTTTTTTTAAAAATATATAAACACTTTTTTTGTGTATCCAAAGTCCTGGAACCATTTATTGCAGCTTCCTCATCATCGGGTAACTGCCAAATGGTAAAATCGATCTCAGCGTCAATAACTTTAGTCGTTAAGTTATAATTGAATAACAAATATTTTCTATTCGAAATATAGCAAATTAAGTTATTTTGCGAGGTAACATTTAAATAATAACAATAATAAAATGATGATCAATAAGTAGCAAATCGCAATGTTTTGGAACGGTTTGTAAAAAAAATTCATTGTACGGTCAGGGTTGAAATAAATGGCGCATTAGCATACATTTTTGTATGTTGGCATAACGGAAAAGTACTTGTCAGGTATGGGCCTCGGACCAGGCCGGCCCCGTGGAGATCTCTATATAAGAAGTATTAATATATTATCACACGTCTGTTGATGCAGCATTATGAATCATAAAATCATCTCCACTCTTGTGGCGGAGGAAAACAGAAAATCGTAAGGTTAACTGCATAAAAAACGGAATATCCTATTTGGATACATAGAACTAAATTCAAAATTGACTCTAAATCTGATTGTGAAATGAATATTGCTTGTTAGAGTAATTTGGAAATCAGGTTTCAGTATTTCAGTCTTTTCCCATAAGATGCTTAATCTGAAAATTACAATTACAGTTTTTTTAATTATTTAATTAATTAATTATTATTATTGTTATTATTATTATTTTAAGTAAAGGTTGCGAAGATTATGCAAATCTTTTTTTTTGTTGTTGTTAGTTGTGAAAATGTTTCTAAAATATACAGGGTGATTATAATTAAAGTTCCAATTTCAAAATGCTGTAAAAAAGGAACCACAGGTCAAAATGACTTCACATTGGAACTGAGTAGACAGGAAGAAGGGGGAAACGGTATGGCATGAGAAAGAAAAAGTTCCAAAGTGTATCCATAGAGGGCGCTGTAAGCGGCCTAACGAAAGTGGATTCGGTTACAAGTGACATTTTTAATCGAAATACGGCGGCTTTGGCATGCGTTGCACAGTCAACCAACCGTACTGTTATATTTATATACTGCAATGTGCATGAGTGTGCATGTTGTTGGACGGAAAAAAATACTTCCAAATCAGTCAACAGTTGTGGTACTGTTCGTGGAAAGCCCATCCACCACGGCAAGGTCGTACCCCATTAGATGGGGAAAAATCGGTTTTTAATTTGCCTTGGGTCAAAAATCCGCATAAAAAGCACATAATGATTCGGTGTTTAATGGCGCATGAGTGTCTTTTAATTTGCATAGTATGCTGCTTACAGCGCCAGCTATTGATACCCTTTGGAACTTTTTCTTTCTTATGCCATATCGTTTACCTCTTCTTCCAGTCTATTCAGTTCCAATTGGAAGTCATTTTGACCAGTGGTTAGTTTTTTTTTTTTACAGCATTTTGAAAGTGGGACTTTAATTATAATCACCCTGTATAGACTTCACTTTATGTGAAGTGTTAAAATTTTATCCAGTTTCGCTAAGATTTTAACCCATGAAATTATAATTTAAATATATTTTGACAAATTAGAAAAAAAGACATATTTGGATAACTAAGGAGGGGGGGGGGGGGAGCTCTTTAAGAAGAGTACGCAGTAAAAATGAAGTTAAAATATTAGTTTCTGGAGGGGATATTTTAAAAATCCCTGACGGCTCGGCCTACAGGCACAGGTAGATTTCGAAGACGCAGACCGTGGGGCGCCTGTTTGTTGGGAATTGTAGAAGAAATTACCTTTTTGACATGATGCGGTACCAGGGCCGCCCACTTCGCAATATACATGTGTCTGTAGGCGGAGCCGGCAGGTTTATTTTTTGTTTTATATCTTATGAATGGACAAAGTTATTAATTTTTTTCTTCTTAAGCCCCTATTACCACCCCCCCTCGAGGCCATTTTTAATTATATCAAAAATCTGTCCTGCATAAATTTTCTGCCCTATTCCTAAAAGTAATAATTTTAAACGGATTCCATACATATCATAATTAAGAAGTTATCGGTTTTTTCTGTTTTCACAAAAAAGCCCCCCCCCCCCCGTATTCCCCTGCTCCCCTTGGTTCGATTTTGCCCATTCACGAACTTGACCGAGATTTTATGCCCCTTGATTTTATGTATCCGTTTGGAAGAGATTTGTGCAGAATTATTGAAGTTATCGTGTCCATAAAAAAAGTGATATAGATAGATAGATAAAGTTTTGAACTTGGGGGGGGGGGGGGGGGGGTCGTGGGAGTCATGATCGGTGTAGGTCTGCAAAACTTTTCCAGAAATTCCAACATAGGGGAGAATGTAATAGGTAGTATTTCTTACGAACCCTACCTAAAAATACAAATGCATAACATGCCCATAGGTTTAACATTAGAGAAGGGAATCGAAAATCTCATTGACCAACACCTTTAATTTTGTTAAAATTATTAACGACGGTATTATTATTATTATATCCTTCTTGGTTATATATATTGTGCCTAACAAAATTGTGAATAACAAATTGTTGTGATTTTCAATCGAGTGCGAAACACAAAGTATCTTTTCATAAATTCTTCAGTATTAGGTCAACATCGAATCACGCGATTTTTAAAAAGAGTAACCCGATCCGTTCGGTAGCTAAACGATCTTGTTGATTAAGATAAACTTTGAAATGGAACACTGGGGCTGTTTTTCCCTTACACGTTAAGGACGATTTTTGTTTTAGGACATGCTTTTATTTGACTTGACTTAGTTTTATGTATGTAAAGGTGGAATTCTGTATTCGATTTATCACCCGCTGCCCGATGTGCTAAGAGTTCTGGAAATTATTTACAGTGGTGTGTTCCCAGTGGCAATACGCAGTGTTGCCAGTTTTACAGTTATAAAAAGCGGGATAAACCGACAGAAAATAAATAAATAAATAAAAAGAGCGGGACATTGGCTTTTTAAATCGGGACATAAAAATACGGTGAATACTATGCAAACAGAATCTGTCTATAACGGAATCCCGTCTTAAACGTAACAATACCATGCTCATCACGAGAGGAATACCATACAATTATACCTGCTAAGACAAAAACCGCTCTAAAACGGAATCTTTGTCCGGTCATTTGAGATTTTCTTTTAGCAGGTTTTACTGTACTAAATAAAAGCAATAATTATTCTCATACAGTAAAGTCTGTGAAAGCGGAATCGCTAAGAAGAACCTAAACAAATTCCGTTTTGGAGAGGATTTTGGCTGTACTGTGTTTAATGTGTGGTATTCCTCCCATTATAGGAGTGTGGAATTTTTACGTTTAAGACAAGATTTCATTATAAACAAGTTCCATTTTCAAAGGTTTTACTAAGCTTACAATTAAACCTCTAAAAACAAAATTGACAAGGAACGGAAAAATAGTGTCTTTGACAGGTTTCCGTCTTAGCAAGTAGATTTGTATGGTATTCTTCTTCGCGAAATTATAAAAAAGTTCCTTATAGACAGGTTCTTCTGTCTTCACACACTAAGAAAAATGACACTTTCAAATTTAAGTAAACCGATGTTTTCATTTTATTATTAAACTTTTTGTTTCAAATAGGACCATGCTTTCCATTCTGAAATACCAGAAATACTCAGAATATTGAAACAGGGATATACTCAAAATTGAGTTCATAAAGGTCAATTCGTACTCATTTTTGAAACATGGACATACTCAAGAATGATTAGAATCAGTTCAAACTCATTTTTGAAACATGGACATACTCAAGAATGATTAGAATCATTTCAAACTCATTTTTGAAACACGGACATACTCAAAACTGAGCACATAGAGGTCAGTTCATATTCATTTTTAAAACATGGACGTACTCAAAAATGGAATCAGTTCAAACTCATTTTTTTTAACATGGAAATACTCAAAAATGAGCAAATAGAAGTCATTTCATAATCATTTTTAAAACGTGGACATACTCAAATGTGAGCACATAGAAGCCAGTTCATATTCATTTTTGAAACATAGACATACTGAAATAAGAGCAAATAGAAGTCAGTTCATATTCATTTTTGAAACATGGACACAATCAAATAGGAGCCCATAGAAGTCAGTTCAAACTCCTTTTTGAAACATGGAAATAACTCAAATAGGAGCACATGATGTTTTATTCTTGAATGTTTTCAGAAATGAGGAGTATATACATATGTTTCAAACTTGAGTCATTTTGATTCGGAGCCATTTTGACTCTGTGACATACTCAGATTTGAGTATTTTTTGCTCAGTTTTGAAAATGTCGTATTTTAGAGTGCATGTTTTAATGCATTAAGTTCCACTTGATTGCAAACTAACGAATAGTATGGTACTAAAAAAGAAATTTGAATGGATTTGTGCATCGTGAAACACAGGGACTTTTGGGGTTCCGCGCAGTGATTACGTGGGACGGATCTTGGAACTCCTGAAAATCGGGATGTCCCGTGGAAGGATACAGTGACAATCATTTTAGTTCGCATTCGTGGCAATCCATTCTGTTTATCGCATTCCCTACATGATTAGAGAATCATTTATTTATTAGATAAGCATAGCTTAGAGAAACCTAAATTAGGATAATGCACTGATGTCCAGAAATTAAAGGGCAGTGACCAATTTCAGACGTTTCGTCGAATATCTTACTGAAACTCGTGAGGGAATGTCCTTGAACTTTGAGGATATAAAGAACATGTTTGACTTCATGATTTTCAGTGAAGATTTTGTTGCGAGGACAATTAGGGGGAGTGGAGGGGGCAATAATAATTTTAATAATAAAATAATATTTTCGATCACCCAAGTAACAAAAAATGCTAAAAATGATCTGTCACTGTAGCAAATGACTATGCAGGTCCTGTTCAACATTTGTGCGCATTTGTGTCCGCATAGAATGTATATTCGTGAAGATGTTAACGTTTCTGTGAAAAATTCAAAAGTTTTTTTTTTCCTTATAACACGCAGAGTTTTCAGCCGAATTTAACCCCGCTTTCCAAAAACGTGACAAAAAATCGTAGAAATAGTATACTGTAATTAAAATATTAATATATTGAATATATGATGAGATATGGGTATGTGTATGAAATAAATTTTAACTGCGCATGCGCGAACTACAGCAAAGATTTTTTTGTCATGATTTGATAGTCAATACTGCAGGGCAACTCATATAAAAAAACCAGTGAAATATCTTGAAAACTCAAAAAGTTACAGCAATAATTGATAAATTGAGGAGGAAATCCCATAGAATTATATTGGATGAACGGATTTATTTATTTTATTTTATTTTATTTTATTTTATTTTTTTAGTGATTCTGTTTTCACAAGTGTTATTGTGAAAACTTTTGTGTAGTTCATTAAACCCTGTGTAAACGGAAACTGTTTATAACGGAATTTTGTCTTAAAAGTAAAAATTTCAACGATAGGAATACTATACACTTACATATACCTTTCAAATTGAAATTTTGTATCAGTTCCTAGTCATTCCGCTTTCACAGGTTTCTCTGTATAATATGTTTGTGTTTATTTAGTGTAATAAAACCTGCTAATACGGAATCACAAGGGGCAGGCGAAAAATTCCGTTTTAAACTGGCTTTTGTTTTAGCAGGTATAATTGTGTGGTATTCCTACCATAGGAACAATTATTTTTTTACGCTTAACCCCTTAATATTTTACGATATCTCGTTCGCATTTCGATATTTTTAAATGTTTTTTTGTCGGAACCGTTGTTGAAAGTGAAAGTATCCCCAATAAAAAAAAAACTTATAATCAAAATCGAAAAAGTAAAAATGAGTATAGAGATCGACCTCGGCTATGCAATGCAAAAAAATTCAATTAAAAATATTGAAATGTGAACGAGATATTGTAAAAAATTTCCTCCATAGGATTAACATTAGCGAACGGGTGTTTTCGACTGAGTGAAGTAGCCTCTTAAGAGGCTACATAAATTTTAATTTCTATTTCTAAACATTTTCTTTCCTAAAATAAATTTTAATTTCTACTTCCAAATACTTTCTTTCCCAAAATAAATTTTAATTTCTTTTCCCAAATAATTTCTTTTCGAAGGTAAATTTGATTTCTTTTACAAACTAAGTTTTAATGTTTTTCCAAATCATTTTTTCTATAATTTTAAATTTATTTTCCGAAATAAATCCCAAATAAGTTATTTTCCAGAATAATTTTTTATTTCGTTTCCAAAGTAAATTTAATTTATTTTCCAAAATAAGTTTTAATTTCAATTCCAAAGTAAATTTAATTTATTTTCCAAAATAAGTTTTAATTTCTTTCCCAAATAATTTCTTTTCTAAAATAAATTTTAATTTATTTTCCAAAATAAATCCCAAATAACTTCTTATCCAAAATAAATATTAATCTATTTTCCCAAATAATTTCTTTTCAAAAATAAATTTTAGTTTCTTTTCCAAAATAAATTTTGATTTATTTTCCCAAATATTTTAATTTTCAAAATAAGTTTTAAATTATTTTCCCAAATAATTTCTCTTCCAAAATAAATTTTAATTTCTTTTCCTAAATGAATTCTTTACTGAATAAATTGAAATTTCTTTTCCAAAATAAGTTTTAAAATTTCTTTTCCGAAATATTTTCTTTTCAAAATAAGCTTAAATTTATTTTCCCAAATAATTTCCTTTCCAAAGTAAATTTTAATTTCTTTTCCAAAATAAGTTTCAATTTATTTTCCCAAATATTTTCTTTTTCAAAATAAGTTTTAATTTCTTTTCCAAAATAAATTTTAATAATTTATTAATAATGATAAGTTATTTAATTATTAAGTTTTAATTTCTTTTCCAAAATAATTTCTTTTCTAAAATAAGTTATGATTTATTTTCCAAAATAAATTTTAATTTCTACTCCCAAATATTTTCTTTTTCAAAATAAGTTTTAATTTATTTTCCCAATAAATATTAATTTCCAAAATATACTTTAGTTTCTTTTCCAAAATAAATTTTTAATTTCCTTTTCCAAAATAAGTTTCAATTTCTTTTCCAAAATAAGTTTCAATTCATTTTCCAAAATAAATTTTAATTTCTATTCCCACATTTTTTTTTTTTTTCAAAGTAAGTTTTAACTTTTAATATCTTTTCCCAAATATTTTCTTTTTCAAAATAATTTTTAATTTATTTTCCCAAATAATTTCCTTTTTAAAATAAATTTTAATTTATTTTCCCAAATAATTTATTTTCAAAAATAAGTTTTTATTTCTTTTTCAAAATAAATTTAGATTTATTTTCCCAAATAATTTATTTTCAAAAATAAGATTTTATTTCTTTTTCAAAATAAATTTTGATTTATTTTCCCAAATGATTTATTTTCCAAAATAAATTTTAATTTCTTTTCCAAAATAAGTTTCAATTTATTTTCCAAAATAAATTTTAATTTCTATTCCCGCATACTTTTTTTTTTTTTTTTCAAAATAAATTTTAATTTCTATTCCCACATACTTTTTTTTTTCCAAAATAAGTTTTAATTTTTAATATATTTTCCCAATTCTTTTCCAAAATAAGTTTTAATTTATTCCCCCAAATAATTTCCTTCCAAAAATAAATTTTAATTTCTTTTCACAAATAATTTCTTTTTTCATAATAATTTTTTTTTTCCAAAATAATTTATTTTTCAAAATAATTTTTAATTTATTTTCCCAAATAGGTTCTTTTCCAAAATATTTTTTTTTTTTTTCCAAAATACGTTTTAATTTTTTTTCCAAAATAAATTTTAATTTCTATTCCCCTTTTTTTTTTTTTTTTTTTTTTTTTTTTCAAATAAGCTTTAATATCTTTTTCCAAATAATTTATTTTCCAAAATAAGTTTTGATTTTATTTCCAAAATAAATTTAAATTTCTTTTCCCAAATAATTTTTTTCCAAAATAAGTTTTAATTTATTTTCCCAAATATTTTCTTTTTCACATAAGTTTTAATTTCTTTTCCAAAATAAATTTTAATAATTTATTAATAATAATAAGTTATTTAATTATTAAGTTTTAATTTCTTTTCCAAAATAATTTCTTTTCTAAAATAAGTTATGATTTATTTTCCAAAATTAATTTTAATTTCTATTCCCAAATAATATTTTTTTCAAAATAAGTTTTAATTTCTTTTCCGAAATATTTTCTTTTTCAAAATAAGTTTTAATTTATTTTCCCAAATAAATTCATTTCCTAAATAAATTTTAATTTCTTTTCCAAAATAAGTTTCAATTTATTTTCCAAAATAAATTTTAATTTCTATTCCCACATACTTTTTTTTTTCCAAAATAAATTTTAATTTCTACTCCCACATACTTTTTTTTCCCAAAATAAGTTTTAATTTTTAATATATTTTCCCAATTCTTTTCCAAAATAAGTTTTAATTTATTTCCCCAAATAATTTCCTTCCAAAAATAAATTTTAATTTCTTTTCACAAATAATTTCTTTTTTCATAATAATTTTTTTTTCCAAAATAATTTATTTTTCAAAATAATTTTTAATTTATTTTCCCAAATAGGTTCTTTTCCAAAATAATTTTTTTTCCAAAATACGTTTTAATTTTTTTTTCCAAAATAAATTTTAATTTCTATTCCCATTTTTTTTTCCAAAAAAGCTTTAATATCTTTTCCCAAATAATTTATTTTCCAAAATAAGTTTTGATTTTATTTCCAAAATAAATTTAAATTTATTTTCCCAAATATTTTTTTTTCCAAAATAAGTTTTAATTTATTTTCCCAAATATTTTCTTTTTCACATAAGTTTTAATTTCTTTTCCAAAATAAATTTTAATAATTTATTAATAATTATAAGTTATTTAATTATTAAGTTTTAATTTCTTTTCCAAAATAATTTCTTTTCTAAAATAAGTTATGATTTATTTTCCAAAATTAATTTTAATTTCTATTCCCAAATAATATTTTTTTCAAAATAAGTTTTAATTTCTTTTCCGAAATATTTTCTTTTTCAAAATAAGTTTTAATTTATTTTCCCAAATAATTTCCTTTCCTAAATAAATTTTAATTTATTTTCTCAAATAATTTCCTTTCCTAAATAAATTTTAATTTATTTTCCGAAATAATTTATATTTTTCAAAATAAATTTTAATTTCTTTACCCAAATTTAAAAATTATTTTCCCAATTTTTTTTTTTTTTTTTTTTTTTTTTTTTTTCAAAATAAGTTTTAATTTTTTTTTGTAAATAATTTATTTTCCCAAATAATTTATTTTCCAAAAGAGGTTTTTATTTATTTTCCTTAATACTTTATTTTCCAAAAGAAGCTTCAATTTCTTATCCCTAATAATTTCTTTCCCAAAATAAAATTTACTTTTATATCCAAATAATTTCATTTCCAAAATAAATTTTAATTTGTTTTCCTAAATAAATTTTAATTTGTTTTCCAAAATAAATTTTGATTTCTTTTCCCAAATACTTTATTTTCAAAAATAGGTTTTAATTTCTTTTCTCAAATAATTTCTTTTCCAAAAGAAGTTTCAATTTCTTTTTTCTAATAATTTATTTTCCAGTATAAATTTTAATTTATTTTCCCAAAATTTTCTTTTCCAAAATAAGTTATAATTTATTTTTCTAAATAATTTTCTTTCAAAAATAAATTTTCATTTATTTTCTCAAATAATTTATTTTTAAAAATAAATAAGTTTTTATTTCTTTTCCAAAATAAATTTTCATTTATTTTCTCAAATAATTTAAAAAAAAAATGCTCAAATATTTTCTTTTTCAAATTAAGTTTCAATTTCTTTTCCCAAATAATTTCTTTAAAAAAATATATATATTAAATTATTTTCCTAGTCAAAATGAGTTTTATATTATGACCAGTACACTTTCGATCCGATTAACAGTGTAGTCCATTTTATTAAACAACTCATTCTGTTGATATTAAAGCTTCCGACAAACCACTATCTCTAAATAATTACCCAAACACACTATCGAAACAAGTCATGAGAATTTCTTAGAAACTTCTCCAGCCAGTACCAGTACTTAACGTGGAAATAATATGCATTTCCTTACCCCACAATCTTGTGTAGAAATACCAAGAACAGCCCAGACGTTCCAATTCTTTTCTGCCTATTAAAAAAAATGAACTTGCGGCATTCCAGAACATCTCTCATCTTATCTCTCACGATGCTTCAGCACGTTCACCCATCTCCTCCTCCCCCTTTTAAAGCGAGCGACACTTATAAAAGGTTCCCACCTTTTTTCTATCCCTCTCTGATAGATAATCATGTATCAAATTAATTCCTACTATATCTCTGATTACATCTTTTTTTCCACAAAAATATTTCTATTCTTGTATCTGCCGTATGCGGTTACAGTTCTTTGTCGCTCTTGCTTGGGAAGTTATTATTACCAATTATTAATCGTTCATTAACCGTTTATTTTTGACTGAAAATAAGAAGTTGTATTCTAATAAATCATATTAAAATGAACTACACTGTTAAAAGGTTCTCACCTTTTTAAACTCCCTCTCTGATAGATAATCATTCCTATATCTTTGCTTCTATTATTTTTTCACAAAAATATTTCTATTCTTGTATCTGCCGTATGCGGTTACAGTTCTTTGTCGCTCTTGTTTGGGAAGTTATTATTACCAATTATTAATCGTTCATTAACCGTTTATTTTTGACTGAAAATAAGAAGTTGTATTCTAATAAATCATATTAAAATGAACTACACTGTTAAAAGGTTCTCACCTTTTTAAACTCCCTCTCTGATAGATAATCATTCCTATAGCTTTGATTCTATTATTTTTTCACAAAAATATTTCTATTCTTGTATCTGCCGTATGCGGTTACAGTTCTTTGTCGCTCTTGCTTGGGAATTACAGTTATTATTACCAATTATTAATCGTTCATTAACCGTTTATTTTAGTATGCAAGTCAGAAGTTTTTCTAATAAATCGCTTTAAAATTAATGACACTGTTAAAAGGTTCCCAATTTTTTAACATTCCTCTCTGATAGATAATCATTCCTATGTTTTTGATTCTATTATTTTTTCACAAAAATTTTTCTATTCTTGTATCTGCCGTATGCGGTTACAGTTCTTTGTCGCTCTTGTTTGGGAAGTTATTATTACCAATTATTAATCGTTTATTAACCGTTTTATTTTTGACTGAAAATGAGAAGTTTTATTGTAATAAATCGTTTTTAAACGAACGACACTGTTAAAAGGTTTTCACCTTTTTAATATCCATCTCTGATTGATAATCATTCCTATGTCTTTGATTTTATTCTTTTTTAACAAAAATATTTCTGTTCTTGTATCTGTCGTATGCGGTTACAGTTCTTTTTCGCTCTCGTTTGGGAAGTTATTACCAAACGAATTGTACAGTAACCGTTTATTTTAATCTGAAAATGAGAAGTTTTGTTCTAATTAGTCATTTTTAAACGAATGACACTGTTATAAGGTTCTCACCTTTTTCATAATCATTTCTAGCAGATAATCACTCGTATATCTTATATTTTATTCTGTTTTAAGAAAAATATTTCTGTTCTTTTATCTGCTGTATGGCTGTTACAGTTATTTGTCTTTCTTGTTAAATTTTTACGAAATAAATCGGTCACTAATCTTTTATTTTCGGATAATTATGAGACATTTTATTCTAATAAATTCTGTTAAAGCGAACGACACTGTTAAAAGATTCCCACCTTTTAAACACCCCTCTCCGATAGATAATAATTTCTATATCTTTGATTTTATTGTTTTTAAACAGAAATATTTCTATTGTATCTGTCGTATGCTGTTACAGTTCTTTATCGCTCTTGTTTGGGAAGTTATTATTAGAGATCGATCGAAATAGGTTTTTAAGACCGAAACCGGATTTCGGTGATCTGCCCACTTTCGGCCGAAACCGAAACCTAAAGTGTCAAAAAATTTAAAAACTGATTAATACATACATAGCTGCATATAATTATTAGTTAATTAATTAATTAATAACAAAAAATTAATAATTACTTAATAATAACTAATTACGTTACTAATTAATTTATTAATTATACGTGTATTGAACCACATTTCTAATAAACAAACGTACATATATATGTGTGTATGTAAGTTTCAAACAAAAATGAAAAATAAATAATACAACTTTTATATTTTATTATTTTATAACAACCAATAATTATAGGCATTTATCAATAATTATTTTACAATCTAGTTAAATAATGTAAAACAAATATATGCATTGCTTGCTTTATAATTTACACTCGCATCATGAATCAGTCACGACGAATAATGATAAACAGTGGAGTTCACAGCAATGAACAGTGTCACATTTGAGCCGATACAATACAACTCGGAGACCGCTGACCAGGCCCCTACCTACCGGGATTCGACCCAGTTTGACGGGTTTGAGTGCCTGGAGAGTGGGGCGAAATTCGCCTGATCGCCTCATGGGGCGCTCCACAATGACAAGTACCCAGGTAGGCTGACCAATAAAGTCCGGATTTCACTGGGTTGATCACTCCTAGGTTTTAGTATTCTGAGATCTGTTGCCGCACGCCACATACTCGTCATGATAGTTGGAATGGGGCTGGACAATTTAGTGCCGAAACTTTGGTACTCAACTTAGCTTGAAAAAAGGGGGAGAATTTTGAGGGAAAACAATTAAAACCACTGAAATTTAAAAAAAAAAAAAAAAAAAAAAAAAAATTGGTAGTAGCTAAATCGTACCAGCAAGGAAAATTTTGGGGCCAAATAGCAAGGCAGACGAAAACGCTGCGGGGGCTGACGGGACTGCGCCTTTCTACCGTACCCCACCTGGTAAAAACCGGCTCCGTGGGCTGTCCCATTGGAGCGGGTCCGGTAGCTTGTGCGGACAATGTCCATTTGCACCTAATAAAGAGGCGACAGTCAAAAATAAAATGAAAAAAAAACTGCTGCTAAAAAAACCTTTGTGCTACCAGTTGGGGCCGGCCGTTGGCCCGTCCCAACCGGCAGCACGAGGAACTGCAAGGGGAACCTGGAAGAGAAGAATGTTAGTAACATTTTAAACTGAACTTATTCTATATTATACTTTAACTACCTTATTGAAATTAATTTACTTTTATTGTGTTAATTGACTTGGCTACCCATCCATTGGGTGTTAAATAATTAAAAATTTGCATTTTAAAATAAGTACTTTTGTCGTTAACTGACTAAACCATAGGCCGAATGGGTTGTTGTTGTTGTTGTTTGTTTGGCCCAAGGACCCGGTTTTGCAGCTTTTTATTTCTATATAGCTGACATGATCCATGTAACTGTGAAACTAGTCTCCTAATTTTGAACCCATTCCAGATGTGAGACCTGCATCTGGATTAGCACACCCAGAGGTAACGCTTATATAGAACTTGGAGGACATTAGAGCCACGAACAGATTTAACGTGCACCAGCTCCCATTAACGTACTCGGTGATACAATACAACTCATAGCAATGAGTAAAGTTTAAAATTCCCGAAAGATGGAACGATATTTTGAAATACAGATAGTTTCGGTCGAGTTTCGGTCAGGTCGAAATTTTGGTAGCAGTTTCGCCGAAAACGAATATTCGGCCGAAACTCCGATTTTGTGCCGAAACCGAAACTAAAACCGAAATTCGGTCGATCTCTAGTTATTATACCAAACGAATCGTTCGTTCATTAACCGTTTGTTTTAGAAGGATTACTGATGGCTCCTATCTTCAAACCGTATGTGTGTTTTTAAATTACAGGAAATGTGTATTCAAGTAGTCTAAATAAATGTTTTTCTATTATTGAGACTTAATAAGATTCAACCTATAAATCTGCAGAGTTTTAAGAACTTGCGGTGGCTATTTCCAATAGATTTTCAGAAGTAAATCTTTCGATGCGTTTTCTGAAGAATATGATTTTAAGACGAAAATAAGACGAAAATTAAATCTATGGAAGTTTTTATTTTAAGATTTAAATTTAGTTCATTACATTATTAGTAACTCAAATTGTATATTTATTCAAAATTGTCAATAGGCATATGATATTTAATTAATATCCAATCATTTAATAATTTCTATATCTTTGATGCATTGTAGTATTTAATTAATAACCAATCAATGTAATATTTAATTAATAACCAATCAATTGATAATCAATGTAATATTTAATTAATAACGAATCAATGGATAATCAATGGTATATTTAATTAATAGCCAATCAATTGATAATCAATGTAATATTTAATTAATAATGAATCAATGGATAATCAATGGTATATTTAATTAATAGCCAATCAATTGATAATCAATGTACTATTTAATTAATAACGAATCAATGGATAATCAATGGTATATTTAATTAATAACCAATCAATTGATAATCAAGGTAATATTTAATTAATAAACAATCAATTGATAATTAATGTAACTTTTTCCACCGTGGGCCGGGTCCGTGCAGATCTCTATCGGGGTCCTCCTCCGCTATACTCTATGTAATTTCAACTGGCTTGTCAAGGATATCTGTCCTCTCTACTTCATTCCTTCGTTGTCATTTGAAAAATTAGAGAGACCAGTCAGCTAGATGCGGTGTTATCATAGTTTCTGAAAAAAGATAAGGACTGGGAATCTAACCTTGAGAAGTCAATTGAAATTACATATAGTATAATCGCCGCATTATTTTGCAGTGCGACCAAAGCATCCCCCACATTAAAGACGCCGAAAAAAGTACTGCTTTCTGTCGCGTAGATGTGAGTCGAACCTAACCCTCCTAAAGTTTCTCCAATCTCTTTTGAATCACCCTGTATAGAACATCCTATACGAAAGCGAAGATGATAATAGAGATAGATAACTGTAGATAGGACAAAATGACACACGATTTTAATGAGAAAAAAAGAAGTTGAAATTCAAGACTCCCAATTTATTGAAGGGAATCTCTCTCTTTATATGTGTCCCACCCAAGATGATGTTGGGTGGAGTTTTTCCCCGAAATCAAGTCTTGTCTGTTTCCCAGGGGTGGAGAGAGGAGGAGGGTGGTAGAGGCGGAGGTCAAAGGTCCAGTTGTAGGGGCGCGAGAATCAAAGCCATTGATTCACTTTTCCCCCGTCTTTACCCTCTTCTAACAAGCACCGCGATTTTTCCAGGAACGCTCTTTTTTTTTCTTACTTTCTTTTTTCACTTTTTTGATGGCATTCATATTTATTTGTATATCATTATACCCAAATTTATATATGTCTACTATATAGGTATGAGTATGAATCTATTTATAAATTATCCCTCCACCTACCTGTCTATCTGTAAAAAAGTATGAAGTCCACCATGGGTCGGGTCGAACCCGAAAATTCCATTTGAAGTTGACCCGAACCCAACAAAATAAATAAATTTCATCGACCAGAAACAGACAAAATAATTTTCGTCGATCCGCAACCCGATGTGTTTCAACCTGAACCCGACTCGTAATCCGAAATACATCAACCCGAACTCGTCCCGAACCCAACAAAATAATTTTCATCGACCAGAAACAGGCAAAATAATTTTCGTCGATCCGCAACCCGATGTGTTTCGACCTGAACCTGACCCGCAACCCGACATGAAAGGAAATTAATTCTTGTTTTATGCTGTTCTGAAAAGTGATCTTCAATTATGTCTCTAATGCCAATTATATCTTTTATACAGGAAAATGGACATATCTATATTCTTTAATATTCAAATACAGTAAAACCTCTGAGTAGCGGACACCTCGGGATCATTGAATAAAGTTCTGCATTGGGTCGGGTTGTCTTTATTTATTTATTTATTTTTATTTATTTATTTTTATTTATTTATTTATTTTTATTTGTTTATTTTTTATTTATTTATTTATTTTTATTATTTTTTTTTTCGAGTCGCGGTGACTAATTTTCTTTCTTCGGGTCGGGTTTACTCTAGAATGTTTCTTGCGGGTCAGATTTATCTTTTTACAGGTCGTATTATTGTTAGGATTTTCACAAAACATTTAAGAGGAAGTATGTTTCAGATGAAAATAAATATATATTTGAATAGGATTGCGAAGAAATATGTATATATTCAATTTACTGCTTGAGAAATAAAATGCATATAAGAAATGTAATCATAGATTCCCACTTTATGGTATAATTAAGAATCCTTTTTTTCTTTTCTCGGAATGTGAAAAAAAAAAATAAAAAAACATTTCGTTTTTGATACGCACAAAACATTCATGAAAGAATTCCTCCTAAAGGAGGAATTTCAAATTTTTGAAAGTAATTTTGGACATTATCTGGATTGATGCAAAAATGCAAAGAAAATATTGAAGCATACGTGGGGGGGTGGGGGAATTTTATCCTCAGACATCTTGTACACATACCCTCTTAGAGTTTCTGAATTGATGTACAGAAGAGTTGTCAAATCAAAGGTCAGCATATGTTATGAACATCTGAAAATCTTGTTAATGAAGTTATTTAAAGTGTCGATCCAGAGTGAAGTTTTTTAACACTTTCCAAGCTAGTTGAAAAGTGTTTATGACTTCGGTTTGTCTGTCCGTGCTATAACTCCCGTCAATAGGCTCGGATTGCCCTGCAATTTTTATATGTTAGTGTCGTTATCTATAGCATGTTCCCTATTTCAACGGAAGTGTGTAGCACTTATAGTTTTTTTTTTTTTACAGGGACACTCAAAAGAATTCCGTTACAGGACGGTCTACGGGGAAAAATCATTTGCGGTTTATTTTAATGATGTTGCGATGATTCAAACATATTCAAATTGATATATATCACTAAGGTGCATTACAAGAAGCTTAATATGGAATAGGGTGTACCTAGCACTTAGAGTTACTTTACAGGGACAGTCAAAAGAATTCCGTTACATGACGTCTATGGAGAAAAATCGTTTGCGGTTTAATTAAATAATGTTTCACTATTTTAAACGCATTGAAATTTATATAGATCACTCAGGTGCATTACGAGAGGCTTACTACAGAATAGTGTATGTATAGCAGTCATCGTTCATTGACAGGGACACACAAAAGAATTATCTACTGTCTGTTAACAATAATTCCTGGAAGTGCGTTTTAAGTGGCTGAACGCGATTTTAAATTGAACTCACTTTTTGTCTATTACTGGGTGTTTATAAATTCTGTAGATCCTATAGAGGGCAGCACAAAAGTTCGCGAACACATTTCCGTTTATGGACAGAAACTCCAGAAGGAGAATTTTAAACTATGCTACGCGTTTCCTAACTAAGCTAAAATTTAGCATCCTAATATGTAGTATACATACAAATCTATAGATCCTATACAGGGCTGAATAAAAGTTTTCGGATATTTTTCCGAATATTGTATAGGTTGGAAATTCCTGAAATTACGTTTTTAAATAGGTTACGCGTTTTCCAAATTGTTTACATAGATGTTATCTTTCAGCTTATTAAATGATGGTCATGATTTGTAAAATTATTTTGGAAGCGTTGGAAAGTGTTGCATAATCTATGCTTGACACATGATTTTTCGTTCTTGTTTTGGTCATTAAAAGGGAAAGAAAGTTTGCCTAAGGTTCTTTTTTAAATAGTATATTTTGTCCCATTTATACACTTTTGAGTAGTTTCAGTGATGTATTCCTAATCTAATTAAGATCCCTTTGATGTGCACATATTTAGCAAGGAGAATTTTTTTTTCTCCTTAGAAAAGAGGGGTGAGGAATCTTAAGCAGTCCAAAACTACCCAGAATAACATTTGCTTTGAACAATTAATCGCTGAACTTCACATAAATTCATCAGATATATTTGGATTTATAAACTGCTGGCTACAAACTACTAGTTTTAGCAAACTGCCTACCATTCTATTTTTTCTTTCTTTCTTTCTTATTTTTTTTATTTTTTTTTTATTCAATGTAATTATTTATTTTTTGTTAGTTGAATATATCATTTTTAATATTTTCTAAATTATTAAAATAAAATAACAATCCTATGTGCAATTATATTTCAGTTTATTGTGTAAATACTTCTTACAAATGTATCTAAATTACAACAATTTACTGCCGTTCTATAGATAGAAAATGTTTTCCACCTTTTTTTTTCTATTTCGCGCTTTCATGCCTGAAAAGCACATGCATCGTATTTTTGATAGTTTATGCACATCCACACACATATAGCACATACCACACCAAAATAGACGCGTATGCTTACAGGTTAAGATATTTAGTGGACAGAAAAGCAGCAATATTTTTAATTTTTGTTTTTCTTACTGTAACATTAAAATAGATTCATTCACAACTTGCGAAAAAAAAAATTCGCATTACTTCACAAATTTAATGTTGACGCTGGTATTTATTGGCTGTTAGAGCAAGCAGTCTAGGCAAGGCAGAATTCTAATTCGATAAAGCGAGTCATTAGTTGGATGTTGTTATATTTCGATGCTGTATAGGAAAAACCGAAGCTGTTAGTGTTTGCAGATGCAGACTAATGGAGGAAGAACTTTTTGACGCATTTTCCTTCGGCCCTGACTCTTAATGATAAATAAATAATATAGGTTTGTCTCCATCTTATAGTAATAATGTTTTCATCTACCTTGTCTCCTCCTACCTGTAATCTAACTAAATTATTGATGTTGTTCGTGATACAGAATATATCAGTATCACACAAATATGTGTGTTTCAAACTTTGTATGCCGTATTGACTCGTGTATGCGAGCAATGCTAGGTCCCAGTGTTGAATTCAAGGGGTGGCCCTGGGGGACATTCCCCCCGGAGCATTGAAATGTCCCTCCCCCCCGGAAGATTTGAGATTTTATGCTTTTAATGGTGAAAAGGTGCAATTCTCCCCTCCACCCGAAACTCTATAATGCCCCCCCCCCCCAGAGGCCACAGAAATCCCTCCCGAAGAAAAGTGTCCCAATTCAACACTGCTAGGTCTACTTTCACAAAAAAAAACGAGACAATGGCTTCCATATCGGGACATAAAAATACAGTAAATCCAAATAGAACATAAACAGTCTATAACAGAATCCTGTCTATAACGAAATTATGTCTTAAACATAAAAATTTCATTCTCCCTTTGATAAGAATATCGTACAATTATACCTGATAAGACGGAAACCTGTTAAAAACAGAATTATATATTATTCTAACGTCATATATGCTTTATAATTTGGCGATAAATCTTGGTTGCTTGGCGATTCATCTTCGAGGGCCGCTATAAACCAAAAGTATGAATTTTTGCTCACACACACACACACACACAAACATCTTGTTCAACAACGTGAAATTTTCGGATATATTCACAGGCTCATTTTTCAGCGTATAACACTTGCTAGCATGATTAAAGGAGTGATTTGAAATTCTTTTTCAGATAAATAGACCTCTTGAGTTATAAGCGATTATCGTCTCATGTGTAAACATATCATGAGAAATGGTCGAAGTAGCTTATCCAAATAGTGTTGAACTAGACACTCCATATTTTCGAATGCAATTGACATTGACAGGTTATAGGGTTTTAATTGCCGAAATTCTCTAGATTTATATAACTTTCTACGATATCATTGCGCTGAAAACAAAATTACTTATATCAGCAGCTCCTACATTTTTTTTATTTACATTATGTTATTTACATTATGTTAACTTATACACTTTTAACTTATTAATTTAATAATATAACTTTTCTGCGTCTTACATTAGATGATTAAAAGACTTTTCTGAAAAGGTTTGTGATTTATTTGACCTCATCTTTACTGCGTCATGAATGTAAATAATCATTTATTATTTTAAATGGATCTTTCATCCCTCAGTTGGGAAGCTCGGATTGCAAGCAACCAATCGCAGACCTCGAACGGCAAAACTTCCACAAATTTTCGCCAACGTAGGATATATTTTCAAAAAATGGTTCTGCAGTGATCTTATACTTGATTTCTTGAAATTGATTTCGAATTTAATTAGCTAAATTTTCTTTTTCCGTGGTTAGTTTGAAAAAAAAAAAAAGTAAAATTTATTCTTCAAGTGTGACCTAAAAATATTAAACATTAGGAAGCTTTTTTGTCAGGAGGGGTGGGAAGTTCTGCCCCCTTGAATCCCCTTGTGGAAGCCAATGTTTGGTTCAATTTTTCTCTTTGCTTTCATGTGTTTAAAATCCATATCTATATCTTAAACAGGGTGTTCAAGAGCAGGGCTCCCTGATAAAAATAAAAAAATACTGTTTCAATTCTCCATTTTGAAAAATGCTGTTGGACAGGAGACTTTCTATTTATTTATTGTTAAATTTCTTTATTGTTTTTCGTTCAGGCAAGGAAAAGTTCGAGTTCAAAGCTCGGAACTAAATTTGGCGCGTTGGCGAAGTCTCTCCGCTGGTGCACTGTGATTGGTTGCTAGCGAACCGGTCTTCTCAGCTACTAACGTCTAGTAAGTGTTTGATTTGTACATACGCGTTTAAAAACCTTGAAAATAGTTTTTTTTCCCCCTTTTGCGAACAACAATAAATATGTTCTACTTATAAATATTATAAAGTTTTAGCTACGAATGTTGAATTACGATTATGCATTTAAGGATACTTAATATTATGCGAATAAGTTTGTTTTACATTCAGTGGTTTGTTTATGTTTTTAACATGAAACAGTTGTTTTTAAATTACTTTTTCTCTCTATTTTCATTTAACATTTTTAGTCCGAGGTTATTATTATTATTATTTTGTTGTTGTTTTGGTGAGAAATTAATTTTTAGTTAAAACTAGTCGTTGGGGGCCACCGTATCTATCATGGATAGGTATAATATAAAATATGAAAATAAACATATGTAAACTATTTATAAAATGCACTGCCATTCGAATAAAATCGTGGCTTTGATGACGCTTTTAAACTTTAAATGTTCTATTACTAATTGCGTTAAAGAAACATCCTTATAACTCCAAAAATGATAAATCTATTAACTAAGAGTTTACTGCGTCGTATTAAGCGTCTCATTTCCAATGAAAATATATATTTGAATTGAAATTGGAATGAAATACAGGGTCACGAAAAATCGAACAGTGTGGAAAATAGGATTACAAATATCTCGGCCACTCATGATACGATCGACTTAATTGTTTATGCAAAATTTATTTATTTATTGTATTTTATATTCACTCCGTCAAACAAACCATTTCGAAAAATGTTATATTCCTTTTATAAGAATGAATATTTCGAGAGTCCGAAAAAAAGTAGTTCCGGATCATAGAGGTTACAGAAATTCAATAGGCTTCTTCCCATTATGACATACTAAGTACACACCCAATATCAAGCCCCTATCTCAATTTGTTCGGGAGATAGAGCGTTTAGAGACACACAGACTGACGGACGGCATTTTTTGTTTTTTCTAAAAATATGTTTTTTCGGAATCTCCAGTGTTTGAAACGTGTAAATCCTTAAAAAAAAAAAAAAAAAAAAAAAAAAAAAAAAAAAAAAAAAATCCGATCTTTAAAATGATGACAAGACTTACCCTATACTACGTATGATGGGTAAGTAAAAACATTATAAGTATCCAAAAGGCAAAAATTAAAGTTTTCTTGAATCTAAAAGTATGTCAGTAGCTATTTTGTATACTATTAGATTGATTGGTGTAAATTACGAAAAAGATTAGGTCATGGGAGCGTTTTTGAAACGTTTAGAGAATTTGATATTACAACGGAACGGAAGTAAATTAAACACAACAACTTCCCAGTATTTTTGCTTTTTCTACCATAAATCATTGGTGCGGATAAGTGGTTCCCATTTTTTTTAGATGCGTTCGTAATTAAACAAAAACGTAGCACCTATAGTCGTCGTTTTGTCCGTCCGTTCGTTTGTAGATAACAGCGCAAAAACTACCCAAACGAATGGTTTGAAATTTAATAGAATCGTTGCAGAATCTTGTCGAATCATTTCAAATTTTATGAAAATCGAATCAAAACTTAAAAATTTATTAATCAAAATATTTATTAAGTAATTTGATTATTTTAAAAATCGGTACCTCCTTATTATAGCAGCTTCCGAGTTTTAATCGTCAAGCAACCGAGATGTATCGCCAAGTTATCTGACGCGTATGACTATAGTCATATAGGACGTAATATAACATTTTATAAACTCTATGACCAAGTTATAGGCACATTCTATTAAATCCTACCATACGTCATTAATCCAAGGATATCCCACTTTAGGTAATGATTCTGGGTCGCCATGGCGATGATGTACTATTTAAGATGGGGTCCTATTATTTCCATATTGCTGAATTTAAAAACCGAATTCGCTTTTTAAAATTGTTTAATGATAAGCCATCCTATAATCTACCGACCGTTTTTTAAATAGATGTTTCCGGAGAAATAGATATTAAATGGAAAAAGAGTCTCAATATGAATTTCAAGTTCTGAAATTTTCAAAGCTAGGCTTAAGTTTCCCATTGGGATTTTCAGCCAATGTCGACAAAACATAAAATGTACTTATTTTATGACGGAAATAAATCCTATCACAATAAAAGTAAAAACGCACCTCATTTGTCACGTTTCTAGTATAATTTCCAACGTGTTAAGTTTAACCCTTTTTAGGGCGGTGGTATATTATATATACAGTTAATTTTAACTTCCAAATGCCACAATTGCCCCAGATGTTTGGAATATAATTTTGCTTTTATAATGTACATGGATAAAAACTTTTACTAATTACAAAAAATAAATAAATATACAAATAAAAGGCCTAGTTCTTTAATTCAAGTGTCATTCAGTCATTTATACCTATTGAAATAATTTGCCTTTGAAGAATGAAACATACATTTGAAATAAAAGTCTCAACAACGATGTGTGCTTTTTGGCGGTTCTCAAGAAAATATTTTTCCCTGCTGAAGAACATGAAATTTTCCGGCACATTCACAGACTTACTTTTAGGTCTAAAAGCATGCCACTAACAAAGCCATGATGATTGAAATGATTTCTAATCAAAACAATTTTTTTTTTCATTTTTCTCACAAATGAATGAGGTTTTTAATTATGAAGAATTCTTCTATCATGCACTCAGAAAAAGGAATTTATTAAAACTACAAAACATGTTTTGTTGAGTACATTTTGGTTGTTTTAGCAAAATTCAAGTAAAATTGAACCATTTTACTTGAATTAACAAAACATTTTTTGCTGACGATACAATTTTTTTTTTTTTTTGAATTACAAAAAAAAAATTTTTTTTGTTGATTCAAACAAAATTTCCATTGACCTATATTTAAACAAAATTTTTGTTTAAATATAGGTCAATAGAAATTTTGTTTGAATCAACAAAAAAAAATTTATTTTTGCAATTCCAAAAAAAAAAATTGTATCGTCAGCAAAAAATGTTTTGTTAATTCAAGTAAAATGGTTCAATTTTACTTGAATTTTGCTAAAACAACCAAAATGTACTCAACAAAACATGTTTTGTAGTTTTAAACAATTCCTTTTTCAGGGTGTGGATGCCGTTTTTTACCCCCTATCGCGTATCGAAATTCCGTTCACAATGGTCACTTTGACATCGTCTTCTAAAAGACCATCTTTCACGGCAGGAACTTTTTGATTACATAGTCTACCGATTTCATGCATTTGCGAGCAAAAATGAATTAAACAAGTTGGAAATTGTACGTCAAACGTGACACATGAGGCGCGTTCGTATTATAACTAGTTTTAAAAATATTCAGATCTTGGTGCAATATCTGCTACACTCTTATGCAAAAATACATGAATACAAAATTTATTTTATGTGATGCAGATTTCCATATTATAGATATTAATTTTATTTCATGAAGTGAAGTTTCAATACACTTTTACAAACAATTCGTTAAAATTCTGTGACATTAAAATTATACTATGCGCAAATATCCACAAGACAACAATGTAAAAAAAATCATCGTTATTATTTCAGTTAAAAAAATAATTCTATCGTCTCTTATTAGGATAGGGTTCATTTCCTTAATAAAATAAGTACATTTTAAGTTGGCAACATTTTATCTTTTGTTAACATTTATTGAAAATTCCAATGGAAAACTCAAGCGTAGCTTTGAAAATTTCAGATTATATTTCAGACTATTTTTCCATTTAATATCTATTTCTCCGGAAATATCTATCCAAAAAACTGTCGGTAATTTCCGTTGTTATAAATAATTTATTGTTTATAATTATTTTGTTGTTTATAATTAACTGTCGGTCTGTTAATATATTTTTAAGTTTTGATTAGATTTTCATAAAATTTGAAATGACAATTTTACTAAAACATATGCTTGCATTATTTATTATTTATAATAACAATGGCAGTTAACTGCTAATTTATTTATAAGCAAAATTGTAACTTTGGTTATTATTAATAATTTCCGCAAAAGTTAAAAGTTATTCGAATTATTTTTTTTCTGTACATTATTATTATTATTATTATTTTGCTTTAAGAAAAATCAATATTTAAATGATTATTCTCACCCCCCTCTCTCGCTCCGCTAATATTTAGTTTGCCTCGTTTGGCAATTATTTTATACAAGAACAAAATAATATATATATCATTTTGAAAAAAATTAAACAAATAATTGAAAACTGTTTCGTTTTTCAAATTTCTTATTTCTTATTCCGCACTTATTATTATTACATTTTTTTTTCTTTTTATAAAATGTGTTACTTACAAAGTTTACGAAATCTTCAGCTACCAAATTTTCAGAGAAATGTAATAATAATAATAATAATAATAATAATTTACTATTATTATTTATTATCAATATTTTAATCACTGTTAAGAGTAATTTAAAAGTATTCTTCAGATATGCTTATTATCAATATTATTTTGTCTGTTTAATTAAATAATTCAAATTTAAATAATTCATTTAAATTTCAAATTTTAGGAAAATTTTTAATACTTTTACTACTAGCACTACTGCTCACTACTACTACTACTATTAATAATAATAATAATAATAATAATTTGCTAGTGTTAGTGCCTTATAATGAATTTAATAATGAATTCCTCTTATTATCAAGAATAATAATTTGCTAGTGTTAGTGCCTTGTAATGAATTTAATAATGAATTCCTCTTATTATCAAGAATAATAATTTGCTAGTGTTAGTGCCTTGTAATGAATTTAATAATGAATTCCTCTTATTATCAAGAATAATAATAATAATAATTTGCTAGTGTTAGTGCCTTATAATGAATTTAATAATGAATTCCTCTTATTATCAAGAATAATAATTTGCTAGTGTTAGTGCCTTGTAATGAATTTAATAATGAATTCCTCTTATTATCAAGAATAATAATTTGCTAGTGTTAGTGCCTTGTAATGAATTTAATAATGAATTCCTCTTATTATCAAGAATAATAATAATAATAATTTGCTAGTGTTAGTGCCTTATAATGAATTTAATAATGAATTCCTCTTATTATCAAGAATAATAATTTGCTAGTGTTAGTGCCTTATAATGAATTTAATAATGAATTCCTCTTATTATCAAGAATAATAATTTGCTAGTGTTAGTGCCTTGTAATGAATTTAATAATGAATTCCTCTTATTATCAAGAATAATAATAATAATAATTTGCTAGTGTTAGTGCCTTATAATGAATTTAATAATGAATTCCTCTTATTAGCAAGAATAATAATAATAATAATTTGCTAGTGTTAGTGCCTTATAATGAATTTAATAATGAATTCCTCTTATTATCAAGAATAATAATTTGCTAGTGTTAGTGCCTTGTAATTAATTTAATAATGAATTCCTCTTATTATCAAGAATAATAATTTGCTAGTGTTAGTGCCTTGTAATGAATTTAATAATGAATTCTTCTTATTATCAAGAATAATAATAATAATAATTTGCTAGTGTTAGTGCCTTATAATGAATTTAATAATGAATTCCTCTTATTATCAAGAATAATAATTTGCTAGTGTTAGTGCCTTGTAATGAATTTAATAATGAATTCCTCTTATTATCAAGAATAATAATAATAATAATTTGCTAGTGTTAGTGCCTTATAATGAATTTAATAATGAATTCCTCTTATTAGCAAGAATAATAATAATAATAATAATTTGCTAGTGTTAGTGCCTTATAATGAATTTAATAATGAATTCCTCTTATTATCAAGAATAATAATTTGCTAGTGTTAGTGCCTTGTAATTAATTTAATAATGAATTCCTGTTATTATCAATAATAATAATAAAAATAATTTGCTAGTGTTGGTGCCTAATAATGAATTTAATAATGAATTCCTCTTATTATCAAGAATAATAATGTATTTGTAATACTTAAAATAAATCCTTAATTTAAAATTTTAATAATCAATAATTTAACAAAATTGTCTGTAATGTAAATTTAAACATAAGAACTGATCTGCAACATTATTCATCTTAGCATTATTATTTATCTAATATATATAATTTACTAAATTCTTTTTAAATAATATTTAATTTAATTATAATTAACAATTTAAATATTTTGAATACATTTTTAACTTTTACGAAAAGTATGGATAAAAGTTATAATTTTGATCATAAATAAAATAGCAGTTAATTGTCATTATTATTACAAATAATTAATAATAGAGCATGCATGTTTTATTAGAATTATATTTAAATATTTAGTTGTAATTAAAATTTGAAAAATACTAATTTGAAAATTGACCGAAGTTTAAATAATAATTTATTAGTACTAATATGTATAAACAACCTTATAATTACCTTATAAGATTTATTAATAGTATAACAATAATACTAATATTTTTATCGAGCAAGTAATTCGAATAAAAAAAAATAATTTACTAAATTTTCTAAAGTTTGAAAAATAAAAATTTACTAATATTAGTATTTATAATTAATATTATAATAAGATATTAAGTATAAATAATAATGTACCTACAAACACATTTTTAAAATATTTTTACGAATTATGTTTAATTTTAAATAAAATTTTTAATAATTTTCTGATTCTGAAATTTTTTATAACATATTTTTCTATTATTATTTTTTTATTTAATAATATAGTATTAACTAATAATTTTTATATTTTTTCGAATTATATTTTATTTTATTTAAAAAAATATATTTTCTAATTTTTTTCTCAAATTATTATTATTATAATTATTAACATAGTAAATTTTCACAGAGTATGCATTAATAATTAATTAAAATATTATTTGAAAACCATTTGATTCGATTAGAAAACTATATTGTAATAATATATTAAATATAAATAATAATACAATTTCAAAAACATTTTTTTCCTAATTATGTTTAATGTTAAATAAAATTTTAAATGATTTACTAATTCTGATTTTATTTTTAATTTATTTTATAAATATTTTTATTATTATTTTATTTATTAATATAGTATTAACTAATAATTTTTATAAATCTTTTTCCAATAATTATCTTATTTCAATTAAAAAAATATATTTTCGAATTTTTCTGAAATTATTATTATTATTATTATTATTATTATTATTATTAACCTCAGTAAAATTTCAAAAACCGTGGGCCGATTTCAAAACCGATTAATTGTTAAATAAAATATTTTTGGAAAAAATATTTAATAAAAATATTTTTTGTGTTGCGTTATTTTTTAATACCATTAATACAATTGTTATTAAATATTTCTTTAAATAGTATTTAATTTTAATTTATAATTAGCAATTCCATTAAAGATATTATAAAAAAATGTAATATCATTACAATAATAATATTTATTCCAAAAAAAATTAAGAATTTTAAATTTAATTAAAAGTTATTTATAAAAGTTATTAAAATTTAAATAAAATAAGATTTTATAGCATTAATTAATATTTTATGTATTATTATTATAAATATCTTTAATGTATTTAATAATATAATAATATTCTCATTAATGTTTAACTTTAATCTAAACTATTTACTGAAGTTGTGCACTTCAGTATAAGCTACTGAAATTTGAAAAAATATATATAAATAAATAGAAATTGTTTGGCAATTTTGAACTTAGATGCAGATGCGCTTTGTTTCTAAATATTTAAACGAGGATAGATTTTCTTTTTACCCTTAAAAAAAAAAAAAAAAAAAAAAACTGCTTTATATTTTATTAAATTTATTTACAACGATTCTAAATTTACAATTTGTAAAATCTTTCAGAAACTTAAATAATAATAATAATAATAATAATAATAATAATAATAAAGTCTTAATTTATTTTCTATTAGTGTTATTATTTTATAATAATTATTATCAAAAATAAATAAATAAAAAATTATTTTATAACATTATTATTAAATATTTTCGAAAATAATATTTAATATTTTACAAAAATAAAGATTTTACTAAATTTGATAAGTAAATTAGTGAAAAATTCACTGAATTGATGTTTTAAGTAAAATGAAGCATAAGAAGAACGCTACTAAAGACTCTATCCTATCTTGGTATCTCCCTGTAAAACATGTTTTACAGCCTGTTGAGTCTCTGTGCCGTCAAGTTTTCTGTATGGTGTATTAACGATTAGATGCGAGCACGCATCAGTAAGATTTTCTTGAAAGTTCAATGATTTTAAACCTTTCTCATTTCACGAACACTTCAATCTACAATTAAATTTAAGTGGCATACTTCAATTATTAAATTATTTTTTTAATTAATAAAATTAATTATGTATGTATTTTTTAATTTTAACTAGTCTTCAAATAAGAAATTGCATTTTATATTTATTAATAGAGACAAAATGTTCAATCACGACCCAATGTTAAAAGTAACTAATTTCTTTTAAATTTTTAATCGAAAATATAACTGTTAGCATTCTTTATAAACTGATTTATAATAAATAAAAATTAATTTTAATATTTTTAATTTTAACTAATCTTTAAATAAGTCTCCTTTTATATTTAATCGAACCAAAATGTTCAATCACGACTAAATGTTAAAAGAAAATAATTTCTTTTTAATTTTTAATTTAAAGGGCAATTAACATTCTTTATAAACCTATTTATAATAAATAAAAATTAATTATAATATTTTTAATTTTAACTAGTCTTCAAGTAAGAAGTTGCGTTTTATATTTAATGGAACAAAAATGTTACATCAAGACTAAATGTTAAAAGAAAACAATTTATTTTTAATTTTTAATTAAAATGATAACAATTAACATTCTTTATAAATCTATTTATAATAAATAAAAATTAATTATAATATTTTTAATTTTAACCAGTCTCCAAGTAAGAAATTGCGTTTTATATTTAATGGAACAAAAATGTTACATCAAGACTACATGTTAAAAGAAAACAATTTCTTTTTAATTTTTAATAAAAAGGATAAGAATTGGCATTCTTTATAAACTGATTTATTATAAATAAAAATTAATTATATATTTTTTTTATTCCAACCAGTCTTCAAATAAGGAATCGCCTTTCATATTTATTAATAATGGCAAAGAGTTCAATTACGAAGAATGTTAAAAGTAACTAATTTCTTTTTAATTTTTAATCAAAAATATAACAGTTCGCAATGTTCATAAACGGATTTATAATAATTAAATTAATTATAATATTTTTAATTTAAACTAGTCTTCAAATAAGAAATTACCTTTTATATTTAATAGAACAAAATGTTCAATCATGACTAAATGTTAAAAGTAATTAATTTATTTTTAATTTTTCATCAAAAAGATAGCAGTTAGCATTCTTTATAAACTGATTTATAATAAATAAAAATAGATATGGAAATAAAAAAAAACAATGTGTTAGAAATTATTTGTCATTAACTAAATTTTAAAATTGCAAGTTTAAAAAATAGGATATTATATTTTATTTGGATTTTATTATTATTGAATTTATGTTTTATTTTTATTTTTATTTTTAAATCAGATAGAAATGGTAGTGAGAAATTAACGGGCTAAAAAATAATTAATGATTATTTTAATTTTAAAATTGCAAATATAAAAATAGTATATTATATTTTAATTGGATTTGATTATTTTTAGATTTATAGTTTATATTTCATTTTTATTGCATTATTGATTTATAGTTTATTTGTATTTTTAAAACTATAGAATTGTATTGACATCAGTAAGTCACTGTGTTAAAATTATTTAAAATTATTTAAATTTAAAAACTGCAAATAAATAAAGGATATTATATTTTATTTGGATTTATTTTTTGGGGTGTATATTTTATTTATTTTATTTATTTATTAAAGCGGATACATATTGAAATAATAAATCAATGTGTTAGAAATTATTTGTCGTTATTTAAATTTAAAAATTTCAAATATAAAAGCAGAATATTATATTTTATTTAGATTTTATTATTATTGGGTTTATGTTTTATTTGTAATTTTTAAAGCAGATAAAGTATGGAAATAAGAAATCACTGTGTTAGAAATTATTTGTAATTATTTAAATTTGAAAAAAAAAAAATCCAATAGGATATTATATTTTACTTTGATTTCTTATTGTTCCATTATTGTGTTTATAGTTTTTGTATTTTTAAAAATAGAATTGTGTTGAAATAAGGATTCACTCTCTTAAAATTATTTATGATTATTTTAATTTAAAAATTGCAAATAGAAAAATAGAATATTATCTTTTATTTGGATGTCATTATTATTAGGTTTATGGTTATTTGTAATTTTGAAAGCAGATAAAGTATGGTAATATGAAATCAATGTGTTAAAAATTCTTTGTGGTTATTTAAATTTTAAAAGTGCAAGTAAAATAATTATACAATAGATATTATAATAGATAATTTGCATTTTTTAGAGATGAGAAATATGGATAAAGGAAATCATTGTATTAAAATTAATTTGTGGTAGTTTTAATTAAAAAAAATAATAATAAAATAGTTATAAATCAAAGTCTAGGGCCCCAAATTATTTTCAAATGTTTAAAATAAAGTTCGCTTAATATCATTGATGAAAAAGGCTCGTGCTAAATACCTTTCAAAACTTTCCTTTTTTTTTTTTTTTTTCCAGCATCTCATTTTTGCAAAATTCGAAGTTAATTTAGAAAATGTGAAAATAATAATAATAATAATAATAAAAACATTATAAACAACATAAGTTCTGGCCCTGTTTTTGAAGCCGGCCCGCCCGATTTTCGAAAGTATGCAATAAAAAAAATTGCATAATATTTAAAATTTGTTTCAAAAGTAATATCTCATTTATAAACAACTTCTTACGTGGATATAACTGTTAATCCCCAGCACATAATTAATTTTATGGAAATTTATATTCAATCTTATCAAAAGAGAAGTTTTGTATCAAACAAAAATATACTTCCTTGAAAGGATTTTCACATTTTCCTCATCTAACAAGCAAATCTAATGATCATATTAAAAAAGTGCGTTTTATGAATAAATGCGTGATATTTTCAGAAATTGCTATTTATATGCCGAAGAATCGAACAACGTTTTCTATTTCCTATAAAAGGCGCGCTTCTTAAATTATAATCGATTCTTTCCTCAAAAAAATTTCTTGGACACCGTTATATCAAAGATCCTATGCTTTTATAGGAAAAGAGGAAACACCGCTAGATAGCTTTCTATCGGAATAAGAATACATGCCAATTATATCTACTTACAAATGAAAGTGACTTCGTGAATGTGCAGCGCAGAGCCGCAGCATGAGCAGAGTTCATCATGAAAAATAGATATAAGAATCAGTAATGTTATTTTCATATGAAGAGCGAAAAACTCGCACAGAATAAATAAATAAAATGAAAGTTCCAACAAAAAAATATCTAGCTGACACATATGAAAATCGAACAACAAATTATTCCCGCCTCTTCCGATTGGCGCCATATCAACAGGTCGTCGCAGCCAATGCCAGACATAAATATGCAAATATCACAAATTTTCTTTTAAAATAGCATTCTAGTACTAGAAAACAAAAACACGATTTCTGTTTCCCCTTCATTCTGATCAAAATAACATTAAAATAACTTGAGATAAAAGTACGCAAGTAAGGAAAAAAAGTTTTTTTTCCCCTTTTTTTTTCTATGCGAGAATAAATCAAATTGGCAGTTTCAGAAAGAATGTGCCCGAGCCCTAAGACTAGTATAAAAATCGAACCCGATCTCGTGTCGGGCTTGAACTCGGGCTGAGCCCATTTTATCTCTATGTTTAAACCTTGTTTGCGGATTAACACAGCAAAGCATCTTCGAGTCTAATTTTGGGGCGCGCCCATGTCTGCTTTACCCAGGGCCCTAACGAGTCAAAGTAAGGCCCTTGTCTAAAATGCAGGTCTCTATAGGCGGTAGACCCGGGTGCATTGAACCTACCACCCCACCCCAGCCCCGCTCTCTTCCTAAAGAAGAACTTGATATGAAAACCACCTCCGTTTCAGAAGCGAAATTCTTCGAATATCTTACGTGAATCAGAGAAACTTAATACAAAAAAGGCCAATCAAGCAGAAAATGTTGGGTTATGCGAAAAAAAAAAAAATATTTTTTTTTCATGACGATGGGAATAAAAAAAGAAATTCCCACGAAATAGACAAAGTCACCGGAAGCCGACAAAAATACATTTTTGCATTGGAAGCAGACGATATTCTTTTTTGCCCTCTGCCCCTCCTAGTTCCTCGAAAAGGCCGAAAATCGGGGTACCGACAGGGTTGCCAGATAAAAATTATCCATTTATTTAAGCCAAATCGTAGAAGAAAAAAGACAAAAAAAGGAAGGCTCAAACGATATATACAATGGTTATTGCCATTTGTTAAATTATATATATATATATATATATATATATATATATATATATATATATATATATATATATATTTTTTTTTTTTTTTTTTTTTTTTTTTTTTTTTGAGTGGAGAAGGGCTGGGGGTACGGAGGCAGGGAAAGAGGGTCACCTCCTCTAAATCTCTGAAAACGTAACTTTCGGTCAACATTTGTATTTTGTCGATACGGAGCCTACCTGCTAAGACGGAGACCTGCCTAAAGTGGGATATTTTTTTCCTAGTGATTCCGTTTTCATATGCTTTAATGTATATATTTTGGGTATATTATTATATTAATCTTAAGATTTTCAAATTGATTTTTTTAGAAATCATTTCGCTTATATACAGGGTGTCCGAAAAGTCTGGAAATGGTCAAATAACTCGAGAAATCGGATTGAAAAACGGCAAAATGCATGTTCAATATTTTTGAAAAATCTATTTAGGGATATGAAAGTTACCCCCCCCCCCCCAGGGGGAAAGGGGGGCAACTTTGAAATCTTAAATGATGACCCCCATTTTTTATTGCAGATTCGGATTCTATGGGGAAAAAATACGTCACTTTTGTACTGAACATTTTCTTCGAAACATTGTAGATGGCGCTGCAATCGAGTGCAATGCTATGAGAATCGTTACCATTGAAATGTCTGGAAACGCTCGAATAACTCGAGAAATATACATCAGATTGAAAAACGGAAAAATACGTGTTTAATATTTTAGAAAAATGGCAATTTTGATATCCCTAAATAGATTTTTCAAAACTATTGAACATGCATTTTTCCGTTTTTCAATACGATGTTTATTTCTCGAGTTATTTGACCGTTTCCAGAATTTTCGGACACCCTGTATATATATCATACACAAATGGGGGAATAAAAATCAAAAATTAAAATATGAACACATACCTGTTTGAGAAGGAGAAAAGGTGGTCCATAGAAAAGTTAAATCAAATTCGAAAAGTTGGATTAATGAAATATTTTTGGAACTGTAGCAAAATCATCAATCTCAAATTACCACAGATTCCACAAAAAAAGTACAATTTCATCCTTGTATGATCTATAATAAGCTAAAATAATACAAGATTTGGGCAATCGACTTAGAAAATGAATTAAATAAGAGATGACAAAGTTTGAAGTGTAGATGCATTTCCTCATAAAAATCCCAGAAAAACATGCATGATTTGACAAATCTGCACATGTTGCCAAAAACTATTTACAAATTCAGTAGATGAGAAATAAACAACTAGCAAAATATTCAACATCCATGATTTATATATCTATATACAATGCACATTTGGTCATCACGAAAACGTCCGAAATATTGAACCCATTCGAGCCTAATTAGAACAGTGTATAGATCTTGCAAGTAACTTGGACGAGTTCGTTAATCCAGTATGTTGATCATACTGTTTACAGGGACACACAAAAGAAAAGCGTGCAAAACTTGCCATCAGGATAATATCCGAAATATTGACCCAATTCAAACCTAATTGGAAGAATGTATTGTTCTTGACAGTATCTTGGATGAACACGTTAATCCAGGATGTCGATATTACAGCATGTTTACAGGGACACACAAAAGTAAAACATGCAAAACTTGTCACCACGATAACGTCCAAAATACTGAACTCATTCGGTCCTAACTGGGACGGTGTATTGTTATTGCCAGTATCTTGGATGCGTTCGTCAATCGTGTAGTAGATCATGCAATTTGTTTAAAGGGACACACAAAAGCAAAACATCATCACGATCATGTCAGAAATACTGAACCCGTGCAATCTAATTGTGAAGGTGTATTGATCTTGCAAGTATCTTGGATGAATTCATTAATCAAGAATTGTTCTGGTACCCCCTAGGCGGTCACCTTCTGGAAAAACCAGAAAAGAAAAGAGTATAGAATTGACATATATATAATTATAGTAATAATATATATAATTAACATATATATAATTATAGATCTATAAAATGCATCTTTAATTTCGATTTCCGTTTCCATAACATTTTTACCTATTTTTAGAGTTTCGTTCATCTCATGAAACCCTATTACTCCCGCTTCGTTGTCTGTCTGTCACAGAGCCGGTTCTCAGAAACTATATAACTTACAAGCATGAAATTTTGTGTACTTATAGTAGAATATCTACTAGAAAGCTCAAAATCACAAAATTTGAAAAAATCGTATTATTTTAATATAGAGAGATAAAAAACCAAAAATCTAACAGTCTTTTCCTATTCAATTTAAACATTTTTCGTTATAGCAGTTGCCAACCATTCAAAATCTACACTAAAATTCTTTCTACGATAATTCATTTTCTATTGGAAGATTTCCAGGTGAAAAATGAAAATGAAATAAAAAGTTTCACCGATTGAAAAATAAAGATTAATAGGACGTCCTATGGGTCATAAAACGGAAATTTTCAAACATTTCTCAATAATACAAGGAGTATGAGTATGCGTAAATACAGAAAGCAGGTTAATAGGATGTCATTAGAGAATTAAAAAGAAAATTAATCTGACGTCCTATTGGAAGTTTAACGGATTTTTCAAATGTTTAAGAATAATACAAAGCTAGTATCAATATGTGCAATAGAGAATAGTAAATATACGAGTTTGAGGAACGTATTGAATCATGATAAAAACCAAATTATGGAAATATTGGCATATTTTAACATTTTGAAGGTCTCTATACAACATGTTAAGTTATAAAATTGATTTTTTTTTTTTTTATCGCATTTAGTCTACATGACAGATATTATTATGACAGAGTATAATAGAGGGCTACTCCCGCAATCGGAACGGTTCAGATATTCGAAAAAAAAAACGAGAAAAATAGACCGGGAAATTTTTACTTTATAAAAAACATGATTTTTTCTTTTTTGCCAAATGAAATTTATTTGTATTTATTAAAGAAAGGATAAAGTGTTTTGAAAGGAATATTAAGCGAAACCCTTTGTGCGATCTTCGATCACACTTACCCACTTTTTTTTTTTTTATTTATCTTTTGTATACTGAATGACGAACCAAATCTTTTGGAGCCCCCTTCTATTATGTCGCCAGGGGCATATGCCCCTTTCCTTCCGTAATTTCGACTCTGATCTAAACGGGAGTTGGAAGGGAATTTGAAGACTACTTTTGAATATTAATTCCTACTAAAATTACCAACAAATATTTAAAAATGAGTAATGTTAACCCTTTAACCCTTCTTTGCATGAGTTTTTCTTTTACAATTGTTTTTTATACATACAGGGTGATTCATAAAAGATGGGCAGAACTTTAAGGGGTTATAGTACACTTAAAGACAAATAATATTAAATAGGAGACTAAGGGTCCCAGACGTATTCCCAAGGAGATAGGGGGCATTAAAGTTTAGGGTCCGAAATTTCAAATGATTATAAAACATGGAAAAATTGGTCGATTCGTTTGCGGTTTTTGCAAAAAATTTTCTTTATGCCAGTATTTTCTTGAAATAAAATTTTAAAGTTCAATTTCAAAAAATGCCGATAGGGGGCGCTTTAGACTTTGGAGTAACAAACAACTATTTTTTAACGTTATTTTTTGTATTTCTTTAAATGATTTCGAAAGCTTAGACTTAAACTTAAATTTTGATCTAAAAATCTGAGTCCTAACGAGTAGTTAAGTAGCGTAAACTGAAATTTGAAATTTGAAACCCTTCTCCCCCCAGAACAAAAATCAGTTATTCCCGATCTTTGTGTCGTAGATTAGGCTCTAACTACTGCCGCGTTTTGCTAAAATTATTCTTTATGTCAGTATTTTCTTGAAAATAAATTTTAAAGAAAATTTTCAAAAAATTTCGATAGAGGGCGCTTTAGATTTTGGAGTAACGAACAACTATTTTATACCGTTATTTTTTGTGTCTCATTAAATTCTTTCTAAAGCTTAGACTTAAACTTAAATTTTCAGCTCAAAATCTGAATCGCTGAGCGTGGTTCAGTAGCGAGGGGAGGGGGTTCAAATTTCAACTTCTGAACATAGTTCAGTTTACCATGTCCACACATTGTGTGCTGTGATACGAGGTAAAAAGACACAAATTAGGATTATGTTACCAAAGCATATTTATTAACATGTAATCACAATAAATGTTCAAAATTGTGACCACCAGAGGTTATGCACGCAGAACAACGGCGACGAATGGAACGGCGAACATTCGCGAAAACATCAGGCTTTTCGAGCACTTCCCCTACAGCGGCGGAAAGTCTGGCGACCAGTTCCTCGGGGGATTCAATGGGTGTCTCATACATAAGAGCCTTCAATCGCCCCCAAAAAAAGAAATCGAGGGGTGAAAGATCTGGCGAGCGAGCAGGCCAAGCAACAGGACCACCTCGACCAATCCATCTGTTCGGAAATGTGATGTCCAGATAGTTGCGGACGTCTCGTACGTAATGGGCTGGCGCTCCATCGTGCTGGAACCACATGACCCGCCGGATGCGTGGAGGAACAACGTTTAACAGGTCTGGCAGCACATGTTGCAGAAATGTGAGATATGTTTTACCGTTGAGGCGTTCAGGAAGAAGGTACGGTCCGATTAGGTGGTCTCCGAGAATTCCTGCCCAAACATTGATGGAAAAGCGTCTCTGATGAGCATGTGGATACGTAGCATGTGGATTGACATCCGCCCATACATGTGCATTGTGTGTGTTAAATGTACCTTCACGTGTGAAGGTACATTCATCGGTGAAAAGCACAGTTCGTCCAAAATGTGGATTTAGCGCGTTCTGCTGCAGAAACCAGCGGGCGAATTCAATACGATTTGGATAATCCCCTGGAGACAGTTTCTGGACTCGTTGCACATGAAACGGGAGCAAATGTTCATCCTTCAGTACCCTCCAAGTCGTGGACTGTGAGGTATCCACCTGGCTAGCCACTGTTCGTGTACTTGTACTTGGCTGCGCCGCTACTACATCCAGAATGGCTTCTGCAACAACTACTGATTCGTCCTTTTTTGCACGACCTGCATTCGACCGGGAAGCGAGAAATGATCCCGTCTCACACAACTGTCTGTGCAAGCGCTCGAAAGTTTTGCGGTTAGGCAACCGCCTGTTAGGAAATCGCTCTCCGTACATTCGTTGTGCCTCTGCACCATTTCCATCTGCCGCTCCGTAAATTAAATGCATCTCAGCCTTTTCCTTATTCGTGAAGGGCACCATCTTCCGATTCATTACTACAGCGACTTACACTTGACTCACCGTTCAGTGGTTTTTATGCCTGAATCGTGTCGAAATTTTGCATACGTGTTCTTCTTCTTCCCCATTTGACATTTGCATACTTTCTGTTTCCTTCTTCACCTGGTGACTAGCGTCAGGAATGGAGCTTTAACGTTTGCATGAGCGACGTTTCCAACTGTGCCAGTGCCTTTATGAGTGAATTCCGACTATGCAGTCCTTGACGAAAGTTGTATTTTTGCCTCGTATCACAGCACAGAATCGTTGGGCATGGTTAAGTAGTGCAAACTGAACTGTTCAGAAGTTGAAATTTGAACCCCCTCCCCTCGCTACTGAACCACGCTCAGCGATTCAGATTTTGAGCTGAAAATTTAAGTTTAAGTCTAAGCTTTAGAAAGCATTTAATGAGACACAAAAAATAACGGTATAAAATAGTTGTTCGTTACTCCAAAGTCTAAAGCGCCCTCTATCGGAATTTTTTGAAAATTTTCTTTAAAATTTATTTTCAAGAGAATACTGACATAAAGAATAATTTTAGCAAAACGCGGCAGTAGTTAGAGCCTAATCTACGACACAAAGATCGGGAATAACTGATTTTTGTTCTGGGGGGAGAAGGGTTTCAAATTTCAAATTTCAGTTTACGCTACTTAACTACTCGTTAGGACTCAGATTTTTAGATCAAAATTTAAGTTTAAGTCTAAGCTTTCGAAATCATTTAAAGAAATACAAAAAATAACGTTAAAAAATAGTTGTTTGTTACTCCAAAGTCTAAAGCGCCCCCTATCGGCATTTTTTGAAATTGAACTTTAAAATTTTATTTCAAGAAAATACTGGCATAAAGAAAATTTTTTGCAAAAACCGCAAACGAATCGACCAATTTTTCCATGTTTTATAATCATTTGAAATTTCGGACCCTAAACTTTAATGCCCCCTATCTCCTTGGGAATACGTCTGGGACCCTTAGTCTCCTATTTAATATTATTTGTCTTTAAGTGTACTATAACCCCTTAAAGTTCTGCCCATCTTTTATGAATCACCCTGTATATTAAATATTAGACACCAGAAATTTTAAGATGGATTTTTAACTTTGTTCAGCAACATAGTTCACGGGAAATCTACTAGATTAATATTTCTATATAAATATAGTGGTGGCGAAGAAGTTGATTTATTTATTAAAAGTTAAATAAACAGTGATGGAAATTTCCATCACAATGCAAAGAAGGGTTAAAGCCTAGCGTTGCATTATGGTCGCAACATAGCTCTCAAATGTTTCTTGTTTGCATACCAGTCATTCTGAAGGGAAATATTCGCTTTCTTTGATCACAGAAACTCTGTTATAAAACACGACAAAAACTTTTATACTGAAAAATTAGTCTGAAATTCCATTTTGAAGACAAAAATAATTCCGTCGTTAATGGGTTAAAAGTACTTCAGAAAATCAACAAAAAAATTTCCCAGAAAAACAGTTAACAATATTTTGAAGCCTATTACAATTTAAAAAAATCAAGTTGGAAATTGTACGTTAAACGTGACAAATGAGGTGCGCGTTCGTTTCGTGCTAGAACTAGTTTTACAATGTAAAAAATCATCGTTATTATTTCAGTGAAATTAATTATATCGTGTGCTATGAACGAAATGAGGATGCCTTTTTATTTTTTTCTTATTACGTATGCTATACTTACAGATGCGAATTTTTTTTTTTTCGACACCAGACAGCGCTGTCAATTTACCCTGCAGATCTTGCTTTGCGAAGAATGACCTCCATGGTTAATATTTCTATGACTCACGATGAATGAATATTTTGTTTATTTACTTTAATGGATTGAGATATTCGGCTGTTAATCTCATTTTCAATGAAGTTATTGCAGAATGTATACATTTTTTAATGTAACGCATCCTCAAGCAAACTATTTTTTTTGAACGATCTTTCTAAAAATGTCACTTTTACCCCATTTTATTCGAAAAATTAATTTTGAATAAAAATGACCGTTTGGCCTATGGAAAAAGATGGGGTTAGCCCGTATTTGTTTTCCTTCGTCACATGACTTGCGCTTTTATCATATAGATTACGTAGGATAAGATTGAATAGAATAAAGAAACTTTTATGAATATCTTTTTAAGTTTTGATTCGATTTTCATAAAATTTGAAATGACTCGACAAAATTCAACAACGATAAGATATATTAAATTTCAAACCATTCGGTTGGGTAGTTTTTGGGCTGTTATAAGCAGACAGACAGACAGATGGACGGACTAGACGACGACTATGGTTGCTACGTATTTATATAATTACGAACGCACCTAAAAGGAAAATCCAACATATACGCGACACGGCCTTAAAAAAGCCAATATGGCAACCCTGGTACCGAATGTCCGACATATAGAAAAAACACGGCGAGAAAAAGATTCCGAAAGAAAGAAAAAAAAAAAGACTGAGAAAGAAATACGAAAAAGAAAGTAAGAATATGAAAAAGAAAAAAAGTGAATGGAGTTATTGGTGGGGCACATTCCAGAGCGGTCGGGGAAGGTACCTTTTTTTTTTTGGTGTGAGAGACCTACGCTCGTTTCCCGGAACCTATTGACAAAGTTTGTATTCTGAGAGGGGGGCCGTATACATATGGCAGTTTCGCAACCAGGTTCTTCACCATGGAGAGATTTTTATTACTTACCCATCATACGTAGTATAGGGTAGATCTTGTCATCTTTTTAAAAATCGTTTTTTTTTTTTTTTTTTTTTTTTGACGGATTGACACGTTTCAGATATTGAAGATTCCGAAAAACATATTTTTAGGGAAAAAAATTTGCCGTCCGTCTGTCTGTGTGTGTGTATGTGTCTGTGTGTGTGTCTGTAAATGCTCTATCTCCCAAACAAATTGTGATAGAGACTTGCAATTGGGTATGTACTTAGCATGTAATAATGGGAAGAAGCCTATAAAATATCTGTAACCTCGATTAACCGGAACTCTTTTTTTCGGACTCTCGAAAGAGTCGTTCTGATAAAAGGTATATAAAAATTTTCGAAATTGTTTATTTTAAGGCGTGACTATAAAGACTATAAAAAAAAAAAAAAAAACATAAGTTTTGCTTTAAGAATGAAGTTGATCGGATCATGAGTTGTCGAGATATTTGTAATTATATTTTCCACACTCATCGATTTTTCATGACCCTGTATTTCATTCCAATTTCAATTCAAAGATATATTTTAATTGGAAATGAGCCACTTCATCCAACGCAGTAAACCGTTAGTGAATAGGATTATAAATGTTGGAGTTATAAGGATGTTTCTTTTACGCCATTCAGCCGTAGAGCATTTAAAGTTTAGGACGTCATCGAGCCACGATTTTATTCGAATGGCAATGCATTTTATAAATAGTTTACATATGTTTTATTTTCATATTTGATATTATGCCTAGCCATGATGGATAAGTATTACGGTGGCCGCCAACGACTAACCAAGATTCGGTAATATATATATATATCAATGGATATATATCCAGGGACCGATTTACAAATTTGGGGGCCATGGGCACAGATGTGTATGGGGGGCCCCCTTGCACCGATGCTTACAGAGGCCTTGAATAAAAAAATATATATAATATCGATAGCAGTACTTATTAAGATAACCACTATTGACTTTAATAATTTCTTTGAAATATCAATTCAAAAAATTAAATTTGATAATCATTAATTTACTTTTAAATAATTATTTGATAATTATGAATTTTTAATTGAATTTTATAATAAACTGTGTGGTGCTGATTACCTTTCTCTATGAAAGTCTATATATCTGGAATGATAGAGTATGCAGCGACTAATAATAAATTTACCACAGTACCAAGCTATAATTATTTAAAATATTAGCATATTCTATTAAATAACTTTTTCTTTCAAATACAAGCTTTCACTGAAAAAAAATATAACTAAATTTATACAAGTAACTAGCACAACCACATGGCTTTGTCCATGTTAACCATGAGGGCCTTACAGGTAAACTAAGTAAAAATAAAATCATATGGCTATCCCAAACACGGAGTTCTGTACATTCCTGCACATAAATTGTTAAAAGACAATCAGAAAAAAATGAAGTTACTTTGACAAATCATAGACAATCTTTGAACAAACAGATTTTTCCAGTTTAAATTTGTTTTTGACAGTTAAAACAGTTTTGCCCTATAATTGAAAAATCTACAGTAGGATTTGGGGAACCCTGAAAATCGGGGGCCGTTGGACCGTGCCCCGAATGCCCTGCCGTAAATCAGGCACTGTATATATCCGATCTTTATTTTCAAAATATCATTGTGTATGATATTTTTTAATACTTTCATTCGAAACAAGTAAATGAATTTTTTTAGCTGTTATTTTTTTAGCTGTGTCATTCTGTAGGTAAAGAAATTTTGCCTCAGGCAAGGAATTTTTTAGTCCCCTCCTCCCAGTCCTAAAAAAATTAAAATAAAAATAAATAAAGAAAGAAATATCCTTTTCAAGCTTTACGTTTCAAGCTTAATTTTTAAATGTATAACCAATAGTATTACGTGGAACAAAAATATTAACTTAGAACGGCCATTGATAGATAGACTGTCTAATTTAGATAGCCATTTGTTTACAGCTTCACTGGAAAAACTAGTCGTTGGGGGTGACCGTAATACTTACCCATCATGGATAGGCATAATATAAAATAGGAAAATAAAACGTGTGCAAACGATTTATAAAATGCATTGCCATTCGAATAAAGTCGTGGCTCGATGACATCCTAAACTTTAAAGGCTCTGTGCGTCTCATTGCGTAAGAGAAACATCCTTATAACTCCAAAATGGATAATCCTATTAACGAACGGTTTACTGCGTCGGATGAAGCGTCTCATTTCCAATTAAAATATATCTTTGAATGAAAGTTTGAATGAAATACAAGGTCATGAAAAATCGATGAGTGTGGAAAATATAATTACACATATCTCGGCCCCTCATGATCCGATCGACTTCATTCTTTATGCAAAATTTATGTTTTTTATTGGCTTTTATAGTCACTTCTTAAAATAAACAATTTCGAAAAAAATTATAAACCTTTTATCAGAACGACTCTTTCGAGAGTCCGAAAAAAAGAGTTCCGGATCATCGAGGTGACTGCAATTCAATAGGCTGCTTCTCATTATTACATACTCAGTACATACCCAATTTCAAGTCTCTATCTCAATTTTTTCGGGAGATAGAGCGTTTACAGGCACGAAGACAGACGGACGGCAAATTTTTCTTCTAAAAATATGTTTTTCAGAATCTCCAGTGTCTGAAACGTGTAAATCCGTCAAAAATGTTTTTTTCGATTTTTAAAACAATCACAAGACTTACCCTATACTACGTATGATGGGTTAAGTAAAATGTTTTTAAAATATGTCACGAATCCCCTTAAAGTTAGAAACATACTGTGCTCACCATAGAGGTCTGCACGGGGCGGAATTTCCAGGCCCGGCCCGATGCATAAATTAAAAGTTCGGCCCCGGCCCAACCCGGCCCGTTTGTAATTTCGCGGTTCAGGGCCCGACCCGTGTAAACATCAATGAAGACAGGCCCGGCCCGGTCCGACCTGTGCCAAAATCAATGAAATTCAGGTCCAACTCAATTTCCACATAAAATTCCAATTTTTCTTAACATACAATTAAGATTCTTTTCTAGAATACTTAATACATATTTATACATATGTATAGTATATTTTAGAGTGCTATATGTTCAGAAACCAAATCATACAGAATAATAGCTTTTGAAGCTTTATACAAAAAAAAAAAAAAAAAAGAAGAAGAAGAAGATTTTTGAAAATATTTTTCTGTAGTTTATTAAGTTATATTTCTAAAGATTCCATTACCAAACGTTGATTATCACTATTATTATTTTTACAAAACAAATTGCCTACCCGTGATACGTCTCTGGGAAAAATTAAGTCCGTTACCTGCCGTCATGTAGGCCCGGAAGGTAGAAAAAATATAAACCCGATCCAGCCCTAGTCTCGCGAAAGTCATATTAGTTGAAAATGGTTCGTATTTTGTCGGCTTCGTTTAAATTTTTACATCGGATCGCTTAAATGTAAAATTAATTTTGAAATTGGTATGTGATAGCGACAGTGATGAATTTAATTTGTTTCAAAGACGGAAAAAATATGTTAAACTTCCAAATATTCTGATTCTGACGATGCAATGAAAAAGTTTAAGGGGGTCCGAGACACATTTAAAAAAGAAAAAATTATTTATTGAGTTAAAATTTTGAAATTTTTTGTGATGGTTAACCATATCATCTGTAAACAAAATCACATGATAAAACTTCTCATAACTTTTTTTTAAATTTAAATTTAAAATTTATTAAAAAGGTGGAGTAATTTAAAATCGTTATAAATCGAAATATTATTTGTAGAATTTTTTTTTCATTTAAATAAACAGAAATATATAAATTTTAATTTTGATTCAGTATTTAAAAAAATATTTTTATTTTTTTTGAAAAATAATGTAACTTAAAAAAAAAAAAAAAAATCATATTTTCAAAAGTAAATATTTTTTTCAAATTTGCTGAATCCAAATTAAAGTAAAATAACTGAAAAAGACATGTTCCAAGTTTGAACCATTTACCTTTAACTGTTTTTGACTTATAACGATTTAAAGACGAGAATGCGTAAAACAACCCATCATGCAGAAAAACGTAAAAACGTTTCCATGACAACCACTACTTGAAAGCTAGATTTTTAAAACAAAAAATTAATATATCCTGTTCTATGTAAGATAGAAACATGATTTAAACGTCATTTTAAGCGGATAAAAACAGAAATTTTTTTAATAGAATAAAATATTTTCCAAAAATTTTATGATTTTTGTGTTCCGGACCCCCTTAAACAAATAAAAATCTAGAGGTCTGTACAGGCCGGAGGCCCGTACCTGGCCGCTAATTATTTTTTATCGGTCCGGCCCATTAAAAATTTTCTCCTAATTCTGCCGGCCCGACCCGTTGGAAAATTTGCTTTCATTTTGCCGGGCCGGGTACGGGCCTCGAGCCAAGCCCGGCCCATACAGATCTCTAGCTCACCATCGCTCATCTTAACTCCTTTATCAATGCAACAGATGGTTTTGGCAAACGCTATTTCACTTATGCAAATGGGACATGGGAATTTTACATGAGTTTGACGCTGTTTTCCTTTACAAATGAGTCGTCTCGCGTTTCACGCATCTCATTCGCTTTGTTCGATTGTGTATGTTATGAAAAATGTCTTTCAGTGAGCGTTCTGTAAATTCCATTGATTCTCTCCGATGATTGCTTTTGCTTTATCTCTTTTGCCCTATCAAAGACAAGTTTGTGTCTTTTCTATTTCACCATTCAACTGCATTTGTTTGATTTGTAAACGGAGGATAGTCCTTTGAAGTCTTCCGCCATTATATGAGGTGTCCCAAACACCGACTTCGGTTTTTATTCCTGAAATATTCATCATAGACAAAATCTAATACAAAGATCAAACATCAAATACAAAGTTTATATATAAATTACATTACATTACATATTATATTACATTATATTATTATACATTTATAATATAATTATATTATATTATATTATATTATAATATAATATAATTATATTATATTATATTATATTATATTATAATTATTATATTACAATATTATATTATTATAATATATTAATTATAGACATATATATATAAATTACATTACATTACAAATTATATTACAATTATATTACATTATATTATTATACATTTATAATAATGTAATATAATTATGTTGTATTATTTTATATTAATTATATTACAATATTATATTATTATAATATATTAATTATAGACATATATATAAATTACATTACATTACAAATTATATTACAATTATATTACATTATATTATTATACATTTATAATAATGTAATATAATTATGTTGTATTATTTTATATTAATTATATTATAATTTTATAATATATTAATTATATTATGTTGTATTATATGATATTATATTATACTAATTATATTATAATAATACATTATATATTATATTACAATTTTATTACATTATATTATTATACATTTCTAATTATATTATATTATATTATATTATATTATATTATATTATATTAATTATATTACAATATTATATTATTATAATATATTTATTATAGACATATATAAATTACATTACATTACAAATTATATTACAATTATATTACATTATTATACATTTATAATAATGTAATATAATTATGTTATATTATTTTATATTAATTATATTATAATATTATAATATATTAATTATATTATGTTGTATTATATTATATTATACTAATTATATTATAATAATACATTATATATTATATTACAATTTTATTACATTATATTATAAAAAAAATGTTTTCAAATTATTTAAAATAATTAAAGACTAAGGGTTTTTTTTTCATCTGTCCCTCTGACCCCTTCTCCTTCGCCTAGAAGACAATTTTTATGTATGTTTTCCCTTTTACATTCATGCGTTCAAAAATTGTTTTAAACGGGAGTTTAGGAGACGGAGAACCGTTATGAAAATAATAATAATAATAATAATAATAATAATAATATATCGCTTTCATTCTTCATTAGAAAAAAAAAAGGGTAGAAATTTATTCTTGAATTTTTAATGTATTTGTTACATTTATGTATTTATTTTATGCCGACATGTTTACAAATTGTATTTCAAGGGGGGGGGGGGATTCTGATAAAAATTTCCCAATTTATCTTATTTCATGTATATATTCATTTAAAAAAAAAAAAAATGAAACACACATTCAGTGGGACAACGGGAGGTTTAGTGGGCAGAGCCCCCCCCCCCCCCTTCCCCAGACCCAGACGTAATATACATTTTTATTCTAAAAATTGAAGCAATAAATAGTTGAAGAGTATTAATGCATGGACTCATGTTTAATATAACAGTACTTACAAGTTAGATTATCGGAATCTTTGAGAAAATCTTATAAGCTTAAAAACATACATATGTAATCTAACATTATAAAACTGTGGATTGCAGGATGTTAAATATTTTGTAAAGTGAAATGAAAGTTAAAATGTCCCGCAAAATCGACGTCGAGGCCACTGATCTGAAGATTTGCTAGTTTAATTTTAACCTTCTAATGCAGAAAGGTAAAATTTCATCTATATCAGAACAATCATTCTGTAACTTTTAATATAATTCACCTGAACTTTTATATATTTTCCTATGTTTTATTGTTTGAAATTTTAAACTTGGTTTACACTGCCGAAAAGATAAATTAAAATTAAAATAAAAAATCTGTTGATATTACAGAAAATGATTGTCTTCCAGGACGCCATTAAAAAAATTGTTTAATTTATGGAAATAATCTGTTTTTATTACGAATATTCAATTATTTCAACAGGTTTTGTCCGTATGTTCGTAATAAATACAGATTATTTCCGTAAAGTAATCAATTTTTTACTGCCGTCTTGGCAGACAGTTTTTATCTGTAAAATGAAAAGTTTTTTTTTTTTTTTGTCATTCTGTCATTTATATTCATTCACCTGAATTTTTATTTTATTTTACTATGTTTCATCGTAGGAAATCTTAAATATTATTACTTTGTACTTACACTATTAAAAAAATAATAATAATAAATAAATAAAATCTGTTGATTTTACTGAAAAAGATTGTCTGCTAGAACGTCACTAAAAAACTCTTTTATTTTACGGAATAAACTGTATTTATTACGAATATTCATTTATTTTAACAGGTTTTGTCCGTAAGATCGTAATAAATACAAATTATTTCCGCAAAATAAACAGTTTTTTACTGGCGCCTTGCCCAGTAAAAACTGTTTATTGTACGGTAATAATCTGTATTTATTACGAATATTCAGTTATTTCAACAGGTTTTGCCCGTAAGTTCGTAACAAATACAGATTATCTCCGTAAAATAAACAGTTTTTTACTGGCACCTTGGCCAGTAAAAAACTGTTTACTATACGGTAATAATCAGTATTTATGACGAATATTCTGTTATTTTAACAGGCTTTGCCCGTAAGTTCGTTATAAATACAGATTATTTCCGTAAAATAAACAGTTTTTTTACTGGCGACTTGGCAGACAGTTTTTATCTGTAAAATCAACATAATTTTCATTTTTTTTTTTTTTTTAATAGTGTATACGAGAACTCTGTTATAACGTGCGATTACTGTGGTCCCTTCGTCCGTCGTTATAACCGAGCTCGATTCAATAAAAGTGTTATTGTGTTTATGTGGGGTAAATAAATATGTGTTTTTTCTTATCCTTACAGGTGTGTGTGTGTGTGCCTATGTTTAAATGTGGATATGTTCGTTCTAAGGATATTATTTCTTGATGAAATGTAACATTCACGAAAAACAACAGTTAATGAAACGAATTGACTCAGGTGAGTGTTTTGGATTTTTTTCCTTCTATGCATTTATAGTCATTATAGAATGAATAATTACGCTCACTTTACGGTGTATAAGCAGCTTCTTTGTATAGAACGCAGAGACGGATCCGATCCTCCATTTAGAGGAGCATTTTTATTGGGGTGGGGGGGGGGTGTCACATGTCTCTCCTTAGAAGTGAAATAGTTTTCAAGGAGTACTTAGAACTCCTTAAATAAACAAAATACTCCTTAAAAATGCTACTTAAATTATCGTGAAGTACAATTTAGCATTGAACAATAATTTAATTGAAGGGTACTTTTCGGTTAGCCGGGCGCCAGTGAAATTTATATATCTATGTATACATATATATACATATATATATACATACACACATTTATATATGCATGTATATATATATACATATATATACACATACATATATGTGTGTATGTATACATATATATGTATATATAGATATATACATTTCACTGGCGCCCGGCTAACCGAAAAGTACCAATTGAAGTATACAAGAATAGACAAGTTGGAAATTGTACGTTAAACGTGACAAATGAGGTGCGTTCGTTTCGTGCTATAACTAGTTTTACAATGTAAAAAATCATCGTTATTATTTCAGTGAAATTAATTATATCGTCTGCTATGATATGAGGATGCCTTTTTTTTTAATTACCTATGCCATGTTTACAGATGCGAATTTTTTTTTCGACACCAGACAGAGATGTAAAATTCACCATGGATATCTTGCTTTGCGAAAGATTACCTCCATGGTTTAATATTTCTATGACCCACGATGAACGAATCTCCTGTGTTTATTGACTTTAATGGATTGAGCTATTCGGCTGCTAACCTCACTTCCACTGAAGTTATCTCAGAATCTATACATTTTTTAATAAGTAACTCCTCTCTCATGCAAACCATTTTTTGGAAAGATCTTTCTAAAAATGTAACTTTTACGCCATTTTATTCGAAAAAATAATTTTATATAAAAATGGCTTCTTGGCCGCTTAATGACCGCTTGGAAAGAGATATGGTTAGCCCGTATTGGTTTCCCTCAGTCACATGATTTGCGCTTTTACTATATATAGATTACGTATGATAGGATTTAATACCATTAAGAAAACTTTTATGAATATCTTTATAAGTTTTGATTCGATTTTCATAAAATTTGAAATGACTCGACAAAATTCTGCAACGATTCTATATATTAAATTTCAAACCATTCGGTTGGGTCGTTTTTACGCTGTTATATGCGGACAGACGGACGGACTAGACGACGACTACAGGTATGCTACATATTTATATAATTACGAACGCACCTAAAAGTGGAAAAATTACACGGATAATAATGCTACTTATAACGATTATAATCAAATAGCAATTAAGAAAATGACGAAAATTATTGTTACATATTCGTAAATTACAACTTAAAAAGTTTTTTTAATAACACAAGCAAAGTTACATTTGGGTAAAGTGGCAACTCAAAGCGCTATTAATCAAATAACAATCATAATCAAATAATAATTAATATTAACATTTTATCAAATTTATCAAAAAATTATTTATGAATTATGTAATATATGTGTATCTGACTTTGTACTCATAAATCATTAACAGCTTATTGGATATTTTTTATAAAATTTTAATATTAATTATTATTTGATTATGATCGTTATTTGATTAATAGCGCTTTGGGTTGCGACTTTACCCAAATGTAACTTTGCTTGCGTTGTTAAAAAAACTTCTGGAGTTCTGATTTACGAATATGTAAGGGGAAGATCGGGTAGCCCCGGTCACTTGGATAAATTGCAAATAAAAAACAAATGGATGAAAATTCTGTCTTTTCTTTATACTTTAAATAAAATTACGAACTTCTTTAGTGATTTTAATTAAACATTGCTAATAATATCGAATTATTTAACGAAATATCCTGAAAATAGTTTGGCCTTATTTTTTTGCCGTCACAAGAAACGGCGGGTAGCCCGGGCATATTAATCAATGGTGTCCCAACCTTTTTTTGGCCTTACAAACATCACAATTATAATAAAAATCCGATGCATCTATATAAACACAATCTTAATGTCTAATAAAGATAATCTAAAATAAGATCTAATTGATATTTCTTAATAACCTGCAATAAAGTTTGACAGAAGCAACGAAAATTTATTGACAATTTATTGAAAACACTCACTCACGACTAACTTACTCGACGCCCACGTCACAATTAAACTGTATTTGTTTCGACTCTAGAAGGCATTCATTTACAATAACTTTTTATTTACGAAACACTTTGAATTTCTTAGAAATTGAAATGTCCGTGGTTACCCGCCGTCCGCGGCTACCCGATCCCTTAATCATATTTTTCGCCATATTCTTAAATCAAAAGTTATGAGGTAACGAAACCGGGACAATCATTTATAGACGCCCTGTATATATTTTTTAAAGAACGAATCGACCAATCCGCGGTTCATCAAAACATCGAACGAGTTCCGAAAGTTTATAATCCGCTGTATAAGACTAAGACAGCAAAATATTCGTCTCAGGAAGCTAAGTAGGGTCTTCTTCACTGATCGGAAAAGATCGATTGATTGCCATATTTATGTATGGTTTATGCGTTGAATTGTACTAGTTCAGATCAACAAAACAAATGGGTTCTATTGCAGTTTCAAAATTATTTTTCGTTCTAATCTAATCAATAAAAACTTGTAGACATCATACTTGTTCATGCGATTTACGTTCATTGGTAAATGAAAATAAAAAATAAACAATCTCTGAAAATTCTAAATATTGACTACTAAGGTCATCATCCCTGTAACAAAATAATATGTGGTTCAAATGTCCATAAAAATTCCTTTCTCAATGTGCCAGATCGTTTGAAAAAATCAGACTCCTTCCGGTTTGTGTCATCAAACTTTCATTGGTGTTCAAAATACATTAAAAATATTTAAAATTACATTCGTAGATATTCTCAATTCTTTAGCGATTATTAAGTAACCAATAATAACTGATTTTTGCAAAAATATTGACTTTAAAGGTCATTAACTCTTATTGTAAAATACTATAATTATGTGGAACCACTGTTCAAAAAAATTCCTTTCTCAATGAACCAGATTGTCTACGAAAGTCAGATTTTTTCTTGCTTCTGTTGGCATCCATCTTTCATTGCTCTTCAAAATACATTAAGAATATTTAATATAGTATTTTTTGATAGTCTCTGGTGATTATTAAGTGACCAACAATAATTGTTTTTTGCAGAAATATTTTGAGTATTAAAGGACGCTAACCCTGCTGTGAAATGATGTAATTAAGCTGAGGTTTCGATTAAAAAATTCCTTTCTCACTGCGCCGCAGATCGTCTGCGAAAATCAAGCTGTTTTTGTTGTTTCTGTTGGCATCCATCTTTCATTGGTGCTCAAAAAAAGCATTAAGAATATTTAAAATTGCATTTTTTAAAAATCTCTGGTGATTATTAAGTGATTAACAATAACTCTTTTTTGGAGAAATATTTTGAGTATTGAAGGCCGCTAACCCTGCTGTGAAATAATATAATTAAGCGGATGTTTGATTAGAAAATACCTTTCGCAATGCGCCAGATCGTCTGCTAAAACCAAGAATTTTATCTTGTTTCTATTGGCATCAAACTTTCATTTGGTGTAGCAAATTATTTGCTATTGCTGGTATCCAAATGATTTATCAAGCCAATTTTGGGGAAAACATGTTGATTTTCTTATTTTAATAATGTTGTGTAACGCATTATTACAATCATCTGTCATGAGATACCCAATTAAATGTCTTAAGATTTCTGATTATAAGCGAATAATTTATTAAAGGATTATTCAGTTTCAGTTTTCAGCAGCTGGGAAATGACGCATTTTGTAGAATTCTTTGTTGCCTATCATTTATTTCTGTTTACATTAAATGATGTTGCGTCCGCCTGCGTGTGCAAGTTTCTTGACGCCTTCCGTGCGGCATGTAAATAGAACTGAAAGAATCAAAATCTTAGAGTTTCCACGTGATATCCCATCTATCAGCATTGCCAACCACAATTTATAAATTATTGACCAGTGATTCACGCTAAGCTGCTAAAGAGTTGCATGTTTAGGCGAGAAGGGAATTTACTGCGGTGCGTATGTTGATGCATATGTCTGCTTTTATTGCAACAAATTATCTCTATACAAAGAGAGAACAATTTTAATATTAATTACCTCTTTTAGTAAACATAAATAGAGGGCTTTATTTCTAAGAAAAAAAGTACCGGAGCCCTAATATTCTGCAGTACTAACACCCGTGGCGTACCCCTCCCCCTCCCCTCCGCCGTCACACCAATCTGCATATTTATATTTCATACATTATTTTCAAAATTTAAAGCATTGTTTTTTTTATTTAGCGAAATAAAAATTTTAAATACATCAATGTGCGTATTACTTAGCTATCAACAATTCCACTTTTTAGTTATGACTACTTCCAAGTAGAAACCTTGGCCTAATTTTAATGTTAATGAATCGCAGAATCCTGCGAATAAATAAGCTCAGCTTTATGATTCGGAAAGAGTGTTAACAAAAAAAAAAAAAAAAAAAAAGAATAGTTCGCAGCTATGCAGAATAGAAAAAGACTATTTCTGTTGACTCTTTAATCTAATCAAAATAGCATTCAAATGATTTGAAATGGAAATAAATAAAATTTTGAATTAAGACAGATGGAACTCGAGCCTGCTCAAACCCAAAGACTAATATAAAAATCAAGCCCGTTTCATCTCCATCTCTTACGTGACCGACACATTACGTCACTTATAAGTTATTTTGATATAAAAGAAGGCAAAAGATCGGAGATGGGGAGGGAAAGGAAAGGGTCATTTAGCATTCGTTTTTCGGAAGCGTTATGGCACTGGGCTCCGGAGCGCAGTGTTTATGAGCTCCGGTGGGCTCCGCCGCAAATGAAGCCCTGAAATAGGTATATGGTTAAATGAATCACACTTATGCACATGATGTAATAAAGCGACAGATTCCAACAGACACAGAGGTATATTTATGAACTAGAACGTAAACAGCGCACTAAAATACACTAATAAGCCTGACACTAGTTATTAAAGATTAATTTTTTTTCTGCGTGTCTTTTTTACTTTCTTCTATCTATAAAAGAAAAAAGTATTGGATTGAAGAAAATTTTCGACTTCCAGTTTTCGACTGATTTATACCTTTTAGAAGGTTCTGAACACGATTTGATTATCACTTTATTTTAATATCTTTACAAGAAAAAAATATTGGATTCGTGAAAAAATTCGACTTCCGGTTTTCGACGGATTTATACTTTTTAGAGGGCCCTGAACACGATATACATGTTTTTAGAAAATATCTGTCTGTGAGTCTGTCTGTCTGTATGTATGTAACAAACATTTTGTGGGCGCTCTATCTCAGGAACTCATGCAAGGAATTTAATAAAACTTTAGATCCAGTTAGTCCCTTATATAAATGGGTGCTGATTAGTTTTTGGTTTAACATGCTCAACAGGTGGCGCTACTAGGCTACATTTTTCACGATTTTCATGATAGCTATAACTCAAGAACGAATGCACAGAATTTCATCTAACTTCAGATTCTGACAAACCTTGACATAAATAGATGGTGATTACGTTTTGGTGTCAATGTCCCAACAGGTGGCGCTGGTATGCTACTTTTTTTACGATTTTCACGATAGCTATAGCTCAAGAACTAATGAACAGAATTTCATCCAACTTCAGATTCAGTTACACGTTGACTGAAATAGTTGTTGATTAGGTTATGGTGTCAATCTCCCAACAGATGGCGCTGCTATGCTGCATTTTTCTGGATTTGCACGATTTTATCGATAGTCCTATCTGAAGAACGAATGCACGGCATTTAACAAAACTTCAGATTCAGTTAGACCTTGACATAAATGGTTTTGTGTATGTGTGAAACTTGATGAGGTATGAGGTTCTAGATAGATAGCCTGAAAGAGCTTTTACTGGCGGAAATCATTTCGCACGATTTTATAGTTAAACGGAAAGAAAAATTACCGAAATTTTTATGGAAGAAATTACACTCTTTTACCCTCTTATACAACAGTCAATGGACCAGTGTAACAGCAACAACAAAATCAAAACTGAACTTTCATGCGCGAAAGAGAGAGGAGGTTTTTTTTCTACATTTCACTTGTTAACAAATTAATCCCTTCGCGACGAGCGGCTTTTACAGAATTTTTAATCGTTTACTACCGGTTTTTCAAAACAGAAAATTTCGCCTAATTGAATCTCAGAAATGCTGTCATTAAATAAGGCAAATTTTACAATGAAAAGTAACTGTTGGGAATAATCGAGGATTCTGAGTGCCTTATGCTTCAGGTATACGTGTCGCTCGTCCCAAAAGGGTTAAAAGAAGTTATTTCCAACTATTACCAATTTCTATCATAGTAATTTCTATAAAAAGTTTATGAAGAAGAACTTCAAATTAGTGAAGAACCGCAGTAACACATGATTAAACTTTTAAAGCACATTTTTTATTTTTTATTTTAAAAAAAAAACATATTTTTAGAGGTTTAAAAAACATTTCTCGGGGCAAATATTAAGGATTTTAAAAAAAGTACCTCTCAACAGGGAATTTTATTTTTAAGAAATGCTAGTAACATGAATCCTTCAAAGGGCGCCATGGCGCTAGAGGTCTGCACAAGACGAAACTTCCAGGCCCGTGCCCGGCCCTGCATAAAAGGTAAAAGTTCTGTCCGAGACCACCGGCCCAGCCCGACTGAATTTCTACAAAATATGCCGATATTTCAGAAGCAACATTATCCTATAGTTAAACTTATTAAAAAAGCACCACTTACTTATGCATAGATTTTATTTTCCGATTACGTTCAAAATGCAATGGAATATAAAATATCATCAATATTAATGACCATTTAAGACAATTACGTACATACACTGATTTAAAAATCTCTGACCGCTCGGCCTACAGGCACAGATAAATTTCGAAGACGCAGACCGTGGGGCGCCTGTTTGTTGGGAATTGCGGGAGAAATGACCTTTTTGCCATGATGCGGCATTTGGAAAGGCCCACTTCGAAACCTACCTTGTTTGCAAGCGGAGCCGGCAGAAATTTTTTATTTTTTTATTTATTTATTTTTTTTTTTTCTATAAGGGTTGGTCCTATAAAAAACTTGTCAATATAAAAGGTTTAGATAATAGTAAGAAGATTTATAATAAATTTAAGCGGATTGGATATCTTGTGAATGGACGAAGTTATGAATTTTTTTGTTCTAAACACCCTCCCCCTTTTTGTCCCCCTTGGGGCCATTTTTAATGCTATCAAAAATCTGTCCTCCATAAATTTTCGGCCTTTTTCCTAGAAGCAATAACTTTAAACGGATTCGATACGTATCATAATTAAGTTCGATACGTATCATAATTAAGACGTTATGGGTTTTTTTCTGTTTTCACAACCCCCCCCCCACACCCCCTTGACTTGTGAAAGATTTTGCCCATTCACGAACTTGACCGGATTTTATGCCCCTTGATTTTATGTATCGGTTTGGAAGAGATGTGTGCAGAATTATGGGAGTTATCGTGTCCCTAAAAAAGTGACACAGATAGATAGATAGATATATAAACTTTTGAACTGGGGGTGGTTTTGGGTTCTGGGAGTCCTGATCGGCGTAGAGCTGCAAAAATGTTTCAAAAATTCCAACTTAGAGGAGAATGTAATAGGTAGTATTTCTTACGAAATCTACCTAAAAATAGACAATTACATTCAAATGAAGATTCAGTATAAGAGAAGAAAAAACAGGAGAGAAGAGAAATCCGTTATAGACAGGTTCCATTCTTAGCAGGTACATCGTCTGTTGCATATGTATTACATTCTTTTTGGAACGGATCACATTTTTCCGTTTAAGACAGGTTTCCCTCAAATACAGGTTCTATTTCACAAGTTTTGCTGCACTTTAATTTTTTTTTTTCGCCTAGAAATGTATGTACTATTCTTCAAAAATAATTTTAATTGTAGAATAATGACCATTTAAAAATCTATGCATTTTTTGCAAAAATTGTTGTGTGCCGTGTCGCATTTTGCTGATTTTTGCAAGGGGCCTGAACATTTCGGCAGACCTCTAAGGAAGAATGAAGTCCAGTTTCAGTTTGGCCCGGAAAAAAGAAATCTTTCTCGGCCCGGTCCAAATCTGTAGTATCAAAAAAAGTTATGTCCGGGCCTCGCCGGAAAAGAGTAAAGATAGGCCTGGAACGGCCCGAGCATGCAGAAAAATGTTAGGTCTGACACGACCCGAGCCAGTAGAAAAATGTTATGTCCGGTCCCAGCCCGAAAAAAGTGAAGACGAGGCCCGCTCGGAAAGAGTAATGACTAGGCCCGGCATGGCCTGAGTGTGTAGTAAAATGTTATGTCTCGCACGACCCGAGCTTGTAGAAAAATGTTAGGCCCTGTGCCAACCCGAAAACAGTGAAAACTAGGCCCGGCACGGCCCGAGCCTGTATAATAATATTAAGTCTGTCACGACCCTAACTTGCAGAAGAATGTTAGGCCCGGTCCCATCCCAAAAAGAGTGATGACTAGGCCCGGCACGGCCCGAGCATGCAGAAAAATGTTAAGTCTGACACGACCCGAACCTGTAGAAAAATGTTAGGCTAGGTGGCAGCTTGAAAAGAGTGAAGACTAGGCCGGACACGGCCCGAGCCTGTATAATAATGTTAGCTCTGGCACGGCTCGAACATGCAGAAAAATGCTAAGCCCGGTCCAAGCCCGAAAAGAGTGAAGAGCAGGCCCGGGTCTCGTGAAGGAAGATTGACCCGAGCCGTGCAGGCCTTTAAGCGTTGGACAGCCCTTGCCTGAAACCATCAAGTTGGCATTTGAAAAAGTTTTGAAAGATACCATAACAGAGAAATGAGACATAAAACAAACTTACTTACCCTATTCTCTATTACCCTATTCTATTGCCTCATTCTCAGAATATACGCGAGAGGTCATCTTCGCCAAAATTCCGAATAAAATGGACGGATTTCTCGCGTTTTTGTGTGCGGGCACTTAAACGACGATAACACGGAACAGGTGTCTGTCACTGACTCATACGCAGAGTTCTCTTTCAGCAATTACCGATACACAAAACTTATTATATTCCGGATGTGTTTAGATTAACACAAACTCAGGAGGCTGAGAGAAAAAAAAATCCCAAAGTTATTCTGATACAATATTAGTATTCTAATAATTTTAGTAATTTTCCTTTACAGGGTCATTCAAAACAATTTCGTTACAATGCGGTATATTTGAATGATGTTACCCTATTTCAAGCATATATTGAAATTAATATATATATAACTCAGGTGCCTTACAATATATCATTCGTCGTTCATTTACAGGGACGAACAACAGAATTCGGTTACAGTACTGTCTATTAACAATAATGGCTGGAAGTGCGTTTTAAGTTGAGTGGTACGCGTTTTCAAATTTAACTCAATGTTTGTTTATTATTCGGTGTCTATAAATTCACTAGATACTAGATCATATGTACAGGGCTACAAAAGATCTCGAGGATAAAGGAAAATTTCAACTGTGCTATACGTTTACTAACTGAACTGTATTTTATATATACTGTATGCAGGGTGTTTCATAAAAGATGGGCAAAACTTTAAGAGGTGATAGTACACATCGAAACAAACAACTTTCATCCAAGAAATGCATGGTCGGAATTAAAACGCAAAGGTGTCTAGAGGACGCCGAAGGTGATGTTGTCATACGAGGCAAAAACACACAAAAGAACGATTAAGTGACAAAAGTAAGTTTAATGACATGTGATTACAATAAGAGTTCAAAACAGTGACCGGCAGTGTTTATGCATGCGGAAGGAAGGATTGGCGAACTTTCTGAAAAATAACAGGCATATCGCGCACTTCCCCTACAGCTGCCGAAAGTTAGGCGACGAGGCCTGATTACCGACGGGGCACACTTCCAAAGGACTTCTAACAAAATAATGTTATATCGTGTCGCGACTTTGGAACGAAATGGCAGCTGCACAGCTACGCGCACGGTTCTGCGCAGCCGGCGAGAATCCCTGCTAAGGCAGCGCCAGCTACAACATCAAACCGAAACTGTATATCAGATACCCACCAGACGACAGACGGTTTAAAGAAGCAGACGAACTAGTGACGTATTGAGAAGCTGTCCTACACATGCGCCACCTATTTGAGACATTTTTTCAGGAATGATTTCCTTCTTGGAAAGGCTATTTCGTTAGAAGTCCTTCTTTAGATCTATGTTTGTGCTTCCACCAGTAAAATTAAATAGAAATTTTCGTCTTATTAAAACTCCCTATTCATGGAACATAACTGCCATGAATAAGGGAAAAAATTCTATTCTTTTTTTACTGGTGGGAGTGTGCCCCGTTGATAGTCAGGCCCTGTGCGTGCATGTACTAAGTCTCCAAATGCGCCAGCACCTTTTATTTCTGACAATGCATTCTTTGATGAAAGTTGTTTGTTTCGATAAGTACTGTAGCGCTATTAAATTAAAAGACTTTTAATTTAATTAGTGCAACATTAATTTTAATAACTCTATTTCATAGTACACAGAAAATTTACAGAACACAGAAGCGACACACATTTAGTACGCCCATTTACTTTGACGGACAAAACTCATATTTTCACGGCGCAAGGGCTGAAGGTCGCTTTCTCTCGAAGAGAGAGAAAATTACCGGACTCCTCGGCTCTCAGCTTAGCACAGAATTAGCCTCTTTTGCCTCTCAAGATTTCAGTTACATACTGTCGATGAATTTCGAGTAGTTCAATGACTTGATATCCCATGTTATGCAGTTACAGCTGCTTTTCAAGTAGTTGAGAGATGTTAAAGTTCTGGTCTCGAGTACTGCGAATTTATCGTGCAATAAAAGCCTATATAATGTCAGATCAGAAGAAGCGAGATAAAATTTATAAGTATTTGGCAAGTCTAATAATCTCTTGAGAATATTTATACGTGTGCATCTGGAGTCGATTTTTAGTTTCAGTTGATGGAAGTAACAACAATCTTCTTGTATACAACTTAAGGCTTCCAGTCAGACTTTGTTACAGTACTATCACCTCTTAAAGTTTTGCCCATCTTTCATGAAACACCCTGTATATATAAATCTGTAGATCATATACAGGACATACAAAAGAATTCGGATATTTTTTCGACTATGGATGGTAATTCCTGAAATTGGGTATTTAGACATGCATCATCATCCCCTTTTATTAATAATCGGGGAAGTTTTGTAGAAGTAATCTGAAAATGTTGGAAAGTACTTCATAAGCTTTGCTTGACTGATGATTTTATGTTCTTATTGTATAATAAATTAATTATTTCAGCAATTGCCTGATGAAATAATCCGAAATGTGAATCCTTGATAAGGAATGGAGTGAAAAAAAGAGGTAATTTGAAATAGATGTCTGGTTCAGCCCGAGAAAAAATCAATAAAATAAGGCCCGATCACGCAAGCTTTAAAAAAAAAAATAAGTAGAAGAAAGAAAGAAAAAAAAATAAAAATAAATCATACTTGAAGCTTAAATTATGAAACACTCTTCAACACATTCAGAAAACTATAACAAAACTTCGCAGTTTACTAATTAATCAAAGTCAAAGTCAAAACTGGCGGAGAGGCTAACCTTTCGGCTTAAGCTCAACTAGCTCCGCCCAGTATTAATTAATCAATTTAGAAAACTCATAACACATTTGGAAACCTAATTTTGGCAATTCCTACCAATAGTCAAATAAAATATCCGAATTCTTTTGTGCAGCCCTGTATAGGATCTATAAATTTGTATATACACTACGAACATGCTAAAATGTACTTCAGTTAAAAAATACATAGCACAAGTGAAAATTCCCCTTTAGCACTTTTCGCCAATAAACGGGAATGTACGAGAGATATTTTGATCAGCTCTGTATAGGATCTGTAGAATTTATACGCACCCATTAATATGTAAAAAATGAGTTATATTTAAAAATGCGTATCACAATTGAAAACGAACTACCAGCAATTATTTTTCATAGACAGTACTTTAGCAAAATTATTTTGAGTCCCTGTAAATGAATGTGTCAGGTTCTTGTCTTACAGTTGAAAGCTATTCTTAAGGGATTAGCGTATTGTATATGCATCTATTGTGTACCGTTGGAGGCTTTATAAGAAAAATCTTAATCCGAAGGGGAACGACAAGAAGTATTTCCATTGCATTTGATAGATAAGAAAGAGAGTGCACCCTTTTATTTAAGAAGACAGAGCAGTCAAGAGGGAGGCACCTTGGAAACAGAGCAGACAAAAAGGTGCTCTGGGGAATGACCAGAGAGGAAGGGGGTTCTAGCGTGGCAGCGAAGTGTGAAGGTTGGTTTTTCAGAGAGCAGCTCTGAGCACGTGTATGGAACGGCATCTCTCTAAAGGAAGAGAGATAGCGTGTGTGAGATCAAGAGAAATCTCGGTTCTGAGTGAAGCAACGTAGTCTAGCGGTACACGTAGAGCGTTTCTGTAATTATTTTGATTTAATATTAAACCGGATACTTTACCTCCGAGTTTAAGTGTAAATATTGTTAATAAATTGTTAATTTAACTTTAATTGAAAGAGTTAAGTTTTTCTTGAATATACATCAAGTATCGTGCCCGATATCACGCATTCATATCGGTGGTGGCAGCATATCGAAAGACCGGATCTATTTCGAAGTTGTGTGGACTGAGAAGTGGAATCCGACAGAATGATACTTCCTATACATATTCTATTCTAGAGTTAGCGCATTATAGTGCACCTCAGTGATAGGTATCCATTTGAAATGTATAAAATACTGTAACATCATTAAAATACGCTGCAAACGATTTTCCCCCATAGACCGTCCTGTAACGGAATTCTTTTGATTGTCCCTGTAAATTAAACGTAAATGCTACACACTTCATTTCCAATACCAAACATGCCATAGTAAACCGTAATAACATATATCAATTACATGACAATCCGAATATATTTACGCGAATAACAGCGCACGGACAAACAAACAAGCAGACAGACAGACAAACCGAATTGTATATTTTTTTACTCACTTGTATATATTTTTTCATTAATCTGTTGCTTAGTATTATCAAAAGCTGATTTTCATATGTATGTGTGTAAATTTAATATTCATTGGTGAAAATGTTGTTTTGTTGAGAAAGTTAAGAGATATATTTCAGGTGTTTTGTAACATAAAATTAATTATTAGCTAGCACGTAGAAATTTAAAGTTAAAAATCTGGCAATATATTCCAAGAATAAAAATAGGTGTTATCAAAATAAACACATAGATATGTATAGATAAAAAAATATTTATTATAGTCATTTAAACAATACATTTATATCAGTTAGAAAGTCATGGGTAACAAAATTCTTTCCTACAATTTTTTTTTTTTTTTTTTTTTTTTTGGAGATCTTGTGTCAATTCTACACTGTTGTGTAAGTAGTTTGAGTAAATGTTCCAGAAACTTAATTTTATAATTGAATAATTTAATTCAGAAATAAAAGAACATATCTTTTTCACTATGTAGAATCAATTTCTAACTAGGGAGTTATACGTTGAAATAGTACACTGCAAAAAATAATTGTTGATTTTACAGTATAAAACTGGCACCCCGGCTGCCAGTATTATACCGTAAAATTAACAGTATTAAACCGTAAAATAAGCAGTAATACGCTGCCGCGCAAGCAGTAATACGCTACCGCGCATGCGCGGTAGCGTATTACACAACACTTTAGTGTAAATCACTCTAATTATGTTTAATATATGCATTCTAATATTTCACATATAAGTATTCACATGTTGTTATTCTTTAAATCTAATGCGTTAAGAACGAATCATTTGGATCAGCCGTTTCTGATAAAGAGTGTTGCTGCTGTTTTGATTCATCTTGGTGTAACATCTATACAACAAAAGAAATATAATTATATACTTAAAAAAATAATTAATGGATAAATAATCATTTATAGATTTTTAACAATAATATAGTAGAATTGACTTTTCGCTAACGGGGAAATTGATTCCTCACTTGGGTTAAAATCAAGAAATTTACTGGAGCTACATATATACAGTTATCTTCGCGCGGAAATGAGAAACGCTGCGTCACTTTTCAAAAAATTATACACTGCTCAAAACAATTAAAGGATATTGCAGTTTTAGGTGGATTTTGTATCTGGGAAACTTTTTAGCTGATTGATACATGGTCGACAGACATAGTAGGTTATATGAGAATAAATTACACATGTTTGGCAGAAAAAAATGCATTTTATTGCGCATTTGTGTACAAAAGGAAAAAAACACAATTTGTGCATATGAGAAAAAAAGAATAAGAAAAGGTGTTTTCTTCAAAGAAAATCATTTTCAGTAGGGGGTATGGTTTCCACGGGCGGCCAGCAACGTTGAACACCTTTGAGGCATGGACTCAATGAGGCTATTAATGACGAGTTGGGGTATTCTGCCCCACTCTTCCAGAAGAGCTCTTTCCAGTTCTTGTAGAGTTTGTGGGGGTTGTTGGCGGCCAGAAACTCGTCTTCCTAGAGCGTCCCAAACGTGCTCGATTGGATTCATGTCTGGAGAACACGCTGGCCATTCCATTCGAACGATTCCTTCCTCGAAAAGGAAATCCACCACCAGGTTTGCACGATGTGGCCTGCAGTTATCGTCCATTAAAATGAAGTTATCTCCGATTGCTGCAGCGTAAGGGACTACAATAGGTCTGAGGATCTCATCCCTATATCGGCGACCAGTCAGAGCTCCATCTCGAATGATGTAGAGGTCAGTGCACCCGTCAATGGAGATGCCACCATACACCAACACTCCTCCACCGCCAAATCTGACACTTTCGTGCACGAACGCAGGATTATTCCTACTGCCACGGTCCCTCCAGATGAAAATACGCCTATTATCCGGATGCACAGAAAAACGGGACTCGTCAGGAAACAGAATATTGCTCCATTCATTTCTCCTCCAGTTGACATGCTCGGTTGCCCACTCCCTGCGGTCGCGACGATGCCTTGATGTTAATCTAACACATACCATCGGTCGGCGAGCATACAGACCTACAGCATGGAGCTGGTTTCGGACAGTCTGAGTTGAAATCGTGGTGCCTGTAGCCGAGCGAAGGTGTTGTTGGAGAAGAGTAGCGTTCATGTTTCGGTGTCTCCAAGCTGTTAACGCTAAATATTCATCTTCATTGGGCGTTGTTGCCCGTCTACGACCTTGCCCTGGACTTCGGCCTGCACATCCACTCTCCAAAAAACGGTTCCAGATCCTGGAAATGACACTTTGTGACACTCCAATGGCTTGCGCTACTTCGGCTTGAGTTTGGCCCCCTTCTAACCTACCAACAATTCTCCAAGCTTCTGAATCTGTCAAATGACTTCGCTGAGACATCGTACTCATCGAAACAAAGCAATCACTGAATGCCGATCATCCTTGTCTTCATTCTCTTTTATCCAGTTGAAAGTCAAATTTCATTCGCTGCCGCTGAAGCGACGTTTTTGACGTCGAACTCAAAATTTGCATACTCCACAGTTTGAAAACCAGAAAAATTTGCATTTGTGATTCTCTTCTTCTATTTTCGGCAAAAAAAAATTTCATTTATATCTTTATATTATATAAAACTTCAAATATCCTTTAATTGTTTTGAGCAGTGTATTATCGTCAGTTAAAGTGATTATGTGAGAAACTGCGCGTGCGTACTTAATAAAAATCATTAGTATAATAAGCTTTGTCAAGAAATTTTGTTCAAATAAAATCTGTATGACTTTAATATTAATACTAAAATATTAATTTTATATATATACTAGCTGCCCGCCCGGCGTTCCCCGGGCCCGAGATAATTACAATGTCAGAGAAAGGCGTTAACCCCCTCCTTCCCGATACCCGCAAATATAACGAATAATTTGTTCAAGAAAACCACCGTCACCTACATTAACGCGATCATTAAAAAAAGAATTATTTTTTTCTGATAATTAGAACATAACAAAGACGCTACGCTAAAATAGCTGGCAGATGACAACACTTCCCATCCTCAATTTCAGATCTATATCTTAATTAGTTATCTAAATTTTTGTTCATTAGTAAAAGTTGCCAATTATTTCCTTTCATTTTCGCAAACTAAATGGAGGGATCGGCCAGAGAAACAGATCTCTTTGTAGTTCTGTTTTTAATGAAAGCAGATCCCTGTCTGAAACTTTCTTGGGTTTTTCTCACTTGCTCCGGCAGATTTTCGGCATAAATTAAGAAAAATTACCGATCGAATTTTTCAAAAATCTTATAGTCGGATGCAGAATTTTTTTTTACGTAGGCTCAGAAATTTTCAAATTGATATCTTAATTAGTTTTCTTAAAATTCGCTAATTAGTAAAATAATTTCGAATTCGTTCATTTCCGTTTGCAAATCCACAACCGCAGTTCCTTTCTTTAGCCATTTTGATTTAAAAGATTAAAAGACGGCATTTTCGATGTGATGTTTAATGATATTCTAATTAATATCTTGAGTAATTATCAAATTATTAAAATTCGGAAACTCAGATGCATATGGTCAGACCTTGGACTACCCACACCCAAATTTTCAGACTTCTAGGTGGGCTAGATTTTGCTAGCCATCGCCAACAGACACGCAGACACACACACACAGAGCGAAACTTTATTAGTATAGATTATATAAACGTAACAGATATACACGATTCCGAATGTTGGATGAAAAAGTTACTCTGCACGGAAGATGTTATTTGGAAATTCACTAATAATTCACTATAAATACAGTATAAAATTTAGTGTATGCGATCATTGTAAAATTTTAAGACTGTCTGCGTATCGCTAATGTTAATAATAGTCTTGGTACCATTGCAGTTCAAAATTTTTTATAGTAAGCCACATATTATTATTTTCTGAGAAGTGATAGCGGCAATGGTTTGGTAATATGATAGCAGTTAAACTTGTGATTTTTTACTTTTTTAGAAAATTTTAAATTTTTCATTAACTTGTAAATTAAAAAAAAATAATAATAACTTTTGGGGATATTTTTTAAATGTTTGTGAAAATTTAAAAAAAAAATTGTAATTTTGAAAAATTTTTAAGAAAACATTAAATTTTTTATGATTTTTCGTTCAATAGTTGAAATTTTTATGTAATAGTTGACATTTTATGTGATAGTGTTTATTTTTAATTGATTATTAGTGTAATTTCATTCTGTGTTAAGTATTAGACATAGGTTTATATAGATTTACTGTTTTATAACTTTTTTAAAGAAAAACATTGTAATTTTTCTAACTTTTTGTAAATATTTTGTAATTTAAAAAAATTGTATTATTATTTTTTTAATTTTGTAATTCTTAAATTCTAAGTTTGAATTCTAAGAACGTGCAACTCCCAAGAGGAACTGAGAAATCTCCCGAAAAATTCTTATTTCCTCTCTATCTTAATGTTTAATTAGTTTAAACTACACGAAAAGAATCATATATATTATTTCTGTTGCCAACATATCTTTTTCTATGTATTTACAAAACGCACAAAATGAAATGAGGTATCATTCGAAAGGTTTTTGAACCAGCTTCTGAGATAGCGCACTCACATTTCGTTAAAACATGTTTTTGGATTAAAAATGGCAGATCATTAAAAATTACATCAACTTTGTTTTCATAAATGAAATGAAAGGTTTTTCTCAAATCAATGTTATCACAAAAATAAAATACCGCATTATATCGTGCTCAACAATGATTATAGAAAAAAAAATAGTACAAAAAAGATAAAGTGGGACGCACGAGTTTCTTTTATATTTATGGTTAAAAAGCAACTCAAATGTTTAGAAGAAAAAGACACCGTCGATCGATCGAAGCAGTAGTATCTCACGTGTAGCCTAAAATGTATGGTTTCTTATATTGAATTAAATTTTATTTTATATTTATCCAATTTATTTGTCTTTACCCTGTGTTTTTCACGAAGCGGATGACGTCCTTTAATGAAGTAAAAATACGATTGTTAATTTTTTTTCTCGTGCGTGCCTGTTTCTATCTTTGATCAGTTTTTACTTTAACTTTGATGGAATGAATGAGATGGTAATCTGGCTTGACTCCTGCTGTTTGCATTTTTTTTTTCTTTTCTCTTTTTTTTTTTTTTTTTTTTTTTTTTTTTTTTTGGAAGTTTAAACCGGCATCTAAAAAATATTAAATTGCAGGGCGAAATCATCGCACGGGTACACTGGTATATTTTATTTTATTAATTTTTGAAAAATCGTTAGAGTAAAAGAAAATTTAGTTAATTAAATTGGAAAAATCCAGGGAGAGCTATGTCCTTCCCTTCCTGACGGCGCTTGTGTCTAGGTCTAGAGCCTATATCATTCGTGCAGACGCCGAAAAAGAAAAATGTCGGCCAGGGCGCCATGGTTGCTGAAGCCGCTCTGCAGTTATCATATCGATAGTGGTATAGTGTACAATAAACAGAAATGTTATATTTTATTAAAATTGAGTTTTGTGGAAAAGTTTTAATAGCTTCTGTTTCCTTTATTAATTTTTACTTGGCTGTTGACCTTTCGAAGAGTGTTTTTTTTTCTTTTCTTTTTTGGTAACCACCTGTGCTATATATATCAGAAAGAAATACCACCCCCGTGCAGGCGCCTTCATTCTATACTTTTATACAAACTGAGCTCCAGACATGTCGTCCGTCTCTTTTATACAGGGTGTCCGAAAAGTCTGGAAACGGTCCAATAACTCGAGAAATATACATCGGATGGAAAAAGGCCAAAATGCATGTTCAATATTTTTGAAAAATCTATTTAGGGATATCAAAGTTAACCTCCCCCCCCCCCCAACTTTTCCCCCCGGGTGAAAGGGGGGGCAACTTTGAAATCTTAAATGATGACCCTCATTTCTTATTGCAAATTCGGATTTTACGGGAAAAAATACGTAACTTTTGTATTGAACATTTTCTTCGAAACATTGTAGATGGCGCTGTCATCGAGTGCAATGCTGTGAGAATCGTTACCATTGCAATGTCTGGAAACGCTCGAATAACTCGAGAAATATACATCAGATTGAAAAACGGAAAAATACGTGTTTAATATTTTAGAAAAATGGCAACTTTGATATCCCTAGATAGATTTTTCAAAAACTATTGAACATGCCTTTTTCCGTTTTTCAATACGATGTTTATTTCTCGAGTTGTTCGAGTGTTTCCAGACATTGCAATGGTAACGATTCTCACTGCATTGCACTCAATGACAGCGCCATCTACAATGTTTCGAAGAAAATGTTAATTCCCCCCCCAGGGGGGGCAACTTTCATATCCCTAAATAGATTTTTCAAAAATATTGAACATGCATTTTACCGTTTTTCAATCCGATGTATATTTCTCGAGTTATTAGACCGCTTCCAGACTTTTCGGACACCCTGTATATTATGTATAATAATATAATACTTCTATACTACATGAGATAAAAAAATAAGTACATGACGGTTCATATTTGAACACATCCATGGAATCAAAAATGAGTACATGTGTTTCTCAATTTTAAGAACATTTAGATCAGAGCTATTTTGAGTATGTGACGTATTTAAAATTGAGTACTTTTTACTCAATTTTGAGAACCCAATTTTTGCAAGCGTAAAAAAGGATGTTTTCTTTCGGCTAAGAAATTTGCCAGATCAAAAGTTCTTTATGAACAGAACAAATCAGCCAATAACAGTTGAAAAATACATTTACACTTGTTTTGATTGAAAACATCAAAAATATAAGTATCAAATTTTATATGAAAATATCAAACATCATAATACTTTGAAAATAAATATCGGATTTATATCATGATATATATTATCAATAGAGTTAGACCGAAATTTCGGTTTCGGTTTCGGTGCAAAATCGGAGTTTCACCAAATATTCTTTTCTTGCGAAATTGCTGCCAAAATTTCGGCCTGACCGAAACGCGACCGAAACTATCTGTATTTCAAAATGTCGTTCCTTCTTTCGGAAATTTTCAACTTTACTGATTGATACGAGTTGTATCGGCTCAAATGAGACACTATTTATTGCTGTGAACTCCACTGTTTATCATTATCCGTCATGACTGATTCATGATGCGAGTGTAAATTATAAAGCAAGCAATGCCTATAGGACTAAACTTAAAAGACGCTTATCACGTGATCTTTAAAAGCTGCAAACTTAACAGCAATAGAACATTTTTACTTTGAAACTCCAGATTGTTTCGAATGCTTTATGAGAAAGGTGTTGTTAAAACATATGAAGATTTACGAAATTGATTACAAAAGATTGACAAAATTTATTACTACATTGATAATTAATTATTGATAAATGCCTATAATTATTGGTTATTATAAAATAATAAAATATAAAAGTTGTATTATTTATGTTTCATTTTTGTTTGAAACCTATACACACACATATTTTCACAGTACGTTTGTTTGTTAGAAATGTGGTTCAATACACGTATAATTAATAAAATGATTAGTCACGTAATTAGTTATTATTAAGTAAGTATTAATTATTTGTTATTAATTAATTAATTAATAATTATATGCAGTTATGTATGTATTAATCAGTGTTTACATTTTTTTTACGCTTTCGGTTTTACCCGAAATTGAGAAGATCACCGAAATTCGGTTTCGGTCTTAAAAACCTGTTTCAGTCAATCGCTAATTATCAAAATATTACCGAACCCTTTATTTACTAGTAATTAACTTGCTAGACAACAATTACTAACATCTCATAAGTAATCTTATCATTCTACAAAATATAAAATAAAAGGAATTATATATACAAAAAAAAAAATTAGAAAGAAGGAAACACCTGCAGGCGCCTTCCTTCTGTACTTTTATAGAAATCCCGGCTCCAGACATTTTGTCTCCTTTCTTTGTGCTTTATTGTTATATACTACTTCTCTTTTGATTAAAGAAACCCCGATTCAAATGGTTTTCGAAAGCTGATTGGGTGTAGTTTAAATGTCCTCTTATACACAATAACTTTTGTAATCGCTTTAATGGAATCATTTTTTCTTCAGGTAAAATTAATAGTTTTGAATTTTTAAAATTGTCATCTGCAGGCCCTGACTATCGCACGGGCACCCGGGGCATGCCCTGGGAACGAAATTTCTGAGGGGCATGAAATTTTTCATAATTCCACCTAAATTTCCATTAAAAAAAATCATTTTTCAACATTTCTTTTAGTACTTTTGTTTGCACTCGGTATCAGTTTGGTTTTACCATTTAATATCAATAAGTAGAGTTCTTATTATTTTCTAGTAATTGGTGTACTGTATTTATCAAGTCATTCAATTTTATCATATTGCACATTTATTTGAAAAGTGACACAACTGAAAATATGTGATATTTGAGATTAAAATACGATAAGTATATAACAATAATATGATACGATAAAACGACAAAAATATATCTCAATCTATGGCTAAAAAAGCACATTTCAATAAATAGAAAAAATATTTTATTTTTATTCCAGGAACCGTTTTTCAATTTTCCGTTAAATGTAATTTTTTGAGTTGACACTTTTTGAATAAACGTAAAAAAAAATAATAATAAATAGCATGAGTAAATCAATTAATCTAAGGGGAGGGGTGGGGGAGACACGAAAAATTGAAAATGCCCTGGGCACAAAAACTTGCTAGTCGGGCCCTGGTCATCTGGGTCTTTCTCACGGTGCCAGAGGGATCAATATTTGGAAATGTAACAAATTTCCTATAATTTTCATTCTATTTAAATGTATTCAGGGCGATCCCGAATTCGTGGTACAAACTTTAACGGTTTGTACAGGACACTGTAACAATCACTTATTGTATAGGGAAACCAGAGTCGGAAATCCATGTATTGAGTCAAAATGACAGGGCGTCTCACTCCAATCCGAAGTCGCGCTTTCGTTCCTAACTTTTGACAGTAGTGAAGATATTTTACCGAAATTCGCAAAAGACTCATCTTTGTATCAATTGTAAGGTAGGCGAAAAAGAGCACATCGGAAAAAAGCGCACCTTGAAGAAAGCGTACCGATAGAACGTCCACCTAAAACTGCAAAGTTATTACAACATATATATATATATAATATCTAGAGATTGCTGCACAGCGAGTTTCATACATCCAGGGTTTTTTTTTTTTCGGTTAATGTATGCGAAGCGTACATATATAAGTTACCAACCGCTGCTGGAATGACTTTCATGCATTCTAGCGATTGCTGTACAGCGTTTTGTTTAGTTTTGTTTTCTTTTGTTTAGTTTAGTTTAGTTTGTTTTGTTTTGTTTCTTTGTTTTCTTTTCTTTAGTTTAGTTTTCTTTTCTTTAGTTTAGTTTAGTTTAGTTTAGTTTAGTTTAGTTTTGTTTTTTTAGTTTTTTTTAGTTTGTTTTTTTTTTAGTTTGTTTTGTTTTGCTTTTTTGTTTTGTTTTGTTTAATTTTCTTTTCTTTTCTTTTCTTTAGTTTAGTTTTGTTTTTTTGTTTCTTTTCTTTAGTTTTGTTTTGTTTCTTTTCTTTAGTTTTGTTCAGTTTAGTTTTGTTTTGTTTTGTTTAGTTATGAACGAAAACGCGACGTCGGATTGGAGTGAGACGCCCTGTATTTTTGACTCAATAAAATGGATTTCTGACCCTGGTTTCCTACACAATAAATGACTGACACAGTGTCCTTGTACCAACCCTTAAAGTTTGTACCATGAATTCGGGATCACACTTATTTACATTTTATGCAATCAATTACATATATTCTTTAGTTAAAATAAATTTTAATGTGTAACTTTAATTATTTAAAGCTTGTTCTCAAATCCAAACTGGTTACTTTATGACATTTTTAAATTTATTTTGGTACTAACCCCTCAAGTTTGTACCACGAATTCGGGATCACCCTTATTTAAATTTTATGCAAGCAATTACATATATTCTTTAGTTAAAATAAATTTTAACATTTACCTTTAATTTTTTAAAGCTTGTTCTCAAATCCAAACTGGTTACTTTATGACATTTTTAAATTTATTTTGGTACTAACCCCTCAAGTTTGTACCACGAATTCGGGATCACCCTTATTTAAATTTTATGCAAGCAATTACATATATTCTTTAGTTAAAATAAATTTTAACATTTACCTTTAATTTTTTAAAGCTTGTTCTCAAATCCAAACTGGTTACTTTATGACATTTTTAAATTTATTTTGGTACAAACCCCTCAAGTTTGTACTACGAATTCGGGATCACCCTTATTTAAATTTTATGCAAGCAATTACATATATTCTTTAGTTAAAATAAATTTTAACATTTACCTTTAATTTTTTAAAGCTTGTTCTCAAATCCAAACTGGTTACTTTATGACATTTTTAAATTTATTTTGGTACTAACCCCTCAAGTTTGTACCACGAATTCGGGATCACCCTTATTTAAATTTTATGCAAGCAATTACATATATTCTTTAGTTAAAATAAATTTTAACATTTACCTTTAATTTTTTAAAGCTTGTTCTCAAATCCAAACTGGTTACTTTATGACATTTTTAAATTTATTTTGGTACTAACCCCTCAAGTTTGTACCACGAATTCGGGATCACCCTTATTTAAATTTTATGCAAGCAATTACATATATTCTTTAGTTAAAATAAATTTTAACATTTACCTTTAATTTTTTAAAGCTTGTTCTCAAATCCAAACTGGTTACTTTATGACATTTTTAAATTTATTTTTCTACGGAAACGCACGAAAAGGGCAAGTGTTCTTATTCAGAAACACAGTACACGAGAGACGGGAAACGTGTCGTCATGTGACACTAATCGCGTATAACTCGATAAGTAATTGTCATTTCGATTCCAAATCTCTTCAGTAGTTAGACCTGGCCATTTTATGACGTTGCGTTTAAAAATGATTCAGAAGGTTTCGCGTTGTTGAGTAGGTCATTTGAGAACCACCTTAAGAGGTTACTTCACTCACACGAAAACACCCGCTCGCTAATGTTAATCCTATGCGAGAAAGGTTTTACAAAATCTCATTTGCATTTCAATATTTTTAAATGTTTTTTTTTTTTTTTTTCTGCATTGGATAACTGAGATCGATCTCTATGCAGGCCCTTTTTTACTTTTTCGATTTTGTTTGCAGGTTTTTTTTATGAGGATACTTTCACTTACGAAACCGGTTTCGAAAGTAAAAGTATCCTCATTAAAATAACCGCAAACAGTTTAGAAAGTAAAAGTATTCTCATGAAGAAAACCTGCAAACAAAATCGAAAAAGTAAAAATGGGCCTGCATAGAGATCGATCTCAGTTATCCAATGCAGAAAAAAAAAATCATTTAAAAATATTGAAATGCAAACGAGCTATTGTAAAAACTTCCTCTCATAGGATTAACATTAGCGAGCGATTGTTTTCGCGTGAGTGAAGTAGCCCTTTCCGCCCAAAATCCCCTCCGTGGACGTCCCTGCATCTGAAACACAACGTTCATTCCACTCACGTTTAAACAATTATTATTATTATTTTTTTTTTTTTTTGTTACAATTTCTTTTTCAATACTAACTAGTTAAAAGACTGTTTATGTAACACTTTCCAACACTTCCAAAATACTTTTAGAAATATTTACCATTCAATAAAGTGAAAGATGATGTCTAAATAATCAATTTGGAAAACTCATTACACATTTAACAAGAACGAAAAATCATAACGCATAACACATTTAAAAACCCAGTTTCAGAAATTACCTACAATGTTAAAAAATATATCCGAATTATTTTGTGCAGTCCTGTATAGGATGTATAGATTTGTATATACTACATAGAATGCTAAATTTTAGTTGAGTTAGGAAACGCGTAGCACAGTTTAAAATTCCCCTTCTGGAATTGCCGTCCATAAACGGAAATGTGTTCGCGAACTTTGGTGCTGCCCTCTATAGGATCTACAGAATTTATACACACCAAGTAATAGACAAACAATGAGTTAAATTTAAAAACGCGTTCAGTAATTGAAAACGCACCTCCAGGAATGATTGTTAACAGACAGTAGAGAATTCTTTTGTGTGTCCCTGTCCATGAACGATGACTGCTATACATACACTATTCTGTAGTAAGCCTTTTGTAATGTAACCTTAGTGATCTATATCCATTTCAAAATGTTTGAAATAATGAAACATAATTAAAATAAACCTCAAATATTTTTTCTCCATATTAGACCGTACTTGAACGGAATTCTTTTGAGTGTCCCTGTAAAGAAACTATAAGTGCTATGCACACCCTATTCTATAGTAAGGATTTTCTAGTGCACCTCAGTGATCTATATCCATTTCAATAGGTTTGAAATTGTGTAACATCATTAAAATGCACCGTAAATGATTTATTCCCATAGACCGTCCTGTAATGGAATTCTTTTGAGTATCCTTGTAAAAAATATATAAGTGCTACACATTTTCAATACCGAACATGCCATATTAGTAAACCTCAATAACATATATCAGTTATTTATGGCAATCCAAATTTATTTATGCGAGTTAGAGCGCGGACAGACAAACCGAATTCCTAAACACTTTTCAACTATGTTGGAATATTTGTTCTTTTGTGTGTGGAATCTTTTCCAATTTGGAGTTTGGCAACGTCCTCATCGTATAAATAAGATAATAAAAAGACAAATTTTAGATAGCTCTAACATTGCATTTAATAAAAAGAAATGCACCATTTTAACAACCTGAAAGATAGAGAAGTACTATTTAAAAAATTTCAAAACTTAAATTTTGTCCCATCTGTGGACTTGGCATGTCCATTTTTAGGTGCGTTCGTAATTATATAAATACGTAGCATCTGTAGTCGTCGTCTGGTCCGTCCGTCTGTCCGCAAATAACAGCGCAAAAACTACCCAACCGAATGGTTTGAAATTGGATACATAGAATCGTTGCAGAATTTTGTCGAGTCATTTCCAATTTTATGAAAATCGAATCGAAACTTAAAAAGATATTCATAAAAGTTTTCTTCATTCTATTAAATCCTGTCCTATGTCATTAATTCAATGATATCATTCCATAATTTCCGAAATGTCAGTTGAGGTTCACTGTGGAGACGCGAAAAGTTTTTGGTTTCCGTCTGTTCGTCCGTCTGTTTGTCTGTCTGTTCCGCGATAACTGCCGTAAAAATCGTCCTATTGGGTTGATTTTTGGTGGGTATATTGGTGAGGTATACCCGGAATGAGCTGTATAGTTTTTAGTTACGTCGTGTTCATTCGTTCGAAAAATATAAAACATTTCTTTTTAGGTCATAATACTCTCCTATAAGAATGCAGACGATTTTCAAATTTCATTTTTAACTGAAATGAAAATCGCAAATTTGAATAATGGATTTCAACGTAAAATTACTAATGCTAAATTTTCGATAGGTCTTAAATATATGCAATAGCTTTGAAAATTTGCCGCTACATCTATTAGAATTTAGAAATGAATTGTTTAAATTATTGGAAAAAATTTTGCATCTGTTCGGGAAATATAAAACATTTTATTTTCCTAATTTTTTACAAATTTTAAATTGCATTTCTTTTTACTTTGCATATATAAATATATATGCAATATAAAAAAAATAAATTGCGAATTGTAAGATGCTAAATAATATGAAAAGGGAGATTAAAAAACAAGAGTAGTAGGAAAAGGAGAGTTCTGGCTCAGCCGGAGGCACTGAGGCACCGTGCCTCCGGCCGGAGGCACGCAGCTGCAGCACTGAGGATCCGCTCCTCCGGCCGGAGGCACCGCTCCTCCGGCTGCACCGATCCTCCGGTGGGGAAAAATAATTTTCTACTGTAACACGAGGGGTGAAAATAAGAACTCTAAGAAGAAGTTAAATGAACAAGATTATCATACTATAAGATGAATATTGATTTTATATACTAATTTTGAAAGACAAACACCTTATAATGAGTATCACTAATTAAGCGAAACAATGGAAAAATATTAATTTTAACGAAAAAAGCTGATTTCGTAAGAATTTTTCAACTATAAGACGAGGATATCAACTTATAAGAAGAAATTTAAACTTACATTTTAGTTTTTGAACAATCATTACATTAATGAATACTGATAATTAGACAAAATATTCATTTTTAACGAAAAAAGCTGATTTCTTACAAATTTTTCAACTATAGAACGAGGATACCAAACCACAAACCGAAGATTAAACATATATATTAATTTCGAATAACAAACATCTTAATGAGTATTACTAATTACACGAAACAATGAAAAAAAATATCAAATTTTAACGAAAAAGCTGATTTTTTATAAATTTTTCAACTATCAGATGAGAACATCAAACTATAAGATAGATTTTAAACTTTTATTATAGTTTCTGAACATTGGACACCTTAATGAGTAGAATAATTAAGCAAAATAAAATAACAATTTTAACGAAACTGCTGATTTCTTATGAATTTTTCAACTATAACATGAGAATATCAAACTATAAGATGGATTTTAAACTTATATTATAGTTTCTGAACAATAGACACCTTAATGAGTATAATAATTAAGCAAAAGAAAATATTACTTTTAACGAAAATGATGATTTCCTATGAATTTTTTCAACTATAAGATGTGGATATCAAATCATAAGCCGTAGAATAAACATATATAATTATTTTAAATGACGAACATTTTAATGAGTATTACTAATTAGACGAAACAATTGAAAAATATCAATTGTAAGGTATAAAGCTGATTTTTTAAGAATTTTTCAAGTATAAGATGAGAATATCAACTTATAAGAGGAAATTACACTTTTTTAGTTTTTCAACCGTAATACACAGAAAATATTCAAAATTTGAATGAATTTTATACCTAATCAATTGATTTTCCGCACAATAATAGGAGTTTTAGCAACCATTATCTAATTTTACTGTGTATACTTGATTTAATTCTGTTTAGACGTACGTAATATAATCTTTTTATATCATTTAGACTTGAAATAAGAACCATATTTAAATAAAAACCAGTTGTTTATTTATTCTTAATACGCAAACTTTTTTTCTTTCCTAAAATGTAGCATTTCTGAGGAGGGATAATAATTCCACCCCACATTCTAAGGAAAAGGGGAGCCTAACAATGACCGTCTAGGTCACAACTTTTACTATAATATAAATATTATTCGCTATCAATGTTTACAAAAAATCCATGTTGGGAGATAGATATGAGTTATATTTTAATAAAGTTTACCCTCCTCCATCTTCTACACGATGCTAACAATTATACAAAACAAAAGAAATACCGATTTTTAACGAAAAAGGGTGAATTTTAATGAATTTTTACACAAGTTTTCGGTATTATTGTACACTAACAGGTATGATATTATTTCTTAGGTGATTACAATACAGAGAAAATTATTCACCTTTAGATTACTTTTCGTGAAATATTTAACAGTAATTATATAAACTCCTGTTTACATCACTAATTTACATTTGAAAATAAGGATTTATAGGATAAAATAAATAATCTTAACTTATACTTAGTAAATTTTACACAATTCCAATTATTTTATACCGTGTTTTTCACGAGTTTTATATTAATTAGTAATTTTATATTAATTAACTTTGAATATTTTCTATGATATGGTTAATCCATTTTTATCACAGAAATACCAGTACCTAAAATTTCACTTAAACTCATATTCTAAGTATTAATATTCACTTATAACTTTACTTTTAGTTATACTTTTACTTGAAACCATGTGAACTTGTAGAACCCTGCTTACGCATATGGAGTTTAGTACATCACACTGTTATCTAAATGAATATGAATACCTTATTGTTTTAAATTTTCCAATTTTAACAGAATATGCACGAATATAAACTTTAATTTTATCTAAACATTTTATTTCAAATACCCTAGTTTATGAAAACGATACATATTACCAAATATTAGACAACATTTTAACATGAACTTAGATACTGATCACATACCTATTTTAGCATAATTTATTAGCATACATAGCATTTCTTCCATTTCTTTCAGAAATATACATATAAAATTATGGATTTACCGAGTATATATCCAATTTTAGCTTTCACTTACCAATTTTTACACCATTTCAATGATTTCAATGATTTCAAGCTATTTTATATTACAGAAACGAAAAAATAATTGAATACAGACGCGAGTAAATAATATTTGTATTGTATTTTCCATTCAAAGATTTGAAACTCAAGTTAAAATTTATGTTATAAGTATTGATATCCACTTTTAGTTATACTTTTACTTGAAACCATATGAACTTGTAGAACCTTGCTTACGCATATGAGTTTAGTACACACTGTTATCTAAATGAATATGAATACCTTATTGTTTTAAATTTTCCAATTTTAACAGAATATGCACGAATATAACCTTTAAGTTTATCTAAACATTTTATTTCAAATACCCTAGTTTATGAAAACGATACATATTACCAAATATTAGACATTTTAACATAAACTTAGATACTGATCACATACCTATTTTAGCATAACTTATTAACATGCAATAGCATTTTATCCATTCCTTTCAGAAATATACATATAAATATATGGATTTAACGAGTAAATATCCAATTTTAGCTTGCATTTAGTGATTTTTTACACCAATCCAATGATTTCGAGCTATTTTATATCACAGAAACGAAAACATATTTGAACATAAACGCCTGTAAAATAATATTTGAACTGTGTTTCCTATTCAAAAATTCAAATCTCAAATTAAAATTTATGTTCTATCACTTATCAACTATTTATCCCACATAACTTTTACCATAAAAACATCGTAGAAATTAAATATACGTTAAATGAAAATAATAAATTGTAAGTACCTAAAAATATCAAACACAAAATCTATTAATCAAAACTTAAAAAAATAAAAAAAAAATTAAAAGTTCTTACGAAGTTAAAAAAAAAAAATTTACAAATGAAAAAAAAAAAATTTACAAATGAAAAAAAAAAAAATTACAAATGAAAAAAAAATTTACAAATGAAAAAAAAAATTTACAAATGAAAAAAAAAATTTACAAATGAAAAAAAAATTTTACAAATGAAAAAAAAAATTACAAATGAAAAAAAAAATTACAAATGAAAAAAAAAAAATTACAAAATTAAAAAAAAAAGTTTTTACAAAAAAAGTTAAAAAAAAAGTATTTTACAAAATTAAAAAAAAAAGTTTTTTACATAAAAAAAAGGAAAAAAATTACGAAGGTTTAATATATTACAAAAAGTACCCATTTTTTACAAATTTTTTTAAAAATTAGAAGTTTAATTGCTATTATTACCACTATCACTTCTCAGAATTTAGCAGCCTAGACTTTTGTACACTATATATTTTTAATACTATAAAGAAAATTTCAACTGCAATTGTACCAACACTATTATTAAGTTCGCATAAACCAAATTTCATACTGTATTTAGCAAATTTCCAATTAACATCTTCCGTGTAGAGTAACCTTTTCCTCTAACATTTGAAATCGTGTATATCTGCTACTTTCATATTTATAATTAATATTTCAGAATTAAGACCATACTAACCATTTTAATATAAGACCATATTTAAGCAAGATTCCATGATAAAGCTTATTATACTGATTATTTTTATTTAGTACGCATGCGCAGTTTTGTCACATGATCACTTTAACTGATGATAATATAAAATTTTGAAAAGTGATGCAGAGGTTCTCATTTCCCAAGTCAAATTCTTGCAGATGACTGTATAATGTATAGCTCCAGTAAATTTCCTGATTTTAACCCAGTTGGGGAAACAATTTATCTGTTAACGAATAAAGTAAGTTGTACTATATCATTGTAAAACATCAATAAATGATTATTTATCTATTAAATTTTTTCTAAGTATATAATTATATTTCTTTTATTGTATAGATGTTACACCAAGATGAATCAAAACAGCAGAAACTCTCTTTACCAGAAATGGATACCCCGGATGATTCATCGTCAACACATATAGAGTTAAAGAATAATATACATGTGAGTACTTATATGTGATATATTAGAATACATATATTAAACATAATTAGAGTGAATTTACAATAAAATATTGTACCAGATGTTCTATAAAATGTGATGTTTTTTCGTCTATAGTGTTAGAAGGAATTCTAAATATATGCATTTATTTCTCTTGCAGATGTGTTTCACCTGTAACAAATACTTTTCAAGTAAATGGAATTTAAAAGAACATATACAAATCCATACTAGTGAAAAACCATATACTTGTAATCATCGTCAAAAATCATCTACAAGAAAGCGTGAATTATCTTTTACTAGAAAATACAGACCATCAGTTCATATGAAAACACATCCTGTTAAAAAATTGTTTCAGTGTGAAAAGTGTGAGAAAATATTCGTTATTCGTAATAAACTGAATAGACATATGACTGTTATGTTGAACTTGTCGAAGACAGTATCCCAAATCATATTGAAGATGGATATTCAAAAATTAACCAGTAGTTTGAAGAATTTAACAGTCAAAGATCAGATTGGATACTTCGAAAAATTGACTGTATAGAACATAAACCAACATAACATTTACCCAAACTACTCATGCAGCATTATTGATTTGACATATGATATCCAAAAAGTGAAATTTGTAAAGAAAAATCCAAAGTGTTGTAAAGAATTTTATTGATATAATTGATAAAATGTATTGAAGAGAAAATGATATAAATGTAGACAATATTCACAATGTATTGTTTAAATACCCATAATAATAAAAAATGTATCTATACACATCTGTGTTTATTTTTATAAAACATATTTCATTGTTAAAATATATTGTATGATTTTTAACATGAAATTTCTACATGACAGTAAATAACTAATTTTGCTTTACGTAAGACTTGAGATTTATCATAACTTGTTCAACGAAACAACATTTTTCCCCAATGAATATCCAGTTTACACACATACATATGAAAATCAACTTTTGATAATACTATACATCAGATTAATGAAAAATATATAAAATTCATTAAAAAAATGTTTTTACAAATAAAAAATTAAAAATTTTTTACAAATTTTAAAAAAAAAGTTTCTTTACAATTAAAAAAAGTTTTTACAAATTAAAAAAAAAAAGTTTTTACGTATATAAAAAATGTTTCTACAAAGTTAAAAAAAAAGTTATAAAAAAAGTTTACAAAACTAAAAAAAAAAATAAAAATTTAACAAAAAATAAATAAATATTTCAAGTTTTTCTAAAAATATTTACATATTAACAAAAATTTACTCAAAAGTCAGAACCAGACCTATGTCTAACATAGCATTTTTTCGACTTCAGTTGTTAAAATCATAGTGTTAGCGCTGTGAAAATACAAAATAATACCTTCAAATGGTAATCTATCTTGGATCCAATATATGGTATATTAAGAATCATTTGTGATTTCAACAAATTAAATATGCATGAGAAAACCATTAATGTATCAGCAACTGATGGGACTCATTTTGCTGATGTTATATCAATCTATAAATCTGGAAGTTACCGACAGTAACAGTAACCAAAGACTAACAGATAGAGATGCTTTAAGGGTGTTGACATTACAGACAGATACAAGAAACAATTTATATCAGTCTTAATCAAATAAAAAATCTTCAGAGTTTCCTTTAGATTTACCTATTGAAGTGTAGATAACTGAAAACATATCTATCGGTCCAGAAGTGACTAATATAACAGCAAAGCATACAGATAATGGGTATCGCGGACTTTTAGTTTATGTTATCACTTCAAGTGATAAATACTGCTGATTTCGGATAGATATGCATACAAGTAAATTATATGATGAGTCGAAAAAGTGTTATTTTAAAGAGTAGTATAATGGTTGCCTAACCATTGTACATTTCTTTAAAATAAGAACTTTAAACAACCGAAATCGAGAAAAAATGGGATGTTAGATTTAGGCCTGATCCTGCTGTTCAACATCGATCACGTGATCAATTTGGATATCTGAAACAGTTGAATGGGGTTTCATTTTCTTTCCTTGAAGGTAAATATTTTATTGGTTGTGTAATTTGAAATCAGTCGTTGTAGAATGTCGTGAATTTTTCAAGTCATAAGCAGGTACACATGTTTAAGTTATACTCCGATATGAATTCTCAGTTCATTTTCGACTCATCATATAATTTACTTGTATGCATATCTATCCGAAATCAGCAGTATTTATCACTTGAAGTGATAACATAAACTAAAAGTCCGCGATACCCATTATCTGTATGCTTTGCTGTTATATTAGTCACTTCTGGACCGATAGATATGTTTTCAGTTATCTACACTTCAATAGGTAAATCTAAAGGAAACTCTGAAGATTTTTTATTTGATTAAGACTGATATAAATTGTTTCTTGTATCTGTCTGTAATGTCAACACCCTTAAAACATCTCTATCTGTTAGTCTTTGGTTACTGTTACTGTCGGTAACTTCCAGATTTATAGATTGATATAACATCAGCAAAATGAGTCCCATCAGTTGCTGATACATTAATGGTTTTCTCATGCATATTTAATTTGTTGAAATCACAAATGATTCTTAATATACCATATATTGGATCCAAGATAGATTACCATTTGAAGGTATTATTTTGTATTTTCACAGCGCTAACACTATGATTTTAACAACTGAAGTCGAAAAAATGCTATGTTAGACATAGGTCTGGTTCTGACTTTTGAGTAAATTTTTGTTAATATGTAAATATTTTTAGAAAAACTTGAAATATTTATTTATTTTTTGTTAAATTTTTATTTTTTTTTTAGTTTTGTAAACTTTTTTTATAACTTTTTTTTTAACTTTGTAGAAACATTTTTTATATACGTAAAAACTTTTTTTTTTTAATTTGTAAAAACTTTTTTTAATTGTAAAGAAACTTTTTTTTTAAAATTTGTAAAAATTTTTTAATTTTTTATTTGTAAAAACATTTTTTTAATGAATTTTATATATTTTTCATTAATCTGATGTATAGTATTATCAAAAGTTGATTTTCATATGTATGTGTGTAAACTGGATATTCATTGGGGAAAAATGTTGTTTCGTTGAACAAGTTATGATAAATCTCAAGTCTTACGTAAAGCAAAATTAGTTATTTACTGTCATGTAGAAATTTCATGTTAAAAATCATACAATATATTTTAACAATGAAATATGTTTTATAAAAATAAACACAGATGTGTATAGATACATTTTTTATTATTATGGGTATTTAAACAATACATTGTGAATATTGTCTACATTTATATCATTTTCTCTTCAATACATTTTATCAATTATATCAATAAAATTCTTTACAACACTTTGGATTTTTCTTTACAAATTTCACTTTTTGGATATCATATGTCAAATCAATAATGCTGCATGAGTAGTTTGGGTAAATGTTATGTTGGTTTATGTTCTATACAGTCAATTTTTCGAAGTATCCAATCTGATCTTTGACTGTTAAATTCTTCAAACTACTGGTTAATTTTTGAATATCCATCTTCAATATGATTTGGGATACTGTCTTCGACAAGTTCAACATAACAGTCATATGTCTATTCAGTTTATTACGAATAACGAATATTTTCTCACACTTTTCACACTGAAACAATTTTTTAACAGGATGTGTTTTCATATGAACTGATGGTCTGTATTTTCTAGTAAAAGATAATTCACGCTTTCTTGTAGATGATTTTTGACGATGATTACAAGTATATGGTTTTTCACTAGTATGGATTTGTATATGTTCTTTTAAATTCCATTTACTTGAAAAGTATTTGTTACAGGTGAAACACATCTGCAAGAGAAATAAATGCATATATTTAGAATTCCTTCTAACACTATAGACGAAAAAACATCACATTTTATAGAACATCTGGTACAATATTTTATTGTAAATTCACTCTAATTATGTTTAATATATGTATTCTAATATATCACATATAAGTACTCACATGTATATTATTCTTTAACTCTATATGTGTTGACGATGAATCATCCGGGGTATCCATTTCTGGTAAAGAGAGTTTCTGCTGTTTTGATTCATCTTGGTGTAACATCTATACAATAAAAGAAATATAATTATATACTTAGAAAAAATTTAATAGATAAATAATCATTTATTGATGTTTTACAATGATATAGTACAACTTACTTTATTCGTTAACAGATAAATTGTTTCCCCAACTGGGTTAAAATCAGGAAATTTACTGGAGCTATACATTATACAGTCATCTGCAAGAATTTGACTTGGGAAATGAGAACCTCTGCATCACTTTTCAAAATTTTATATTATCATCAGTTAAAGTGATCATGTGACAAAACTGCGCATGCGTACTAAATAAAAATAATCAGTATAATAAGCTTTATCATGGAATCTTGCTTAAATATGGTCTTATATTAAAATGGTTAGTATGGTCTTAATTCTGAAATATTAATTATAAATATGAAAGTAGCAGATATACACGATTTCAAATGTTAGAGGAAAAGGTTACTCTACACGGAAGATGTTAATTGGAAATTTGCTAAATACAGTATGAAATTTGGTTTATGCGAACTTAATAATAGTGTTGGTACAATTGCAGTTGAAATTTTCTTTATAGTATTAAAAATATATAGTGTACAAAAGTCTAGGCTGCTAAATTCTGAGAAGTGATAGTGGTAATAATAGCAATTAAACTTCTAATTTTTAAAAAAATTTGTAAAAAATGGGTACTTTTTGTAATATATTAAACCTTCGTAATTTTTTTCCTTTTTTTTATGTAAAAAACTTTTTTTTTTAATTTTGTAAAATACTTTTTTTTTAACTTTTTTTGTAAAAACTTTTTTTTTTAATTTTGTAATTTTTTTTTTTTCATTTGTAATTTTTTTTTTCATTTGTAATTTTTTTTTTCATTTGTAAAATTTTTTTTTCATTTGTAAATTTTTTTTTTCATTTGTAAATTTTTTTTTTCATTTGTAAATTTTTTTTTCATTTGTAATTTTTTTTTTTTTCATTTGTAAATTTTTTTTTTTTCATTTGTAAATTTTTTTTTTTTAACTTCGTAAGAACTTTTAATTTTTTTTTTATTTTTTTAAGTTTTGATTAATAGATTTTGTGTTTGATATTTTTAGGTACTTACAATTTATTATTTTCATTTAACGTATATTTAATTTCTACGATGTTTTTATGGTAAAAGTTATGTGGGATAAATAGTTGATAAGTGATAGAACATAAATTTTAATTTGAGATTTGAATTTTTGAATAGGAAACACAGTTCAAATATTATTTTACAGGCGTTTATGTTCAAATATGTTTTCGTTTCTGTGATATAAAATAGCTCGAAATCATTGGATTGGTGTAAAAAATCACTAAATGCAAGCTAAAATTGGATATTTACTCGTTAAATCCATATATTTATATGTATATTTCTGAAAGGAATGGATAAAATGCTATTGCATGTTAATAAGTTATGCTAAAATAGGTATGTGATCAGTATCTAAGTTTATGTTAAAATGTCTAATATTTGGTAATATGTATCGTTTTCATAAACTAGGGTATTTGAAATAAAATGTTTAGATAAACTTAAAGGTTATATTCGTGCATATTCTGTTAAAATTGGAAAATTTAAAACAATAAGGTATTCATATTCATTTAGATAACAGTGTGTACTAAACTCATATGCGTAAGCAAGGTTCTACAAGTTCATATGGTTTCAAGTAAAAGTATAACTAAAAGTGGATATCAATACTTATAACATAAATTTTAACTTGAGTTTCAAATCTTTGAATGGAAAATACAATACAAATATTATTTACTCGCGTCTGTATTCAATTATTTTTTCGTTTCTGTAATATAAAATAGCTTGAAATCATTGAAATCATTGAAATGGTGTAAAAATTGGTAAGTGAAAGCTAAAATTGGATATATACTCGGTAAATCCATAATTTTATATGTATATTTCTGAAAGAAATGGAAGAAATGCTATGTATGCTAATAAATTATGCTAAAATAGGTATGTGATCAGTATCTAAGTTCATGTTAAAATGTTGTCTAATATTTGGTAATATGTATCGTTTTCATAAACTAGGGTATTTGAAATAAAATGTTTAGATAAAATTAAAGTTTATATTCGTGCATATTCTGTTAAAATTGGAAAATTTAAAACAATAAGGTATTCATATTCATTTAGATAACAGTGTGATGTACTAAACTCCATATGCGTAAGCAGGGTTCTACAAGTTCACATGGTTTCAAGTAAAAGTATAACTAAAAGTAAAGTTATAAGTGAATATTAATACTTAGAATATGAGTTTAAGTGAAATTTTAGGTACTGGTATTTCTGTGATAAAAATGGATTAACCATATCATAGAAAATATTCAAAGTTAATTAATATAAAATTACTAATTAATATAAAACTCGTGAAAAACACGGTATAAAATAATTGGAATTGTGTAAAATTTACTAAGTATAAGTTAAGATTATTTATTTTATCCTATAAATCCTTATTTTCAAATGTAAATTAGTGATGTAAACAGGAGTTTATATAATTACTGTTAAATATTTCACGAAAAGTAATCTAAAGGTGAATAATTTTCTCTGTATTGTAATCACCTAAGAAATAATATCATACCTGTTAGTGTACAATAATACCGAAAACTTGTGTAAAAATTCATTAAAATTCACCCTTTTTCGTTAAAAATCGGTATTTCTTTTGTTTTGTATAATTGTTAGCATCGTGTAGAAGATGGAGGAGGGTAAACTTTATTAAAATATAACTCATATCTATCTCCCAACATGGATTTTTTGTAAACATTGATAGCGAATAATATTTATATTATAGTAAAAGTTGTGACCTAGACGGTCATTGTTAGGCTCCCCTTTTCCTTAGAATGTGGGGTGGAATTATTATCCCTCCTCAGAAATGCTACATTTTAGGAAAGAAAAAAAGTTTGCGTATTAAGAATAAATAAACAACTGGTTTTTATTTAAATATGGTTCTTATTTCAAGTCTAAATGATATAAAAAGATTATATTACGTACGTCTAAACAGAATTAAATCAAGTATACACAGTAAAATTAGATAATGGTTGCTAAAACTCCTATTATTGTGCGGAAAATCAATTGATTAGGTATAAAATTCATTCAAATTTTGAATATTTTCTGTGTATTACGGTTGAAAAACTAAAAAAGTGTAATTTCCTCTTATAAGTTGATATTCTCATCTTATACTTGAAAAATTCTTAAAAAATCAGCTTTATACCTTACAATTGATATTTTTCAATTGTTTCGTCTAATTAGTAATACTCATTAAAATGTTCGTCATTTAAAATAATTATATATGTTTATTCTACGGCTTATGATTTGATATCCACATCTTATAGTTGAAAAAATTCATAGGAAATCATCATTTTCGTTAAAAGTAATATTTTCTTTTGCTTAATTATTATACTCATTAAGGTGTCTATTGTTCAGAAACTATAATATAAGTTTAAAATCCATCTTATAGTTTGATATTCTCATGTTATAGTTGAAAAATTCATAAGAAATCAGCAGTTTCGTTAAAATTGTTATTTTATTTTGCTTAATTATTCTACTCATTAAGGTGTCCAATGTTCAGAAACTATAATAAAAGTTTAAAATCTATCTTATAGTTTGATGTTCTCATCTGATAGTTGAAAAATTTATAAAAAATCAGCTTTTTCGTTAAAATTTGATATTTTTTTTCATTGTTTCGTGTAATTAGTAATACTCATTAAGATGTTTGTTATTCGAAATTAATATATATGTTTAATCTTCGGTTTGTGGTTTGGTATCCTCGTTCTATAGTTGAAAAATTTGTAAGAAATCAGCTTTTTTCGTTAAAAATGAATATTTTGTCTAATTATCAGTATTCATTAATGTAATGATTGTTCAAAAACTAAAATGTAAGTTTAAATTTCTTCTTATAAGTTGATATCCTCGTCTTATAGTTGAAAAATTCTTACGAAATCAGCTTTTTTCGTTAAAATTAATATTTTTCCATTGTTTCGCTTAATTAGTGATACTCATTATAAGGTGTTTGTCTTTCAAAATTAGTATATAAAATCAATATTCATCTTATAGTATGATAATCTTGTTCATTTAACTTCTTCTTAGAGTTCTTATTTTCACCCCTCGTGTTACAGTAGAAAATTATTTTTCCCCACCGGAGGATCGGTGCAGCCGGAGGAGCGGTGCCTCCGGCCGGAGGAGCGGATCCTCAGTGCTGCAGCTGCGTGCCTCCGGCCGGAGGCACGGTGCCTCAGTGCCTCCGGCTGAGCCAGAACTCTCCTTTTCCTACTACTAACAAGGACTTTTAGAGCTGACGTTGAGGCTCCTGATCTGCAGATTTACTAGTAGGTAATGATTCTAGGTTGCCATGGTGATAGAGTCCTATTATTTCCGTATTACTAAATTTAAAATCGAGTGTGTAGACTAAAATTGTTTAATTATAGCAATCCTATAATTGACCGACCGTTTTTTGGATAAGATGTTTCCGGAAAAATAGATATTAAATGGAAAAAGAGTCTAAATACGGATTTCAAGTTCTGAAAGTTTCAAAGCTAGGCTGCAGTTTTCCATTGGAATTTTCGTAAATGTCAACAAAACATAAAATGTTGCCAGCTCAAAATGTACTTATTTTATGACGGAAATGAATCCTATATATTTTTGAGTTCGATATTACGAGATCTTTCGAACGATACCCTTCACGATATATAAAAATAAAGTTTTTCTCTTTCAAGTAACTTAATTAATATCTCGGCTAATTACCGATTTTTTTTTATTTTCGAAAATCATTATCAAATATCCTTGGATGATTCTGTGTCGACAGATATCTCGAGCGCACGTTAACTCCCCTGCTGACCGTCCGAAAAGTAAAGTGTGTGTGTAACGGAAAAATGCGTTTTTCTCAAAAACTATGTTACCTAGGATGATCGCTCTAGTTTTCCTGCAAGGTTTAAATAAACTCCTACTAGCCCTCATTTTTTTCATAATTTGAGTTTCCGTTGATTCGGAAATAAAGGAGGGGTGGGGGGCATATTTTCCCAGTACATTTTCGACGATATCTCTGAAAATAGAATACCTAAAATTAAAACAAATATATTTTTGAGTTCGGTATTACCAGGTCTTTCACACGATATACAAAAATAATACTTTTTTTTTCAAGTAACTTTATTAGCCCCCTAATTTTTCCTAAACATATTTGTGAATAGCTAATAATCTGAACTTAGGTGGATAAAAAAGCTTTATAATTTTCCCAAGTTTGAACTTTCCACGTCCCATATAGTTTACGAGAAAAAGAGCTCTGACAAACGGACGGACAGACACTTTTACTTTTTAAGTACGGAACCCTAAAAAGAAAACTGAGTTCATTAAATTTGAAAATCTAAGGGGCAACATGCGGAACGGAAAATATGAAATGTGAAAAATATGAATATGAAATTTCAATATGAATATGAAAATGAATATGAAATGAATATTAATCTACCCTATTAAAATCCGTGCGCGTATCTATCTATGTAAACTCGGAAACCACAGGGCGCAGGACTACGAAATTTGGCACACGGGTTGTTGGTAAGGGGCCCATGAACGATTGGGGCAAAAATTCGAGATTTTTTAATAGTTCTTTTTTTTTTTCATGTTTTTGACCATTTTTTGCCTTTTTTTATGTTCAACCCATAATCGCGCGAGTTTTAACCCGTTCTAAATGTTTACTGCAATGTGAGATATACCTATTACGTACGCCACGCTGCCATACTAAGAAGCTGTAGCGGGTATTACGATCCTTCTTTTACCTTGCATGCAAATTATTAGAGATTATTGATTGCGTTTAATTATTACCTTTTTAAAATAAAAATAAAGAAAAACATTTTATCACAAACATCCACAAAACTTTTTTTATTCTATATTTATTCCTTTATTCCAAATATATCGTTTTATCGTCTGCTGCCATAGAAACATGATAAATTTAATTTAAATAAAAAAAATTCACAGTAGTAGAAAAATATTTTTTCTAAATAGAATAGTTATTGAACAACTCAACACTTTTACAGGGGAATTCTTATTTCTTATTTAGATATTTTAAAGTTGTTTGTTGTCATTGCGTTTTTATGCTAATTTTCGTTTCATATTCGATTATTATTATGTCAATTGGATGTGAATTTTTTTCGTACCACTACTTTTTACTACAGATTTTTGGTGTGTAAATACTGGTTTCTTATAGACATAACAATTTTTTGTATTCATAAACTTTAGTTTGGTTGTACTGAATATTTTATTTTTAATTTTGGTTTTAGAATTAAATTCATATGCACTCCCGTGCGTAGAACGGGTTAAACAACTACTAAAAGTAGTACTTTTGTAGTATGAATATTAAAAAATTCAATCCCATTTAGAGTTTCTTTGTGTAAGTGATTTTAGCGTGTCTCCGACCCGCATGTTTTCCTTGGATTTTGAAATTTAAAATTGATTCAATTTTCTTTTTCTCTAATAATTCTTAAAAAAAAAAAACACTAGTCGTTAGGGGCCATAGTACCATAGTACTTACCCATCATGGATATGCATCATATAATATATGAAAATAAAACGTGTGTAAACTATTTATAAAATGCATTGCTTGAATAAAATCGTGACTCGATGACGTCCAAAACTTTAAAGGCTGTATTACTGAATGGCGTAAAAGAAACATCCTTATAACTCCAAAACTGATAATCCTATTAAATAACGGTTTACTGCGTCGTATTAAGCGTCTCATTTCCAATTAAAATATAGCTTTTAATGGAAATTGGGATGAAATACAGGGTCACGAAAAATCGAAGGGTGTGGAAAATAGGATTCCAACTATCTCGGCCACTCATGATCCGATCGACTTCATTCTTTATGCAAAATGTATGTTTTTTAATTGTCTTTTATATTCATTCCTTAAAATAAACCATTTCGAAAAGTTTTATACACCTTTTATCAGAACGACTCTTTCGAGAGTCCGAAAAAAAGAGTTCCGGATCATCGAGGTGACTGAAATTCAATAAGATTCTTACCATTATTACATACTAAGTACACACCCAATTTCGAGTCTCTATCTCAATGTGTTTGGGAGATAGAGCGTTTACAGACACACAGACATACAGACACACAGACGGACGGCAAATTTTTTTTTCTAAAAATATGTTTTTCGGAATCTCCAGTGTCTGAAAACGGGATTGATTTTTTTTCTTTTAATATCCCAGAGTGTTTGTGTGGTTGCGCGGTCCTCTTATTATACGCCGCCCTCGCATTAACCTGATGGTCACGATGCTCGCATTCCTCGCAATCATGTCAGGGCCGTATAGTAGCGCATTTCACCCAAATCGTTTTCACGAGGAATTTTCCGAATATCAATTGACAGATCATCAAAGTGGAACACCTCCATAACAACTATTCGTAAGTCTGGGTCATTTTCGCATAGACCACCTGCCAACAACACACACACAAGCTTTGAATAACCCATCGTCCTCATTCCATTAAATATTTGATAAAGCTCTCAGTCTCTTTCCCTATATACAGGGTGATTATAATTAAAGTCCGATTTCAAAATGCTGTAATAAAGGAACCACAGGTCAGAATGACTTCCAATTGGAACTGAATATGAAGAAGGGGGAAACAGTATCGCATAAGAAAGAAAAAGTTCCAAAGTGTATCAATAGATGGCGCTCTCAGAGCAAAGATACTAGTAGAGAACAGATTCCTTTGTTATTTGGTCGAAAAGTCGGTCCCAGGATCAGCTCGGATTTGGCGCTTTAAATGCTGTCTGTTTTGGCGGTGATTGCTTTCTTGGCAACTTCGATTTCATTCTCGCAGTAAAAATAAACATAAATAAACAAACGAAAGCGAAACTAAACTGTTTCTCCCGCTGTTAACTTATTCTAGGATTTAATCTCACAGGAAAGATAGAAATAAGTTGTGAGAGTGCCCCCCCCCCCTCTGTTAAAAAAGGATTGTTTAATCTTCTGGATGGATTTTCTTTTTCTTTTATTGCTGCTGTATTTTATTTAAATGTTATAAAATGGCTTTGCCCTTGTAATAAATGTTACTTAAATTATATTTTTTTAATTAGTGATATAAGATATTAAGTAAGATAACCCAAAATATTTCGAGATTTCTGTTTGGAAAGCTTCAATTTGACACAATCCTTTCACGAAATGTAACAAATTAATGTCAGATTTTTTTTTTAATTCTAAAAATTCATTAAATTTTGCTGGCATTATTAAAATAACAGAAAATCCAACAGTATTTACAATATATATATATATATATATATATATATATATATATATATATATATATATCATCATCATCATCATCATCAACCGTTTTCAATCCACTGCTGGATGTAGGTCTCCCCCAGATTTTTCCATTGTTGCCTGTCTAGTGCTTTAGTCATCCAATTAACACCGGCCACATTTCTGATTTCGTCACTCCATCTTACTTGAGGTCGTCTTCTTGGTCGTTTTACATCTCTGGGATACCACTGTAGGGTGTTTGTGCTCCATCTATTGTCTTGTCTTCTTGCAATGTGCCCAGCCCATTTCCATTTTAGCCATTTAATTCTCTCGATAATGTCAAAAACTTTCGTCTGACTTCTTATCCACGTTATTCTCTTTCGGTCTCTTCTGGTTATGCCTAGCATACATCTTTCCATACTTCGCTGTGTTGTTTGTAATCTTTGTACCATCCGTTTTGTTAGTGTCCAAGTTTCTGCTCCATAAGTTAGTGCAGGCAAAACACATTGGTTAAACACCTTTCTTTTCAAACAAAGAGGCATGTTACTTTTCAGAATAATATTGTTCTTCCCAAAAGCACTCCATCCATTTCTTATTCTTCTATTGATTTCATTCATGATACTGTTGTCTGAAGATATTTCTTGTCCAAGGTACACATAACTTTCAACATCTTTAATCTCAGTGTTGTTGTAGACGATTTTCTTTTTTGATGCAAATGAATTGAACATCACCTTAGTCTTTTCCAAATTTATTTTTAATCCCACATTAATGCTAGCTTCTGCCAAATCTTTTAGCATATTTTGCAATTCTTCAGGGCTATTACTGAAAATTAAAATGTCATCAGCAAACCGGAGATGGCTTAAATATTCCCCATTTATTCTAATCCCTTTGTTTTCCCAATCCAGCTTCTTGAAAATACTCTCTAAGACAGCAGTAAAAAGCTTAGGCGAAATGGTGTCTCCTTGTCTTACTCCTCTTTCAAGCTTGATCTTCGCTTTTCCTTTGTCCAAACGGATGGTGGCTGTTGCTTTCTTGTAGATCTTCTTTATGATATTGATATAAGGTTTGTCTATACCAATGTTCTCCAGAGAAGTAATTACTGCAGATGTGTAGACCGAATCAAATGCTTTTTCGTAATCAATAAAGGCAAGACAGAGAGGTAAATTATATTCTTTATGTTTTCCTATAACTTCCCTTACTGTTTGAATATGATCCATTGTGCTAAATCCACTTCGAAATCCTGCTTGTTCTCTAGGTTGAGCTGAGTCCAGAGCTGATTCAAGTCTTGTCGTTAAAACTTTGGTGAAAATTTTATAAATCACTGACAGTAAGCTGATTGGACGGTAGTTTTTAATGTTTTCCTTTTCTCCTTTCTTATAAAGTAACACCATCACAGCATTATTCCAATCTTCTGGTACATCTGATTTCTCGAGACATTTGGAAAACAGTAAGGCTAGCATTTTTGCAAATTCTTCTCCTGCTTCTTTGATAAGATCAATTGTAATTCCATCTTCGCCAGGGCATTTACCTTTTTTCATGCCTCTAATGGCTTGTACAACTTCATCTGTCATCACTGGGATTATCTCTTCAGTTTCTGTTATGTTTACTAGTGGATCACGTAGGTTGATTTCCCTTTGATCTTCACATTTATATAGATCGTTATAGAATTTTTCGACAATGTGTACTATTTCATTATTGATTTTGGTGATTGTTCCATCTGCTGTCTTCAGTGCAAAAATACCTTTTCTTCCAACACACAGTTTGCGCTTAGCTGATTTTAAACTTTTGTTATCTTCTAGAACTTTTTTGACAAGATCACAGTTAAATTTTCTGATATCTTCTGTAACACATTTTCTTACCGTTTTACATAATTCTGCATATTCAACTCTTGATTTAGGATAGTTTTTCTTCATTTTAAATTCTCTGCGTTTCTTCATCAGTCTTCTTGTTTCTTCTGTTATTTTCTTTGTTTGCTTTACTTGTGCTTCACCAGCTATCGTCCTTGCAATTTCTTGTAGAGTATTTGTTATTTTCTTGTTCACTACTGTAACATCTTGTTCTTCTTCTAAGATTGATTGAAGTACTTGAAAACGATTTTTAAGTTCTAAATTAAATTCTTCTTTATGTTTCTGGAGATTTATAATATCGACTGATTTCTTTGAGCATTGCAAAAGCTTCATTCTTTCCACTTTAGTATTTAAAAGCAGTTTGCATCTAACTAACCTGTGATCGCTTCCTGTATTGAAGTTATTGAGAACGCTGCAATCCTGAATAAGATGCTTTTTGTTTGTCAAGATGTAGTCGATTTCACTTGTTGAGCCATTTGCACTACGCCATGTCCATTTTCTTTGTGGCTTTTTCTTGAAAAATGAATTCATGATATACATCTGTTCACATTCTGCAAATTCAATCAATCTGTTTCCTCTTTCATTACGCACCCCATATCCATGAATTCCTACTGAGAACTCACCTTTCTTTTTTTCCCCAATTCTAGCATTCCAGTCTCCCATTATTAATTTTATGTAGCATTTTCCTTTTTGATGCATTGAAGCTACTTCTTCATAGAAATCCTCAATTTCTTCATCAGTATAGCTAATTGTTGGTGCATAAACTTGGGTAATTTGCAGTTTGTATCTTTTTGACACTTGTATAACTAACCTTGCAACTCTATCTGATGCACTATCATATTCTACGATGTGATTCTTCCACCTTTTATGAATCAGAAATCCTACACCACTTGTTTTTCCATCTTCTGTACCTCTGTAGTACAATACATGTCCACTGGCAAGATCAATCTTCTCTTCACCTTTTCTTCTTATTTCGCATAATCCTAGGATGTCCCAGTTGATTCTTTCTAATTCTTCTTCAAGTTCCTGTAAACGACTTTCAGAAGATAAGGATCGTCCATTATACGTAGCCAAGGTCATCAACTTATGGCAGCCAAACCGAGCCCGGTGATTCTTAGCACCCTCTGTCTTCATGTCTTTCTGATCGCTGCCGTAATCAGGAACATGCAGACTGCCGGGAATTGAGGGCCGTGATTTGTTTTGTGAATTCATGGTAAAATAAGGGGGGAGGTGGCCAAATTCCTCCACGCTGGCCAAGCGGGTTGGAGGAAGCCCATCCGCGTTCGTTCCCCATGCACTAGGCAAGGGTACTAACAGGCTGCACCGATGGAAGGTGCGGATTGGACATCAAGTCCCTGCTCCCAGTCGATTCCTTTAAGTCCTCCTCTGAGGCATTTAAAGGGTCTTCTCCTAGTTAACAAGCAGAGGCTATATATATATATATATATATTTTTTTTTTTTTTTCAAAAGTGAAGAATTTGGGAAAAGTTAGCACTGACATGTTATAGAATATTATTCGATTTGATAATATATTTTATATCTTTTGAAAACTTGAAATCACATTCTGTCTTTATTTAACAATACATTCTATGGAACATATTTTTGCTGCAATCCAGAAATTTTGGTTTTGCTTTTGATATTCCTATTTAAATTCATATTTTTTGCAATGTTTCATATATATATATATATATATATATATATATATATTAATCTAAAGTATAAACGTATTACAATATTTTTAATCAAAAGGAAAACTTTGATAGATAACATATACGCATGTAAAAAAAAGAGAGAGAGAAAAAAAAAAAAGAAAGTTACAAATGCACAGTAATTCATTTATTTATTATTATTTTTTAACACTTTCCAACCTAGTTGAAAAGTGTTTATGACTTCGGTTTGTCTGCCGTCTGTCCGTGCTCTAACTCACGTAAACAGGCTCGGGTTGTCCTGCAATTTTTATATGTTATTGTTGTTATCTATAGCATGTTCCCTGTTTCAACTGAAGTGTGTAGCGCTTATAGTTTTTTTACAGGGACGCTCAAAAGAATTCCGTTACATTACGGTCTATGGGGAAAAAGCATTTGCGGTTTATTTTAATGATGTTACACAATTTCAAATGCATTGTAATTGATATATATCACTAAGGTGCATTACAAGAAGCTTAATATAGAATATGCTGTGCATAGCACTTAGAGTTACTTTACAGGGACAGTCAAAAGAAATCCGTTACATTACGTATATGGAGAAAAATTGTTTGCAGTTTAATTAAATAATGTTTCACTATTTTAAACGCATTGAAATTTATATATATCACAAAGGTGCATTACAAGAGGCTTACTACAGAATAGTGTGTGTATAACAGCATCGTTCATTGATAGGGACACACAAAAGAATTCCCTACTGTCTGTTAACAATAATTCCTGGAAGTACGTTTTAAGTTGCTGAACGCGATTTTAAATTTAACTCACTTTTTGTCTATTACTTGGTGTGTATAAATTTTTTATTTCATATACAGGGCAGCACAAAAGTTCGCTAACACATTTCCGTTTATGGACAGAAACTCCAGAAGGAGAATTTTAAACTGTGCTACGCGTTTCCTAACTAAACTAAACTTTAGCGTCCTATGTAGTCTATATACAAATCTATAGATCCTATACAGGGCTGAATAAAAGTATTCGGATATTTTTCCGAATATTGTATATGTTGGGAATTCCTGGAATTACGTTTCTTAAATATGTTATGCGTTTTCCAAATTATTTACTTAGATGTTATCTTTCAGCTTATTAAACGGTAATGATTTGTAAAATTATTTTGGAAGCGTTGGAAAGTGTTACATAATCTATGGTTGACGCATGATTTTTCGTTCTTGTTTTTTTTTTTATGAAAAATAAAAATTTCAGGATATTTCATATTTACTAAGTTAGATTTTGTGTAATTGTTTCTCTGTTAAGATAACTATTATTTTTCATAAGTTTCTAAGAAAAAATAATTTGTTGCAACTTTTGAATGCTATACAAAATTAAGTTTAACTCTCCAGTGTTTTTTTTTGTTTGGAATTATTGAAAAGAATTACCACAGGCAACTACTGAAGATGTTGACTTCTAAACAATACTTGCTGTCATAATTAGATGCTATAAAACCTTCTCAAACTTGGACAGTATTTTCTGAAAGATCTTCTGCCTTTACCAAAAAATGGAAAACGTGTTTCGATTACATAGTTTCTGAATAAGAACACCTGACCATTGCATGCGTTTAGGAAACAAAAATGAGTTCAGAAAGTAGCTCCTTTGGATTTCAGAACAGCCTTATAATTTTGACACACATGAAGACAACAAAAAGAAGAAAAACAGATTTAAAAATTGTCTTCCTCGAAGAGGGGGGGGGGGGGGATCAAGCAGACAGCCCCCTTCCCCGCCTGGCGAAAAATTCTTAGTTTCTCATTTTTTTAGTGTTTAATTATTCTAAGATACTTTGGAATAATATTATGTTATTACTTTTTAAGTAATCAGAAATTAAAAAATATATACTATATATATATAATTAAATTTTGCTTATGCTAATGTATCAACTAAGTATCATCCCCTCCCCCGTAACGAGAAAATCTTGCGTACGTCCATGGTCGCTAATGCACTTGTTCACAACAGAGGGTTTAGGGGAGGGGGGGGGGTGAAACCACGTATTCGGCATTCCAAGTGACGTCACATCACCATTTATTTACACATTATCTTATTTATGATCGTTAGCAGAGCGAAATAAGTAAAATGCCTGTTGTGGGGTCGAGACATTTTAGCAAATCCCCCTGAGTCTTCTGGAATTTAAGATCTCGGGTGGATGATAGGGAGGCATTTTTCTGAGAAAGGCGATATCGTTGGTGATGTGCGCACGAAAAGAAAAAAATCTTGTAACATTTTTACACGACATTTGAAAGCATCTTGATTAGGGCGGTTCACAAAATAAGGAAAAAAATAATCCCCACTCAAAAAAGCTAAACTTTCTGACACATTCACGGACTCATTTTTAAACGTAAAGGCGTGCTATTTGCGGGCATGACAATTGTAGCGATTTGGTTTTCGTTTTCATTTTTCGATAAATAAATTGGAACTTGAGTTGCAATCGTTTCTAATAACTTCACGTCCGGAAATTAAATTCAGAACTAACCCAATTTTAACAACATTTCCTGAAAGACCCACTACTTTTATCGTAACTTGGAAACAATTATTCGTTTTCATAGATTCTGAATAAGAGCACCATGCACATTTTATTAGAGGCACAATTAGAGGCAATTTGACCCACAACGAAAAAATTATCAGTTCCAATCCGATCCACAGGGTAAAATCGAGTTACCGGGGGGATTCGATGCAGGACTTAATCTTTACCACATTATCTTCAAGTATCGACAGAAAAATGCCACTCATCGACGATTTAATTGCCACATGTATTCATTCATTAAACATTCACCGTCCAATTCATTCATCGACGATTTAGTTCACACATGTATTCATTCATTAAACATTCTTCACCGTCCAATTAACTCATCGACGATTTAGTTGACACATGAGTTCATTCATTAAACATTCCCCGTCCGATTCACTCATCGACGGTTTAGTTGACACATGTATTCATTCATTAAACATTCACCGTCAGATTCACTCACTCATTGACGATTCAGTTGACACATGTATTCAATCATTAAACATTCACCGTCCGATTCACACATCGACGATTTCATTGACACATGTATTCATTCATTAAACATTCACCGTCCGATTCACTCATCGACGATTTCAATGACACATGTATTCATTCATTAAACATTCACCGTCCAATTCACTCACTCATCGACGATTTAGTTGACACGCGTATTCAATTATTAAACATTCACCGTCCGATTCACTCATCGACGATTTAATTGGCGCATGTATTCATTCATTAAACATTCACCGTCCAATTCACTCACTCATCGACGATTTAGTTGACACGTGTATTCATTCATTAAACACTCACCGTCCAGTTCACTCATCGACGATTTAGTTGACACATGTATTCATTCATTAAACATTCACCGTCCAATTCACTCATTCATCGACGATTTAGTTGACACGCGTATTCAATTATTAAACATTCACCGTCCGATTCATTCATTAAACATTCACCGTCCAATTCACTCATTCATCGACGATTTAGTTGACACGCGTATTCAATTATTAAACATTCACCGTCCGATTCACTCATCGACGATTTCATTGACACATGTATTCATTCATTAAACATTCACCGTCCAATTCACTCACTCATCGACGATTTAGTTGACACGCGTATTCAATTATTAAACATTCACCGTCCGATTCACTCATCGACGATTTAATTGGCGCATGTATTCATTCATTAAACATTCACCGTCCAATTCACTCACTCATCGACGATTTAGTTGACACGTGTATTCATTCATTAAACACTCACCGTCCAGTTCACTCATCGACGATTTAGTTGACACATGTATTCATTCATTAAACATTCACCGTCCGATTCACTCACTCATCGACGATTTAGTTGACACGTGTATTCAATTATTAAACATTCACCGTCCGATTCACTCATCGACGATTTAATTGGCGCATGTATTCATTCATTAAACATTCACCGTCCAATTCACTCACTCATCGACGATTTAGTTGACACGTGTATTCAGTCATTAAACATTCACCGTCCAATTCACTCACTCATCGACGATTTAGTTGACACGTGTATTCAGTCATTAAACATTCACCGTCCAATTCACTCACTCATCGACGATTTAGTTGACACGTGTATTCATTCATTAAACACTCACCGTCCAGTTCACTCATCGACGATTTAGTTGACACATGTATTCATTCATTAAACATTCACCGTCCGATTCACTCATCGACGATTTAGTTGACACGTGTATTCATTCATTCATTAAATAGTCACCGTCCGATTCACTCATCGACGATTTAGTTGACACATGTATTCATTCATTAAACATTCACCGTCCGATTCCCTCATCGACAATTTAGTTGACACATGTATTCATTCATTAAACATTCTTCACCGTCCAATTAACTCATCGACGATTTAGTTGACACATGAGTTCATTCATTAAACATTCACCGTCCGATTCACTCATCGACGATTTAGTTGACACATGTATTCATTCATTAAACATTCACCGTCCGATTCACTCACTCATCGACGATTTATTTGAAACATGTATTCAATCATTAAACATTCACCGTCCGATTCATTCATTGACGATTTAATTGAACACATGTATTCATTCATTAAACTTTCACCGTCCAATTCACTCACTCATAACGATTTAGTTGACACGTGTATTCAATTATTAAAGATTCACCGTCTGATTCACTCATCGACGATTGAATTGGCACGTGTATTCATTCCTTAAACATTCACCGTCCAATTAATTCACTCATCGACAGTTTAGTTGACACATGTATTAATTCATTCTCACTGTCTGTTGTAATTGTATTGTAGTATTCTTTAAGACGAGACAATGAGATTTATTTGCTTAAAGCAGTATTCCATCCTACACAAGTTCCGTTCTGACAGCTTTTACTTTAAAGTTACAGGTTGTTTCCTAAAGAAGTTCCTACCTTTAAAATTCAACAGTTCCTTAACTACAATAAATAAAATAAAAGATAAAACTAAGTGGTATGTTTATCAGATGGCTCGTGAATCTCGTATGAGATAATTTTTTTAAAAATGGTTCAAAATTTTATCAATAGATGGCATTGCACTACAAAAACCGTAAGAATGATCAAACTAACGTGTAAAACTGCAAGCATTTCTCAGTTTTTATTTTTTATTTTATTTAATTCTTGTACCGCAAACTGGTATAATGTTTGAATTACGAAATTAAATTGAGCCTCCTGACAGTTTGAGACATCTCCGCGCCACCTATTGACAAAAATGTGAACTATTTTTTAAATTACTGTATGCAAAACTCAAGAGCTATCGGATAAACAGGTCACTTATTTTCTTTTATTATTATATTTATTGCAGTTAAGGAATTAATGAATTTTAAAGTTATTGGAGTTTTGTAGTAAACACCCTGTACTTTATAAAGAAACAGCCCTCGAATGAGAGGTCTCCACGGGCCCGGGCTTGACAGGGCCGGCAAAATGAAGGCAAATTTTGAAACGGATCGAGCCGTGGGCCAATAAAAAATTAAGTGGGGCGACCGGCCCGATATTATAATTTTAAAAGGGTCCAACTAAGCTGATAAAATATGAACAATTTTCAATGGATGTAACTACGACGAGAATAAGTGTAAATCTACTGCACGATTCGGTGCTCTAGCTTGACAACATCAATTCAGTAACATGCCCAGCGTAGAAATCGGCATCGGACCGTTACATCGTGTCTAAACCTGAGCTTATTTTTTTAAAGCAGACTCGGGCAGGCCTTGATCACGCTTACATTTTATTCTACATACTCGGAACTAGACTTAATTGTTCCCAGGACGTGTCGAGCAAGCAAGTATTGTAAAAATAGTAATGCCGACAATGAACTGTTAACGGAATCTTTGGAAATATACTTTAATTACATTATAGAGAATTTTTTTTCAAAAATCTATTTTTTTTATTATTATACAGCAACAAAAGTTATAATGTTTGTAACCATCTATTTTCTTTTATTCTAAACTACATTAATTTTTTAAACAAAGTCTAACTAAGTGTGTAAGTAATCATTAATATTGCTATTCTGTATTCTATGGCTTGTGCACTGCAAAAAGAAATTGTTGATTTTACGTTTTAATACTGTAATCCCAGCTGCCAGTATTATATCGCAAAATTAACAGTAATAAACAGTAAAATAAGCAGTGCTACCGTATAGGACAAAATTAGCACTCGCCAATCGGCGAGTAATACTGAATATTTGCTGTTTGACATTATTGGCACCGCTGGCCAAACTTAACAGTCACATTCGCCAATTGCGATGATTGAATTGAAAACCCGATTTTTTACCCGCTGTTGCTCGACGAATTCCACGATTTTTTTCCCGAGCGAAACCAATTGGCGAGTTTCGCGATTTTCCCCCGAAATCATTTGACGAATTTCGCAATTATTTTCTTGAAACGATTTGACGATATTCGCGATTTTGTACCCGAAACCATTTGATGAATTTAGCGATTTTTTCCATTATCGATTGACGAATTTCACGATATTTTCCGCGATCGTTCGATGAATTGCGCACTTTTTCCGCGGTCATTAAACGAATTTTAAGACTTTTCCTCCGAGATCATTTGACAAATTTCGCGATTTTTTTTTCCCGAGACGAATCTCTCTAATTTTTGCGCAATAGTTTGACGAAATTTGCTATTTATTTCCGCGATTCCTTGACAAAATTATCGATTTTTTTTACGTGGTCGTTTGACGAATTTTGCGATTTTTCCCGCGATTTCTTTCCCGGGACCATTTGACGAATGTCGCAATTTCTTTTTTGAGACCATATGATGAATGTCGCGATTGCTAAGACCATTTGATGAATTTCGCGATTTTTTTTTCAAGTATTCATAATTTTGTTACTGGCCAGTGCTTAAAAAAAACTGGCCAGTGAAAAAAATCCATCTACTGGCCATTGGTCAGTGAGTAAAAAATTTAATTTTGACCTATATGCTACCGCACAATCAACATATATGTATTTTTTTTTCAGTGTGAACATTTAGTAATGTAAAATATACTGTAAAATTTTCCCTTAAATATTCATTAAAAATTTCTTGTATGTTAAGAAAAAATCGGAATTTTTTATAGAAATTAAGTCGGGTTGGGCCGGATTGTAAGCTGCAAAATTATACACGGACCAGGCCGGGCCCGCGCAGTTCACTATCCTGTAAGGAACGACAATTAGAGTTCCTTCTCTGATCTTTGAACCGAAATGATTTAGAAATAGTGAAATAACACTTTAAACACAGGTCGGTATCATGATATATCATTTTTTGCCTATAATTAATTCGAAGTAGATTCGGTTGTTTCATCTAACGTAGCATTATACGTTAACAATCGAACATTTATTCTTTCTTTTTGATTATTGAATATATGAATGAAATCGGTCTATTGCGTGATTTTATCGAGTTCCGAAGCTATATGCCGGATCTTGTGATTAAACAGAGGCATAAATTATTCCTGGTATGCTAAATATCCCTTCACTGCCAGGCATGATTGCCACCTGTCCGCTTTTAAATGGATGTGTCTAACACGGTAAAACCTGTGAAAATGGAATCGCAAAGGGAGCGGGAAAATGTTCCGTTTTATGTCGGTTTCCGTATTAGACGGTACAATTGTTTGTTATTTATTTCGTCGGGAGCATGAAATATTTACGGTTAAGACAGGGTTTTATTCTATACAAATTCCGTTTTCATAGATTTTGCTCAACCATCTCCGAGGAAGGATAACATATCGTAAGGGGAGGAGAAAGGTTCAAAATTTCAATAGCTCTTATAGTTCCTTTACAGGGATACTCAAAAGAATTCCGTTACGTTCCGGTCTATGGGGAAAAATCGTTTGCGGCTTTTTTTTTAAGAATTTCACTATTTCGCACATAATGAAATTAATATATGTATCATAGAGGTGCATTGAGGCTGCGTATAGCATATTGTGTATGGCATTCATTGTTTATTTACAGGGGTACACAAAAATAATTCGGTTAAAGTACTGTCTGTTAACACTAATTGCTGGAAGTGCGTTTTCAGTTTAGCAAAGCGCTTTTAAAGATAACTAGTTTTTTGCTTATTACTTGGTGTGTCTAAATTCTATAGATCCTATACAGGGCAGCATAAAAATCCTCGAGTACATTTACGTTTTTTGGCGTAAATTTCAAAAGATGAATTTTAAACTGTGCTTATGCGTTTACTAAATGTATATATAAATCTATAGATCCTATAGAGGGCTGCGCAAAATAATTTGGATATTTTTCCTAATATTTTTAGTAATTCCTGAAATTGGGTTTTTGAATGTGTTATGCGTTTTCCAAATTGTTTTTTTCACCTGGTAGCATTATTGTTCATTATCACATAGCTCAGGAGGATTGGTAATCTTGTATGTTCAGAATTTGTATTTTTGGAATCTTGTATTTTCAGAATTTGTATTTCAGCATTACATAGTATAACTATTGCTCAATACCACAAAGTATAATTTAGTAATGCTCAGTATAATTAGGTAAACAAACCTGCTGGGCGGAGCTAGTTCAGCTTAAGCCGAAAATATAGACCTCCCTGTCCGGTTTAACCTTGACCTTGTTTATTTCACCTTATTAAACGTTAAAGATTTGTAAAATTATTTTGGAAGTGTTGGAAAGTGTTATATAATCTATGCTGGATGCAAGATTTTTCGTTCTTGTTTTATATAAATATCGAGTACTGTGGATTTTTTCTCGCATTAGACAAAATTTCTCCACCAAAAAGATTTAAAACGTAATGTAAAAAGTATATATATATTAAAAGGGGAATTCTAAGCCTCATTTTGTAGTTATTTCGGGATGCCTCTTAAATTTTAGAGGGTAATATCATGTTTCATGATAATCAGGCCCTGACTGCCCTATATTTATGGGTGCCGAATCGAGACTCGTTATTTCTGCTTTTCCAATACGTTCCTTTTTTCTAATGACGCCGGATCTTCTCTTGATTATACGTGTTCGACTCCACTGTTAGTTTAACTGAATCACCCCTTACCATAAGGCTGCCTTTCTGAAAATATATGTCTGGCATTTCACTTCAATTTTGAGGAGAAATGAAAAAAAAGGGGTTTTCCACATTGTGCAAACGCTAGTTATTTATCTTTAGAAGAGCGATATTAGTAGCGTTTGATAATCCAAGGTCTTTTCTTGTATTTACTTCAAAGGGCTGTGATGATAGGGGTCTGCACGGGCTTGGGACCTGAGTCTCAGGGCCTGATTACACAAGCGACAGATGAAGTATGTGCTTCCCCTCTAAAATTTAAGATGTGCCCCAAAACGACTATAAAATGGGGCCTCTAATTTCCATTTTAGGTAGCTTTCATTACAAAAAAGTAAAAAGCTACCTATTGCAACCGTTCGGAAGAAAGCAATTTTGGTATGTTTTAACCGATCATGACATGACCTCCAAACCCCAAAACCACCCTTATTAAGCTCACTCATATCTCGACCGAGTTCGTTGGCAGCTTGGTCCGCCGTCTCGTTTCAAAATGGCGGCCGATTGAAAACTGAAAAAAAATTATACAAAAGAATTCGAAAATCAAATTTCTTTTTTGCTTAAGTATTAGGCCTTGATACAAGGATTCCGGAGCATTTTTTGTTTTGTTTCTATTTAAAAAAATAGCTGAGATATTACAGTTTGAAATTCTAGGGTGGCTGACATTTTGAAACAAGACAGCAGATTAAAACAAATCAGGGATTAATTTAGGAGTTTTTATGAACGGGATTTCTCGCAAATTATCTTTCAGTGTTGCAATCATTTTTCCAGTCATACGCATAAAACTATATTTATACCCGTTAGCGCCAATTTCTCGCCAAACATGGCGACACTTGCCGAAATATCGCCTAATTTGGCGACCAAAAATAAGTCTCCATAAATGAAGCCAACTTGGCTGTATTTCACTAATTTGTTGAAATTCTTATTCAAATTCAGTATTAACGAATTTTTTGTAATCGGAATCTTTGTATTTTAGCTTGCTTCTTTCGAGTAATATTAGATAAAATTATAAGACGAAGATATAGGAAAGCTTACCTTTTCCTCCTGGTACAAGCCGGAAGGACTTATAATTATTTCATTTCATTTTTTTTTCATAGAATTTTTATTTTTTGTTGAGGGACACGATTGTCTAATGCAATAGCAACCACTTTACTTCAGAAACAAAGAAATCTGAGTGTATGATCAACAGGCTGTTAACCAATCATGGCGTGCTTATTAGAAACCACCCTGGTAACTGAACGTACAAAAACTATATACAAATAATGACTGGACGAAATCCATTGCTCCAGTCACAAAATTCGTTATACAGAGAAGAACGAAAAAGTACCTATTTAATGTGTAAATTAAATATATATATATATATGTTTAATGAAGATTTTGAAATATTTAACTCTAAATATTAACTTAATATTGTATTTTTTAATTATTTAAACAGTTTCAAAGCAGGAAAATAAACTTTTATTGGAAAGCACAGTAAAAAAAAAATCGTAAGAAAAACTTGCATTTGTTTTAGAGACGAAGAAAGCTCCAATTTTTGATTGTTTTGTTTTCAACTGTTACACCCTCGTAAAAATGTTCACACTTTAACAAGAAATACAGAATTATGTAAGAAAATCACTCATTATCATTAAAGTGAAAATGTATATGCTTAAAAGTGACAACAGTACAGATAAAGGTGCAGTACAATACCTTGTAATAAACAGATGAACAAACATTTCCAAAATCAATAATTATAAGTATAATTATTGCCATTAGTACTTTTCAACAAATACTCATTGTATTCATATGTATTCATCCATACAAACTCATCCATATAGATTTCATACAAATGCTGACGTCATAATGATGCGGGCAACAATGTGAATAAAATGAATGAATGTTGCGACAATAGAGCATTTTTTTTTCAATTAATATTAAACAATGGCAACGTTATTCCTATGGGGAAAATGCTAGTTTTGGGCCGACGTTGCCCCCTCCCCTCCCTTAGGGATCGAATTAAAAAAAAAAAGTCCAATTCATGTATTGCCCTCAGGAATACATATGTATCCCAAATTTCGGAGCTCTGTGTCAACAGGAAGTGGGTGAAAAATGAGTCGCAAAATTTGACTGCCACATACATATAAGGTAAAAGAAAGCATGTAATAATAAATAAACTAATTTCGCAAAATGTTTGTGAAAATGAACTTGATTAACAACATAAGTTTTTAGGTAGAGGTACTCATCTTTGAAACCAGGAATCAATGAAGGAAAATTGATCCCACGTGCGTTTGAATACGGAGCTTTTTCTGAAAAAAATGAAGAAAAAAAACTGGAAAAAATCCTTATATGAAGATAGATTTTTCGCTATATGGAAATTATTTTTAATATAATCATGGGAGAAAGTGATCGAAATAATTCTGCTGTAATAATCTGCTAAAAATTTGTTGTATAGAGAAATTCGTTATATGGAAGTTCATTATAGAGATGCTCGACTACTTACAAATGTATACATCTATCGAAAGTGAATACGGGAAACATAAAAAAGGCTGTCTAATGAAATATATGAATTTGGCTAAGACACTCTTGTGAATAAATAATATTTGTAGTTTGTATCATTCACGAGTTTACATGTATGAAGAATTTACAAAACCTACTTAAACTTTAAATTAAAAAATTAACTTTAAATTACTTTAAATAAATTTAAATAAACTTTAATTAAACTTTTACCGTATAGAAAGGGGCCCCTAAAATGACACTGTGACTGCCAGTTTCAGAAGTTAATCGTGCCCTACTGAGCCCGGACCGGCCCAATTTCCATTCGTGAGTCTCGGGCCGGGCCTAGACATTTTTCCGGGTGTGGCCGAGCCTTGGCCTAACTTTTTCTGCGGACTCGGGACGGGCCGGCCGGCCAGAATTCTTTTTTCCCGGCCAAGCCGGAAATGGACTTCCTTGAGGTCAGCACGGGCTGAAATTTTCAGGCCGGTCCCGACCCAGCTTGTATGAAAATCATTAAATAATCAACGACTAAAGTATATTGTTTTTTTTTTTAAATTCACTTGTAAGTTTTCTGCATACAATTTTTTAACCTTAATGTTTAGAAAACCGATGAAATTATTTCCATTATTTTTGAGGCAATTCATTTATAAACAGTATCAGCTAATAGTTAAGCTAAGCCATTGTTTGGTCCTTTTGATGTTGAGGCTGAATAGTTTCTTGTGATAACATGTCAGATTTATTTAAATATTGGTATTTTTCGGTTTAAAATGCTCTTTATCAGCTCTATTAATTGTAAAATATCTGCAAACGTCCCTTTTATTTAGCCATACTACTTCTATATTATTACTATTATTCACTCACTTAAATAAACCCGATTGTAAAAGATTAACACGTTTACACTTGAAACAATGTAAATAGGTCAGCATTTGTTTCCGGCTAACATTCTATAAACGAAATTAAAATTTCATCAATAGATATATAAGTAAATAAAATAAAATAAATAAAGCTTAACAGGTGTGTGATCGAACTACGCGCTTAAACACTAAAACAATCAGAATTTGAAAAAAAAAAAAGAAGTTATAAATAGTGTAATGAAATCTTTGCCTCTTAACCGCTGGCATGCGGCTAATACGAAAATTATGCCTTTGAATGCATAATTGTTTTTTTTTATGTTAAATTTATTTTTAGTCAAATTGGCGGGCAATATATATATATATATATATATATATATATATATATATATATATATATATATACTAGCGGAGCTTCGCCCGCTACGCTGGTCGGTTTCTTCCAAACGATCCTCAAATTAAACGAATTTAGGTTTGGAATTATGTACAATTACCAGTGATTATACATAATCACCACTAAACTTGGTAAATGTGATAAATTATTGAATATCTATCAAATTTACCGGTTAGTTTAGAAGTTCCCCAACTCGTAATGGGGAATGCAATAAATTCGAATTATTTTGTGGAGTAACGAGGTCTTAATTCCAAAAAATGGAATATTTTAAAATAGTATGTACGCTTCACGTACATTAACCGAAAAAAAAAACATCACTGGACGCATGAAACTAAATGTAAATGCATGAAATTCATTCAAGAAGCGATCAGTAATTTATGTATGTGCGCTTCGCGACATTATCCGAAAAAAAAAATTACTGGACGCATGAAACTCACTATACAGCAATCTCTAGAATGCATGAAATTCATTCAAGCAGCGGTCAGTAATTTATGTATGTGCGCTTCGCGACATTAACCGAAAAAAAATCACTGAACTCATGAAACTCGCTCTACAGCAATATAGAATGTATGAAATTCATTTAAGCAGTGATCAATAATTTATGTATGTACGCTTCGCGTACATTAACTAAAAAGAACATCAGAGAGCGCTTGAAACTCGCTGTACAGCAATCTCTTAGACTGCATGAAATTCATTCAAGCAGGGGTCAGTAATTAATGTATGTATGTCAATTAGGTCTGCCTGGCATCTTGAGTTCATCTTTTGAAAGACCATTAGCCTAACAGCAAGTCTTTTCTTGGGTGCCTTTGATTTATTTTGACAACTTTCACACAAATTTAAGTAAATGCAGCTGCGCAAACTGAACGAATTTTGGTAAAGTTATAGACATGTATTACATTCCCCATTACAAGTTGGCGATTTTATAAACTAACCGGTAAATTCGATAAATATTCAATAATTTATCACATTTACCAATTTTGGTGGTGAATCACCGGTAATTATACATAATCACCGGATTATACATAATATACATAATGACTAGAAATAAAGTAGCATATATATATATATATATATATATATATATATATATATAATGAAATCACATGTGTGAAAAACAAAGGAAGAGATATTATAAAAATCAATGGAGAGGATACTGAAAGAATTAAATTTAATAAAATAAAAAATAAAATACTATAAATGTCTTATAGATTCTTCAGAGAAGCATCATAAGAATAATTCATAGTAAATATATGTTATTTCATCAAATATTGTCAGCATTATACATAAAATGACAATATTAAGCTCCTTATAACATATAGAAAACCAAAATAAAATTTTGAAAAACCCACAAAGAATAAAATAATTAAATAAATAAATCATGATAGAACAACAACATATAATGTACCATAAAACAATGGACACAACTCACCATAAAAACAAAGAATATAAACGATTAAACAGGATTTAAAATGCTTTTCAATATCTGATGCCCTTCACATCACCATGAAACACAAAGAAACTGAGAAAGCTGAGTCCTTTATTGTAAAAATTATGATAAAAGAAAAGATAATGTTTAGTGCTGCCATCTACCTTTAAATAAAAAAAGGAAAAGCTGAAACTATAATCTGTACTTATAGGAAAAATCTTGGTGCTGCCATCTATCAAAAAAAAAAAAAAAAAGGAATGCTAAATAATTTATTAGGCACAGCGGTGTTCAAACTTTCTGATTCCGAGGAACCCTTTTGATGTCTGTTGTATTTTGCGGGACCTACTAACTATACTTCACTTAATACAAGGCGGAAATTATTTTCATGTATACACTCACTCCAAGCCTGTAGCTAGCGGAGGATGACAGGGACCCGACCCCCCCCCCCCCCCTCCAAAGAAAAAAATAAATGGAAAAGGTCCGTTCATATATTTTCATTAAAAAGCAGAAACAAAAAAAAAGGGGGGGGGGGGCATTGTAACTTAAAATCGAAAAGGTCGGCGCTGCATAAAATGTTACAATCTCAAATACAGTATATTATGTTTGGAAAACAAACTGCATTAAAATTTTAAATTACATTAAAACTGACAGGAAAATTAAGTTTTTATGAATGTTAATAAAATGAATAATTAAATAATTAAATATTAATAATAATATATAATAATGTAGTTAATCATATCTAATTTAAAAAGTAAATTTGATATTACTGAATAATTATAATAATAAATAAGTAATTAATATATAAATGAATAATTTAATACATAATTAAATTATTATTATTATTATCTAATATTTAATTATAATTTAATATTTCATTATTATTATTATTTAATATATATTATTTATTTTTATTTATTAGTTAATATATATAATTTATTTATATTTATTGTTTAACATATATTATTTTTAATAATAATTATTATTTAATATAATTTAATTATATTAAATTATATATATATATATATATATATATATATATATATATATATATATATATATATATATATATATATATATATAATTTATTTAATATAATTAAATTAAATTTTATAAATATAAATTTATATATTTAATATATAAAATTATATTAAATAATTATGTTAAATTTTATTAAGATATATTTAATAATATATAAATGAATAATATATAAATAAATAATAATAAGTAATGAGTTCCTATATAAATGAATAATTAAATTATTATATTATTATTATTAAATATATAATATTTATTTATATTTGTTATTTAATGTAATTTTTTAATTATTATTATTATTATTATTTAATATATATTATTTATTTATATTTATTATTTAATATAAATTAATATTCAAGTATTATTTCATATTTAATAATAATTTAATATTTCAGGTTATATCGAGGGGTTACTGTATATATACAGGATGTCCCAAAAAACATTGACCTCGGTTTTTATTTCTTAAATATTGATCATACACATATATTATGCATTACAAAAGTTACGTAAAAAAGGGTACAGAATTTTATGAAATCGATTAAAATTTTCAGGGGGATTACATTGGAAGAAATACAAATTTTTAATTTTTATACGGCCCCGTACAAAATATTTCCCAATGAGCAAAATGTGCCCCATACACTCAAAGTCATGTACAAAATTTCAGCATTTTAAGAGAAAAAGTCGCACAGATATGTTTACACAAAGTGGGTGAGGGGTTAATCATAACTGCATCATCAAAATTATTACTATTTATTTATGCAATCATTGTTTTCTTTCGTAATTTTTGTACGATTCCTGAAACGCGATCATCCGACATGATTTTTCTCCTTTGCGAACCCCTATCCAGGCATAAGTTTACATGGTTTAAGTCAGCATTTATCTATTTTCATATCTCTGCGACTTTTTCTGATCAAATGCTGAAATTTTGTACATGACCTGTATGGGGCACATTTTACTCATTGAGAACTTTTTTTTGATAGGGGGCGGTGTAAAAATTTTAATTTTGTATTTCTTCAAATTGAATCCCTGAAAATTTTAATAGATTTCATAAAATTCTGTACTTTTTTTTTTTTTTTTTTTTTTTTTTTTGCGTAACTTTGCAATTTATAATATATGTCCGTGATCAATATTTAAAGTTGTTTTCAAATCCAAAGGGGCTTTCAGACACATTTTTTAATTCACTTTTGTTCAGAAACGCATAAAATAGGCAAGTGTTGTTATTTGTTATTCAGAAACTTTGCAATAGAAACACGTTTTCCATAGAAATGCCAGTAAAAGATGCTTGAAAGTGAAGACAATAGATTGGATCGAGAACGCCGCCAAACACAGAGCATAAGCGATCGGCAAAATAGGCTTAATAACCGTCGCATGGACGAACGCGTTGCTTCTGAAATCCAAATCACTAATTTAAACGTTCCGGAGCATAACTGTAATACTTTGAGTGAAACGTGCAATTTCTGCTAAGACTTTTCTTTCAGAAATCGCGATTATTTGTTAATAGTTTAATGGCAATAATGAAGTTTTATAAAATGCATCACATTAGCATTTCACAAATCTTAATTGGCCATATATCAAGACTCGATCTTATACCGATATGCCATTTAGGTCCAACCGTAAGAACTTCCCTGACCTTTCCCTTTTAGGTGGATTTCGTAAGAAATACTACCTATTACATTTTCACCTAAGTTAGAATTTTCGAAAATTTTTTGCAGATCTACGCCGATCATGACTCCCAGAACCCAAAATCACCTCCGGTTCAAAACTTTATCTATGTATCTATCTATCTATCTAATCTATCAATCTCACTTTTTTATGGACACGATAACTCTCATAATTCTGAACAAATCTCTTCGAAACGGATACATAAAATCAAGGGGCATAAAATCTCGGTGCAGTTCGTTAAGGGGCAAAATCGAACTAAGGAAAGAGAAATGGAGGGGCTTTTTGTGAAAACATAAAAAAACCCATAACGTCAGTAATCGTCTTTGATCTTTGATAATACGTATATCGAATCCGTTTCAAGTTATTATTACTTCTAGGAAAAGGGCCGGAAATTTATGTAGGACGGATTTTTGATATCATTAAAAATGGCCCCAAGGGGGGGGGGGGAGGGGAGTTTTAGAAGAAAAAAATCATAACTTCGTCCATTCACAAGATATACAATCCGCTTAAATTGATTATTAATCCACTAAATATTATCTAAAACTTTTATATTGACAAGTTTTTTATAGGACCAACCCTTATAGCAAAAAAAAATTAAAAACAAGAAAATCCCTGCCGGCTCCGCCTGCAAACAAGTTAGGTTTCGAAGTAGGCGGTTCCCATCTGCCGTATCATGGCAAAAAGGTCATTTCTTCCGCAATTCCCAACAAACAGGCGCCCCACGGTCTGCATCTTCGAAATCTACCTGTGCTTGTAGGCCGAGCCGTCTGGGAATTTTTTTTTTTATTAAAGTAGGTGTCATAATTTTCGCTGGCCGTTTCATTTTTTAAACGTAAACTGTTATACTTTTGAAATTTTAGCTGTTATTTAATTTTTTTACAAGTTTTTAGTATAAATAAATAAATATTATTCAGTCATTTTTTTTTATGAAGTCCATTCCACCGTTATATTTTTCAATGTCAATGCCGGCAGGGTGAGCTAGTATTCTTTATATTTTAATGGAAATAACATATATAACATTCTGACTTACAGTAAATCAATTGGATATAAATACAAATTCTTTAACTTTTGTGTTGAAATAAGTTTTTGAAATAAAAAATTAATTTTAAAAGTACATTCAACAATGTTAAGTAATGAGTTCCTATTTTAGCTAAAGTGTACATGAATTGCATGTATCTACTGATAAAATAATGCGAATTTAGATGTAGTAAAAGTATTGTTTTATTTGATACTAATAAAACAATACTTTTACTAAATCAAAATTCCATATAGCATAATTTTATTTAAGTGTTTCACATAGTATAAAAATACATCAACTGTTAAAATTTTTAAATACACAATAATATATAGGTTAAATTTTTATTTCACTTTTTTTTCCAATTTAACATTTTAACAAAATTATAATCAAAATATACTTTCTTTTTAAAAAAGTATTAGTATTCGGCTGCCGGATATTTGGTATTCGGCCAAACATTATTCGTTGTATCCCTGATGCATATATAGTGTGACATTCTCAACGTATTTTTTTTTCTTTAATAAATTGTGTATTTATTTTGTTTTCTTTCTCTTTTTTAGGTAAGTTTCAAAAGATTATTATTATAAATAACAGTTCCCTTCAAATATGAGGTACTCTTTGATTATTATTACTATTATTATTAATTTTAGTGTGACACTCAGTTTATTTCTCTTGAAAAATAAATGTATCCATATTTATACTTTTAAAAACACTTTACAAAATGCTTGAAGGCGACTAGAAATTTTTGTTGGATATCACATTTTATCCAATTTATAAAGCCCTGGTCTAAGGAAGGCCTGAATGTACCCGAGGCTGAATTTTGTCATATTTTGTTAATTAGCTGAGAACATTTATTAAAAACCTTAAAGAACACTCATCAAAAAGACATTGTTCCTTTCAAAATGGCGCGGGGCGATCGTTCCGGAGATATCAAAGCAGAAGAGACAAAATGCGAGAAGACCTTTTTTTTTTAGGGTTTCGTTCATCTCACGAAACCCTATTACTCCCGCTTCGTTGTCTGGCCGTCACAGAGCCGTTCTCAGAAACTATATAACTTACAGGCATGAAAATTTGTCTGCGTATAGCTAAGTACCTACTATGAGGCTCAAAATATTAAAATTTGAAAAATCGTATTATTTTAATAGAGAGAGATAAAAAAACCAAAATTCTAACAGCCTTTTCTTATTCAATTTAAACATGTTTCGTTATAGCAGTTGCCAACCATTCAAAATCCACCATAAAATTCTTTCTACAGTAATTAATTATCTATTGAACGATTTCCACGTGAAAAATGAAAATGAAATAAAGAGTTTCACCCATTGAAAAAAAGATTAATAGGACGTTCCTATTGGTAATATAACGGCAATTTTCAAACATTTCTCATTAATACCAAGGAGTATGAGTATGTGTATGTACGGAAAGCAGATTAATATCACGTCATTAGAGAATTAAAAAGAAAATTATTCTGACGTCCTATTGGAAGTTTAATTAATTTTTCAAATGTTTGAGAATAATACAAAGCGAGTCTCAATAGGAGGAATAGAGAACAGTAAATAGATGAGTTTGAGGAACGTATTGAATCATGATAAAAACTCGATTATGGAAATATTCGCATATTTTAACATTTTAAAGGTGTACAAACATGTTTAATTTTGAAATTGATTTTTTTTTTTTTTAATATCGCATTTAGTCTAACATGACAGATATTATTATGACAGAGTATAATAGCTTTGCCCGCTATCGGATCGGTACAGATTTTCAAAAGAAACGAGAAAATAGACCGGTAAATTTTTACTTTATAAAGAATATAACTATTTTCTTTGTTTCTTCTTTCTTTTCTTTCTTTTTTTTTTTTTTTTTTTTTTGGAAAATGAAATTTAGTTGGATTTATTAAAGAAAAGATAAAGTGTTTTGACAGGAATATTAAACTTTGTGCGAATATTCCCTTTGTGCGATCTTCAATCACACTTACCCACTTTTTTTTTCCCGCGTTTTTTACCTTAATTATTCGAAATATGAAAAAACAAAAATTTTACGTTGCCGAAGCCAGTGGGATCCACAGCATAGCCCTAGATTCGTTAGGAAATACTTTCATCTAAAAATAAATTTCGTTTAAAATCATTTAACACTGTTTTTAGGTAATATTTAAGTTTATTATCACGGGCTCGGACAACGCCGGGCGTGTCAGTTAGTTAACCAATCAAATCATCTAAATTGGCGTTATTCACTGGCCAATTTATCGAGCGCGAACTACGACTATTCCCTTTTAAGCTTTTAATTTCCTTGCATTGTAACTCCTCAGATTGTAACAAATGTTATAAATAGCGTAACACATCCTTCAAGAAAGAAAAAAAAAAAAATATGCGACCGTGAAATTGAAAGCTTTAACTACTGTTAACATCTTTTCTTTGGAGGGAAAAAATAAATCTAACCTCCATGGATTTTTTTTTCCACATCATCTCCCATATGTACCGGAACTAGGGATCTTTGACCTGGGATAAATGGATTCTCTGTTAACTCTTTCTATTTTTCGACTTCCGTAATGAAGGAACGATGCTTTTAATTGCTGCATCTAAAATGTACAATAAAAAAATAAAAGCAAAAGCGAGATAGATGCAATTGTAAGCTGAGCTTTGATTGACAGACTCTAAAGTAGAGTCCCTGCTTTTCCTGGGTCCGGGTTTATTCTCAACCCGAACCCGCAAACTTTGTTTAAAGGCAACACGCAACAATTAATAACAAGTAAATCAGCATTGTTTTCATAAATAAAACTAGCTGACCCCCGCCCGGCGTTGCCCGGGCCCGTGATTATATATATATTTTTTTTAATCAAGTTTTTATTATTTTATATCTTTAACCCTATTTTGTATTAAATTATATTTTAAGATGAAAAATTCGCGAAAGAATATTGATATGGAGTGATAAAAACACGATTTTTTTTGTTTTTTTTTTAATGTTGGGTCGTTTCATTGTTTCATAGTTTTAAAATAAAAAGTTATTTTTGTCCGAACTCTTTGAAATCTTTATGGGTGCTCAATAAAATGGTTTTACAGTCCGTGTAAAAAATTCGTGAAAAAATAGTGTTATCGAGCTGTAAAAGAAATGTTTTCTTCTCGCTTTTTTGTTTGTTTGTTCGTTTTCGCCTCAGCTCCTTTAACATAGCAATAAAAAAATAGTTCTCATCTTCCGAACTCTCTGACATTTCAATCGGTTATAAATATAACTGTATCCAAGCTCTCTTTAAAATTTTGCGAAAAAATATGTATATTAAGTATTGAAAACATGATTTCTTTAAAAAAAAAAAAAAGAGCTTTAGATTTCAACCTCAGAGCAAAAATATACTAGAAGGTCTATGTTTTTAATGCAATGGTACACCTCCATCCGTTTTCAATCAACCGTTTTCAATCCCCTAGGCTAAACAGCTAATCAATCAGGTTTCCCGTTTCTGAGGGGAGAAACCTTAAAAAAAAAAAGCGTTGACGCATGCGCAAAGAGACGATATTCGTATGGAAAATTTGACAGAATGCACTTTTCATTTTAAATATATAGATGAAAAGTTTTCCTCAAATCAATGATGACACAAAAATAAAATACCGTATTATATCATGCTGAGCAGTGATTATAAAAAATAAATAAATAGTATAAAAAAGTGTGATTTTTTCCGCACGGGTTTATTTTATATTTATGATTAAAAGGCAAAATTGTAACTGAAATGTTTAGAAGAAAAAGACACCCTCGATCGATCGAAGCAATGGTATTTCACGTGTAGCCTAAAAGATATGATTTTTAATATTAGATTAAATTATATTTTATAAATATTCCATTTATTTTCCTTTGTCCCATGTTTTTCCCGAAGCGAAGGACGTCATCTTCTAATGCAGTTAAAATACGATTTTTAATTTTTTTTTTTTTTTCCGAGCGTGCCTATCGCTATCTTCGATCTTTTTTTTTCATGTAACTTGGATGGAATCAATGAGACGACATTCTGGCTTGAATTATTGTTTGCAGATATTTTTATCTTTCATTTTTCTTTAGAAGTTTAAACCTGCATCTTAAAAATATTAAATATTGTTAAACATTTTTAGAGTGCAGGGCGAAATCCCCGCACGGGTCCACTGTTAAAGTTAAAAACATACTCTGGTAAGAGGTATTAGATTATTTGATATATAATTCCGCTCAAGGTATCTTGGCCGGTGAGTTTGAAGAGTTAGCGATGCTATGGGAAAACGAAGTAACTTAATTGACAAAAATCCCTGACGACTCAGCCTACAGGTACAGGTAGATTTCGAAGACGCAGATCATGGGGCGCCTGTTCATTGAGAATTGGAGAATAATTGACCTTTTTGCCATGATGCGGGCGTTGGGACCGCCCACTTCGAAATATAACTGTGTGTGTAGGCGGTGCCGGCTGGGATTTTTTGTTTTTATTTTATTCATTTATTTATTATTATTATTATTTTGCTGTAAGGGTTGGTCCTATCAAAAACTTGTCAATATAAAAGCTGTAGATAATATTAACAGGATTTATAATAAATTGAAGCGGATTGAATATCTTGCGAATTGACGAAGTTATGAATTTCTTTCTTCTTAAACCCCCTATCGCCCCCCCCCTTCAGGCCATGTTTAATGATATCAAAAATCTGTCCTACATAAATATTTTCCTAGAAGTAATAATAACTTGAAACGGATTCGATACATATCATAATTCAGAAATTATGGCGCTTTTTCTGTTTTCACAAAAAAAACCCATCCCCCATTGTAGAGAAGAATGTAATAGGTAGTATTTCTTATGAAATCTGCCTAGAAATGGTACAGGAAATGTGTCGGGTCCTCGATGCGACCGTGTACACGGGCGAAGGCCGGCTAGTTATCTTGAAAAGGAAAATCTTATAATGGTAAACTTGGAAATTAGTGTCTCAAGATATTATTATTAAGCAAAGTAAATAGTAACGTAACCAATTGTACTTTGTAGAAAATTTTAGTTTTTGAAGAACTAAAATTGGAAAATTGATGAGGAAAGCCCAATCCTATGGGTTGTTCTCCTCAATTTTTCAATTATTATTACTTTTTGAGTTTTCACCATATTTCACTGGTCTTTTTATATGAGTTGCCCTATGTAGTATTGACTATCAAAATCATGACAAAAAAATCTTTGCTGTAGTTCGCGCATGCGCAGTTAAAAATCATTTCATAAGAATACCTATGTCTCATCCTATATTCAATATATTAATATTTTAATCACAGTATACTATTTCTAGGATTTTTTGTCAAGTTTTTGGAAAGCGGTGTTAGATTCGGCTGAAAACTCTGCATGCTATAAAAAAAAAACTTTTTGAATGTTTCATAGAAACGTTAACATCTTCACGCATATACCTGCCATGCTTACACAAATGTTGACCAGGATCTACATAGTCATTTGCTACAGTGACAGACCATTTTTAGCATTTTCTGTTACTTGGGTGATCGAAAATATTATTTTATTATTAAAATTATTATTGCCATCCCTCCCCCCCTAATTGTCCTCATGACAAAATCTTCTTTGAGAAACATGAAGTAAAACATGTTCTTTACATCCTCAAAGTTCAAGGGCATTCCGGGCATTTCCTCACGAGTTTCAGTAAGATATTCGACGAAACGTCTGAAATTGGTCACTGCCCCTTAATTTCTGGATACCAGTGTATTAAATATTGACTTACTCCACTGTCATTCTAACCTCCTCAATTAAGAAAGACAATAACAGCATGTATCTGTCTCCAAAAAATGATTTATACGCATATTACAATTTACTTAATAAAAACAGACACTTACAATTGAACTATATATAAGTTAATAGGAAAGTTCGGTTAAAGCTATAACATATATTTCGGGAGACTTATTAAGGGCGATATAACGAGAAACTTACTCTAATTCGAAATTTGGCTCTGTTAACTTTTTTTTTCCTTCACTTCCGTAATAAATGATAGGATGTCTTTAATTCCTTCGTCTAAAATGTGTAATGGGAAGAAAAAAAAATGCGAACACGAGGTTGATAGAATTGGAAGTTGAACTTTGATTGGCGGATTCAAAAGCGTTTGGTAAGTCAACATAACATACAAGTTTCGGATTTTATTTTCGCTTTCATTCCGTTTGGCTATCCCAACCCACTGAAGATAATATGCATTTGACATCAGAGTAGAGTCCTGGACGGGTCGGGTTGTACCCGATCTGAACCCGAAAATTCTGCTTAAGGGTCATTCCACAGTATTTGGCTTCACAAGTTTGAAAAAAAAAGTTTTATAAAAAGTTAAATGTAATAAATACATCATTTTAAAGCTTTAAATCTCTTCTATTAAAATTTATCCAAAATATTATTATTATTTTTTTAAATTTAATAAAAATTAGAGCATTTTTTTGCAGCCCTATAGAAAAATTTGGTCATGGTCCCATACGTAACAAATAGCCTTGTCCCGTACTTAACAGAAATAATTAGCTTTCATTAATTAATGACGCAATTTTGAAAAATAATTTTAAAGTTAATTAATAAAATGTATATTTCTGCTTCTACTCATTAAATTTATTTGTGAAAATATTAAATAAATTCAGAGCAAAATCCTAATTGTTAGAGGTATACTTTTAAAACAATTTTTTGTGATGTCCCGTACGTAACACAACTTTATTAATTAAAAAATATATATGTATTGGCTCAAACAAAAAGAAATTTCATAAGAATCTAGTTGAAGTGATATATAAGGCATTAAAAATAATTGCAAACTTTCTCATTTATATTTTGATACTGAAAAAAGTACAAATATCTCAAACATTTGCTGTGAAATGTCCCGTACGTAACACATGAATACTGTGGAATGACCCTTAAACTCAACCTGAAATCCGAAAACTGCTGCACACACCAGATCCGAACCTGAAATATTCAAACCTGTTGTACCCGAAGTGAAAGAAAATGAATCTATATTTGAATATAATTATGGAAAAGTAGTCTAGAATTATATCTCTAATATAAGAGCCCCTCCTGAGAAAAAAGTTCTTTCTCTTAGTGTTTTATTAATTTAAACAACTAGTGAAAATAATAAATTTTACATATCGACTGAGAAAAAGAAAATTAAGAAAATTAAATTTCAAAATCCAGGGAGGGGAAATGGTCCTCCCCCTTCTGCCGGCTCCTGTGCCACACTGCTCCATTATGGGTGTTCATCTTGGCACCACCCCATTCCACGCATACAACACACCTTTGCATTTTTCTAGCATCTCCATTCTTATTTGATTATTGCATATCCGGTTCAATGCCTTACCCCCTTTATGTTTTTTCCCACATACCTAAGACACTTGCCTGCCCCCAACGGTTACAGTTACGGTGAGACAGTCGTATCATTAAGAGAGCGCTTTGCCCATCTTTGTGAATGAAATCTTTTTCCATCCGCCGTTTCCTGTGTTTTTCTTTTGCTTTCTTTCTTTCTTTTTTTTTCCTAATTTGGCGTTGGCAATATGCTGGGAAGATCGGATCGCAAGCAGCCAATCAGAGACCGGTAACGGTAAAGTTTCGCCAAGGTAGGATAATATAGAAAAAGATGGTTATGTTAATGCCAAGTGACTTAAAATAATTAGACACTAAAATAAAAATAGTTTTAAGACTGTTTTTTGCTTCCTGAATTTTCCGTGGAAATTAATTTTTAGTTCTGTTTTTCTTTTTTGTGTTTATGTTTTTTTCAAATCTATCTTAAACGGGCACGTATCCTAGAGGTCTGAACGGTCCGAAATTTCCAGGCTCGGACCCGCAGTGCCTGATTTACGGCAGGGCATTTGGGGCATGGGCCCAGGGCCCCCGATTTTCAGAGGCCCCGAATGATACTGAAGATTTTTCAATTATTCGCCAAAATCTGAAGTTTTAACTATTAAAAGACAAAATTAATATAGAAAATTTTGATTTTTTTTTTTCATTTAAAAATAACTATTTACTCACTCGAAAGCATTCGCTTGCTAATATTAATTCTATGGGAGATTTTTTTTTTTTTTTTTTTTTTTTAATATCTCGTTTCCATTTCAATATTTTTAACTTTTTTTCTTTTTCTTTTTTTTTTTTTTTTTTTTTTTTTCCATTGGATAGTTTAGGTCAATCTCTACAAAGGCCGTTTTTTTACTTTTTCGATTTTGTATACAGGTTTTTTTTTTTTTTTTAGGATACTTTCACTTTCTGAACCGATTTCGAAGAATCGTCCGCGAGTTAGAACACTAAAGATTGATTATGAGGATGCTATAAAAACTTTTACCGCGCTAAAAAATTGAGAAGTAAATTATTTTAAAAAATGAGAAGTAAATTATTAAAAAAAATAAAATCATTAAATATCACAAAATTATTAAAGTCTGTAGTGGTTATCTTAATAATTACCGCTTTCAATGATATATATATATATATATATATAATTATAATATCTATGAATTTCAAAAAACATATCAAGTTCTATTCTACTTAAATCTCCAAAGAGATAATCAATGATACAGTGTATACAGAATACCACATAGCTAATAATTAACATGTGCAAACATAATATTACCATAGCTGATGCTTCAATGGTAATTGGCCAAATTTTACTCATACCAAAAGAATATTGAAAAAAGAAATAGAGAGAAAGGGGGAAAAAAAAAATTATAAATTGGAGTTGCAATTAAGTAAACACAAATGGATTAACAAATTAAATATGAACCATACACAATGGAAAATTGGACCACATGAGAATTAAATATGAATTGGACATGGAAAAACACATGCACATGTACTCATCAGCCTGGATGCACCCACATGTGTTTTAAATAATAATTCAGTGTTTCATAATTCTACTGGCATAATGCTAAGATCAGTAGAATCATCCAGGTACACTGAATTATTACCAGACAACAATTGGAAATATTAAAATTTGGAAATATTTAAATAGGAAATAAAAAAACCATTAAGAAAATACAATATATTTCACTCACATCGATTATCCAAAAAACTGTAATTAACACCTCACTAAATTACCACGAGATAACAGTTTTGAAATAATAAAATTGGAAATATGAACGCGTAAAGTGTAGATAAAATATTTTACTCACAATAATTATACAGAATCCTTAAAATGTCACAACGTCTGCATAATATTCACATCCACATGGCAATGCATCATACATGTTGACTAAGTCGAGTTGAGAGAAATGATTTGTAAGACAAGTTGAGAGCACACTTTTTTTAAAACACAACCCCATAAATGACACCCAATCACAAAATGATTCAAAAACACTCAAAATAATTCTGGTTTTAATACACTTATAACAAATTTATATCCGTGAATATATATTACTCCATCCAATTTTAATTCCTGAAAGTAAAATTAATATACAATCAATAGCTCCCTCTATAGTTAAATTAAATATAATATTAACAATATTAACTACAACTACCTGAAAGGTAAAGTGTCGCCATCTATTGGTATTATAATAGTTCATAATTAATATTTAGTTAAATATCCACTTTATTAGTTACATACTCACTTCATTAGATTTATTTATATAAATAAACTTTAAAAAACAATACTAACTTGTAGTTTTACTTAAAATTCAAATAAAATATAATACTACTATATGAATAAATCTACACAGAATTAATTCAACTTGCACAGCATTTCAGATATTCTTAACAAGAATATATTATGTAAAAGAGATATTATTTTAATTCAAATTATTTTTGCTGCCAGCTGTGTTAATCCACTGATATTATAGACATTTATTAAATAATTAATGTTTTATTTTTACTACTACTTAAATATATATTAGACTTGTTTTTAAATAATTAATGTTTAATTTATACTATATTGTAAATATATTTTATATTTATAGATTAATTTAAATATCTAATTAAATAATTCATAAACAATTCAAAATATCTCAAAATTTATAATGTTGATAATTAATAGTATTACTACTGTTTTTCAAACAAATTAATGCAATGCAGTAATTAAAATACTTGTTAATTTTAATTATTCATAGACAAAAATAAAAACTATATATATTTATTTTTATATATATTGCAAATAGATATATATATATATGAGTTATAATCACCAATGTTATCATTGTATAATTTAATTTGTTATTGTACAAGTTAATTTATAAATGTATGAAAACTACACATCAATAATACCTTAAACAGAGGTGATCGGCAACGCACAATCACAACTATACAAAGTATAAATAATGTTCAATCAAATATTAAATTTCCTAATATGTTATAATTGTAATTATGTATGTTATATTTGTAATTTTCTACATAAAGTGTATATAATGTTCAAACAAATATTAAATATTAAATTTCCTAATATGTTATAATTGTAATAATGTATGTTATAATTATTATTTTCTATATCTTTTGTTATATGTTATCGCACACTAAAACAATAATTTATTACATACCATGTTTATATTTAAATTATATAATAAATGTTATTTAAAAGAGTTGATGATTGAATTTATCATAAAAATTGGATATCCATATATTTTTGCTTGATCTCGAATATATCTAATATTTTTGTTTTTATTTATATCTGAGCATAAGTATTTTATACGATGTAGATAATTGATAATTATATTTTTATAAACAGATTTATGTAAACATGAAGCATAATTTGTAAAAATATTTACTTTAAATGGGAAATCAAATCTCTTATCATAAATATCAAAAATTAATTTATAATTATTAGTAATATTAATTTTTAAGTCAAGAAAGTTTATATTATTATTAATTAAATATTTACTCAAGACCGCTATAAGCATCGGTGCAAGGAGGCCCCCATAAGCGTCTGTGCCCAGGGCCCCCAAATTTGTAAATCGGTCCCTGCGGGCCCGGCCCAAACGAAAGTTACCCTGGCCCGGCTCGATGTAAAATCTAAAAGTTCAACCCCTTCCCGGCCCGTTTATATTTTCGCAGTTCACAGCCCGGCCGATTCAAAAATAATAAAATCAGGCCTGGCCAAACTCAATTTCGGTAAAAAATTCTCATTTTTGTTAACCTACAATTAAGATATATTTTAAAGGATATTGCATACTGTACATGTGAAAAATTTACAGTGTATTTTAGATTACTATATGTCCGCAAGCCATAGAATACAGATTAGCAACACTGATGATCAGACTCTTAGAATATTACATTCAAATAAAAACTTGTTAAAAAAATTAATATAAGTTTAGAATAAAAGAAAAAAAATTGTTTAAAACATTATAACTTTTGAATAATAATAATAATAATAATAACTAGCTGTTTAACCCATTCTACGCACGGGAGTTCATGAATTTAATTCTAAAACCAAAATTTAAAAAAAAAAAAAAAAAAAAAACCCTTAAAATATCTAAATAAGAAAAAAGAATTCCCCTGTTAAAGTGTTGAGTTGTTCAATAACTATTCAATTTAGAAAAATATTTTTCTACTACTATGCATTTTTTTTTTTTTATAAAATTTAATATATCACGTTGCTATGGCAGCAGACGATAAAACGATATCTTTGGAATAAGGGAATCAATAGAATACAAAGTTTTGTGATATTTGTGATAATTAAGCGCAATTAAATAATCTCTAATTATTTGCATGTGAGGTAATAGAATTATGGAAAAACCTTCTACAGCTTCTTAGTATTGCAGCGTGGCTTACGTAATATGTGTATCTAACATTGCAGTAAACATTTAGAACGGGTTAGAACTCGCGCGATTACGGGTTAAACATAAAAAAAGGGCAAAAATTCGTCAAAAACATAAAATTAAAAAAAATCAATTTAAAATTTTCGAATTTTTTGCTCCAATCGTTCATGGGCCCCCTACCAGCAACCCGTGTGCCAAATTTCGTAGCCCTGCGCCCTGTGGTTTCCGAGTTTTCGAGGTTAGATAGATAGATACGCGCACGGATTTTAATAGGGTAGGTATTATAGGTATTAGGGTAGGTAAATATTTTTAAAAATCTTTATTATCTATAGATAATAAAGATTTTTCAAAATATTTCTATGTTATTTAAGTACATTTCCAAAAATTCCGTTAGCAAAAGTTCATTATTATTATTATTTTCACAAAATAGAATTGAACGCCCGAGACGCCATGGGAACAATTAAGTCCATGTCCGGCGTGGCCCGAAGTATGTAGAAAAGAAATATACGCCTGAGCCCAACCCGGTCAGAGTCTGCTGAAAAAATTCAGCTCGGGCTTAGACGCGACGTAACTACGCTGGACACGTTAAATTTTTGCATTGTTTGCGCTTAATTTTTTCAGCAGACTCGGACTAGGACCGGCTGAATTTTTTTATCGGCCTAGCTGATCCGTTTAAATTTTATCTGCGCGGCCCGTTAAAAAAAAAAAAAAAAATGTTTTTATTTTGCCGGCCTGTTTGAAAATATCGCTTCATTGTACCGGGGTACAGGCCTCTGGCTAGGCCAGATCTCTAGGCTACCTACCACCTTGACGAAAAAAAAAATGTTTGTTTCAATAGATTTGCGGAGATTCCGTCAATATGCGCTGTATCTATATACAAGAGCGCTTTGCCATCTTTTGTGAATGAAATCCTTTTCCATCTTCGGTTTCCTGTGTTTTTCTTTCTTTATTTTTTTTTTTCTTCCTAACTTAGTAGTGTTGGCAACGTACGCATTTGATTTCTTCCTCTTTCTTTTTTAGCCCCCATTTTTTTTTTTTTCTTCTGTCATTATCTTATCGGTTAAGCAGCCCCACGTTAACTTCGCCTGATGATAGGGCTTGTTGCTAGGAGCATTTTTTATCGCCTGCCGTTTTCATTCATTGTTCTTGGCAGCGTAGTAAGATTTGGGTGGGCGCATACCTTCACTGTTTATTTTCTTTTTTTAAGTGCTGCGAAGAGAAACTTTGTATCAAAATCCTAACAAAAGCAAGCAAATAAATCTCTTAAGGATTAGATCGGCCACATCTTTGTTTTTCTTGCTTTTTTATTTCTATCATGTTAATCCTATGGGATAGAATCCTGTCGGGTAACCGGATTTCATTCGAACCCGAACCGTGATGGACTCTACTTTTTTTCATTTTGCGGGTTGGATTCGGGTAGAGTTGACTTTAAATGTTTCGGGTTCGAGTTGAGTTTTGATTCTTTCGTGTCAGATTCGGGTTGATCCGATACTGTCTAGATTCAGTACTGGTTGGAATCTATCATCAGGTCGGGTAACCCGATTTTGCGACAACACGGCCAGCGGTTCGGGTTGGGTCTCGGTTTGACTTTACATGTTTTGGGTTCGAGTTGAGTTTTGATTCTTTCGTGTTAGATTCGGGTTAACCCGATACTGTCCAGATTGAGTAGAGTCTTGAATCGGGTCGGGCAACTCGATTTTACAAAAACCCGACCCGCGGTTTCTGTTCGGGTCGGGTTGACTTTAAATGTTTCGGGGTCAAGCTTTGATTCTTTTGGTTCAGATTCAGGTTGATCCGATTTTTCAAAAGGAAGTCTTATATATTTTTCATTTGAAAAAAGCTATTAAAGCTAAAAAGCTATTAAAGCTATTAAAGCTAAAAAGCTATTAAGCTAAAAAAGCATTAGAGGTATAATTCTATACTACTTTTCCTTAATTGTATTATAATATGGATTAATTTTCTTTCACTTTGGGTTCCGGTCGATTTCTGGTTGGAGTGTATCGGGTTCTGGTTGGGTGTTGGGTAGATTTTAAACATAAATTTCTGGTTCGGATCGGGTACAATCCGACCCTTGCTAGACTCTACTATGGCACCGAAGTATAGAATCCTGTATCGGGTATGGTAACCCGTTTTTACCCGCGCGATTCGCGTTAGGTTCGCACTAATTTTTGTCGTTGAGGTTCGGGTTAACTCTAATTGTTTCGGTTTCGGGCTGAAGTGTGTCGGGTTCTGTTCGGGTGTCGGGTAGATTTTAAGCAGAATTTTCTGTTTCGGATCGAGTACAATCCGACCCTTGCAAGACTCTACTATAGCACCGAAGTAGAATCCTGTATCGGGTAAGGTAACACAATTTTACCCGCGCGGGTCGCGTTAGGTTGGCTCTAATTTTTGTCGTTGAAGTTCGGGTTGACTTAATTTTTTTGGTTTCGGGTTGATTTTCGACTCTTGCTAGTCGGGTTTGGTTTCAAAAGAAAGTTCAGTATAGTACTTCAGATGAAAAGCTAATATTTTGAATATGGATGGATCTTCACATGTTTATTTTCATGGTTTCGTTCATCTGACGAAACCGTATTCGTTTCACTCCTCTGTCTGTCACAGAGTTTGTTCTCGGAAACTGTATAAGTTAGAGACTTGAAATTTTTCATACTTATAGTTGAATACCTCCTGTCACACGACAAATCATAAAATTTTGTGTTACATTATTTTAATTAAATGAATTAATTGAATAACATTCAACCATTTCTGCGTTTTAGATTTTAAAACAGAACCTTAATTTCAGTATAAATTCGCGTAAGCTAGGTCTGACAGCTATACAAACATATGCTGTTACAATTGTCTGGAAACAAATTCGTGAATATTTTGAATTTGATTAAAAAAGTAGCTTCCTCTTGTTATTATTTTAATATCAAATTTAATGATGCTGCCATCTATGTTCTTATTGATAAAGTGTATACTGATAAATGATAAGGATTTAATAATCATAAATTAATGATTTGGAGTTATTAATAAAATGATAAAAGTGTTTTGAAAGGAATGTTAAACGAAACCCTTTGTGCGATCTTCGATTACACTTACCCACTTGTTTAATATCTACTCTATACATAAAATGCAAATGGGAATTTCGTTCAGGCCACTTATATCTTTTGAGTTCTGCAGAATGGAATTTGATAGGACTTGCACTGTTAATTAGATAATTTTGCAGGTAATGTTTTAGTATATAACATATCATTCTACGTTGCGTAGTTATAGAATTATGAAGAAAAGTTCTATAATCAGGTGAACCCGATTATGAAAGATTAGCCTTTTTAAAAACTTCTACTGGATGGATTTGATGAGACTTGCATTGTTAATTAGATAAGGTTTTAGAATATTGCACATCGTTCTACGTTGCTTAGATATAGAATTATTGAAAAAAGCGCGATAGCTATTACTGCTAATTTTACTGTTTATTACTGTTAATTTTACGGTATAATACTGACTGTTGGGGTGCCTGTATTATACCGTAAAATCAACATTTCCTTTCTTTTAGTATAGGTGAACACGATTATGAAAGCTTAACTTTTTTTAAATGTTCTGCTGAACGGATTTTGATGGAAATTGCACCACTAGTTAGGTAAATTATGCAAAAAGATTTTTTTTTTAAATTATATGTAAAATTAGCATTTCGAATTGCATGACTTGCATTCTATAAGCCACGGGCAAAAGCTATAAAATTTATGTTACAGATAGAATTATAGACTATTTTTCTATTAAATTATGCGTTAATTAATTCCCTTAACAATAAAAAAATTAAAATTTCAGTGCAAATTCATAAAGATACAACTAAATGTAAATATATATTGCTTGAAGGTGCGTAAAAACATACATAAAAACATTTAAAAGCACATTAAAGTCGTTTTAAAATTCAAAACGTTTTCGACCGAACTTACTCGGACATCATCAGTGAACAACTGCTTACTTTTAATTTTATATAATTAAATATAATTAAATAGTTTACTTTTAATTTTATATAATTAAATAGTTTACTTTTAATTTTATATAATTAAATATAATTAAATAGTTTACTTTTAATTTTATGAACCTAAACCAGGGGTCGGCAAGTAATTTTAAGTAGAGTCCGAATACTTTTGAAAAATTTTATCGAGGTCCAGAGAAAAAACACTTAAGTAATATTAGTACATATTAATTTTAAATTGTTATTTTTACACATACATACATACACTATAGAATAGAAAAATCAAGTATTTGTTATGAAAAATTACTATATACACAAGTATACGTTCTGAAAAATTTTATATACACATTATAAAATAGAAAAAGCAGATAATTGTTGAATAAGAGGAGATAATTGAAGATAATAGTTGAGATAATTGTTTTAATAAACTATTTATTCAAATTGAAAATTTTTGGCGGTCCACTTTTTGACCTTCCGCAGTCCGGATGTGGACCGCGGTCCGCCAGTTGCCGACCGTTGACCTAAACGTAATTTGATCACAAAATTGAAAAGAAATTCACAGGCAAAAGGATTTTACACTTTCGGATCCGAATTTTTTTTTTTTTTTCAGTTTTTGGAAAAAAAATGCTTTTTTGTTAATAATATTAAAAGTAGCTATGCAAATCACAACAGTTAAAGTTTACTAAAATTTAACGAACAGGGCATTTACTGAAATCGAACGAAAATAATTATTGTGATTACTATTCATTTGATAATAGACTAAGAAAGAAATTTCGAAGACGTTTGGAAAAATGTCGTATTACACAAGAGTATTAAACAGACATAACGAGTACTTTTTGTATTTCATCAAAAATTATCCGTCCGGAAAAGTAGCCCCAATTTTAAATTTAAAGAGTGAAACATATGTTTCGAATAAAAAAAATCGCCGACGGTGCAAAGAGAACTAAGCAAATTTTTATTATTATTATCATTACTAAATGCTGAAACATAAAAGTAAATCATAATAATGAATGTAACATAAATCTACCCTATTAAAATCCGTGCGCGTATCTATGTAACCTCAAAAACTCGGAAACCACAGGGCGCAAGGCTACGAAATTTGGCACACGGGTTGCTGGTAGGGGGCCCATGAACGATTGGGGCAAAAGATTCGAAAATTTTGAATAGCACTTTTAAAAAAAATGTTTTTGACAAATTGTTTACCGCAATGTGAGATATACATATTACATACGAAATGCTGCAATACTAAGAAGCTGTAGCCGGTATTATGATAATTATTTTACCTCGCATGCAAATAATTAAAGATTATTTGATGGCGCTTAATTATTACCTTTTTCTAAAAAATAAAGAAAAACATTTTATCACAAACATCAACAAAACTTTTTATTCTATTGATTCCCTTATTCCAAAGATATCGTTTTATCGTCTGCTGCAGCAATAGCAACATGATAAATTAAATTTCAATAAAAAATAAAAAATTGCACAGTAGTAGAAAAATATTTTTCTTAATCGAATAGTTATTGAACAACTCAACACTTTAACAGGGGAATTCTTATTTCTTATTTAGATATTTTAAAGTTGTTTGTTTGGTTGTACTGATTTTTATTTTTAATTTTGGTTTTAGAATTAAATTCATGAACTCCCGTGCGTAGAACGTGATGTTAAACAGCTAAGTATACTATTATTACAGTAGATAGATATTAACCAAAATAATTGATAAAACAAAATATTACTCAATAAAAAGATATGTGCTATTTATAGGACGTCACACCCGACAGGGTTTTTAGTTAGGGAGGGAAGGGATTGTTGTAGTATACAATTCCGCGATAAGCCATCTTGATGATGGCAAAACACAGATCTCAGATGACACCTCGTGCGTGACCGCTTCCGAATTACGGTAGCCCTTGTCTGTGATCTTTTCGCCACTTAAATTACCTTCCTTGTTTCAGTCGGTCGAATTAAGGCTGCTCTCAAATCTAAAACAGCTACTTTCTGACACTTTTTTTTTTCTCTCTCTTTAACGCATGAAATGGGCAGGTATTCTTATTCAGAGTCGTCGAATGGCGTTTTCCAGTTTTTGGTAAAGGCAGAAGATCTTTCAGAAAAGACTTCTCAAAGGCAGCGTTTTGAACGCATGGCACTTGCATTTTTTAGGTACGTTCGTAATTATATAAATAGATAGCACCTATAGAGTCGTCGTCTGGTCTGTCCGTCCGTCCGCATATAACAGCGCAAAATCGACCCATCCGAAATGGTTTGAAATTGAATATATACTATCGTCGCAGAATTTTGTCGCGTCATTTCAAATTTTATGAAGATCGAATCAAAAGTTAAAAAGATATTAATAAAAGTTTTCTTTAATCTATTAAATCCTATCGTACGCAATCTATATCAAATAAAAGAGCAAGTCATGTGACTGAGGAAAACTCACACACATTTCTAACTTTTGAAACGTTCTAGTTTTATTCCTAATTTGAGGGGGCTAATATCTATATCTCGAAAAGGTAAATATGTAATGTAATTTTCTATTTTTTCTATTTTCATATTATATATGAAAGACATTTTGACTTTTCTCTTAGTTAGAATTTTATGTTACGTATAAATTTATCATCGTTTCTTCTTTCTTTCTTTTTCTTTTTTTTTTAATGCACATTTTGATCATTTTATTTATTTATTTATTATAATTATTAGTCTATCATTTTATTTATTTTTGAAGTGATGGGGTATCATTTTAGATTAACATATCTTTTAAGCGTAAACTTCACTATTTTGTGGTCGAAAGTTTATATATATGAAGAAGTGAGAAGTTTACTTGAGAAGTTCCATAATTAGGTCCACAGCCAATTGGCGTATCTTGCGAGCATGGTTTGGCGCTGGTGCATATTTAATTTCTTTGTTGTAACTCAGGTACATTCCAAAACACATTGTTTCCAACATCGCTCATGTTTGACGCCAACTTGGCTATGGACTCTATTACGAAAGATTATCCGTGGTTTCATTTAATATAAAGTATCAGATTATCACAAACTTGCTAAAAGAAATCTTACCATTCGTTCAGCAGATGCTGAGGATTATATCGATCTAGAAAATTTGAAAGTGTCGAGCTTTATGAGTGAAAGCAAGCATAATTTCCTTTTTTATTTGACTAGTTTGAAATAACAAAAACCAAACGGTGATATATAATAAATATAGTTCCATTTAATGTGTATGAATTATAAATACTATTATTGTTATACTATACGGATGGACAGACAAACATACGAGCTGAAATCATAAACACTTTTTTAGGTGCGTTCGTAATTATATAAATACGTAGCACCTATTGTCGTCGCCTGGTTAGTCCGTCTGTCTATTTGTCTGTCCGTCCGTTTGTCCGCATATAACAACGCAAAAGTTACCCGACCGAATGGTTTGAAATTTGAGATATATTATCTTTGCAGAATTTTGTCGAGACATTTCAAATTTTATGAAAATCGAATCAAAACTTTAGAAGATATTAATAAAAATATTTATTAACAAATTTGAATTTTTTTTAAATCGGTGCTTTTCTGTTATAGGAGCTTGCGATGATTTTTAATCGTCAAGCGACCGAGATACTTATTTTATTACAGAAATTAATCTGCAGACGATAGAATTCATTTCACAGAATTAAAAATCGTCAAGATCTGAATATTTATATAACTAGCTATAGTTTGAACACACCTCATTTGTCACGTTTGACGTACAATTTCCAACTTGTTAAAAATTTGGAAAGCATAAAAATGTTTAATAATCACTTAAATTATACGTGTCTCCACCCCTCCCCAACTTTCCTCCCTAAAAATAAATTCTTGTCATGCTACGCTTATGGTGTTTGTAAATCTTTTTTGGGGGATTCTTCCGTAATAACGTTTGGGGGACTCTTCCGCCTACAGCCAATTGGCTTGTTACAGTAAGTGTAATTTGGCACAAAACTAATTTAATTTTTTAACCAGTGTTGTAACTCCCGTACACTTTGAACTACATTCTTCCAGCATCGCTCAAATTTGGCGCTAACATTGGCTGTGGACCTGATATTACAGAAGATTGACGAATACTACATTATGTATTAATTAATCTGATATTTAAATCTTCATTTTCAACAACATTTTTGAAAACTTGATGATAATTGTGCGATATATATATATTACGTATTTATTTTTGCGTAATTCGAAAAATATTTTTTTAATTTTGTCAATAACACGAAATTTTTTCATAGCTCCATTTTTTTCTATGCATTTGCTTATGAGCTAGTATCGGTAGTATCCACCAGGCGGCGATACTTTCCGGAGAAAGTCAATTAATAAGTTGGCAATTACCGCGGACATTTTCACCCATAGACTTTCTCCGGATTGTGAAGTCTGATATTATGATAAGGGAGTCTTGATTTCTCTTAATATCCTCGCAACCATAGAGTTCAGAGAATAAACTCTATGCCTTGCAACTGTGGGCGTTATCCGATTATGACGTCATTAGCAGAAGTAAAAGTTTAATTAAAAATTACGGCTAATTAATTAAATTTTCGAACAAACGAACGAACGATAACAAATCTGTGTCCAAATATCTTTCATTTAAAAAAAAATGATGTAATTTGATGCAGTAGTTTGTTCTCACGGATTGTCGAAAGAAATCGCTTAGCGTTTTAAATATATAGATGTATATACGAATTTTCTAATAATTATTTATCATACAGAATTAATTAAATATTTTGTACATGCATGCCTGCATTTATTCGGCATCAGTTGATGAGATATTTAAACAAATTTGCTATCCGTGATAATTTTACACCTTGTTATGTCACTTGAATATTGTCCATAAGAAAATCGGGTACTTTTCCAGCATAGGATCCTTTGCTTTTAGGTTTGGCGTAATTCGATCTTCAAAAAGGGATAGATTCGTTAATATACATAGATTTGTTGCCAAAAGTTATGAAAACAAACCCAATGAACTTTTGGTGCTTTTCTATTATAGGGGTCTTGACGATTTTTTAAAAAGCTTCACGCAATTCGGGCATCAGAAAGTGAGATTTGGTGCCAAATAACATAAACAGCCATGGAAACAAATTCGACGATTTTATTGTTTATATGCGTATTTTAATTATACGTATATTATTATTGTTTTTTCTATACAAATTACTTCTGATTATATATAAAATAGGATAAATGACATTTTACGCTAAAGAAATTATATAAATATTGAAAAAATGCTTCTGTATACGAAATGGCAAAGTGAATAGGTTGACAAAAATTGTGTTGCCAAATTTCCATTTTCGCTAAGGTTATTTTCCCTGTTTCGTCAAAGCCCCATATACTGGAAAAGCGCCGAACTTTTTTGCCTGTTTATACATGTATTTATATGTATATATACAATTTATTTATAATTGTCTTTCAATTTTTCACGATGTGATTTTTTTTTTCAAATTTTCCTGAAAAAACATAATTTAATCACAATCTTATCTTCATTATCGATTGAAATAAAAGATAAATTCAATTTCAATTTGAAAATGACGAATAAAAAGAAATCAATAATCCCTGTCGTGATCCTTTTAAATTTTTTCCCCTTTTTTGTCACAAAAAAAACTGAGTAATTAGTTGCCATCATTACAGAAATGTCATTAAAATTAGAAAAAATTTAATATCTCGAAAACTAATTCCAATTTCAAAATTCTATTACCAGTTTTGACATCCGCGGATTTTTATGGACAATTGGTATTAATTTCACCATCAAGCGTTTAATATTTTATTAAAAATAGCCCTGAAACATAATCAGTCGTTTAATCAGCCGTTTCATAAAATCGTTTCATAAATTCGTTTCATAAAATCGTTTCACAAATTCGTTTCATTAGGATTTTATATATATAGGGTAGATATATATATATATATATATATATATATTTCTGCTTATACATTCAGCGAAATTTTATAATTCCTGCCAATTTTCATTGTAATATATAAAAAATATCTCATAAATAAATATCGTCATGTTTTATACTACAAAAAACGTGCATGGGACATTTTAAAATATGACAATTATTTGTTATTTCAAAATTTTAAAAACTAAATAATTAATTTTTTTAAATTATTATTTTAACACTAAATTTTGAATTTACTAATTGAGCTTGCCATCAACAAGTCTGCCAATTTTTAAATGAATCCATTCAAAATTGAAGGATTTGTTTTTTAATACTTATTATCCTCTTATTTGAAAGAAACTATTATTATTTGTGCTATTTTAAAATTTGCAGCGATATGTAAAAAGATTTTTTTCGAAATAAATAAATCTCTCGTATAAATCTACCCTATATATATAAAATCCTAATGAAACGAATTTGTGAAACGATTTTATGAAACGAATTTATGAAACGACTGATTAAACAACTGATTATGTTTCAGGGCTATTTTTAATAAAATATTAAACGCTTGAGGGTGAAATTAATACCAATTGTCCATAAAAATCCGCGGATGTCGAAACTGGTAATGGAATTTTGAAATTGGAATTAGTTTTCGAGATATTAATTTTTTTTCTAATTTTAATGACATTTCTGTAATGATGGCAACTAATTACTCAGTTTTTTTGTGACAAAAAAGGGAAAAAAATTGAAAAGGATCCCGATCGGGATTATTGATTTATTTTTATTCGTCATTTTCAAATTGAAATTGAATTTATCTTTTATTTCAATCGATAATGAAGACAAGATTGTGATTAAATTATGTTTTTCAGGAAAATTTGAAAAAAAAAATCACATTTCTATCGTCAGGATTCAATTGTCTGTCAGCATTTAATTTAATTTATAAAATGAACATATTTGGAATAAATTCGTCCAAATGACGTCATTTATGTAAACGCAAAAGAAAGGGGGGAAAAGGAATTAATAGTAATTATTATTTATTGATATAATTTTGTTATTTTTTTTGTAAAATTTAATTAAACGAATTTATAAAATCACTAATTCGGATATTTGAAACGAATATATAAAATAATAATTGCCCAACTGAACGGAAGGAGAATAAAATATCCTGCTTGGTTTTCTATCCTGCTTGGTTTTTTCCGCCAAGCTATTTATAAAAGCGTCAAGGCCCCTATAATAGAAAAGCACCAAAAGTTCATTGGGTTTGTTTTCATCCCTTTTTGAAGCTCGAATTACGCCAAACCTAGAAGCAAGGGATCCTATAATGGAAAAGTACCCGATTTTCTTATGGACAATATTCAAGTGACATAACATGGTGTAAAATTATCGCGGATCGCTAATTTGTTTAAATATCTCATCAATTGATCCCGAATAAATGCAGGCATGCATGCCCAAAATATTTAATTAATTTTGTATGATAAATAATTATTAGAAAATTCGTATATACATATTAATTAAAATAAATAATTTACATATTTAAAATAACATGAAAATATGCATGATGGTGCACAAAAATAGAGAGAAAATTAAAACCTGTTACTGAAAATGTCTATAACATAGTGCTTTTCAATACCGTGGTTCTTAATGTTATTCACAAGCAGATGGAATTTTTCTCATCCTTAAACGCAAAGGAAGAATAGAATACAGATCGTTGTTATAAGAGTCCGAGAGATAGCCACAGTTTAAACCTAATCATTTTATACAAGCTGGTTTTCAAGTTGTAATTGATTTTACTGATCAATCCCGAAAACAGTCGTCAGTTGTCGCAACAGCTGTGTATGAGGCCATGATAATAAAAAAATGCCCCAATAAAACGTTAAAAGCATGGCAACCCAGTTACAGATTTACCAATATTTTTAAAATAAAGCACGCTGTCATGTTTTTAGTGGCCTCGAAGTCTGAGCGGGGGTTGGCGAGCGTAGCTCGCAGGGGGTAGGCCCCCTAGTAAATTTATAAATTGAAACTGTTTGCAAATATTATTTGAGCATTTTAAATAGGGTATAATTTTCTCAATTTACTGCTTTTAACACGCAATAATTTAATTATTATTTTAAAGTTTTATTTCTCTTCTTAATATTCCCGTGCAAATATATTTTTTATGAAATAATTTTCTCCCATTTTACTGCTTTTAACACGTGATTATTATTTTAAAGTTTTACTAGGGGGCCTACCCCCTGCGAGCTACGCTCGCCAACCCCCGCTCAGACTTCGAGGCCTCTAAAAACATGGCAGCGTGCTTTATTTTTTAAATATTGGTAAATCTGTAATTGGGTTGTCATGCTTCTAATGTTTTAATGGGGCATTTTTTGATTATCATGGCCTCATACACAGCTGTTGCGACAACGGACGACTGTTTTCGGGATTGATAAGTAAAATCAATTACAACTTGAAAACCAGCTTGTATAAACGGGTTAGGTTTAAATTGTGGCTACCTCTCGGACTTTACTTATTCTATTCTTCCTTTGCGTTTAAGGATGAGAAAAATTCCATCTGCTCGTGAATAACATTAAGAACCACGGTATTGAAAAGTACTATGTTATAGATGTTTTCAGTAACAGATTTTAATTTTCTCTCTATTTTAGTGCACCATGAAGCATATTTTCATGTTGTTTTAAATATGTAAATTATTTATTTTAATTAATATGTATATACGAATTGTCTAATAATTATTTATCATACAAAATTAATTAAATAATTTGTGCATGCATGCCTGCATTTATTCGGCATCAATTGATGAGATATTTAAACAAATTTGCTATCCGCGGTAATTTTACACCATGTTATGTCACTTGAATATTGTCGATAAGAAAATCGGGTACTTTTCCAGTATAGGATCCTTTGCTTTTAGGTTTGGCGTAATTCGAGCTTCAATAAGGGATAGATTCGTTAATATACATAGATTTGTTGCCAAAAATTATGAAAACAAACCCAATGAACTTTTGATGCTTTTCTATTATAGGGGTCTTGACGTTTTTTAAAAAGCTTGTCGGAAAAAACCAAGCAGGATAGAAAACCAAGCAGAATATTTTATTCTCCTTCCGTTCAGCTGGGCAATTATTATTTTATATATTCGTTTCAAATATCCGAATTAGTGATTTTATAAATTCGTTTAATTAAATTTTACAAAAAAATAACAAATAATATCAATAAATAATAATTACTATTAATTCCTTTTCCCCCCTTTCTTTTGCGTTTACATAAATGACGTCATTTGGACGAATTTATTCAAAATATTTTCAGTTTATAAATTAAATTAAATGCTGACAGACGATTGAATCCTGACGATAGAAATGTGATTTTTTTTTTTTTCAAATTTTCCTGAAAAACATAATTTAATCACAATCTTGTCTTCATTATCGATTGAAATAAAAGATAAATTCAATTTCAATTTGAAAATGACGAATAAAAAGAAATCAATAATCCCTATCGGGATCCTTTTCAATTTTTTTCCCTTTTTTGTCACAAAAAAACTGAGTAATTAGTTGCCATCATTACAGAAATGTCATTAAAATTAGAAAAAAATTAATATCTCGAAAACTAATTCCAATTTCGAAATTCTATTACCAGTTTTGACATCCGCGGATTTTTATGGACAATTGGTATTAATTTCACCATCAAGCGTTTAATATTTTATTAAAAATAGCCCTGAAACATAATCAGTCGTTTAATCAGTCGTTTCATAAAATCGTTTCATAAAATCGTTTCATAAAATCGTTTCACAAATTCGTTTCATTAGGATTTTATATATATAGGGTAGATTTCTATTTTTAATAGTCACGTGTAAATGCATTTTTTAATTGAAAAGGTATTTTATTATTTTCTCTATTTTACAAATTGGCAACAATATAAACAAGTTGGAAATTGTACGTTAAACGTAACATAGGAGGTGCGTTTGTTTTATAACTAGTTTCACAACGTAAAAAAAAAAAAAAAAAAAAAAAAAAAAAAAACCTTCCTTATTATTTCAGAGAAATGAATTAGATCGTGCGATTTTTTTTTTTTCTACGCCAGACAGCACTGTAAAATTCACCCTGGAGATCTTGCTTTGCGAATGATTACGTCCATGGTTTAATATTTTATGACTCATAATGAACGAATCTCCTGTGTTTATGGACTTTAATGAATTGAGATATTCGGCTGTTAACCTCATTTCCACTAAAGTTATCTCAGAATTTATACATTTTTTAATGTCACTCCTCTCTCAAACAAATCATTTTTTGGAACGATCTTTCTAAAAATGTCACTTTTATGCCATTTTATTCGAAAAAATAATTTTAAATAAAAATGGCTGCCTGGCCTATGAAAAAAGAAGTGGCAAACCACTTCTTCTTTGTGGTTTTGTCCGTATTTGTTTTCCTCAGGCACATGACTTGCGCTTTTATTATACAGATCACGTACGATAGGATTGAATAGAATAAAGAAAACTTTTACGAATATCTTTTTAAGTTTTGATTCGATTTTCATAAAATTTGAAATGACTCGACAAAATTCTGCAACGATAATGTATATCAAATTTCAAACCATGCGGTTGGGTAGTTTTTGCGCTGTTATAAGCGGACAAACGGAGCAGGCGACGACTATAGGTGCTACGTATTTATATAATTACGAACGCACCTAAAAATGGTCTTTTCGAAATATGAAATAAATCTGTCGAAATAATAATAATAATAATAATAATAATAATAATAATAATTAATTGCACATTGCACACTACAAGCTTGTCAATTATGTCCTTGGAAATTATTTGTTAAATTACTACGCATAATTTTTGTTCCTATAAAGCTTTTTTTAAAGAAACTATTTTTACCGATTTAAACGTTAAATCGCTCTTAAAATAACAATTAAAAAAAAAAAAAACTGTTAACTTCAGCGTGTTTATTGAACATTTCTCTATAAATCTAAAGGAACTATTTTTACCGACTCCAACATTAAACAGCTCTTAATATATATATATATATATATATATATATATATATATATATATTAAACTGTCAGCTTCAGCATGTTTACCGAACATTCCTCTATAAATCTAAAGGAACTATTTTTAACGACTTCAACATTAAATAGCTCTTAAAATAATTCTTTTTAAAAACTGTCAGTTTCAGTGTTTTTACAGAACATTTCTCTATAAATCTAAAGGAACTATTTTTAACGACTTCAACATTAAATAGCTCTTAAAATAATTCTTTTTAAAAACTGTCAGTTTCAGTGTTTTTACAGAACATTTCTCTATAAATCTAAAGGAACTATTTTTATCGTCTTCAACGTTAAATAGCTCTTAAAATAATTCTTTTTAAAAACTGTCAGTTTCAGTGTTTTTACAGAACATTTCTCTATAAATCTAAAGGAACTATTTTTATCGTCTTCAACGTTAAATAGCTCTTAAAATAATTCTTTTTAAAAACTGTCAGCTTCAGCGTATTTATCGAATATTTCTATATAAATCTACAGGAACCATTTTTACCGACTTCAACATTAAACTAGTCGTTGGGGGCCACCTTAATACTTTATCCATCATGGATATGCATAGTATAAAATAGGAAAATAAAACATGTGTGAACTATTTATAAAATGCATTGCCATTCGAATAAAATCGTGGCTCGATGACGTTATAAACTTTAAATACTCTATTACTCCAAAATTTATAATCCTATTAACTAACAGTTTACTGCGTTGGATGAAGCGTCTCATTTCCAGTTAAAATATGTTTTTGAATTGAAATTTGAATGAAATACAGGGTTAGGAAAAATCGAAGCGTGTGGGAAATAGTATGACCAATATCTCGGCCACTCATGATCCGATCGACTTCATTCTTTATGCAAAATTTATGTTTTTTTTATTGTCTTTTATAGTCACTCCTTAAAAAAACAATTTCGAAAATTTTTATGTACCTTTTATACGAACGACTATTTCGACAGTGCGAAAAAAATAATTCCGGATAATCGAAGTTACTGAAATTCAATAAGATTCTTACCATTTATATACTAAGTACACACCCAATTTCAAGTCTCTATCTCGATTTGTTCGGGAGATGGAGCGTTTACAGACACACACTCAGACACGCGGACGCCAATTTTTTTTCTCTAAAAATATGTTTTTTGGAATCTCCAGTGTCTGAAACGTGTCAATCCGTGAAAATTTTCTTTTCGATTTTCAAAACGATTACAAGACTTACCCTATACTACGTATGATGGGTAAGTAATAGCTCTTAAAATAATTCTTTTAAAAAACTGTCAGTTTCAGCGTGTTTATCGAACATTTCTCTTTAAATCTATCAATTTCCCTATTTTTCTATGCAATAATTTTCTTAATACATATTAGCAGAGAAAGACCTCCGGTCACAAAAATATTGATGTATTGCGGTGACTGTGTTCGTTACTTTTTTTTTTTTTTTAGAATAGAGAGATTCTTCTTTCTCTATTTCCGTAACGTAGATTCGACGAATGTCCGACCTTGACTTCAGAGTTCTATAAAATCATTTTGTGTCTTCTCCTAATTTTTCGGATGTCTTATATATTTCTACTCTCTGCTTTATCCTTTCATATGAGCGACTAGAAACAAATGGTGCGTCTTTCCCACTCCTAGGTATGTATACTTATGTTTCAAAACACAATCCCATATTAGCCCCCTTGTTCGAATGTAGTGCTGCCATCTGCTATGCTAATTGGAAACTAAAACTAGTGGAATGACGCCAATGCTCTTTACCGGAAGTTATGTAATGGTTTTATTTCATCGTTTTTTCCCCCGTTGTTTCCAATTCTTAGAAGACTAGTCTTTCAAAACATTATTTTAAAGATCTTTATGATGTAAAATAGTGGATCAAGTATGTATACGATAATATATGTAAAAGAGATAGAGAAATAAACAGTTTTATCGAATAAATACCCACTCTTTGTCATTTCAGCCATACTAATTATGTAATATTTAATTTTATTCTGAAAATATTTATCCGTTTATTTATAGTTTGGGGCTGTACATATATAACGTCATCACTATAGGGGGAGGGGGGGTGACACATGATATCTTACGATATCTCTAAGGGTTGACTTTGATATCGTTATTATTTTTTATCCAACCAAAATTTTCTTTCTTTCTTTCTTTCTTACATTTTTTTTTTTTTTTTTTTTTTTCAATTTCTACTATTAGTTCACACTCTCCCTCTCTATATTTATATATCCTGTTCAAATTCTCAATCGTTCATAAAATACTTTTTATTCATCCACTCAAGTTCAAATACATTTTTTTTAAACTTGTAGCGGATGACACTTGGTGTTAATACATTTTTTTCAACTATTAATTCATTCATTAAATTTAATTAATTAATTTTAGTTTGATATGGGAGAAAAAAAATTCTCTTATATAAGATATTTAGCATGATATAAATTTGGGAATAAATACCGTCAGTGGCGAAGCGTGTAGATAGATCTCTGGAAAAAAAAAAAAAAAAAAAAATTGTTGACCTAAGTAGGAATTGACTTTATTTTATATATATATATATTACTTTTTTTTTGCATCAAAATATTCTGCTATATATAAATTTTTGCCTCTTAACAATTTTTTTTATGAAAATACAAAGTTAAAATCAGTAAATTATTATAGAATGTTTTCATTCCAAAATATAAAATACAAAGTTATTAAAATCAGTAAATTATTATAGAATGTTTTCATTCCAAAATATAAAATACAAAGTTATTAAAATCAGTAAATTATTATAGAATGTTTTCATTCCAAAATATAAAATACAAAGTTATTAAAATCAGTAAATTATTATAGAATGTTTTCATTCCAAAATATAAAATACAAAGTTATTAAAATCAGTAAATTATTATAGAATGTTTTCATTCCAAAATATAAAATACAAAGTTATTAAAATCAGTAAATTATTATAGAATGTTTTCATTCCAAAATATAAAATACAAAGTTATTAAAATCAGTAAATTATTATAGAATGTTTTCATTCCAAAATATAAAATACAAAGTTATTAAAATCAGTAAATTATTATAGAATGTTTTCATTCCAAAATATAAAATACCGCAACCTTTGGCATTCCCATTCTTTTGCTTAAAACCAGGTGCAAAATATGTTTATAATGATACTTGTTATGTTTAACTAGTAAAGAAAAAAGAAACAATGTTGTGCATTGTCCATCTGTTTTGTTAATAAGAAGTTCACTTTGTCCCCTTCCCGTACAAGGGGCAGATGCAAAAGACGTTGAATGCATTATGTTAAAACAAAAACAAAATATTATTAAATACTTTTAAATAGATGAAAAAACGAACAAACAAAAAATCAATATATTTGAATATAGTAATGAGTGTATCTGTGTTCATTTTTATTCGAGTTTTGGGTTGACTAGGTTTTTTTTTTCTTTGTCAGGTTCGGGTCGACTTTAACCAGCAATCCGAACTAAAATGTGCCGTCATAGGGTTGTCCACGCATCATCAACGTTGATGAAGGCGGAACCTTTTTCGGCTTGTTTGACGGAGTCATTCTTTTCACCGCAAGATAAGATATTAGAAAACAAAACAACAACAACAAAATAATAAATAAATATTAAATTTAAAAAAAAAAACAGAGAAATAATTTTTACTACTCTATTGTCGTAGAATTTTGAGAGAGAAGAAAGCTGAAACCGAAGGTTGAGAACCATTGAGTAAATGAATGAATGATGCTGCCATATTTTTTTTTTTTTTTTTTCTTAAAAAGAGTTTCTTCCTTTTGCTAATTCCGAGGATAGATGAATATGGAAATAGGATAATTGCGAAAAAAGAAATCAGCGTCGGCAGATTTCCTGCACCCTGTCGATTTCTTAGGAACGCGGACAACGCATTAGATAACGTGGAAATATTCGCTTCTAATATTAGCATCGTTTCCAAGAACCTTTATCGACTTGCCACTTCTAATGCCTAATGAAGGAAAGCCTCTATAGATGCGCTCCAATGTCTATCTACAATAATAGACTTTTTATAAATAGTGTGACTTAGAGGCCGAAATTGCCAGACCTGAACCGACTCGTACAAAAAAAAAAAAAAAAAAAAAAAAAAAAAAAAAAAAAATTGCCTGGCCGGGTATAAAAGTTAAAATTTCGGTCCCAGTCCAGCCCGGTATAAAAGCTAAACAGTTCGGCCCGACTGAATTTCAACAAAACATGCCGATATTTCGGAAGCAACATTATCATACAATTAAAATTATTCTCTTTTTTTTTTTGTCCTCGCCTGGTATAAAAGTTAAAATCTCGGTTCCAGTCCAACCCGGTATAAAAGCTAACAGTTCGGCCCGACTGAATTTCTACAAAACATGCTGATATTTCTGAAGCAACATTATTCTACAATTAAAATTATTCTTTAAAAAAGCACACTTAATTATGCATAGATATTATTTACAGATTATGTTCGAAATGCATGGAATACAAAATATCAACAACATTAATGACCATATACACAATTACGTACATAAACACTGATTTAAAAAAATTGACATAGGCAATTACATTCAAAGAAGATTCCGTTCAGTAAGAGAAGAAAAATCCGTTATTGACAGGTTCCATTCTTAGCAGGTATATTATGTATTATATACTTTTCACACGGATTATTATATTCATTTTCCGCGGATCAAGACATTTTTCCGTTTAAGACAGGTTTCCGTCATAGACAGGTTCCATTTCAAAGGTTTTGCTGTACTTTAATTTTTTTGCCTAGCAATATATGTACTAGTCTTTAAAAAGATTTTTAATTGTATAATAACGGCTATTTAAAAATTATCCAATTTTTTTCAAAAAATGTTGTACCGCGGACCTCAAGTTACTTATTTTTTAACAGGCCAGACTGGACCGGACTAATGATTTTTATACGGCCTGGGTCGGGACCGAGCCGGAAAATTTCGGCCCGTGCAGACCTCTAGGAAGAATAAAGCCCAGGCCCGGCTTGGCCTGGAAAAAGATGTTTGACCCGGCCCAGGAAGAGTGATGGTCCGGCCCGTGCAGACCTCTAGGAAGAATAAAGCCCAGGCCCGGCTTGGCCTGGAAAAAGATGTTTGACCCGGCCCAGGAAGAGTGATGGTCCGGCCCGAGCTTGCAAAAAAAGTGTAAGACCTGGCCCGGTCCGGTCCGGAAAGAGTGAAGACCAGGTCCGGCCCGAGCCTGCAGAAAAAATGTTAGGCCCGGCCCGAATTTTGGGAATGAAAATTCGCCCGAGACCGTACAGACCTCTTGTGTGACTTCCTAGTTTTCTACTATAAAAATATAAATATAACAGTAAAAGCCGTATTTTTCAAATTTCTACTCTGAAAATTAAAATTTTTACTTTCAATTTTCTGCAGTTTTTTCTTGGAAGATGTTTCTTTCTTTTTTTATTGGACCAAATATTTCTAAAATAAGGACTTAATATTATAAAAAAAATTAAAAAAGCGTTAAAATCTAAGCGAAACAGAGGATTTGTCAACAGGATTTTAACTTTTGAAATAAAATTGTATTTTAGAAATATTTTGTCCAGTAAAAAAGAAACAAACAGAAAAAAGTAATTAAACATTTTAATTTTCAGAGTAGAAATTTTTAAAATACAGATATATTCCAAAGCCATAGGTTTAAGAGGCTACTTCACTCACGTGAAAACACCCGCTTGCTAATGTTAATCCTATGGGAGAAATATTTTAAGAGATCTTGTTCGCATTTCGATATTTTTAAAAGATTTTTTTTTTACATCGGATAGCTGAGGTCAATCTCTATTTGTACTTTCCTTTCAAATCCCTTTTGTACTTTTTCGATTTTGTTAACAAGTTTTTTTTTTTTTTTTTTTTTTTTTTTTTTTTTTTTTATCAAGGTACTTTTATTTTCGGAACCGGTTTCGAAAGTGAAAGTATCTTCAATTAAAAAAACTGCAACCAAAATCGAAAAAGTAAAAAGGGCCTGCATAGAAATCGACCTCAGCTATCCGATGCAAAAAAAAAAAAAAAAAAAAAAAAAAAATCATTTTAAAATATTGAATTAATTACATATAAAAAATAAAAGTATATGCATTTACATTTACACAAATTGCTATGATAGTTTTGGAAAATTTATATACAAGGTTAGTTGATTGGCTGAATACTCTATCCTACTCCAGCAATCAACATGTGGAATTAGTTATCTTGGTTTGTGCTCAATGATATATTTATACGGCTGTAAAATTAGCGTCCATCTGATTAACTTCGGGTTGTTACCTGCATTGATTTTTAGCCAGCACAATGGGTCGTGGTCTGTTTGTATAGAAAATTTCTGCCCATCTATCTAGTGCTTCAGTTTTCTAATAGCGAAAATAATTGCGGCACACTCCCGTTCTGTAGCATCGAATTTTTGTTCGGTAGGCGTAAATTTCCTGCTCATGTAAATTTGGGGGTGTGCCATAATTACCCCTATCCCTTTTCCTGACGCATCTGTCTGAATTATAAACTGTTTCTCGTAATTTGGAGCGAATAATACAGGCTTCTTGTACGTTAGTCTTTTTTTTTTTTTTTTTTAATTCAGCGAACGTTTTTTTCCATTTCGGGGTTCCACAATATTTTCCCCTTCGCGTTCTTTTCCTTTCAACTCGCTAGTTGGCAGTTCCACTAATGAAGCGTAGTTTCGTATGTATCTTGAGTAGTATCCAACCATTCCCAACAGTCTTCTTATTTCTGTTTTATTTTTCGGAAAGGGAAATTCGGTGATAGCCTAAATTTTTGTCTCTGCCGGGGTGCGTTTCCCTTCTCCAACCATATGTCCCAGAAATTTTACGCTGCCTTGAGCGAATTTACACTTAGACAATTTTACCTTGATTTTGGCGTCTCTAATTCTCTCAAATACTATTTCCATGTGCTTTAGATGTTCGTACCACGTAGGGTAAGAAATAGCCATGTCGTCTAGATACGGTAGGCAAAATTCTTCCAACATCTCGTAGTAGTTTGCTCCCAAATTTGGAGAATCTATAACTAGCGCCTACAAGCCCGAATGGCATGCGTACAGGTAAAAAACAGCCTAATTTTGTAACAAACGCTGCTAGACGCTGTGCTCACGGAGTCATTGTGATTTGCCAATATCCTTTTGTGAGATAGAGTACGAGTGTTGCTACTTTCTATACCCGTTCTTCTATATTCGGTAAGGGAAAATTTACTGGTCTCGTAATTGCGATTAATTTTCTGTAATCCACGCACGGTCTAGGATCGCGTACTGCGGATTCTACCAATGGCAACTGACATTTCAGAACTTAAAAATATTCGCCTTCATGAATTCGATTAGACGAATGAGACAAGTCAACAAACATTAGTTTGGCAATAATAGGAAACTCGGCAAGTTGTTTGGTGATTCGTTTTTTTCCCCAAAATAGTTATCGACTAATCGAATTTTTTGTGTCCGTATGTCCCTATTATCGTACAGAGGCATCCTATAAATCTTGACGAGTTTCCCAATATCGCCAAACTAATGTTTGTTGACTTGTCTCACTCGTCTAATCGAATTCATGAAGGCGAGTAGTTTTAAGTTCTGAAATGTGGGTTGCCATAGTTTGGATAAAAACTGCACACACTCTGTACGTCTTTCGTCACTGTCATCTATAAAGGCATTCTACTTCTTTGGTAGCGTTTCAGAAGTAACGCCATCTATGAGAAATATTTGGAACTATTTACTTTATTTTTTAAAGAAAATTTTCGATCATAAGAAGCATTTTCGTTCAAACCGCATTCTCGTACTGCAATTGCTTATATATATATATATTTTAATTGAATTTTAAATTGTATCAAGGATTTTTCGGATACCCTGTATAATGATTAGTTCTTGAAGATTTTTTTTTTTTTAATTGCAAATTTTTTATATTTTTTTTAATAAAAATAGTTATAATTTCTAAATATCTTACTTGATGAACATTATTGTAGGTCATTTTGTGTGTCTATAAAGTTTATACCTTCAGTCCAAATTTCATGAAAATCTACGAAATCATGCGTGCAATGACCAAAATCACCGTTTTGAGAAAATGGACTTTAATGATATAATTGCCCCTTGATTGATATAGACTCCCCGTCCTTGCATCAAAGAAACAGACAAATGGGGACCGCCTTCTGTGAATGTGATCTGAACGCACCTTTACCGCAACAAAAACATTCTGAAAGGCGCCGTACATCTTTCAAAAATATTTATCCTCAATCGTTACCATTCATTGTATATCAAACACACATCTTTCAAAAAAAAAAAAAAAAAAAAAAAAAAAACAGATGAACATTTATCGCTTAAATGTTTTGATACAAAGAAACATCGCTGCATTTAAGACTTTCCCTCGCATTACATAATTATGAATCATAATTAAATTCTGGTACTTTAACCCGCCCGAGTTCGAAGAAATAAAAAAAAGAAAGAAAGAAAGAAACATCTTTCTCCGAGCATTTCTTCTATGGATTAGAAAGCGAAAGTTACCGAGCTGCTGGTGGGCGTGGCTAATAATAAGTGGGCGGTGCGTAGGAGTTCGAAGCAGCTAAAGGTCACACGGTTTACTTTTGGTGCGTAAGTTTCGATCGATGCCTGTTGTAACAACCAAGATTGTCACTCTGTAGGCGCATGGCTTGCATGATATGTTATCTCTTTCCTATTTATTCTACTGCATTGTGATCGTGTTTTATTATTTTTTGTGTTCGCAACATCCTGCGTTTGTTGACGGTCGCGTATGCAAAAGGCGCCGTAACAGTGTTTGCGTTCGAAAAGTAAATAGAGATTTCAGGATTGATCTTCACAATTTCGTTGAATGGTTGGTTTCGTTTGGGTGAGGTGCTTGCTATACTATATGTAATTTCAATTGATTTCTTAAGGTCAGTTTCCCGGTCCTTAGCACTTTGCCGTCCGGTGACACCAGAGTGGCGTCGTACGTAAAGTAACTTAATTTAAATCTTTAACCCTTTCCGGCACAGTGATCCCACTCCGGGCACACCTAATTTTAATTCCAAACTTGCATTCGGCACCAAGAATATTTTAATAAAATTTTGCTTCTACAATGAAAGCTTAAAATGAGGAATTCTTATTTTCTAAAATAGTCGTTTGTAAATTCCGGTGTCAGTCAGTAATTTCGCATTTTACGAACATAATTTGTTTGTGCCGGAAAGGGTTAAATGCTACATTGGCACCAGAATTTTGGAATGAAAAATTCCCTTTTATCAAGTACATGAAGAAAAGATTTTACTTATTTTCGAATAAATTTGTTTCTAAATTCTGGTGTCAATCAATCATTTCAACATTCTACAAATAGAATTTTTTTTACGAGACATGCGGACGGCAAAGTGTTAACTTAAAAGCTCGAAAAGAGCGTAGAATTAACCCGCAGGTTCTCTTTTGTGGTTTTTCGGAATCTTTGATGTTTTATGACTTTCTCAGGATGTCTAAAGTTCAGAGGTCAAAACAGGATCAGTTGACAACTATTGACACCACCCATTTCTTTTGTTGAATATTCCATTTCTTTTGTTCATGATCACAAACTGGTTCGACACCAATTGGAAGATTGATATCTCAGCCTCACTTGCAAGTTTGTGCACTAAATGCAGCCTATGGATCAAACATACTACGTTCTAAGTGTGCGGCATCTTTTATGACTTTCTTAGCATGTCTAAAGGTCAGAGTTCAAGAGTGGGAGCCGTTGACAGGTAGATAAACACCCCTTTTCTTTTGTCGAGGATCACAAAATAATTCGAGAAGAATGGGGAGAGATTTGTCGACCTCAGGACGACTTTCTCAGAAAGGCTGTGTTTAGTGCACAAACTTGCAAGTCAGCCTGAGATGGGCATAAATCAAATCCCTTCTCATTCTTCTCGAATCAATTTGCGTTCAGGTACAAAAGAAAGGGAATATTCAACAAAAGAAAAGGGTGGTGTCAACTGCTCCCGTTTTGACCTCTGAACTTTGCACATCCTGTATGTCATAAAACGTCAAAGATTCCGAAAACCGCAACAGAGAACCCGCGAGTTAAGTCTACGCACTGTTCGACCCTGAAGGAAGTGAACGCAGCTTTAGGTCAGTAACTATGGTAACACCGCATTTGGCTGACTGATGGCTTCACCCTACGTAAGATCAGAAACAAGATTTGTTCTAGTATAGCAGAGAGGAAAATGGGATCACGGGCTCGACAACGAAGGGATGAATTGGGGAGGACGAATGTCCTGAGAAGCCAATTGAAATTAAATACAGTATAGACAGGCATTTGAGGCACAAGTCTTGGGTAATCAATTATAGGGGGCGCTTTGGTGAAACAGGTTCCCCTTTCTCTATGATAACGAAAATCTATGTTAACTTATGCGAACATTAAATAGGAGATTACTTATTACCTAATGCAATTGTCAAAATGCGGTTTTCATATAATCACCATCATCACAAAGAGACGTCTGTCAACAAAAGTTGTTTCTTTTATATAGAGTTGCTCCTTTAAAAAGAAGAAGAAGAAAAAAACAAAGGTTTCACAAATATCAGCTTAAGAGGCTATTTTACAAATGTATTAATAATTTTCTTTGACTATTAGATTTTAAAAAGAACGAACTACTATACATCCAATCTTATACATTCATACAACGTATTTATTCTTTTCGTGACTTAGCACTTTGGTTAGTTTTATCTGAAAGAGTCAATGGAAAAATCTATGACACTGCAACTGAGATTTGAACTGACATTGGCAAATTGTTGCACAGAACACATTTTGTAAAAAAATAAAAAAGCGAGTTATGATCAAGTGAATGGCATTTTTTCCTTTTTTTTCAAGTAGCGTTAAAAGTACTGTAAAAGGTCATTTTTCGGGAATGTCCATTAGGGAGGTCTTATTGTATACATATTTTTTACCAGCAAAAATATTGTGTACACTGTTAAAAATAATCTGAAATTCACGGGTATTTTTTTCCTGAATTTCACAGAAAAAGTCCCTTTTCGCGATAAAAGGGTATTTTCCGTTAAAAAACAGAAAATTTTCTCATATTTCCTGAAAACAACAGAACGGACGGAGACGAAAGGGGCCAACGGAAATATTCCGTTATCTGCTGCATGTTTAAAAATTTTTTTTTTAAACTGACATGTTGCTGCACAGAAAAACTAAAAATTCAATAAATTAAAATTTCGAGTTTATTTAAAACAACAAAATAGTGCTTTGGAATTAAAAAAAGTAACAATTTTCCCATTAAGATTAGGAAAATTGTTACTTTTAAAATTATTTGCAATTTATTTTTTAAAGATATAAGAAAATATTTGCACTTAAAATAAATTCTAAACAAACAGATTAAAAAATATACATTAAGTAAAATATATAATAAGTTAAATTAAGTAAAAAAAAAAAATCGATTTTAATAAAAAAGAAATAATAATAATAATAATGCTTTCGAATAAAAAAAAAATAATAATAACAGTTTTCTCATTCATTTAAAATTATTCGAAATTTATTTTTTAAAGTAATAAAAAGCACTCGCACTGAAAATATATTCTAAGCGAACACATTTTAAAAATATATAATAGTTGAAAAAAAAAAATCGATTTTCTCAAAAAAGCAAACATTTTTTATCGAATTTATTTCAAAATATAACATTCATATTTTACATCTAACAATCAAATTAAGAATATATAATTCATATTTTTATCCTCTATTAATATTACAATTTTAAAACATGAACATCATCTCATAACGAAATCTCCCCGCAATTAACTTCAAAATTACCAAGCTTCCAAGTTCTAAGCCGCCATTTTGAAAAACCCCATATCATCCTTTAAAACTGCTACTCTAACAAGCGCCCACTGGTCTAACGGGCAAGACACTTGACTCGAGACGTGGTCATCCCTGGTTCAAACCCGATGTCGGCCGGGAAATATTCTTCAAGTATATCAGATCGTAAATACTCCCACAATAGTCATAGTCGACAGATGGCAGCACATGTAGAGAAGTAATCTTTTAAAAGCCGAGTGTATTCTTTACGGATAATTTCCTTTCCTGCCAGTGCTGCCAGGTATATTTCCGTGATTTCTGAGATCGTTAATGGAAAGTTACCGCTTCTGCAAACGGAATTTGTCCTTCTTTTATCTTTCAAAACGGAAAATCTACTAACGGAACGGAAAAAGTCCGGCTACTTTGCTGCCAGTAGTTTTACCGTGAATTTAAGGATTTATTTTTAACAGTGTACATTCTTTTGGAAAAGCGGGTGAATCCGAACCCGACCCACAAGAGTCAAAACAAAACCGGAAACCAACCCGAAACAATGAAAGTTAACCCGACCCGCAACAAAAAAGTAAAAGTAAACCCTACCCGAACCTGAACCGCAACGGAAAAATATAGCCTCGACCCGAAACGCGGCTCGGGTCGGATGCGGTTAATAGCGGGTAACCCGACTTGACGCAGGACTCTAATTCGGATCCGTCTTCGTCTATCGTTATCCAAATTTGCAGGCCTCTACGTGCGGTAGATTTACCTAGCCATCGCCAACAAACATTCTACGATTCCTACAGCGTTTTTGCTTGTGATTTGTCAGTTTTCTTTACACTTTTGAGATTCATCAGTAACAATTTAAGTATGTTCCAATAGTTTTTTTTTTTTTTTACTTAATATTATATAGAAAACCCTGTAAAATTAAGCTAAAAATTATATTTTTATAGCTAGAGTTGATTTTACACTTTTTTTCTCCTAGGGGTGGATGCAGGTCCGACAGGAAAAATTGTGGAACTCCATTCCAGAGGCGACCCCCACCCCCCTTTCCAGTCGTATTAGAAAACAGAAAATCCGAAATCTTCCTTGAAACATTTTAATGATTTGGACTGAGGGGTGGGGGATTCTCCCTTTCTCCCGGCCCAGTGTTGAATTCAGACAATTTTCTCCGGGAGGGATTTCTGTGACTCCGGGGGGGGGGGGGACATTACAGAGTTCCGGAGGTTTGAATTGCACTTTTTAACCATTAAAATCATAAAATCTCAAATCTTCCGGGGGGCAGTGTTGTATTCAGACACCTTTCTCCGGGTGGGATTTCTGTGTCTCCACGGGGGGGGGGGGGGACAACACAGAGATCCGGGGGGGATATTGCACTTTTATACCATTAAAAACATGAAATCTCAAATCTTCCGAGGGCAGTGTTGAATTCAGACACCTTTCTCCGGGAGGGAAAAGTCTTTGTCTTTGATGGAATGTCTGTGTCTCCGGGAGGGGGGGCATTGTAGAGTTCCGAGGAAAAATTACACTTTTTTACCATTAAAAGAATAATATCTCAATTTTTCCGTGGGGGTACATTTCAATGCTCCGGGGGGACAGTCCCCCCGGGCCACCCCCTGAATTCAACACTGTTCCGGGGAGAAATTTCAATGCTCCGGAGGGGATCCCTCGAGCCACCCCCCGAATTCAACACTGGCCCGGCCATTCCCCGAAATCATCCTTGGTCATTGATATTTAGTAATAGTGATTCTTCATAAAGTTACGCAACGCTGTTGTTTATCCTATCGTGACAGTTTAATTCATTCCTATCGCTTCCTTTTTCCATATGATTTCTTCTTCTTCTCTTTGTGCCGAAGTGAGTGGTTTGCTGCCTGCTCATGGTCTAAAGTCCGACAGCGTTAGCCAATACAGCTTTTCAGTTTTAATGCGGAAGCGGCGGCATCCTAAGAAAGAAGCGAACTGACGCCGCGCAGCTAAGTTGCGGCGTCTAACCCTTATTTGCCTTTTTTATTTTATTTTACTTTATTTTTGTGTATCTTCGGCTTTCAGCTGTTACATCTTCATCCCGGTTCTAAAAGTTGTTGACATTTGTTTAGTCATCGAATGTACGTAGGGGTTGAGATGTGTACCAGCTTGCTCTTGCAATTTTCCTGTTTTTCAAAATACAGTAGAGTCTCGATAATTCGAGTCTCGCTTGTTCGAGTTAGTTTAAAAAATCAGTTATACACACACAACACGTGAAAGCTTATTTCGCACCACAAAATTCAAGTATCTGGTTTTTATTGTCGGTCGACCGGTTATATGTCAATTGCGTACCCGAAGCCAAACTGCAGAAATCTACCTTCCCAAAGAAAACGGGTATATTCTTCCTATACGTGCGAGGGATCGCGCCGGGTCAACTTTGTTAGTTTTTACTTTTTCGATTTTGGTTATAGTTTTTTTATATAAGGGCACTTTCACTTTCAGAACCGGTTCCAACCGGTTCCAAAATTGAAAATGTTCGCTTATAGAAAAAACTGTATCCAAAATCAAAAAAGTAAAAACTAACAACGTTAGAGATCATTTAAAATATTAAAATGCGAGCGAGATATCTGCCAAGAACCTTCCCAAAGACTTAACATTAGCTTGAGCGTTTCTTCGCGTGACTAGCGTAGGCTCTTAAAACAAAAAGAAATTGACAATTATTTTAAGATATAATTAGTCTGTTGCTATCAGCAGTAATCTAATAATATGTAAGTACATTTTTCATTTAAATATACACTGAAATTTTAATATTGCTTTATTTCCATTTATTTATGAATTAAATTTTATAATTTTGATCATTCGAGTTTTCGATAGTTCGAGGTAGGCCCGGTCCCGTCCATCTCGAACTATCGAGACTCTACTGTACTGTTATTATTATTTTTTTTTTCAATAAAATGAAAAATGAGGGATTTTAACTCGAAACTTATGTGATCTATATTAATAAAAGGTTCGCTCTGTGTGTGTGTGTGTGTGTGTGTGTGTGTGTGTGTGTGTGTGTATGTTTGTTTGTTTGTCTGTCTGCGATGGCTAGCAAAATCTAGCCCCCTAGAAATCTAAAAATTTAGGTGTGGATAGTCCAAGGTCTGGCCATGTGCACCTGAGTCTCAAAATTTTAATATTTTGATAATTGCCCAATATATAAATTAGATTCTCATTAACCATCGCTTCTAAAATGACATCTTTTAAATCAAAATGGCGAAAGAAAAGAACAGGTGCATTGGATTGGCAAGCGGAAATGAACGAATTCGAAATTATTTTACTAATGAGCGAATTTTAAGAAAACTAATTGAGATATCAATTTGAAAATTTCTGAGCATATGGAAAAAAAAAAAAAAAAAAAAAAAATTTGTGCATCTGACTATGGGATTTTTGAAAAATTCAGTCGGTAATTTTTGCTAAAAACTGCCAAAAATCTGCTGGCGCCAGTGAAATCCGAGAAAGTTTCAGACAGGGATCTGCTTTCATTAAAAACTGAACTACAAAGAGATCTGTTTCTCTGGCCGATCCCTTCATTTAGTTTGCGAAAATGAAAGGAAATAATTGCCAATTTTTACTTAATGAACAAAAATTTAGATAACTAATTAAGATATAGATTTGAAATTGAGGTCGGGAAGGGGTGTCCTCTGCCGGCTATTTTAGCGTAGCGTCTTCGTTATGCTCTAATTATCAGAAAAATTTAATTCTTTTTTTAATGATCGCGTTAATGTAGGTGACGGTGGTGTTCTTGAACAAATTATTCATTATATTTGCGGGTATGGGGAGGGAGGGGGTCAACGCCTTTCTCTGAGATTGTTATTATCTCGGCCCCGGGCAACGCCGGGCGGGTTAGCTAGTTTCCAATAAATTGGAAAATGAGTGATTTTAACTCGAAACTTGTGATTTAACATAAAGAAGACTGATTTAAATTATACCGAAATTTCTATATTGTTATAAATTTCTTAAGGCGGTTCTTCAAAAAATGTTTTTCCCCCGCTCAACAATCTTAATGACCCATTAGCGGACTCCTTTTTAATACTTTCCAACATAGTTGAAAACAGGGTGGTGCAAAAGTTTAATTAGATTAACTATTGAAAACTAACGATTAAAAGTTTAATCATGATGACTAAAGATTGGCGATTGAACTTTATCGTCAATCTCTAGTCATGATTAAACTTTTAATCGTTAGTTTTCAATAGTTAATCTAATTAAACTTTTGCACCACCCTGGTTGAAAAGTCATAATAAACACAGGAAAGTGTATTCAACTAGGTAAATTGGTACTTACGTATTATCCGTGCCAGGAGATTGATTACCGAAAATGGTTGCCAAGTACCAATCTTGTTTATCGTTGCCGATCCTGTTTTCAAACGCAGTAATTTAACTTTATCAAATAACATTGTTAAAAATGGTAATTAATATAAAATAAATAAAATGTAATATATGTTTATTAAATTTATAACATTGTTTAAAATAGTAAATAACATTATTTTAGTAAAGTTAATAAATGGTAAATGTCTTAGTAAATAAGAAAGAATAATATTATAATTATTCCCATGCATGTACCATGTAGCAAGAAAAAAAATATATAAGGGTTACTATAATTAGTAATATTGGCTGCATGCATGGCGCAGTTGGCTTAAAACTAGCACGGATATAATACGTAAGTACCGGTAAATTATATCCAATGGTTGGAGTAGCATAGTTGAGATTTATCCAACAGGGCGAAAATATGCCGGTACCAGGACTCGAACCTGGGTACTTTGGTTTGCAGTACCAACGCTCTCCCTACAGAGCTATCACAACGATATCCTGTCTGGTAAACTCTTGTATACCATGTAATTTATTACATGGTATGCAAGAGTTTCCGTGCTATTTCAGATTGATGCTGTAAAATGCTACAGCTCGGATGAATGAAATTAGTGCTGCAGTTCGTAGCCTTGTCCAACAAATAAGAGTGAAATATGCCAGCCCAGGATATCGTCGGGATAGCTCAGTAGGGAGAGCGTTGGTACGGCAAACCAAAGTACCCAGGTTCGAGTCCTGGTCCCGGCATATTTTCTCTCTGTTGGGAAAATCTCAACTAGGATAGTCCAACCATTGAATATACTTGAAAAGTGTTTATGAATTCGGTCTGTTTGTCTGTCCTTGCTCTAACTAGCGTAAATAGACTCGGATTGTCATGCAATTGATGTAGGTTATTGAGGTTTACTATGGCATGTTCGATATTGAAAATGAAGTGTGTAGCAGTTATAGTTTTTTTACAGGGACGCTCAAAAAAATCCCGTTACATAACGGTCTATGGGGAAAAATCATTTACGGTTTATTTTAATGATTTTACACTATCTCAAACACAGGGTGGTTATAATATAAGTATCTGTATTTGAGCTGTCTGTAGCTCGAAGGAAAAATAACTCGAATGAAACCAAAATCGGTACACTTACTATTCGAGAAGGGAGAAGAAGAATGGAACAATATAAAAAATATTTGCAATAATCACCGACAGATGGCGCTATTGAGTGTGAAATGTAATGTGTAATACAAGAACACAGAATGAAAGCGTTAAACCGGATGGCACACCTAATGTATTGGAAAATATCACAGTGAATGTGGTGACGCTTGCGGTGCCGATCAAAGTTGCATATAATATCTTATATGGAACTTTGGTGCTGATCGTGTTCAGGTTCCACATGACCATTGTGCTGGAGGACACAATCCAGACGGTGCACAACGTGCTCAACTCCAAAATGTAACGCATCAGGAGTGATGTTTCGCACATGTTGTGATATGTGGTAAAGTCATTGAAGTTTGCTACATCTCCACGGTACACAATGTTACACATTACATTTCACATTCAAAAGCGCCATCTGTTGGCGAATATTGCAATTATTTATTTTATTGATCCATTCTTCTTCCCTCTTCTCGACTAGTAAGTGTACCAATTTTGGTTTAATTTCGGTTATTCCTTCAAGCTACAGACAGCTTCAAATATACTTATATTATAACCACCCGTTATATCACCGAGGTGCACTACAAGAGGTTTACTAAGTGTATATTGTGCATAGCACTTATAGTTCATTTGTAGGGACATACAAATGAATTCGGTACTGTCTGTTAACAATAATTGCTGGAAATACGTTTTCAGATGCTAAACACGTTTTCAAATTTAACTTTTTTTTTTGCCTATTACTTGGTGTGTATAAATTTTAGATCCTATATACAGAGCAGCACAATAGTCATCGAATACATTTCCGTTTATTAACGGAAATTCCAGAAGGAGAATTTTAAACTGTGCTACGTGTTTCTTAATTGAACTAATATTTAGCATTCTATGTAGTATTATATACAAATCTATAGATCCTATACGGGGTGCACAAAATAAATCGGATATTTTCCCGAATAGTGTTGGTATTTTTTTTTTTTAAATTGGGTCTTTAAATATGTTATGCGTTTTCCAAACTGTTTAGTTAGATATCAGCTTTCAGCTTATTAAACGGTAAAGATTTGTAAAATTATTTGGATGTGTGGGAAAGTGTTACGTAATCTAGGCTTGACACATGATTTTTCATTCTTGTTTAAACTAGATCTTTTTAATCTAGTGAGCTGAGCTCTTAATGAGTCTCTAATGTGATTTAAAGCCTAATGAAGTCATAACGAACTAATTGCAATTAAAATTAAAACTACTCCGCGAGCGGACCAAAATGTAAAATGGTGCGAGTATCTTCTAAAATAAAAGCGTAAGTCATGTGACTGTCATCAACAGTTCCGGGATGGCCGTTTTACTTTTTCATATGCCAGGCGGCCATTTTTATTAAAAATTATTTTTTCGAATAAAACTGCATAAAAGTTACATTTTAAGAAAGATCGTTCAAAATAAATTAATATTTGAGAGGTGACTTACGTTCAATTATGTATATATTCTGCAATAACTTCAGTCGAAATTAGGTTCTCAGTTCAAATTCTCTATTCATGAAAGTAAACAAAAAAAAGATTGATTCGTCGTGAACATTTAAATTTTAAAATATTAAATCATGGAGGTAATCATTCGCAAAGCAAGTTCTCCGCGAATGAATTTTTGGACCGCTGCGCTGCCCGCGACAAAAAATAATTCGCAGCAGTGAGACAATCAAAGTTTACTATAATTATGTGCTATACAACTCAACTTCCTTCCGGACCTTTTCCTGACGTAAATTGAACTGATGTAATAATATTTAATGAATCAGATTTTTAGCATTTTTAAAATGGCTAATACAGCTTTTATTTATCGCGTGTACAAATTAGAAACGATACTTTGATTCTGAAATCAAATGTTTTGATTTATGATATTATTTCTTATTTATTTTCTATTTAAATGAATAGTGTGAAGTATTTTAAATTTATGTAATATAAGCATTTTAGATTAAAGTTAAATGAAATGAGTGACAGGTTTATAATTTAAAATTAAATTAATGTAGTATGAATGATGGTGATGGAAACAATATTTGGCGATTTATCATCTGCTCCCGGCTAACAAAGATACTCATAATTAAAAAAGGAAATAAAAATAAATAAATGATAGTTTGATATAAATAAATATTGATATACATATCAAAAATACTACTAAAAATAAATAAAAGTAAATAAACAACAATTTCCATAACAAAGTTTTCGACAAATTGGTGGGGGGGGAAAATCGCGCCAACGTGCGTATGTGACACCTGTGCCCCAAAAATATGCGAAATGCTACCATGATCGCAAAAGTTCATGATTTGTCTATTAGAATCTTCCGATTTGGCGAAGGATTAAGGGAAAATTAAATTATGAATAAATGTAACGTATTGCAATGTTTAATATACATTTAAGGAAGACCAAACTAGTCGCCAGTGGCGGCTAGTAATAGTATAAGGTATTTACGTATTAACGCCATCGCAGCTACAGATTTGGCGGTTTTTAAGTGCCGCCAATCTTTCGTAGTACTAAAAAATGGCGTCAAAAATCAGCAAACAACAAGGCAACAAGGAATCCAAAAGATAACTGCGTGCGCTTGTGAACAACAAGATTGCTCTTTATTGGCGCATTAGCGCAACTTCTGCTGCGGTGGCGTTAATACGTAAGTACCTAGTATAATAACAATCGCTGGTTTTATTTAAACAAAACTTGTTACTTTTTAAATATTTATATACACAAAAGATTATATACAAAAATATATTTGCATTGTCCGAAAGGATGTGGATCCAGCGATAGGTGCCGCACAGATCGCCGATAAACAAACTATTGAAGAATATTAAAATGTTGCCAAACGGCAACCGCGGAATTTGTTTTTTATTTCTCTTCATCATTCTTTTTTTCCCCTGTCGCAAAACATCATGATTTCTCTAACAAATAAGTGCAGTTTTTTCATGTTATTTACTTGTTTGGAATTTCTAAATTAAAATTAAATCTCTAAAAGTTGCAAAACAAACTGGAAATATTTATTCAATAGAATTTATTTCTGTTTCTGCACTTTATCAAATTTGTGACACCTGTCACAAAGAGAAGGAGTTGGGGGGGGGGGTTGAAACTTTTCGCACGGTCCTGGATAAAACATAACTTTTAGTTGGCGCAGTTTATTTATTAACTAGCAAAATACTTAATTATTCATTCGCTGGACAAATGCAGTAAGGTAAGTATAAGCATTCCATTAATCTTTTATTAGATATCCATGTGGCGCTAGCCACCAATCGTTACTTTTTCCCAATCACTTATAATCCTGGATCGAATCATTCCATATTATATCCTGTATCCGTTATTGGTTTGGAATCTTCTTAATCTGAAATCACTTTTCAATTGTTTTATAAATTGTATTAAATAAATTCATGCCACTAATTTAAGTTTAAATAATATTATATTAACTTTACATAACATTTAGCTTTCAGAGTATAATTAGACATTATGGAGCGTTAAAACATAGCTCCTTCCACTTATCGGTTACATTACGTTATCTAAGTAAAAAAGTTTAATGTTCTTAGAGAAAGATACATAGTAAGAGTCATTCAGTAACGTAAAAACCACTTACGTCAGAGCTTATGACGTTATTATTTTATCTAGTGGGAGAAATTTTGGATATTCCTAGTTTATGAGAGTAATTACAGTCTATTGCACTTCAATCAACGTAGCATTGTTGATTGATGTTATGAGTTCTATTTTCATGCTTTTATTAGATTGAATAATATTGTAGAATTCAATGCTGCTTACCGAGATTACTTGTTAATGGGTTTATGGGTTAAACACTTAAACATACTTTTAAACATGGTTTTTAAACGTATGAAAGTGAAAAGAAAAGCAGAACTCAAAATTGTCTTTCACAGGGGTTTATAGGGAGGGCGTACTTCCCCTTCCCCTGGTGAAAAAAAGTATTAATCCCTCTTTCTCTTAGTGTCATGATTGAATTAATTTTTTTTTCAATTACCAGAGAAAAAAAAAATTAGTTCATTAAATTTTAAAAGTACAGACGGAGGGGAGGATTGTCGGTGCACATGTTCATAAAAAAAATCATTGTATAATCCCTTGACGCGTCCGCATTCCGCAGGTTTTTAAGTTTGCTGAGATCTAAAAGAGTTAATGCCTCTTTATCGGATAAGGAAATCTCCCGTTATCGTATGTGGACTTGTCTTACTTAGAAGTCGGGAAGAGGCCCTTTTTTTTCTTTCCGATAACGTACGTAACCCATTCTCTGTCACGTGTCCGATTCCGGAAACAATGCGCTATTAAAACACGATCTTTGCCCGATCGCGTTCGATGATCTTGCGTAAAACACGTCGGGCTATTCAGCCGTTTCGTTTATTTAAGGATCCTAATTACAATTGTTGTGAACGGGTGTTATCTTTATTTTGCACAGTAAAACCTGCTAAGACGGAATCTCAAAGGACCGGCGAAAAAGTCAGTTTTAAACAGGGATACCATAGGGAGAAGGACATTTTTATGTTTAAAACAGTCATCCGTTATAGACAGGTTCCGTTTTATTAAGGTTTACTGCAATTTTATGTCCCGATTTAGAAGTCAAAGTCTCACTTTTTATGAAAGAGGACCTGACAATACTACTTTAAAAATTTTAGAAGCCACTGTCCCGCTAATTTGTGAAAGAGGACCTGGCAATACTACTTTTAATATTATAGAAGCCACTGTCCCGCTTTTTTTGTTTCACTGTCCCGCTAATTTGTGAAAGAGGACATGGCAATACTACTTTTAATATTTTAGAAGCCATTGTCCCGCTTTTTTTGTTTCACTGTAACGTTAATTTGTGAAAGAGGACATGGCAATACTACTTTTAATATTTTAGAAGCCATTGTCCCGCTTTTTTTGTTTCACTGTAACGCTTTTTGTGAAAGAGGGCTTTACAATACTACTTTGAATATTTTAGAAGCCATTGTCCCGCCTTTTTTGTTTCACTGTACCGCTTTTTGTGAAAGAGGACTTGGCAATACTACTTTTAATATTTTAGAAGCCATTGTCCCGTTTTTTTTGTTTCACTGTCCCGCTAATTTGTGAAAGAGGACATGGCAATACTACTTTTAATATTTTAGAAGCCATTGTCCCGCTTTTTTTGTTTCACTGTAACGCTAATTTGTGAAAGAGGGCTTTACAATACTACTTTGAATATTTTAGAAGCCATTGTCCCGCCTTTTTTGTTTCACTGTACCACTTTTTGTGAAAGAGGACTTGGCAATACTACTTTTAATATTTTAGAAGCCATTGTCCCGCTTTTTTTGTTTCACTGTAACGCTAATTTGTGAAAGAGGACATGGCAATACTACTTTTAATATTTTAGAAGCCATTGTCTCCCTTTTTTTGTTTCACTGTAACGCTTTTTGTGAAAGAGGGCTTTACAATACTACTTTGAATATTTTAGAAGCCATTGTCCCGCTTTTTTTGTTTCACTGTCCCGCTAATTTGTGAAAGAGGGCCTGGCAATACTACTTTTAATATTATAGAAGCTACTGTCCCGCTTTTTTTGTTTCACTGTCCCGCTAATTTGTGAAAGAGGACATGGCAATACTACTTTTAATATTTTAGAAGCCATTGTCCCGCTTTTTTTTGTTTCACTGTAACGCTAATTTGTGAAAGAGGACTTTACAATACTACTTTGAATATTTTAGAAGCCATTGTCCCGCCTTTTTTGTTTCACTGTACCGCTTTTTGTGAAAGAGGACTTGGCAATACTACTTTTAATATTTTAGAAGCCATTGTCCCGCTTTTTGTGAAAGAGAACATGGCAATACTATTTTAATTTTTTAGATGGTCCCGCTTTTTTTGTTTCACTATCTCGCTTTTTATGAAAGAGGACCTGGCATTACTACTTTTAATATTTTCGGAGCCATTGTACCGCTTTTATTTTTTGTTTCACTGTCCCGCTTTTTTTTCCGTTTCATTGTCCTGCTTTTTCTGAAAGAAGACCTGACAATACTACTTTTAATATTTTAAAGGATGCTTGCAAAGTGTTGCAAGTCCACTGTAAAAAAAAAGGCACAAAGAGACAAAAAAAAAAAATGGGTCAAGGGCTTCTGAATCGGGACATAAAAGTACAGTCAATCCTATGAAAACAAATCCTGTGTAAAGCAATTGCACATCCTGAAAAATTGGGACTTTTGGCGTAACGCCCAGTGGTTATGCGGGACGGGTCTTGGAACTCCTGAAAATAAAAGACAGGTTCCCACCTTTAGAGGTAGATTTTTGTGCGGTATTTCTTTCATTTTAAAAGAATTTGTACATCCTGCAAAATTGGGAGTTTTGGCGTAACACCCAGTTGTTATGTGGAACGGGTCTTGGAACTCCTGAAAATCGGGAAGTCTCGCGTAAATCAGGACATCTGGACCCGGCAAGGCAATAGTACTTGCTTCTCACGGCGCAGCACACTGTATTTAGCGGAATAGCATTCAGTTTGTCTTTTTTTTTCACATTTCGTGTCTCGTTCATTGAGTGGAAATAGTTATTCCTTACTACTTAGGTGGGTAATAATTGTGTATCTGCCATTTTTCTCACACCTGCAAATGACATCCATAAAAAAATAAGAGGTAAAACTGACCTCCCTCCAATCTATGTCTTATCTCAGTCCCAAGGCCGCTTCCTTATATGGTCATTCAACCTCTTCTTTATCATTTTCATTCATTCACAATATTTGGAGGAGACCGGATGTGAACGGATCTATTACTACGATTTTTACTACGAAGGCTGATCCCTGCGTGCGCAGGCTTCCTGTTGCCATCGCAATGGTGTTAATTTCTTCCACGACGAAAACAAAGGGATGGGTGGGATTGTTTCAGGGGGGTTCGCAGAGAAAGTCCCACGGGATGAAGAAGAAGTCTTTACTCACTTCGGTGAGTTTTGCGTAGAAACAATGGCAGGAAAATCAATTTTACAAGAATGTGTTTCGGAGGAAATATTTTTTTTATTACTATTATTTATTAACTTTCTTTTTATTTTAAATATTTCTCCGCGGACAATGTTTAATCTCGAACAGCAGTCGTATATGTCGTTTTTTATGACAGAATTCGGTTTGTTTTTGTGCCCTTTTCGGATATAATTTTGTGTAAGGAATCTGTGCTGTTATGAATGTACTTAAAAAGAACGCTCTAGAATTCTTGGATTTTAATTCATTTTTTATCTGCGTCCATAGAACGCAGGTAACGTATATCTTTTTACTCTTTTAGTATTACTCTTTAATATTATCTCTTTAGTATACTTTTTTTATTCACCTGGTGAGATATATAAGTTTTTAGCTCACAGGCTAATATGTGCTCGCAGGTTCTGTATGTACGTAATGCGATAACTCTTGATAAAGTATAAAGGGGGAACGGGGACTGTTCTCCCCCCTTAATTTAGATAAATGGGTTTTTCATGCAGAATTATCCGATTTTCTTCAAATTTTGTACATAGGTTCATTCTGATAAGGTGCTTCCCTGATTACTTTGGGGGGTTCATTGGTTAAGTATAAAGGAGGGGAACGGAGGGCTAATCCCCCCTTAATTTAGATAAATGGGTTTTTCATGCAGAATTATCCGATTTTCTTCAAATTTTGTACATAGGTTCATTCTGATAAGGTGCTTCCCTGATTACTTTGGGGGGTTCATTGGTTAAGTATAAAGGAGGGGAACGGAGGGCTAATCCCCCCTTAATTTAGATAAATGGGTTTTTCATGCAGAATTATCCGATTTTCTTCAAATTTTGTACATAGGTTCATTCTGATAAGGTGCTTCCCTGATTACTTTGGGGGGTTCATTGGTTAAGTATAAAGGAGGGGAACGGAGGGCTAATCCCCCCTTAATTTAGATAAATGGGTTTTTCATGCAGAATTATCCGATTTTCTTCAAATTTTGTACATAGGTTCATTCTGATAAGGTGCTTCCCTGATTACTTTGGGGGGTTCATTGGTTAAGTATAAAGGAGGGGAACGGAGGGCTAATCCCCCCTTAATTTAGATAAATGGGTTTTTCATGCAGAATTATCCGATTTGCTTCAAATTTTGTATATAGGTTCATTCTGATAAGGTGCTTCCCTGATTAATTTTGGGGGTTCATTGCTTAAGTATAAAGGAGGGCTAATGCCCCCTTAATTTAGATAAATGGGTTTTTCATGCAGAATTATCCGATTTGCTTTCAATTTTGTTGGTTCATTGTGATAAGTCGCTTCCCTGTTTACTTTTGGGGGTTCATTGGTTAAGTAGAAAAGGGTGGGGAACGGTGGCTAATCCCCCTTAATTTATTGTCGATTTCTTTATTTTTTTGAGGGGCATTATTCTTTGAAATAATATACAATTAGTGTGAATAGCCTGTGAGCTCAATGCCATCAGTTTAACTGGGCACTTTTTTTATTTATTAATCTTTGTAGTTCCTGATGTTTTAGTTCTTCTTTATTGTTCTTCTTTTTCTATCAGTTGTGCCGATTGGCGGGTACGCATAAGACTCCTGCACGGGTCTGGTTGTACCAGACCCGAACCAGAAATTTCAGTTTAAAGTCATACCGACGGACAAAGCAAAAAAAAAAAAAAAAAAAAAAAAAAAAATCATCAACCCCAAAACACGACCCGAACCCGATACAATTCAATCCGAACCCGAAATATACAAATCCGAACCCAGAGGGAAAAATAATTATCCATAATTTAATAATTATGGAAAATAGTCTACAATTATATCTCAACTTTATCTTTTTTGTATAAAAACCAAATCATATACAATCATTAATATTAATTTTTATTTTTTCATTTGAAAAATAGTCAGGACTTTTTTTTTTTTTTTTGAGAAATCGGGTCAACCCGATCTCGATTCGTCAGACTCAAAACCTAACCCGAAAAATTCAAAGTCAACCCGACGTGCCACGAAAAAAAATTAGCGTCAACCCGACAGGACCCGAACCACGAGTCTGGTGGGCTTCGGTAAAATCGGGTTCCCCTATTCCGATGCAGAACTCTTATTATCCCATATAGCATGCGTGTTGATTGGGTATATTGCTGCACTGTGATGTTGCCTTGACGTCACGATACAGTTGCTTAACAATTGAAAAATCATGAGAGGAGGATCAAGTAGCAATTTTCAATAATAATAATTAGACTAAATTAAATTAAATTAAAATCACAGTTGATATTATCAATTATAAAAAAAAAAATTTATGCGAATAATTAATCGTTCAAACTAATTATTACCACAAAATAAATATTTTAATTGTTTTAGATTTAAGACATTGAATTCCAGAGAGTTTCGATTACCGAATTTATGAGACAGCAGTGGCTATAATAAAAGTTTATACAGAAAGTAGCAGAGATGGATTTTGCAAAAAATGAGAATTTTTTTATTAAATAATTTTTTAAGTGAAATCTTTGTCATCCGATCTTATATTTTGTATCCTTATATGGACAAATCATTGAAGAAGAGCTAAAATGTCTTTCTTTTTTTCTTTTTTTAAAATATAAAATAGATTTTTAAGCTAATTTTTAAATGAATGCATGGAAATCATTCTTCGATACCTTTTATCGTCCCTGTGCGAAATGAAGAAGCAAAGATTCTTCCAGTCCGCAAGAGAAGATACGATAGGAAAATATGATCATCTGACAATTATTCTTTGATCTGTGGAAAGTAGGCGTGGATTTATCAAAGAATGGTTACGTTCGCTTTAGAACGGCAATTTTTTGATAAATAGAAACATTGGTTTAATTGTTTGCACGGGCTTAATTTTTCAATATATATATTTTTTTTTTCTTAAGAATGAATTTTTTTAATCATATGTAAATTTAATTTCATTGTTTTTATGATTTCGCTGTTTAACGAATTTTTTTTTTCGATTTTCCATATTGCCGAATCGCCTTGTTATACCGGTTCTACGGTTTATGGGGCGAAATTAAAAGTCCCGCCATAGGTACAGATATCCATTATAGTGACCACCGCATTAACGATTTAGGACCGCAAAAGAGTATGCAGAATTATCTCTTTATTTATTTACATGTTTTTATTTTCACACGATATGGCTTTTTACAGGTTAAAATTGTAAACCTTCAAAATAACCCCTGGCAACGCCGGGTGGGTCTGCTAATAAATAAATACATGGGGGGGGGGGAAGGAGAGTTCGTCCGTGGCGATTTCATAAACAGCTTCCCGAGTGGCATCCTGGAATCCAGAGTTCGTAAATATCATGATATTTTCGAAAATATCAAAAATATCCGATATTTTCAAAATAGGCAACTTACTGCTGAAAATATAAATTAGAAACTAAAATATATTTCACTTAACATGAAAACTTAAACAATATACTTAAAAAAAAAAAAAAAAAAAAAAAATCCCCTATTTCTTATTTTATTTTTCACTCTGAACAAAATTGAAGATCAACTAATCAACAAAACAGAAACAATTTTCTTTATACACTTATAAAAAAAAAAAAAAAAACTATTATATTCAGTATCAACTATCAAGAAATCAGAAATGTATATATAAAAAAATTAAATACAAAATTGTTTATTTTAAATTGAAAAAAATTAAACATAAATGTAAGCTTATTTATTTTTTATTCCTTAATATGTTGTACAATTTAAGCTCAACAACACCAAAACCAGAAACAATTTGCTTTACACACTTATAAAAAAAGAACTATAAGATTCAGTGTCAACTATCAAGAAATCAGAAATGTATAAAACAAAAAAAATAAATACAAAATTGTTTTTTTAATTGAAAAAATTAAACATAAATGTAAGCTTAATTATTTTTTATTCCCTAATATCTTTTACAATTTAAGCTCAACAACACCAAAACCAGAAATTGATTATTTTCTAATGAGACTGTATAGAACTGATTACCTAAATTAGACAGTTTATCTTTCTATATCTGTCCTGAATTAGTTATATACCACATAATTATGAGTCCCATATAATCTACATTTAAAAATAAAAACGTCAAACAAAGCTTGGATAATTTTTTTTTCTTTAGCTAGAAAAGTCACTGCCAGAGACAAATGTTCTTTATCTACAGAATGACAGTCAATATCAGTTGAAAATTTCATTGACACTTGTTTTGACTTAAAATAGCAAAAATATCTTGCACAGTGATATTTTGAAAATAAATATCAAATACTGAAAATAACAAGCATCTTGATATATTGAAAATAACAAACATCTTGATATTTTGAAAATAAATATCAAATATTGAAAATAACAAACATCTTGATATTTTGAAAATAAATATCAAATATTGAAAATAACTAACATCTTGATATTTTGAAAATAAATATCAAATATTGAAAATAACCAACATCTTGATATTTTGAAAATAAATATCAAATATTGAAAATAACCAACATCTTGATATATTGAAAATAAATATCAAATATTGAAAATAACAAACATCTTAATATATTGAAAATAACAACCATCTTGATATATTGAAAGTAACAAACATCTTAAATATTGAAAATAAATATCAAATATTGAAAATAACAAACATCTTGCTATTTTGAAAATAAATATCAAATATTGAAAATAAGAAACATCTTGATATTTAGAAAATAATTATCAAATATTGAAAATAACAAACATCTTGATATTTTGAAAATAAATATCAAATAATGAAAATAACAAACATCTTGATATTTTGAAAATAAATACGAAATATTGAAAATAACAAACATCTTATGATATTTTGAAAATAAATATCAAATATTGAAAATAACAAACCTCTTGATATTTTGAAAATGAATATCAAATATTGAAACTAACAAACATCTTGATATTTTGAAAATGAATATCAAATATTGAAACTAACAAACATCTTGATATTTTGAAAATGAATATAAAATATTGAAAATAACAACCATCTTGATAGTTTGAAAATAAATATCGGATGTATATCATGTTAGATGTCATGATATATATCCATTTTGATATATATCAACGAACCCATGCTGGAATCTGCGGATACCTATCTTTGACATGGACGTTTATAGCTGGACTGTAGGACGCTTATAAAATACGTTACATTTATAAGAAAAACATAATGAAAAAATAAACTTATTTCTGTTTAAAAAAAAAAAAAAAAAAAAAAAAAAAACATCTGTTCCTTGTATTATGCGCATTCAAGCGTATCGGTTGCAAGTTGTCGATCGTAACGCTTGATTACGAAATGTACGATGGTTGCGCATGCCGTGCGCATGTCGTTAGGTATAACTGGTGTACATAGGAGAGAGGGAAAATTATGGACTTCTTGAAATGGAAGTCACGAAGAGAGAATAAGCATTTAGATCTTTTTTTTTTTTTTTTTACTATCAAGAGAAATATTATTATCAAAACTGCATTTGCAGTTTAACAATGCATTTTTGGGTTATAAAACTAAATTTGTTATGTAATACGGAGTGGTTGTGGGTGGTGGTTGGTGTTGCCAGGAGTCCCAATTTATAACCGCTGTCCCGCTTTTTTTTTTTTTTTTTTTTTTTTTTTTTTGTCATTTTCTATCATTTCTGATGGGCGTTCGGTTACTGAAGCTTCTTTTAAGCTTTTAGGTAGATTTCGTAAGAAATACTACCTATTACATTCTCCCCTAAGTTGGAATTTCTGAAATTTTTTTGCAGATCTACGCCGATCATGACTCCCAGAACCCAAAACCACCCCCAGTTCAAAACTTTATCTATCTATGTCACTTTTTTACGAACACGATAACTTGAATAATTCTGCAAAAAACTCTTCCAAACGGATACATAAAATCAAAGGGCATAAAATCTCGGTCAAGTTCATTAATGGTCAAAATCGAACGAAGCGGGGAAAATGTGGGGGGGGAGGGGGGTGAAAACGGAAAAAAAACCCGTAACTTCTTAATTATGATACGTATCGAATCCATTTAAAGTTATTATTACTTCTAGGAAAAGGGCCGAAAATTGATGTATGATGGATTTTTGATATCGTTAAAAATGGCCCTCAAAGGAGGGGGGGGAGGGAAGAATAGGGATTTCAGAAGAAAAAAAATTTCATAACTTCGTCCATTCACAGGATATCAAATCCGCTTCAATTTGTTATAAATCATCTTAATATATATCTACAACTTGTATATTGACAATTTTTTTTATAGGACCAACCCTTATATAAAAAAATAAATAAATAAAACCCATCCAATGAATTAATTTTCTTGCTGGCAACACTTGTCTATTGATTCATTATTAAGTCTTCATCTTAAACGCCGTGTTTCTTTTCGTGGGGGGGGGGGGGATTGCCAATCTGCAAATCCCGTGGTTCAAACTTGCTTCTTTTGTGCATATTTTGTTCTGCTTAACAATTTGCGTATCTCAGGTGTAGTTTATAGAAGCGCATCGTAAGAAGTCATAGATTTTTTAAATTGACACTTGCTGCTAAAATCAACCCATCAAACTAACCCATCAAAGAAAATAGTTTTCTTGCTGGCAACACTTGACTATTGACTCGTTATTAAGTCTTCATCTTAAACGCCCTGTTTCTTATTTATTCCGAATCGCTTTATTTACAGATTTATTTATTGTTTTCATTTAGAGTTTTTTTTTTTTTTTTTTTTTTTTTTTGTAATTTTCTAGATTACAATATCTCTCTTAAGTTTGCTACGAAATTTCAATATGTGTATAAACTAACATTTTGGAGACAAACACAAAACATTTCCTTGTATGTTATCTTTTTTTTAATTTTTAATGCCCTCGGTTATGTCGCATTTATTTAATTATATCTCGACAGAAGCGATATAACGAGGTGTCGCTTTATTATTTAATCCGTGTCTTCAATTTCTAGTGTAGATGGAACACTTTTACAAACCGTGAAAGTAGCGAAGAAGTGACTATACTTTTGAAAAGTAGTTTGTAGTCACTACTTTTAGAAACAAGCAGTTGTAGTTGTAGTTAATTACATTTTCGATAAAGTAGTTGTAGTTGTAGTTCGCTTATTGAAGCTTACCATGGCATGTTCGGTATTGAAAATGAAGTTTTATAGTTTTTGTACAGGGACACTCAAAAGAATTCCGTTACAGGACGGTCTATGGGGAAAAATCATTTGCGGTTTATTTTAATGATGTGACACCATTACAAACGTATTGAAATTGACATATAGGACTTAGGTGTACTATGAGAGGTTTTCTATAGAATAGGGTGTGCATAGTACTTAGAGTTCCTTGACAGGGACACTCAAAAGAATGCCGTTACCTGACGGTCTATGAAGAAAATCGTTTGCCGTTTATTTTAATAATTCACTATTTTAAACGCATTGAAATTTATATAGATCACTAAGGTGCATGACAAGAGGCTTACTATTAGAATATTGTGTGCATAGCAGTCATCGTTCATTGACAGGGACACACAAAAGAATTCTCTACTGTCTGTTAACCATAATTCCTGGAAGTACGTTTTAAGTTGCTGAACGCGATTTTAAATTGAACTCACTTTTTGTCTATTACTGGGTGTGTATAAATTCTGTAGATCCTATACAGGGCAGCCCAAAAGTTCGCGAACACATTTCCGTCTATGGACAGAAACTCCTGAAGGAGAATTTTAAACTGGGCTATGCGTTTGCTAACTAAACTAAAATTTAGCATTCTATGTAGTATATACAGCGACACACAAAAGAATTCGGTTAAAATACTGCTTGTTAATAATAATTGCTTTAAGTGCTTTTTCAGTTGCTGAACGCGTTTTTAAATGGAACTCATATTTTGTCTATTACTGGGTATGTATAAATTGTATAGCTTGTATACAGGGCAGGACAAAATATATGTTATTGAAGTTTACTTATGGCCTGTTCGGTATTAAAAATGAAGTGTGTAAGCACTTATTACTTCCTTTACAGGGACACTCAAAACAATTCCGTTACATGGCGGAAAATCATTTGCAGTTTGTTTACGCTACTTCAAACACATTGAAAGTGATATATATCATTGAGATGCACTGCAAGAGGCTTACTTATAGAGCGCGGTGTGCATAGCATTCATCGTTCATTTACAGGGACACACAAAACAATTCGCTTACAGTACTGTCTATTAAGAATAATTGCTGGAAGTCTGTTTTCAGTTGCGGAACGCGTTTATTTAACTCACTGTTTGCCTATTACTCGGTGTTTATAAATTCTTTAGATCCTATACAGGGCAGCACAAAAGATCTCGAGTACATTTCCGTTTATTGTCGGAAATTTCAGAAGGGTCATTTTAAACTGTGCTACGCGTTTCCTAACTGAACTGAAATTTAGCATCATATGTAGTATATCTATAAATATAAATCTATAGATCCTATACACGGCTACACAAAATAATTCGGATGTGTTTCCGAATGTTGTTGGTAATCTTGAAATTGGGTTTTTAAATGTGTTATGCATTTTCCAAATAGCTCACTTATACATCTTCTTTCACCTTATTAAACGGTAAAGATTTGTAAAAGTATTTTGAAAGTGTTACATAATCTATATGCTGGACGCATTATTTTTCGTTCTTGTTTTAATATAATATTGAGCCTCTTCAGGCCTGCTTGAATTGGCTGAATATTGAGCCAATTGAATAGAATGGCCTAATATTGAGCCAATTGGCCAAATATTGAGCCAATTGAATAGAATGGCCCAATATTGAGCCAACTCAGGCCTGCCATTGCGCATTTTACATTCCTGTACGAAGATTATTACATTCCTCCAATGTGTCGTGAAATTCGACTTTTCCCTTACAGTCTCCAAATTAGCACTTCTTTCCTCGGTACAGGCATCCCCCGACTTACGTATACTGCGACTTACGTAAATTCCCAGTTACGTAAAATTTTTTTGAAAATTACATTTATGAACTCATTAGCGCATTTGATACGCGTTTGCATACTTTTGATAATTATTTTATAAATAAAATATGTAGATAAAAATTATAACTATTATAATATAGTTTTATGTATTAGAGAGAGTTATATTTTTATTGGGAATATACAGTATTATCATAACAACGAATCTTTATTGTTCGTTATTCATAGTAATCATCTAATTCTTAATAAATACAATTTGTGCTTATCAAGAATTATTTCATTTTGTGAGTGCTATTCATTTGTCTTGTCATCGAAAATTCGTGGAGAAGAGGTAAGTCAGTCCTCTTTAATTACTTCTTATTTTTTATAGTCGTTTGCAGTATACTACTTAAAATTGTTATAAATCACTCCATTACATCATTCCAGAAGATCTTTTTTATTTGAAAGTATTTTTTCAGTTTACCTTTTTATTTTTTCATACTTGTATAATTTATATCCGAGTAAACACTGTTGCATGATGCTTTATTTTAAAATTAATGCTGTGTAAATAATCTATATATATATATATATATTATATATATATATATATATATATATATATATATATATATATATATATATATATATATATATATATATAATAAATATTGCAATTTCTTACGAAATTTTACCTAAGCAAATTACACATTCGACTTACGTAAAATTCGAGTTACGTAAAAGTCTGCGGAACGCATTAATTACGTAAGTCGGGGGATGCCTGTATATCCTTTCTCCTGGACGGTGTGCATCCATGCCTTCATTAATATTCATTCATTAATGAAATCAATATTAATATCCTTCATTAATATAATAATAACTGTTGCCATTTAAAATTTTTGAAATACCCCCACCTATAATTAACATAACATGGTACGGGATTGACATCTGCCGCTCCAACTAATTGATCATTCAGTCAGTAGTTAGGTGTAAAGTGATTATTTATACTCACGACGTTGCTCCTGTCGCGCAAGAATTTCGTATCGTCCTCTCTTAGCATGTAAAAGTCTTCATTACAACCTAAAAATTAATTATGGGTTCTTCTGGTTCTCGAAAAAAAAAAAAAAAAAATTCGTCGCTCAAAAACACGAAACTTTTTGACTATTTTTAATTGATGATTGATTATTCAAGTAATTTGTAATCGAACAGTTTTTTTAAAACTTTGATAAATGAATTAGAGCAGTTTTTTTTTTCTCGCGCGCTCACATGTTCAGAACACCTGCTCGGTTCAGATCCCGAGTCGTTCTGATTGACTCGCCCGATTCAAATACCGAAACTCCTTTATCCAGACCATACTGATTTTGAAAGTCTTGGAAGCGGTGATCAGTTATTTAAAATTTTGTTCAAAGCTGTTTCGGAGTGGGTGCTTAGTAGCTACGTCGTTTGTCTCCAGTACTGTAGAAGTGTTGTTAAAAAAAACTGTCAACATGTCCAGTACTCCAGTACTGTTCGGATCCAAGCAGACGAAAGTTTGAAAAAAAATTGTAAGTTTTTTTTTCTTTTCCATATTTATTTAAGTTATAAAAAAATAATTTGAAGGAAAAAGTGGAACGTTTCTATTTTTAATATTTAATTAAGTTTTTAAAAAAAGGTAAAATTGCTACACAGCGAGGTTGATACGTCCACAGATTTTTGTTTTCATGGGCGCGAAGGCTCATACATGTGTTGTTGATCGCGGCTTTAACGAATTTCATAAATTTTTGAGATTGCTACATGATAAGGTTGATAAATGAATCCAATGTTTATTTATTTATTTTTTTCATTGCGCGAAGCTCTTGTACATGCGTTAGTGATCGGGTAAATGATAAAAAAAAATAATATATATTAAATTAGAAAGTTTACAAATCCTCGCACAAACAATACTGAGTTTATTAAAAGCGCGCGAGGCGTGCAATTGCTGTATTGCGTTTCTAAGAAATTGAAAATATATTTGACAAATGTATGTAAATTATTTATGTACGTTGCTTGGGGTTATTGCGATAAGTTTTAGGCCTCCCAATCGGTGTTGGTTACTTGGCCTAATAAAAAAAAAAAAAAAAAAAAAAAAAAAAAAAAAAAAAAAAAAAACTGTCAACATTAAACCAAGCGAGGTTTTATGCCCCAACGAGATTTTATGTATCAGTTGGGAAGAGATTTGCGCAGAATTATTGAAGTTATCGTGTCCATAAAAAAAGTGATAATATAGATAGATAGATATATAAAGTTTTGAACTGGGGGTGACTTTGGGTTCTGGGAGTCATGTTCGGCGTAGATCTGCAAAAAAATTCCAGAAATTCCAACATACACTGTAAAAAAAAAAAATTCTCAGGTTACTAAAAATTTTTTAGTATATTTGTATTCCACAGATTTTTTTAGTAACCGGTACTAAAAGACTAAAAAATTGTTTGTATTCTTACTCAGTTACAAGAAAATCTGTAAGAATTACTAGAAAACAGCTAGCAACATTACTAAAAAACAGCTAGCAATGATTCCGATTTTTAGTAAAGGTTACTAAAAAATCTGTGGAATACAAATATACTAAAAAATTTTTAGTAATTTCCAAAGATCAGTTAGAAAAAACTAAACTTTTTTTTGTAGATCGACCCTTTTTTTTTACAGTGTAGGGGAGAATGTAATAGATAGCGTTTCTTACGAAATCTACCTAAAAGTCTGCCCACGACATAGCCGCCATTTTTTTGACTCATCACTCAGGGCTGGTATTCAGAGGGCTGTGGCTAGTTTTCCATACTAACAAACAAAACACGTACGGTGGTACGTTCCTCCCAGCATGCTGACTTTCACCAGAAATATTTCAACAACTCATCTCGCTCTGAATGTAAAGATCTTCATTATACCTGGGAAGTTATGATCTTTCTTCCTCGGAAGAATGTCATTTCAGATGTTACATCGTTGTTAAAAATGCTACAATGTAATTTTCTTAGAAACGGAATATGAATGCGTAATTAATTTGCGTTAAAATTGTCTCCGGAATGCTGATGCTCAAGTTCTTAGTTATTTAAAAGGTTTCCTTTCACTGTAATAAATATTTTTTATTAATTTTTTTTCGTAGTTACCATTTGAGTTGTTTTAGTTTTAATTCTTTTCTCAAGATGATTCCGACATAGAGTTATAGTTTTTTGTACTTTTTCTGATGTTTTACAAGATAGTTGATTAACCAGGATGACGTAAAATTATATTTAGTGTTTGCAATACTTGTCACAAGTATTGTATTGCAAGGGTGAAATACGAACAAGAGCTGGGCTTTACAAATTTGATAAAATCTGGTAGCCAGCCAAAAATTTTAGTCGCTAAAGAAAAAAATATTTATCGCGTTTCGCTGCGATTTTTCAACATTAGTAAAATAAATCCGGTTTTAGTCTTTTATCCAATATACGAGGGAAAGTGATTAAGTAAGTCACAAAAGATAATTAAATAATAACTTACAATGATATTCACTTCAAAACTAGTTTTATTTCTCAACATATTCTCCACCCATATTGATGCACTTCTATCACCGTTTTATCAGTGCCCCAACACCAGCTGCATAACATTCTTTGGGTTGCGGTCTCAGCCCCATTAGGACTTCAACTTGAACCTTTTCATCCTCTGTGAACATCCTCTTGCTTCCAAGTTAGTATTTTAGTGGATTAAACAGATGAAAATCGCTTGGGGTTCAGTCGAAGCTGTAGGGTGGGTGTTGGAGAAGTTGCCAACCAAACTTTTCAATTGTCTCCTGAACTTGAAGTCCTCATGTGACTGAGACAGCAACCCAAAGAATGTTATGCAGCTGGTGTTGGGGCACTGATAAAACGGTGATAGAAGTGCATTAATGTGGGTGGAGAATATGTTGAGAAATAAAAGTAGTTTTGAAGTGAATATCATTGTAAGTTATTATTTAATTATCTTTTGTGACTTACTTAACGACTTTCCCTCGTATTAAATTTTGTCCTCCTCTGCGATTTTTGAAGTTTTAGAGATTTCATATGTGATTTGTAGCTTTTTTCGTTTTCATATTCCGCAGCAGTTTTTTGACTTTCGCACAATCAACCCGGTTTCAATTTTTTAACATAGTATAATAAATTTTATCCTCTGCGATTTTCTGATTTTTTAACGATTTTTCGGGTTTTCTGATGATTTTTGGAGTAAAAGGAACCAAGTTTCTGTCTTTTAGGACAATAATATATATATTTTTTTTTCTCCTAGATTTTTAATTTTTTTCCAGAATTTTTTATGGGAATTTATTTGGGGAGGGGGGGGGGGGATATCTTTTGAGCTTGTTATACACAGTTGAGAAACAATTGATATACTTTCATTTTCACGCATTTTTTTTTTTTTTTTAATTCGTCAAAATATTCCAGTCTGTTCCACTCTCAGAATGTTGCAACAGCAAGATTTTAACAAATACTGATAATTATTCATTTCTGAGTATATAGAGTTTACCTAATGCTAATGTGATGACTGATACACACCGAAATCTCAAACACCTTGACGGGGGGAGGGGGGGTGGCTGCCGCCATATCCCCTAAATAGTGTTCCAGGGTACGCTAAAATAGTATGCATTACTTGGGTGGGCGGCAATTGCCGCCCTAGCCCCCCCCCCCTTAAATGTCGCTCCTGGGTACACGAAATTAGTATGCAGTACTTGTCAAATCTTTTGGTATTTAAAACGTTGTTCTATTTATTTATTATTCTATACTTTAAATAAATCGTTTATTTATTTTTTTTTTAATATCATTTTAACCTTGTTTATTTTGCATAGCAACTTTTAAATTTTATGTCAAATTGTAGTAGCATCATGCAACGGCCGTTTTTTAATTAATCGTAACCGTTTGATTCATCTATGTTTTTCACCTGCCCTTAGCTAACTATGGCTACAGAATAGTTTCCGGATCCAACTTTCTAAAAAAAAAAAAAAAGAAAGAAGAAGAAGCGCAAGCAGCTGAAAATTTCGATATGCTCAAAAAATCAAATTCTGAAGCATGCTCTACCCAACCTTTTCGGAAGTTTCCAGTTTCGATTAACTTTTTTTGCACCTGGCAATGAGAAACGTATGACCCTCGGAACTTTGTTGCTATTTTGGATATTGTTTTTTGGTCATCTAATGGCAATGAAGTAATAGTGTCCACTATTTTGTTTTTGTTTGTATTTACTTTTGGAATTTGTGCACTATCGTATGCTAAAATAAGTTTGGATTGGTGTTTAAGAAAACAATTTTTAGTTTTGGATTATCGTCTGCTAAAGTTTCAGTATTTTTGGTGAGATAAATTTTATTTATTTATAATTTTTAAAAAATCGTTAAAAATATTGTGTTAGTGTGCTTTTGTGTTTATTTATGCTATTAGTGATAGTGTTTACCAATATTGTTTTCGATGCGCAAAAATAAGTTAAATTCTAATCCAGCTCTACTCAACCTTTACGGAAGTTTTGAATTTCTGTTAACTTTTTTTGCACCTGGCAAAGAGAAACGTATGACTCTCTAGCTTTGTTGCTATTTTGATTATTATTTTTAGGTCATTTAAAATGGCAATAAAGTAATAGCGTCCACTATTTTATTTATTTATTTAATTAATTTTGGAGTTAGTGCACTATTATATGCGAAAATAAATTTGGATTGGTGTTTAAAAAAACAACTTTTAGTTTTGGATTATCGTCTGCTAAAGTTTCATTTTTTTTTAGGTAAGTTTTATTTATTTATAATTTTAAAAGAACATTAGAAAATATTGTGTTAGTGCGCTTTGTGTTTCGTTTTTGTAATTAAGTGATAGTTTTTACCAATATTGTTTTCAATGCGCAAAATAATAATAATAATAATAATAATAATAATAATAATAATAATAATAATAATAAAATTGTGACGCAGCTCTACTCAACCTTTTCGGAAGTTTTGAGTTTCGGATAAATTATTTTGCTCCTGGCAATGAGAAACGTATCACCCTCCGAACTTTGTTGCTATTTTGGATATTGTTTTTTGGTCATCTAATGGCAATGAAGTAAATAGTGTCCGGTATTCTGTTTTTGTTTGTATTTACTTTTGGAGTTTGCGCGCTATTATATGCTAAAATAAGTTTGATTGATGTTAAGAGAAACAACTTCTTGTTTTGGATTATCGTCTGCAAAAGTTTCAGTTCTTTGGTGAGATAAATTTTATTTACTTATAATTTTTAAAAGAACGTTAAAAAATATTGTGTTAGTGTGTGCTTGTGTTTATTTTTTGTAATTTAGTGATAGTTTTTACCAATATTGTTTTAGATTCGTAAAAAATGAAATTAAAAAGCAGCTATACTCTTCACTCTTCGGAAGTTTTGAGTTTCGGTTAACCTTTTTTGACTCTCAACAAGAAACGGATTTCCCTCATAGCTTTAATGCTATTTTGATTTTTTGTAATCTGATGGCAATTACGGGTACAGTAGACTTTCAAATTTAAAAAAAAATCTTTTAAAATATCGATTTTTTTTTTTTTTTTTTTTTTTTTTTTTTTTTTTTTTTTTTTTTAAGCATGAGGATAATATTTATGACCGCAGCCTCCGATTGCAATAAAGAAAAAATCGATATATTTCTGTGCAGTCGCCGGCAACATGTATTTCAGCCACGATCTTAAAACATCCATTGCATACCTCACTCCTTCTTCCTACCATTAAAATTTAATAGTAAATTTTGACTTATTTGCCGAAATATGCTACTTAAATAAGACAAAAAATTTTGTGGTAACAAAAAAAGTGTAAAAGGTAGCAGCTTTACTCCCCATGCGAAGGGTTATTTTTAAAATACTCTATGGCCTTTTTTTTTTCTTTTTTTATCGTGAAAATGTATTATGCCACGGCGTATATTATTATTATTATTATTAAAATATACAAAATGTTCAGAAAATTTTTATTTTAGTAATGCAACTGGGTACTACATTTATAAGCATGAGTTACCTTTTCAACTTTTTCGGCATATTCTGTAATATTTGCATATTAAAAAAATAAATAAATCAAGTATTTGAGGAATTTAAATTTAATTATCTGAAGACCCATTAAAAATATTTTAACTGAAATATGCATATTGATATCTGATAACTCTATAGAAATTTGCTGTAATTTAAAATAAATAAATAAATAAAGTAAAATCATTGGTCAATAAGAGTAAAAAAGTTTATTTTGATGGTCCATTGTATCCTTGAGTAATAGTTAATGATTTGTTTATGTTTATTTTTATATTTCGAATTTGTGTACTGATGATATGCTCAAACAATTTTGGATTGACGTTAAAAGAATTAATTTTATTTTCGGATTATCATCTGCTACAGTTTCAGTTCTTTGGTCGGCTAATTTTTTTATGTATTTGTTTCTCATTTTAAGGATGTTAGCAAATATTGATTAAATAATTATATGACTATTAGATAATTATATAGATTATATAATAGAATATATTATATTAGACATTATATTTTCTATTTAATTATTATTTTATTATTGTGATATTTTATAATTATAATAAAATATATTTTATTAATAATATTTAATTTTATTCATAATTTATTATATATTTAATTTATCAAAAGAATTAATTTTATTTTCGTATTATCGTTTGCTACAGTTTCAGTTCTTTGTGGGATATTTTTTTTAATTATTTGTTTATGATTTTAAAGATATTAGCAAATATTAATTAGATAATTATCTAGAATATATTATATTAGACATTATATTTTTATATTTAATTATTATTATTATTTGTATGATATTTTAAAATTATAATAAAAATAAATTTTATTAATAATATTTAATTTTATTAATTTATTATATATTTAATTTATCAGTATTTATTAATTAATATTTATTATTAATAATATTATAATACTTTATATAATATATTATAATAATATATATTGATTAATATCTATTAATTAATATTTATTAATATTATATCTCAATATTTAATATATATTATATTTAATGTTATTTATAATATATTTATTATATAACTTATTATAGTATATTTAATTTATATTAATTTTTTTAAGAATAATATTTAATTTTATTAATAATATATTATTTTAATTATTTTTTATTTTGTAATTAAAAGATTTCGCACGCTTTTACCACAATTTTTTTAACATAATTTTTCTATTTAATATTTAAATAGCAGAAATTGTAGACGCCTCGTTTAATTGCGGGATTTGTAATACTTTTCTGCATTTAAATAAGGCGAAAACTTCTATTTAAAAATTGTGGTAAAGGTGTACGAACGAACCCTGAATTATTATATATTTATACTTTTTATTATATTTTATAGATTATTTTTTGATATATTAGATAATTATATATCAAATATTATGTATATTTTTTATTTATTATTTTAAAGATGTTAGAAAACATTACTTACGCTACCATATGTTCGTCTTTCATTTTCTGTAATTAGGCGTTAGTTTTTAACTATATTGTGTGAAATAATGAATAGTTTGGAATTGATGCGTTTTTTATTAACAAATTTAAGTTTTTTAATATCGTTTCTTTTGTTTCATTTCTTTTATAAGATAAGTTTTGTTTGTTTATACATTTTGGTACTTCTCTATTATCCTGTCGACCACTTTTCATAACAAAAAACTATCGCCAAACTGTAAGATGAAACGCCAAAAATGCAGTCCCATTGACTGGATGTCAGAAGCATTATACGTGTTTGTTATGCCATCAAGTGGTTTTTAATTCGACATTTGCGTGTATTTTTCATTCTGTTTTACCGATTTATGAGTTATTTCATTCATTAAAATAACAATTGTATCCTTCAATTCTTACATTTTAATTATTTAATTATTTTGATATTCCAATGGCAACGTTCTACCGTTTATTGGGCGTTACAGTTGGGCGATATTTTTCTATTATGAAAAGTGGTCGACGGGATAATAGAGAAGTGCCTAAATTTTAAAATATTAGAAAGTTTTCATTTTTGCCATTAAATAATATTTTTCACCAATATTGTGTAAAATAATTTAAAGTTTGTTTTCAACATGTTCTTTGGTTATCTGTCGCAGTGTTAAATTCGGATTTGCATTTTTCTACACCCCCCCCCCCCCCCCCCCCACGGACCATCCATAAATTCATAACAATATTTTACAAATAAAAAAAAATCAGGGTGTGAAAGGGTAGGGTATAAGTAACGTACAGTTGTGAACTTGGACCCTCGGGATAAAGTTTCCAAAAGTCCCCATTCCTGTATTCGGATAAAAATTGGAATTTTTTTAAGGTATTTTATTTATTAAATTTATTATTGTCAATTTAAATTAATTTTTAAATAATCTGGTTGTTTAAGGTAATTTATCTTTTAGTAAAATAATTTTAAATGACACTTTTAATTGATTTCATTTTTAAATCAAAATAATGATTGGTTATAATACTTACGAACTATTTGTGATCTCATTTAGATATAACTATGTACATGTAACTGTATGTTTGTTTTACGAGCGGTAGCTTAGCAATTTGGATGCAGTTTACCACACTCACCTAGACAAGGATATTCAAAAATCGCTGTACAAATTGCGAATAAATTTTATTTTAAAAGACCCAAAATCTATAATAATAAGGTAAGAAGTTTGTCTGTCTGTCTCTGCTGTGTTTTGAAGACACCGCTGCACGAAGAGCTAGAAAATTTGGCAGGAAAACACCTCTATGTATGTAGTTATGCACCTCGAAGCCTGATTTTGGATTTTCTGATTAGCTTTTCTTTCTTTCTTTCTTTCTTTTTTTTTTTTTTGTATTTTATGCGATTTTTAACTGTTTTTTTACTTTTGGCGATTTTTGCACATTAGTAATTAGAATCCTGTTTCAATCTTTTAGCCCAATGTAGTAAATTTTGTTCTCTTTTCAATAAAGTTTATACGGAATTCGTACAGCGATTTTTGATTTTTTCGAGAATTTTTCAATGTGTTTCTTCGCGTTTCGCGGCGTTTATTTTTTTACAAGATAAAGAATTCGGTTTCAAACTTTTAACCTAATATAGTAAATTTTATCCTCCGCGATTATTCAATTTTTAGTACGATTTTTAATGTGATTTTTAGCATTCTGCGGCGATTTTTCGACATTCGTGAAAGAATTCCGATTAAGATGTTTTAGTCCACTGTAGTAAATTTTGTTATTTTACGGTTTTTGAATTTTAACGAGTTTTAATGAGTTTTAACGCAATTTTTAGTGTTTTTCGTATTCCCTGGCGATTTTTTAACATTCATAAAGGAATTTGGTTTCCAACTTTCAGCAATTTTGTCCTCTGCGATTTGTAAATTTTTAGCGATATTTTAAGTTTTTCAATGCGATTTTTAGCATTTTTTCCCGTTTCGAAGCGATTTTTTGACATTCGTAAGAGAATACCGGTTAAAATGTTTTAGCCCACTGTAGTAGATTTTGTCCTCTTACGATTTTAACATTTTTAGCGATTTGTAGCGCGATTTTTAATGTTTTTTCGTGTTCCGTGGGAATTTTTTGACATTCGTAAGGCAATTCGGTTTCCAACATTTGGCAATTTTGTCCTCTCCGATTTTGAATTTTTAGCAATTTTAATGCGATTTGTAACGCAATTTTTAGTTTTTTTTTTTTTTTTTTTTTTTTTGTGTGTGTGTGTTTTCCGTAGTGATTTTTTGACAGTCGTATAGCAATTCGGTTTCCAACTTTCAACAATTTTGTCCTCTGCTATTTTTTAATTTTTATCGAATTTTAATCTTATTTTAAATTTTTCAACGCAATTGTTAGAACTTTTTCCCGTTCCGCGGCAATTTTGTTTTTGTTGTTATTCGTTAAAGAATTCCGGTTAAAATGTTTTAGCCCACTTTAGTAAATTTTCTCATCTGCGATTTTTAATGCGATTTTTAGTGTGTTTTTTTCGTGTTCCGAAGCGATTTTTTGACATTCATGAGAATTCAGTTTCAAACTTTTATCTTAATACAGTAAATTTTGTCCTCTGCAAATTTTGAATTTTTAGCAATTTTTAATGTTTTTAATGCGATTTTTAGCTTTTTTTTCCGTTTCGGGACGATTTTTTGACATTCGTAAAAGGAATTCGATTTCAAACCTTTAGCCTAATATAGAACATTTTATCCTGAGATTTTTGATTTTTTAGCGATTTTTAATGCGTTTTTTCGCGTTACGATGCGATTTTTTTTTTTTACATTCGTAAAAAGAATCAGGTTTCAAACTTTTAGCCTTTAGTAAATTTTGTCCTCTGCGATTTTTGAAAATTTTACAATTTTTATGGCAATTTTCAATTTGATTTTTAACATTATATTGCACACCACGGCGATTTTTTGACATTCGTAAAAGGAATTGAGTTTTAAACATTTAGCCTAATATATTATATTTTGTCTTCCGCGATTTCTGAATTTTCGGTGATTTGCAATACGATTTTTAGCGTTTTTCACGTTCCGCACGGATTTTTTGACATTCGTGGAAGAATTCCTGTTACAATGCTTTAGCCCACTGTACTAAATTTTGTCATACTGCAAATTTTGAAATTCATTCGATTTTTATGCGACTTTTAGCGGGGTTTTTTTTTGCGTTTTATGGCGATTTTTTAGCATTAGTAAACATAAATCCGGTTTTAAACTTTCAAGTCATTATAATAAATTTTGTCCTCTTGAAAAAAAGTTTATTCGTAATTCGTACAACTATTTTTGAAATTTTCGCGAATCTTTATATGGGATTTTTAGAGATTTTCGTTTCCTACGGCGATTTTTCGACATTTGTACACGGAATTTTAATATTTTAGTCTTTTATAGCAAATTTTGTTCTTTATTCTTTTTGAAATGTTAGCGATTTTTTCCACATTAGTAAAAGGAGTCCGGTTTATATCTTCTATCCGAATATAGTAAATTATGTTCTTTTTGTTCTCTTTTCAATAAAGTTTATTCGAAAATCTTTGAATTTTTCGCAAATTTTTATTTGATTTTTAGAGATTTTCGCATTTTTGCAGCGATTTTTCGATATTCGTAAATGGAATCCTAATTTTATCTTTTAGTCTAATATATAGTGAATTTTGTTCTCTGTTATTTTTGAAATGTCAGCGATTTTTTTGCGATTTTTTTTTACATTAGTAAAAGGAGTCCGGTTTATATCTTCTATCCGAATATAGTAAATTATGTTCTCTTTGTTCTCTTTTCATTAAAGTTTATTTGGAAATTTTTGAATTTTTCGTAAATTTTTTATGCGATTTTTAGAGATTTCCGCATTTTTGCTGCGATTTTTCGATATTCGTAAATGGAATCCTATTTTTATCTTTTAGTCTAATATATAGTAAATTTTGTCCGCTGTGACTTTTGAAATTTTTACGAATTTGTATGCGATTTTTAGAGTATTTATGCGATTAGCTGCTATTTTTTCACATTAGTAAAAGGAATCCGGTTTATACAGGGTGTTTCACAAAGGACCCCTAACTTTAAAAATCAATAACCCGGAAACGGTGATAGATAGAAACATGAAACCAGTGGTATGTTTATTAAAAAATCGTAAGAATCTTATACATAAATCTCAAAATTTAGTTAAAAATAGCACCGATAGATGGCGCTCAGAGCGTTAAGAATCCTTCTAAAGAGAGTTCAGAAGCATAGAAAGACTAGCCGTCGAAGATTTCGCCATTGAAATCTGACCGCTATTTTCGTATAGTGAAAATAATTCGCATCGGCCACGTTGCCTGTCTGTTGAGTTTTTTGAAAAGCTCACGAATTGTTTTTCCATCTGGGTCTTTTGCGACTTGAAATCGCGTTTGAAAACTTTTCCTTGTGGCAGTAGGACTCTGATTTAATCGGTGGTACTCCAACAAAATAAACACACGTTCCTCCACAGTATACACCACTTTCGGAATTATTTTCACTATCCGCTAATAGCGGCTAGATTTCAATGACGAAATCTTCGACGACTAGTCTTTCTATGCTTCTGAACTCTCTTTAGAAGGATTCTTAATGCTTTCAGCGCCATCTATCAGTGCTATTTTTAACTAAATTTTGAGATTTACGTATAAGATTCTTACGATTGTTTTAATAAACATACTACTGGTTTCATGTTTCTATCTATCACCGTTTCCGGGTTATTGATTTTTAAAGTTAGGGGTCCTTTGTGAAACACCCCGTATCTTCTAACCGAATACAGTAAATTTTGTTTTCTTTTCAATAAAGTTTATTCGGAATTCATGCAGGGATTTAAAAAAAATTTCGTGATTTTTTTTATTGTGATTTTTAGCGTTTTTCCGCATTTCGTGTGACTTTCTGACGGGCGGGTCAGCTAGTTGACTATAAAGGGCTAAAAGATTGAATTTCGATTGATATTAGGAGTGTCAAAAATCACCGGCGAACTTGGAAAACCGAACAAATACACGGATTTTTCCGTTCAGTTTAAAATAACCTAATTTCCGAATGCGCCTCGTACTTTAAAGGCTTAAGTAATCGGCATGTTCGGGAAATGCTGATTGCCGAATGCTTTAAATGGCGGGATAGTGGAGTGCTACTAAATCTATAACTGATGAGAGGGGGGGGGGGCATCGATGAAATAGAGAAGCAAGAAAACAATTTGGATATTGGCACATAGTATAATTTTAAGGTAACAGTATTATAATGAACTGTTTATAATGTATAACAGTATTATAATGACTGAAAACGCCGACTTTGACAGTATTTTCTGAAAAACGTCTTTTGGTTACAAATTTTCTGAATAAGGACACCTGCATTTTCATACGTTTCCGAACAAATGTGAATTAAAGAATATGTCATAAAGTAGCCAGTTTGAATTTAAGAACAACCTTAAGAGCGGATAGCTCTTGGTAAATTTGAATATATATACATTTTTTAAATAGAGCTATAGTCCTATTTCTTTACAATCTATATATTTAAAACGCTAAGCGATTTCTTTCGACAATCCATGAGAACAAACTACTGCATCAAATTACATCATTCTTTTTTTTAATGAAAGATATTTGGACACAGATTTGTTATCGTACATTCGTTTGTTCGAAAATTTAATTAATTAGCCGTAATTTTAAATTCAAATTTTACTGCTGCTAATGACGTCATAATCGGATAACGCCCTCTCTTGCTAGGCACAGAGGTTTATTTTCTAAACTCTGTGGTTGCGAGAAAAAAAAAGAAAAAGAATAAATATTAAAAGCACGCGGTTTTTAGGTCGAATTTTTTAATTTAAAAATATTTATCCGAGTGTTTTATAAGCGAATAAAAATTCATATTTATTGTGACGTCATGGGAATATTGTCCATTGGGTTTATTTTATGATTATGCATTATAACTTTGTTGATGCCATTTTTTCATTACAATTAAATACAAAATATATTTTTATTTGTATGCATGGTGTTTAAGCATTAATGTAACGTATATAAAGTACGTGTGAACAGTTTGCGCCGGTGAAAATGACGTTATGCTTAGCTTGAAATGCATTTTAAAATTGATAAAACTAAAGAGAAAAATTTATATGACTGTGTCAATATGACGTAATTTTAACTGATTTTTCCATTCATAATTATAAAGATTAGAATTGGAGCCGTCATTGATTGCTTCATCTTGATTGCAAACCTTGATTACATATTACCAATTACCTTTTTTTAATGATAGGTTAGAAGATTTATTTTTTTAATAAAAAAATCTCAAAAGTAAAGGATTTCAGGAAATTTAAAATTATTAAAAATAGTGTTATGGTATAAAAAAAACTTGAAATAATGATTGTATTTTTAGCTAGAATAAACAATGTAAAACTAATATTTCATAGGAATTATTTTGGTAGATTTATTATAAGTTCATTTAACAGTTCCTAGCGCAAAGTCCTATTTCTTTCACTGTGAATTTCTCTTTTGATGTCAAAAAATGGCTTTCTACTTTTGGACACCTGCCAAAATACAGTGGCAATTTTTAAAAATATACAATGGTTGTGACAACAAACGGCGCTATCGCTTTAGCTTTCATCGCGCTTACATCATTTCTAAATACTACAAATTTCTATTTTTTACTACATTTTACTATATTTTACAATTTCAATTCTTAGATCATCAATTGGAAAAAAAAATTAGTTTCGATTGAAATTTATTTGAAAACTGACGCTTAATTTTTAAATAATTTTCAAGCATGAAAAGTTTTTCAATTCCATCTTATCAATGACCACCAGTTTGCTTCAATAATGTAAAATAGCTCCTGGGAAAGTTGCCACAACTGAAAATAGATTTTCCTAACCATCATAAAAAGTGAATAATAATAATAATAATAATAAAAACAGTGATAAATCATAAGATCAGATTTTCCATAAGATAGAGCATTTTGGCGCTAAATAAATATCTGCCAAAAAAAAAAAAAAAAAATATATATATATATATATTTTTAGCTTATGTTGAATTCATTGATGTATATGTTCCATCAGATATCAGAATATGCTAGGAATTGTATTTTATTTATTTTTTTACATTTGCCAACTGTATAAGAGGGAAAATATCCCCCACTGTGATGGAAAAGGGATAATCATCCTGATTATGTAAAGGAATCGAAGAAACCATTCAAATAAATTACACTTCAAAACATTAAAATTCTCCCTCATCTGCAGATTGATTTATTACTATAAAAAAATTCTTCATCTTTACATAAAAATTGATTAGCTTAAAACAATGGATGCGTTTTAGAAGATATGGATTTGAAACAAAGAGGACATTTTAAAACTTTTAATTCATAACATTTTGCATAACATTTTAAAATTTTTTACGTCGAATTTCGACGGTGCTTTTGGGCAGATACAATGCACAATCGCATAGAAGCTCATTCGGTTGAATTATCATGGGGGGGGGGGGGGGGGGAGATGTGTGCTTCATTTACTATGTTCTTTTATTTACTGAATATAATATGAACGTAGGAATATACTATTTGTATATACTTCATAAGTCCATGAAATTTTTTTTCTTGCCGTGGGGAATATGGCGGTAATGTCAAACTGATTTGCATTACACAGTTGTTTAGGGATTGTTTGTTTGGAGTTTGCATCGGAAATAGTACTGTATTTGACTGGGGAAAAAAACTTTTTAAAATAAAATATTTGAAAGACTGTTTCATACGCACCCCTTCATAAGTAATAAACATGCTTATTTTACTGATATTGCTATAGTATTTTTTTTTCTTCAAGTTTTGACGGGTTCCATCTAGTTTAAACTTAATTTCGTAAAATAAAATGAATATCTATAATAGGAAAATCTGCATCACATAAAATAAATTTTGTATTCATGCCTTTTTGCATATAAGAGTGCCACAGCTATTGCACCAAGATCTGAATATTTGTAAAACTCGCTATAGTACGAACGCACCTCTTTTGGCACGTTTGACGCACAATTTCCATCTTGTTTTGTTTTCTTTCTTTCTTTCTTTCTTTTAAACCTCTTTGCTTTAATACTTTGCTGCTTTTTACGATAATTACGACTTCCCTATCAATATTATAGTTGATGTTTTTTTCCAGATAATTCCCCCATTTTGCTTTAATTTGTCGTGTATGATGATGTAATGTGGATTTTTCATCAGAGCGGCCACCCTCCTAAATCAGCTGACTGTCTCTCCAAGAACGGAAATAATAACTTCCACTTCTACTCCCCCCCCCCCCCCTTTGGTCGCCCATAAGTCTAATATTCATTCAGGAAATGCTCTATTTGAACAGACGACGTAAAATTGAAGACAAGGGGGAATATAGATAAGAGATTGTCTGTGTTTATTTTGTTTGTTTTTTTCTGTCTCCTTAAATATTTTAATATCAATATCAGGCAATATCCTGGCTGTTGTTTTTTTTTCCCCGAAAATTCTCCATTTTTCATGATTTTGCCGAGTGTGGTGTTGCAATGCAGGTTTTCATTAATTTTGTACGCAAGTTGCGATACTTTCACTTTCTCTTGGCTGTCACGTGATCAAGAAAGGCTGGTTTTTACCCAATGCTGAACTAACCATGAAATCAATGTATAGGCTAAAAAGCAACCCAGATCGGTGGAGTACCGCAGCCTGTCTCTTTGTGTTGGCCGCAGTTGTGTTAAGAACGGTTGGTTGGTTGATTGGAGTTTTATGGCACAAAGTACCTTCAGGGACATGCTACGCCAAAAAAAAGGTTAAAATAAGAACATCAAATTGAAATAAAATATATTTAAAACTTTGTCATAAAAACAGGAGGAATGAAAATAACACATTTAAATAAAAAGAGTGATATGATGATAAATGTATAATTAAAATCATTCAATGAAAATATAACACATCGTCTAATAGAAAAAACACATGTTTTCACAATTAAAATAGAAACAATCTTTAAACTAACAATTGGTAAAATGTTCAATGAACTAACAGTTGGTAAAATTTTCAATAAACTAACAGTTGGTAAAATTTTTAAAATTTCGAGCAGAAATACATTTACAATCACGTAGGCTCGAATTCCTCAAAGACAGTATTATCATCATCATTTGAGTCAGAACTGTAAGAATCTGAATCCATAGCTTCCTCTGCATAGTGCAGCAGCTGTTAATCCTTACTTTAAATAGAAAATGATCATGGTCCAGGCGGAGAGAATACAATACAATGGACTTTATGCACGTAACTTGAGGTCGAGGGTAAAATTCATCTGCTGATGGTATTTATATTTGAATATTAACACAGCGCTCTGTCGAATATCAGTGTTATTAGTGTTTATTTGTTAAAAATACCGCGAAGAAATTCACTGTAGTAGCAGTAGATATTTCATATATTGTAACTGTGATCAAAAAGTATCCGCAATGCTTCATTTAAAATACATCTATAGTAGATATAACGTCTGCAAACTTTTATCAGACATTTTTACGACTTCTATAAACATTTGACGTTTACGAATTCTTTCGTACTATAAATGTAAAAAAAAAAAATCATCGTTATTATTTCAGTGAAATGAATTATTTTCTTATTACGTATGCCACGTTTAGAGATGGGAATCTGTTTTTCGACACCAGACAGCGCTGCAACATTCACCCTGGAGATCTTGCTTTGCGAATGATGACCTGCATGATTTAATATTTCTATGACTCACGATGAACGAATCTCTTGTGTTTATTTACTTTAATGGATTGAGATTTTCGGCTGATAACCTCATTTCCACTGAAGTTATCTCAGAATCTATACATTTTAAAATGTAACTCATGTCTCAAACAAACAATTTTTTTCAACGATCTTTCAAAAAATGTAACTTTTACGCCATTTTATTCGAAAAAATAATTTGGAATAAAAATGGCCGCCTGCCATATGAAAAAAAAAGTGATTAGCCCGTATTTGTTTTCCTTCCTCACATGACTTGCGCTTTTATTATATTAGATTATACGTACGATAGGATTTAATAGAATGAAGAAAAGTTTTATTAATATCTTTTTAAGTTTTGATTCGATTTTTCATAAAATTTGAAATGACTCGACAAAATTGTGCAACGATTCTATGTATTAAATTTCAAACCATTCGGTTGTGTAGTTTTTACGCTGTTATATGCGGACGGACCAGACGGCGACTATAGGTGATACGTATTTATACAATTTTCAACAATACACAAATTCTGTAAAAGACTAGTCAGTTTCTAATGGTAGTAGGGGAGATGGGGAGGATGAATGGGACATTTTTACAAAAATCGTTATTTTAAATATATTATTTAAGTTATTACCAATATTATATCACATGTCATACATTAAGTGTTTGACTACATCTTATAAGCACAATATTTATTCAAGATTATTATTATACAGAAATATAAATGAAATTTAAAAAGAAGTTCTTCTGGGTCTCAATCATCCCCACAGCAGGGATGAATGGGACACAAACATTTTCCTCCCCGTATTCAATATTAAGGACTAAAAGCTGACAAAAATGCCTCCTTCGCAAAAGCTGAGAGATTATAAATTGTAATATGATCTCCAGGATTATTTGTTAGCCAATCATCTTGGACTCCTCTCAGCTTTGCCTTAAAAGGCCTATAAACAGAAGCATTCAATGGCTGAAGACAACGGCTACAATGAAGATGAAATGTTAAAAATATAATTACCATAAATTATTAGTTTATCAACCTGTATAATATTATTTAGTTAATAAATATATTTTTCAGCACCCTCTAAGGGATGAATGAGACAGTTCCATTCATCCCATTTGAAATGTCCCAATCATCCCCATGATGCATTATTCAATTGTCAACCATTTTGTCTCAAAAATTATTTTGTCACAATGGTTAATATGCATTCATTTTAATTACCAATATTGAGCCTTTAAATAAAAAACTACAACATATCTATGTGGGAGTTATCGTGTTCATTATGCATATAGAAGAGTTATTGTGTGAAGTAAGTTCAGGGGGTTGATTATTGAGAAGATGTTGTCAAAGTTGGATAATCTTTTAAAAACCTGAAGGATTTTTTTTACGGAGTAAAACAATGTGATAAAACAAGAAGGTATAGTGGCTATTGGTTGTTTGGCAAACCTCAGAATGCGTTTCCTGGGTACTGAAGTACTGAACCGGAGTGTAGTTTTCCTTTTTTTTTTTTATATGATGAAGCAAAGAAGACGAAAATCACATCATTAGAGTTAATGGTCTTTAATTGGAGAAACATGTCACAATTCACAATCTTCCACAATAGTGAGATTTTGATCAATCAAAGTTTCAGATTTTTAACTGAATCTGATGAATATTGGTGAAGTGACATTTTAAATTTAAAGTCTGGGGTAAAGAACACAAACGTGATCCAAAGAATAATCCAGGAATGCTGTTGAACGGGTCCGACCAAGTTCACGTAATCCAAAGAGTTTTAAGAACATCAAGGGGATTTTTCGTTATAAAACCAAAGGGTGACCAAAGGGGCTAAGACATTTTTAGATGTTTCGGAGATGAAGTTCAGAGGGCAAGTGTCGTATCCGATATGAAAGCGGGCGCAAGGAAAACACGCCAAGCGAGTTACATTTCGAGCCAAGAGAATCGCATTTTTTGCGTGGGAAATGTAACCGTTACTTATACACATATCAACTTCATAATTGACGTCAGTGGAAGGGAAAACTCTTCTGGCGAAGATTGCACTTTGGCTAAAAGAGAATCTTACCGTTAATTATTGTTTTGGGAATAGGGCTTCAAGGAATGCTGCAAAGGCGCCATAGAAATGCTATAGACATCTGGATGCAATATGCAAGACAAAACTGACCATGAGAAAGGAAAACATTTTATGCCTTGTATAATTTCATTTCTTTTGATATGTGGGAGACCGAATAAGTACGTTAATGATAATTTAAAAACAATATGCATGATTTTGACTAAAAGTCTTTCGTTGAAAGAGAAAGATACAAAGGGTGCGCGTTTTAACAGCCGGGAATGTATATGAATTACGATTATGCAGAAAGGGGAAAATATATTTGATAAAATACATAAAATATAGATTTCTTTAATTTTTTGAAACGAATATATATGGTATCTTTACCATATATATATCATCCCTTCACAAGATTTTGAAAAATTTAGAATGTCACCCTGTAAATATAATACAAAATATCAAAGCAGAAAAATAATAATAAAAATAAAATAAGTATGCATGCAATAATGTAAATGATAATATGTAGTACTACAATAATATCTTCATATTACTATAATAAATGGCCATACATTTTCAAATTGCAGCAAAATATACTTTCAAAGTCTTTGAAAAGTCTTTTATCCATATTAGTACTATTGTTAGCTGCAAGTTTATTCATTTTACAATATGATGGTGCACCTATATAAATAAACTTTTAATTGTTCATTTTTTATTTTTTACACAGTCTTTAAAAAGAGTTCACGAATGAAAAATTACAGCTGCATTTTTCTTTGAAGATTTGCTCACGTAATGTTATTTATCAACAAACATAAGCATGATATTGAGTCTTTAGTGCACAAAATTTTTTGTATTTGCTTAAAAAGTTCACAAGTTTGCACTATATTATTAAAAATCTTAAATGAAATGTAAATACAAAAAGTTCAAAAAAAGAAACACAATTACAATTATACAATGATAATATAGAGATTATAAAAAAAAAAAACACATATATATGAAAAATGTAAAAATATTTTTCGTGTAAAGACACAGGAGAGATAAAAATGATGCAAGACATGGGCATCGAGAAAAAAAAATATCTCCCCTTAAACTTGTTGTAATAACAAGGAAGAGACCTCAGTTTAGGACATTGGTCATATTCGGGACAGGGCGTATTTAGGGAGAGGGGTTTATTTTTTGCTAAACCCCCCCCCCTTTGCTCCGCACATATTTGGAAACTCCGCCTATGATTGGAGCGACTCGGGTTCATCTACGGGTTTGAAAAAATAGTAAAACTGGGTATACCAATTTTAACAAAGTTTTGCTCTCATACACAATGGAATAAAGACCCCCACATGGGTAATAATTTAGAACGGGGCTTATTCCACAAGGGCGAATGAAAAATAAAAAAATGAAAAATAAATCAAAGTTTCTTGTTCAAAAATCTAAAAATCCTTCCATAGACACGTTTTAGAGTGTAGAGAGCATAAAGTCATAATCGGGATGATTGTATATTGTTTAGAAAATTAAATTCTCAAAATAACAATTCATTTATTTTAAGTTATGTAAAAATTAAAAGTCTATATTAGAAGAAAAAAATGAATGTTAAATTCAGATGAGGTAATTAATTTGAAATTTTAACAAAATGATAAGTATCTTTAAAAATGCAGAAAGTTTTAATAGATTTGTCAAATGTTTAAATTTATAACAATACCTATTATTATTTTTTTTTTTTACAAAAAAAAACAAACAAGATTTCAAGGAATATGGGAAAAAATACCTTTTGTCAAATAAACAAGTTCTGTAGTACTGCAACATAACACATAAACAATGGACCAGCCATATCACAATAAAAACAAATACTACAACACTACAAAACATGCATGCATAAACACACCTCTATCCGGAATAAGGAGCATTCATGAATTCGACAAAAATAAATTTTGTACCTATACATTAATATTTTATTGCTTTTCGAGGACGTAAATTATAAGAATGGGTATTTTGTTCAGTATTGTTATTGCTAGGAGGATTGTTATGAACATTATGATAATTTAAGTCAAATAAATGGTTATTTCTAGGAGGTGCAAGTAAAAGTCTGTCAATATGAACTCTGAAAATTGAATTGTTAATATGAGAATTCAGTTGTTGAATTGAAAAAGAAACAGGTGAGTGTTTCTTCACAACTACATAAGGTCCTGTATACCTTGGCTTAGATTTATCTGATGATTTTAGGTATACAATGTCTTTCTCAGTAATTGGCCTGAGTTTTGCCCTTTCTTTATGATGTTCCTTTCGTTTAAGTTGAGATGCTTTTATGTTGTCATAAGCTTTGTTGTAAATACCATGTAAATCATGAAGGAGATTGTAAAAGTCTACATCTTGGTCTAGAAAAGGTTGATTAGCGTTTAAATCATATGTGTCAAATATTAGAGATAGTTCGCGTCCAAAATGTAAAAGATTCGGAGAGAAAGAAGTAGAAGTATGTTTAGAACCATTATAGAGATTTTTATGAATAGCAATGGCATTTTCAAAGGAATGTCCTTCTTTCATTAAAGTATTGATTGAGTATTTAAGAGATGTGTTTATCCTCTCGCTTATAGAATTGCTAGCTGGGTGTGAGACAGAAGAGTGATTTATTTTAATACCTAGAGTATTATTTAAGGTATTATACACATAAGAACGAAATTGGGGCCCAAGGTCTGATAATACACATGTAGGACGCCCGAAAGTTGTCATATAGGCAAATAAACACTTTACAATTTTAGGTGCAGTTGTATTGTAGAGGGGGTAAAGTTCAATATGCCGAGAAAAATGATCCGTAACTGTGAGAATAGTTTGACCGTTTTTGAAAGGACCAACAAGATCAATTGAAATGGTATTTCCTGGTTGTTTAGGGGTATATGTTGGTTGAAGTGGGGCATTAGGTACACGATGATGTTTAGCCTGAAGACATAATAAACAAGAAGATACATAATTTAAAGTATCGGTGTACATACCTTTCCAACAATACCGTGAAGAGAGGAATTCATATGTTTTAGCTAAACCAATGAGATAGATGGGATATTGTTAAAACTTTAGGTTTTAAAGAATTGGGAACCATAATTAGATACACAAAAGCATTATCCGCAATATTACTTTTTTTTAACATTAAAACCTTAGAATCGGGATGAATGAAATAAGATGGGAATTTTTTTGAAGAACCTGATTTTAAAATCTCTTCATATATTGGAGCTAATTGTGGATCTTTTAATTGTTTTTGAACAAATGTTTCATTAGAAATTTCAAGCAAAGCATCTTTTTTATTTTTACCATTAATGACTAAGCAATTCACAATTTTTTTGTTGTTATTTCCCTCAAAATCATTTTCAACAATGGGTAATGCCTGTTTATCTTCAGAAATGAGATTAGCGTTAGAATTCAAAGTTTCAATATTTTCTTCAGTAAGTTCGCATTGGGATAAATAATCTGCTAGAACATTAGAAACACCTGGAATATGTTTAAAAGTAAAAGTGAATTTTGATAGTTGCATGAGCCAGCGAGTGGTGATATCTGCCGGATTAGTGGGTTTTTTTGTATTTATCAAGAGGTTTATTGTCCGATAAAATTATGAAAGGACGATTATAGATATAGTAATTGAAAGCATTTACAGATTTTACAATGGCCATAAGTTCTAACTTTAAAGCCGGATATTTCTTTTCGGAGGGTTTGAGAGATTTTGAGACGTATGAGACAGGAAGCAACTGATTATTATGCTCTTGTAATAATACACCAGAAATAGCGATACCCGAAGCGTCCGTGTTCACGTAAAACTCTTTGTCCCAATCTGGTAGACGTACCATTGGTGGTTGAAAAAAGATTTTTTGAATGTTATGAAACACATTTTGATACACATCAGTCCATTTAAAAGTTGAGGATGGTTTTGATAAGTCTATGAGAGGCTGAATAAGTTTAGAAAATTCAGGAATTAAACTCTTATAAAAAGTAGCTAGTCCTACAAAACTTCTTACCTGCTTTTTTGTTTTTGGAACAGGAAATGACTTAATTTTTAGAATATTAGCTTGAATTGGAGAAATAGTGTGATTGTGAATATGAAAACCAAGATAATCAATATTATTCTTGTGAAAAGAACGTTTAGAAGGTGACAAAGTCAAGTTGTATTTACCTAAGATTTCAAGAATTTTTGTTAATTTATCGTACGTTTCCTGAAATGAGTTAGAGCCAAAAAGTAAATCATCTTGATAGGCATAAATTCCCTGCATTTCATCCAATAAACTATCCATAAGTGCTTGAAAATATGCACTTGCATTTTTTAATCCAACACAGAGTCTTTTATATTTAAAAGAACCAAACATGGACGTGAAAGTGACCTTATCCTGATATTGTGAAGGAAGATCGATTTGGTAGTATGCCTGTTGGAAATCAAGGGACGTGAAAAATTCATATTTAGATAAATTGAAATATTATTTTGTATTTTAGGGAGAGGGTATGAAGAAGATTGTACAACTGTGTTTAACATTCGTAAATCCAAGGCAAGACGAAATTTTTGTGTACCTGATCCATCAGGGTTTTTTTTGACAAGAAGGATGGGACAAGATCATTCCGAACGTGAGCGTTCAATGATACCTGCATCAACTAATTCGTTTATTTGTGTTAATGCTTCTTTTTGAAGTGCTTGAGGAATGGGAAAAGGAAGTGTTTTAATTGGGAAATCGTTAATAAATTTAATGTTTGGTTTAAATTTATCAGTGTGACCTAATGTTTTCATAGATTTTGAGAAAACAGCAGAATTATTCAGTAATAACTCTTTCAATAGTTTAGCTTCAGTATTCGGTAAGTGTTGTAAATTAAAGTCATCTTGTGAGAGATCAAGTTTTCGTTGATTCAAAATATCAGTAGAAGCCTGAATGAAGTTTACAAAATGTTTGGTTTCTTCTTTGAAATTAATTTTAACAGCCTCTAGCTGTTGGGCATCTTCCACAATCTGGTCAATTGGCGTTAAGAACACAATATTTGCTCTTTTATTTACATGTACATTTTTAGTAGTAATATTTTTTACACAAATTTTAAACTCATGCGGGTTTGATTATCAGTTTGAATAATCGAATCAAAAGCAAGAATGTTTTTTACTAGCATATTATTTTGAAATAGATATGGGGTATCATGAGAAATTCGTTTTGCGCGTACAGAAATACATTTTACTTCATTTGGAGAAATAACCAGTTTGTTTACTAGAAAAACATTATGAGAGATATCTGTTTGTACATTTATGTTATGACATTCCGCTGACTCTGAGTTATCATCTATGTAGATAAATGGAATTCTCAGATTATCAAGTTGCATTATTTTGTTACCTAGATCTAATGTGATGTTAAATTTTTCAAAAAAATTTAATCACAAAATACCATCAAATTTATACCCTTTAGGAATGTCAAATATGTAGAAGTAATGTGAAAAGTGTTTTTGCTCAATTTTGAATGAAATTCGAATACATGCTGTAAAATCTATCTTAGAATTAACTGTAGTTAAAGTTACATTAGTCCCTAAACGTTTATACTTAAGCACATGTTTAAGTTTATCAAATAACTGTACAGATAAGAGGCTAGTTGTACTTCCAGTATCCACAAGTAAAAAGGTATCTTGTTTTGCGATGGAGGCCTTTATAAGAGGAAGTGTGGGAGAGTACTTATTGACATTCAGAAGAATTTCATGAAAGGAATTATCGGTCAGTGCTGTATCAGTGACACTGTGAGAATCAATAGAATTTTGGGGGAAATCAGTTTGTACAGCTGTCGAATTTGCAATGGAAATATGCTGAGAAGTATGAGAACCTGTTGAATTAACCAATCTCTCAGCCGACAATTTTGGAAGAAAATCATCAATGTAAAACAATCATCGTTGTGTGCTGACTTGTTTTCATGTTTCGACATACACTCGTCAGCGGTAGTATACGTCTCTAGGGGTTTAAATTTTTGTTTTGTGGAAACCTGTCACTTCTTTTACTGTCATATTTACTAAATTTTTTATCATAACGCGCGTTCGCTCTTTGCCATCTGAAACATTTCTGCGCTGTGTGCCCAAAACGAAAGCATAACTGGCAACGATAATTATTTCTGGCCCAATTATTTTGGCCCAATTATTTTGGCCCAATTATTTTGTCTAGTTTGTGGAGCTCTATGAAATTTTGACTTATAAAGAGACTGAAAATTTTGTCATGTTTACTTTGTTTTGGCGATTCCGGTTTCTTTGGCACCTGAGTGAAATTTAAGTTGTTAATTTTCTCCGTTAATTCCTTAATTTTACTTTCTAATTGATTGCATTCAACATGCGCCGAACCGCTAGCAGACAAAACATTATTATTTACGAAAATCTCCTGTAGAAATTGTGCCTTGTCAACTGCCTTATCATACATGTTGATGCCTTCTTCTTGCAACTTAATTTTAATGGCGGAAGGTAAACAATACATTAATTTAACGTATTTTATCTTATTTAGTGCATCCTTGTCGTAAATTTCGGGATATGCCTTTGATACAAGGACATTAAGTCTATGAGCAAAATTTTTTACTGTCTCCTGTGGTAACATTGTTAAACAATTTAAATCATTTAAAGTTGTAGCCGAAGAATTCTGTGAAAAGAATTTTTGAATGCGATCGCGAATGAACTCAAAGTCTTGTGCGTTATATAGTACAGGATCTTCAAGATAATATTTTTTGGCGGGACCTTTCAGTTTAGTTTTAAGATAATCAACGATTTGTTCATTAGTTATTTCCTTAATTTTCTGATACGTTAAAATTTGGTTAAAGAAATGGTCAACTAAATCTGAGTCCCCGTAAAAGTCATCAACTACATAATCAAAATTTTTAGAATAAGCCATAGTGATATCACCTTAACATGTAATTCTTTTAGACACAGGTAAAATATCATAAAATAAGAAAAAAAAAAGCAACAATTTAAACAAACCACAATTGATAATTTATTTAAAAATCATTAAATATTTAATCGTAGAAGTGTTAAAGAAAAATTTAGCTATCTATCATAAATATTGTTTTCACATACTAAAATAAATATAATATACCAAAATATAGCACATGAGAAAAATATAATTTTCCGTCATAAAAATTTTAGCTATAAAATGCAATGTTTATAAATATCAAAATGTGAAAGTCTTATGTCTTACCTGTACACACCTTTCATTACTTTTTTTTTTTTTTTTTTTTTGAAACATTTACAGCAAAAGATTTCTTTATTAACTAAATAAAATACGATAAGTGCTTTTTTTTAATGATTAAAATATCTACTGCACTTATTCTTTATCAAGATGCACTTAAAAATATAAAATCATTGCATGAAACTACAAAAACACTATTTCATACTATCTAAAAGTTCCAGCAAAATGAAAATTTCTTTTTATCAACCTTTTACAAAAATAAAGACTTACCTCTATAAAAATATATCCATAGCGCTTTTTTTTTTTTTTTTTTTTTGCAAAACATATTAATAGAAAAAGAAAGCACAAAATACTATAATTAAATTGATATGTCGGATCCTATTCGATAAACCTTGAATCACTGGATGAATTAAAAAAAAAAAAAAAAAAAAACGAAAATAACAATTTTCTTTGTGGTCAAACATTGAAAAAGATGTTTCTTTCCTAACGTGAATTTTATCTTGTAGCTGAATAAATTTGGATTGTCTGAAAACAAAGTTCACAAGAGTTCGCTAAATTGTGGTACTCAGCTAAAGACTAAAGGTCAGAACGCAGCGTTGAATTAGATGCAGAGCATATTTATTTCTTCTATTTTGACGGCGACGAAAACACGGCGATGAAACAATAACTTTCCTTGAATGAAGAGCTGCAACGTATAATTAAAATTAAATTTGCACGATGAAACACTGAGTTTTTCTTCTAATGAAAATTAAACACAACGTTCTAAATTTTGAGTTTTAAATCACCATATGAGGAATTATTATTATTATTATTATTATTATTTTTTTTTTTTTTTGCTGAAAGGTTGTTGCATATCTCACAGAAAATGGTTAAGTTTGAAGATAGTAACTTTCGATGATGAGTAAAAGAACAATCACAGGCAGCCTCCAACAAAGCATTTTCAGAATGAAAATATATAGTCAGAAAAGTTGCAAATTAATAGAAAAGTTTTTTTTTTTCGTTTCGTGGCCCCAATGACACACCCTTTAGAAATTGTCATGCGAAAAAAAAATCACATCCAGTTCAAAAGTCCGGCACCATTATACATATGGGGAAATTATCGTGTTCATTATGCATATAGAAGAGTTATCGTGTGAAGTAAGTTCAGGGGGTTGATTATTGAGAAGATGTTGTCAAAGTTGGATAATCCTTTAAAAACCTGAAGGATTTTTTTTTTACGGAGTAAAACAATTTGATAAAACAAGAAGGTATAGTGGCTATTGGTTGTTTGGCAAACCTCAGAATGCGTTTCCTGGGTACTGAAGTACTGAACCGGAGTGTAGTTTTCCTTTTTTTTTTATATGATGAAGCAAAGAAGACGAAAATCACATCATTAGAGTTAATGGTCTTTAATTGGAGAAACATGTCACAATTCACAATCTTCCACAATAGTGAGATTTTGATCAATCATAGTTTCAGATTTTTAACTGAATCTGATGAATATTGGTGAGGTGACATTTTAAATTTAAAGTCTGGGGTGAAGAACACAAACGTGATCCAAAGAATAATCCAGAAATGCTGTTGAACGGGTCCGACCAAGTTCACGTAATCCAAAGAGTTTTAAGAACATCAAGGGAATTTTTCGTTATAAAACCAAAGGGTGACCAAAGGGGCTAAGACATTTTTAGATGTTTCGGAGATGAAGTTCAGAGGGCAAGTGTCGTATCCGATATGAAATCGGGCGCAAGGAAAACACGCCAAGCGAGTTACATTTCGAGCCAAGAGAATCGCATTTTTTTGCGTGGGAAATGTAACCGTTACTTATACACATATCAACTTCATAATTGACGTCAGTGGAAGGGAAAACTCTTTTGGCGAAGATTGCACTTTGGCTAAAAGAGGGTGATTAAGAATCTTACCGTTAATTATTGTTTTGGGAACAGTGTTTCAAGGAATGCTGCAAAGGCGCCATAGAAATGCTATAGACATCTGGATGCAATATGCGAGACAAAACTGACCATGAGAAAGGAAAACATTTTATGCCTTGTATAATTTCATTTCTTTTGATATGTGGAGACCGAATAAGTACGTTAATGATAATTTAAAAACAATATGCATGATTTTGACTAAAAGTCTTTCGTTGAAAGAGAAAGATAAAAAGAGTGCGCGTTTTAACAGCCGGGAATGTATATGAATTACGATTATGCAGAAAGGGGAAAATATATTTGATAAAATACATAAAATATAGATTTCTTTAATTTTTTGAAACGAATATATATGGTATCTTTACCATAATATCTTAATTGTTTATATTGCGTAAGATATTTAAGTAAGTTCAAATGTAAAAAAAATTACTTTTAAGCAGAGTTTTCAGGAAATGCAAATTTGAAGAAAACTCAAAACAGCCATGTGCTCTTGCTTTTGGTTCTGAAGCACACTATGGTAGTGAAATCTATGAGGATAGGGAGCAACTAAAAAGAAATGTTTATTGCCTGAAATATTGAGAACGTCCCATCCATCCCTTGTCCCATTCATCCCCCATCTCCCCTATATTAAAAAACCCAATCTGTTTAATCAAATAAAGTCAAAATTTCATGTTTATACATAAAAAGTATTTGAAGATACACTGATTCAAACTTTGAATGTTTTTGTTCTTAAATTTTTTAAGGTCTATATCTTGTGCTTTCTTTCTCTCTCACTTCTAATATTCATTCAGGAAATGCTGTATTTGAACAGGCGACGTAATATGGAGGGGGGTGAGGAGAGGGGGTTGGCGATCTACTGAACAGGTTGTCTGTGTTTGTTTTCGTCCGGTCTCTTTCAAACAGTGTATTGTCATAACCAAGAGAGAAGGGTGGTTGATTGGGACGTGAGAAAGCTATGCGATCTGATAAGTCTTTTTATCTCTTTTTAGATTTTCCCATGATTAAAAATACAGCGAAAGCTCCGTCAATGGGACACTCGCCGCTTCTGTCAACGAAGCGTGCTGCTGTCGAGATTATTAATTTCCCGTTTTCTGGAATTCGTCTGGCCTCGTGTTATAGAAGAATGTTCATTTTATCCTTTCATCAAACTGATTCAATATCTACATATGTACGCTCAATAAATAGATAAGAAATAATAAAGAAAATTATCAGTACTACCCAAGACCGTGCAGGGGATATACAGGGTGACTATAATTAAAAGTCCCACTTTCAAAACGCTGTAAAAATGGAACCACTGGTCAGAATGACATCCAATTTGAATTGAATAGACTGGAAGAAGGGGGGAAACGGTATGGCATAAGAAAGAAAAAAGTTCCAAATTGCATCAATAGAGGGCGCTGTAAACGGTAAATAATAAGTAATTTTCAACAACATATGTATCTCCAATTTCTTGTAACTATGTTCATCGGGATTTAATTTTCTTGTGAACTGATCTGTTTCTCTGTACATTTAATTTGGTACATCTAAATCTAAATTATTTATACATATTATATATGTATATATATTATTTCATTTCTCCATTCCGAACATGTGCCGGACAGGTTTCAAAACCAAATTCGAAAGGGGGAAATCCTAGATATACGTAGAAATCCTAATCTCCTCTCGTATGCTTATTATTTACTCATTACTTTTTTCTTCAAAATGAAATGAAATGAAATTAATATATCGAAAAATACATGCTATACTGTTAGAAATATACTCAGTTTTACTAGATTGGGGATTTTGTCTCTATTTTGGAATATTTTGAACGTTCTGGGTATTTTGGGGGATTAATGGGGAAATTTTTGGCGAATATCAACATTTTGGGTGGAAAAACTTGGAAAATTTCTTGTTTATTTCACGTTTTCATGCAAAAGTTTATTTTTAGGCATCTGGCAACACTGGATCTCGATTCATCTATTCGGAATTCACCGAAATTTATGAATTATCTTCCTACTCATTGTTTACAGTTAACACGTGTTTAAGTTCTAATATATTATTTATGTAATTCTATTATGTGTGTATATCTTTTCGTATTTCGAGTTATTTTCTTCAAGAAAGTAAGTAATTGGTCACAATAAAAATGTCATTCCGCAAGTTCGCATCCCCCCCCCCCTTTGTATGTATATTACAAAGGGGGGGAGGGGAGCAAACTTGTGGAACGATAAAAAGAAATATATATTTATTTTTTTAAGGCTTGATTTGCGGAAAATTTTTAAGCATAAATTAATTAAATATATATATTTTTTTTATAGTGGTAAATTTAAAATTTAAAAATTACTTTTTACTTACCTATCATATGTAGTATAGGGTAAGTCTTGTCATCGTTTTGAAAATTGAAAAAAAAAAAAATGACGGATTGACACGTTTCAGACACTGGAAATTTCGAAAAACATAGTTTTAGGAAAAAAAAAAAAATGCCGTCCGTCTGTCTGTGTGTATGTGTCTGTAAACGCTCTATCTCTCGAACAAATTGTGATAAAGACTTGAAATTGGGTGCGTACTTAGTATGTCAATGAGAAGAAGCTTATTGAATTTCAGTCACCTCGATGATCCGGAACTCTTTTTTTCGGACTCTCGAAAGAGTCGTTCTGATAAAAGGTATATAAAGATTTTCGAAATTGTTTATTTATAAGAATGAATTTAAAAGACAATAAAAAACATAGATTTTGCATCAAGAAGGAAGTCGATCGGATCATGAGTGGCCGAGATATTTGGAATCCTATTTCCACACGCTTCGATTTTTCCTGACCCTGTACTTCATTCCAATTTCAATTCAAAGATAGATTTTAATTAGAAATAGGGACGCTTCATCCGACGCCGTAAACCGATAGTTAATAGGATTATCATTTTTGGCGTTATAAGGATGTTTCTTTTACGCAATTCAGTAACAGAGACATCATCAAGCCACGATTTTATTCGAATTGCAATGCATTTTATATAAATAGTTTACACACGTTTTATTTTCATGTTTTATATTATGCCTATCCATGATGGGTAAGTATTACGGTGGCCCCCAACGACTAGTTTGAGTGAAAACTGAGTTGAGGCAGAAAAACACTGATTTGGGGGAAATTCATTTACAACTAATTTGGAAACACTGAATACACGAACATCATTTGGTTTTCATCCTATATTATCAGAGCATCTTCAGTTCTAACTCGGCACTATTTATTGCTAAAAATTGAGCGCTGCTTCCGATATTACATATATTATATCGCGTAATGGGCGGTCTTTTCATGCCTGTATCACGCGCTCCCTGATTCCTTTAACGTGACGGAATCCGTGTTCCGAAACGTGCTTATGTTTCGAAACAGCAATTTGCAACACTGACACCTGCTTTTTAGGAGATGGTGTAGAATCTAATGATTGACCATTATTCTTTTGTGAATCGATAACAATTACTGCTGCCGTTCGTCCCCTCCCCCCTTCCAACGGCTAGCATTTTGCCATTTCGGCATTGACCACGATTAAGCTTAAAACAGAATACGTTTTTGCTAAGCAGTACCTTAATGTTTTATGTGGTTAGGTGATCTTTTTCATGTAGTCAGTCTTCAGAAGCTTGTTTAGAGGCTGTTGGAGGAGATCCTCGACATGTTTATCTCCGCCTCTTTCTTTTGTTGAGACTTTCCTTTCCTTTGCTGATGACCACATAACCTTTTGAAAACAAAAGGGCAGTCGAATGATTTGCGAGATTTTGTCAGGAATCCTATAAAAACGCACCTTAAAATTCTAACGGACTACGTTTTGCTAAGCGGTACCTTTTATGTGGTCAGGTGCTCTTTTTCATGTGGTCAGTCTTCGGAAGCTTGTTTAGAGGTCCGTGGAGGAGATCCTCGACATGTTTATCTCCGCCTCTTTCTTTTGTTGAGACTTCCCTTTTTTTTAGTTGATGACCACATAACCTTTGGAAAAGAAAGGGCAGTCGAATTGTTGAAATCCAGATATAAACGCGGGCGAAAGCTTATTTACATCCTGATCAAATCAATCTAAGATGGTCATCGACTAAAGAAAGGGCTGGTTTCCGAGCTGTCAACGGCTTCTGACCTTTAGACATGCTAAGAAAGTCATAAAAGATGAAGGGGACCGCTTCACCACATCAGAGATAGCGACACACTAGAATGTAGTCTGCTTGGTTCTTTACGGCCGATTTTTTGCTGTCTGTCCTGTTAAAGTCCGTTTATTCGCATTCTGAGCAAGTCGTTCTGGATAGCCATAAATCACATGTCTTCCCATTCTTTTCGAATCATTTTGTGGTCCTCGACAAAAGGAAGGGGAGTCTCAATAAAAGAAAGGAATGTTATCCCAGCTGTCACGGCTCCCGCTGACCAGACATGCTAACAAAGTCCTAAAAGATGAAGGAGACCGCTTCACCACATCAGAGAAAGCGACATATAAGAACGCTGCCCCTTTGGACCTTTAGGGGGGCACTCTATCGGCAATCATCTTTTACCTCCTATGAACTCAAGATAAGAAGGTAAATAGAGATGAAACGTGCAGCTTTTGCTTGAAGCCAAGAACATTAAAACCAGGTACAATCTGATACAAACACTTGCACACGCGTTGAAAGTCATTTAAGTACAAAGAGCCTCAAAGAATGACCCCTCAAGCTTCCGGACGAAACAATTCATCCCTCGTGCTTGTTCTGGCATTTAAATTTGAGCTATAATCGAGGGGATATTGCGAGCCCATTTTGACGGTATATGCTTTCTCTGAATACCTTATTACTCTGAGCCCTATGAAGGTGAGGGCAAATTTACATCCATGGCTTACTCGAGATTCGAACCCGGACCCTTCAGCGTGGCAGGCGCCTTCGTTATTGACCACGCTCTGACTTTCATAAGAATGGCTGCCATTTGTACTATTATTAAAGGTTCGAGTTCTCTATGAAGTAGCAAGCTGCTTACTCCATTTAACCAGTGCCTGATTTACGGTAGGACATTCGGGGCACGGGCCCAGGGCAGGGCCCCAGATTTTCAAGGGGCCCTAAATGCTACTGAAGATTTTTCAATTATTGGCCAAAACATTTTTAACTGCCCAAAAGCAAAATTAAAATGAAAAAATCTGATTGTCAAAGATTGTCTATGATTTGTCAAAGTAACTTCATTTTTTCCTGATTGTCTTTTAACAATTGATGTGCAGGAATGTACAAAATTCCGTTTTTGGGATCGCCCTATGATTTCATTTTTATTTGTTTTACCTGTAAGGCCCTCGTGGTTAACAAGGACAAAGCCATGTGGTTCTGCTAGTTACTTGTAGAAATTTAGTTTTTTTTTTCTGTCAAAGCTTGTATTTGAAAGAAAAAGTTATTTGATTAATAGGATATGCTAATATTTAAAATAATTATAGCATGGTACTGCGGTGAATTTATTATTAGTCGTTGCATACTTTATCATTCCAGATATTATGGACTTGCATAGAGAAAGGTAATCACTGTCACACAGTTTATTATAAAATTCAATTAAAAATTCATAATTATCAAATAATTATTTAAACGTAAGTTAATGATTATCGAATTTATTATTTTTAATTGATATTTTAAAGAAATTATTAAAGTCAATAGTGGAATAAGTACTGTTTTCGATATTATATGTTTTTTGAAGTGAAAACTTCTTTAGGCGCGTTGGGCATTTTTTGAGATGGGAAAAAACCATTAGATTCGCGACCTGTTACCGACACCGCTGTATATGTTGCCAATTCATACAATGAAGCGAAAGTATCAAAAGGAAATAGTTCACGTGCAGAAAGCGAAATGATTGGTATTATGAATAAAAATAATTCAGAAAATAATTTCAAGATAAATTTAGCACGCTCGGTGAAAACAGATAAAAGGGACTCAACTCGCGAGACCAAATCAAAAGATGAAAATGAAATAACAAAACACGGAAAATATTATAATTTAACGAGCACGAGAAAAAAAAAATAGACAGAAGTAATATAAAAAAAAATGAAAATAATGAAATATTTCACTAAAGTTTTAAGAAACGTGATTACCGATACGGAAATGAAGTGACATCATTTTATAGGAAATAAAAGTTTGTTGATAGAAATTATAGACACCGCAAACAATACGCGCAGTATGAATATAGAAAAAAGCATAATGTTCACGAATACCGTAAACAAGACAGGCAGCAAAGAAATCATTTTTGGAGTGATAGGAAGCGGGAACCCTATTTTGCAGATAAATGGTATTACAAAAGATATGAAACTAAATCTCATGGAAGAAATGATGAATGTATTGAGAGTTGCTTAAATTGTGGATGAAAATTCATAAGTTTCATTGGTATTCATTTCAAAGAATACCAATTAATTAAATTTTATATTTCATTTATTTGTAAATTTACGTTTTAAGCATTAGATTGCAATTTTTGTATGTAACATAATATGGATTATTTTTCATGTACAATAGCGCATTAAATGAAAATTGTAATATAATTTTTGTAGTAGTAGTTTATAATAATGAATAAAAAAAACACTTCATTTAAAAGTATTTCCTGCGCAATAAAACGTTTCCTGACGATTCAAAAAATACACACGTAATTGTTCAAGTTTTCACTTCTGTCGGCACTCCGTCGGTGCAGGGGGACCCCAAATTTGTAAATGGGTCCTTGCCTTTAACCCTGCAATGCTGATCCTCGTGTGCCCCTCCTTATTACTGCAATATTAACTGACAATACCTCCAAAACTTGCTACCTCCTTATAACTGCAATTATTTACTGACCAACGCATTACTGTGATGTACGTCAGTCTTGCAGGGTTAAGGATTTTTTTTTAAAGTTTCAACAAGATGACTTTTATTCATCTCCAGAATATAATAAAAGTCAAAAAAATCCAGAATATTGTTTCAGATGTAAAACTATATTCTATACTACTTGAATATGAATGATTTTTTAAAATAATTATTTTCCTACATAAATGATAATAGAGATGGTTATAGACTAATTTTTCATAGTTGGTTTAATTTACAAATCCATTTTCTTGGATGTTGTTTGGGATTGTTTGCAGTGCATTTCTTATGATGTTACACTGTTTCACTGTTTCAAACATAATGAAATTGATATGCTTTTACAAAGGTGAATAGGGAGTGCGTAACATTTGTACTTAACTAACAAGGATACACTAAAGAATTCAATTTTAACTCTAGGAACAACATTGCTGGAAGTGCGTATTCAGTTAGTGGTTGGTATGCTTTCTTATATTTAAATACATTTTAGTATATTACGTGGCGTGTAACAAAATATATAGATCGTTTACAGTACTGCACAAAAGAATTCGAATTTCTAACCGTCTATTGCCGTAACTGCTGAAAGTGGTTTTTCAACTGTAGTAATAACTGTAGAACAATAAGTATTCTAAATTGTTTATTTTGTCGCTTTATCAAAAGATGAAGTTTTGTTACCATACTCTGGATATGTTGGAAAGTGTTTCATAATCTATGAGCGATGCATGATTTTTTCCCCTTTTCTTTTCCAGGTAATGGTGCGGAGGTGATCTTGGGGACGATATGCCACGTCCCAAAACGTCCACCCGCGCATCTGCTCCTCTGGCAACACCTCCTGCCACGCCGCGCACACCTCCTATGCCAGATGCCACCAGTGCCAGTGGTCTCATACAGGATACGGCAGACAACTACGAGGAGGTTTCGCTTATAGGTACCGGTGCCTACGGCACTGTCTTCAAAGCCAAGGATCTTGCCAACGAGGGTCAGTTTGTCGCGCTGAAAAAAGTCAAAGTCCCCCTATCTGAAGACGGTGTCCCTCTAGGAACCCTGAGGGAAATCGCCCTCCTCAAGCACATAGAAGCCTTCGAACATCCTAATGTAGTGAGGTGAGTGGACTTTTAAAATAAAATTTTTCATGGCTGTTTTTTTATGGATGCATAATCTTACGAGGGAAAGTCACCAAAGATAATTAAATAATAACTTACAATGCTATTCACTTCAAAACTATTTTTATTTCTCCGCCCATATTGATGCACTTATTGTTGTAATATATCGAAGGCAGTAAATTCTAAGCCCAATAATTATAAAGATATATTTCTCAATAAATATTGTATATCCAATTTAAATATATATAGGTAGACATTTTTTTTTTCTTACCTGAAAACAGTCGACAATGGTCCTAGAAGATAATGCTATGTGTTGGATAGTAATATCATTTTGGTTTCTGTTGTCAACTCAATTGTTAATACAATGAATCTTCAAAACATCTTGATTACTGAGATTAATCAAGTTGTAATCTGCCATTTACACTTTTATGAAAATAAAGGATTATTTTTAATATTACATGATTAAATATTTACAATCTATACGATCAGAGCATTTAAAAGCTTCCGATAAATTAACAGTCTGCTTAAAGCAGTCAGCAGCAAGAGAGAAAATTAACGCATATGTAAAATGTTTATGAGTCTCTTTAAAACAAAGAGAAAATATTGATTTAGCTGAATTTGCTTTTAGTACATAATGTCCGAAAATGCTTTCTGTTTGGTGGCGACATCTAGTAGATCGATCTCCAGTTACACGTTACACTTTGCAATCAAACGAGTCAGAAATGAAGGAGGTTTCTCAGTTTCACTGACACTTATATCACCGTTTTATCAGTGCCTCAACGCCAGCTGCATAGCATTCTTTGGGTTGCTGTCTCAACCCACATTAGGATTTCAAGTTGAACCTGTGACATCTTGAACAGTCTTCGTCTGTGAACATCATCTCGCTTCCAAGATGGTTTTTTTAGCGGACTCAACAGATGAAAATCGCTTGGGGCTAGGTCGAAGCTGTAGGGTGGATGTTGCCAACGAAACTTTTGAATTGTATCCTGTGTTTAACTTGAAGTCCTATATGTGGCTGAGACAGCAACCCAAAGAATGTTGTGCAGCTGGTGTTGGGGTACTGATAAAACGGTGATAGAAGTGCATTAATGTGGGTGGAGAAAAGGTTGCGAAATAAAAATAGTTTTGAAGTGAATATCATTGTAAGTTATTATTTAATTATCTTTTGTGACTGACTTAATGACTTTCGTGAAAATGACGCCCCGTTTAAGAAATAAAACGTGCATTTCCAGTGCTAAAGCCAAACCAGTTTATTTACGGTTACAGCCAACGAAAGAGTATTCCGCTGTAACTGCTTAAAATTAAAAGCGAACATTATTAATTTGTAATTTATTAAGCGAATACTTCACGGCACACACGGGAAATATGACAGGGAGCAACAGTAATACAGAAGTTTTTAGAATCTTTTTCTTTTAAAGTTTGTCTGGACAGTTTGGGGTTCATCGCTCCCGCCAAGCTTGCAGTCTCATCTCGCCGCGTAGTATCTCTCTATATCCAGAAATCAGGAGAGACTAATTCTTTCGTTATGGAGAATGGTCATTACCTATATCGTGGGCCCCTGGAAATTTGTATTTAAGCCCTGTCGAACTTAAGTGCTTCTTAAAGTAGCTTGGGAATGACCTGAAAATAACTTGAAGCGTCTGAAAGGTATTATCACATTGACGTTCGTGTAACGTCACTACTTCAAATTCCTTTAAGAATTATGATTTCTGTAACTTCAGATCCAGCCATTAACGGAATATTGATAGCGTCTTGAAAAAGGTTTTATGAGACGGCATCTGGAAAACTGTTTTTAACATTACTGAAAGGAGAGAGCGGATGTGATTTATTATAGTCGACTCATTGGCGAGGAAGTGCCAATGAGTCGACTATAATATAATTAATAAGAAAATTACAGTTAGAACCTTACACTGCTGTACTCCACCGATCTTGGCTGCTTTACTGCTTACCTTGATCAGATGGCGATTCGACAAACAACCTGTCCTGATCACGTGACAGCTAAGAGGGAGTGGAAGTATTTAGGTCTGTCAGTCTCTTTCGTTGTCTGCGATTACGGTTAAATGACGTCACTTTCACTGGCTTTTCATTTCAACCATCATGAGATTAAGCCCCTCTGATTTCCGAATGTTTCTAACATACAAATGAGCTTAATAAGTTTCAGATAAGTCAGACATACCTTTTGTGTGTGTGTATGTGTGTGTGTGTGTGTCTGTGTGTAGGAGAAGCGCAGCCAACGAAAGAGACAAACCGCGCTATTTTCACCCCCCCCGCCCCTCTTGGTTGTCACGTGATAAGAAGAGGCTCGTTTCCTCAATTTGCCGAACTGTCACCGTATGAAAGTTGGCTGAAAAGTAGCTGCGGTCGGTGGGGCACAGGGTCTGTCATTGACTATGATGTGAATACGCGCCGTACCATTTGTATTTTGTAATAAATATTTCAAATTTTCTATCATGTTAATTGCCAAATGAGAAAACTCTCCTCCCCTTCGTTTCCCCGGAAGTGTAGAAATGGCCTTCCTTGTAAAAATATCTGAATGTAACATTGCCCTGGCATAAAAGTCTGAATGAAATTCCCTAACAGCACTGTGACCATAGGCGTAGCGTGACCAGAAATTTTGGAGGGGCACAAATGCCTTTTAAACACACACAGAATTATTTTTTGTTCCAAGAATTATTTTTGGTTCCGAAAATTATTCCATGTTTCTAGAATAATTTTTATTGCGAAAATTATTTTTTGTTCCCAGAACTCTAGTATTATTTTTACTGCGAGAATTATTTTTTGATCCAAGAATCACTTTTTTATTCCAAGAATTTTTTTTGGTTCCGAAAATTTTTTTGTTCGGAGAATTATTTTTGGTTCCGAAAATTAATCCTTGTTTCTAGATTTTTTTTTTTTTTACGAGAGTTATTTTTTTTTCGAGAATTATTTTTGTTCCAAGAATTATTTTTGATTCCGAAAATTATTCCATGTTTCTAGAATTATTTTTTATTCCTAAAAATATTTTTTGTTCCGTGAATTATTTTTTATTCCGAGAATTATTCTTTGTTTCTAGTATTATTTTTTTATTATGAGAATTATTTCTTTGTTTCGAGAATTTTTTTTCCAAGAATTATTTTCAGTTCCGAAATTTTTTTATTTTATTTTTGTTGTTACGAAAATTATTCCTTATTTTCAGAATTATTTTTTGTAATTAATTAATTAACATTTTATGAATTGATGTTAGTAATTATTTTTTGTTCCGAGAATTATTTTTGTTCTGAAAGCTATATTTTATTCCAAGAATTATTTTTATACCTAGAATTATTTTTTATTCCGAGAATTACTTTTTATTTAGAGAATTATTCTTTGTTTCTAGTATTATTTTTATTACGAGAATTACTTTTTGTTTCGAGAATCATTTTTATTCGAAGAATTTTCTTTTAATCCGAGAATTATTTTTGGTTCCGAAAATTCTTCCTTGTTTCTAGAATTATTTTTTATTACGAGAATTATTTTTTGTTCCGAAAATTATTCCATTTTTCTAGAATAATTTTTTTTGCGAAAATTATTTTTTGTTTTGAGAATTATTTTTTATTCCAAGTATTATTTTTATTCCTAGAATTAATTTTTATTCTAATAATTATTTTTTATTCCGAGAATTATTCTTTGTTTGTAGTATTATTTTTATTACGATATACTTTTTATTCCAAGAATTAGATTTGGTTCCGAAAATTATTCCTTGTTTCTAGAATTATTTTTTATTGCGAGAATTATTTTTTGTTCCCAGAATTATTTTTATTCCAAGTATTATTTTTATTCCTAGAATTATTTTTTATTCTAATAATTATTTTTTATTCCGAGAATTATTCTTTGTTTCTAGTATTATTTTTATTACGAGAATTACTTTTTATTCCAAGAATTAGTTTTGGTTCCGAAAATTATTCCTTGTTTCTAGAATTATTTTTTATCACGAGAATTATTTTTTCCGAGAATTATTTTTTGTTCCAAGAATTATTTTTTGTTCCGAAAATTATTGCATGTTTCTAGAATAATTTTTTATTGCGAAAATTATTTTTTGTTCCCAGAATTATTTTTGTTATGAAAATTATTTTTATTCCAAGTATTATTTTTATTCCTAGAATTATTTTTTATTCCGAGAATTATTCTTTGTTTCTAGTATTATTTTTATTACGAGAATTACTTTTTATTCCAAGAATTAGTTTTGGTTCCGAAAATAATTCCTTGTTTCTAGAATTATTTTTTATTACAAGAATTATTTTTTCCGAGAATTATTTTTTGTTCCAAGAATTATTTTTTGTTCCGAAAATTATTCCATGTTTCTAGAATAATTTTTTATTGCGAGAATTATTTTTTGTTCCCAGACTTATTTTTGTTATGAAAATTATTTTTTATTCCAAGTATTATTTTTATTCTAATAATTATTTTTTAATTCGAGAATTATTCTTTGTTTCTAGTATTATTTTTATTACGAGAATTACTTTTTATTCCAAGAATTAGTTTTGGTTCCGAAAATAATTCCTTGTTTCTACAATTATTTTTTATTACAAGAATTATTTTTACCGAGAATTATTTTTTGTTCCGAAAATTATTCCATGTTTCTAGAATATTTTTTTATTGCGAGAATTATTTTTTGTTCCCAGAATTATTTTTGTTATGAAAATTATTTTTTATTCCAAGTATTATTTTTATTCCTAGAATTATTTTTTATTCTGACAATTATTTTTTATTCCGAGAATTTTTCTTTGTTTCTACTATTATCTTTTATTACGAGAATTAGTTTTTGTTCCGAGAATAATATTTTTATTCCATGAATTATTTCTGGTTTCGAGAATTATATTGTTATTGTTGTTACGAAAATTACTGCTTATTTCTAGAAATTTTTATGCCGAGAATTCTCTTTTTTCATGAATTATTTTTGTTATGAAAGTTATTTTTATTCCAAGAATTATTTTTATTCCAAGAATTATTTTTTATTCCGAGAATTATTCTTTGTTTCTAGTAATATTTTTTATTACGAGAATTATTCTTTGTTTCTAGTAATATTTTTTATTACGAGAATTATATTTTCTTCCGAGAATCATTTTTTCGTGAAAAAAAAGACCTGGTTTCTTAAAATTTTAAAATTTGAGTACCATTATTATTTGTAAATAGTAATGATTGCTTTATTTAACCCATAACTACTGTGACAAATTTGTCGCATTGATGATATTGTAAGCGATCTTTGAGACTGCTTGGTCGAAAGATGAATAAAAGGTCCGATTAACTCATAGAATAATACTGTTTCGGCACTAAACTTTATATACAGGTCTATACTATTATAGTTAAAATTGATCTATTCAGAAATATCTAGCGATAGAACTCGGGCTCCTAAGGAAACAAAATTTCACTAATATCTGTAGTTTAATCGGAAATTTCTCTCAGTAAATAAGGCAATGTTACTTTTCGAAAATAGTGGTACGAACCCTGAAAATACAGGCCCCAGCATTGGCTGAGAGGTTCTGCTCTCAAAGCTGGTAGACGGGAGGTGCTGGGTTCAAGCCTCTGTCGCGCTCGTCGACCTAACCGTTCGGAGTTTTCGGTGGTTTTTTTTTCGAACCTTTCCGTAAATACGGGTTAGGATCCTTTAGAAAGACCCCCACGGAGGGCACTCACCTTAGGGCCTATATCCCTCGTGTAGATAATCGGCCGTCATAAAATCAACCAACCAATCTGAAAATAGAGCTTGGCAAGAACTTTTGCCAATCGGATTCAGTGGGTTAATGCTAATAAAATGCTTGATTGATAAAATATATTTTTTCAGTACTCATCTTTCCTACAGATACTATTCCTAGAAAAACAATCTTCTTTCCCATAAAAAGTTTTTATTTGTTTTTAAAGTTTTTGGCCTGTTTCCTTTCTTGATTACTTCATTCATACAACAAATTTGATGTCTGTCACACGGCACATAATATATTTTTTTTTTTTCTCATTCTTCCTTTTATCATCTACCGTTATCATTACTTCTATTCTTATCAAAAAAAAGAAAAAAACTCACCGCCATATTAAAAATGCCGAACATCTGTTCTATGGAAGGCATTTTCTTCGATCGTCTGCAGCGCTGCAGACAATTCGAATGTATGTATACTTTTCGTATACATGCATACACATCTCTGTATCCTGTTCGAAAAAAGTTGCAACGGGGTTATTGACATATGGGGGGAAGGCATTTCTTGTTATTGTTCTAATTCAAGAACAGATTTTTTTTTTCTTTATTATGACATTTTCGGTGTGTCGAGACTCTTATTTGATCAGATGGAATTCTGGGAAGGGGGCGCCATCTTGGCATGGCGTAATAGTATTTATTATGGAAATTAAGGGATGTGTTTCCGCTGTATGTCTAAATTGTTACGGGGAATTGTGTGGGAGGCAGAGCACGGTTGCCAGTTGGGCCATTTATTATTATTATTATTATTATTATTATTATTATATTCAGATTGCTAGCACTTTTTTAAGTGCGTTCGTAATTATATAAATACGTAGCACCTATAGTTGTCGTTTGGTCGGTACGTCCGCATAGACCAGCACAAAAACTGCCCAACCGAATGGTTTAAAAGTTAATGTATATAATGTGTAGAATTTTCTCGAGTCATTTCAAATTTTAGGAAAAGCGAATCAAAACTTAAAAAGATATTCATAAAAGCTTTCTTTATTCTATTAAATCCTATCATTACGTAATCTATATAATAGAAACGCAATTCATCTGACTGAGGAAAACAAATACAGGCTGCCATTTCTTTTCTCATATGCCCGGAGGCTATTTTTATTCAAAATTATTTTTTCGAATAAAATGGCATAAAAGTGACATTTTTAGAAAGGTCGTTCAAAAAAAATTGTTTACTTGAAAGAGGAGTTACATTAAAAAATGTATAGATTCTGAGATAATTTCAGTGGAAATGAGGTTGACAGCCACTATCTCAATCCATTAGAATAAATAAACACAGGAGATTCGTTCATCATGAGTCATAAAAATATTAAACCGTGGAGGTAATCATTCGCAAAGCAAGATCTCCATGGTGAATTTTACAGCGCTGCCTGGTGTCGAAAAAAAAATTCACATCTGTAAACGTGTCATACGTAATAAGAGAAAAGGCATGCTCATTTCGTTCTTATAAGACGATATACTCAATTTCACTGAAATAATAAGGATGAATTTTTGCATTGTGAAACTAGAGGGGGGGGGGATCACACTAGTGTGACAACTTGTGACACAAGTAGGGGTTCAACCCCCCCCCCTCAAAATGTGCGTGACGTAATCAATAGGTGACCCCAATTAGGGTTGCCAGGTTTTAAAAAAAGGAAGATTTTTAATGGACACAAGTTCGTTTTTTGTTTTATCAAATTGCTGATATTGTTAGTGATATCAAACTACTGATATTGTACTACTAAATTGTGTTGAATGTGCCAATTATGTCTTCTTAGCGGAATTTTCCTTACAAACAAATTATTAATTAATTGTTATAGTTGTTATTTTCGAACTGTACTTGAATTATGTTATTCTAATATCACTGTTTAGTTAATTTTTTAGTAACATTTTGTAGTAAAACGTTCATCAAAACAAGTGAAATTTTTTAAGAAGAATTTAAAAAATTAACTCGTAAAAGTTCTTAAAATTATAAAAATCATACATTTTCTTATTTTTTATTTTATTTTATTTATTTTTTGTAAAGGAAGAAATTGTTGTATAGGAAAGGTTTAAAGGTTGGTTTTCGAATGACTTGCTCAACAACGCGAAACTTTCTAACACATTTTTTGATTCATTTTCCTTTTCTCGTGCTGCCGCGTCGGGAATTCGGTGCAAAACACCGACTTTGACAGTATTTTCTGAAAGATCTTCTGCTTTTACCTAAAAATGGAAAACGTTTTTCGATTGCATAGTTTCTGACTAAGAACACCCGCCTATTTCATGCGTTTCCAAACAAAAATGAATTCAGAAATGTGTCTGAAAGTAGCTCTTTTGGATTTGAGAACAGCCTTAAGTGTACACCGTACAATAAGAACGAAAAATGTACACTTTGGCAACACTAACCCCCAATAAACTTAAATTTTGATCCAGAGCATCCCATTCATCGTTTAGGACTTCCTTTTTGACCTCGATATACATTAATACCGTTTTCTGGAAAGAGGTTGGGAACCACTACGTGAAAAAACCCTTTAAAACGTACTGTTTTCAGAGAAAACGTACAATCCTTACAATTGTACCCCCAACAAACTTAAATCTTGATCCAAAGCATTCCATTCATCGTTTAGGACTTCCTTTTCGACCTCGATATACATTAGCCACGTTTTCCGAAAAAAGGTTGGGAACAACTACGTGAAAAAAAAAAACCCTCAAAAACGTACATCTGGCAACCCCAACCCGAATGAACTTAAGTTTTGATCCAGAGCGTCCCATTAATCGTTTAGGACTTCCTTTTTGACCTCGATATACATTAACCCCGTTTTATGGAAAAAGGTTGTGTACCACTTAGTGAAGAAACCCTTCAAAAACGTCCAACTTGCGGAGAAAACGTACAATCTGGCAACCCTACGCCCAATAAATTTAAATTTTGATCCAAAGCATTCCATTCATCGTTTAGGACTTCCTTTTCGACCTCGATATACATTAGCCACGTTTTCCGAAAAAAGGTTGGGAACAACTACGTGAAAAAAAAAAAAAAACCCTCAAAAACGTACATCTGGCAACCCCAACCCGAATGAACTTAAGTTTTGATCCAGAGCGTCTCATTAATCGTTTAGGACTTCCTTTTTGACCTCGATATACATTAACCCCGTTTTCTGGGAAAAGGTTGTGTACCACTTAGTGAAAAAACCCTTCAAAAACGTCCAACTTGCGGAGAAAACGTACAATCTGGCAACCCTACGCCCAATAAATTTAAATTTTGATCCAGAGTATCCATTCATTCTTTAGGAGTTCCTTTTCGACCTCGATATACATTAACCATGTTTTGCAGGAAAAGGTTCGGAACCAATACGGGAAAAAAAAAAACCCTCATAAACGTACAACTTAGAGAGAAAATGTACAATCTGTCAACCCTACCCCCAGTAAACTTAAATTTTGATCCAGAGCATCCCATTCATCTGTTAGGACATTCTTTTCGACCTCGATATACATTAACCACGTTTTCCGGGAAAAGGTTGGGAACCACTTCGTGAAAGAAAACCCCTTTGACTGATCTTTTCTCATGGGAACCGCGGTTGTAGGCGCGGACAGTCCATCCCTTCATTTCACCTTGGCAAGAATGTGCGCGGGTTGAAGACCTACACCGGAGAAGAAGTCGTCTGCGGAATGCGGCCCAACCAATGACCGGCCTTCTTTTCCCTCCAGGGAACGATATTTTTTTTTTCGCGCACTTTTTTTTCCTTCAGCCCTGCCATGTGAGAATTTGAAATTGAGATCTTTTGTTCATACTTTAATCAGGATCATTTAATGGATTGTTATTTCATTGTTTGCCGGAATGATTACAGACTTCTTTGATGAAATACTGATGGTTAATGGTTGTATGGGCAGAGACACAGAGGAGGGGGGGGGGGGGGGGAGCAGGCCATTATCTGAATTTTCAAATTTAATTAGCTAAATTTCTTTTATCACGGATGATTTTGAAAAAAGTCCTTCCGGCCTGTACCGGGAGGAAAAGGTAGCTTTCTGTTTTAAAATGTTAGCTAATGTTACTCGAAATCAGCAAGCTAAAATGCAAAGAAACCGTTTACAAAAGATTCGTTAATACTGAATTTGAATAAGAAATTCGTCAAATTATTGAGCTATAGCCAAGTTGGCTTCATTTATGAAGACTTACTTTGGTCGCCAAATTTGGCGATGTTTCGCCAAATGTCACCATGTTTGGCGAGAATTTGGCGCTAACGGATATAAATATATAGTTTTATGCGTATGATTGGGAAAATGATTACAACAATGAAAGATAATAATATAAATGCTGGACTATTACACTGTGAAAGATAATAAATTGCGAGAAATCTCGTTCACTAAAACTCATAAATTAATCATTGGTTTTTTGTAATCTGCTGTCTTGTTTCAAAATGTCAGACACTCTAGAATTTCAAACTGCTCTATCTCAGTCATTTTTTAAGATAGAGGAAAAACAAAAAATGCTCTGGAATCCTTGTATCAAGGCCTAATACTTAATCAAAAAATAAATTTGAATTTTTAACTTTTTTGTATATTTATTTTAGTTTTAAATCATTCAGTGGCAGCCATTTTGAAACAAGATGGCGGACCAAGCTGGCAAACGATGTCGATCGAGGCATTGGTGAGCTTAATACACACAATTAGCTTCATCCAAATTGATTTATAAATACGAATGTTATCGTATGACATAGATGAGATATATAAATATATGGAAATATACCTATATGTATAAATCAACATTTGAACGGAGTGTGGTTTTGAGGTCTGGGGGTCAAGATCGGTGAAAATACAGTGTCTCACAAAAGTGATGGGACACTTGTGCTTTATAAAAAGAAACTGCAATAAAATAAATAAACAAACATGTGCAAAAATTTTTTGGGTGTGTTTCATATTTAAAGTTAGTAACAATTATTACATAACATACATTTTGTCAAAATATTAAAATATTAATTTAGTAAAAATACAATTGTTCAGAACAGAGCAAAAAATGGCTCACATAAGTGATGGGACACTTACTTTTCCATCAAATATTTATCCAAAAATTTTACTTTTTAAAAGGTTTTAATATTTTGTTGGATTTCCTTTTACTTTTAAAACATGATTTAATCTTTTTGGGATGGATTCGACTAATTTTTTTGTGATTTCTGGAGTGATTTTACCCCATTCTTCTTGAAGCACCGATTTTAGTTGTTGTTTTGAAGAAATGGTGTGTTTGCGAATTCTTGATTCCAATTCTTGCCAAATATTCTCTATGGGATTTAAGTCTGGAGATTGTGGTGGTGTTTTTATTATTTCAGGACAGTTATATAGCAGCCAGAGTCTAACGTTCAGAGCAGTGTGCTTGGGGTCATTGTCCTGGTAGAATTTAAAATCGTTATGAAGGTTCAATTTTCGTGCTGAAGATTTCAAATTTTGCTTTAAAATATCAATATACTTGTACTGATCCATTATACTGTCAATAAAAACAAGATTACCAACTCCAGCGGACGACATACAGTGTCTCACATAAGTGATGAGACACTTGTGCTTTACAAAAGGAAACTAATCAAATAAATTAAAAAAACATGTACACATTTTTTTTGTGGGTGTGTTTCATACTTAAATTTAGTAAAGATTATTACATAACATACATTTTGTCAAAATATTAAAATATTAATTTAATAAAAATACAAATGTTTAGAACGGAGCAAAAAATAGCTCACATAAGTGATGGGACACCATTATATATGCAACAAAAATCGTCTGAAATAAGCAATAAAAATATTTTTGGGGGTTTTATTTTTACTTAAAAGCAATTGGCAATAATTTATAAAATCGTCTGCAGTATTTCTCTCCAGTTTGTTTTGGAATTTTTGTGTTTTTTAGCTCTGTGTAGTCATGAATGCTAAACGAAAAGAAACTTCGCCTGAAATTCGAAAATTAGTTATTAATTTGCATATTGAACGTGGAAAATCTATTAGAAAAACTGCTGAAACAGTTAACTTGAGTCGTTCAACAGTTTTCAATATCATTAAACGATATAAAAAGAATCATATGATTCAGGATAAAAGAAGACCTGGCTGACCATCAAAGCTATCCAATGGAATAAAGCGAATTATCGTTCGAAATATTAAAAAAAATCCAAGAATTAGTGCTTCAAAAGTTGCTGCTGATTTACAAGCATTATATGGAATAATTGTTAATCCTGAAACTATTAGAAGGGTAATTCGATCTGCTGGATATCACGGTAGAGTAGCCAGGAAAAAATTCTTCGTAAGTGAAAAGAATAGAAAACTCAGACTAGCTTTCGCAAAATCCAACATAAATAAGAATTCTGATTACTGGAATAAAGTTATATTTGCTGATGAGAGTAAATTTAATATATTTGGTTCTGACGGTAGAATCTTGGTGTGGAGAAAACACAGGGAAGAACTTCACAAACAGAACTTGGTACCAACAGTAAAACATGGTGGAGGAGGAGTTATGGTATGGGGGTGTATGTCGTCCGCTGGAGTTGGTAATCTTGTTTTTATTGACAGTATAATGGATCAGTACAAGTATATTGATATTTTAAAGCAAAATTTGAAATCTTCAGCACGAAAATTGAACCTTCATAACGATTTTAAATTCTACCAGGACAATGACCCCAAGCACACTGCTCTGAACGTTAGACTCTGGCTGCTATATAACTGTCCTGAAATAATAAAAACACCACCACAATCTCCAGACTTAAATCCCATAGAGAATATTTGGCAAGAATTGGAATCAAGAATTCGCAAACACACCATTTCTTCAAAACAACAACTAAAATCGGTGCTTCAAGAAGAATGGGGTAAAATCACTCCAGAAATCACAAAAAAATTAGTCGAATCCATCCCAAAAAGATTAAATCATGTTTTAAAAGTAAAAGGAAATCCAACAAAATATTAAAACCTTTTAAAAAGTAAAATTTTTGGATAAATATTTGATGGAAAAGTAAGTGTCCCATCACTTATGTGAGCCATTTTTTGCTCCGTTCTGAACAATTGTATTTTTACTAAATTAATATTTTAATATTTTGACAAAATGTATGTTATGTAATAATTGTTACTAACTTTAAATATGAAACACACCCAAAAAATTTTTGCACATGTTTGTTTATTTATTTTATTGCAGTTTCTTTTTATAAAGCACAAGTGTCCCATCAATTTTGTGAGACACTGTACACCCCCATACCATAACTCCTCCTCCACCATGTTTTACTGTTGGTACCAAGTTCTGTTTGTGAAGTTCTTCCCTGTGTTTTCTCCACACCAAGATTCTACCGTCAGAACCAAATATATTAAATTTACTCTCATCAGCAAATATAACTTTATTCCAGTAATCAGAATTCTTATTTATGTTGGATTTTGCGAAAGCTAGTCTGAGTTTTCTATTCTTTTCACTTACGAAGAATTTTTTCCTGGCTACTCTACCGTGATATCCAGCAGATCGAATTACCCTTCTAATAGTTTCAGGATTAACAATTATTCCATATAATGCTTGTAAATCAGCAGCAACTTTTGAAGCACTAATTCTTGGATTTTTTTTAATATTTCGAACGATAATTCGCTTTATTCCATTGGATAGCTTTGATGGTCAGCCAGGTCTTCTTTTATCCTGAATCATATGATTCTTTTTATATCGTTTAATGATATTGAAAACTGTTGAACGACTCAAGTTAACTGTTTCAGCAGTTTTTCTAATAGATTTTCCACGTTCAATATGCAAATTAATAACTAATTTTCGAATTTCAGGCGAAGTTTCTTTTCGTTTAGCATTCATGACTACACAGAGCTAAAAAACACAAAAATTCCAAAACAAACTGGAGAGAAATACTGCAGACGATTTTATAAATTATTGCCAATTGCTTTTAAGTAAAAATAAAACCCCAAAAAATATTTTTATTGCTTATTTCAGACGATTTTTGTTGCATATATAATGGTGTCCCATCACTTATGTGAGCTATTTTTTGCTCCGTTCTAAACATTTGTATTTTTATTAAATTAATATTTTAATATTTTGACAAAATGTATGTTATGTAATAATCTTTACTAAATTTAAGTATGAAACACACCCACAAAAAAAATGTGTACATGTTTTTTTAATTTATTTGATTAGTTTCCTTTTGTAAAGCACAAGTGTCCCATCACTTATGTGAGACACTGTATATCGAAATTTTCCTCAATTGCTTTCCTCCGAACGGCTGCAATAGTTAGTTAATCGCATGAAAGATAATCATATAAATGCTGGACTATTACACCGTGAAAGATAATAATTTGCGAGAAATCGCGTTCACTAAAACTCATAAATTTAAAAAGTATAGCTTTATACTTTTTTATATTGAAAGCTACCTAAAATAAATAAAAATAATTAAAACACCAAGAAAAAGAGGTGGACAGAAGGAATTCACAGACAATAGCAATGTTAGTCATAAATAATGAATTGCAATTTAATGAAATATCAGAGTGTTTAAATATTTAGGATTTAAGATCGCTTGTGACAATAGCGTAGAACCAGAGATTAGAGCTCGGCTTACAGCAGGAAATTGTGTTATTTTTTTCTTCGAAATAATCTGAAATTGACGGAGAAACCTTTTTATGCCGTTTATAATCTCCACGTGTTGTGAACTATCGAAAGAACACTTTGAACATGTTAAAAACCAGACCCCAATTAACTGTAAGTACTTCAAGTGATAACCGCAGCTGCAAACCAAACCATAGTGAATAAAACCAGAGACTGTCGAAACTGATCAGCTGAGAAATTCTGCAGACCTCCCTACTTCAACCTACAGCTGATACCGTGCGCCAGAACTCAATAACAATTCTCCCTCAGAATCTAAAATGTAGTCGAACAGTTAAGACGCCCTTGTATATATCCCAAATAAAATGTAAAATTGGAGCATTTTTATGCAGTCTCCAAAACGCGATTTAAATGTGTATATAAAGCCAAGAATTACAATAATAATATTATATTCAAAGAAAAATGGATCTACTTCTTACTTCACGCAATATTACTTTCTTCTAATAATGTTGTTTATTACTCCCATACAGCGACACTTCAATGAATCAAAAGGATAAATATCAGTGCATTATTGTGGATATTACTTTGCGCAAAAGCAGTTCTCAGGTAAGCTGAACAAACCTTTTTTACCATTATCGAAAGATGAAAATGTATATTAAAATATGAAGACTGATATAACAATTTATTAAGATAGAAAATTAATTATGCTACCGACGGTTCCCCTAACAGAAATCATCCGTAATTTCCCGAGCAACTAAACTTAAAAATTTTATAAAACTGTTATAAATCCTATAGTACTTTATTGTAATGAGATCTGGAGCTGCTACACAAAAAAGACGAAAAGTTGCTCATTACACGGGAAAGGAATATTTTAAGACAAATTTTCGCTCGCAATATATGGCGAATCAGATCAAATATGGAGATTGAACAACTATATAACGAAAACTACATAATAAATACCATTAAAAATGAATGGTAATGGTTAGAATGTGAAGAATGCAGAGTGTAAAGAATGCAATGGTTAGGCCACCAGAATGAGGGATGACAGAAGTATAAATGGAGATATAAGAGTGATCGTAAAGTCTTTCACTGATTGCAATAATTTATTGCAGAAAAACTAACATAATTAGGGATAGGCTTGTTTCAAAATATTGTAAAGACATTTCTGAAGTTTTTAACACAGGTACTTGCGTCAGTCAATTTCGATGTGAGAACCCTTGGTAGCTCGAAGAGTGTCAAGGTGGTATTCCATTTCTCGCCACGTATAGACCAGCATGTGGGCTGTCACACTTAGACACAGCCTCTGTGATCCTGACCTTGGGTGTTTCAATATCTTTTACTGGTATGGCAAATACTCTGTCCTTTATGCACCCCCAAAAGAAAAAATCTAGAGGAATTGGTCCACCCTAGAACTCCTATAATAGAGGCTGACGCATCCTCGCAGATTTGGCACCCGAATTGGAGCCCAGTCGAAAAACCTAGCTAAACCGAGTCTTAGTTAACCCCAACTCCGGCTGTGGTAGATTGATGCTGAACTGGGTACCAATAATCCGAAACAAAATGAATATGCGTCAGCTCCTAATATAGAAGTCTTAGTCCACCCTAGAACTCCTATAATAGAGGCTGACGCATCCTTGGAGATTTGGCACCCGAATTGGAGCCCAGTCGAAAAACCAAGCTAATCAGAACCGAGTATTATGCAACCCCAACTCCGGCTGCGGTAGATTGATGCTGAGCTGCGTACCAATAATCCGAAACAAAATAGATATGCGTCAGGTCCACCCTAAGACTCCTATAATAGAAGCTGACGCATATCCATTTTGTTTCGGATTATTGGTACGCAGCTCAGCATCAATCTACCGAAGCCGGAGTTGGGGTTGCCTGAGACTCGGTTCTGATTGGCTGAACCGGTCTGATTAGCTTGGTTTTTCGACTGGGCTGCAATTCGGGTACCAAATCTGCGAGGATGCGTCAGCCTCTATTATAGGAGTTCTAGTCCACCCTAAGACTCCTATAATAGGAGCTGACTGACGCATATCCATTTTGTTTCGGACTATTGATACTCAGTTCAGCATCAATCTATACCGCAGCCGGAGTTGGGGTTGCCTAAGACTCGGTTCTGATTAGCTTGGTTTTTCGACTGGGCTGCAATTCGGGTACCAAATCTGCGTGGATGCGTCAGCCTCTATTATAGGAGTTCTAGTCCACCCCGTCCGATCCATCTTCCAGGAAATTTGTCATCAAGGAACTCACGAACGACGGTAGAGATTGGACTAAAAAAAAACTTACGGCTGTTCTCAAATCCAAGCTGGCTACTTTATGATATATTTTTTATTTCTTTTTTGATCGCAAAAGCATGAAATTGGCAGGTGTTCTTACAGAAACTGTGTAATCGAAACACGTTTTCGATTTTTTGGTAAAGGCAGATATTTCAGAAAATACTGTCAAAGTCGTTGTTTTGAACCGAATTCTAGCCGCGCGAAGCGAGCAATGGGAAAAAGTTGTCGTCACATGTCACGAATCGCTTATAACTCGAGCAGTAATTTATTTATTTAAAAAAAAATGGTAAACTCATTTCAATTCCAAATCGCTTCCATAGTCAGGCGTGCCAATATTGCGCTTTTGCGTTCAAAAAACGAGTCTGAAATTGTGTCAGAAAGTTTAGCGTTGCTGAGCAGGTCATTTGAGAACCAACATGACTTTTCTATAATAAAAATTTTACAGTATTACATTCAACGGTTATTTCGTGATAATTTCTTTGCAATCAGGAAAAGACTTTATGACCAATCCTGTATATTGAAAAATTAATGAGGGAAAAGAGTGTTTGTAGACCCAGGAAGAGTTGATTGGAAAAAGTAGAGAAAGATGTAAACACAAAATCAAATTATAAATTTAAGACCAGGGACCGGAAGGTCTGGCGAGGTATATTAACAGCGGTAAAAATCCTTCATGGATTTTAGAACCATTATGTATGTACTTAAGAAAGAGAAGAACCAAGATTTTTTTTTCGTCCCCCTGAACCCTTCACGTGACAATTTTTACGCCTGATTTTCTTTCACGTTTAAGTGTTTAGAATTTATCTTAAATGGAAGATTGAAAGGCAACCTCTTCTTCTTCCGCCATTGACGAATAAAAAAAGTTATGTGTTAAATTTACATTTTCAGAAATTCTTGTAGCAACTTCTGTTTGAATATATTGAAGACCTACATCGGAACGCCAGTCGTCTCCGGAATTCGGCTCAACCCTTGACCGGCTACCCCTCGGCGAAGCATTTTTTTTTTTTTTTCTCAGCCCAAACCGATGAGATTCCGTAGACTCATTCTCTATTATTTTTTTCTTTATTTTTTTTCGAAGTGAGAATTTGAAATGGAGAGGGTTTTGTTGCTCTTTTAATAGGTTTTAATGTAAGATTATTATTTCATTGTTTGCGATTCCGGATTATTATGAACGTGGATAAAACGCTTAAGGTAACCCAGGATATACCTATCTCGATATTTTGAAATTGAATTTATTTTTAAACCAAAACTAGCAAAACAAAGGGAGATTTAGTTCTAATTTATCATGGATGTCAATCTCACCAGCTATTCATCTGGAAAATGTACATGTTCTTCTAAATGTATTTATAACGTGGCTTCTTGTCACGTGACGACACTTTTTTCCCCTTTCTTTCGCTGCCGCGTCCCGAAGTTCGGTTCAAAACGTCCGCTTTGGATGTTATTTTCTGAAGCATCTTTTACCAAAAAATCAAAAACACCATTCCATGATATAGTGTAATCCCCCCCCCCCTTTCTGTTGTTGTCTTGGCGAAATGAAGCATTGCCGAAAAATTATTGTAACCCTTTTACTTTTTCTACGTTTCAGTCTTAATTTAGATGTGATGTAATATTTCGAAGCGAGTGGTCGGTGCTATAACCGGCTTTGTCTGAACCAGGCTTTTGCTTGGTAATAATAAAAGGAACAGCTTTGGAATTAGCCTGCTGTCCGCCATCTTGTTTTTTAAATCAAAACATATTTGTTTTGTTTCTCATTTCCAAAATAATTTTCATCTATATTTACTTATTATAAACATGTTATTTCATTTTATTGACTAATTTATTTATATTTAATAATAAAAGTTAAAATGTTTTGATTTAACTTGATTATGTCAGAAACAAAATAAACGTTTGGATTTCTCACCCGCAGTCAACCATCTCATTTTTTAAATCAAAAACATTTTAACTTTTATTATTAAATATAAATAAATTAGTATTCTGTTTTTTACTTAACTTGATTATGTCAGAAGCAAAACAAATGTTTTGATTTATTGCTTGCGGTCAGCCATCTCATTTTTTAAATCAAAACATTTTAACTTTTAGTATTAAATATAAATAAATTAGTCAATAAAATTAAATAACATGTTTATAATAAGTAAATATGGATGAAAATTAATTTGGAAATGAGAAACAAAACAAATATGTTTTGATTTAAAAAACAAGAGGGCGACAGCAGGCTAATTCCAAAGCTTAGCCTAATAAAATTTGCTAGTTTTAATTTTATCCAAACTTTTATTTATGTGAATTCGTGATATACATTTTTAATGCGTAAAAATGAACGACAATATTTTATTGAAATTAAAAGAAGGTGATATTTTAGCCAGCTAATCTTCTGATACGACGTAGAATAATTTTATTTTCGATTCTGGAATCTACTCATAGTTTCTGAATAAGAACATCTGTCAATTTCATGTGTTTCCAAACAAAAACGAATCGAGAAATGTGCCAGAAAGTAGCTGCTTTGGATTTGAGAACAACCTTAGTTAAATTTTCAAAATCCAGGGAGGGGCAAAGAGTTTCTTCCCCCCACGTGCCTTTTTCGATGCCGCTGTTCCCGCTTTTATGTTCAAACCCTTGTTTTTACAAGTTACTAATAGTAATTGAAATTGGATCCACTTTTTCACCTGAAAACCGACACAAAATTATAGTGCAACGGCTTCGTTAAACGCACCCGGAAGTATTTTCTTTGCCTAAAAAAATAAAAAATAAATTATAATCATGTTTTTTTACGCTATCACGAAAACCTTCCTCGCAATTTTCCATTATCATCGGCGACTATACCTTCAAATTACACGACTCGATTCTAAGCTCTATTACCGTACCTCTATAGCCCATCCTCCCAAAATTGCATTCAATGGGTCGTGGCGGAATGATGAAAAAAAAAAGTTTGGGTCTTTATCCACCCATCTCCTCATTCCTTGCAAGGTCGTGAATTCACGCAGAAATCACCGAATTCGTGCGGTGATTAATGATTTAAAAGAAAACCCGATAATTCACTTTACTTTTTTTTCTTTCTTTCTATCTTTCTTCGGCGAAGTCATTTTTTTTTTTGAAAGTTTTCATCAATGACCAAGACCGCCTGGTCAGTTCCGGTTACAGTTCCAGACCGGTCGGTATAGACTGAGAATGGAACACTCTGGAATGCCTGGAACGTGGTGATTCAGATGCTCGGAATCGCTTTGAAAAGGCGTTTCACCTCTGGGGCCGCGGAAAGACTCACCTGTCAAATAAACTTGCATATATTTAGTGGCGGGATTTCTTTAAAATGCCGCATGCTGCTGTTTTATGTAAAATTCAGGCAACATTTTGCGGCTAATACCTATGAACTTGTTGAGATTGTTAACAAGAAGAAATATACGAAGTAAATATAAAAGAACAAGAAAGAAAAATCATGTGTCAAGCATAGATTATAAAACATTTCTAGAATAATTTAACAAATTTTCGCTGTTTAATAATGTATTGGATTGTTTGAAAAGTTGTTTCCGTTTGGGAAAGTTGGTTCGTACCGGAAAATTCTATCATTTAATTATTAGACATTAATTCCGATAGCTAATGTTTAATAATTGACGGGCAGAATTCATTTGTTATTTTTTGAAATATTATTTAGTGATATTCTAAAATAAATTTTTAAATTAAATATTGTAGAATTACTGAGATGCCACATTTCTATTTAAAAAGATAAAGATAAATGATAAGTTGTGAATATTTAAATTTCTTTAAAACTAAAATCTATGAAATTCTAAAATTTTTCACTAGTATAAATATTGTCAAATACCGCAATAAGATTTGAATAATTTATGAAATTATTAATTTTTCCTTTAAAAAATGTAACATTTATAAAATTTCATATACTTTTTTAAAGTGTGAAATTTTATAAACTAAATACCATATTAAAAACTAACAATTTATAAAAATATAATTTATTTTAAAAAATTATATTTTTATATTTATTACTAACAATTTTTATATTTATATTTATTATTATATTATATTATTATGTATTATTATATTATTATTTATTATTATATTATATTATATTAATTTTTATATTTTTATATTTATTACTAACAATTTTTAATTATAAACTTCTGTTTAAAAATTTCAAATTGATAAGTTGTGAATATTTAAATTTCTTTATAAACTAAAATCTATGAAATTCTAAAATTTTTCACTGATATAAATCTTGTCAAGTACCACAGTAAAATTTGAATAATTTATAAAATTATTAATTTTTACTTTAAAAAATGTAACATTTATAAAATTTCATATACTTTTTTAAAATGTGAAATTTTATAAGCAAAATACCATATTAAAAACTAACAATTTATAAATATATAATTTATTTTTATAAATTATATTTTTATATTTATATTTATTATTATATTATATTACTTTATTATATTATATTATATTATATTATTATTTATTATTATATTATATTATATTACATTAATTTTTATATTTTTATATTTATTACTAACAATTTATAATTATAAATTTATGTTTAAAAGAATCAAGTTGATAAGTTGTGAATTTTTAAATTTCTTTAAAAACTAAAATCTATGAAATTCTAAAATTTTTCACGAGTGTAAATCTTGTCAAATATTACCACATGAAATTATTAATTTTTACTTTAAAAAAATGTAACATTTATAAAGTTTTGTATACTTTGTTTAAAGTGTAAAAGTTGTGAAATACCACATTAAAAACTAACAGTTTCTGAAGACTTCTGTTTAAAAAAATTCAAATTGATAAGTTGAATTTATAATATTTAAATTTCTTTACAAACTAAAATCTAAGGCATTCTAAATTTTTTCACTAGTGTATATCTTGTCAAATACCACATGAAATTATTAATTTTTACTTTAAAAAAATTTAACATTTATAAAATTTGATATACTTTTTTAAAGTGTGAAATTTGTGAAATACCACATTACAAACTAACAATTTATGAATTTATAAATTTCTATTTAAAAAAATACAAGTTGATAAGTTGTGAATATTTAAATTTCTTTAAAAACTAAAATCCATGAAATTCTGAAATTTTTCAGTATTGTAAATCTTGACAAATACCACAGTAAGATTCAAATAATTTATGAAATTATTATTTTTTACTTAAAAACTATAACTTTTTTAAAATTTCATTTACTTTTTTAAAGTGTAAAATTTGTGAAACACCCACACATTAAAAACTAACAATTTATGAAGTTCTAAACTTCTGTTTTAAAAAATTCCAATTGATAAGTTGTGAATATTTAGATTTCTTTAAAAACTAAAAATCTATGAAATTCTAAAATTTTTCACTGGTATAAATCTTGTCAAGTACCACAATAAGATTTGAATAATTTATGAAGTTATTAATTTTTACTTTAAAAAATGTAATATTTATAAAATTTCATATACTTTTTTAAAATGTGAAATTTTATAAACAAAATACCATATTAAAAACTAACAATTTATAAAAATAAAATTTATTTTTATAAATTATATTTTATTACTAACAATTTTTATATTTATTATTATATTATATTATTTTATTATTTATTATTATATTATATTATATTATTATTTATTATTATATTATATTATTTTATTATTTATTATTATATTATATTATATTAGTTCTTATATTTTTATATTTATTACTAACAATTTATAATTATAAATTTCTGTTAAAAAAATCTAGTTGATAAGTTGTGAATATTTAAATTTCTTTAAAAACTAAAATAATATGAAATTCTAAAATTTTTCACTGGTGTAAATCTTGTCAAATATCTCAGTAAGATTTGAATAATTTATGAAAATATTAATTTTTGCTTAAAAAATGTAACATTTATTAAATTTCATATATTTTTTTAAAGTGTGAAATTTTATAAACAAAATACCATATTAAAAACTAACAATTTATATATATATAATAAATTTTTAGAAATTATATTTTTATATTTTATTACTAACAATTTTTATATTTATATTTATTATTATATTATATTATTTGATTATATTATTATATTATATTATATTATTTGATTATTTATTATTATATTATATTATATTATTTTTTATTTTTTTATATTTCTTACTAACAATTTATAATTATAAATTTCTGTTAAAAAATTCAAGTTGATAAGTTCTGAATATTTAAATTTCTTTAAAAACTGAAATCTATGAAATTCTAAAAATTTTCACTGGTGTAAATCTTCTCAAATATCACAGTAAGATTTGAATAATTTATGAAAATATTAATTTTTACTTAAAAAAATGTAACATTTATGAAATTTCATATACTTTTGTAAAGTGTAAAATTTGTGAAATATGACATTAAAAAACTAACAATCTATGAAGTTATAAATTTCTGTTTAAAAAAATTCCAAATGATAAATTGTGAATTTTTAAATTTCTTTAAAAACTAAAATCTATAAAAGTCTCAAAATTTTCACTAGTGTAAATCTTTTCAAATACCACAGTAAGATTTGAATAATTTATAAAATTATTAATTTTTGCTTAAAAAACGTAACATTTATAAAATTTCATATACTTTTTTAAAGTGTGAAATTCTATTAACAAAATACCATATTAAAAACTAACAATTTATAATAATATAATTTATTTTTATAAATTATATTTTTATATTTTATTACTAACAATTTTTATTTTTATATTTATTATTATATTATATTATATTATTATTTATTATTATGTTATATTATATTAATTTCTATATTTTTATATTTATTACTAACAATTTATAATTATAAACTTCTGTTTTAAAAATTTCAAATTGATAAGTTGTGAATATTTAAATTTCTTTAAAAACTAAAATCTATGAAATTCTAAAATTTTTCACCAATATAAACGTTGTCATGTACCACAGTAAGATTTGAATAATTTATGAAATTATTAATTTTTACTTTAAAAAATGTAACATTTATAAAATTTCATATCCTTCTTTAAATTGTGAAACTTGTGAAATACCGCATCAAAAACTAACAACTTATGAAATTATAAACTTCTGTTTTAAAAAATTCCAATTGATAAGTTGTGAATATTTAAATTTCTTTAAAAACTAAAATCTATGATATTCTAAAATTTTTCACTAGTGTAAATCTTGTCAAATACCACATGAAATTATAAATTTTTACTTTAAAAAAAATGTAACATTTATAAAGTTTTGTATATTTTGTTTAAAGTGTAAAATTTGTGAAATACCACATGAAAAACTAACAGTTTCTGAAGACTTATTATATTATATTATTTTATTTTAATTTTTATATTTATTACTAACAATTTAAAATTATAAATTTCTGTTTAAAAAAAAATCTAGTTGATAAGTTGTGAATATTTAAATTTCTTTAAAAACTAAAATCTATGAATTTGAAAAATCTATGAAATCTATGAATAAAATTTTTCACTGGTGTAAATCTTTTCAAATATTACATATTTGAATAATTTATGAAAATATTAATTTTTACTTAAAAAATGTAACATTTATGAAATTTCATATACTTCTTTAAGGTGTAAAATTTGTGAAATATCACATTAAAAAACTAACAATCTATGATGTTATAAATTTCTGTGTAAAAAAATTCCAAATGATAAATTGTGAATTTTTAAATTTCTTTAAAAACTAAAATCTATGAAAGTCTCAAAATTTTCACTAGTGTAAATCTTGTCAAATACCACAGTAAGATTCGAATAATTTATGAAATTATTAATTTTTACTTAAAAACTGCAACTTTTTTAAGAATTTCATTTACTTTTTTAAAGAGTAAAATTTATGAAATACCACATTAAAAACTAACATTTTACGAAGTTATAAACTTCTGTTTAAAAAAAATTCAGTTGATAAGTTGTGAATATTTGAATTTCTTTAAAAACTAAAATATAACTAACAATTTATGAAGTTATAAATTTCTGTTTAAAAATTTTCAAATTGATAATTTGTGAATATTTAAATTTCCTTAAAAACTAAAATCTATGAAATTCTAAAATTTTTCACTAGTGTAAATTTTAGATGGTTGTTCATATTTTAGATTTTTAAAAGGTCTTTTTTAAATATTTAAAATCCATGTAGAACACGTGAGATGCTACATTTCTATTTAAAAAAAAAAAAAAAAAAAAAAAAGATAAAAAAAATAAAGAAAGAAGAGAAAAAATGAAAGAAAGAAAGTAAAATGATAAATTGTGAATATTTAAACTTCTTAAATTCTAAAATCTATGAAATTCTAAAAATTTTCACTAGTGTAAATCTTGTCAAATACCACACAGTAAGATTTGAATAATTTATGAAATTATTAATTTTTACTTTTAAAATGTAACATTCATAAAATTTCATATACTTGTTTAAAGTATAAAATTCGTGAAATACCATAGTAAAAACTAACAATTTATGAAGTTATAAACGTCTGTTTAAAAAAATTATTACTGTTATTGCCGAAACGTCAGTCGAGGCTCACTGTGGAGACGCGAAAAGTTTTTGGTTTCCGTCTGTCTGTCTGTCTGTTTGTTTGTTTATCTGTCTGTCTGTAATTGCCTATAATTGCCGTAAAAATCATCCTATTAGGTTAATTTTTGGTGGGTATGTTGGTGATGTAGCCGGAATGAGCTGCATAGATTTTAATTACATTGGGTTCATTTGTTCGAAAAATAGAGAACATTTCTTTTTAGGTCATCATGCTTTCCTATGGGAATACAGACGATTTTCAAACTTCATTTTTAACTGAAATGAAAATCGCCTATTTGAATAATGGATTTCAACGTAAAATTATTAATGCTAAATTTTCGATAGGGAGGTTTTAACTATATACAATATCTTTGAAAATTTGCTGTTACATTCATTAGAATTTAAAAGATATTGTTTAAATTATTGGAAAAAATTTTGTATCTGTTCGGGAAGTGTAAAACATTTTATTTTCCTATTTTTTACAAATTTTAAAATTCATTTCTTTTTACTTTCCTCTTTAATTTATCCGTTGTTTGGCAGCCCTATTTTAAAGAATATCAAACTAATAAAATTCAAGTCACTCGCACTATTTTGCTGCAATATTTTATTATCAAAATAAATTATTTTTATTTTCGAGTGACATAAATAAAGAATTTCTTTTAAAACAAGTTTTTTTTTTTTAATCTAAAATGTTATGAGAATAAGAAGTTCATAAGAATTTCAGAATATCATTGCATAAACCGTGTTTAATTTAACGTTTCTCATTTCTGAATCCTCCGAAGTATTTTATATGCCTATAAATATGTATGTAACATTTAAAAAAAAAAAAAAAAAAAAAAAAAAAGATTGGATTGTAAGATGCTAAATAATATGAAAAGTGAGATTAAAAAACAATGACTTTTAGAGCTGACGTTGAGGCTCCTGATCTGCAGATTTACTAGTTATTATTATTATCACAGGCCCGGGCAACGCCGGGGGGGTCAGCTAGTTAATTAATAACAGAAATCAATATTTCAGACGACTCATAATATTGAATATTCTCATTTTTAAAAGCATGACTTTAATAATATTGCCATTAAAATACTAAATATTAAAATATATGTATATATAAATGAACGACATTTTTAGGTGCGTTCGTAATTTTATAAATACATAGCACTTATTGTCGTCGCCTGGTCCGTCCGTCTGTTTGTCCGTCAGTCCGTCTGTCTGTCTGTCCGTCCGTCCGCATATAACAACGAAAAAACTACACAACCGAATGGGTTGAAATTTAAGATATATTATCGTTGCAGAATTTTGTCGAGACATTTCAAATTTTATGAAAATGGAATCCAAACTGTAGAATATATTAATAAAAACATTTATTAAAAAATTTGAATTTAAAAAAAAAATCGATGCTTCCTTGTTATAGGCGCTTCCGAGGTTAAACCGTCAAGCGACCGAGATACTTGACAGAAATGAATCGGCAGACGATACAATTCATTTCACGGAATTAAAAATCATCCAGATCTGAATATTTATATAACTAGCTATAGTACGAACGCACCTCGTTTGTCACATTTGACGTATAATTTCCAATTTGTTTAGAATCTAAACGTACGAGTATAAAATATTTTAATACTACAGTTATCCTTATGGATTAAATCAATTAGTTTATTAAAAAAGCACATGCCGTTTATTGAGATTTAACTAGTTATGATAATAAACTACAAAAATATTTGTCACATGTGTGTAAGGGGGTTCTCAAATGCCTGCTTAACAACGCGAAACTTTCTGACACAATGTTTGACTCATTTTTAAACACAAAAGCATAAAATGCGGAAAGGCCTGAGTATGGAAGCGATTTCGAATCGAAATGAGTTTTCCATTTTTTCGATACACAAAATACTGATCGAGATATACGCGATTCTGATCACGTGACGACACGTATTTTATGTTTCTCGCGTACCGCCGAGCCGGGAATTCAGTTCAAAATGCTGATTTTGACAGTATTTTTTGAAATATCTCCTGCCGTTACCAAAAAATGAAAAACGTGTTTCGATTACAAAGTTTCTGAACAAGAACACCTGCCCATTTCATGCGTTAAAGAAAAATAAAGAAGAATAAAGATAAAGAAAAATTAATTAAAAAATGTGTCATAAACTAGACAGTTTCGATTTGAGAACAGTAAGAGACTCAATAAGAATTTAATCAAACTTCAGATTCAGTTAGACCTTGATTTAAATAGACGCTGATTACGGTTTGGTGTAGATATCCCAACAGGTGGCGCTGCTAGGCTATTTTTTTTTTCATGATTTTCACGATAGCTCTAGCTCAAGAACGAATGCATAGAATTTCATCCAACTTCAGATTCTGTTAGACTTTGACATAAATAAATGCTGATTACGTTTTGGGTTGAATAGCCCAACAGGTGGCGCTGCTATGATATTTTTTTTCATGATTTTCCCGATAACTATATCAGAAGAAGTAATACACGTATGTTCTTGAAACTTCAGATTCTTTTAGACGTTGACATAAGTTGTTGTTGCTTATTTTTTGGTGTAAATCTCTCAACAGGTGGCGCAGCTATGCTGCATTTTTCATGATTTATGCAATTTTAGCGTAGGTCCTATCTGAAGAATTAATCCACGGAATTTAATAAAAATTGTATGCAAAACCTGTGTGCGATAGAAGAAAGCTTTGCAATTGGCACATCCGACGTTTAAATTAGATATCCGAAATATTGCCTGGTGCATTTTCACAAAAATCGGGACCCAGGAAAAAAAAAAAAAAAAAAAATCGGGACAACGGTTTTTAAATCGAGAAATAAAATACAGTAAACTTTTTTAATAAAATGTTATAAATCACAAGGGTTTTTTTTTTCTTTTTCTTTTTTCTCACTAGATTAATTTAGCATATGTTGGATTAACAGCACCATCTATCACCTTATATCTATAGGAATCGCTTATATACAATATAGCAATTATACAAGTTTTCAATACTTAATTAATTTAAAAGCAACTATTTAAAGATTCACACATTTTTATAATGAAACTTTCACGTTTTTACCGTCAAATCTTGACGGGGTACTGTCTAGTATTTATTTTAAGATTTAGGCCTTCTAATGTAAGATTTTTTTTATTGTAATTGTTTTTGCAAGTTTTTTTTTTTTTTTTTTAATATAAATTTAATTTTACAGTTCTTTTAAACTTTTTTTATCTGTCGAATTCGACTCGTTTTTCTTTAAAGACAATGATAATTTTTTTACGTTTCAATTTTGATTTCTATTAATTTAAATTTCCAGGTAAAAATCAGTTCCTTACCGTAAAACGTTCTCTTAAGGCTGTTCTCAAATCCAAAAGAGCTATTTTTCTGAATTCATTTTGTTCAGAAACGCATGAAATTGACAGGTGTGAAAAGTATTCAGAAATTATGTAATCGAAAGACGTTTTCCATTGTTTGGTGATGAAAGGAAATACTGTCAAAGTCGGCGTTTGGAACCGAATTCCTTACGCGGTGTCACGAGAAAAGGGAAAAACGCGTTATCACGTGACACGAATCGCTTATAACTCGATAAGTAATGTATTGATCAAAAAATGGAAAAACGCTAGTCGATTCCAAATCGCTTCCGTAGCCAATTTTGTGCCTTTGCGTTTAAAAAGGAATCAGAAAATGTGTCAGGAAGTGTCGTGTTGCTGAGCAGGTCGTTTGAGAATCACCTCAGAAGCAGAGTCACCATTATTTTTCTTTAACCTTCTCGCCGCCGCCGTTAGCTGATATATCCGTTCACTATGCTGTAGGTTTCATCACTGTATTAGAAGTATTGTTTAAATAAATATAATTTTACAGATCTAACGCAGTTTTAAAACCCTGAATAATGATTAATACTCTCAAAGGATATACGGAATTAAGTTTTTTTATATCAAGTTTAAACTAGTCGGGTGTGTCAATCCCAAAACTTTCTTCTATCTCACACAGGTTTCGCATACACCTAAAAGAATCAGCACCCATTTATAGCAAGGTCTAACTGAATATAAAGTTTTATTCAATTCCGTTCATTAGTTCTTGAGAAAAAATTATCGCTAAAATCGTGTCAATCCTGCAAAATGCAGCATATCAGCGCCGCCTGTTGGGAGATTTAGTCCAAAACCTAATCAACAACAACTTAGGTCAAGGTCTAACTGAATCTGAAGTTGGATGAAAATCCGTGCATTAGTTCTTGAGTTATAGTTATCGTGATAATAATGAAAAAAGTAGCATAGCAGCGCCACCTGTTGGGCTATTGACACCAAAACGTAAGCAATATCTATTTATGTCAAGTAGCCAGTGTTGAATTCAGGGGGTGGCCCGGGGAGGACATCTCCCCCCCGGAGCATTGTAATGTCCCCCCCCGGTAGATTTGAGATTATGCGCTTTTAATGGTTAAAAAGTACAATTTCCCCCCCGGAACTGTACAATGTTCCTCCCGGAGCCACAAAAATCCCTCCCAGAGAAAAGTGTCTGAATTAGCTCAAGTAGCTATCGTAAAAATAATGAAAAAAAGTGGTATAGTAACGCCACCTTTTGGGATATCTACACCAAAACGTAATCATCGTCTATTTATGTCAAGGTCTAACTGAATCTGAAGTTTGATGAAAATAAGTGCATTCGTTCTTGAGATAGAGCTATTGTGGAAATCGCGAAAACTGCAGTATAGCAGCGCCACCTGTTGGGCGATTTTCACCCAAAACTAATCAGCACCCATTTAAATCCGGGACTAACTGAATATAAAATTTTATTAAATCTCTTGCATTAGTTCTTGAGATAAAGCGCCCACAAAATTTTTGTCACAGACAGACATTTTCTGAAAACAGTCCAATCGTGTTCAGGACTTTCTAAAACGCATAAATCCGTCGAAAATCGGAAGTCGAACATTTTTATGAATCTTATACTTTCTTCTTGTAAAGATAAAAAAAGTAAAAATCATCATTTTTTTAGCAATTTTAAAAAATATTGCAGAGAAAACAACATTACAATTTTGCCCTTTTGCTTGGTGGTCAGAAAGAATGATAAAAAAAAAATATATATATTATTTCTTCCTGCTTTGGTTTATTTAATAAATATAATATAATATTATAATATTTCTTTCTTTAAAATATTCCTAATATTTTCTATTTATAAATTTCCATTTGCCCTTTTTCTTCATTAGATTATAAGTGTGTTGTGCTGTACATAAGAACATTATTTTAAGTTTCCTCGAGTCTGACCATCCTAAAACAAAAATAACGAAAAGAAAAACAACTGACTTGCCTACTAAATTCGTTACTCATCGCATATTAATCGCAACATTTGTTACTAAGACTCATTGCAACTTCTTTACATCATATCGAAATAGGGGAGAGGGTGTCATCCCTCGTTTTATTGTTAGAATGACCTTCACGTGACCGGAAGTCATCTCTTTCTCCCCCGTTCTCTCACTCCATCCTGTTTACGTTACGTTTGATAGTGGTCATTGATAAAAACTTTTTTACCGTTGCGTCATCACCAAGTTGTTGTTGTGGTCGTCCTAAAAGGGGGAAAAATAGGGGTGAGCGTTTTTGTAATCTGCGTAATGAAGTTGGAGAAGTGACCATTGATGACTCGCCACATCCGGTTTGTTAAAGCGTTTGCTCTTTAGGTGTAGAGTGATCGTTGTGTTTAATGAGCAAGGTATTTTTGCGTGGGAAGCTGGGAAGACATGAGACAATAAATGATTGGAGTAATATGCAAAAATCGTTAGTCTTGTGGTTTTGCGTGTATAGTTGCATATCGATTGAATGAAAGACGTAGTGTTTCATTCATATCTTTGGAATGGATTTACTAAGTTTCGTTATCCATGAGAAAGTTATTTGTGTGGGCATGCATGAATGAGGCACTTAACCCATTTTCGGCCAAAGGTGCGTAAACGCACCATTTCAATAAATATATTTTTATTAACACTGTGACGTATATTTTTCACTAATTTTATTTTTCTGCTATTTTTAAGGGTTCTGGAGACGTCTATAAAATACTAGTAATTCAATTGAAGTAATCACTTTCTGTTGAAAAATTTTCAAAATACGCTGTTTTTTTTTTTTTTTTGAAACGGTTATTGACAAATTCGACTTTTTGAAAATGTATAATTATTCCACTTGAGATGAATCATATGTTTTTATAATGGAGTAAAGTTGCAACTTCTGTAAATAAAATAAAAATAAAACAAATGCCATAAGAAAACTTAAAAATTTTTATTTAAATTTAATGGTAAATTATTAATGGTAAATTAATAATGGTAACGTCAAATTACATGAAATATTATTTTTCATGCACGAAACTTTTTTGGTGTCTTAATGAATGTAATTTAAGCAAATTTCAATGAAAATAATACCACATTTTATAACATTTCTATGCTTGGCCTAAAATGGGTTAATCTTAATTATACTTGCGGTAATATCAAGTGGGAAAGGGGTTATTTTGTTTATTCTTAAAATGTAAGTGGACTTTATATTTGGACCTTAATACTCTGAATAATAGATTAGACTACTCACATGTTCAGAGCATTCTAGAATTTATCGGAATGGTCCTGTGAGTTTAGCTAAGATTGCTTGTAAATTAAGAAACATTAATTTAACTAATTTTATTATCTGGACTTTAGGCATCAAACTTACGTGGCATCGTCACATAAGTTTCGTTATCCATGAGAAAGTTATTTGTGTGGGAAGGCATGATCATGAATCACTTAATTAAGAGGTTGTCACGTGTTTCGCTATCCTTCTGGAGAACTTTCGGTACATAAATAAATAAAATATCTATCGATTAAGATCTATCTATAGATCTTATAGATTAATAGATAGATTATTAAGTTACGTTATCAACATAGTCAGAAGAAAGCTATTTGTGTGGGAAGGGATGAAGCATTTAATGAAAAGGTTATCATGTCTCGCGTGTTCCGCTGTCCTTCCAGAGAATTTGCGGTTTAGAGCATTTATTTTCCAATGCTTTTATGATATTATCATGAGGTATCTTTACAGGGGCTTTCAGTTATCTAAAAACAGCTTAAATTCGGAATGAGGACAAAATATTTTTTATAGGAATTTTTTTTTAAAGAAATATTTAAGATGAAGAGATATTTAAAGTATTATAATATCAAACAGCAAAAGAAAATTTAATTTAACCTGAGTTTCATGAGTAATTTTATAAATGCAGGAAAATTTCCAAATATACTCCCAAAAACAGGGTCGCAGTGTCCTATATATTTTTTTAATAATTCCCACCACTATTTTCAAACTATAATATTCACAATATCTTTCTATTGCACATTTTAAAGAAATCTAGCATGAAATTTATAGTTTGAAAATAGTGGGTATCAAATATATAAAAAAAAATATAGGACGCTGCGACCCCTGCCAAAAAGCTTTTTTAACTACTTTTTTGGTTTGAGGACCCTGAAAAGATCCTGGATCTTGGGCCCTGGACAATCTTAATCGGGCTCTGTTCGTTCTTGAAGCATAGACTTGAGATAAGTTTATTTCATCTCGATGTCTTGAAGTAGTCAAAATTCGTAGTCTTGTGGTTTTACGTTTTTTGAATGCGCGTATGTAGTTGCAATAAATCATGTGTCGATTGAATGAAAGACGTAGTAATTTCATTCATCATATCTTTGGACTAGATTTACTAAGTTTCGTTATCCATGAGAAGGTTATTTGTGTGGGCAGACATGAATCATTTAATTAAGAGGTTATCGCGTCTTACGCGCTTATTCGCTATCCTTCTGCAGAACTTTTGGTGTATAAAGAAATAAAATTGGCGGTTTAGAGCATTTATTTTTCAATTCTCTTAAGATATCATCATGAGTTATCTTTATAGGGTGATGGATATCTTATTTTTTTTTTCCTTTTTTAGGTAGATTTCGTAAGAAATATTACCTATTACATTCAACCCCTAAGTTAGAATTTTTGAAAAATTTTTGCAGATCTACGCCAATCATGACTTCTAGAACACAAAACCACCCCCAGTTCAAAACTTTATATCTATCTATCTATGTCACTTTTTTATGAACACGATAACTTCCATAATTCTGCACAAATCTCTTCCAAACGGATACATAAAATCTCGGTCAAGTTCGTGAATGGGCAAAATCGAACCGGGGGGGGGGAGGGGGGGTTTGTGAAAACGAAAAAAAAACATAACATCTTAATTATGATACGTATCGAATCCGTTTAAAGTTATTATTACTTCTAGGAAAAGGGCCGAATATGTATATAAGACACAATTTGGATATCATTAAAATTGGCCCCAAGGGGGAAGGGGGAGGAAGTGGGGTTTTAGAAGAAAAAAATTCAATTCACAAGATATCAAATCGCTTAAATTTATTATAAATCCTCTTAATATTATCTAAAACTTTTATATTGACAATTTTTTTATAGGATCAACCCTTATCGCAAACAAAAAAATAAAAATAAATAAAATCCCTGCCGGCTCCTCCTGCAAACAAGTTGGATTTCGAAGTGGGCGGTCCCAACTGCTGCATCATGGCAAAAAGGTCATTTCTTCCGCAATTTCCAACAAACAGGCGCCCTACGGTCTGTGTCTTCGAAATCTACCTGTGCCTGTAGGAGCCGACAGGGATTATTTTTACTCAAGATTGTTTAGAAGTATTTACTATGTTGTAGTATGAAAGAGAAACATGACATGCTGTTCAGTGCAGTAGATCAAGACAGGCTATAAAATGATGGTGAGGCTGATGCAATGCATCCCAAGCTGTTAGAAATTAAAATACTATAACTTCATTCATTTAACAAAATTATTTTAACTGGTAAATAAATCACACGAGCTGTAATTTCCCAACTCAGTTAAAAACTGCCCAGTCCAATATTTGAACTTAGGAAGTTGTGGATTGGATTTGAGAACTCCCTTAAGCTGCCAACTATGAGCTATCCTGAAGAAATCTGGGGAACACAATTCACTCAGATAACCTTCTGACAGGGACCTCATACATGTGTCTGAGTGAGTTGTGTCCGCCAGATTTGTGTAGGACTACTCAGTTGGCCGAGCATTGGCAGCTTAAGCCAAAGGCCCTGGGTTCGAATCCTGAATGGACCTTTTTCACATAGTTGGAAAATTACACAACTCGTCTAAAAGACTGTGGTAATCTATATATCCCAACGAAATGAAAATACTTTTATTTTTATCTTTAAAAGAATGGGGCCTAGCAAAACTTGTTCCCTTCACACGTACTCTGTCCTTTCACTGACACACTATAGTGTGGAGCAACTGGTGTTGAGAGGTGTCCCGCGTTTAATGAGTAAAGTATTTGTCTGGGAAGACATGAGACATTGAATGATTGAAGTAAAGTAATATGCAAAAACCGTTAGTCTTGTGGTTTTGCGTGTATAGTAGTGTTGCATATCGATTGAATGAAAGATGTAGTATATTTCATTCATATATTTGGAATGGATTTCCTAAGTATTTGTGGTAATAGGCTACTTCACTCACGCAAAAACGCCCGTTCGCTAATGTTAACCCTATGGAGAAAATATTTTACGATATCTTATTCGCATTTCGATATTTTTAAATGATTTTTTATTTTGGTACTTACGTATTATCCGTGCCAGGAGATTGATCACCAAAAATGGTTGCCAAGTACCAATCTTGTTTATCGCTGCCAATTATGTTTTCAAACGCAGTAATTTAACATTATCAAGTAAAATTGTTAAAAATGGTAATTAATATAAAATAAATAAAATGTAATATATGTTTATTAAATTTATAACATTGTCAAAATAGTAAGTAACATTATTTTAGTAAAATTAATAAATGGTAAATAGCATAGTAAATAAGAAAGAATAATATTATAGATTATTCCCAGGCATATACCATGTAGAAAGAAAAAAATATATAAGGATTACTATAATTAGTAATATTGGCTCCATGCCTGGCGCAGTTGGCTTAAAACTGGCACGGATAATACGTAAGTACCATTATTTTTATAGGTTATTTTAATGACGATACTTTACTTTCGGAATCGGTTTCAAAAGTAAAAGTATCCTCAAAAAAAAAAAAAAAAAAAAAAAAAAAAAAAACTGCAACCAAAATCAAAAAAGTACAAAAGGGCCTGCATAGAGATCGACCTCAGCTATCCAATGCAAATAAAATCATCTAAAAATAATGAAATGCGAACAACATATCTTAAAATATTTCCCTCATAGAATTAAGTAAGGTATTTAAGGGAGTCTACTGTATATGAATCTAGATAATATCCACTTTTTTTTGGCGCAATTTTATTTTATTTTATTTTATTTTATTTCTCCGTCACTCGCAAAAATTTCCTTGGCGCCTACTCGTCGCCGTGACTCAGCCAAAAAAGCGAGTCATCCACTTCGCTTCCGTTCCAATAACCCCTCGCAAAAGATTATGAATGAAATTTCGGCAAAGCAGCCTTCTTGATTAATAGATGCGAACAGAGAATTTCGAGAGTAGGTGTTTCATTCAACGACTCCGAAACGATTGTTGCTTTGCCCCCCCCCCTCCCCCCTCGCACGAAATCGCTCGCATACCTATCTTATGCCAGTGGAAAAAGAAACGCCGTGGGAGGGTGTACGTATATACACATACAACTTGATAAAGAGATGCAGATAAAACGCACACTTCAAGGTGAAGTGAGCGAAGTGGACGAAAAAAGCGATTGAATAAATGACGGTTTCCGTTTTTGCGGTTATGCTTGTTTTTTTTTTTTATTTATTTATTTTTTTTTAATTTTTTTAAGTGCAAGTGTATCCAACGTGCATCGTCTCGGGTATTTAGTAAAGGATATTCGCAATTTTTTTAAAAACAAGAACGAAAAATCATGCGTCAAGCATAGATTTTGTAACAGTTTCCGACAATTCTAAATACATTTAGAAATCTGCCGTTTATCGTTGCCGAAACGTCAGTTGAGGCTCTGTGGAGACGCGAAAAGTTTTTGGTTTCCGTCTGTTTGTCTGTCTGTCTGTCTGTTCCGCGATAACTGCCATAAAAAGAGCCCGATTAGGGTGATTTTGGTGAGTATGTTGGTGAGGTACCCGGAATGAGCTGTATAGTTTTTAGATACATCGGGTTCATTCGTTCGGAAAATATAGAACATTTCGTTTTAGGTCATCATGCTTTCCTATGGGAATGCAGACGATTTTCATATTTCACTTTTAACTGAAATGAAAATCGCCTATTTGAATAATGGATTTAAACGTAAAATTACTGCTGCTAATTTTTTTTATATGGAGGTTTTAAATATATTCAATAGCTTTAAAAATTTGCCGATACATTTATTAGAATTTAGAAATTAATTGTTTAAATTATTGGAACATTTTTTGCATCTGTTCGTTGAAATATAAAACAATTTATTTTCATATTTTTTACAAATTTTAAAATGAATTTCTTTTTACTTTGTTCTTTAATTTATGAGTTGCTTAGCAACCCTATTTCAAAGAACATCAAAATAAAAAAAATAAAAATAGCAAGTAATTCTCACTTGCTGCAATATTTTATTAGCAAAATAAATTATTTTCGGGAGATTTTAATATTCTACTCACATAAATGAGAATTTATTTTGATACAAGTTTATTTTTTTATCTAAAAAGTTACATGAATAAGAATTACAGAATATCATTGCATAAATCCTGTTTAAATTAACGTTTCTCATTTCTGAGACCTCCAAAGTATGGTATATGCCTATAAATACATGTAATATAAAAAAAAAAAAGATTGCGGATTGTAAGATGCTAAATAATATGAAAAGTGAGATTAAAAAGCAATGACTTTCAGAGCTGATGTTGAGGCTCCTGATCTGCAGACTTACTAGTTATTATCTTTGCAGGTATGATGTTCACGTGCAAAATCGAAAAATCTGGAATTTACAAAATTCCCATTACGTTAGTAAATAATGTTAAGAAAGTCTACATTGACATGACGAAACGAAAATTTTCTGAAAGAATTAAGGAGAATACTGCTCTTACTCGTTTCTATCTAAGATCAGGCATCTCAAACTCGTTTACCGCCGCGGGCCAAATGATGCATTATATACAAAGCCGCGGGCCATATATAATATTATTAACACTGCATAGAATAAAATTGGTACGTACAAAACACAGCCATGTGAAGGATCTACTCACTCAAAGTTCCTAAGTTATTATTATACAACATAGTTTATTTATCTTACTTTTCGAAAAAAAAATACTCAAAATTACTTTTTATCAACCAAATCTATAAAATTTAATTGAATTTTCGGTACTTCTCTATTATCCCGTCGACCACTTTTCATAAGAAAAAACTATCGCCAAACTGTAAGATGAAACGCCAAAAATGCAGTCCCATTGACTGGATGTCAGAAGCATTCTACGTGTTTGTTATGTCATCGAGTGCTTTTTAATTCGACATTTGCGTGTATTTTTCATTCTGTTTGACTGATTTATGAGTTATTTCATTCATTAAATTAACAATGGTGTCCTTAAATTCTTATATTTCATTTATTTTGATATTCCAATGGCAACGTTCTCCTGTTTATTTGTCATTACAGTTTGGCGATAGTTTTTTGTTATGAAAAGGGGTCGACGGGATGATAGAGAAGTACCAAATTTTCTAAATTGAATTTATTTTAAAAATTGATTGCACACGCTGGTCTGTTAATCTTGATCTAGCAAATGCGTAGCTGTCAATCTTTCGTGTTTTCTTCAAGTAACAAAAAAAAAAAAAAAATCTATTTTGAATCAGGAAATTTGTTTAATAAAATGCGTCGTATACTTATTTAATTTCATTTATTAAATACATTTTCTGGTTTAAATTGTATTTAGTTGACTTGAAAAATAACAAAATATTGGCAGCTACGCGAAGATGTCTTATAAAAGTGCTCACGCAACATAGCTAAAATATGTCTTAATAGCATACTATACTTTTAAAAAATCAGCCGATTGATATTTAATTACAGAAATTTGTAAACCACATATCCATTTTTGCTCTAATGTGGAATCGCACTGAAATTTGATTAACTGCAGTAATAAATTCTGAAGCATAATTTCAACATCAATCATTAGAGGTGAAGTAAATAGATTACTCTGATTTTCATATTTCTTGAAATTCAAAAAATTTGCTTTTGAATTTATTTTTAGTACATTCTAAAAATTCCCACTTCGATAATTTTTGCAATAATGCCTGGCAACATTTAAATGAAATACATTTTCTTTTTGAAAATTGTTTTATCAAACTAATATAAATTCTATTTTAAAACATACTACTAATTAAAAAGATAGCGTTATAAAATTTACCTTTAAGTTGAAGTTTACTCAGATGCTTTGTAATTTGAAATGAAAACACCGAGTAGTTTGTCTATTGGTGGTCTTTGAATAATTCCCATTCCTAATTTGTCGATTTAAAATGAAAATTGTAACTTTGTTTAACAGTTCGAAATTCACAGTTAAATCTTTATGGTTTACAGCCGTCAAATATCTGAATAAGAAATTATTTATCGTCAGTTATTTCCAAGATATTTTCTAGATTGACGATGATCAAGCAGTGTGTAGAAATATAATGTAAGTTTATAAGCAGTATAAGTTTTAAAACACATATCCGGCTTTAATGTATCTATCCTCTATTTATAAATCTTTCTAGCAATGGTACTTATTCTTATAGTATTTTCAAATTTCTTTAACTGTTCTAGACATCATTTCTTCAATTTCGTAATGAACGATTTCGACTCGCGAGACATTTAATGTAATAGACAATAATTAGTTTTTTTTTTTTTTTTTTTTTTTTTTAAGAAAATGTATTTTCTCCAATAGGCTTGGTGAAAGCACTCTGATTCTCTATTAAGAGGTATCAGTTACAATTGTGACAGTTTATCTTTGAGGTGTTTAGCCAGATTTTTGTGAGTTTACTATAAACTTTGTGCTGTAGCTTCGCTTAATATTACATTCTTTCCAAACTCCAACAGTGTCTACATACCAAAATACAATTTTAGTTCTTCTTTGTGTAGAACAGTATTGCAAATCACCTTTAAAAAATCTGCGATGTTCTTATTTAGTTTATCATATTTATTCATAATGACAAAGAGCTTTAACACACACACACACACACACACACACACACACACAGACACACACACACATATATATATATATATATATATATATATATGTAAGAAGATGATATGTAAATAGTCGCTTTACTGTAATTATATGAACAAATAATCGATGAACAACAAAATACGAACTTTAATTTCAACTAATACACTTTTGGTAAAAACTATACAATAAATTTACCTTACAATAATTCAACTAGGCCTAAATAGTGCCTTTACCGGCTATATTCATTTTATATCTTGCTTCATAACAAAAATTAGAAGACTGGCTCTTTGCCAAAACTCGCGATCCGCAAAGTATTTACAGCTCACGCATTTAAATCATGGATAATAGCACTAGAGTGTCAGTTCATTTGATGATCATTTACATGAAGTGTTCAAACTGGAATCCTACATATATATATTATAAATCCTGAAATGTATGAGAGTATGGCAATAAAATGTGTGTATCAAAGGAAAATGAATGAAAGGAAAGAAAGATCATGCAGGATTCCAGAAATATCCCACACAATTACTAACTTAAGGGGGTGCGGGGGCGGGACACAAAAATCATCAAATTTTTGAAAAATATTTTATTGTATTAAAAAATTCTCTGTTTTTATCCGTTTAAAATGACGTTTAAACCATGTTTCTATCTTAAATAGAACAGGATATATTATTTTTTTGTTTTAAAAGTCGAGCTTTCAAGTAGTGATTGCCATGGAAACGTTTTCGCGTTTTTCTGCATGATAGATTCTTTTAAGCATTCTCGTCTTTAAATCGTTATAAGTCAAAAACAGTTAAAGATAAATGGTTCAAACTTGGAACATGTCTTTTTCAGTTATTTTACTTTAATTTGGATTCAGCAAATTTGAAAAAAATATTTACTTTTAAAAATAGGTTTTTTTTTTAAAGTTACATCATTTTTTTAAAAAAGTTTTTATTTAAATATTTTTTAATTAATATATTTTTAAATGCTGAATCAAAATTAAAATTTATATATTTTTGTTTATTTAAATGAAAAGAAAAATGAAATTCTAAAAATAATATTTCTAGTTATAACGATTTTAAATTACCCCACTTTTGTAATAAATTTTAAATTGCTTTTTCTCTTTAAGTTATGAGAAGTTTTATCATGTGATTTTGTTTACAGATAATATGGTTAAACATCACAAAAAATTTCAAAATTTTAACTCAATAAATATTTTTTTTTTTTAATGTGTCCCAGACAAGCAAGGAAAATAATTAAAGAGCGACACAATCCAAAATACTTATGTTCGACCAAAGCCCAAGTGAAGAAACTGGATGACACATTCGGAGTTTATGTGTCAAGCAGAAAAGTAATAAATTGTGTCACTTTCAAAGCGACTCATTAAAAGCTATTTAATTTTAAATTTTGATTTTTTAAAACTTCTATCTGTTCTCAATTAACGCCGAATTTTATTAATTTTGCAGTACATTTCTTAGTATTAAAAAAATACATCATATTATTTTGTAAAGTGGTTGTCGGATTCCTCTTCTCCCTCCACACAACTTCGAAGTATAATCCGGTCTTTTGATATGCTGCCACCGCCGATATGAATACGTGATATCGGACACGTTACGTGATGTATATTAAAAAAAACCTAACTCTTTCAATTAAACTTAAACTAACACTTTATTTACAGTATTTACACTTAAACTCGGATGGAACTTATCCGGTTCAACATTAAATCAAAAAAAATTACAGAAAACTACTTTCTGTGTATCGTTAGGCTACGTTAATTCACTCAGAACCGAGATTTCTATTAATCTCACACCCGCTATATCTCTTCCTTTCGAGAGATCTCCCTCCACACGGATCTCAGAGCGCAATCTCTGACCGACCTTCCTCCTTCGCTCCTACGTTCAAAAACTAACTTCACTCTCTCGTCATCCACCAGAGAACCCCCTCCCTCTACGGGGCTCGTAGCCTGTTCCAAAGGGTTTCTTGACAACACTTAATCCCCTCTTGCTGGGTCTGTCCTCCTAAATAATGGGAAACATCTGTCTTATCTATGAAAGACAACATCACAAAGGCTTCTTCCATTATATTCACGTCGCTCCCCACCGGATTAAGATTTTTCTTAAGAAAGCCTTCAACAGTACACAACAGATATATATACAATAAGGTAATCCCTTAAGAATAGCTTTTAAAGTTTTGCAGCTGCCAGGGGAACCTGACAGTGGTGTAAAATCGAAGAGAGATATTAAGCATTAGTTCCGACATAAAACAAATAAAATTATAAGTAAACCAATTAAACAGATTTACGTATCTTTAATTTTCAGAATCAAGATCCCACGTTTTGCTACGTTCCGAGTGGTTATCTGTATATCCACAAATTTTCTTTGAGATAAAATGTAAAATTGGGTTATATCTGTCTATGTACATCACTGCTGCCAAATGAGCGCGATTTTATTTAATGCAGAATACTACGACTTCCTGAAGAGAAATATTTCCCTTATAGACCGGGAGGCGACAGCACAGACAATCACCTCATCGAGTTCTCGGCTGAAATTCCAGAATGAGTTAAAAGTCGATTCGCATATCAAAACGCAATCGGTCTGCCAAGTCATCATATCTTGGTGGAAAACACCCGAAATCCCGATTTTAACGGTTGGCTCGTACGTTTACCATTATGTGTTCCTGCTCCCAGTCATCCATGTTTTCATACCTTTGGGTGCAGGAAAACACAATGGTAAACCTACGAGCCAACCGCTAAAATCGGGTTTTCGGGTGTTTTCCACCAAGATATGATGACTTGGCAGACCGATTGCGTTTTGATATGCGAATCGACTTTTAACTCATTCTGGAATTTCAGCCGTGAACTCGATGAGGTGATTGTCTGTACTGCCGCCTCCCGGTCTATTATTTAATGAAAGAATAAATAGACAAAAATTACTATTCAAAAATAGTGGTAGCATTTTGAATTAAATAAAAGCCCTCCAAACTGGTAAAAATTATATAACATATCTTTCTTATGTTTGCCATCTTTAAGGTCTTTGCAAGCATCACTGCAAATATTTATACACTTTTCAGAACACTTTTTAGAACACTTATTTTGTCCCCTTGTTTAGCACACTTTTTGGAACAGTTTTAGAACACTTCTCAGACTTTCTAGCACACTTTTTGAACACTTTTGGGAACACGTTTGAGAACACATTTTTGTCCCCTTTTTCAGCACACTTTGTAGCGCACTTTTTGGAACACTTTTCAGAACACTTTTGAGAACACTTAATTTGTTCAGCACACATTTTGAACACTTTTGGGAACACATTTGAGAACACTTTTCGGAACACATTTTGTCCCCTTTTTCAGCACACTTTGTAGCGCACTTTTTGGAACACTTTTCAGAACACCTTTGAGAACACTTAATTTGTTCAGCACACATTTTGAACACTTTTGGGAACACATTTGAGAACACTTTTGGGAACACATTTGAGAACACTTTTGGGAACACATTTGAGAACACTTTTCGGAACACATCTTCCGTATTTTATAGAAATTTTTATGTCGTTAAAATAAAATTTATAGGACCAAAAAAAAAAAAAAAAAAAAGGTACTTCGCGAGGACAACCTTATAAGGGACAGATACATTTCGGCATATTTTTTTTTCATTTCGGAGTGAGTTTATAGAATTTGCCCAACCCTACCGAAGATCGGAATCGAACGCATAACGTCCGGTGTACTAACCCGATGAACTAGACCCCGACGCTATGACCCGTCGAGGTTTTCGCTCAAATGCTGTAACTTATTTGAATCGCTTTTTATGATGCAAAGATGACTTGAGATTTCATCTGTAGATGGATTTTTCCAATGTTTTTAATATTTTCTTTTCATAATTTTCAATAATTTACTGTATTATTTGGTGTGCCTTATAACAGATAAATTTTAATTTATTATGTATTATATGCATAAAAAAATTGTATTAAGAGTAATAATTGCTTCTTTTTGCAACAGAACTAACTAGTGTTGAATTCAGACATTTTTCTCCGGGAGGGATTTCTGCTGGGGGGGGGGGGGGGGGTATTGCACTTTTTTATAATTAAAAGTATAAAATCTTCCGGGGGGAGGATATTTTAATTTTCCTGGTGATAATGTCCCCTCTGGGCCACCCCCAGAATTCAACAGCGGTACCAATATTTTCTTTTTTCGAACGTATACTTTTTTTAAATTATTTGCCTGATTATGTATTTATCAATTCCAATAAAAACATCAATTATCTTAATCAGACTTATTTATTACATGCTATTGAAATATTTTTTTTTAATCTCTTATTTAAAAAAACTTACGCAAATAAACGATTTTATAATAAATTAAATTATTATATTTCAGCTATGCTGAGAGCTTTTGCGTACGGTTCTGTTAAACATTATATTTTTAACATTACATTAAAAATAATAATAATAATAATAAAAATAAAAATAATTAATGACTTTGGGATAGGTAAGTTTAAATATGGACTAACTGATTTATTTTAAATTAAATTAGTTTAATTTATAAAAATATGAACTAACGAAATAAATTAAAAACGTTATAAAATTAGAAACTTGATTTTTATAAAAGTAAAGAAAAAACATCAACTAATTTTATAAATTTAAGGAAAAAATTGTAAACTTTGTAAAATTATAAATTATAAAATAATAAATTTTAGCGTAATTCATAAATTTGTAAGCCAAAACAGTTTAGTTTAATACCAATTTGCATAGCTATAATTTGCAGAGATATTATGTTATGAAACCTTTAAATAACACAATATTGCTTCACATTAATTAAAAAAGATAAATTAAAAAAAAAAAATAGTGAAACAAAATCATAAATTTGAAGTACTATAAAAAAAAAATAAGTAAATTTAAAAAATAAGTAGATTAGATTTTTTTTTTTTTTTTTTTTTTTTTTTTTTTTGTAATTTATAAAAATAAAATAAATTTCTAAATATTTCATTAAAAAATATAAATATTACTATTATTTTCACAATAAATTGACATGGCCTCGATTAGAATTAGCCAGCTGGTCGAGCCGGGCCAGGCCTGTATCCTAGAAGAACTCTAGTAAATATAACAATCTTAATTCGCATTTCAAAAAAAGTGATTTCTGTACTCAACCTTTAAACGTCATTTACGGAAATTGTACTGTTTTGAAAGAAATACGGAAAAAATCCATTAAAATTACGGAAAACTTTCTGCATATTTACGGATGTGAAGTCTCTTTAACGGAACTAATATCATTTACGGAAATTGTACTGAAATTTTGGAAAAATGAAACTTCTACGTAAAATTTTACGGAAAATCTCTTGTATTTTCACAGATTTTTTTTAGAATGTATATCGTTCAAACGACAATCACTATACCGGTTCAATTGGTTGGTTGATTATTTGTTACGGCAAATTATCTGCGCCAGGGATATAGAACGGTGGGAGGGGGGAGGGTGCCTTCCATGACGGACCTTTCTAAGTGATCCTAACCCGTATTTACGCAAGGTTCGAAGAAAACCACGGAAAACTCCGAACGGTTAGGTCGACGGGCGCGACAGTGGTTTGAATCCAGCACCTCCCGTCTACCAGCTTTGAAAGCAGAACTTCTCAGCCACTGGTGGAGCCACTATAATAGGACCCTTAATATAACGAGCTCATGTGCGCTGTAAAATAAATTTTAAAGTTTAACTTACCCAAGTAATAAAAATAATGATCTTGAAATCCGCATTGATTGCGATCAAGGCTTCTTAGTAACAAAGTAGGTTGTAACAAAGCGTCGTTGTAACAAAGAAAGAGATGATTTAACAAGTGCGTCCAAATCTGTTCTCAAATGTGTTCCCAAATGTGTTCCAAATCTGTTCCCAAATGTGTTCCAAATCTGTTCTCAAATGCGTTCCCAAATGTGTTCCAAATCTGTTCTCAAATGTGTTCCGAATCTGTTCTCAAATGTGTTCCCAATCTGTTCTCAAATGTGTTCCCAATCTGTTCTCAAATGTGTTCCGAGTTTAGATTTAACGAATATCCTGAGCAGAACACTTTCGGTACACTTTTCGGAACACTTTCTTTATAGCGGAACACATTCGGAACACATTTCAGTACACATTGAGGTAACTGGAACACATTTTTTGAATCAAAGTGTTCCAAATGTGTTCCCAATGTGTGCTGGGAATTTGCAGTGTGTTCGTGTAAAGTATTTTCAGCATGCGTTTTCTAACAACTAAATTAAATACAGGTAAAGTGCCAAAGGCTTCGCGGGCCACAGATAAGTCGTCGGCTGGCCAGTCGTGGCCACGTGTTTGACATGCCTGATCTAGATAATGAAGGCTGTTGTGGTTAATTTTAATGAGGCGAAAATCCTCGTCCTATGTAATAACCCATTTGAAAGCATGATCAGAGAATGAGTCGAAATTATTGCACCTGAACGATAATTTATCATACCTGCAACGATAATTTATCTTTTAATATCCCTAAAATTTGGCACACTATGTTAAAAAATTCCTGATTTTCATATTTTTGAAGTTTTTCATTTTCCTTGAACTTGTCTGAACGTTTGCTTAACCCGTTTCCCCGTTCATAGATGACAGCATGTAATATTCTTCGATCGAACTTTAAATTATTTTTAAACTTTTGTTCCGTTTTAACATTTTTGTTGTATTCACTAGATGGCGCCACTACATCCTTCCAATCATGTTATTGGCCGAAATTCAATTCTTTGTCTCTCATACTTTGTGTTTTCATCTCTAGACCTTTGGTTCGCTTTAACTTTACATCCTGAAGACAGATGCAGGTCGAAACGGTTATTATTTTATGTATATATAATCATAATTAAATTTTACAAGTTCATATAATTGTTCTCCTTTTTTTGTACCATTAAGTAATTTTTCTATCTATATATATACTAAGTTTTATGTTACTATGTTAAAAAATAAAATAAAAAATTGGACTTATTTTTTAAACGATGTTCTTTGTATAGTATCATTGAAGTTGAAACAATGAAAATGATTTTAAAACATAAACAGGGAGTTCACTGCACAATAGGTTCAGACCTCCAGTCTAGAATCAAAACCCGTTCGTGACGGTATCGTGGGTGTGTGAACATAACCTTCACTCAAATAACAGCATTTCTGTGTTTACACTCACCCCCTCTCACCTTTTATCACCATCATCCACCCCCCTCCCCCATTCGATTGTATTTTGGCAAACAGAGTGCGTTTTTCACGATACGCAAAAGATAACAACGTTTGGCCTCTCTTTTTTATAAAAATGCAGACGGTCAAAAAACAACTGCCATGAAAATGCAGTTTATTAGCTTCCGACAAATGAGCATTGTATCATAGACAGTAAATGCTTTTAGGTAGATTTCGAAAGAAATACTACCTATTACATTCTCCCCTAAGTTGGAATTTTTGAAAAAATTTTGCACATCTACGCCGATCCTGACTCCCAGAACACAAAAACACACCCACTTCAAAACTTTATATCTATCTATCTATATCACTTTTTTATGAACACGATAACTCCCATAATTTTGCACAGATCTTTTCCAAATTGATACAGAAAAAGGGCCGAAAATTTAGGTAGGACAGATTTTTGATATCATTAAAAATGGCCCCAAGGGGGGGGGAGAAAGGGGGTGTTTTAGAAGAAAAAAATTTATATCTTCGTCCATTCCCAAGATATCCAATCCGCTTAAATTTATTGTAAATCTCCTTAAAATTATCTAGAACTTTTATATTGACAAGTTTTTTATAGGACCAACTCTTATGGCAAAAAAAAAAAAATAATAAAAATAAAAACAAATGATCCCTGCTGGCTCCGCCTACAAGCAGACGGGAAAACAGGAAAAAACCCATAACTTCTTAATTTTTATACATATCGAATCCGTTTAAAGTTATTATTACTTCTAGGAAAACGGCCAAAAATTTATGTATGACAGATTTTTGATTTCGTTAAAAATGTCCCCAAGGAGGGGGGGGGGATAGGGGTTTCAGAAGAAACAAATTCATAACTTCGTCCATTCCCAAGATATCCAATCCGCTTAAATTTATTGTAAATCTCCTTAAAAGTATCTAGAACTTTTATATTGACAAGTTTTTTATAGGACCAACTTTTACTGTAAAAAAAAAAAAAATAAATAAAAACAAAAAAATCCCTGCTGGCTGCACCTACAGGCAGAGGTATATTTCGAAGTGGGTGGTCCCAACTAGCACATCATGGCAAATGGTTCTTTCTTCTGCAATTCCCAATAAACAGGTGCCCACGGTCTGCGTTTTCGAAATCTACCTGTGCCTGTATACCAAGCCGTCAGGGATTTTTTATAATATCGCTTAACTAGGTATTAAGGTGGCTCTCAAATTCCCTGCTCAACAGCGCGAAACTTTCTGACTCATTTTTAAAAGTAAAAACACAATATAGGCAGGCCTGGCTATGAAAGCAATTTGGAATCGAATAGCGTATTCCATTTTTTGATAAATGAATCTCTTATCGAGTTACAAGCGATTCGTGTGATGTGACGTCACCTTTTCCCCTTTCTCGCGCTGATACGTCCAGAATTTGGTTCAAACCGCTCACTTTGGTAGTATTTTTTGAAAGATCTGCATTTACCAAAAAATGGAAAACGTCATTCGATGACATATTTTCTGAATAACAGGAAGAACACTTGTCAATTTCATGCGTTGCCGAACAAAAATGAGTTGTGAACAGAAATGTGTCAGAAAGTAATCTTTTTGGACTTGAGAGCAGTTTTAAAGCACTTATCATATCGTACGACCAGTTTTTGTATTCCATCGTCATAGAAATCTGCCACCTGCTGTACCTACGGCTCCTATAAGGGGAGCTGACGCATATCCATTCTGTTGCCCAAAATAACCGCCATATTGCAACCTAGCTCAGCATTAGGAAACTGCCTGAACAGGTGTTTGCCGTCCCTGTTACTGTCACTCGCCGTCCACTAGTACGGTAAGCTAACTGGTTTTAGCTTGGGTTTTGGTCCGCTGGGTTATTACATGGCGTATGATTCAGCCTGTATTATAGGAGCTCTAGCTGTACCAACCTCTGTATCACCACCTTTTGACATCGGCATCGTCGTTGTAGTGCTGGCCGCCAACGTGCTAGTGGTAGTCAGTCCCTTGGTGCTAAATAAGGGCTATACGGAGGGTTATGAAGTTATTCCAAACCATGTGATGCGATGACATCATGGATTCGATGAGCCAGCCATGTGTGGACGAAAATGATCATGAAGCAAAACGATCCCTCTACTGAGCATGCCACAACTTTTGTTTTGGATTGCTCTAAGGCTCCTATAAGGGCAGCTGACGCATATCCATCTTGTTGCCTAAAATAACCGCCATGTTGCAGCCCGGTTAAGGATTAGTTTACCGCCAGAGCAGGAGTTTACCGTCCCTCTCACTGTCACTCGCCGTCCACTATACTGCGGTCAGCTAACCGGTTTTAGCTTGGTTTTTGGTCGCTGGTTAGTAAATGGCGGAGAGGATTCAGCCTGCAGTATTAGAGTTCAAACTTAAAATACACGCCTCGTATGTTATTTTTTCATAAGGAGAAATCTGCCCCCCTCCCCCCCTCCTGAACCCACGTGCAACACATGGTTGTATGCTGTTTATTTTACGTTCATTTGTTAAACTAGTCGGATGTGCCAACCCAAAAATGTGTCAATTTTGGATGTGCTGCCAATTTTGAATGTGCCAGTTCAAAAATCCAATCCGGATGTGCAATACAAAACTCACTGCGTTAAGATGACATCGCTCATCCGCTGGAGAAGTGACACAAATCAAAACTACTACATTTCACAGGAAATGCACAATAAGACTGACATTTTTACTGTAACATAAAATTATCATCTGCATGCAGCTGTAAAAACGTGCACAAAGGTGTAAAACCTTTAAAAATGAAGAAGAAGAGGAGGTTTGGAGGATTTAGTAAATTTATCCCACCCCCCACACACACAATTTGCCCCCTTTCTGTGGTGCCAAAGTGACATAGTGCACTCTTCCGGATAGCTACACTTAAGACAAATTTCCTGTAACAAGACGTACCTAAGTCAGACCTATTAATGCAGTAATGAAGACGAAGCAGAGATTTAGAGGATTGAGTAATTTTATCCCCCGACCCAATTTACCCCTTTCTGTGGTGCCAAAGTGACACATAGCATAATCCAGCAGTCTTCCGGATAGCTACACTTATGATACTTTTCCTGTAGCAAGACGTACCTAAGTCAGACCAATTAATGCAGTAATGAAGACGAAGAGGAGAATTGGAGGATTGAGTAATTTTATCCCCCCCACACACAATTTGCCCCCTTCTGAGGTGCCAAAATGACATATTGTAATCTAGCAGTCTTCTGGATAGCTACACATATGACACTTTTCCTGTAGCAAGAAATGCCTAAGTGAGACCTAAGTGCAGCAATAAAGACGGAGAGGAGATTTGGAGGATTGAGTAATTTTACTATCCCACACAATTTTCCCCCTTTCTGTGGTGCCAAAGTGACATATTGTAATCTAGAAGTCTTCCGGGTAGCTACACTTACGATACTTTTCCCCTAGCAAGACGTCCCTATGTCAGACCTATTAGTGCATTAATGAAGTCGGAGAGGAGATTTGGAGGATCGATAAATTTTATCCCCCACACAATTTCTCCCGCCGTCTGTGGTGCCAAAGTGAGATAGTGTAATCTAGCAGTCTTCCAGATAGCTACACTTATGACACTTTTCCTGTAGCAAGACGTACCTAAGTCAGATCTATATATTAGTGCAATAATGAAGATGAAGAGGAGAGTTGGAGGATTGAGTAATTTTATACCCCTCACACAATTTGCGCCCCCTGCTGTGGTGCCAAAGTGACATAGTGTAATCTAGCAGTCTTCCGGGTAGCTACACTTATGACACTTTTCCCGTAGCAAGACGTCCCTATGTCAGAGCTATTAGTACAGTAATGAAGACGGAGAGGTGATTTGGAGGATCGAGAAATTTTATTCCCCACAAAATTTTCTTCTTGGTGCCAAGTGACGTAGTGTAATCTAGCTGTCTTCCGGATAGCTACACCTATGACACTTTTCCTGTAGCAAGACGTACCTAAGTCAAACCTATTAGTGCAATAATGAAGACGAAGGGAAGGTTTGAAGGATTGAGTAATTTTATATCATCCACACAATTTGCCCCCTTTCTGTGGTGCCAAAGTGATACATAGTGTAATTTATAATTTTTCCGGATAGCTACACTTATGACACTTTTATTGTAGCAAGACGTACCTAAGTCAGACCTATTAGTGCAGTAATGAAGAAGAAGAGGGGATTTGGAGGATTGAGTAATTTTATCCCTTCCACACAATTTGCTCCTTTCTGAGGTGCCAAAATGACATAGTGTAATCTAGCAGTCTTCTGGATAGCTACACAGATGACACTTTTCCTGTAGCAAGACGTGCCTAAATGAGACCTAAGTGCAGTAATGAAGACGGAGAGGAGATTTGAAGGATTGAGTAATTTTACCATCCCGCACAATTTGCTCCCCCTTTCTGTGGTGCCAAACTGACATATTGTAATCTAGCAGTCTTCCGGGTAGCTACACTTATGACACTTTTCCCGTAGCAAGACGTCCCTATGTCAGACCTATTAGTGCAGTAATGAAGTCGGAAAGGAGATTTGGAGGATCGATAAATTTTATACCCCACACAATTTCTCCCCCCTTCTGTGGTGCCAAAGTGAGATAGTGTAATCTAGCAGTCTTCCGGAGAGCTAAAATTATGACACTTTTCCTGTAGCAAGACGTACCTAAGTCAGACCTATTAGTGCAATAATGAAGACGAAGAGGAGAGTTGGAGGATTGAGTAATTTTATACCTCTCACACAATTTGCTCCCCTTGCTGTGGTGCCATAGTTTAATCTAGCAGTCTTCCGGGTAGCTACACTTATGACACTTTTCCTGTAGCAAGACGTACCTATGTCAGAAGACCATGATAGTGCAGTAATGAAGACGAAGAAGTGATTTGGAGCATCGAGAAATTTTATCCCCCACACAATTCCCCCCTCCCCTTCTGTGGTGCCAAAGTGACGTAATGTAATCTAGCAGTCTTTCGGATAACTACACTTATGACACTTTTCTTGTAGCAAGACATACCTAAGTCAGATCTATTAGTGCAATTATACACAAAATGAAATTTTTTGGGAGTTATGTCCACTTTTCTTTGCGATGTGTGTGAAATACAAACAAAAGCAAAATCATAAACAGCCAAAAATGTTTTAGCACGCAACTGTTTCAAGTTTGTGTAATAAGGGATCTTTCCTCAGTGCAAAATTATTGTGAAGCAATAACAAGAATGGGAAACAATAGCAGCAAAGTACGTGTATTACTGTTTCTGCTGCCTTGTTTTTGTTGTTGTTGTTAGTTTGATGCGAAGATTGAACAAGGGGCTCCTTTTATGAAGCCTTTTAGCATATGAATGTTAAATATACAGGGTTAGCATAAATGAATGATCGGATTACACATATTATAATAAGTAATAGATGAAAATAAAGGAAAATATCCCAATTTTTTTTTTTTACTTTTTCGATTTTGTTAACAAGCGTTTTTACGAAGATACTTTCGCACTTACGGAACCGGTTCCGAATGTGGAAGTATCTTCGTAAAAAAAAAGAAAAAAAATCCGCAAAGAAAATTTAAAAAGTATTTAACGGCGGAAATAGAGATCGATCTCAGCTATTGAAGGCCAAAAAAAAAAAATCGTTTAAAATATTGAAATGCAAACGAGATATTAGAAAATAACTGCCCCGTAGGATTAACATTAGCGAGCGGTGTTTTCGCGTGAGGGGAGAGGGGAGTCCTCTTCACGTACTTGAAAACAACCGCTCACTAATGTTAATCCTATGGCGCATTATTTTTCTAATATTTCGTTTGCATTTCAATATTTTTAAATGATTTTTTTTTGCATAGGACAGCACAGATCAATATCTGTTTCCGCCGTTGATTACTTTTTCGACTTTCTTTGCGGATTTTTTTACAAAGATACTTTCACTTTCGAAACCGGTTCCAAAAGTATCTTTGTAAAAAAAATCCGAAAAGAACATCGAAAAAGTAATCAATAGCGGATTCATCTCTACTATTCAATGCAAAAAAAGTCGTTTAAAAATGTTGAAATACAAACGAGATATTAGAAAAATAATGCTCCATAGGATTAACATTAGCGAGCGGGTGTTTTTAAGTGCGTGAAGAGGACCATTCCGTTGACAGTGTAAAATTGTATTTTCACTGCTTTTGTTGTACATTAGGTTGTTTTTCACATGTTACGTATTTGCTAAAAACTACTGTATATATGATATTATAAAACAACAAAATTGTTCACTTTATGATGAGTAATAATGATTTAAAACCCCTCCCAGTTGAAAATCCTGCCTTCAGAACGCGCGAAATCCAAAACTCGTTTGCGCCGGTCTCGTGGGCGTGTGAACATACATACCTTCATTCAAATATAACAGCATTTCTGAAGAGATTTGTTACACGAGGCGATTAGGAGTGTGTGTGTGTTTCCCATGACTCTCTCAACGATAACAACGCTTGGCCTCTCTAAAAACGATCAAAAAACGACCGCCACGAAAAACCAATTTATTAAGGTCCGGATAATCAGCATTGTGTCATAATCAGAAGGCGCGGCTTAATGGAAAAAGAAAGAAAGATGGAATATAATCTTGAAAACCGGAAGTCTTCTCGCGAAACAACTCAACCCGCCCATGAATAGTTGTGTTGGTTTGTTACTAGACGATAGTAGCGAGAAAAGTCGTCTCACGAACAACCAATCACAGTGGGGCTTCGCCAACGCGCGTTTCTATCAGCGTTTTTCCAAAAGGACTATTGAAAGAGTAGAAAGAAAAAATTCCAGTCGCTAGTAAAAAATATTTAACCCCCCCCCCCTCTTCCCCCGTCATTGATTTTCAAAAAAACACAAAAGTTTATGAATTAATTGAGAAAAAATAATAACAAACATAGTTTAAAATTATTTTAGTTATATAGGCTAGAGTGGTATATAATTTAAAATAATAATATAAACTAACTTTTCTAATCAAACTTTTCAAATAATCTGAAAAAAAAAAAAACCTTAATTTTTTAAAGGGCAAATTAATTGGCTTGTTCGGGGAATGCTGATTGACGAATGCTTCAAACGTCCAGATTGGGGCGGAGGGGAGGCATCGATGAATTGGTGAAGCAGGAACACAATTTTTCATCTATTTTCCTGTCGAAGTCAGTCAAATAATTTTGATTTTATTAGTTTAAAATTTGCAGATGAATTACCTTGTTCGCCAGTGGCGACTGCATTTATCAAGTCCTGATAGAATCAATCGGGTCTGTTATATAAGACAAAATTCTAAACTTTCACCGTCACTTCCAATCTGTTAATTCCAGTCGGGAAAAAAAAAAAAAAAAAAAAAAAAACTTTAATTTGTGTTGTTGTTTTCTTTATCTGTTTACGGATACAAAAATATTGCAAGTCATAAAAATAATTGTTTAAAAAAAAAAAAAAAAATCTAATTTGTGTTATCTGTTTACGGATACAAAAATATTGCATGTCATAAAAATAATTGTGAAAAAAAAAAAAACTTTACTTTGTGTTATCTGTTTACGGATACAAAAATATTGCATGTCATAAAAATAATAGTAAAAAAAAAAAAAAAACTAATTTGTGTTGTTGTTTTCTTTATCTGTTTACGGATACAAAAATATTGCATGTCATAAAAATAATTGTGAAAAAAAAACTTTAATTTGTGTTATCTGTTTACGGATACAAAAATATTGCATGTCATAAAAATAATTGTAAAAAAAAAAAAAACTAATTTGTGTTGTTGTTTTCTTTATCTGTTTACGGATACAAAAATATTGCATGTCATAAAAATAATTGTGAAAAAAAAAACTTTAATTTGTGTTATCTGTTTACGGATACAAAAATATTGCATGTCATAAAAATAATTGTGAAAAAAAAAAACTTTACTTTGTGTTATCTGTTTACGGATACAAAAATATTGCATGTCATAAAAATAATAGTAAAAAAAAAAAAAAAACTAATTTGTGTTGTTGTTTTCTTTATCTGTTTACGGATACAAAAATATTGCATGTCATAAAAATAATTGTGAAAAAAAAACTTTAATTTGTGTTATCTGTTTACGGATACAAAAATATTGCATGTCATAAAAATAATTGTAAAAAAAAAAAAAAAAACTAATTTGTGTTGTTGTTTTCTTTATCTGTTTACGGATACAAAAATATTGCATGTCATAAAAATAATTGTGAAAAAAAAAACTTTAATTTGTGTTATCTGTTTACGGATACAAAAATATTGCATGTCATAAAAATAATTGTAAAAAAAAAAAAAAAAAAAAACTAATTTATGTTGTTGTTTTCTTTATCTGTTTACGGATACAAAAATATTGCATGTCATTAAAAAAAAAAAAAAAAAATTCAAACCCTGTCTTATATTAACCCCACCGAATGGGGCTAAAATGAGACACCATTATTTTTAAATATTTGTAAGCTCTAAAAAATGAGATATCTAAAAAGCCCCGTGCACTGTCTCACGTTAACCCCGTACACTGTCTCATGTTAGCTCCGTACACTGTCTCACGTTAACCCCGTACACTGTCTCATGTTAACTCCGTACACTGTCTCATGTGAGCCTCATACACTGCCCCCCGAGTTTGATCGTTTATAACTGAGGCTACATCAAGCATGTTCTAAAGTTTAACCATTTCTTACTGAATAAAAGTCTATTAGAATAATTTACCTAAATTTTTTTTTATTTAAGTGTTGCTAGACAAAATGTTCGAAGTCTGACAGAAAAGTTTTTTCTCATCAAAAAAAATGAAGATTACGTAATGTACTTAGTTTTATTTTTAAATTTTGAGTGTATTTGAAATCGATATATAAATAAAATAATGCATTGCTTACAAAATAATCACAAAACCAATTTTACTGCTATATAGAATCGGTTGTTGTTTATGCTTTTTCATTACTTTGGTTTTCACACATCCTACTTTTATCTTAGCATAAGAGGTGTTTGGATGCATTTTATCAGTTTTTAAATGCTCTGGGAGGGGTTTGCACCCCTACCGCCCACCCTCCCTTCGCCGCAACCAATGTTGAATTCAGACATTTTTCTCCGGGAGGGATTTCTGTGGCTCCGAGGGGGACATGATAGAATTCCCGGGGGGGGGGGGGGGGGCATTTCAATCCTCAGGCGGGGACGTTCCCCCTCGGACCACCCCCTGAATTTAACACTAGCTGCAACAGTGGATTAGTACAAGATCCATTTTTTTTTTACATGCCCAGTAAAGTCCCTTGCCACCCTCTTAACTTCGGAACGGCTGCTGCTGTATTCATAAAAGTGGTGTCGGTGGAAAACTGCGGAGTTACCATTCCTATCTCGAAAACGGAAAGAGATAGGTTAAAAAAGTGATTTACAAAGTTGTAGAGCATCACCGATTTAGTACAAAAAACACCTTGTGGACATTAATGCGAAAAATAGAACGGTTAAAACGCACATTTGTTTTTTCCTGATTTCCTACACTGTGACGTGACAAAACGATATTAGAAGGGAAAGAAACAGCCAGTTATGAAATAGAAGGTGTATGCGACCCCTAAACAAATATTGCAGGAATTTAAAAGACGCATTATGGACGATTGTACCAACGTATCAACATCTATGCTCCAACGTGTGCAACGTAAAATTCAAACAAGAGTCCAGATATGCATTGCAGCTGACGACGGTGAGAAGGTTGAATATCTAAAATAAAGGCATACTATTATAACTAGTTGTTTTTTTTTCTTTCTAAGATCGTTTTGTCACGTTACAGAGTAGGAAATCACGAAAAAACAAATGCGAGTTTTAACCGTTCTATTCGTCGCATTAATATCCACAAGGTGTCTTTTGGTACTAAATCGATGATGCTCTACAACTTTGTAAATCACTTTTTTTTTCTATCTCTTTCCGTTTTCGAGATAGGAATGCTAACTCCGCAGCATTCCACCAGGTGGCGCCGTAGGCGGTTTCATTGAGTAGCGCATGGCTACTTTACTATACCTAGACACTACTTTTATGAATATATGATAGCAGCAGTCATTCCGCAGTGAAGACGGTGGCAAGAGACTTTAGTGGGCATACCGTATATATATCCTAGTGATGGGCGATTCTGAAAAATTTAATAATCGATCAACATCGATAATGTTTAAAACAACATCGATTAAAAAAATAATCGATTAACAAATTCTAGTATCGATGTTTTAGAGTCGATTCTTACACAGATAGCTTAAAAAGAATATTATATCCTAACGTTGGCAAAGCTTTAGCAGTAGACACACTGATTGGTCGCTGGCGAGCGGAGCTTTCTAGCTTCTAATCTCTAAGTGTTATTGGTTTCCCCCGTAACGAGAAGTTATGCAGATCGTGAAGCGGTCGGCCTCCGATGTTTATAAAAAAAAAAGATAGAAAAGTGGTCCATTTTCAGGTTTGTTGCGGCGGCGCTTGTCAACGAAGTATTTACATGATGATGATCAAATACCGAGATTCCAGGGCGTTTATACCGAGATGAAAAAGACGCTGGAATGCCGATCGAGGTTTTCTTTTTTTCTCTTTTCATTTCCAAGATCCGATTCTGATATCCAAATTAATTAGATTTGAGGAATGCAACCTTTTAACTAACTGAAGTGTTGAAGTTAGATGCTGACTCGAGAGGGCTGAGACACCTTCGTCAATGTTTTGATGGTACAGAAAGAGGAAGAAATCAAAATAATAATGTGCCTATTTGGTTTTGCTGCAACATCTCAGAAAAGAATTTATTCTATTCGCACTCCTTTATTAACCGGCTTCGAAAAAAAAGCAATTCAATGCGTAATTTTTTTTTTTTTTTTTAATGTATGTATGTTTACCGATTATTCCGAAACTATGCGACCGATTCATGTGATTTTTTTATTTTTTACTTCCCATCATACGTAGTATAGGGTAAGTCTTGTAATCGTTTTAAAAATCGAAAAGAAATTTTTGACGGATTTACACGTTTCAGACACCGGAGATTCCGAAAAACATATTTTTAGGGGGGGGGGGGGAATTGCCGTAGGGTCTGTCTGTGTGTGTGTGTGTCTGTATATATACTCTATCTCCCGAACAAATTGAGATAGAGACTTGAAATTGGGTATGTACTTAAGTATGTAATAATGAGAAGAAGCCTATTGAATTTCAGTAACCTCGATATAACCTCGAAATATTTCTTTCGGACTCTCGAAATATTCGTTCTGATAAAAGGTTATATAATTTTTTTCGAAATCGTTTATTTTAAGGAGGGAATATAAAAGACAATAAAAAATACATAAATTTTGTATCAAAAGAATGAAGTCGATCGGATCATGAGTTGCCGAGATATTTTGAATTCTTATTTTCCACACTTAGATTTTTCATGACACTGTATTTCATTCAAATTTCCATTCAATGATATATTTTAAATGAAATGAGACGCTTCATCCGACGCAGTAAACTGTTCGTTAATTTGATTATCATTTTTGTTAGTTAATTTGATTATCATTTGGAGTTTTAAGGATGTTTCTCTTACGCAATTCAGTCATCGAGCCTTTAAAGTTTAGGACGTCATCGAGCCAGAATTTTATTCGAATGGCAGTGCATTTTATAAATAGTTTACACATGTTTAATTTTCATGTTTTATATTATGCCTATCCATGATGGGTAAGTATTACGGTGCCCCCCCCCCCCCCCAACGACTGTTTTTAATTGAAAGAGAATACTCTCGAATAAGCCCCATTTAAATTTCATCCAGATTAGTTCAGAACTTTTTTAGAAATTCAACAAACTTTAGTTATCGAGGGTTGAAAATGCCGACTTTAACTGTATTTTTTGAAAGCATTTACCAAAATATGGAAAACATGTTTCGATTACAAAGTTTCTGAATAACAACACTTACCAACTTCATGCGTCTCTGAAGAAAAATGAATTTAAAAATGTGTCTGAAGGTAGCCCCTTTGGATTTGAGAACAACCTTAAGGCTTCGGTGCTTGTGATCGATTCTTTTATTTATTTTTAATCTGATCTGAAACCGATTTGGTTCCGATACCTAAATTAAGTAGATTCGAGGAATGCAAATTCAGATATAGCGATATTTTAACGCAGTGTTGAAAATGTATATTTTTAGGTATGACCAACAAAGAATCTAAGGTATAATAACACCTGATGATCACGCTCATTTAAAGTTCATAATCTAAAAATTCTGCTTTTCTAAATTTTCTATTAATGTACAAGAAACCAACATTTAAAAAAAATAATAATAAATTAAAAAAATAATAATAATTAAAATTCTGTATTTAAAATTCTGTTTTTTTTTTTTTTTCTTTTCTTAATTGCCAGTTATATATTTTCCAAGGATAAAATTGTTTTCGATTATACTTCTTTAGCGCAGACGATAATCTTTGTTATTATCTTTTACCAAATCATGGAAATTGCTTACAAGAATAAATAATTTCCTTCATTTAGTCGTCTGCGCTGAGAAAAAAGAAAAAGAAATCGCAAATGACGCATGCGCCCTGATTTCTGGGATTTCCCTCACACTTTTGAGTTGAAGAATTTTTCATCTTGAAGGACAACATTGTAATAGAATACTTGGTGACTAAATAAGTCAAGGCCTAACCTTGACTTCCGTGTAAAACGTGTCTTGTTTATTTTTATTTGTTTTTTCTGTCCACGTTTATATGATTATAAACTGAATGCCGATTCGTAAATAACTAATTTGGGAATTTATCGGATTAAAGGTGGCATCGGTATGAAAACAGTTCCGGTTTTTTATGATTTGACCGGAATGAGTTTTGAGTTTTAAATGCTTAATTTAATCGATTCTCGTGAATAAAATGTTTACTGGGATAGTTTTTAATATGCATATTTAGTTATTTTTCCTTTCCTTTTTTAGATATTAGGATCGCAAAAGTTTACTATATAATTGAAATTTACCGATAAATATATATTTTTTTCTTTTTCATGTACTAATATTCTAAGATTTTATCTGTATTATCGATAGAAATATGTGCGTGCGCAAATATCTTTCTTGTGTATAAATATTTAAAATATTTAAAAGCCATTTAAGAGTAAATATTATCTCTGTTGTAATAAAATCACTAATGGTGATCTTTTATATTACAAATACCAAAACAATAATAAAAAATATATATATATCATCAGTCTATATCAAATTTTGGAATTTTTTACATTTAATTTTTAAAGTTTTCCTTTATCAATATTTTAATTAAATTGTAGCTTTTCTGCCTTATTTTTTATGAAAAAACAACAAATAAATGAAAAAATTAAATAAATAAAAAAAAAAAAAAAAGTAAATAAATAAACATCCAAATCTTCTGACCTATCCATTGAGAATTAAATGTCACTGCGAATGCATTCAAAAATTATTACTATATATATATACATATTTTATTTATTTATTTATTTATTCTTAAGGCTGTTTGTTCCAGAATCTAAATTCGCTATTTTCTGACGCATTCTTGAATGTATTTTTAATCGCAAACGCATGAAATATTAGCAGATGCTCTTATTCAGAAACTATGAAATCGAATAGCGTTTTTCCAATTTTTCGATAAAGACAGAGGGATCTTTCAGAAAATGTTGTCAAAATGGGCGTTTTGAGCCGAATTGCCGACACAGGAACCCGAGAAAGGTGTAGCTTATAACTCAGAATGCAATCTACAGTGTCTCACAAAAGTGATGGGACACTTGTGCTTTATAAAAAGAAACTGCAATAAAATAAATAAACAAACATGTGCAAAAATTTTTTGGGTGTGTTTCATATTTAAAGTTAGTAACAATTATTACATAACATACATTTTGTCAAAATATTAAAATATTAATTTAGTAAAAATACAATTGTTCAGAACGGAGCAAAAAATGGCTCACATAAGTGATGGGACACTTACTTTTCCATCAAATATTTATCCAAAAATTTTACTTTTTAAAAGGTTTTAATATTTTGTTGGATTTCCTTTTACTTTTAAAACATGATTTAATCTTTTTGGGATGGATTCGACTAATTTTTTTGTGATTTCTGGAGTGATTTTACCCCATTCTTCTTGAAGCACCGATTTTAGTTGTTGTTTTGAAGAAATGGTGTGTTTGCGAATTCTTGATTCCAATTCTTGCCAAATATTCTCTATGGGATTTAAGTCTGGAGATTGTGGTGGTGTTTTTATTATTTCAGGACAGTTATATAGCAGCCAGAGTCTAACGTTCAGAGCAGTGTGCTTGGGGTCATTGTCCTGGTAGAATTTAAAATCGTTATGAAGGTTCAATTTTCGTGCTGAAGATTTCAAATTTTGCTTTAAAATATCAATATACTTGTACTGATCCATTATACTGTCAATAAAAACAAGATTACCAACTCCAGCGGACGACATACATCCCCATACCATAACTCCTCCTCCACCATGTTTTACTGTTGGTACCAAGTTCTGTTTGCGAAATTCTTCCCTGGGTTTTCTCCACACCAAGATTCTACCGTCAGAACCAAACATATTAAATTTACTCTCATCAGCAAATATAACTTTATTCCAGTAATCATAATTCTTATTTATGTTGGATTTTGCGAAAGCTAGTCTGAGTTTTCTATTATTTTCACTTACGAAGAATTTTTTCCTGGCTACTCTACCGTGATATCCAGCAGATCGAATTACCCTTCTAATAGTCTCAGGATTAACAATTATTCCATATAATGCTTGTAAATCAGCAGCAACTTTTGAAGCACTAATTCTTGGATTTTTTTTAATATTTCGAACGATAATTCGCTTTATTCCATTGGATAGCTTTGATGGTCGGCCAGGTCTTCTTTTATCCTGAATCATATGATTCTTTTTATATCGTTTAATGATATTGAAAACTGTTGAACGACTCAAGTTAACTGTTTCAGCAGTTTTTCTAATAGATTTTCCACGTTCAATATGCAAATTAATAACTAATTTTCGAATTTCAGGCGAAGTTTCTTTTCGTTTAGCATTCATGGCTACACAGAGCTAAAAAACACAAAAATTCCAAAACAAACTGGAGAGAAATACTGCAGACGATTTTATAAATTATTGCCAATTGCTTTTAAGTAAAAATAAAACCCCAAAAAATATTTTTATTGCTTATTTCAGACGATTTTTGTTGCATATATAATGGTGTCCCATCACTTATGTGAGCTATTTTTTTGCTCCGTTCTAAACATTTGTATTTTTATTAAATTAATATTTTAATATTTTGACAAAATGTATGTTATGTAATAATCTTTACTAAATTTAAGTATGAAACACACCCACAAAAAAATGTGTACATGTTTTTTTAATTTATTTGATTAGTTTCCCTTTGTAAAGCACAAGTGTCCCATCACTTATGTGAGACACTGTATTTATCGAATAAAGAAAAATGTGATTCGATTCCAGATAGCTTCAGAAGACATGCCTGCCAGTTTCATGCTTTTATATTTAAAAGTGCGTCTGTGAATGCATCAGAATTTTTCGCATTCAGGGGCCGCTTCACTGAAACTTCTCCAGTGTTGAATTCAGGGGGTGGCCCGGGGGGGGCATTCCTCCCGGAGCATTGAAGTGCCCCCCCCTCCCCGGAAAATTTGAGATGCTTTTAATGGTTAAAAAGTGAAATTTCCCTCCCGCAACTCTTCAATGTCTCCCCCCGCCCCCCCAGAGAGAGCCACAGAAATCCCTCCCGGAGAAAAGTGTCTGAATTCAACACTGAACTGATTTCGCAATTAGGGAATTCCCTATTGCGAAATCCCATGTTAACCTATTGGAAAACTTAGAAGCGCGATGGCTCATTACCTAATATAATAACAATTATCAAAATACGGTTTTCACTCTCAGAAAGCCCACGTTAGATGCCGACAATTTGCGTTTTATACAAATTTAAAAAATCATCCCTATAAACTTTGAAATTTCCATTTGATGAAATTTTATCATCTTCTTAAAAATGCTTAAGGCTTACACGGAGACAATGAGTGAAAAAAAAAATAATAAATAAATAAAATAAATAAATAAAAAAACAAGTTGGAAATTGTGCGTCAAATGTGACAAATGGGGTGCGTTCGTACTATAACTAGTTTTACAAATATTCAGATCTTGGTGTAATTAGCTGTTGCACTTTTATGCAAAAATGCACGAATACAAAATTTATTTTATGGGATGCAGATTTTCATATTATAGATATTAATTCTATTCTATGAAATTAAGTTTCAATACACTTTCACAAACAATTCTGTTACATTCAAATTATACTATGATCAAATATCCAATACAAGACAATGTAAAAAATAATAATAATAATAATAATTCATCGTTATTATTTCATTGAAAAAATGAATTCTATCGTCTGCTATTAGGATAGGATTCATTTCCGTTATAATATAAGTACATTTTAAGTTGGCAACATTTTATCTTTTGTTGACATTCACGTAAAATTCCAATGGGGAAACTGGTGCCTAGCTTTGAAACTTTCAGAACTCGAAATCCCTCTTGAGACTCTTTTTCCATTGAATATCTCTTTCTCCGGAAACATCTATCCAACAAAACTGTCGGTACATTATAGGATTGCAATCATTAAACAATTTTAGTCTACACATTCGGTTTTTAAATTCAGTCATACGGAAATAATAGGATGACATCACCATGGCAACTTAGAATCATGACCTATCATGGGATATCGTTGAATTAATGACGTATGATAGGATTTACTAGAATAAAGAAAACTATTTTTTTATTAATATAGTTTTAAATATCGATTCGATTTTCATAAAATTTGAAAGGACTCAACAAAATTCTGCAACGTTTATAAATATTAAATTTCAAACCATTTGGTTGGGTAGTTTTTGCGCTGTTATACGAACGGACCAGACGATGGCTATAGGTGCTACGTATTTATGTAATTACAAACGCACATCGTCTGCATCTGACGTCTACTTTCGGATGGTGAAAACAGTATTTTAATAATTATATTAGGTAATGAGTCATCGCGCTTCTACGTTTTTCCCATAGGTTCTTATAACATGGGATTTAGAGATCGGGAGGTTTCAGTGAAGCGACCCCTTATTTTAGCGGGGAGGGATTTTTGGAGAAGTAAAAATCAATCGGGTTTGCAGTCTAATATTACTTACCCATCATACGTAGTATAGAGTAAATCTTGTAATCGTTTTAAAAATCGAAAAAAAAAAAAATGTTGACGGATTGACACGTTTCAGGCACTGGAGATTCCGAAAAACATATTTTTAAAAAACAAATTTTGCCGTCCGTCTGTAAACACTCTATCTCCCGAACCAATTGAGATAGAGACTCGAAATTGGGTATGTACTTAGTATGTCATAAAGGGAAGAAGCTTATTGAATTTCAGTCACCTCGAGGATCCGGAACTCTTTTTTTCGGACATAGTCGTTCTGATAAAAGGTCTATAAACATTTTCGAAATTATTTATTTTAAGGAGGAAATATAAAAAACAATAAAAAAACATACATTTTGCATAAAGAACGAAGTCGATCGGATCATGAGTGGCCGAGATATGTGTAATCCTATTTTCCACACGCTTCGATTTTTCATGACCCTGTATTTCATCCAAATGTCCATTCAAAGATATATTTTAATTGGAAATGAGACGCTTCATCTGATGCAATAAAACGTTAGTTAATAGGATTATAATTTTTTTAGTTATAAGGATGTTTCTATTACGCCATTCCGTCATCGAGCCTTTAAAGTTTAGGACGTCATCGAGCCTCGATTTTATTCGAGCAATGCATTTTATAAGTAGTTTACACATGTTTTATGTCCCTATTTTATAGGATGCCTATCCATGATGGGTAAGTATGACGGTGGCCCCCCCCAACGACTAGTTTAGTATAGAAGATGCGATGGATCCGTCACGTGTTACTTGCCTCCACGTCTTCCTTAATAACCGGTCCAAAGCGACATCCTATCACATCGTTTTAATTTCCTAGCAACTCGAAGCGACATCTTGCCTCTCAGCAACAACAGCTAGAGATTGAGTGACGCAATCTCCCAGACCAAATAGAATTAAAACGATCCTCTTCCAGCGCTAAGTGAATGTTTCTGGCAATCCTTCCCCTCCACAGACTGTCAGCTGACTTGTTTTTTAAAGGGAACAAGAGTTTTCTTTATTGCACTTTTGAGGGCGTTGTTCCCAGCTGCGAAAAGTCACGTGGCTGAATCGCACCGGAAGTCGGGCAGGTGCTGCCCCCGTGACGTCAGCTGGATGCTGATTGGGCGTAGAGGTCTCGTGCCGCGAGACTGGTGGGTGGCCCCGTGAAAGAAAAAGACATTTGTGTGTGCAAGTTGTTAAGGAGTGATTTAGTTAGGTTAACGGTTGAGTAACGTAACGTAACTTTCGATGACGTATTCGTCATTTGTTTTGTTTATTTTATTAAAAAAAAGAGCAGTAGAATCTTTCGAGGAATTTCCTTTTCCGTTCTTTTAGTTGGTAGAGTGATAAGAGATTCTCCTACTTTTTTCGATTACAGTAGAACGTCCATTATCCGAACCTATCGGGACCGGCGGTACTTTGGATAAGCAAAATTTCTGATAATTGGACAGGCAAAAATTTAGGAATGTTCCAGACTATGCTAAAATGGCTAAACTGTGTTTTTAACGTGTAACTTTTTTTCTTTTTTTTTAATGGAACAGATTTATGTATTTAAAAATTTATAGTAGTGGATAGGTATTAAAAATTTTTTTTTAAATATTATTTTGTGTGCACAATTTTCCTTTGAATTTTAACCAGGCTTAGGACTGGCAGCTGTTAGTGCTGGCATGCTTATTTTTATGTATTTATGTATTTATTATTATTTTTTTTTCTTTGGTCATTTTTAATTTTTTTTAAAAATCAGTTTCTGAACTGCAAAATTTAAAATTTTAGCAAAAAAAAATCTTTGGATTGTTTTTATTTTGTTCGGAAAGAGGATATTTTTTTCAATGCTGCCATGTGACAAATTCTTCTTACGCCATTGACTTTCAATCTGGAAAACCTCGGTTGAATGCTCAAATGAAGTTCCCGATGAACCTGATTGGCCCCGATCGCGTCCGAAGTCCAATCGGATTAATGATGAATAACCATTTTAGCGTTCGACAGAGGTTTTCTAGGTTGAGGTAGATGGCGAATACGAATATTAAAAACATAAGTTGAATAGGACAAAAATCCGTGATGGATTCGATCGGAAAGTTACATGCTTCATCTGAGCTGGAAAACGATTTCAAGGACCGTCTTTAACAAAAAAAAAAAAAAAAAAAAAAAAAGGTGTGCGGATAATCGGCGATCTAATGTATCATTATTTTAGTTCACAGTCATCAAAGAGGGGAAAAACAAAGTATAAATGTTTAATGGTTTTTTTTATTCGAGTAAATAATTCGTAAACAGGATCATGGCTTCCTGCGATCTCTATACGGCTGTCCAAACGCCGATGAAAACGCGAATAGGAAGAACTTAAGTTTTCTCCCGCTGTGACGATTTGGCGCTGGCGTCATGCACGAAGGAAACTAAGTTAAAGGGCTAGTCATTAGATAAACATTATAAAGTGAGGTTGCATTTAGCTCTTAAAAAATTATTTTGTACTTACAAAAAATGAAAAACAACCGCAGAATTATTTATATTACATGTTTTTGTATCAAACAATCTTTGGAGTATTTTCTTAACGTGAAAAAAAATGAGCACAGATATTTTTACAAGCTGAGCATGCACTTGAAAAAAACTAATAATGCTTCTATGATATACAGATATGCGTTTTGATCGTTTTGTAAATGCGTTTAAAAAATAAATGTTTTGAATTTATACTATTTGTTTGAAAAAGTAGCGACTACAAACTACTTTTTAAAAGTAGTCACTACTTCACAACTTCAGATTTCGTCAAAGGGTTCAACACTGGAAATTAAAGACACGGATTAAATAATAAAGCGACTACTTGTTATATCGTGCCTGTTGGGATAAAATTAAATAAATGCGACATAATCGAGGACATTAAAAAATGAAGAAAGATAATATACAAGAAAATGTTTTGTGTTTGTCTATAAAATATTTGTTTATACTCGTCGTAAAATTAAGAGCTGTATTGTAATATAGGAAATTACAGGAACTCTAAATGTAAACAAAAAATAAATAAGTAAATAAAGCAATTTCGAATAATAAGAAACCTGACGCTAAAACATGAAGACATAATAACTAGTAAATAGACAAGTGTTGCCAGCAAGAAAATTAATTCTTTTGATGGATTAGTACTTGAGTTTTATATTTTTTCATATAAATAGCTGTTTTTATTAATTTCACGTAATTAATAATTTTTTAAGATTGTTATCAAATTACTTTTTTGTAAACCGTACCTTGCATATTTCATAATATGGCAATCAACACCCATCAGGAAACAGAGAATAATCTTTAAGGGCAGGGGAAATTGAGGGGCTCATGGGGTTCAAACTCTTCCCCATTTCAAAAAAGACAATTTTTTTACTCACACAAGTTCTTAAAAATCTATTATTTTCTGTCTTAAATGTTTCATTATTCATACCTGACAAAAGAACTACATACATAAAAAAAAATCCCTATAATATTAAATTTATAGTAGCAATGAAAGTAGTAAATCTACAGATCAGGGGGCTCAAATGTCAGTTCTGATATTTTATTTTGAAATAATTTTATTTAGTATTTAAAAAACATTCAATCTACACTTTCATTTATTTGATATATTTTATACAAATTGCTAAAAGTAATATATAAAGCAGTTTTAGGAAGTTTAACTGTTAAGAATAAAAATAAATATGATTACATGCACTGGTACTCCAAGACACTTTTCTAATTTTTTTTTTTTTTTTAACTAACCCTTCTAAATCCCCTCTCAATGACTTAATAATTTGATACATATAATTCTTTGAAATTTAGTATTTCAAGCCTTCTCTCTAAAATAATTAAAATGGCAATCTTGTATAATTAATTTAAACAGTGAATTATTCTCAAATATTTTACTAATTATTGATATTTTAATTGTTAAATTTATTTGAAAATGCCTTTTTATTTCATTAATAAGCTTAAATTAAATTATGGTTTTAAATACAATCGTAAAATCAATTGCCTATTATTTTTTGTGGGGTGTCCATTACTGGAACAGAGAATGTCCCATTACTGGACGAGAGGGTGTCCATTACTGGAATTTAGGGTGTTTTCATTTATTTCTGTTATTTACAATTAAATTTTTATTTACATTGGGAAATGTGACTATTTTTAAAGAAATTCCTAAAGGGTATCCATTACTGGCACATCTATCCTATATTTACATTATGCCAAAAATAGAGTATATAAGAATAATAACATTTCTAGAATTTTTTATTTTATTTATTTATTTATTTTTATTTATTTATTTATTTTATTTTATTTATTTATTTATTTATTTATTTTTTTGGGGGGGGGGGGGGGTGTTACAGAAAATAAAAACACAGAGTCATAAAACACTTATTTATATATAAAATTTGTTTATTATCACAAGAAAAAACAGCTTCTCGAATTAAAAATTGTAAAAAAATAAAATATATATAACTCATTATTTTTATTTTAAAAACACAAATTGCACAAATTGTGCTTATTAGTTGCTAAAATCAGTGTAAAAATTGTTTTAAACTCATAAAAGAGCTAAAATCCAACATGTTTCGGCTTTAAACTTAAAGCCATCATCGGGGAAGAGGAACAACACAAACGACTACTGATCTTTTAATTTTCGACACGAGAAAATTGAAATCAACAGTATGGAAAAATTTAAATAAAATAAGCGGGCGCTCTCTGTTGCCAAAGAGCGAAAAACAAAACAATGAATTAACAAGGGGTTAGTCGTTTGTGTTGTTCCTCTTCCCCGATGATGGCTTTAAGTTTAAAGCCGAAACATGTAGGATTTTAGCTCTTTTATGAGTTTAAAACAATTTTTACACTGATTTTAGCAACTAATAAGCACAATTTGTGCAATTTGTGTTTTTAAAATACTAGTTAACAGTGTAGTGTCCAAATGGATTCAATTGTCATTATTTTTAATTAAAAAATTTCACACACCTTCAAGTAACATATCTAATCTATATATTTTAAAAGCATATATATTATGCAAAAGCAGTTCAAAATGTAAGGAATCTATCACTTTTTATTATCCCTCAAAACAATGTGTTTTTTTTTCTTGATAAACAGACATGGTAATTATAAAAAACTTTATGCAAAAAAAGTATTTATATTATTATTTTTTTTTAAATATTAATTCTTATTTCAATTAATTCTTCTTACCAATCAACTTCCGCGATCTGAATCGTATTAAGATGCCTTTTATTTACATTCTAAAGAAAGAAAATAAATACATGTATAATTTTTTTTTTTATTTGAAACAGGGAATTTTAAACTCACGAATGTTATACTGGAAAGGTACTAAATTAAAAGATTAAATTAAATTTATGTTATTTACATGAAATTTAATATTCTACAGATTACTGGGTTAATTCGGAAATGTGTATAGCGAAAAATAAATTAGTATATAGTTATGTATTTTTGGACAGTATAAAAATTAAAGGGCTTTAGCATATGTTTACAATGGAAAATATACTGGTAACGCGTGCATGAAGGCAGCGCTCGTAGTGGAGGAAAGATTAACTACGGCTTTCGCGCTTTCCTATTGTTCGGCGTTTCGTTTGGACAGCCGTATAGAGATCGCAGGAAGCCATGACAGGATCAAAGATCTTTAAATATAATATTGGAAAACCACCCGTTTAACTGAAGATTTTTTTTTAACATCATTTGCTTAAAATAGGCGCTATTTTTTTTACATTCTGTTGCCATCTTTTTTTGCATTTGCCGTACAATATCTTCATTGAGGTGTAGTTACGAGGGATCTCGTGGTTGTAAGCATTTAACTTGTCATACGAATAGTGCTGCTGCACTTTATGATGACACTTTTCCAATTCTTAATGAAAAATCCGGTAGATTTTCTTTTTTTCCTTTTTTGTGCGACTCTGATTATGGTAAGGTGTTCATTGTTCAAGGCTTGATTTGATTTTTTTTTTTCCTCTCTCTCTTAAGGTGGTCGGTTCTCAAAAGACCTGCTCAACAACGCGAAACTTTCTGGCACAATTTCGGACTCATTTTTAAACGCAAAGGCGTAAAATTGGCAAGCCTGACTATAGAAGCTATTTGGAATCGAAATGAGTTTTCCTTTTTTGATAAATAAATTACATGTCGAGTTTCGAACTCAGTCGAGTTATGGGGGATTCGTGTCACTCGCGTGATAACGCGTTTCCCCCTGGCTGTCGTCGGCGTGTCGAGGATTCGGTTCAAAACGTCGACTTTGACACTATTTTCTAGATCTTCCTTTACCGAAAAATGGAAAACGTGTTTCGATTACATAGTTTCTGTATAACAACACCAGCCAATTTCATGCGTTTTCCGTAGAAAAATTATTTAAAAAATATATCATAAAGTAGCCAGTTTGGATTTGAGAACAGCCTTAAGAGAGGGGGGGGGGGGGGTCTCCCTACCAACATTTGTGTCGCGAGAGTGAAGCAAAAATGTTTGGGAGAGACAGAAAATGATCTTTAACTCTGCATGCATTCTGACATTTTATTTGAAATCTATCAACACACATGTGAATAGAAGAAGAATTTATAACAATTTAGAAAATTTCAACCAAATGTTATATATCCTTAATACTGAGATTTCAGTTTCATTCAATGGCCTTATTTTAATATTGGCCATTGCTTTTCCCACTTGGTAATCCCCCCCCCCCCCCCAAAAAAAAAAAAAAATAAAAAAAATAAATAAAATAAAATAAATAAAAATAAAATAAATAAATAAATAAAATAAATAAATAAAATAAAATAAAATAAAATATTCCAAATATTGGTGAAATATCTTGGGTGGGCGGCTCCCACCTTCTAAATTGTCTTAGGCGGGATTATTATTATTATTTTTTAATTGTTTGTTATTTTTTTTTCTTTAAATTATGACATTTTCCAAAGCCGGGAGGGCAGGGAATTTGGAAAATCCCTGCATTTTACATATCACTCCATTTGAGGTAACTCTCGAATTCGTATTACACAAGACAAACAAATTGGAATTATTGTTTGGAATTATTATTTGGGTTATTCCTACTCAAATAATTCTTATCTTCCCCGTTCTGACAGCACGCTAAAACTCGTTGTATTGTACTTTTAACATCCTATCATCTATTGGACAGGCAGGTGTTCGACACGCGTTTCTAGGTAACGCTGTCCATCTGCTCCAAGAATAAAAAGGATAGCTCTGGCGAGAATAACATTTTAATATATTCTTATTGTGTCCCGATTAGTATTGCATCGTATAAGTTACTAACCAGATTTTACCTCAACCTGATAATAAGTTCAAAGTTCAAATCCAATGTTTTACGAATCACTAAGTTAAAGTGCGGTCAGAAGGTCAGACTACGTTTAACTTCAGCGAAACCTTTGATGTGGTCAGTCTTTTGACGCTCGGCTATAGGTCAGGAGTCATCAAAGGAGATCCCTGGCATGTTTATGACTGTCTCTTTCTTTTGTTGAGACTCCCCTTTCTTTTGTTGATGACAACAGAACCTTTGGAAAAGAAAGATGAGAGAAATAATTTACGACCTTTTTGGAGTGAATTTTTGAAAATGTTGTCTGAGACCCTTCAACAAAACTAAATTATAACTCATGGGCTTTTCTCAAATCCATAGATCGCAACTCCGGCTCGACGGACCACAAATTTTGTATATGATATAATGCAAATTAAATTTACTCAACGGACTCTGTTTATTAAAAATCTGAAAACGAAATTAAGCGAAAAGCGAACGCTCACGTTGCCTTCACAATATAATATTTTTTTTTCACACTGACTTCATTTCAATTCAGTTTCAATCGGAGACGTCCTTTTACGGGACATTTTAAATTCTCTAATTTTAACAATCAAACACCAACTAAGACTTGGGATTCGATTAGGTTCGGGTTTACGATTTTGTTTTTCTTTGCGGTTTGTGGGTTTTGACTGTAATTGTTTCGTGTTGGATTTTGACTCTTGAAAGTTGGGTTAACAGTTAAACGGATTTTTTAAGGTGGTTCTCGAAAAGATATTTTCCTCCGCTCAACCACGCGAAACTTTCTGACTCATTTGTTTAAACATAAAAGCAGGACACTTTATTCATGATTATTGAAGTGATTTGTAATAAAACATTTTTTTTTTTACCTTTTTCGTTAAATGAATTAGATCTTGACTTATAAGCGGTTGTTGTCTCGTTACAGCAGTTTTCTTCTCTCTCGCGTGCTGTTACGCTCGAAAATTCGATCCAAAACGCCCACTTGGACAACATTTTCTGAGAGATTTTCTTCCTTTACCGAAAAAGGGGAGCAACTGATCGATTAGATAGTTTCTGAATAAGAGCTCCTGACCATTTCATGCGTTTGGGAACGAAATTGAATTTAACCCCTTGGGGACGAGCGACACGTATACGTGACGCATAAGATGCTCAGAATCCTCGATTATTCCCACCAGTTAATTTTTATTGTAAGCTTTGCCTTATGTAATCCTAGCATTTCTGCGATTCAATTGAGCAAAAATTTCTGTTTTGAAAACCCGATGGTAAACGATTAAAAATTCTGTAAAGGACGCTCGTCGCAAAGGGGTTAAAAAAAATGTGCCAATGGAAAATCATATATTCGAGTATGAATGAGTACATATTTTTCAACATAAAGATAAAATTGATATTGGAAGTAAAATTGTATATCCTATTTCCACAATTTCATTAAAATAAAGACTAAAAATATTTCCTCTTCGTGGTTGAAGTGTACCGGGTTCGAATCATAGGAAAAAAAAAATTTTTGGGTTCAGCTCGGGCAACATTGGGTTAACAACAAATAGAATTTTCGGGTTCGTGAAGGATTCTAAAAGTTCGGTCCCTTTCTTGCGTTAATTAACTCTCTTTCATGTGGTATGGCGGTTTCTATTTTACGTGTTCAGCCTTCCTATCTCGTCTAAAAGTCAGGGGTCACCAGGGCAAAGAATATTTACTCCGTAAAGAAGATTCACTCCCATATAGGCGTAATGTAAAACGCATAGAGTCAAGTCGGCAAAATGAACAGTAATGTGCGATAGACAACTTTACAGGGGAGTAAGCGCAAACCAACCGGTGGTTTTAACTTTTTTTTTTTTTTCGGTCATTTTGCTTTTCGTCATTTTTTATTCTGTTATTCTAAATTACGGAGATAATTACTTCATTTAAGTAGAAACTCCTTTCAAAACATCAGATAATATTTACAATTTAAATTTGAATGATTAAATAGCTAAACTATTTCTAAAAAAAAAAGTTTTTTTTAAATCAGCCAATAATATATATCACAAAACAATAATGTGTGAAAGCTTATTAGTTTCTTCGAAATGAAGGAAATGATATATATATTTTTAAAACAAGGCTTTTGTAAATCTACATTTGATTATTAGTAGACAGGGTTGATAAAAATCATGATTTTTTTTTAAAAATCAAAAAAATCTGATTTATTTGATTTAAATCGGATCTTTTTTATTTAAATCAGATTTTTTTTATTAAAATTATTTGTGTACTGTGCATGTATTTATTTTATTTTCTCTGCATAGATATACACATTTCTATTAATTTTATTACAATTCCTAGATAAATTTCAAAATAATTTAAATAAAAATAAATTGTTGCAAACAAATTCAGATTTACTTAAAACTTAAAATATTATTCTACTATTAAATTGTTATAGATAAGATTATACCTATGTGTGCTGTGTCTATAAATTTGCAGTTAATTTAAGTTATTAAATTTTTCATTAAGGTATTACTCCAATAATACACTAGACTGCCTTAAATCTGCATAGCTTAAAAGTGGAGGTTATGCAGATTTTAGAATTTTGCGGATTTCTGGTCACTGTTTACATTTATTAAACAATAATTTGAATTTAACAATGTACTCAAAATTATAATGAATGCTTACAATAAAGTAAAATAGTTAAATAAAATAAAAAAATTAAAAATAAAGGTCAAGTAAATAATTAAAATAATTAATAATGCATGACTAAATACAAATATGCATAATGATGAGATAATTGTTTCTTGAATTATTCAGTGAAACTCGCCTTATAAATGTACACTAATAATTCACATAAAAATCTTAAAATAACAAAGTTTTCTTTCATGTTTAGCCATGAATTGAATTATATTAAATTGAATTGTATTAAAACCTTTCTCAGAATTTTTAAAAAGATATATTTGTAAAATTCCACTATTGTTAAAATTTTAGTCTTTTGTGTCAATTGGAATAATATTTTACATTCCCCCCCCCCCCCCATTCTTAAGTTGTATTAAAGTAAATGATTATTTACAACTTAATTGAAAAAATAATTACACCACAGCGATTTTTTTCTTTCTTTTTTTATTGCAAGTGGAATTATAATCGTTAACAAAGTTTGTATTTTTAGAAGATCCATTTCATATATTTTAACAATACTTTTTCCAGTATGTATAAGAATGATTTATGAAAAGTAAAGCATATTTCACTTTTGTATTTCTGAAATGAATAACTTCACCTTTGTTATTAACCCCATCATTCCATTTTTGCACCATATCCTTTAAATTTGTTTTTCTAATTTTAATTAAATGACAAAGACAGGTATTTTTCTTTTTTTTTTTTTTTTTTTTTTTTAATCAGCCAATAATATGTATCACACAACAATATTAATTTGTGAAAGCTTATTGTTTTTTCGAAATGAGGGAAATTATATTTTGTTTTTTAAAACAAAGCTTTTGTAAATCTATATTTGATTATTATAGTAGATATTGTGAATATACTAATTTCACACATATTTAAAAGGAAATACAACAAAAAAATAATTTGTATAAGTGATGTTTTGAAATGAATTCTAACATTATTAAAACCTTTCTCAGACTTTTTAAAAAAGATATATTTGTAAAATTCCACCATTATTAAAATTTTAACCTTTTGTGTCAATTGGAATAATATCTTGCATTTTCCCCCCATTAATAAATAGCCAAATAAATAGCTATGAAGCGATGGAAATTCTGCAAAATATACGATCTCTTAAAAAAAAAAAAAAAAAAAAAAGAGCGGGAACAGTGGAATGTTGTTTGGTTGGAACGAAGGGTGAGAAGTATGTGACAGATTGGCGCATGCGCGTTATTGGCGGCGCATCCTGTAAAGTTTGTTTTTCCGTCCTGAAAATGTTCTACCGACTTTACCCAAAGGTCGAAGTAAAACTTCTTATCTATTCTATATTCTTTGACCCAAGGTACATCTCTGACATGTTTATCTCCGCCTCTTCCTTTTGTTGAGACTCTCCTTTCTATTGTTGATGACCACAGAACTTTTGGAAAAGAAATAGCCAGTCGAATGATTTACGACATTCATAGCAAAAAGCATATAAACGGACCTCAAAGGTGCGCTGATATTGGGATTGCAACAATCCCCGACAAAAACTTGTAAAACATTCTGTCTTGCCCTTTCTTTTCCAAAGGTTCTGTGATCATCAACAAAAGAAAGGGGAGTTTCAACAAAAGGAAGAGGACAACATATCAGGGATGTCTTCCGCTGACGTCTGATCTGTAAGCAAGGTTTTTCAAGACTGACCACATTAGAAAAAGCTCCTGACCACATGACAGAGTGTCGTTTTTTGTATGGGGAAGCGCCCCCTTTTATCTTTCATGACTTTCTTAGCATGTCTAAAGGTCAGAGGTCAAGAGCGAGAGCCGTTGACAGCTGGAAAAAGGCCCATTTCTTTTGTTGACACTCCCCTTTCTTTTGTCGATGACCATAAAATGATTCGAGAATAATGGGAAGATTGCTATCTCAGCCTGACTTGCAAGTTTGTGCACTAAACGCAGCCTTAAGGTGCATTGCATTCAGTGCTCTTCCTGATCAAATCGTCCTGAGATGGGTACAAATCAAATATCTTCCCATTCTTCTCGAATCATTTTGTGGTCTTGGACAAAAGAAAGGGGAGTTTCAACAAAAGAAATGGGTGTTTTTCGACCTGTCAAGGGCTCACGCTCTTGACCTCTGACCTTTAGACATGCTAAGAAAGTCATAAAGATCAAATAATACGACATACTCACATCATAGATATCTAGTGTCTGTTTGTTCCTTAAATGTCGCAGGGGATATCTCTGACCGCTTTATTACCGCCTCTTTCTTTTGTTGGTGACCACAGAACCTTTGGAAAAGAAAGACCAGTCGAATGATTTACGACTTTCTTCGCAAAAAGTATATAAACGGACCTTAAAGAAATCACGTAAGTCATTCCCCTGGCCTTTCTTTTCCAAAGGTTCTGTGGTCATCAACAAAAGAAAGGGGAGTCTCAACAAAAGAAAGAAACCAAAATGGCAAAGATCTACTCCGCTGACCTCTAAACAAGCTTTTGAAGACTGGCCACATTAAACAGGGCGCCTGACCACATCAAAGATACCACTTGGCAAAAAACGTAGTCTGTTGTTCAAACTTTTATTCCTGTTCACATAATTGTTATCTTCCCGTTTTAATAACAGCACGTTAAAACTCGTTGCATCGGACAGGCAGGTGTTCGCTGTCCATCTGTCCCTTAAGCAAGAAAGGATAGCTCCAGAGAGAGAATGACTTTTTAATATTATTTTTATTGTGCCCCGACACGCTCTCTTGGCATTCAAATGTTTTTTTTCCCTTCTTTTCTCCCTTACATGCCTAATCTGTCAGCGCGTGTGTGGTTATGTATTTCTCCGTAATCTCTCATTTATGACCTGAGCCAGGTGTTAACTGGCCGTTGCGTATAAGATGCCAGTTACTATGTGCGTGAAGAAGGTTTATCCTGATGTTGCCAAAGAAGCAATAAAAAAAAAATCATATATAAATTGTAGTCATTGGGGGCACTGTAATACTTACCCAATATGGATATGCATGATATAAAATATGAAAATAAAACATGTGTAAACTATTTATAAAATGCATTGCAATTCGAATAAAAGTGTGGCTGGATGACGTCATACACTTTAAAGGGTCTATTACTCCAAAATTGATAATCCTATTAACTAACGGTTTTACTGCGTCGGATGAAGGTCTCATTTCCAATTAAAATATAGCTTTGAATGGAAATTGGAATGAAATACAGGGTCATGAAAAATCGAAGCGTGTGGAAAATAGGATTACAAATATCTCGGCTACTCATGATCTGATCGCCTTCATTCTTGATGCAAAATTTATGTTTTTTTTTTTTTTTTTTTTTTTTTTTTTTTATGGTCTTTTATAGTCCCTCCTTAAAATAAACAATTTCGTAAAATTTTATATAACCTTTTATAGAACGAATAGTTCGAGAGTCCGAAAAAAAGAGTTCCGGATCATCGAGGTGACTGACATTCAATAAGCTTCTTCCCATTATTACATACTAAGTATATACCCAATTTCAAGTCTCTATCTCGATTTGTTCGGGAGATAGAGCGTTTACAGACAGACAGACGGGCGGCAATTTTTTTTTTTCTAAAAATATGTTTCTAAAAATATGTTCGGAATCTCCAGTGTCTGAAACACGTGTTAATCCGTCATCTCTCTTTTTTTTTTTTTTTTTCGATTTTTAAAACGATTACAAGACTTACCCTATACTACGTATGATGGGCAAGTAATAAATCATAAATAAATGCTTAAACTAGTACTGTAGACTCCCTTAAATCCGCATAGCTTAAAACCAGAGGTTGTGCAGATTTTAGAATTTTGCGGATTTCTGGTTTTTGTTTACATTTTATAAACAGTAATTTGAATTTAATAATGCACTTGAAATTATAATAAATGCTTACAGTAAAATAAAATAATTAAGTAAAATATTAAAATAAAGTAATAAAAATTAAGAAAATTAAAAAAAATAATTAATATATTAAAAGTAAATAATTATAATAATGCATAACTAAATAGGCATAATGATGATGATAAACATTTTTCTTGAATTATTCAGAGAAATTCGCCTTATAAATGTACACTAAATAATTCACATCAAAATCTTAGAATAACGAAATTTTATTTCCTGTTTAGCCATACTTAATTACCAAAAAAGTTTGATTACTATGTAAATATATTGGGTAAAAAGATCGCGATCGCCACTTATATCAGCGCCATCTTGAATCTTTACAAAAATTAATTTATACTTCCTTCAAAACAAAACATGAGATCAGTTATATCAACCAGAATTGCATATTAAAATGTGTACAGAATGATAAAAAAAAAAAAAAAAAAAAAAAAAAAATTAAGTTGATTTTCCCACCTGTAAGTTTCATAGTTTACCTCTAAAACGATGTTCGGATTTGAGGGAGTCTAATGTAGGTTGCGGCCATCACAACACTTGTCTTTTATATAAATCAAATCAATTAGGGCTGTTCTGAAATCCAAATGGGGCTATTTTGAGACACATTTCTCAATTCATTTTTGTTCGGAAATGGTTAGGTGTTGTTATCCAGAAACTTAATGTAATCAAAAGACATTTTCCATTTTTTGGTAAATTCAGAAAGATCTTTCAGAAAGTACTGTCCAAGTCGGTGTTTTGAACCGAATTCCCGACGCACCAGCACAAAAAAAGGGAGAAAAACGATGTTGTCACGTGACATGGATTACTTATTATAACTCGATAAGTAAGTTATTTATTTAAAAAAAAAAAAAAAATAGAAAACTCACTTCGATTCTAAATCAATTAAACTAGTTGGAATTAAGTTACTTGACAAAAATTCGGCTACTTCTCTATTATCCCATCGACCACTTTTCAAACAAAAAACTATCGCCAAATTGTAAGATTAAACGCCAAAAATGCAGTCCTATTTACTTGATGTCAGAAGCATTCTACGTGTTTGTTATGTCATCCAGTGGTTTTTAATTCGACATTTGCTTGTATTTTTCATTATGTTTTACTGATTTAGTAGTTATTTCATTCATTAAAATAACAATCGTGTCTTTAAATTCTTATATTTTATTTATTTTGATATTCCAATGGCAGCGTTCTCCCGTTTATTTTGCGTTACAGTTTGGCGATAGTTCTTTTGTTATGAAAAGTGGCTGACGGGATAATAGAGAAGTACCAAAATTCGTTCTTATCTATCCTGTGGGGTATCGTTCGAAAGATCTCGTAACATCGAACTCAAAAGACACCGAACTTAGGGGGGGGGGTAATTAAGTTACTTGATTTTTTATTTTTATTTATTTATTTATTTTGGTAATAACGTGTGGGGTCGTTCGAAATATTTCGTAACACCGAATTAAAAAATATATTTGTTTTAATTTTAGGTATTATATTTTCTGGGATATCGTCGAAACTGTAACTGTAAAAATATGTCCTTCCCCCCTCCCCCGCCTATTTCTGAATCTACTGAAACTAAAATTATGAAAAAATTAGGGGTAGTAAGAGTTTATATAAACCTTGTAAGAAAACTATAGCGATTATACTAGATCATATAGTGCGAAAATCGGAATTTTTCCGTTACACACAAACTTTACTTTGCGGGCGCTCTGTTAGGGAGTTGGGGGGGGGGGGGTGCTCGAGGCACCTATCAACACGGAATCATCCAAGGAGTAAACTGAGCTGCGCCGCCAGCCGCCTGAGTGGCGCCCGTCAGGCACGTCAACCGTCGCACCCAAGTCCTGAGGGATTTATAACGCACGGACCAGGCCTCCCGTATGCGCTGCGACCGGTCGGAGCACCGCCACCTGCGCATCACTCCTATTGAACCCAAGTGAATGACGACGTAGGTCGTTGCGATTTGTGGTGATTCTCACCCTCTTGAGAAACCACCACGTTACACTTGGGGACGAGCCGGGGTCCATCAACAGCTTCGGAGCTGGACACCCAAGAGGGAGCCAGGCCCTGGGCCTTAAGTCGGGTTTCCCCGACCCGCACTTGCTCTACCAAAATTCGAGGGACGTGTGAACCTCATCCGAAGTCCATCTCCCAAGGTCATCGAGGTCCATCATCCAAGGAAAAAAATCAACATGTATCAAAATATTTCCTGTAAGAACTTATTATACAAAAAAAAAAGTTCGTAATGTTGGTTATTTGCTCAAAACTTCTAACCCTGAGTATATTAGATTCTCGCACTTTAACGCCGTGCTACAAAAACAAAGCGGATTCGAAAATTATGGGGATAATCGTCTGAATTCAACACTGGTCCCATGTAATTGAATGTATTTTAACATCCACAAAATCCCTCCCCCATTTTTCCCTAGAATTTTCCATAAACTAACACTATATCCTCCAAAACATATTTTATGCGTAATACAATAACATTTTTGTCTCTACAATTAATTGCATATGAATCTGTATTAGACTCAGCTTAGAAACAGTGTTGCCACCTTCAACTAAGAATTTTTCCCTATTTACCAACTCAAAGCCTTCTAGATATTGTATTCCTTCTAGCCTTCTAGATATAATTGTTTATTGACACCTCTTCCCCCCCCCCACTCCCCCCGAAAAAAACATCAGTATAGCGTCTCCTATATTAGTCATTAATGATATAATATAAGGGGCACTGTCGCCGTATATATAGTAAATAAGGAATCGGGGTAACTGGTTATATATTCTTCTTCGTGTGTGTGACCATAAGTAAATTCAAAATAGATTTTATCTAATAAAAAATCCCTAATAAAAACCACTAACAACGAGTTTCCCCACTAAATCTAGGGGAGCAAACCCCCAAGTTGGCAACATTGCTTATAAACCACTTTTCGCAAAACAGCTGTCTTCATCACATCCGTTCCTCGATGGCTCCTCATCTCGCGGAAAAAAAGAAATGACGTCATAAATTATTTTATCGTCTGCTTCCTGTAGTGTATGCTGCGATAAGCACGGCCGATCAAAAAGATTTTGACCGCCCCTCCTGGTGTTGGATTTGGTGTTATTACTTTACTGAGAGACGTGTGTCACGTGCCAGTTTAGATGGAGGGGTGGTGGGGCGGAGGCGACACGTGGTAGTTGATGTTTGTTCTAGAAGTGAATGTAGACGTATAAGTAGAAATTATGCAGTTATTAAAAGCTGCTTATGTATAACATTGCTTCACAGCATCAACAGTTTTGTGTTCAAGCCCTTAGGTCTTAACCTAAATTCAATTCAAAATCTCCAAAAACATTTTTTTTCAATACCTACTATTAGCTCACACCCTCTATATGTTTATATATCTTGTTCAAATTTTCAATCGTTCATAAAATACTTTTTATTCATCCACTCAAGTTCAAATACATTTTTTTTAAAACTTGTAGTGGATGACACTTGATGTTAATGCAGTTTTTTCAAATATTAATTCATTAATTAAATTTAATTAATTAATTTTAGTTTTATATTTCATTTCTGTCCAAAAGTATAGACTCACTCCATATTTTAGTCTCCTTCACCCGCGCACCGCCTAATCTTCGTCCGTGAACAGCCCCATTATCTTTTTACGCGTGACGGATTCGCTATGGTACTTCATTGTGAAATTTGGTAATTTTTGAAATTCAATATTTGAAAAAAGGCATCATCATTAGATTTGAAATTTATATCAAGAAAAATACAATTTTTTACCTTTCTAACAAAGTTTGTCTAACAATTTTGTGAGAAATACTTTTCGAGATATTCATTTTTGGTATTTTAGCTATTTATTTTTTATTTAATTTTTAATACATTTCAAAAAATTTCCCTTATATAAGATATTTAGCAGGATATAAATTTAGGAATAAATACCGTCAGGGGCGAAGCGTGTAGATCGCTGGAAAAACAATTTATTTTTGACCTAAGTAGGATTTGACTTTTTTTTTTTTTTTTTTTTACAAATCAAATTGTTTATTTTAGCACATTTATTTTCATTGCTGTCCTGTGGTGCAAAGGAAAAAAACAGTTAGGGGAAAATTCCCCGCCACGCGTTGCCCGAGCACCGAGATAATAACCTTAAATATACCTAAATTCAATGTTGAATGAATTTATAAATTTAAACGGAAAATCTTTCTAAACATCATAATCCTAATACTGGGGGCCCCATTGCCTTCGGTTAGCGTATATACCCAATTTTGCATAACTTTATATTTTCAAATGGAAATCTATCCAAACAAACTTAGAGTTAAGGGATTTAAACACTAAATTATTTTTAAAAAATAAGGGAAATTATTTAATTAAAAAATAAGCTGTTATAAACATGCAAATAAATCAAAAATATATTTTATTTAAAGACAAACGAGGTAATAATTTTATCCTTGGGGCCCAAGTTTACTCTCTGCACCTCTATTGCTATCAACTGAACATTGCTTTCGTTATAGCATAGTATTTTTAAAATATTATAAGAAACACTTTGAATTGGTAAAATATAATTAAAAAATCAACTTTGCCTGTCGTAAGTGGGTTAATTTTTTTCCTCGGTTATTATCGAAAACTTTTACTTACACTCGATTATCATCGTTTATTTTTTCTCGGTTATTATCATTTATTTTTTAATCAACTTTTCGTATGTTATCGTCCAGTTCTTTTCGAATTGTCTCTATTTTTATTCATTACTTTTATTTTGATTAAATTAAAGTATTTCTTCAAAGTAAATTTCGTTTAAAAGGATCAATGATTTTGATCATTGTACATTGTTTATGTAATATAGCACAGCTGATGCCCATGCCACTTACACGAATCAAATTTGCACAGCAAAATTCGATTTAAAAAAACAATTGATTTCAATGCATGGAATAAGTAATACGACGATTTCTATTGGATTCTCAATAATTCGATTCATAAAAATATATCCGCACTGTAATCGTATAAGCGGCGAAGAGATATTTCATGTTTTAATAGATATTGGGCTCAAGCTTAACATATCGAGAGAAACTATCGCTTACACCTACTAGTTTTATCATTTCTAAATGTTATTTCTGTTTGCTTTTGCAAATTCATTCTCAATACGGCAGACGATAAAATAAAACAAGGGTAACTGGAGAAGGGGGGAAACATTTCTTCTCTAAAATTTGATTCATAAAAGTAGCTGGTTCGATTATAAAATTCCATATCTATTCCATTCTATATTGATCTGCTATTTTATAAGTAAGTAATTTAACAAATATGGGCTCAATCTCTTGCATTAGGGAATATAGCTTTACTCTTAAATGTCATTTTTGTTTGCCTTTGCTAATCCATTCCGATCACAGCAGACGATAAAATAAAACAAGGGCAACTGGAGAAGGGGGGAAACGTTTCTTCTCTAAAATTTGATTCATAAAAGTAGCTGGCTGGATTATAAAATTCCATATCTACTTCATTCTATATCGATCTGCTATTTTATAAGTAAGTAATTTAACAAATATGGTCTCAATCTCTTGCATTAGGGAATATAGCTTTACTCTTAAATGTCATTTTTGTTTGCCTTTGCAAATCCATTCCGATCACAGCAGACGATAAAATAAAAGAGTTACAGCTGAAGAGGAGTAGGAGCAGGGGGGGAGGGAGTTTTATGGATCCTTGCGGCATCCTTGGCTGGTGTCCAAGAATCGGCGGCTTTTATCCCTTTTCCCATGGATTACAAAGTTGCAGTTCGCAGACGTATTCCAATGGCTACCGATAACGCTGTAAAAAGAGGTCTTCACAGGGCAGACGGGAGTACGGGAGATGGATACTCTTGGGAAAGCCCGAGCGCAATTTGGCGAGAAACTTGGCGCGGAAGTGGCGCTGTTGTTATTATTACTTTTACGGTCAAAGTTAACCTCTGTTGATTCATTTGCTTCATATCATTATTGTCTGATGGAAGGAAAACACTGTTGCTCTGCTGACGATAATTTTTGTTAGATGAAATTAACATTTTTTGTGTTTTTTTTTTTTTTTTTTTAGTTTTACTAGTTTAGTTTGTAGTTATTTTTTCCATGTAAACAATAATATCCAAATTAGCTCAAAAGAATGTATTCTATTTATAATAATTATTTTTCGCTTTCTAATCAACTTCATTAAAGGATAAAGTTCTTACTTTCGCTATCGGGTTCAGATCTCTACCCGACTATGTATTTTAGAGAACCTCGGCACCGACTTGACCCCCTCCCCCCCGCCCCTTCCGCCTCCCTTATGCGAGTACTATCTAGTAAAGGTCGAGGAAACATAATTCTGTTACATAACTTTTAAATACATATATCAGGTATCTAAATTTCAAATGCAATCATAATTAGACAATTTTAATTCCAGGAACTAGACACTTGAGTAATTGCATAGTAGGTGAACTCAGCGCCGCAGCAACTCTGGTGTCTGGTGCGAAACACCTTGTTAGTTTTCATACCGATTGTGAGTGCATCAGTATTACAGACGGTACCCATAAAAGCTTGTCAACGCCTATTACAACCGACGGCGCTTGGGTGTAGGAGCATCGCTTGCACCACCCTTTATTTCTGCGGTTCTGGATAAGCTTTTTAAAATGATAAGATTGGGCGTTATCTTTAAGTGTGAATTTTACTAAACCGAAAGGTTTGCAAAATTGATCATCATACGTTTGAAGAAAGAAAAAATATCGCATCTTGCTACAGTACAACATAAAAACTGCGTAAAGAATGCATCTTTACTGAAATTTAAAAAGTTATCAACAGATTTGGTTTCAAAGCCAAGATAGACGCTTTATTGGCGCTGTCAGTTATCACTATTGATGTAGAACGGTAGAAAATAGGTAGAAAAAGTAAAAAATTGTTTCATAACCTGGGCTAAATAGAGTTACTGTGGCGATGCTAGCTATTTTATCTATTTCTTCCACCTATATGTGTAATAGAAAATAATACGTAACGGATTTGAAGGGGCAAGCCCAGTAGCTTAGCGGTCATGGGGTCGCGCTACCACGCTACAGGTCCCGAGTTCGACACCGGACTTCGGACTGGGCAAGGTTCAATGAACCTTTCATCCTTTTGGGGTCTATAAAAATGCGTACTAAGCTTTCTTGGGAACTAAACACTGGGGATCTCGTGTTTAGGTTGACCACCTGGCGGTGACATATACTGACAGCGCCTCAGAGCCCATGGTCAAGAAAACAGTGATGGGCACTGTAAGGCCAAGAGCCTTAATGATTCATTAGTTTTTGGGTTTGGGGGGAGGAATCGGGGGAGAGAATTTAAATAAATCAATTTATTTATTTATTATTGTTACTGTTGTTATTATTTTGTTCAAAGGGTTATAGACAAAATTTTCATGTAATGTTACTACAATAATGTAAAATAGAAACATTATTGAACAAGTGGGTAAGTGTGATCGAAGATCGCTCAAAAGGTTTCGTTTAATATTCCTTTCAAAACACTTCATCCTTTCTTTAATAAATCCAAATAAATTTCATTTAGCAAAAAAAAAAAAATGCGAATATCTCCATAATCGGGTTTTTATCATGATTCAATATGTTCCTCAAACTCATATATTAACTATTCTCTATTACTCATATTTATACTAGCTTTGTATTATTCTCAAACATTTGAGAAATCCGTTAAACTACCGATAGGACGTCAGATTAATTTTCTTTTTAGTTCTCTAATGACGTGATATTAATCTGCTTTCTGTACTACACATAGTCGTACGCCTTGTATAATTGAGAAATCTTTGAAAATTTCCGTTTTATTACCAATATCCGTCAATCATTTTTATTTCATATTAATCTTTTTTTTCAATTGATGAAACTTTTTATTTCATTTTGATTTTTCACGTGGAAATCTTTCAATAGAAAATTAATTATTGTAGAAAGTATTTCATTGTGGATTTTTAATGGTTGGCAACTGCTATAACGAAAAATGTTTAAATTGAATAGGAAAAGGCTGTCAGAATTTTGGTTTTTTATCTTTACTTATTAAAATAATACGATTTTTTCAAATTTTAATATGTTGAGCTTCATAGCAGGTATTCAGCTATATATAATCAAAGTTTCAACTCTGTAAGTTATATAGTTTCTGAGAACGGCTTTGTAACGGACAGAAAACGGAGCGGGAGTAATAGGGTTTCGTGAGATGAACGAAACTCTAAAAATGATAAGAAAAGAATTCTAGTGGAGTAGAGAGGTTTACTAGAATCCGTCAGGCCGAAATGTCGGAGCATTGAGTGGGATAAACATAAAATATAACATGAACAATATATAATATATATTTTTTATTTTTATATTTACTGTTTAATAGTATAAAAGAAAAATTACAATAACTGCTGTTGAATCTTCAAGTGTTTATTCGGTCAACAGTTGCCTCAGATACTGCTCAAATGCTAATCTATCAGCAAGTGCCCCCCCCCCCCCATTCTTCTAATTTGGTCTAGCCTATCCTTTGCGAAAGGCACTTCAATCAGAACATCCTCTAAACGTCGAACCCTGCTAAACGCGACATAAGTTGCTCCAAGTGACAACTCCTTTTCACCAATGTCCACAGCTATTTTTGACAAAGTTAAACCTTGGGATTTGTGTATGGTGACAGCGTATGAAACTGTTAAAGGTAACTGAGTACGGGAGCATGAGACATTGTTTTCTTTCCAAGACTTTGTAATAGGTGTGACAGGAAAAAGTCTTTCAGTGAGAAATGGTCCCCGATAATCATCAAAATGAACCATTACTGCCTGTGGCAAGCCTGGAGGCCGTAATCCTGGTCCGTAGCCAAAATCTTTTACCGTACCAAGTGCACCGTTGACCAATCCTTCCTCAGTCCACAGATTGGTACGCAACATATACGTGATCATCTTCACTCCATCTTGCTATTTGATTATTGTGGTCTGCTAATATTCTTGCCACTGGCCATTTTGATTTACGAAGTACTTCTTGATTATGTTCTTCAGCTTGCTTGTTTGTGGGAAAAATGCGTATGGCATTTTGAAATCTTTCAAGTTCAGCCGGAGGCTGTATAGCTTTACGTCGTTGCATAAGGGATGCGTATTGGTCGCCTGTAACTTCGCCTACGGAAAGCGAATCAAGAGTCTCTCTAAACTGTATTTGCTGATCGTCGCTTTGTCTCATTGACTTTGTTAAGGTGAAACATTTTTCAAACATCTTAAGAAGTGTTTGTCCACGTAAAGCCAAAATGTCTTTTATAGAATGTCTCCTATATAGAGGTGTGTCTTTTAGAGGCTGTAGCTGCCTAATATCTCCAATCAGGTAAACAAATAAGCCTCCAAAAGGTTCAATGCTGTCTGGTTTACCTTCGCGACATCTTTGCTCAAGTGCAGCCATCAGACGGCATCCGATCATTGAAAATTCGTCAATAATGAGAAATGAAACTGGATTCATGCTGAGCTGTAGATTTCTTGCTGCTTCACTTCCTAAATCAGCAAACGATTTAAAACATGTTGGTACTTTTAGTACAGAGTGAATTGTTTTGCCCTCGACATTAATTGCAGCAGCACCTGTTGGAGTCAAAACCATAATAGCTTCCGGTCCTAACTGCTCGGTAACTCTTTTACGAATTTCTTTTATTACCGTACTTTTTCCAGCTCCGGCATTCCCAATATTAAAAGTACGTTTAGGGCAATTTATAAATCTTGATTTCAAAGACGAAAGCTGTTGCGTGCATAAGTGAAGTATTTTTTGCTGCTCATCTGTAAATCTGATCTCAGACGTATCGTAATTTTTATGCACTGTAAGTTGTTGTTCTTTACAGTAATTTAAAAATGAAGTAAAATTGCGATCAGGGTACTTGTAACTCTCACTTTTCCACTCACATGCATGATCAATCACGCGTTGCCCCAAAGTATCCTCGTTTGTCTGCACAGGAACTATGGCAGCTGCTGCCATATATGGATCAATCTCGCGGTATTCTTCTTGCAGGATTTCTGTCTCATGTGTACTGCTAACAGCAGGAAAATTTATTTCTTCGTGTGCATCAATATTTAGATCATTGAATACTTCCTCCCATGAGTGATACGCAGACGGCAGGCCTTCTTGCAATAAAGAGTCAGAATTACCTCTCCAAGGATAATTGAGTAATACTTGTTGCCTATAGTATTCTTCGGCTAGAGTTGGGTCGTGGTTGAGTGATGTAAGAGGAAAAACTCTGACAACTGCATCTTTTCTTCTTTGGTGATAATCGACTCCTCTTATTGAGAAAGATTTTGCAAACTTAAGAAGCGTGCAGGAAATAAGTTTCTCCGCGCGCAATATTTCTGAAGCATGCTTTTTGATGGTCTTTCGTCGCTTGAAAAGTTGATTTCCTCCCTGTTCTTATCATGAAGCCGTATTGTAACTACTTCCCGACTACTGTGATACATTGGCCATCCCATTAATATGTGTACTACCTCTTGGGCTGAGTAATCCCTTTCAGAAACAGAAGACAAAATAAGTTTTTGGACTGCTTGAACCGCTGGATTTGTTTCGTTCATCTTATTTAAAATCTCAGATAACAATTCCTTGTAAGGAACAGAAGCTGTTTCTGATTTTGAAGCATATTTGGCAATGTAATGCAAAACCGCATCCTTTGATGTAATAGGACTGAAATCCGTGTTAGCTCTCCAAACTTGTGACACGAAGCAATTGTAGGTATTCATTTCAGAATCGTTTCTTTTTGGCAAAAAGCTAATTATGTCATTTTCTACTTGAAGCTTTGGAGAGTCGCACTCTGCTTTTGGAAAACCAAATCTGCAGCTATAACTATTTGTACCTCTTTTTTTCCTTAGGCAATAATCTCCATGTCTTGTGTGACGTTGGGCTTGATTTAAGAGCTGAGCGAGATCTTTTTCACGATCTTCACTGGAAATGTCTGAAAAGCGAACTCGACAGCGGTGTATATCATTTACGAGGACGTCCTTGTCAGGATTAACAGCACTGCATAGTTTTTCAAAATATGCTGCTATATTTTCAGCGTTAGTCATGTCTAGTGTTTCCATGTTTGGCGCCCCTCTTAACCACAACAATCCATGCATGTGAGGACTTCCACGCCACTGCCATTCGAAACGAACCCAGTAGTCGTCTATTAAAAACAACGGCGTCAAGATTTTTCTCAAAAATATATCACAACGTTTTTGAAAGAGCCAACCAGTCAACAGAGGGTTGTCGTGCATTAATTGTCTGCGTTCTGTATCAGTCAGCTCATTTGGATCTCTGTTAGGCTCTAAAAGTCTGAAAAGATCAGGCCAGTGATAATCATCTGCAGACAGTGTAAAAAAAATTGTTGGTGCTCCAATTTGTCCTACCATGGAAAGGAGTTCCCCACAACGTGCACGCCAGTATCCTTTTGTGGATCTTAATTTGCTAGCATAAATCATAATGTGTTTTGCCATTTCTGGTTGCCTATTCAGAATATCACGCATCTGCTCTACCGTCTTATTGCTGAACCTATTTCGCTGAACGAAAAAACGCCCTTTAGCCAAAGACTGCCACCGAAGAATTGAATTCATGGCAAAGTAACGAAATCGGGGGTCTTTAGCAAATCGCCCATCTTCATACTTCATTAGGAACTTAAAATACTCATCAGGAGAGACTGCTTTTTGACGAGGTTGTCGTAAGTCAGCTGTACCATGTGGAAAAAGATGAGGAAAAGCACGTGCTATGTAACCCTCTTCTTGAAATTCGTTGATAGGCTGTAAATTTAATGAAGGGTGAGGCACACGAATTGCGTCATTTATTAAGTTGTTTTGATCTACCGGTTCAAGTAGTGGTCTAAATGACTCGCGCCTTATTTCCTCGTTCAAAGTATCAATATCCTCAGTAATATCGGTTGCTGTTGGTAACATTTGAGATACGTCACCATTCTCAGGTAATGTAGTGATCAAATCTTCATCAATTGTGATATTTGAATAATAAGGATTGTGAGCTTTAAGCCACCTGAGTGCTTCTAGAAGTCGTTGTGAGCGAACAAAAAACTCTGCACAACCTGATAAAGTATCTTTTGTCACTAACATAGTTGAAGTCATATCTGAAGGATTGACAGGCAGGCACGAAATAAAACTCTCAATATTTTGTTTAAAGCTGATTACATTTGAGTTGTCAGTATACCGGTACTCGGCAAAAAATCTGAAGGTAACTGACTTGTGCGACTTCTCCGCATTGAATTACGATTCACAATTCTTCTCATTTCAGCTGATTGCTTTCTCTTAACTGGCATCCTTGCAAATTCTATATAATAAAAACATATAATCCGTTCATATATAAACTGTTTCTTAATATATATTTTTTTTTATCCTGGATTAGCTGGACTATATCAAAATAAACAGATTTACTCTCATACTTCTTTTATACAATAAGCTTGAATGAAAAGAAAAAAAAAATATTTTGAAATGGAAACAAAAAGTTTAATTACACCAATTGCTGAGTTCGATTTAAAAAAAAAACTAAATTCATGTACTTAATACGATTTAAACTTCATTGCACGTGTTTTAAGATAAAAATGTATGGGGTCCTTATTTCAGAAAAGTAAAATATATGTAAAATATATAAAAGTAAAATATATGGGACCAAGATTAAGAGCTTTTACTAAAAGGTTGTTTCCGAGTATATTGTTATTTAAATAAGTTTCTCATGATAAAAAATGGCAACAATATAAATTTTTTAAATTTTCTTTTTATTTAATTCAAAAGTTTTTCATGATAAGAAATGGCAACAATATAAATTATTTCAATTTTCTTTTTATTTAATTCAAACAATCGCAATGTTATCTCTATGGGGAAATGGAAAATTCTAGAGCAGACGATTCCGGGCGTTAGAGTTGACGAATATTTCTGTTTTTCAATCCCCGGCGAGGTTTTGCCACTACCGACTTCCAGTCCAATTTTGGTATCAATGCGGCAAATATTTTGGTCGCTATCGTGTACACAAAAGTGTAATTTTTCATGGGAAGCCGGAGCTTTGCTCCGACAATTAATTTTCTTATTCTAATTACAAAGAAGCGGACACGGGTTGACGGGGGGCGGAGAGGGTGTTCTAAAATCAAAGAAATTGTACTTACTTTATAATATGCTTAAATGCTTCCTTGTATATACAGAATTTTAAATAAATTACTTACTTTTTAAAAATATTATGAATTTTTTGTAATTAAAAATGCAAGCATTAATATTCTTTTTATTTCTAGGTAAGAAATCTATCTCTTCCTGATAAATTGGGATCTTGGGTAAGCTAACTACATTTTAGTTTACTCGCCTATCATATAAGGTCAAATGTTGTGTGTGTATGTATGCAAATTTTATCTAAAAAAAGGCTCTAACGATTTTGACTATATTTTGCATCCTACCGTTTCGGGATGCGAGAACACCTTTGGACTAGGTCACATGGTCGAGAAAATTCGATTAGAGTGTCATTTTGGGGTCACTACGGGTTAAGGTAATTTTATCTAAAAAACGGCTCTTTCACTAAATTTTGCATCCTATATTTTGGGGTACAAGAAGACCATTGGGATAGGTCACATGTTCGAGAAAATTCGATTAGTGGGTCATTTTATCTAAAAATCGGCTCTAACGATTTTGATTGAATTTTGTATTACGAGAAGACCATTAGACTAGGTCACATGTTCGAAAAAATTCGATTAGTGGGTCATTTTGGGATCACGACATTTATAAACATTAATTCCAAGCAAAAGATCCGTAATCTCGTTAAAAGCGGTCTCGCTATAAACGGGCTCGACTGTATATTAAAAATGAAATCACATGTGGGAAAAACAAGAAAGAGACCGTACAAAACACAAATGAAATGATAAAACAAAATTAAACCCAATAAGATGGAAATCAAAAATGAAATACGATGAATATGTTATGGATTCGTCAGAGGAGCATCATAAGTATTATGGTAACGTGAACCAATGTATATATAATTAATACACTCCATTGTCGTTTTAAACGAAATAAACTTTATTGTAAATTAACACATTAAAAATAATAAAAATAAAATGAAAAGAGGGTGAGTATATCCATAATGTATAAAATACAATTTCAGAAACTAACATTCTGACATCCGCTCAGAGAATCTCATTATCCACCTTGCTTCAGCGTTCACCTCCGTATATCTTATCTCCTTCGCATTCCGTTGGCATCCGTCGGTACCTGCCTAGTGAACTCCTCCTTCTGGAAACTGGTATTTTCCTATATAGGGAAAGAATCACCCTATAATCTCTTATGACTGACACACCCTTTAATCCCTTACTTACCAAGTCTAAATTTTCACTTCATAGGGGCTTAGTTCTTTGTATCAAAGGAATTGCTTTTACAATTTTCATCCACTCATTCAGAGAGTATTACCTTCAATACAACGCATACATCCCGGCCTGGCTTATTTCAAGGTGGCAATGAAATTCACCACTCAATTTGGATTATTTTCTCAGAAAGTGGCCAACTCCTATAAAACTATTTTCATTCTTAGGAGATTATCCCGTTTCTACAAGTAAGTGATTAGTTGATCACGTCAACCTGTTACAACTCCTCTATAGTACTATCTTACTTGAATAGTGACAATTCACAAGACCCCTTTCATTCATAAAGGATTACCTTGATCTTCCGAGTATGTGAGCAATTGAAATTTCAACATGCCACAGTATAATTCATAGTGAAAATATGTTATTTCCTCAAATATTGTCAGCATTAAGCCTAAGAATGACAATAGTATGGCCCTTATAACATATCAAATTAAAACTCAAGAAATATTAAAACAAAAAGAAATCCAAAAATAATTAATTATCAATAAGCAATAGTTAAAAAACCAAAAAATAGTACACACAACTCACCAGCAAAAAAAAGTGTAGGAATGATTTAACCAGTTACAAAAAAGACCCACCATGCAGTGACCACACACTCTGCAAGAAGATATTGCTGGGCTACAGGTGTATTTATTTTTATTTAATTACTTCATTTAATCGGATAATTGAAGTTATCTTTTTTGGCAAGAGTTAAATATTATTATTATTAATTTATAGTTATTTATAAGGCCGTATAGTTTGCGAAGTTAAAACCCGAGAGTTCATGCATAGCCCGCCTCCTGTAGCAAATTAAATTATAGACAAATAAAACAGAAGTATAAATGTCTAAGTTACAAGTATATTTATTAAGGAATCAATATGAGTAAATAGCACAATTACAATATAAAGCAGTACAACTCTGTTATAAATATATAATATTAATTTAAAGGATGCCTATCTGTACGCCTAACATTAGTGATTTGGATATCTTTAAACTAAAATCAAAGAACATCAAAATATGATATAAATAACGAAATGTTTACCTGTTAATCCTAGGTAAAGCAGCGAAGTCATCATTCCAGGCACTTAGATCCTTTAGACTCCCAGAAAGGTCCAAATCTTTCTCACTAACCACTATATTTTTATTCAAAACTACTCGGTGCTCATTCACTCATCATATTCCATCTTTTTCCGCACTCCCCAAAACTCCATCTCATAATAATCCTTTTTTTTTTCTCCTCATCCCTTTTTTACCCTTTTTTTTCCTTTTCTCAAACGCCCCATAGAAACCGTTGAGATCCAATCGGTGTCTTTCTACGCCCTCTCTTAGCCCCCCTAATTTTGTGTTAGTGGATAGCTTAGCTTTCTTTTGTTAAAATCCCCGCCTTGGGACAAAATCATTGGACATCATCTAAAATGCTATAACTCCTTTAATATTATAATATATATTCCCCTTTCCGTGCTGGTGTCGCCCCGGTTCTGGACACGTGCGCCTTTGGGGAAGAAAGGGGGACACCCCTATCTATAAATTATTAGTCCCCACTTTCGGTGAGATCGCGTTATGTATTCTTGCATCCCTTATCAATTGTAATTTCTTGGAACGTTGTTATGCCTATCCTTTTACAGGGGCTTGTTATGCGCACCTGAGATTTCATACACCTGGGCTTATTTCAATTGAAGTGGCTTTCCTAAGAATTTTGCATTATATCTTTATATTTGTCCGTGCTGCACGTTGAAAAGCTATTCTTATATCTTTCTAAAACTCCCTTTTCTTTAAATTCAGACACCTATATGTGAGGTACGAATGCAGGTGTTATGCGTGCAAGAATTTCGATACATTTTTGCCCAATAACTATTTGGCAATATACGAAATGCCAATTAAAGAAAAAAAACAAATAAAAAAAAAAGAAAAATCGAAAACTCCGCATTTTTAGCTATAGGCATCCTTTAAACATAGAAATAAAAGTAGATAATAACAAATGTTAGACAACATAAAGAAATAGGGTAATGATTAAATAAATAAATTGACATTAACGCATTTGATGAAGCATCATCTCCGCTCTACTAATCAAGAGACATATAGCTAGCTTCGGAGAAAAGTTAAAATAAAACATAAAAGTCGATTTTTTTTTTTTTTGAAGTAATGTCTCTTGTTTAGCTAACAAACAAAAATAATTAGTGAATATTTATCTTGACCTACAGCAGCACGTAATTACAGTAGCTAATGTGGTTATAGTTAGACAAATTATGAATAGTGCTGCTCCTATGAATTTTAATATGAAAAATGCGTTCCCAAGATTGGGAATTTGAAGCCAGTCCCACAAATTCGAAGAAGTGTCTGAGCTAACAGTTCTTGTATAGTTCATATTAAGATCTAAGAGATCCACTGATGGTTCATCGAGACAGTATTTAAAAGTCCTACAATGGGAAAGTGTCGATGACTTAAGACATATTTTGTCTGTGTCGCATTTTCTTTCTGCCTGAAATTTAATAGTATGTTCTGTGTCCTCTAATTGAAGGTAGATTGCTTTTGTGTGAACAGCAATTTGTTGTAATTGTATTGTTACAAGTCCTGATTGACATGAAGAATGAGCTATAAGCTTAATCCGCGCTAATAGTTTACACCCATAACATCCTTCAACAATTAAACTAGCTTCATTCAATTGCGGGCATATAGTGTTAGTTTGTACCGTAATTCTAAAGTTTGTGAAATGTAGTTGAATTCTGACAGCCGAGGAAAGTAATTGAGTAGATTGTAATTTTCCTTCATTCATTTTAAACAGGTGAATGTTCCTCTGAAGGGGCAAGGCGTGCTCTTGTGTAGCCCTAAGGCGCTCGATATTGTCAGGTGCAGTACTACAGCGGAGCGTGTCCTCAAAATAATCGCATTGTGTTAGATCGGGGGAAAAAATGAAGTCCGTAGTAAAAGAAGTATTAGCCTGAATGGCTCCGATCAATTGCGATTGAGGGATATTTCTATCGCTGGCAGGTGCTAAATACGCCTCGTCGGAATTACCGACTCGTTGAATAAGCTTTTCTGTAATATGAATGTGAGGTTGGTCGTATGCCCCTAGGACTGTTATCTTTATTCCTGAGTCAGTAAATGCTGTATCAGAAGTTATCAGTCGAGAGATTGTATTATTCTCGACATGTGTCACTGATATCTGGTATTTGCAGGTGTGACCAGTGATCTTTGATACTTCGAAACTCTGTAGCAGGTTTGGCTCATACCAGATTCGGTAGAAGTTACAACTTGGACGAGTTAATACGACGCACCCATTTCCATTCTCTCCTGCAAGACAGGCAGAGAAACCCGGAAATTGGCGACTTTCTTCAGTTTCAGCCTCAAAGTGAATGCCGTCTTTTCCCACTTCACGAGAAATACAATGGTGGCCACGCCCACAGAACTTGTTATAAATACAGGAAATCTGACTTATTTTTTTCGCGGTAACTGGGAAAGTGAAGTATAAACGTTCTTTACTAAACGTGCATAATACTTCTTCAAGTTTCAATTTCAGCGAAAAAAGGTGATTCTCGTTAGGATCAGAAAACCAAAGGCAATTTTCGGCAGAGAGGGATTGTAAAGAGATTTCCGCAGTTGTAAAAATTTTGCAGTTTCTCGATCCATCATGCACTGTAGTACAGGACTTAAGATCCGATTTAATGATAGTATTTGTACTACAATCTGCTGAAACTGTGGATATGTAACAAACACAGGCCATAATCACTAGGGGCAATGTACTTATATTGGCACGTCTCATTGCGTTTCGTTCTAATGCTGTATGACATGTATGGAATATTTCCCGTATTGTTGAACCAATGAATGCTCCTAATAGTAGGGAGCATCTGGCAATAAATTTAAACACTTTACAGACAGCACAACCACATAAAATTAAGGAAACAACGACGAATTTTAGGCTTTTAGCAATAAGTTTCACACATAGTAATAGAATTAGTATAAGTATGGCAAATATAAAATATACACAATATTGAATAACCCGAGGATAGCATTTGAAATGAGTAACTATATCTCTGCATAAAAACAATGACGAATTTGACAAATATTTTTCCCACTAACGTGAATCACTCCAGACACCACTTTTCCGCTAATATGGAGGTAAGTAACTTGTATGTCTGTCTTGTATGCAAGAAATTCAAAGGGTATTTTAATAATACCGTCCTGAGGTACAACCAACACATGTTCAAAATCTGGACTGCGTATAATAACCCGGCCTTGTCCAGAAAGGTGCAAAAGCGGGTCTTCGAATGAAAAGGATAAATTTCTATTAGTAAATGTTGCCTTTTCACCTTCCATTAATTTTCTGTGAATGCTGTTTGAGGCATGTTTTTGGCGTGAATCATAGTAACATATGTCGAGAATTAACAAGTCCGGATTTGTAATATAAGCATCAGAAGAGACAGCGATTAAGTCTAATTTCTGAAAAGTCATGGTGCATTGACAAGTGCTGTTACTACGACAATTTCTGATTTTACAAAAGTCTGGTGTACCATCGCAGTTGTCATTCGTACAATCACAATTTTCATTGTTTCTAGTGGCACAAGCGTATGTCGTGGAGAATTCATCAGTCTGTTGTAGGCTATCGCGCAATAAGAATGCAGACGGTTCTAGAAGTTCGAATTCAGCGGTCATAATAAACGTTCTATTTACAATAATACAGTTTTTACATGAGTGCAAAAAGCATGCATTGGATGGAACGTCAATCTTGTTCCAGATTTGTTTTGGAATCCGTGTGCAGTTGAAGTTATTTCGTAGACTGCAGAGCTTTCCATGGCGTGATCGAGATAAGGTGTCTGCGTCCTGGCACAACGTCAAAATTACTGCAATAAACAAATCCTTATTCACACCATATTCCGAACAGTAGTTGATTTTAGTTTAAGTTAAAGTATTTAAATTGAATAAATAATTAGTAGGGATTTCATATTAATTTAATTATAAGAACACAAATAAGTAGTAAGTACCAAACCCTGGTGAAATGATGCAATTCGAATAACATTTTGTCTTTGTGATACATATATTTTGTTTGATTAATGACAATATGGAATTAGTGATTGTTAAGAAAGAGAATTTCAACCTTGTCTGTGCGGTGGAAGAATTATTGAATTCAATCGAACAGTGATAATTAAGTTCTATGAAAGTCTTTAAAATTAAATTTTGAGTAAATTAACCTGCTAACAATATGATCAGTGCAATTGGCCATTTTGCAAAGAAAATCGTTATGCGATATCAAATTACTCATGAAATAACTAAAATTTATTTTATCGACGAAATTCATTAATGAGTAACTAAAATATATTTATAATAACTTTTAATTGTTTAATGATTAGAGCTAAGAGAGAGAAGGGTGGAATTATTAGTATAAAATGGATTACATTCTTTCTCTCTCTCTCTTTTTTTTTTTTTTTTAATTAAATATGTGACATGAAATGCCCTTTTAATAGAAGCAAATTTAAATTTAAATGCTAACTGAAATTAGCATAATTAATTTTAACTCACCAACTACCATTTCTAAAGAATGAGAGAGCAAAATTAAAAATTTCGGAAAAATGATTTTTTTTTTTTTTTTTTTTTTTTTTTTTAATGTCGAATACGTTGATAAAATCTGCTTCGCATTAAGAAATAAGGTTTAATATCTACATATATTTATATACTCGCTAATAACAGTCCTCACGTATAAGAAATTTTATACGATCATATTCTATTGAATTAACAGTTAGTTAATTCGTAAATAAGATAATATATAAATAATGACAAGAAATAATCTAAAAACAGAGAAATTATAGATCTATACGAAAAGATAAATTTATAAAGAATATACTGTACATTCAATGCTTAAATTTTTTTTTTTTCTTTCCTTTTTTTTTTCTTTCCTTTTTTTTTTTTTTTTTTTTTTTTTAATCTTGAATACGTTGATAAAATCTGCTTCGCATTAAGAAATAAGGTTTAATATCTACATATATTTATATACTCGCTAATAACAGTCCTCACGTATAAGAAATTTTATACGATCATATTCTATTGAATTAACAGTTAGTTAATTCGTAAATAAGATAATATATAAATAATGACAATAAATAATCTAAAAACAGAGAAATTATAGATCTATACGAAAAGATAAATTTATAAAAAGTACATTCAATGCTTAATTTTTTTTTTCTTCTTCTTCTTTCTTTTTTTTTTTTTTTTTTTTTTTTATTTAATACGAGTTTTAATCTAGAAAATAATGATAAGAAATAAAACAATAGAATAATAAGGAGAAAATTTTGAAAACCAATAATAAATTTCTCTGCCAATTCATACATACTATAAAATAAGAAATAGTTTATAACTAACCTACAATGTTAAAACCCATTGATAATAAAAATATAATATTCGCACACAATCTATCTCTCTTAAATTGATTTGTGAGCATAAGCAAAGCCCACTTTACCAGAAATATAAATTTTAAATAAACACCTTTTTTTTTTTTTTTTTTTTTCCAATAATAGTTGTAAGAAATATGTAGCTATAAAGTACGATTTTCTTTCCAATATTTACAAATCTTGAGAAAGCAGAGGACAGTATTTACAATACATTATATTTTATCTTGTAGGTACTTTCTGCTTGAGGCAATGAGGGGTAGTGAAAGGATTCCTTTTAGAGCACCAACAGGTGTGTCTCCTTTTTTTCTCTCGTTTATGCTATTAGTTAGTAACCTCGAAAGCCCATTCCAAAAATCTGTCAGCTAAATACCGCGGCTGAATATCCCTGAGGTCATAGTGATGTGTTTGAGGGCATGAAGCGCTTGCATCATAGACAATGGTCTTTTGTGAATCGTCCGAACTTACAGGTGAGGCTTGAAGATTGTCAATGTTTGTTGGTGAGGGAGGGGACGCATTTGTGTCTGTGGGTAATTGATCTGGACTCGGGCTTAAAGCAGATGATGAGGGAGGACCCCGGGGTGTTTTTGGGGTAGCATTTCTAACCTCTTGCTGTGAGGGACATTTTGAATGCATTATCCAGGAAATTCCTTCAGGAGGTGTGTCATCGAATTGACCATAAGGCTTTTTGTAATTGTCTGGAAGTGTAGGAATTCTTTGTGACTGTTTAACCATAGATTCGAATAAGTTTAAATGCGGTCTCCTGTCCGCTATTGGAATTAATCGTTGCGCGTGTACTTTGATACCTTTGCTATTGATTTTGTGAGGGTCAACGATTGTAAAATTGACATCATTGTGTTTTTCTTTTATTTTATATGGCCCAACATTGTAACGCCTCTTCGTAGTAACTTTAAACCTGTCACAGTCCCGATTATTTAAGAATACGTTTTGCCCTGGGAAAAATGTTCTACTTTTTGCAAACCGGTGTTGATAATCCCGCATTTTCTCGCTAGCTTTTATAATATTTTCTCGTACTTTCCTATTAACATATTTAAGCTGCATAGCTCTTTTTTCAACGTAATTTTGATGTGAAACATGTTCAACTGAGTGATGTTCGTTCAGAATATCTGTTGGAAGTACTTGGTCGTACCCAAATTGCAGAAATGCCGGTTTTTCGCCTGTGGTTACATGAACACTATTATTATAAATTAATGCATAATATGAAATAAATTCGTCAAAATTGGAAGTTTGGTCTGCAAATATAGCGAGCGACTTTTTTATATTAGTGTTCACATTCTCAGCCTGACCGTTACAACTTGGGTGTTGAGGCGTGGTTACTAATTTAGTAACGCCAAATCTATCACATAAGTATTTAAATACTTCAGCTGTGAAACAACTTGCCTTGTCGGTTAAATATTTATTTGGGACACCGAAAGTGCTAATATAGTCCATAAAACATTCAGCAGTATAATATGTCGTGGTATTAGGTACTGCATACAATTTAATGAATTTAGAAAAATGGTCCACAAAAGTAAGAATATATTTATTTCCTTTATCAGTTTTATGAAACGGACCGATGTAATCTCCCGATATAAATTCTCCTACTTTAGAAGGAACGTAATGAGGTTGAATCGGTGCAGGGGCGATTTTATTAGGTGATTTAAAGGAAACGCATATTTTACATGATTCAACAAAATTCTTTGTATCGGAATACAAATTTTTCCAATAGTATTGTTCACGGATAGCATGATAAGTCTTAATTACACCAAAATGAGAAATATGCTTTGCGGTAAGCACGTGCGATACAAAAACTCTTGGAATGACTAGTTGTTCGACCATAGTGGATTTTCTTATGCGTGGAATAAAAGCTTTATGCAATAACAATCCATCTTTCAATAGATAATCTGGATATTTTTGCGATAATTGTTTGGGGCTACTTTCTAATTCAAGAATAATTTTTGATAATTCTGTATCTTTACGTTGTTCCACTTTAATTTCTTGTACTGTGGGTAAATCAATTTGAATCGCATTTACTATGATATCATTTAAATTTGTTATTTGATTATTTGTATCCGCCTTAGAGTACATTAAAATGTATGCTTCGTCTTTTAGTATTTCTTGGGGTGATATCTGTTGAATCTCGGAGTCATTTATTAAGTACCAATTTTCCTTCGAATCTTTTACATAACAATAATAATGTCCGTTATCCGTATTTGTTCCTGAATGAACAATAATAGCACTTAAGCTGTATTGCAACATGTCGTCATCAATTACGTTAGTTACATATGAGCGAAGGTTTAAATTTATGGGATATGAGATAAAATTAGTTAGTTTATGATTGTTTTGGTTTGAAAATTCGAATCTCTTTAAATGAAAAGTAATTATTTCTGGACATTTAGAGATTGATATCTGTTTGATTGCTTTAGAATAGTTTTTACAGTTACAGCATCGATAACTGTCGTTGAGATGTTCGAATTTTGTAAAATTCTGTAATGCATCTTCTAAACTATGGATATTTTGCGTTAATGCTAAAGAAATATCCATGAATGGTTCAAATGTGAAGCTTTTCTTGTTACATGTTAAACATTGTATTTGATTTCGAAAATTACCCTCGAATATTGATTTAATAGGATTAAAAGCATTTTCTTTGATAAGATTAAATTCATTTCTGTGATTCAGAGTCGATTGATCTAGTTTTTGTATTATTTGACCAAGAAATTCATGAGCGTCCTCTTGGAGCAATTTGCGAAATTGTTTAGCAATATTCTCTAAATTATCGTGAAATTCTACTGGTCGAATAACTTGATCCGTGTTGGTATGTATTGAATTTAAATGCTTTTTATACAAGCATATCATGCAAAATGTACTATTATTACAATTTAAGGTTTCATTAGTTAAGTAGTGTGTCAAGGGTTGTAAGGAGTTTAAACTTTGTAAAACAGCATTCATAAAGCATGAATTTCCGAGATTTTCAAAACCGGTGATTTTACATGTTTGCAAATAATTCTTTTTCGTGTCATTTTTATTCACATCGGTGTTAATTTTGGAAAGCTCATTTTTCGCCGAATGAATTTCTAATGAATTTTTACTCCGCCCTTGTTGATAAATGGTTGTATCATTATTTGTTTTACTTGTGGAGTTCACAAAGAAATCTCTTGACAATGCGTCCGCAACTATATTTTCTGACGACGGTATATGATCGAAAGAGTAATTATAATCTGCTAAAAATGCAAACCATCGTGTGACGCGATTTCCAGGTGACTCAAGGCGTGACATTTCAGTTAAAGCTTTATTGTCGCATTTAATAATGAAATTCCGACCATACAAATAATGTTTGAAGGTAGAAATGCCACACACGATAGCCATTAATTCCTTTTCTAAGATAGTGTACCGTTTTTGTGTATCGTTAAGTTTTTTTGAGAAGTAAGCAATGGGGCGAATTATACCTTCGTTATCCTTTTGTCCTAGCATTCCTCCAAGCGCTTTATCCGAAGCATCCGAAGCCAAAATAAAGTCTTTTTGGAAATCAGGATGTATGAGAATCGGAGGTTTAGAAAGGCATTCTTTTAGAGTATCAAACGAAATCTAGGCCTGCTTTGTCCAGCGAAATCGCGCGTTTTTTCGAGTCAAGTCGGTAAGTGGTGCAGATAATTCGGAGAAGTTTTTAATAAATTTTCTATAATAGGATAATAAACCGACAAACCGGCGAATCTTTCGGACTGTATTTGGTGTCGGAAAATCTCGAATTTTAATAATATTATCGTCTATAGGTCGGATTCCGTTTGAATTCAATTTATGGCCTAGGAAGTCAATTTCAGGTTTAATAAAAGAGCATTTTTCGGGATTGATGGTAATACCGAAAAGTCGAAATCTCTCGAAAAGTTGTCTGAGTTTGTAAAGCATCTCCTCTACCGTTCGGGAACCAACTGCGAAATCGTCAATATAATTTGAAATTCCTAAATCTGCTAAAGGGGCAAGTATTTGATCTGCTAGTTTTGCAAAAGACTCTGCACTTGCATTTAAGACTTGTGGCAACGAAACAAAGCGGTAATTTCCATTTGATGTACAAAAAGTTGTGTAATCGCGGTCTTCAAGCCTTAACGCTATTTGAAAGAAAGAACTACTTAAATCGAGCGTTGAAAACATAAGATTTCCCCTTAATTTGTCTAATAAGTGTTGGGTAATAGGTAAGCGGTGTCGAGGGTACTTCACATGGGCATTTAATTTCCTATAATCTACTACTAAACGATACTTCTGTTTGGTAGGGTCGCGTGTCGTATTTTTCTTTTTTATAAGAATGAGCGGAGAACTAATATGTGAATTAGAACGTTCAATAATGTTCGCTTCCTCTAATTCCTTAAGCTGACGATTGACTTCGTCTTGTAATGCCTCTGGTACGCGATAAGGTCTAGTCGATGGTAAATTATTCGTATCCACTCGCAAATTAGGTTGTATAGCTTCAGTTCGCCCTATTGTGTATAACCTCTTACTAAAAATATCTGCAAATTCCATCAATAAGTCTAACAGTTTGTTTTTCGTAAATGTATCCAAATGATCTAATTGAAAATCCGATCGTTTAAGCTCATTCCGTCTAAGTTGCTTAATTAACTCTATATTTCTTGAGTCAAAATTACTACTAATTGTGCAAAATTTTATGTTTTTATTGATAGGAATCGTTTCATTAGAAATATTAGACACGTCTAAATTTATATGTCTTTCATTTTCTAGGGAACACACGTTATTAACAATTTTGATATTTGGATTTTTCAAGTTAGAAAAAATCTTAACTACTTCCCCTTTCTGTAATGTTTTATCTAAAGAAAGCTCAATATTTCTTGTTTCGTTTGGCTCTAAAACGATGTTTTTCGGTAAATATGCATATGTTGTTTGGTTTATTTCTGGCGCTTTTGTCAAAGCATCTCTAATAGTAATTGCGGCGTTTTTTGAATTTAACGTGTCGGTATCAAAACAAACATTGAATTTACCTGATTTCAAAAAATCGTAACCAATTATGGCATCATAGAACTTAGATAATTCATTTTTAACAACATAAAATTTTTGTTGATATTGTTTATTTCCGATATGTATAGGTAAAGAGACACAATTTGTGATTTCTAGATTCCCTCCAGTAACTGACATAATTTTCGCGTCGATTCTCAATATTTTCATTCTATCATCTGTCTTAAATTGTTGAAAAGCTGTATCTCTAATTAAACAGACACTTGATCCTGAATCAAGTAAACAACTAATTGTAATTCCCGCAATTTTTAAATCAATCACTGGTAATGAATTTTTTCTCTCAATAATCCTAGAATCACATGTAATGGTCTGTGTGTTTACCTTTTCTATTCGCATACTTTTTTTCTCTTTAAATTCACTGTCAGAGGGGGAGTCAACTGGCTTCGAGCTATGAAAGTAGTTGCTCCCCTTTACCGGTTTCCCGAACATTGATTGCCATTAAATCGAGGACTTCGAGTAGAATTTCCTCTGAAATTCCGAGCGGTATTTTGGTATGAATAGTTGCTTCTTCCATTTCCCCTGAAACTAGAATTTCGGCCTCCGGAATTCTGTCTGTTATTCGAATTGTAAAAGCACTCTGAAGTGGGATGGGATGATCGATTGCAGATGTTGCAGGTGGGGTGATTACGCTGACCAAAGGATCTATTTTGGTAAAAGCGTGAAGGTCCCGTGCCTTGCCTGCCGGGGTTACGAAATGTATTATACGTTTGTTGCGGTGTTCGTGTTCTTAATTTTAAATCCTCTATTTGTTTAGTTAGACTATTTATCATTTCATGGGTGTTAGATGCATGAGCAGCTAACATCGCTTTGATTTCATCGTTAGCGGCATTTGAGGATATATTATTGACCATTTGAGTGTTATCAATAGGTGAAAATTCACTGGCTTGTAATGTCTGGGCAAAATCTACAGCTTCCTGAAATGTTTTTGGTTCCTTTAATATTAAGGAGTTTTTATAACAAGGAAGTAGGCCATCTAGGAATTTTGCTAATTTAGTTTCTTCAAAAATGGTCTTGATTGCGTCGTTTGTTAAATCAGGCGAGTTAAAAAAATTTTGTGTGGCTAGTGCCACCTTCGCAGCGTAAGTTTTGACTTGTTCATTTGGAGTCATGATGCAATTTGAAAATTGTTTTTGTCTTGCGCCGAGACTGTATTGCGTGTCAAAATATGACAAAAACTTCCTTTTGAATTCCTTGAAGTTCTTTTCTTGGTTCAAGTCCGGCGAATTAATAACATTTGTTAAAGCGTCTCCTCTAATTCGCGATCGCATAATCAATAATTTTTCTTCATCCGTGCATTTTATTAATTCTGTAATCGTTTCCAAATTTTCAATAAAGAACTGTGGGGAAATAGCTGAGATATTGTCGAATTGGGGTATCACGTTTTGAAATCCTGATAATTTTCTAATTAGTGCTTCGTTATCGGTAGCCATTTTAAAATAAAAGATTATACCAAAATTAATAATGAAAGAGAATATAGAAACAAATTATCTCCGGTATATTTTACTTAGCTAACGATAGTCATAAATTAAATATCCTACTCGAACAGTACACTCAATCAATTAAAAGTAATAATAAAATAATAATCAGTAAACATAACACAGAGCAAAATAGTAGTGAAGTATATATAATAAGGAAAATGTATGTTAATAAATTAATCCTTTGATAAATATATAGAAAGCATATAGTGACTGTATTTATATTAATTTAGAGAAAATAAAGAAAAAAATATATTCTGAAACATGTGAGCAATTGGATAATGTATCACAAAGAGGTGCAATGTCACTAGAATAACCTTTTGAAGAGAATAATTTAACTTCCCCGTTATATAACCAAACATCAAGATTGATGCATTTGTTAATTTTACAAAACATGATAGAAATAGAATCGAAGTTTTATTTGTGTTCTTATGTATAAGTTGAAATAATATATAAAGTAGAAGGCATTAAATTCAATTTTGATTTGGTGGAAAACAGAGTTGTATACAAATTATTATTACCTTTTATTTATTTGTTTAATTTATTATTATCATTATTATTATTATTATTACTATTTTAAATTTACGAAAAAATTTGTAGTGCTACAGGAAAGAAATTAAGAAACAGATTAATACCTGAAAAGGTATTATTAGCCAAAGGCACCATTGCTGGGCTACAGGTGTATTTATTTTTATTTAATTACTTCATTTAATCGGATAATTGAAGTTATCTTTTTTGGCAAGAGTTAAATATTATTATTATTAATTTATAGTTATTTATAAGGCCGTATAGTTTGCGAAGTTAAAACCCGAGAGTTCATGCATAGCCCGCCTCCTGTAGCAAATTAAATTATAGACAAATAAAACAGAAGTATAAATGTCTAAGTTACAAGTATATTTATTAAGGAATCAATATGAGTAAATAGCACAATTACAATATAAAGCAGTACAACTCTGTTATAAATATATAATATTAATTTAAAGGATGCCTATCTGTACGCCTAACATTAGTGATTTGGATATCTTTAAACTAAAATCAAAGAACATCAAAATATGATATAAATAACGAAATGTTTACCTGTTAATCCTAGGTAAAGCAGCGAAGTCATCATTCCAGGCACTTAGATCCTTTAGACTCCCAGAAAGGTCCAAATCTTTCTCACTAACCACTATATTTTTATTCAAAACTACTCGGTGCTCATTCACTCATCATATTCCATCTTTTTCCGCACTCCCCAAAACTCCATCTCATAATAATCCTTTTTTTTTTCTCCTCATCCCTTTTTTACCCTTTTTTTTCCTTTTCTCAAACGCCCCATAGAAACCGTTGAGATCCAATCGGTGTCTTTCTACGCCCTCTCTTAGCCCCCCTAATTTTGTGTTAGTGGATAGCTTAGCTTTCTTTTGTTAAAATCCCCGCCTTGGGACAAAATCATTGGACATCATCTAAAATGCTATAACTCCTTTAATATTATAATATATATTCCCCTTTCCGTGCTGGTGTCGCCCCGGTTCTGGACACGTGCGCCTTTGGGGAAGAAAGGGGGACACCCCTATCTATAAATTATTAGTCCCCACTTTCGGTGAGATCGCGTTATGTATTCTTGCATCCCTTATCAATTGTAATTTCTTGGAACGTTGTTATGCCTATCCTTTTACAGGGGCTTGTTATGCGCACCTGAGATTTCATACACCTGGGCTTATTTCAATTGAAGTGGCTTTCCTAAGAATTTTGCATTATATCTTTATATTTGTCCGTGCTGCACGTTGAAAAGCTATTCTTATATCTTTCTAAAACTCCCTTTTCTTTAAATTCAGACACCTATATGTGAGGTACGAATGCAGGTGTTATGCGTGCAAGAATTTCGATACATTTTTGCCCAATAACTATTTGGCAATATGCAACTGAATCATGGGAAATTAAGAACAACAAATATCGATAGGAGTAGTGGTGCCATCTGTCCCCAGAAAGAGGAGCAATATTCTACAGATTAAGATATTATTAAGTTGTGAAGATTAATCATGTAATGAACAATATAATTAATAGAAATAAATAATATTGAAAGAAAAACTCTAGGTAATTACTGAAAAATAGACTAGATAAAGAAGATAATATTAAATGATAATATAGATAAAAAAAAAGAGGTGATAATGTAGATGAATATAGTAAAACATGTAATGATTTAAGGGGTAAAAATATAGTCATGTATGAGCAATAACTATGTATAATATAGAAAAATAAATGAATGTATTAAATGCATAAAACCATATGTGTGTGTGTTATATTTTTTTCTGTCCATACTGTCGTGGGTATGATTTTACTACTTTCCCGTTATCTCACAAAACGTTATCATATTCAGATACGGAAGCTAGTAGACAGCCGTAACTTTAAAACATTGTTAGTGAATGTTTCATTAATATATTATTAGCCAAGTTGCAGTCGCCTCTGTTGAAACATGGCAATGGATCGAAAAATCAAAAGGCGTTTTCCAGAAATGAACTGTAAGTCAATATCCATATAGGAAAGATATTTATTATCTCAGTGGCAGTTCACAAAAAGCAGAGCATTTCCAGAACTGAGAGTGCTTCATGTTGCAGTATTATTAGCTCACGACATTTCACCGAATTAGAATTTACTACATACTAATGCATCAGATTTTACAGAATTAAACGATAATTAACGAATATTTCATATTATTAAAAAGGAGACATTCTTCCTGGTGTCGTACGAGGATGTTAAACAGTCAAAATATAAAAAACCCTCCTTCTGAGACTTGTGCATCGCGTTAAATACTTGACGCCTAGGGAGATACTACCGCAATGCGACAGGCGCTCCTGGCGGGTGAAAAAGCCAAAAGAGAAACTATTTTGCATAGAAAAATAGTCATGATACGGCTTTTAGACTAAAAAAAGGTGGTAAAGTAAAAATGAGATTTACACAACAAATATTATAGTAGGGAAATGAAATCAGATTGGCTTTTAAGATTGGAAGAGAAATGGAAAGATCATGACTTTAGGCAGAAAATGATGGTATTGAAAAGAAAAAATATATATGTGACACGTGAATTGTTTTTAATAGGTTTTTTGAAAAGAAAAATAAATGATATCGTACGCATTTAGATGAATTATTGGAATATTTTTAAAGACAGATGAGAATTAAATAAACAAGGGTTAGAAAATTATATTAGATGGGGAAAATTTTTTGAATACTTCAATAAGGTACATTATTAATGTGCAATATTTAAGATAATGTATGATAAATAAAAGTGGAAATGATTAACCCACTTACAAAAAAAATAAAGAAACTTTTTTTTAGCAGTCCCAACCTCAACCCTCCTTAATGGCTTTTCAAATATTTTATAAGTTTTTTTTTTGACATATTTGTATGTTTTATTTTTTTCTATTTTTGAGAATTTGATAAGTTTTTATAATTTTTTCAGCAGTCCGCGCCCCAACCCTTCCATAATATATATATATCTTTTTTTTCTGATTTTATAATTTTATTTTATATATAATAAATGCGCAAAGTGGCAACAGAAAATGACCCATAGTAAATTGAAAGGGAAAGGATAATTATATAACAGCGCTGTCTGTTTTAAATAATTCAAATCGGATATCTTGGGAAGAACATAAAAATTATATAATATAAATTAGACTCTATGACTAATCTCACATATCCACGTTTTCATTTATTTTGGTATGTTGGAAAAAAACATAAACGTTATAATATAAATCAGACTCTATGACTTTACCTTTCACATATTCATGATTTCATTTCTTTTGGCATGTTGGGAAGAACATAAACGTTATATAATATAAATTCGACACTCTGACTTTACATTTCACATATACACGATTTCAATTACGTATTTTGGTATTTTGGGAAGAACATAAACGTTAGATAATATAAATTAGACTCCATGACCTTACATCTCACATATACACGATTTATTTTGGTATGTTGGGAAGAACATAAACGTTATAATATAAATCAGACTCTATGACTTTACATTTCACATATACACAATTTCCTTTCTTTTGGTATGTTGGGAAGAACGTAAACGTTGTAATATAAATCAGACTACATAAACTATATGACTTTACATTTCACATAACACGATTTAAATTATTTTGGTATGCTGGGAAGAACATAAACGTTAGATAATATAAATTAGACTCCATGACCTTACATTTCACAGATCCACGATTTCATTTCTTTGGAAAAATAATTCATCCTCACATTCTGTCTTGCAAAAAAAAAAAAAAAAAAAAAAAAAAAAAAGAAAGAAAGAAAGAAAGAAAGAAAGAGAAAGAAAGAAGAAAAGAAAAATTGTATAGATGTTAGCTTACTGCTCGGTAATTATCCCCACCACCCCATCTTTCAACAACGTAAAAAATAAAGTAAAGACTGGCTAACGAATTCTATAAAAACGAGATCAAAGAACATCGAATTCTAATACATCAAGTGCCCCCCCCCCTCCCCCCATGCAGCCATTTGCGTCTTCCTGGAATACCCCCGTCGTGCTCGATCCCACCCTTTTTTATTCATTCATTCATTCATTCCTTCCCGAGAGAAAAGATAGCATCTCTCCCATCTTAAATAGAGCGAGTAATGGCGCTTGATAAATAGCGCCCCTGCATTCCAGAGGCGGTCGGCCCTTTTTTCGGACCACAACTACCGCGGGTTGAAAGTCCGGTAGTTTCGGTTCGAACCCGGATTTTCGTTTTTGAGCGAGATTCTTGTCGTGTCTTCTTCTTTTTTTTTTTTTTTTTTTTTTTGCCTTCTTTCTCTTTTTCATCTTCTTCGGCAGAGATCAGATGAAAGAAAAGTTTGATGAAGTTTGTTTCTCCCGTTCAGTACGTGCACGTGAAATTTTAGAACGATGTCACCGTTTCTTATCTTGCCTTTAAATCAATACAAGGTGTCCCATAAGTAGTGATGTCAGGTCAGGACATATAATGATAACTATATTGTTAGTTATCATTCTCTATATCTAAAAAACTAATTATCAATAAACATTTTTACTAAATTGTCTTTATATTATCATCATAGCCTTCAAAAACATTTTCATTGTGACGAATGGACGTCGCGACGAATCGACACCGCGATGAATTGACGCTGCGATTCAGCTAATAAAAACAAAGAATTTGTTAAAACAATAAAATATTTTTCAAAAATTTGAAGATTTTTGTGTCCCGGACCCCCTTAACCCGATTTTGTATGAAATTATATTTTAAAATGAAAAATTCGCAAAAAAATATTGAAAGTTTAGTGATAAACACGCTCATTTTTTTGTTCTTTTTCTCCGAACTCTTTGAAATCTTTATGGGTTTTAAATAAAACGGTTTTACAGCCCGTGTAAAAATTTCGTAAAAAAATATTGTTATCTAGTTGTAAAAGAAATGTTTTCTTCTAGCTTTCTTGTTTTCGCGCCGGCTCCTTTAACATAGCAATAAAAAAAATAGTTCTCGCCTTCCGAACTCTTTGAAATTTCAATCGGTTATGAATATAACTGTATCCAAGCTCTCTTTAAAATTTTGCGAAAAAATATTCATATTTACTAGTGAAAACAAAAGTTCTTTAAAGAAAGCTTTCAATGCAATGGCTATATTACGCCATCCGTTTTCAATCAAACCCCCCCCCCCCCCTAAGCTAAACAGGTGAGGGTTAAACACGTTTCCCGTTTCTGAGGGGTTAATCCTTCAAAAAAAAAAAAGAAAAAAAGTTGAATTATGCGCAAAGAGACAATTTTCGTGTGGAAAAGAGAATGTGAATTTCACAGAATGCGCTTTTCGCTTTAAATATATAGATGAAAAGTAATCTATACAATTATATCTCTAATACCATTTTTATCTTTTGTATAGATAAATGGGCATATCTATGTTCTTTAATACTCAATTCTTTAATATTCTGTCTTTGACACAAATTTTATAGCCTCTCTTAGGTCAAGAAGTAATGCACGGAATTTAATTAGACTTCAGACGCAGGTACCCGCCCCCAACCCGAAAATTTCATTTGAAATCAACCCGCAAGCCGACCCCCCCCTCCCCCCCGAAAAAAATAAATAAATAAATAAAAATTAAAGAAATTAAAAAAATCATCAACCCGCAACTCGACACGAAACCAACATATTTCAACCTGAACCTGACATACTTCAACCCGCAACCCGACCGAATCAGATATGAAAGGAAAGTAAATCATATTTTAATGCAACTATGAAAACTAATCTACAATTATATCTCTAATATCAATTTTATCTTTTATAAAGAAAAATAGACATTTACATTTTTAGGTAGATTTCTTAAGAAATACTACCTATTACATTCTCCCCTAAGTTGGAATTTTTGAAAAAAATTTTGACTCCCAGAACTCAAAAACACCCCCAGTTCAAAACTTTATCTATCTATGTCACTTTTTTATGGACACGATAACTCCAATAATTCTGCACACATCTCTTCCAAACGGATACATAAAATCAAGGGGCCTAAAATCTCGGTCACGTTCGTTAATGGGCAAAATCGAACCAGGGGGGGGGGGACTTTTTGTGAAAACAGAAAAAAACCCATAATTTCTTAATTATGATACGTATCGAATCCGTTTAAAGTTATTATTACTTCTAGGAAAAGGGCCGAAATTTTATGTAGGACAGATTTTTCATAGCATTAAAAATGGCCCAAGGGAGGGTTTTAGAAGAAAAATGTTTATAACTTCGTCCATTCACAAGATATAAAATCCGCTTGAATTGATTATAAATCCTCTTAATATTATCTAAAACTTTTATAATGACAAGTTTTTTATAGGACCAACCCTTATAGCAAATATATATATATATATATATATAAACAAAAAAAAATCCATGCCGGCTCCGCTTGCAAACAAGTTAGGTCTTAAAGTAACTGCTGCCCAACTGCCGCATCATGGCATAAAGGTCATTTATTCCGTAATTCCCAACAAACATGCGCCCCACGGTCTGCGTCTTCGAAATCTACCTGTGCCTGTAGGCCGAGCCGTCAGGGATTTTTTTTAATACTAAAATATAGTAAAACAGCTGAATAGCGGCAAACATCTCGGTATCGTCGAGGCATCGTTTGGAGGTTGTCCCTAACTTTTTTTTTCTGCGGTTCGAGTTCACTGTAGAATGTTTCTTGCGGGTTAGATTTAGATTTTTGAAAGTCGGGATTTTCACAAACCGTTAGAGCATATGAAAATCAGCTTTTGATAATGCCAAGCAATGCATTTTCAAACTTATCTCTATATAAAAAAAATACAGAAAGTTTTAAAAATATTCACATCTTGACAAACAGTTTAAAAATATTTTCAAAATTTAGAAAACAGTTAAAAAAAATCACAAGTTAAAAAAAAAATTACAAGTTAGTGAAAAAACTGTTCAATGTTTTCTAAAAAAAGTTTAAAAAAATTAACAGAAGAGTAAAAAATAATAATTGTTAAGAATTATAAAGTTTTCAAAAAAAAAAAAAAAAGTACAAAAAGTTTTAAAAATTACAAACATTTAATTTTTTTCAAGTCTTTTTTTTTATTACAAGTTAATGAAAAAAAAAATTCAATATTTTCTTTAAAAAAAAAAAAAAGTTTTAACAAATTAACATGTGAATGAAAAAATATACAAGTTAGTATCAAAGTTTTCTAAAAATATTTACAAATTAACAGCAAGAACAACAAAAAAATATTTATTTACAAAAAGTTTTAAAAAATATCACAAGTTAACAAAAGTTAAAAAAAATTTTAACTAATTTCACAAGTTAACAAAATAAATTAAAAAAATTACAAAAATTTCAAAAAAAAAAAAAAAATTCTAAGTTAACAAAAAAATAAAAATAAAAATAAAATAAAATAAAAAAATTGCTAGTTAGTGAAAAAAATTTAAGTTACTAATGTTGTCGATTTCAATTATTATCCAAAATTTCAGAGTTAAACATCTACATAGATTTTATATGAAAAAAAGACCAGCACGTCATTATGACAGTAAATCGTCTGAACACACCCTATCACTGTTTTTATGTCAGTCATTAAAATTGCCTGTTTTAATGAAATTAATTTAATTAAACATTAGGATTACTTAATCAATAAAATATTTACGGAATATTATTCGAAAGGAAAATGAAACACCATTCGGTTGTTACAGATTTCTGGGTTGATCACGTGTGCAGTGTTGAAGAACAGCGACTAACATCGCAAGTTTTTCGACTTCAGGTGTTAAAAGTATGTTATATTAACACTTTCTGGTCTAAGCACGGCTATGCTCGGGGTCCAATTTATCATTGAACGGCCTTAACTGGGAGTGTTGATCGAGTTCAACTTTCAACCTTCTTAAAGTAAGAATACTAACGAATATATTCGTTCCTCGAATATATTCAGCACTCAAATGAACAATGCTATTTAGTAACTGAGATTTTAGTAACTATTTAGTATTTAGTAACTTGGAAAAAAAAAAATTACAGATCGCAGCCTAAATTTGACTTCTGGGTGGTGTGTACCAGTTTGTGCCATGTTTTGAAATTGCATCATACCAAAGGAAATTTCTATAAGTTTTTTTTTTGGGGGGGGGCATATATTTAAAAACAATTTAGGTAAGATTTTATTTGAATGACTTCAATATCCTAAAAAAAAAAGGTATATTTTCTTAAGTGGAATTTTTTTATTGTTAAAACATGTCTGTTTGATGAATTATTTAAAAATTCGTAGTCAGTTTAAAATTAAGATGTTTGTGGATAATGGAATAGGAAAGTATAGGAAGATTCTACTAAGAAAATTTCATTGGAATATAAATATTCTAAGTATTTTTTTAAAAATTCATGAAATATGTGAAAAACACTCAGTCCACAATGGCAGGTACATTAGAAATGGATCAGACCTGAATGGGGCAAAAAAAAAAAATATTAGACTACGGTCACGTGATCAACTGAAAAGTGTCAAAGGTTGAGAACTAGCGGGGCTATCTAATTCACCCCTGCAGTAGATCGTACCGGCAGGGCCCAACTAGCAAGTCTTTGTGCCCAGGGCACTTTCAATTTTTCGTGCCCTGGGTAAAAATTCGTTCAATTTTTCGTTACATTGGTTAATTTACTGATACTAGTTTTTTTTGTTTTTTTTTACGTACTGCACGCTTATTTGAAAAGTGTCAACTCAAAAAATTACGTTTTTCGGAAAATTGGAAAAACGGTTCCAGGAATAAAAATAAAATATTTTTTTCTATTATTTATTGAAATGTGCTTTTAACCCTAGATTGATTTTTTGTCATTTTATCGTATTTCATATCTCAACTATCCCATTTTTTTCAGTTGTGTCACTTTTCGAATAAATGTGCAATATGATAAAATTGAATGACTTTATAAATACGATACGTTAATTGCTAGAAAATAATGATAAGAAGTCTACTTATTAATGATGTTATGGATAAATGGTAAAAACAAACTGGTACCGAGTGCAAACAAAAGTCCTAAAAGAAATAAAAACGTTGGCACAGTTGTGATTTTTTTAATGGAAATTTAGATGAAATTATGAAAAATTTCGTGTACCTCAGAAATATTGTGTCCAGGGCATGGGCGCCGGGTGCCCGTAATTGGGCACAAACATGATGATTTTTCAAATGTTTGAGAATAATACATAAAGAGTATCAACATGAGTAATAGAGAATAGTAAATACATAAGTTTGAGGAAGTATTGAATCATGATAAAAACCCGATTATGGAAATATTGGCCTATTTTAACATTTTGAAGGTCTTTATACAACATGTTTATTTTTTTTTTTTAAATATCGCATTTAGTCCACATGACAGATATTATTATGGCAGAGTATAATAGCGGGCTTCGCCCACTATCGGACCGGTTCAGATTTTCAAAATAACGAGAAAAATAGACCGGTAAATTTTTACTTTATAAAAAACAACTTTTTTTTTTTTTTTTTTTTTTTTTTTTGAAAAATGAAATTTATTTGGATTTGTTAAAGAAAGGATAAAGTGTTTTGAAAGGAATATTAAACGAAACCCTTTATGCGATCTTCGATCCACACTTACCCACTTGTTTTTTTTTTTCTTTTGGTACTTCCTTTTTTGTAGTTAATATTATGTGATAGGCATATTAAACACAGTGACAGAGTTATTTATATACGTATAACTATATAATACGATATAATATAGATATAAAGTCAGGGCCTGCGTACCGGAATCAAACATCTCCTTATGTTAACCTAACCTATAAAAAAGCTTTCTGCTGTCCTCAGAAGGTCCCTGCTCGGACCTCCCACCCAGCCGGCCAACTCTTTTTCCTCACTGAGCGATTCGCTCTTTGTTTTAGAGAAACACCATTTTCATCCCCTTCTTTTTTTTCTATTTTTATTTTGAGTAGCACATACTTGGGATGCCTTCTCGCAAAAACCAGAAATGCGTTTTTTCTTTCGCATCTCACTCAGAGAGGATGGAAGAAGAATGTTTCGTCTTCTTCTTCTTCTTCTTCTTTTTGTGACACACGGGAATGGGGGAAACAAAGCTTATACTAACCCTTTTTGTCTGTCACAATTCGTGCGAAACAATTTTTTAAATACATCAACATCAACATGAAATAAAATAATAATAATAATAATAAATACAGAAAAGTTAAGAAATATTAAATATTCAAAACTAATTATTAAAAATGGGGATGTCTAATTATTCGTCTGGGGATGAGGAATTATTTATATACGTATAACTGTATAATACGATATAACACAGATATAAATATTTATATATATATTACGCTATAGTACGTGGCACAGAAATTGCGATTATTTGTTAATTGTTTAATGGCAACATCCGAATGAAACACATCTCATTTGTTAGATGCTGCCATCTACAGGAATAAAAGCGAAACAAACAATGATTTCAAATTGTCAACATTAACAATTAAATAGATCTATTTTTATACATTTTCATTTGAAATATTGATTTTTGTAAACGTTTAATATTTATAATTTGAAAAATACAATTACCAATATAAAATTTAAAATGTAAACAAAGCAATGATTTTTAAAAAGGGATTTTTAGTAAAACGGGAAAAGTAAGTGTCATCATTTTCCCTGACCGTTTCATTTTTTAAACGTAACTGTTATACTATTGAAATTTCAGCTCTTATTTAATTTTTCTTACAAGTTTTTAGTATAAATAAATATTGTTCAGTCATTTTTTTTATGAAGTCCACTCCACTGTTATATTTTTCAATGACCACCCGGGCGACGCCGGGCGGGTCAGCTAGTAATATAGTTTAATCATTGATACAGTATATTTATGTTAAAGAATATTTATATTGTATTCACTCTGGTTGGACCTAATAATATGCCGGAAACAAAACTATCATCGTTAATGTTGTTCATCGCATGTATAATATCGCATGTGTATTTAGCAAAATGCACACTAAATTAACGTTTTGTATTATTTTAGTTTGCTTTTATATTATTTATCATTTTGAACGATGTTATGTGTTTATTAAATGTCCATTAAATTGCCATTTTGAACACCAATGGACGATTGGTAACGATAAACAACACAATTTGTGATTGACAACCATTTTTGGCGATCTATCTTCCTGGCACAGATAATATGTAAGTACCCATCTTTCTCTTTATATTTAATTATTTTGTCACTTGCGAAAAGTATCGATTTCACCTTTTTGGTACTTTTCCGTTATACCAAATGCCCCACCAGTGGCTGAGAGGTTCTGCTCTCGAAGCTGGTAGACGGGAGGTGCTGGGTTCGATCCCAATCACGCCGGTCGGCCTAATCGTTCGGAGTTTTCGTGGTTTTCTTCGAGCCGTGGATTTATCCATGCGTAAATGCGGGTTAGGTTCCCTTAGAAAGACCCCCACGAAGGGCACTCCCCCCGGGATTATATCCCATATAATTGGCCGTCAATAATCAACCCAACTCAACCCGTTATATCAACACCATTGTCCCCAAGCATAATAGTTTTCGCAAAATAAAATTCACGTAAAACAAATAATTTGAGGAAAAAAAAAAAAAAAGGAAAAGAAAAAGAAAAGAAAAGGGAAAAAGAAATGAAAAAAGAAAATTGTTGGCACAAAATTGAGCATTTAAAGGTATAACATTTGAAAATTACAGATTTTCACGAACTATTTTATTTAATCGTATATACTTAAAATAAAGGAACACATAAATATAAATGTTATACAATAAAGTCATAAAATAAAACTCAATTTAAGTTGCGGGCATAAAATTGCAAATGTCTCTTAGCATTGCAGTTCATGTGTTTTTTTTTTTTTTTTTTAATTCATCCAAAGTCCTGAAACAATTTTATCGCAATTTCCTCATCACCATCACGTGACTGACAAGGAAGGTCTCCATAAGCGCATACTCAGAAAAATTTGAAAAAATTACAGAATATTCTTCTCATGAAGATATACACGTTTATAAAAAAAATTTCTGCGGAACCTCGATATAACGTCCGTCTGAAAAAAAATTATGAAAATTTCGTGTTTTGGCGATTTATCGCTAGGTTGGCGACACAATGAAATTAAAAAGAAAAAATACGCATTTACGATAAATACTTTTTTAGGAAAAACGCTTTCTACTCTTTATACTGAACTATTTTAAATTTGCTTAACTTAAATAATTCACTTTTATAACTACGGTTTTGCCATATACATTTATATGTACATCTAAAGAAAATGAACGATCGTATTCTACGGTTTAGAAAAAAATTTAAATGGATTAAAAATGCTTCAAATTAAAAATTAATTGTCCGATTCTGAGCGCTGTCAATTTGACCTCGATATTGTTAGTGCCGGAGACAACAAAGAAAAGTCTTGTTGCCGTGGGAACAATGACTTATTCAAAATCGAAAGGTATAATGAGAATGTTTTTATTCGGACAGTGACTGTTAAAATACACTTAAAACTTATCCAGCCGCGAAACCATGTAAAATTAAACAACTTCAGCAGTACTTAACTTGTATATATATTATATAAGTTTATAAAAACAATAATAAACTATTTAATCGTTGAAGTTTAAATTCATAAAGTACTACGCATTTAAACACTCATTTTACCAGGAATTTTTAAATACATTAAAATCTCTTGCATTTAGTGACCAAAAAATGTTACTCGCCAAATCATTTTTTTTTTTCTTTTTGTGCCAAATACTCGAAAGATTTTATTTTCTTACAGATTTTCTACTGGAATTCCGCAGCTAAATTTGACTGATCTTTTATAACGTACATGAGTAGTTCCATTAGCATTTTTTTCAAAAAATTCTGAGTATGCGCTTTAAGGAAACCTTCCTTGTGAGATATGATAAAATTCCTCTCATCGTCAGCGAAAAATGCAAATTACAACTTAATAAAAAAAAAATTTCGAGTCGAAAAATGGCAAATTAATATGTTTTGCGAGGTTACGATTAAATAATAATAATAATAATAATAAATGATTTACATTCAATAAATAACAAATCACAATGTTTAGCACGGTTTGCAGTAGAAAACATTTGCTTGGTCAGGGTTGAAATAAATGGCGCATTAGCATACATTTTGGCATGGTGTTGGTGTAACGGAAAAGTACCTACCTTCCCCCCTCCCCCTACCTAAATCATCAAACACCCCATCTGCAAACCTTAACCTACAAAAAAGCATCCGTCCCTCTACAGGAAAGTCCCTGCTTCGTTCTTTGTTTTTATACAAAAGCTATTTTATATCCCGGTATTTGATTTTATTTTTTAATGGCGCATACTTGGGATGCCTGGCCCGTAAAACCAGAAATGATTTTCTTTCTTCGCTCACTCAGAGAGTTGAGAGGTTTGGGAGGAAGGGGAGGGGGGGGGGTATAAGAAGGTTTCTACTTTTTTTCTGACAGAGACAGGATTGAGAGAGAGAGAGAGGAGGTGAAAAAACAAAGAAGAAACTAAAACGAAATATGTGTGCCGGTCATTTAGATTTTCACTTCTTGTCAGAAAAATGCGTGTGCCGCCTGTATATGCATGTTATAAAAGAGGTGGATTGCATTTTAGGTTTTCATTCAAAATTTAGGGAGAATTTAAATAAACATTGTTGTGATTTGTTAAAAATAAAAACAAGGATTGTAGTTTCGCTTTTCTACTTAGTATTTGACAACATCTTTTGATCTCTGTATTTTATTATTAACCATTGGGAAAATGGTTGTTGTATTCGGTCGAGAATGGACCTCTTGGCGTCGTCACTTTATTTTTTAAGCGTTTTTAACGAAATTCTGTAACTTTAGAAGAATTTTTTAAGCGTTTTTAACGAAATTCTGTAACTTTAGAAGAATTTTTTTTCTTTTTAAGCGTTTTTAACGAAATTCTGTAACTTTAGAAGAATTTTTTAACCGTTTTTAACGAAATTCTGTAATTTTAGAAGAATTTTTTTTTCTTTTGAAGCGTTTTTAACGAAATTCTGTAACTTAAGAAGAATTTTTTAACCGTTTTTAACGAAATTCTGTAACTTTAGAAGAATTTCTCTTTGAACAGGCAATAGAAAATCGTCACAAAAATGTTAAAGTTACAAAAAGGATAGATGCAAACTATCCGATATGAAAAGAAGCCGAATTCCAAAATGGACGTCGGATGAGAAATCGTCTTATAAAGCAAAAAACGGGGTCCTCCACTTTAATCTCCACAAAATACCTTTAGCTCAGACATCCATCTAAGCAAGAGTTAAAATCATTGTAGGAAGCAGCCGACAAAATATTAAGGTATATTATATATTAAGGATAAGGTATAGTAATAGAAAATGCGTTTCAGTAACTGCGGCGATGGTTCAGGCGAATATTTTGGCAAGGACAGCGAATGCCAGGCTCTCTTCAACTGCAGTCATGGAAAATGCGTTCATTTGTAGAGGGTTCCGATGAATATTTTTGAATAATTAATATTTTTAATTAATTTTAATTATTTTTTTTTATTTATTATTATTATTATTATTTCTTTTTACTCTTATTTATTTATTTATTTCGAGTAGCTTTTTGAACGGTTGTTTATGTCTGTTATCAGAATTATAAAGCATTAGTAAACTATGATTTTCTTTATATAAAAGGGTGTTTCTGCGGTCATGGAACACACTTCGAGGGGTGGTACAGGACACTGTAACAAAAAAATTTTGCATAGGAAAGCCATTTATAGGTACAAAAATACAGGGCATCTCACTCCAATCCGAAGTCACGTTTTCGTTCATAACTTTAACAGTAGTGAAGCTATTTGAACGAAATCTTTACACTATGCTCGCGATTCATGCAAAGATTAGTTTTAAAATAGCTTCACTACTGTAGAAGTTATGACCGAAAACGCGGCTTTGGATTAGCATGAGACGCCCTGTCATTTTGACTCAATAAATGAATTTCCGATCCTGTTTTCCTGTACAAAAATTGTGGTACTTCTCTATTATCCCGTCGACCACTTTTCTTAACAAAAAACTATCGCCAAACTGTAAGATTAAATGCCAAAAATGCAGTCCCATTTACTTGATGTCAGAAGCATTCTATGTGTTTGTTATGTCATCAAGTGGTTTTTAATTCAACATTTGCGTGTATTTTTCATTCTGTTTTACTGATTTATGAGTTATTTCATTCATTAAAATAACAATTGTGTCCTTAAATTCTTATATTTTATTTATTTATTTATTTTGATATTCTAGTGGCAACATTCTTCCATTTCTTTATTTGGCGTTACAGTTTGGCGATAGTTTTTTGTTATGAAAAGTGGTCGACGGGATAATAGAGTAGTACCAAAATGGTTTGTTATAATTGGAATAAAAGCGAAACAAACAATGATTTCTTCATTATTGTGCAATTAAATTGTAATTATAATTTGTCAACATTAACAATTAAATAGATCTATTTTTATGCATTTTCATTTGAAATATTGATTTTTGTAAGCATTTTAATTTAATTTAGTTATAATTTAAAAAATACAATTAGCAACATAAAATTAAAAATGTAAACAAAGCAATGATTTTTAAAAAGGGGATTTTAGTAAAACGGGAAATTTAAGTGTCATCATTTTCCCTGGCGCTTCATTTTTTAAACGTAACTGTTATACTTTTGAAATTTTAGCTCTTATTTGATTTTTTTACAAATTTTTAGTATAAATAAATATTATTTAGACTTTTTTTTTTTTTTTTTTTTTTTTTTTTAAATCAAAAACCACTCCACTGTTATATTTTTCAATGCCACTCTGCCCGAGCAACGCCGGGCTGGTTAGCTAGTAGAAATAAACATGAAAGTCAGATTTAACTTTCACTTCCCCCACCCCACCCTCTAATCCATCCTAATATCTTCCTGCAGTCTGTCTGTCTGTCTATAGCTGAAGAATCCATTCCACCTTTTAGCAACTAATCGCATGGCCTGTTTACCGAATAGGCCCATGAAATCCGAGCTTACCCACTAAAATACAAAGGGGGCCCCAAATATACTTTTTAGAACTAATTTTTTTGGGAAAAAAATTCAGCCAGGGTAAAAAATGTATTTTTATTTTCTTAATTATAGTTACTAAACTTTCCCTCGGACTATTACTGATACATTTATACTCTACTTTTTTTTTTTTTTCTGTTGATATGATAAATGGTATAAAAACAGTGATTAAATGCAACTTATTTTCATTTTTCTTATAGTTTACATTTTAATTTCAAATGTTTAAGACTGTAATGTTCTAAAAAGAACAAAAAATTGAATCTGTATCATTATATTTTGTTTACATTCATAAAGAGAGGAGAAATGATATAAAATGGGGAGAATAGGTTATTTAAATAAAGGGGAAAGTCATTAGCATTCAGGTGATACCAAATTTGTGTTTACAAAATAGAAGCAAAATTGTGTTCCCGCTAAGCATAAATTTATGTCCAATATTTGTTGTCCCTGCACTGTTCTTAGCACTGGCAAATCTTGCAATTTGTAAAGCAAAGCATAAAATATATTTTGAAGTTCAAATATTCGCACCTGTTCCCTATTTGTAAATTCATTTACAAAATTAATTTGTTATGTATAATTATGTATACAATAAATATTTTTTCAACTGTATATAGGTAGTTAGTTTTAATTTAATATTAAAAAGTGCTGTTTACTCGAAATTTTGATGGTAAAATTTCACATTGTTGAAGCATGATTGGTAGAGGGGGGGGGGGCTGTGTGACATCAGGCTCCCCCTACTTCTATTTCTTAAGCGGGCCCTGACTAATCGTCCATTCTAAATACGTGGTTGCCCTCCTTTCATTAAATGCACCATCCCTCTTAATAAAATTCCGAAAACTTGTAAAACATCTCCCTCCCCCCCCCCACGAACTCCCCCGCTCAGAGGAATAAATAATAATAATAAAAAAAATCTAATCGCATCCGCCAAAAACTGCTCCAATTTCTTGCAACTCCCCCTTTTGCACCAGCAACAGGTCAGATTCCCAAGCACACGGTTGACAAAACACTAGCCCTTAGCGTCTGGGAAGACCGGCCCATCACGGTCCACTAACAGTAAAAGTTCGCCAAAGTTTTGCCAACATACCATATATGATCTATACAATGCATACTGAGGTGTCTGTCCAGATTTTTCTCACAGGGTCTGTTTTTGTGAAATTGTGAAAAGTTTTTTTTTTATGTTAGTGAACATTTTTGCGATAGTTTTGTGAATTTGCAATTTTTGTTATATTCAGTCCCTCCCCTGTGTATAGCTATAAATTACATGGGAGCTTTTTCACATATAACAAGTAATAATACTAATAAAAACATTTAAAGTCAATTCCTACTTAGGTCAACAAAGAAATTTTTTATTTTAGTTACTTTTTATTAACCCCTTGGGGACGAGCGACACGTATATGTGACGCAAAAGATGCCCAGAATCCTCGATTATTCACACCAGTAACTTTTTATTGTAAGCTTTGCCTTATTTAATGACATCATTTCTGCGATTCAATTAGGCGAAAATTTCTGTTTTGAGAAACCAGTGGTAAAAGATTAAAAATTCTGTGAAGGACACGCGTCGCGAAGGGGTTAAATAATTACAATTAATATAAATATGTATATACATATGTCAGAATCACAGGATAAATTTAATTAATGAATTAATATTTGAAAAAACTGTATTAACATCCAGTGTCAACCACTACAAGTTTTAAAAAATGTATTTGAACTTGAATGGATGAATAAAAAATATTTTATTAACAATTGAAAATTTGAAAGAAAAATAATTTGAGCATTTGAATTTGAATTTTGCTTTTTTAATCATAAATATATAAAATAAACCCGTGCAGCATTCATGTCCCACGTAATCTTTATTGAACATTTTTTTTATAATCATCGTTGCGATATTTTATTTTTGTGGCATCACTCATTTGAGGAAAATCTTTCATGTCATTTATGAAAACAATGGGAGAAATTTTTTTTCTCCCATACAAAACTAAAATGAATTAATTAAATTTAATGAATTCATATTTGAAAAAACTGTATTAACATCCAGTGTCATCCACTACAAGTTTAAAAAAATGTATTTGAACTTGAGTGGATGCATAAAAAGTATTTTATGAACGATTGAAAATTCCAACAAGATATATAAATATATAGAGGGAGAGTGTGAACTAATAATAGGAATTGAAAAAAGCTAAAGCTAAGTAATATGTTCTTTGGCAAGTTCAAATGCTTTGTGGCAGGTCATATTTTATTTTTAAATGATTAAATTTGTAAAAGATTCAGTTTGAATCTTTCCAAAACTGAAGAATTCCAAACTGGAATTCTGGAAATATTTGGCGAAATGTCTATTTTTAAGAGCAAGTCGTGAAGGAATTCTGTGAAGGGTCCTGCTTTGTGATGAAAAATTGTGTGAAGGGTTCTGTTTTAAGATGTAATCAATGCAGAAAGTTCGAAGTCGCTACGAAGTTCTTCCTGACTTCGTTCACCTTCCCTAGAAGTAGAAAAGTCGAAATATCTTGTTGCAAAGCGGGATTAAGTATGTTGTGGATCTTGACAGACAAGATCCGTTGCAATGGAATTAGTAAGCCAATTTTCATTTATATAAAATTAGTTGCATTTTAATTAAGTCTTTGCAAAAATAAATAATAGGAATAGGATTAAATGAAAAGTTATCTACTTATAATAAAATCCGAAAGCAAGAAAGTGTCTGTAACCATTCCGGGCGTGACCACTCTGGTCTGCGATTCGACCGTAGTTAAACGCCATGTTAGGCTTAATGAAAAACCTATGGTAACATATGACAGCTAAATGATAATATCTTCTACTTAAAATCATGTCTGTTCAGCATATTTTTCCTATAAAACATGTATATCATATCCTATTATAATATTTTAAGTTCTTAATTAAAAATCCAGATTAAAAATCGGAATCCCAGATATAAACAAACGAACACTGTTGCGAACAACATTGTTTTGGCGCCATCTACCGGTTTTAAAATGTACTTTTCTACAATACAAATCTTTCAATAATAAAATCTTCCTTCTGTTTGTTTGTATGAAGTCTTATGAAAATGGAACGCAGATCAACAAACCGCCATTTTTGACGGCGGTTATATACTAGTATTACAATATTTACAGAATTTTCTATTAATCTATCTATCTATCTATCTATCTATCTATATATATATATATATATATATATATATATATATATATATATATATATATATATATATATATATATATAAATGCTTTAAAATGGTCGACCTAGGGCATTTCAATATTTCGAAAAATAAAGGCGTATGTCCCTATATTTCATTTTGCAGCCGCAACTACCCAGCGCAGAACACTGGTGTTTGTATGTGGTAGTAGCCTCAGTCTCCCATTGTGCACTATGGTGGTTGCTTGTCGGTAGCTGTGGGAGAGATAGGGTGGTAGAAAGTGGTCGATATAGGGCATTTTAATATTTCGACCAAAGTGGTCTAAAAAATGTTTGAAATCTTCTTCAACGGGAATTGGTTCATTCAACTTAACATGAACTAATTATGATGTAGATAACTATAGAAATATGATTTTGCGCCTTCTAGTGATGGAAATTGAAACTAAACGATATTGCAGCGGATGCGTAGCACGCCTGCTATACAATGCCGTAGGCTGCTGGGACGAGTGCCGGAGTTTCGTTCGGAAAGAGGTTTGTTTAAAACAGAAAGCCCGCCGAAAATGACTATTTTTATCGGAATTGCAAAAGAGAGTTACTGATTTCTGGCAACGCCGGCGGATCAGCTAGTAGAAATTAAACTTACAAGAATATTAACATATATTTATAAGAAAATATGAAAAAGAATAGAGAGAAGATTTATTACAAAATAGGTCCTAAATTACTAAAGGATTTGACTGTGAACTTCAAAAGCCAATCAGGATGTAGCAGATAGCCAATCAAATTTCACAGACTAAAATGTGTCAGGAAAGAGAGAAAAAGCTTCAAAATGAAATTTAAAAAAAAAAAAATGGATGAAAGGTTTCTGTTCTAAGATGAAACATTTTGTGAAAGGTGATTTAAGGACCTCAAAAATTTCCTAAACAGAACCCTGGCATAGGAAAAATTGGTTCTGTAGTAATTTTTATGACAGACAATTTTTTTTATTTATACAATGGATTTTAATATTTAATGAACTAAATTTTCTTTTTTTTTAACGAATTAACTCATTAGAATTTATTCCGCACTAATAATTTAAAGTACAATTAAACATTGATAGAAAGAGGAACTAAGAATTTTTCGTCGGGGGAACTCTGATCCTCTAAAACCCCCCGTAGAAGTCATTTTTAGTTAGGTTTTTCTTTTTAAATTCATGTGTTTAAAATCTATCTTAAGGGGGTACTCAAATGACCTGCCCAACAACGCGAAACTTTGACTCATTTTTTAAACGCAAAGGCATTGAATTGATGGGCCTGACTATGGAAGCGATTTGGAATCGAAATGAGTTTTCCGTTTTTTCATGTGTATATTCCTATCGAATTATAAGCGATTCGTGTCACATGACGACACATTTTCCCCTTTTCTCGTGCGGCTGCGTCGGGAATTTCTGTTCAAAACACCATCTTTGACCGTGCATTTTGAAAGATATTCTGCCTTCATCAAAAAATAGAAAACTTCTTTCGACTACATAGTTTCGGAATACGAACACCTGCTCATTTCATGCGTTTCCGAACAAAAATGAATTCAGAAATGTTTCAGAAAGTTAGGTGTCCTTAGTCTTCTCTTCAGTTCTAAAAATATTAAATTGTTGTATTGTCATCGGAATTATACGGAACATCATTTTTAGGTGCGTTCGTAATTCTATAAATCCGTAGCACCTGTAGTCGTCGTTTGGTCCATCCGTCCGTCTGCATATAATAGTGCAAAAATTACCCAATTGAATGGTTTGAAATTTAATATATAGAATCTTTGCAGAATTTGGTCGCGTCATTTCAAATTTTATGAAAATCGGATCAAAACTTAAAAAGATATTGCTGTTCTGTTATTAATTTAATTATCACAAAGTAAACTATGGATCTTTACAGGACAAACAATTTATTGGACGAACACACTGCAACACAAAACAATTAATTGGACGAACACTTTGCAACACAAAACAATTTATTGGACGAACACTTTGCAACACAAAACAATTAATTTAAACATAAAATACTTCATTATCACAAAGATTTCTTTTCTTATCGTACCACACAGAAAATAACTTTTCACATCTCTCCAATCTACCGATCGCTCGCAGACTGAGTGTGTGTGTGTGGGAGGAAAAAAAGTCGGCAGTGCGCAGGTATGATTGCGCACATATTGCGTTTTTCCCGGGGTTTTCCGCTCGCATCACTCCAACATATATTAATAAAAGTTTTCTTCATTCTATTAAATCCTATCCTACGTCATTCATTCAACGACATCCCATGATAGGTCATGATTCTAGGTTGCCATGGTGACGACGTCCTATTTAAGAGGGAATCCTATTATTTCTGAATGACTAAATTTAAAAACTGAATTTGTAGACTAAAATTGTTTAATTATACTAATCCTATAATCTACCGACAGTTTTTTGGATAGATGTTTCCGGAAAAATATATATTAAATAGAAAAGTTGTCTCAATATGGATTTCCAGTTCTGAAATTTTCAAAGCTAGGTTTAAGTTTCCCATTGGAATTTTTGGTGAATGTCAACAAAAGATAAAATATTGCTAACTTAAAATGTACTTATTTTATGACGGAAATTAATTCTATCGTAATAGCAGACGATAAAATTCATTTTTTCAGTGAAATAATAACGATGGTTTTTTACATTGTTGTCTTGTATTGGATATTTGCGCATACTATAATTTTAATGTAACATAATTCAACCAATTAATTGTTAGTAAAAGTGTAAATTTCATAAAATAAAATGAATATCTATAATATGAAAATCTGCACACGTAAAATAAATTTTGTATTCGTGCATTTTTGCATAAGAGTGCCTAAAAGCTATTGCACCCAGATCTGAATATTTATAAAACTTGTTATAGTACGAACGCATTTCATTTGTCTCTCTTGACGTACAATTTCCATTTTGTTATAATTCTAACCCTATCAGGAAGTGAGTTAAAAATAGATTATAAAATTTAGAGTCATTAAAAAAATTGAGTTATATAAAAGAGCCTTAATGTTTGCTTTACAGCGCTTTGGCGAAACCTTTCCGCTGGTTCATTCTGATAGGTTACTCACCAGCCGACCTTCCCCGCCGCTAACGTCTGGTGACAGAACGGGGGAGTCGCCCACCGTCTCACGATCGTCTGAGCGTGTAATGCTACAGGATTCTTCGGAGAGAATTTTGAGAATTCCACTCTTCTCGCTATCAACAGCATCATCATCATCTCTCTCTCTCTTCTGACTAAAAAGGGAAAATGCCTCCAGGGGTGGTTATGCCTTTTTAAAGTGTATATATATATAAATGTGTGTGTCTGTCTGAATTGTAGGTCCGTGAGAAAAAGTTGAGGGATATTGAAGTATGTCAGTGTTGTGAGGAGGCTTCAAGGTAACTCTTTTGAGTTGTCGTCTGCGATTATGCAACGACGAATTATTGGAATCTCTTCGGGATGTTTGTATGTGTACAGTGTCTCACATAAGTGATGGGACACTTGTGCTTTACAAAAGGAAACTAATCAAATAAATTAAAAAAACATGTACACATTTTTTTTGTGGGTGTGTTTCATACTTAAATTTAGTAAAGATTATTACATAACATACATTTTGTCAAAATATTAAAATATTAATTTAATAAAAATACAAATGTTTAGAACGGAGCAAAAAATAGCTCACATAAGTGATGGGACACCATTATATATGCAACAAAAATCGTCTGAAATAAGCAATAAAAATATTTTTTGGGGTTTTATTTTTACTTAAAAGCAATTGGCAATAATTTATAAAATCGTCTGCAGTATTTCTCTCCAGTTTGTTTTGGAATTTTTGTGTTTTTTAGCTCTGTGTAGTCATGAATGCTAAACGAAAAGAAACTTCGCCTGAAATTCGAAAATTAGTTATTAATTTGCATATTGAACGTGGAAAATCTATTAGAAAAACTGCTGAAACAGTTAACTTGAGTCGTTCAACAGTTTTCAATATCATTAAACGATATAAAAAGAATCATATGATTCAGGATAAAAGAAGACCTGGCTGACCATCAAAGCTATCCAATGGAATAAAGCGAATTATCGTTCGAAATATTAAAAAAAATCCAAGAATTAGTGCTTCAAAAGTTGCTGCTGATTTACAAGCATTATATGGAATAATTGTTAATCCTGAAACTATTAGAAGGGTAATTCGATCTGCTGGATATCACGGTAGAGTAGCCAGGAAAAAATTCTTCGTAAGTGAAAAGAATAGAAAACTCAGACTAGCTTTCGCAAAATCCAACATAAATAAGAATTCTGATTACTGGAATAAAGTTATATTTGCTGATGAGAGTAAATTTAATATATTTGGTTCTGACGGTAGAATCTTGGTGTGGAGAAAACCCAGGGAAGAACTTCGCAAACAGAACTTGGTACCAACAGTAAAACATGGTGGAGGAGGAGTTATGGTATGGGGGTGTATGTCGTCCGCTGGAGTTGGTAATCTTGTTTTTATTGACAGTATAATGGATCAGTACAAGTATATTGATATTTTAAAGCAAAATTTGAAATCTTCAGCACGAAAATTGAACCTTCATAACGATTTTAAATTCTACCAGGACAATGACCCCAAGCACACTGCTCTGAACGTTAGACTCTGGTTGCTATATAACTGTCCTGAAATAATAAAAACACCACCACAATCTCCAGACTTAAATCCCATAGAGAATATTTGGCAAGAATTGGAATCAAGAATTCGCAAACACACCATTTCTTCAAAACAACAACTAAAATCGGTGCTTCAAGAAGAATGGGGTAAAATCACTCCAGAAATCACAAAAAAAATAGTCGAATCCATCCCAAAAAGATTAAATCATGTTTTAAAAGTAAAAGGAAATCCAACAAAATATTAAAACCTTTTAAAAAGTAAAATTTTTGGATAAATATTTGATGGAAAAGTAAGTGTCCCATCACTTATGTGAGCCATTTTTTGCTCCGTTCTGAACAATTGTATTTTTACTAAATTAATATTTTAATATTTTGACAAAATGTATGTTATGTAATAATTGTTACTAACTTTAAATATGAAACACACCCAAAAAATTTTTGCACATGTTTGTTTATTTATTTTATTGCAGTTTCTTTTTATAAAGCACAAGTGTCCCATCACTTTTGTGAGACACTGTATGTATGCAGTAGCGGCTCGTGGGTTATTTAACCCGTCAGCACACGCGCTGGGATAAAATCTATCCCAGCTAGAGTTGCAAAAATCCGGTTTATTCCCGGGTTTATTTTCAATAGACCCGGTTTATTCCTAGGTTTATTCCCAAAAGACCTGGTTTATTCCCAAAAAACCTGGTTTATTCCCAGGTTTAAACCGGGTTTTTTCTAGCCTTTGCAACTCTAATCCCAGCTCACAACTATTACTTAAAAATGTGCGAAAATCGTTCGTGATCATTCTGAGCTTTATAGTACCTTTCAAGCTGAAAGATATCAAAATGTCGCCGAAAAGAATTTACCTCCGGTTGTTCCATTCTTTTGTTATAAAAATGTCACGTGGAAGGACATTTACCCCACGCGTGTTATAACGTAACCCATAATGATAGAAAAATGTTAATGCAAATGTTTATGCAAACGTTAACAACTCTTACACATACGGTTTCTATATATCAGTTTTATATTTTTTGTATTTTCATGGTTGAATTTGGATTGTAATGATATGTAGAAAAAAAATCTTAGTGCTAGATTTTATGGGTTTTTTTGCTTTAAATATAAAAGAACTTCTTATTTTAAGTTAAATTATGTTCTTTATTGATTTACAGTTTATTTCAAAATACAAGTTTTTGTTTATAATCAAACCGGGGGGAAATTGACACAAGAAAACCCATTGGGGTAAAATTTATCCCTCGCGTGTAGTAACGTAATGGAAAGGGGCGCGTGTGCTGACGGGTTAAGGCTGTTCTCAAATCCAAACTGACTACTTTATGACATTTTTTTAATTCATTTCTTTAAGGAGACACGTGGCATGAGCAGATGTTCTTATTCAGAAACTATATCATCGAAATGAGTTTTCCATATCATCATTATCATCATCATCATCACCTACCGTTTTTAATCCACTTCCGAATGCAAGTCTCCCCCAGATTTTCCCTTTGTTTCCTGTCTAGTGCTTTAGTCATCCAATGAACATCGGCCACTTTTCTGATTTCGTCACTCCATCTTACTTGAAATCGTCTTCTGGGTCTTTTTACAACTCTGGGATACCACTGTAGGGTGTTTGTGCTCTATCTATTGTCTTTTCATCTTGCAATGCGCCCAGCCTATTTCCATTTTAACCGTTTAATTCTCTCAATGATGTCAAAAACTTTCGCCTGATTTCTTATCTAGCTTATTCTCTCTCTGTCTCTTCTAGTTATGCCTAGCATACATCTTTCCATATTTCACTGTGTTGTTTGTAATCTTTGTACCATCCGTTTTGTGAGCGTCCATGTTTCTGCTTTGTAAGTGAGTACAGACAAAACACCTTTCTTTTCAAACAAAGAGGCATGTTACTCCTTCAGAATAATATTGTTCTTCCCAAAAGCACACCATCCATTTCTTATCCTTCTATTGATTTCCTTCATGATACTGTTGTCCGATGATATTTCTTGTCCAAGGTACACATAACTTTGCACTTAATCTCAGTGTTGTTGTAGACGATTTTCTTTTTTGATCCAAATGAATTGAACATCTTCTTAGTCTTTTCCAAATTTATTTTTAACCCCACATTAATGCTAGCTTCTGCCAAATCTTTTAGCCTATTTTCCAATTCTTCTGGGCTATTAGGGGCTGTCCATAAATGATGTCACACTTTTTTTCAATACTTTTTACCCCCCCCCCCCTCTTCCCTTCAGTCACAAAGTATCACGCTTCACCACAACCCCCTCCCCCTTGTCACATGTCATACGCTATATTACATAGACAGAGCATTTCAGAAACAAAGCACTACGTTATAGATCATATTTCAAATTTTATTTTTAAACATTTACTAATGACATTTGTGAGCATAACAATAAACATGATTCTTGTACTTATTTTGTATGAAATAAGATTAAGGTTTACAACAGAAAACATAATTATTATACAGGGTGATTTTTTTTAAAGTTGTGAAAGTAAAACTTTATAACAAAAGATGACTGATCCAAATTATCTAAAATTTCACCAGTATGCTCCCAAAGCAATGGAGATTGTTTAGGCATGGTTAAAAAAAACTTAAAATCGCACCGACAGATGGCGCTGTAAGGTAGCAGAAACAAAGGATATCGTCTGTGGGAGGAAAACAATGGACGGTACTTTGAGAAACCATCTTTCGTATACCCTCTGTCGTCATTAGACCTTTTCTTAAATTCTTAAGTGTCCTAAATCTCCTAAGAGCAGTTGCTGCACTGTCATTATTCTGATAATACAGTTTCACTCACAACGCACGGTCCGTTAATGGCGCAGTCATTGCGAGGATTTCCATAGAATAATGAAAACGAGATGTGCGTACTTCACGTTTTTATCGCCAATGTGCGTGCGCCGGGCGCCAGTTCGTCTCCCGACTTTACTGCATGTACAGCGCCATCTGTCGGTGCGATTTTAAGTTTTTTTTTAACGACGCCGAAAAAATTCCCATTGCTTTGGGAGCATACTGGTGAAATTGTAGGTCATTTGGATCAGTGGTTCTTTTGTTATAGGGTTTTACTTTCACAACTTTAAAAAAAATCACCCTGTATAATAAAGTAATACAATTAGTAAGAAAATATTAATATATTTTTTTGAAAAGAAAGGAATATAAGTGAAAACAAATCACATGAAAATTGTTTTAGCCTCGATTAAAAAATACCCTCAAACTCTGGTAATTTCAAAATAACTTCAAAATTTAATCTGCTGATTTTAAATGATTTTATTTTAACCAAAATGCGTGATGTCACACTTCTTCTTACGCCTTCCCACCCCCTTGTCACAAACTGTCACAATTTCATGACCCCCCCCCCCCCTCCAAGCGTGACATCATTTGTGGACGGCCCTTTACTGAAAATTAAAATGTCTTCAGCAAACCGGAGATGGCTTAAATATTCCCCCATTTATTCCAATCCCTTTGTCTTCCCAATACAGTTTCTTGAAAATATTTTCTAAGACAGCAATAAAAAGCTAAAAAGCTTAGGCGCAATGGTGTAGTATTACCAAAGAACTCTACAAGGTCTTTCGTATTAACCTCCACTAAACCCCTAGTCAGCGGTCGAAAAAACTACTTTTTTATTGTAGCGAACTACAACACACATCTACTTTATCGAAAATGCAGTTTGTTTTAAAAAGTAGTCTACAAACTACTTTTCAAAAGTAGTAACTACTTCGCAACTTTCAGATGTTGTCAAGGGATTCAATTTTCAATCTAAACCAGTCATACTCAACCTGCGGCCCGCGGGCCGCATGTGGCCCGGAGACCTTTTATGTGCGGCCCGAGATACATAATCAATAACCCCTATTTATTACATTAATTGACATGTGTATAAAAGTTTTTAAGACCTTCACTGTTCTTGTATATTTTTGCATGGGAAGACAAAAACTGTCCTGTTATTTAAAATTACTAATTTAAAATTATCTTAAATACCGTTTCCTTAGTCAAAAGTTATTTTTACATGGTAGTTCTATTTGTGCTATAGTGGTGTATACATTTCTTAATCTTCAACACTAAACCAATATTATTCCAAATTTATTACATTTGCACTATACATTTCTACCCTTAAAAAAAGTTTTTGTATTGAGAAAACGATTAATCTATTAAAGAAAATCACCTTATTTTTTCTTTAGAACTTGGAAATGCTACATTGTTATGTTATAAGCAAAATACGCCAGGTATTTTGCCTAATAAGTATTACGTTTAACTAATAATGCTTATTAGGGTTGAAAGTTTACCATGGAAAAAATTGGCAGCAAAATGTTTTATACCACTATTTGTACATCATTTGCAATTGAAATCTACCACAAAGTTTATTGTTTGGAAAATAGTGGTGTTAAAACTTTTAGTATATTTCCTTTTCGACAAACGTTCAATCCTACTGAATATATCAACTTTATTATATAGGTTTGTTATATACTACTTTTTTAACATCTTACTATTTAAATTACCCCTTTTTTTAGATTATAATATAATTGTTTTGCGGCCCGCCGAACGTTCCAAACATATGTTTGCGGCCCGCGAGAAAAAAAGGTTGAGTATTGCTGATCTAAACTATATGAAGACCTGAATTAAATAATACAGCGACCCCTCTTTATATCGCGTCTGCCGGGATACAATTAAATGAATGCGACACAACCGAGAGCATTAAAAAATTAAGAAAGATAACTTTTTAAAAAAATGTTCATTTATACAAACATTACACATTTCGTAGAAAAATTAAAAGAGATGTCATAATTTGGAAAATGACAGAAAAACAACTCTAAATGCAAACAATAAATAAATCTGTGAATAAAGCAATTCCGAATAATAAGAAACCCGGCGTTAAAATAGGAAGCCCTAATAACGAGTGTTGCCAGCAAGAAAACTATTTTCTTTGGTGGTTTAGTAACCGATTTTAACAGCAAGTGTCAATGGAAAAAATCTATGATTTCTTGCGATGCGCTTCTATAAACCGCACCTGAGATACGCAAATTGTTAAGCAGAACAAAATGTGCACAAAAGAAGCAAGTTTGAACCACATGATTTGCAGATTGGCACCCCCCCCCCCTCCCTGAAGTAGTGTTAAAAGTAGCATAGGTTGTCTCTACAAACTACTGATTTTTTGCATCGCGCTACTCGCTACACTACATTGTTAAAAATGTAGCGCGCTACACTACAAACTACTGTAACTAGTCGTTGGGGGCCACCGTAATACTTACCCATCATGGATATGCATAATATAAAATATGAAAACAAAACATGTGTAAACTTATTTATAAAATGAATTGCCATTCGAATATAATCGTGGCTTGATGACGTCATAAACTTTAAATGGTCTATTACTCCAAAATTGATAATCCTATTAACTAACGGTTTACTGCGTCAGATGAAGCGTCTCATTTCCAATTAAAATATATCTTTGAATGGAAATTGAAATAAAATACAGAGTCATGAAAAATCGATGAGTGTGTTATAAATAGGATTAGAAATATCTCGGCAACTCATTATGCGATCGACTTTATTCTTCATGCAAAATTTGTGTCTTTTTATTGTCTTTTATATTCACTCCTGAAAATAAACAATTTCGAAAATTTGTATATACCTTTTATCAGAACGACTAGTTCGAGAGTCCGAAAAAATAGAGTTCCGGATCATCGAGGTGACTGAAATTCAATAATCTTCTTCCCATTATTACATACTAAGTGCATACCCAATTTCAAGTCTCTATCTCAATTTGTTCGGAAGATAGAGCGTTTTACAGACACACACACAGACAGACGGACGGCAATTTTTTTTTTTTCTAAAAATGTTTTTTCGGAATCTGCAGTGTCTGAAACGTGTAAATCCGTCAAATTTTTTTTTTCGATTTTCAAAACGGTTACAAGACTTACCCTACACTACGTTTGATGGGTAAGTAAAAAGTAGCGACAACTTGTAGCGCGCTACTTCCGATCCCTGCCCCTGGTCCTAGCCCCAATGCATCGCCAACCTTTCCTCCACCTAAACATTGCAGCAGTTTTTCATGGCCGCTTCCGTGTTCCATTCCCACCCCATCTTTAACCATTTTATTTATTGGCTAATCTCACCTTGAGACCACGAAAAATACTTCTCTCGCCAAGAAGATTGTTTTACTTTGATGGATAGAAAAACCAATTTGCTTTTCCTCTTTTTCTTTCGCTCTTTCCTTTTTTTCCAAAGAGTGAAAACAAAAAAAAATGAAAAGGTGAAATCGTTTCTTTTCAGGTGTGTTTGATGAAAGAGCGCCGCTAATGCAGTGATTTAGTGCATTATAAAAATGAAGGAATTCCAAGATGGCGTTTATTGGATGTAAAATAAATGAAGAAAACAAACAAGGGGGCCATCCTTCCATTGCGTCATAGTTTTTAGCTGCGTTCATAATTATATAAATACGTAGCACCTGTAGTCGTCGTCTCGTTCGTCCGTCTGTCCGCATAGAACAGCGTAAAAGCTACCCAACCAAATGGTTTTTAATAGATAGAATCATTGCAGAATTTTGTCGCGTCATTTCAAATTTTATGAAAATCGAATCGAAACTTAAAAAGATATTCATAAAAGTTTTCTTCATTCTGTTATATCCTATCATACATAATCTATATATAATAAAAGCGCAAGTCATGTGACTGAGGAAAGCCAATACGGGCAGACCACTTCTTTTTTCATATGCCAGGCGGCCATTTCTATTCACAACTATTTTGTACTATGACGTAAACATTCAACAAGAAAAAAAAAAAAATTAAAAATTAAAAATTCATCCAATATTTCTGCGGCACACTCGCTTTATTTGAAGTCGGTTTTAGGTGGGTTCGTTATTCTATAAATACGTAGCACCTATAGTCGTCGTTCGATCCGTCCGTCTGTCCGCTTTATAACAGCTACCCAACCGAATGGTTTTAAATTTAATATAGTATAAAATCGTTGCAGAATTGTGTCGAGTTATTTCCAATTTTATGAAAATCGAATCCAAACTTACAAATATATAAATAAAAATTTTCTTTATTCTATTAAATCCTATGCTACTTAATTAATTAATGATATCTCATGACAAGTCATGATTCTAGGTTGCGATGGTGATGACGTCCTATGTAAGATGGAGTCCTATTATTTTCGTATGACTGAATTTAAAAACCGAATTTGTAGACTAAAATTGTTTCATGATAGCAATCCTATAGTCTACTGACAGTTTTTTTTTGGATAGATATTAAATGGAAAAATAGTCTAAATGTGAATTTCAAGTTCTGAAATTTTCAAAGTTAGGCTTCAGTTTCCCATTTCAATTTTCAGTGAATGTCAACAAAAGGTAAAATGTTGCCAACTTAAAATGTACTTATTTTATGATGGAAATGAATCCTATCATAGCAGACGATATAATTCATTTTTTCAGTGAAATAATAACGACGATTTTTCTTTACATCTTGTCTTGGATATTGGCGCATAGTATAATTTTAATGGAATTGAATTGTAATTAATTGTTTGTAAAAGCGTATCGAAACTTGACTTCATAAAATAAAATTAATATCTATAATAGGAAAGATAGATTTGTAAGGTATTACTTTAGAAAACAGTATAGGAATTTTCCGTTATAGACAGGTTCTGTTTACACAGATTTTACTGTATTAAGTTCGACTCGATGCAGAGTAACGAATAGCATGGTACTAAAATGCATTTAAAAGAATTTGTGCATCCTGAAAAATCGGGACTTATATTGTCCCGCAATATTCTGACGCGAGACAGGTCTTGGATCGTCTGAAAATCGGGACACATCGCAACACTAGAAGTCGGTGTGAAAAATTCCGATTTAGACAATTTTACGTTTAGGCAGGTAGATTGGTAAGGTATTTCTTTCGGAGGCACTATAATATTTTTCCCTTATAGACAGGGTCATCATGAAAAATCGGGACTTTTTGTGTCCCGCGCAGTGTTTACGCCGGACAGGTCTTGGAGCGTCTGAAAATCGGGACCCCTGACACTAAGACTATCTGTTTAACCCGTTCTACGCACGGGAGTTCATTAATTAAATTCTAAAACCAAAATTAAAAATAAAAATTAGTACAACCAGATGTATCTATGTAATATGTAGAAAAATAGTTTTCTACTACAGTGCATTTTTTTTAAGGAAATTTAATTTATCATGGTGTCTATGGCAGCAGACGATGAAACGATATGTTCGGAATAAGGGAATCAATAGAATAAAAAGTTTTGTGGATGTTTGTGATAAAATGTTTTTCTTTATTTTTTTAAAAAAAAGGTAATAGTTAAGCGCCATTCAATAATCTCTCATTATTTGCATGATGCGAGGTAAAAGAATTGTCGTCATACCCGCTACAGCTTCTTAGTATTGCAGCGTGGCGTACGTAATATGTGTATCACATTGCAGTCAACATTTAGAACGGGTTAAAACTCGCGCGATTACGGATAGAAAAAAAAAAATAAGGCAAAAATTCGTCAAAAACGTAAGAAAAAAATTAAATTTTTCTAATTTTTTACCCCCATCGTTCATGGGCCCCCTACGAGTAACCCGTGTGCCAAATTTCGTAGCCCTGCTCTCTGTTGTTTCCGAGGTTACATAAATAGATACGCGTACGGATTTTAATAGGGTAGAAGATGGAGGTGTCGAAAACCCACTCAATTGCTTGACGTAATGAATGGGTGACCCCTTGGATATAAAAGCTTTACAAAAAATGAATAAATAAATGGCCGGTAAGGTGATTGGTGGAATTTTGACGAGAGGTGTTGCTCTTTGATAGGGTGTTGCGTTGTTACGGCAAAGGTTGTTGTAATTTGGGATGAAGCGGAAGAATGTTGTTGGAGTGATAGACTGTCATCCAGGAATGTTGGATAATAGAAATAGTTTCAGATCTTGTGCTTTGAATGGCTTCTGTTTGTACGCGTCTGGGTTTTATTTATTTATTTTATTTTATTTTTTTTTTTTTTTTGAGAATGATTGACTAAGTATGTGAATTGACTTCGCTTAGTGTAAACGCTCCACTGTTGGACAGGTTAAGCACTCCATCACGCTCCCATTTTTTTGAATTTTTGAAGCATGGAAACTGCTATTGGATTTTTTTTTTCCTTATTAACTAGAATCTTCTTCGACCAAACATTGTTGCCAGCAGGGTTTAATTTCTAAGAAAAAAAAGTACGGGAGCCCTAATATTCTGCAGTTCTAACACTCGTACCGCAACCCCCCCCCCCCCCCCTCTCCGCCGTCACTTCATTCTGCATATTTATATTTCATACATTATTTTCAAATTTTAAAACGTTTTTTATTGGAAAAAAAAAAAAAAAAAAAAAAAAAAAAAACTGTTAAATCTGCGTATACTTAACTATCCACTATTCCCCTTTTTAGTTATGACTACTTCCAAGTAGAAACCTTTGCCTAGTCTTAATGTTAATGAATTGCAGAATTCTGCGATTCAATAAGCTCGGGATTAGGATTCGGAAAGAGTGTTAACAAAAAAAATGAATAGTTCGCAGCTATGCAGGAGAGAAAAAAGACTATTTCTGTTTACTTTTTATTCTGATCAAAATAGCATTCAAATGATTTGAAATGGAAATAAACAAAATTTTGAATTTAAGATAGATTGAGCTGCTCGAGCCTGCTCAAACCCTCGAGCCCGTTTCATCTCCATCTCTTACGTGAGCGACCCATTACGTCACTTATAAGTGTTTTGATAGACAAGAAGGCAAGAGATTGGAGATGTGAGGGAAAGGAAAAGGTCATTTAGGATTCGTTTTTCAGAAGCGTTGTTGAACTGGGCTCCGGAGCTCAGTGTTTATGAGCTGCAGCGAATTATAGCCAATATTTAAATATTTACTAAAAACAGAGAAGTGTCGGAGCTGAGCTCCGGTGGGCTCCGTTTCAAATTAAGCTCTGGTTGCCAGTTCTCTAGATTATTATTATTATTATTTTTTTTTTTTTTCAGATTGCCATCAATTTTTTTGAAGTAGAAATGTATGTCTTATTGAATGACAGATTAAATAATGCGAAAATAAGGCTATCGATCAAAATAAAAAGAAGAAGAAAAGCCCCAAAATATTGATTCAAAGCCGAAATAATCACATTTTTCCAATTTTTTTTTTTGGGGGGGAGGGGGGACATCATTACATCATGAGTCGATACTGTCAAAAAGTGAAAGAGTCTATAGTCGACAGTTTCATAGGTGGGCTAAGATAATGATTCAGCAAAATTAAAAAAAAAAAAAAAAAAAAAAAAAAAAAACCAGCAAATAAAATCTCTATAAGGCAACTATGAAAAAAATGATTTTTAAAAATTTTTACCTTTCATCTTAATAAATTGATGAAGAAATTTTCCCCCCTTTTTCAGAAAACAATGAAATTTTTAATAGATTTTTATTGCGAACGTTAAAAAAATATGTAGTGAAGTTTGTTGTTTAGAAATAGTGCTGTACAAATTTTTTTGTGCCGATTTTTTCCGCGACAATAAAACGTAATAATATAACAAGCTTTTTTATTTTTATTTTTTAGAAATACATATCGCAAGTTTAATTATTTTTGGAATAATGTTTGATGAGTAGGGAAGATTAAGAAATGTATACACAACTGTGGTAGAGATTTACATGTAAAAAGAACATTTGACTTCAGGGGTCAATCCAGGAAAAAGTTGGGGCCTTTTTAGAGTATCCCTTCACAAAAATGTATTTAATAAAATGGGCCCCTTCACAAAAATCTTCTCTGGTTGGAATTACATAATTACTCAACCTTCACAAAAATCTATTTGATAAGATGGGTCCCTTCACAAAATTCAATTTGATAAAATGGGACCTCTTCACAAATATCTTTGATAAAATGGTCCCTTCACAAAAATCAATTTGATAAAATGGGACCCTTCACAAAATTCTATTCCATAAAAACTTACTATTTATTATCTATTAGGTAGATTTTGTAAGAAATACTACCTATTACATTCTCACCTAAGTTGGAAATTTTTAAAAATTTTTGCAGATCTACGCCGATCATGACTCCCAGAACTCAAAACCACCCCCAGTTCAAAACTTTATATATCTACCTATCTATCTATCTATCTGTATATGTCACTTTTTTATGGACACGATAACTGGAAAAATTCTGCATAAATCTCTTCCAAACTGATACATAAAATCAAGGGGCATAAAATCTCGGTCAAGTTCGTTAATGGGCAAAATCGAACCAAGGGGGGAGATGGGGGGCGGCTTTTTGTGAAAACAGAAAACCCCCCATAATTTCTTAATTATGATACGTATCGAATCCGTTTGAAGTTATTATTACTTCTAGGAGAAGGGCCGAAATTTTATGTATGACAGATTTTTGATATAATAAAAAATTGTCTTAAGGGGGGGGAGGGGGAGAGGGGTTTTAGAAGAAAAAAATTCATAACTTCGTGAATTCCCAAGATATCAAATTCGCTTAAATTTATTATAAATCCTCTTAATATTATCTAAAACTTTTATATTGATAAGTTTTTTATAGGACTAACCCTTATAGCCAAAAAAAAAAAAACCTGCCGGCTCCACCTGCAAACAAGTTAGGTTTCGAAGTAGGCGGTTCCAACTGCCGCATCATGGCAAAAAGGTCATTTCTTCCGCAATTCCTAACAAACAGGCCCCCAACGGTCTGCGTCTTCGAAATCTACCTGTGTCTGTAGGCCGAGCCGTCAGGGATTTTTTATTATTTTGTGATGTTTTAAAATGTGTAATTTGTTTTTGTTTATAAATGCTTGGTTCAAATTTGATTAACTGGATTTTAACTTTCGTTACAAAATGTTATTTTTCACAAAAATAACCTTTACTTTTCACAAAATGGGACCCAAGAAAAAAAAACCTGCATCGACATCTGGACTTAGGAAAACGGCATTTATGATGTTTTAACGTAGTTTTAAATTAATCATTAATAAAGTAATTTTGTCTTTCCATAAAAACATATCAAACTGCAGTGAAGGTCTTAAAAATTTTTTGTGCCTTATAAACATGGAATAATGAATATGTGTATCGGGCCGCAGAAGCTGGTCGAAGGGCTGTATGGGCCATTTTGGTTCTTATAATACGAATTCTAAGTCATTTTCTTGCAGTCGTAAGTAAAAATTTTCAAATTCATGTATGAAAATATATGAAATGAAACATGATATGAATGAATACATGTATGAAAACATACATGTATGAAACATACATGTATGCTTTCTTTTGAAAAATACTCCAATTTCAGTGACGGATTTTCGTAATTTATCTTCTTTAAGAGGCTACTTCACTGACGCTAGGAGTCATGATCGGTGTGGATCTGCAAAAATTTCTCAGAAATTCCAACTTAGGGGAGAATGTAATAGGTAGTATATCTTACGAAATCTACCTAATTATTATTACCTTTATGTTGTGGGACTTTAATGTTAGTCTAGGCTGAAAGTGACAGTGAAAAGTGCACCTCTTTTCAACAATCGATGTAATTTGTTTTATTTTTATGGATGAAATTGCCGATGTACTTTTACATGTGTCATTATTCATCGATGGACGTGTTTCGTCTTTCTATGTTTAGGGTTGATGAGTATTTTATTTTTCCTTTTCTCCGTGTAAAGAACGGGTTTACTGCTAATTTCATAAAAAAAAAAAAAAAAACCGTGAACGACTAAAAAGATTTGAAAGAAATATTTTAATTGCATATTAAAAAATGAAAAGTTTTTGAATTCCACATTCAAAAATTAATCAATTTAAAATAATCAAATTTCAAAAATATCCATTAATAGATTTTCCTTTTCATATTTAAAAATGTAATGGAAAATATGTGAAATGATTTTTTTACTTTGCCACTTAAAACAAGATGAAAGACATTTTATTATTGCTTAAATAAAAATATTTTTTATAAATTATATATTGAAAAATATTTTTAGAAATTGAATATTTAAAAATTAAATGACAGAAAAAATTAAAACTTAACGTTTAAAAAAAATTTTTGTTTAAAGATAAAAAAAAAAAAGATTTAATGCAAGATATAATGTTTGGAAAAAAAAAAAAAAAAAAAATTGGAAAAGTGTAAAAGGATTTTGTTTTCTTTGCAAAAAAGCAAGATGGAAGATTAAGAATTAAAAAAATATATATATTTTTATAAATTACATATTTATATATTTTTTTAAGTTATTTAATTTTTTTTAAATTTTATGCTGAAAAAAGCAAAATGATATTTTCTTTAAAAACAATTTTTTTAATTACATAGTAAACAAATAAATGGCTTAAAAAATTTCAAACTTTCGAAAAAGTTTAATTTTTTATACATATATTTTAAAAAAAAATTAGTCGAAAGACTATTTTAATGCCATGTTTATAGATTAAATAAGATAAAATAATAATTATTTTTTAATAATATTTAAAAGTAGATTTTCATTTTGACATTTAAAAACAGTATCAAAGTCTAAAATATTTTTTTTTTCATATTTAAAAAACAAACAAACTCAGAATTATTTTTTAACGTATGTATTTTTCTAAACGTGATAAAAAAATTATTTTTTTTAAAAAATATTATATATATATTTTTTTATATTAAAAAAAAACGAGATGAAAAACTCTCCATTAATAATAATAATAATAATAATAAATCTTTTATTTTATATTTACAAATGAAATGAGAAAAAATAATCAAAACTTATGATGAAACGTGGAACTACATCTTTATAATATCCCTTCTTTTAAAGTGAAATACTAAAAACTTTAGAAATAATAGTAAATAAAAAAATCTTATTTTCATATTTAAAAAAAAAAAATAATAGCAAGGTGAGAGGTTCAGATTTTAAATAAAAATATGTTTAATTAAATATTTAAAAATTATATAAGATTTAAAAAATAATAATAATAAACTTTTTAAAAAGTGTAAAAAGACTATTTATTTTTGTTTCATGTTAAAAGAGCTAAGTGCAAATCTTATTTATTCAGCTTTTTATTTTGAAAAACAAGCCTTTTTTTTTTTTTTTGAAAATTTTTATTTTTTAAAAATTAAATGAGATAATAATATAAAATTTTGGAATAAAGTAAATACAGATTTTTAATTTCAAATTTAAAGAAAAAATGTTTGAAAGGATCACATTTTTTTTTTTTTTTTTTTTTTTTTTTTTTTTTTACAGAATTATTATTATTATTTTTAAATAAAAAATATTAATATTTTACTTTCGCATTAAAAAATACCAGATAAAATATTTATTTATTTATTTTTGAGAAAATAAAAAACTATTTTTTTTTTTATTTCATGTTTAAAAAACAAACAAACTGGAAGATTAAACAGTTTTAATAAAATATTAAAGAATTCTTTTCAGTTTCATATTTAAAAAATTATGCAAGATAATATACATTTTTTTTTTCTTTTTGAAAAAGTGCAAAAAGGAGACTCTTTTTTCATATCAAATTATATGTTTAAAAATTCAACATACAATAAATAAAACTTTTGAAAAAGTATAAAAGTAACTTTATTTTTTTACTATTATTATACATATTTTAAATAATTTTATAATTTCATATTTAAGTTTAAACAAACAAAATAAAATTTCTTTAAAAAAAATGCAATAAAAATCTCATTTTTTATAAAATTAATTAACTTTTTTTTAAAAATATTTTCTTTAATTCTATATTTAATGTACGAGATAAAATTATTAAAATTTTTGAAAAAATAAAAAACTAAAATTTTAAATTTCATGAAGAAAAACAAAGACTAAAAAGTAAAATAAATAAATAAATAAAAGAATATTTTTAATTTTATATTTAAAAATGAAAGAAGATTAAAAAAAAAGTTAAAATTTTTTCTTAAAGTGTAAAACGATTTCTTTTCCTGTTAAAAAGATGAGAGACTCAAAAAAAAAATTTTACTAAAAAAAGAATTTTTTTTTTATAAACTTCATTTTGAAAAATTAAAAGTTTTGAGAAATATGTAAAAGTAAATTTTATCGCCATTTAAAAAATAATAATAATTAAAATTTTGAAAAAATAAATTAAAGAGATATTTTAATTCCACATTAAAAAAATTAGATGTAAAAAAGAAAATAATTAAAAAATGTTTGAGAAAATGTGTAACTAAAACTTTATATTTAAAAAACGAAGTGAAAGACAGTTTCTAGAAAATTAATTAAAAAATAATTCTTTTAAATTTCATATTTAAAAATTATACTTTTTTTTTTAAAGTATAAAAGGGAATTTGTTAAAAATGAGAAATGAAAGTATAAATAAATAAATCTTTAAAAATCAACGAGATTAAAAATAAATAAAACTTTTGAAGAAGTATAAAAAAAAATTAAATTATATATTGTCTTAATTATGTTTAATTATGTATTTGAAAAAAGGAACAGATGAAAAACTATATTTTAAGATATTTTTTATTTCATATTTAATAATTCAAATTTTTGAGAAAATGTAAAACTATATTTTTACATTTCATGTACGAAAATAAAGACTAAAATATATATTTTTTTAAATTGAAAAACTTTTTAATTTCATATTTCGAAATAAAAAAAAGTTAGATTTTTTAAAAAAGTGTTAAACAATTTTTTTATCTGTTTAAAAAATACAAAAAACGAGATGACAGATTTGGAATTTTTTTAGAAGCGAATTATATTATATAATATATATGTAATATATGTACACAATATAACATTTCATTTTTAAAATTAAACAAGTTAAAAGAATTAAAAATTTAAAAAACTGTGTAAATGTATATTTTCAATTTGATATTTAAAAATTTTTAAAAAGCTAGATTTTTCTAAAATAATTCAAGTTTTTGAAAAAATTATAGTTAAATTTAAATCCTTACTTAAAAAAAAAAGAAAAAACAATAAAAGAAAGAAAAAAAGAAAGAAAGGGGGGGGGGAAAGAAAACCAAATAAATTTTGATTTAAAGGGAACAAAAAAAAAAAAAAAAAAAAAGTACTCAAATAAACTTTGTTTTAAAAGAAACAAAACTAATTTAAAGTTTTACCTAAACAAAAAGTTTTACCTAAGAAAATTAAATAAACTCTGATTTAAAAGGAACAAAACTAATTTAAAGTCCTACCTTAAAAAAAAAAAAAAATAATAATAAAATAAATAAATAAATAAATAAATAAATTTTGTTTTAAAAGGAGCAAAAATAGCTAACGGTTGGCGCAAAGCCACGTTCGGAAGCTTGTTCAATACTGACTTTAACGAGCCCATTGGCGAATGGCTATAGGTAGTGGGGGTGCCTATGGCTCCTATAATATAGTTATAGGAGCTATATATTATATAGTTATAGGAGCCTTAGGGGTGCCCTGTAAAAGCAGCGAGAAAAGGAAAAAACCAGGGTAGTACTGGTAACGGGGTAACTGTACGCGGCTCACGTGTCGAGCGGCTAGCCATAATAGTACAGGTAGGGGAGATGGGGATGAATGGGACAAGGGATGGATGGGACGTTCTCAATATTTCAGACAATAAACATCTCTTTTTAGTTGCGTCCTATCCTCATAGATTTCATTACCATAGTGTGCTTCAGAACCAAAAGCAAGACCACATGGCTGTTTTCATTTTCCCTCAAATAAATTTGCATTTACTGAAATATCTGCTCAAAAGTAATTTTTTTTTACATTTGAAGTTACTTAAATATCTTATGCAATAAAAACAATTATGTTGTAGTTTTTTATTTAAAGGCTCAATATTGGTAATTAAAATTAATGAATATTAACCATTGTGACAGAATAATTTTTGAGACAAAATGGCTGACAATTGAATATATGCATCATGGGGATGATTGGGACATTTCAAATGGGGATGAATGGGACTGCCTCATTCATCCCTAGATGATGCTGAAAAACATATTTATTAACTAAATAATGCTATACAGGTTGATAGATTAATAATTTATGGTAATTATTCTTTTAACATTTCATCCTCATTGTAGCCATCGTCTTCAGCCATTGAATGCTTCCGTTTATGAGCCTTTTAAGACAAAGTTGAGATGAGTCCAAGATGATTGGCTGACAAATAATCCTGGGGATCATATTACAATTTATAATCTCTCAGCTTTTGCCAAGGAGGCATTTTTGTCAGCTTTTAGTCCTTAACATTGAATACGGGGAGGAAAATATTTGTGTCCCATTCATCCCTGCTATGGGGATGATTGGGACAGAGAGGAACTTTTTTAAAATTTTATAATATATATCTGTATAATAATAATCTTGAATAGATATTGTGCATAAGATGTAGTTAAACATTTAATGTATGAAATGTGATATATAATATTGATAATAACTTAAAAAATATATTTAAAATAAATATTGTTGTTAAAATGTCCCATTCATCCCCCATCTCCCCTACTATACGCGCAATGAACGTGTTAATTCACCTGTGAAAAATAAATTTCACCCGTTTTTTAAACAATCAAAGAAGAAGAAGGAAATCTAGTTAATTAAATTTCAAAATCCAGGGAGGGGCAATGGCCTCACCTCGTCGGCGGTGTCTGTGATCCTTTCTTATCGCGCCCCCTCGAAAGCCGGCTTCCCGGCAAAAGTCGTCTAATACACATCCTCCTTCCTCCATTACCTTCTATCAGTAGGCCATTATGTTTAGCAACCTCATAAGCATACAAACTCTAAACAATACACAGTTATTCATCCATATATGAATAATATAATCAAATAACAAAAAACTTTCCCACGAAGGAAACAAATAAAGCAAGAAAATCGACGTCAAAACACAATTTCTTCTTTTTCTTTCCTTGGGCGGCCCCAACCTATGTAGGTTAGAGTCTGCCGTCGGCTAGTTCTCACGTCCTTGGTCTTTTAAAGAAGTGAAGGAAGGGAAAAAAATGACCAAAAAATCTTCTCTCAATAAATAAATAAATAAATAAATAAATGGTTAGGAAAGAGAGAAAAAAAAAATCTTCTTCTTCTTCTCCTGCCCCCAACTTCGCCAAAACGGAGAGGTCAACATTCTTGAATATTTTCTTCTCCTCCTGTACTACATTCCTTTGAAAGAGTATCTCCTTTTTCGATGCGATTTCCGCTCTCTCATAGATAGCGCCGGAATTGGCTCACCTATCGTCCGCTTTTGGCGACGATTTCAATTTTTAAAATGAAATTTTAAGGTGGCTCGCTACGGGCGTCGCGTCGTTACTGATGTTGCCAGCACGGCCCGGCTGACCTCTGAATCTAGGGGGAGCACGGTATCATTTCGGGGGGCCCTTTCATTTGGCAAAAGTATTCTTAATTCATGAAAACTCGAATTTAGGAAAAATAGTGACTGTAAAAATTAGCCGGAAAAAAGTGACAGAAAAAAAGTGACCGGAAAAAAGTGACAAGGTATTGATAAATATTGAACTTATTGATAAATAACTGTTAAAAACTAACGAGGTAACAAATGTCTGATTTATATCATTTCCGTAGGTTAATATTCGCTGTAAATATTTGTAAATGCTATTAGCAAGTGTAAAAAAGTGAGAATATTCACGTACGAGAATTCTCGTATTCATCACTACTTAATTTTTGACATTCACGAACACGAATACGAATATTTCTCGTCGATATCTACGAATGGGACTATTGAAAAGTGGTATGAATATTCGCATAACAGAATACTCGTTTTAATCACCACTTGAATTTTGACATTCGCGAACGGAATACGAATATTTTTCGTCGATGTACGCGAATGTCAAAAATCAAGTGGTGATTAAAACGAGTATTCTCGTATGCGGATATTCACACCACTTTTTAATAGTCCCATTCGTTAGACATCGATGAAAAATATCCGTATTCGTGTTTGCGAATCTAAAAAATCAAGTAGTGATTAAAACGAGTATTCTCGTATGCGAATAATCACATCACTTTTCAATATCCTCATTCAGACATCGATGAAAAATGTTCGTATTCGCGTTTGCGAATCTAAAAAATCAAGTAGTGATTAAAACGAGTATTCTCGTATGCAAATATTCACACCACTTTTCAATATTCGCGTTCGCGAATGTCAAAAATCAAGTAGTGATGAATACGTGCATTCTCGTAATCGCGAATATTCCCACTTTTTTACACTATTGCTAATTTCATTCACAAATATTTGCAGCAAATATTCGGCTACGGGAATGATATATAAATCACATTTGTTACCTCGTTAGTTTTTAACACTTACTTTTTAACACTTTATTAATTCCTCTCACTTTTTTCCAGTTACTTTCTTTTCCAGTTACTTTTTTCCGCTCTTATTTTTTCTGTCACTTTTTTTCCGATTACTTTTTTTTCCAGCTACTTTTTCCGCTCTTATTTTTTCTGTCACTTTTTTCCGCTATTATTTTTTCTGTCACTTTTTTCCGGTTACCTGAAAACTCACCATCTTACTACTATTATTCCCCGGAGTGGCTTAGCCGAGGTCACTTATATTTCATTAAACAGTTTTTTTTATATTCCCTGTATATACTTCAGATATATTTAGTACATACTGTACTTAGCTGTATGTTCAATTTCCCGGGTGGTTTCTAACAGGCACACCAGGATGCTATAGGATTCATTAACATCCAATGGATGACATTCCTATTTCCCTGTTCAATAAGTTTCGTGAATTAGCGCGGGGATTTCCTCTTGGATTAAACAATCTTTCTTTTCAAAAAAAAAAAAAAAAAAAAAAAAAAAGGAATTAAAGGGCCCTTTTTACAGTCCTTTTGGGGCCCCTTTTAAATTTTAGAGGAGAAGCACGTGCTTCACGTGCCTTTTAGATAATCAGGCCTTGGTTGTCAGGTGTCCCGAATTATACAGAATGTCCCGAATTTCAAGGGTTCCCAAGACCTGTCGGGATTTTTCAAAGGATGCACAAATTCTTTTAACTTCCTTTTAATTAAATGTTATTTGTTGGTTTGTATCGAGTGGAAGTTCATACAGTAAAACCAGTGAAAACAGAACTTGTCTATAACTGAAATTTTTTATAGTCCCTTCCAAAGAAATGCCTTACAAATTTACCTGCCTAAACGGAAACTTTTCAAAAACCGAACCGTAAGAACAGTCCAATCGTGTTCAGGACCTTCTAAAACGTATAAAACCGTCGAAAACCGGAAGTCGACAATTTTCACGAATCCAATACTTTTTTCTTGTAAAGATAGAAGAAAGTAAAAAGAAATTAAAATATTAATTTCCTGACGAGATATTTTAATAATCGGTTTAAAAATCATTTTATTTCATCAGGCAAAAAAATGCCTTTTTTAATAAGAAAGTTCCCCATCTTTCAACAGGAAAAGAAATCGTTTTACACTTTAACAAAAAATTTAACTTTTTTATCTTGTTTGATTTTTAAATTATGAAATTAAAAATATTATTTTATTTATTATGATTCTCAAAAATTGTAATAATTTTATCTCGTATATTAAATATAGAATTAAAGAAATTCTTTTTTAAAAAATGAGATTTTTATACATTTTTTTAAAATATATTAAATTAAAAATCATTTTATTTTGTTTATCTCATTTAAACTTAAATATGAAATTATAAAATTACTTAAAATATATGTAATAATAAAATAAAAATACTTTTATACTTTTCCAAAAGTTGTGTTTATTTATTTATTTATGACGTTGAATTTGTAAATATATAGTAATTGGAAATAAAAAAAGAATCTCCCTTTTTCACTTTTTCAAAAAATGAATCTTGCATTTTTTTTTTTAAAGAATTGTTTAAATTTTTTTAAACTGGTCTTTCAGTTAGTTTTTTGGTCAAATCGGTCAAGTCGTTGCAAGGTTTTTTTTTTTTTTTTTTTTTTTTTTTTGTGTAAGAGTTGGTCTTATCTGGTGAATCTAAACTGGTGAATATGAAACTTGTAGATAATATTAAGAAGATTTATAGTAAATTTAAGTGAATTGGATATCTTGTGAATGAGCGAAATTATGAATTGTATTCTTCTTAAAGCCCTATTTTTTCGCCCCTTGTGGCCATTTTTAATGATATCAAAAATGTCCCATAAAGTTTTGGCCCTTTTCCTAGAAGTAATAATAACTTTAAACATATTTGATATGTATCATAATTTAGAAGTTATGGTTTTTTTTTCTGTTTTCACGAAAACCCTCTTCATTTACACTCCCGTGATTCGATTTTGCCGATTCACGAACTTGACCCAGATTTTCTACCCCTTGATTTTATATATCAGTTTGGAAGACATTTCTGCCGAATTATGGAAGTTATCGTGTTAAAAAGTAAGTGATATAGATAGACATATAGATATAGGGGAGATGGGGGATGAATGGGACAAGGGATGGATGGGACGTTCTCAATATTTCTAGCAATAAACTTTTTTTTTAGTTGCTTCCTATCCTCATAGATTTCACTACCATAGTACGCTTCAGAACCAACAGCAAGACCACATAGCTGTTTTCAGTTTCTTTCAAATTGTCATTTCCAGAAAACTCTGCTTAAAAGTAATATTTTTTACATTTGAAATTACTTAAATATCTTATGCAATATAAACAATTAAGATATGTTGTAGTTTTTTATTTAAAGGCTCAATATTGGTAATTAAAATGAATGCATATTAACCATTGTGACAGAATAATTTTTGAGACAAAATGGCTGACAATTGAATAGATGCATCATGGGGATGATTGGGACATTTCAAATGGGTTGGATGGGATTGTCTCATTCATCCCTAGAGGATGCTGAAAAATATATTTATTAGCTAAATAATAATATATAGTTTGATAAATTAATAATTTATGGTAATTATTCTTTTAACATTTCATCCTCATTGTAGTTATCGTCTTCAGCCATTGAATGCTTCCGTTTATGGGCCTTTTAAGGCAAAGCTGAGATAAGTCTAATATGATTGGCTAACAAATAATTCTGGAGATCATATTACAATTTACAATCTCTCATCTTTTGCCCAGAAGGCATTTTTTTTCAGCTTTTAGTCCTTAACATTGAATAAATTGAGGAAAATATTTATGTCCCATTCATCCCTGCTGTGGGGATGATTGGGAAATAGTGTTTTTTAATTTCATAATATATTTCTGTATAATAATAATCTTGAATAAATATTGGGTATAAGATGTAGTCAAACACTTAATGTATGAAATGTGATATATAATATTGATAATAACTTAAATAAAATATTTAAAATAAACATTTTTGAGAAAATGTCCCATTCATCCCCCATCTCCCCTATATAAAGTTTGGAGCTGGGGTGGTTTTGGCTTCTAGAAATCATGATCGGCGACGATCCTTCAAAAAATTTTCAGAAATTCCAACATAGGGTAATGGTCAATGTAATAGGTAGTATTTCTTACGAAATCTACCTAAAAAATCACTATATTTTTGTATCTTGGCACCTTTTGTGTAATCCGTTTGGCGCTAAGTAACAAAGCCCGCCGTGGTTTAATTCAACCTTGGCATTTCAGGCCCCAATCCGCTTCGATTCGATTTCTGTCTTTGCCCCACTTAGATTGAGACAGAAAAAAAAGGATATGCTGCCACTAAACATTATCGCCCCATCGCTAAATCCTCTTTATTTTACGCCGCGAAACTGAGAACCCCGGGCTCTAATCACCAGCGATATCGGCTTACTGATTTTTGTTTCTTTCTTCTTTTCGTAGCCCCCCTGAACCGCCCGTGGAAGAAAATTTTTAGTTCCTGATTTTCCTTTTACGTTCATGTGTTTCAAAATTGTCTTATACGTGGGGTAGGGGGGGGGGGGGGTTACAAGGCCTGATTATACCGGCGGGGCAAACTGCCACTCGTAAATTTAAATAGAAATGTTGTGTTTGCTTAAACGCCTTATTCATGCAGAATTTCTGTTAAAAATAAAAGCGAAATTTTCTATTTGTTTTTACTGGTGGATGTTTGCCCAGCTGATAATCAAAGGGATAATCTGGGGTTCAAAGGGGCAGAGCTACTGTCAGAAACACCGTGACAAGGGTTTCTAAATCGGGACGTAAAAATATAGTAAATTCTATGAAAACGGAACCTGTCTATAATGGAATCTTGTTTTAATCGTAACAAATTTCTGTACCCAACTTCAGGAATGCCATGCAATTATGCCTGCTAATACGGAAACCTATCTAAAACGGAACCTTTCTCCGGTCAATTGAAATTCCGTCTTAGTAGGTTTTACTGTACTAAAAAAACACAATAATTAATCTTACACAGTCTCATGTGGGAAAGCTTAATCGCTAAGAACCGAAATAAATTCTGTTTTGCTGATTGTACAGTTGATTGTACAGTTATTTCTGATTGTACAGTTACAGTTATGAAATTTTTACGTCTAAGGCAGGATCCCGTTATAAATAGCTTCCGTTATCTCGGGGTTTACTGAATCACGACATTAAAACATGTAAAACCAGAATCGCTAAGAGAACGGTATAATATTCCGTTTTACACAGGATTTTGTCTTAGCAGGTAGATTTGTACGGTATTCTTTTAAACAAATTCCGTTTATATTCTATAAAGGTTTATAGTATTCTAATACAGAAAAACTGTTTTATAGAAAAAATATTCTATAGAACTTCTAAGAATTCTATATAAACATTTTCTTTGGAAAAAGTATTCTATAGAACTCTTCAAAATAAAAAGAAATAGCATTTTATAGAAAAGCTACACTGCAAATTCCCAGCACACATTGGGAACACATTTGGAACACTTTGATTCAAAAAATGTGTTCCAGTTACCTCAATGTGTACTGAAATGTGTTCCGCTATAAAGAAAGTGTTCCGAAAAGTGTACCGAAAGTGTTCTGCTCAGGATATTTGTTAAATCTAAACTCGGAACACTTTTGAGAACAGATTGGGAACACATTTGAGGACAGATTGGGAACACATTTGGGAACACATTTGAAAACAGATTTGGAACACATTTGGGAACACATTTGAGAACAGATTTGGAACACATTTGGACGCACTTGTTAAATCATCTCTTTCTTTGTTACAACCTACTTTGTTACTAAGAAGCCTTGATCGCAATCAATGCGGATTTCAAGATCATTATTTTTATTACTTGGGTAAGTTAAACTTTAAAATTTATTTTACAGCGCACATGAGCTCGTTATATTAAGGGTCCTATTATAGTGGCTCCACCAAGTGGCTGAGAAGTTCTGCTTTCAAAGCTGGTAGACGGGAGGTGCTGGGTTCAAACCACTGTCGCGCCCGTCGACCTAACCGTTCGGAGTTTTCGGTGGTTTTCTTCGAACCTTGCGTAAATACGGGTTAGGATCCCTTAGAAAGGTCCGTCATGGAAGGCACCCTCCCCCCTCCCACCGTTCTATATCCCTGGCGCAGATAATTTGCCGTAACAAATAACCAACCAACCAATTGAACCATTATAGTGATTGTCGTTTGAACGATATACACTCTAAAAAAATCCGTGAAAATACAAGAGATTTTCCGTAAAATTTTCCGTAGAAGTTTCATTTTTCCAAAATTTCAGTACAATTTCCGTAAATGATATTAGTTCCGTTAAAGAGACTTCACATCCGTAAATATGCAGAAAGTTTTCCGTAATTTTAATGGATTTTTTCCGTATTTCTTTCAAAACAGTACAATTTCCGTAAATGACGTTTAAAGGTTGAGTACAGAAATCGCTTTTTTTGAAATGCGAATTAAGATTGTTATATTTACTAGAGTTCTTCTAGGATACAGGCCTGGCCCGGCTCGACCAGCTGGCTAATTCTAATCGAGGCCATGTCAATTTATTGTGAAAATAATAGTAATATTTATATTTTTTAATGAAATATTTAGAAATTTATTTTATTTTTATAAATTACAAAAAAAAAAAAAAAAAAAAAAAAAAAAAAAAAATCTAATCTATTTATTTTTTAAATTTACTTATTTTTTTTTATAGTACTTCAAATTTATGATTTTGTTTCACTATTTTTTTTTAAATTTATCTTTTTTAATTAATGTGAGGCAATATTGTGTTATTTAAAGGTTTCATAACATAATATCTCTGCAAATTATAGCTATGCAAATTGGTATTAAACTAAACTGTTTTGGCTTACAAATGTATGAATTACGCTAAAATTTATTATTTTATAATTTATAATTTTACAAAGTTTACAATTTTTTCCTTAAATTTATAAAATTAGTTGATGTTTTTTTCTTTACTTTTATAAAAATCAAGTTTCTAATTTTATAACGTTTTTAATTTATTTCGTTAGTTCATATTTTTATAAATTAAACTAATTTAATTTAAAATAAATCAGTTAGTCCATATTTAAACTTACCTATCCCAAAGTCATAACTTATTTTTATTTTTATTATTATTATTTTTTTTTTAATGTAATGTTAAAAATATAATGTTTAACAGAACCGTACGCAAAAGCTCTCAGCATAGCTGAAATATAATAATTTAATTTATTATAAAATCGTTTATTTGCGTAAGTTTTTTTTAAATAAGAGATTAAAAAAAAAAATATTTCAATAGCATGTAATAACTAAGTCTGATTAAGATAATTGATGTTTTTATTGGAATTGATAAATAGATAATCAGGCAAATAATTTAAAAAAAGTATACGTTCGAAAAAAAGAAAATGTTGGTACCGCTGTTGAATTCTGGGGGTGGCCCAGAGGGGACATTATCCCCAGGAAAATTAAAATATCCTCCCCCCGGAAGATTTTATACTTTTAATTATCAAAAAGTGCAATACCCCCCCCCCTCCCCCACAGCAGAAATCCCTCCCGGAGAAAAATGTCTGAATTCAACACTAGTTAGTTATGTTGCAAAAAGAAGCAATTATTACTCTTAATACAATTTTTTTATGCATATAATACATAATAAATTAAAATTTATCTGTTATAAGGCACACCAAATAATACAGTAAATTATTGAAAATTATGAAAAGAAAATATTTAAAACATTGGAAAAATCCATCTACAGATGAAATCTCAAGTCATCTTTGCATCATAAAAAGCGATTCAAATAAGTTACAGCATTTGAGCTAAAAGCGCGACGGGTCATAGCGTCGGGGTCTAGGTCATCGGGTTAGTACACCGGATGTTATGCGTTCGATTCCGATCTTCGGTAGGGTTGGGCAAATTCTATAAACTCACTCAGAAATGAAAAAAAAGATGCCGAAATGTATCTGTCCCTTATAAGGTTGTCCTCGCGAAGTACCTTTTTTTTTTTTTTTGGTCCTATAAATTTCATTTTAACGACATAAAAATTTCTATAAAATACGGAAGATGTGTTCCGAAAAGTGTTCTCAAATGTGTTTCCAAAAGTGTTCAAAATGTGTGCTGAACAAATTAAGTGTTCTCAAAGGTGTTCTCAAAGGTGTTCTGAAAAGTGTTCCAAAAAGTGCGCTACAAAGTGTGCTGAAAAAGGGGACAAAATGTGTTCCGAAAAGTGTTCTCAAATGTGTTCCCAAAAGTGTTCAAAATGTGTGCTGAACAAATTAAGTGTTCTCAAAAGTGTTCTGAAAAGTGTTCCAAAAAGTGCGCTACAAAGTGTGCTGAAAAAGGGGACAAAAATGTGTTCTCAAACGTGTTTCCAAAAGTGTTCAAAAAGTGTGCTAGAAAGTCTCAGAAGTGTTCTAAAACTGTTCCAAAAAGTGTGCTAAACAAGGGACAAAATAAGTGTTCTAAAAAGTGTTCTGAAAAGTGTATAAATATTTGCAGTGTATTCTATAGCGTTCTATAAAGCTCTATGAACTCTTTTCGTAAGGTTTACTTTTCTATTTTTAATTACTTTTACTTACCCATCATACGTAGTATAGGGTAAATCTTGTAATCGTTAAAAAAAATAATATGACGGATTTATACGTTATTGACACTGGAGATTCCGAAAAACATATTTTTAGAAAAGAAAAATTTGCTGTCCGTCTGTCTGTGTGTGTGTGTGTGTATCTGTGTGTCTGTAAACGCTCTATCTCCCAAACAAATTGAGATAGAGACTTGAAATTGGATATATACTTAGTGTGTAATAATGAGAAGAAGCTTATTGAATTTCAGTCACCTCGATGATCCGGAACTATTTTTTTCGGACCCTCGAAATATTTGTTCTGATGAAAGGTATATACATTTTTTCGAAATCGTTTATTTTAAGGAGTGACTATAAAAGACAATAAAAAATACATAAATTTTGCATAAAGAACGAAGTTGATCGGATCATGAGTGGCCGAGATATTTGGAATCCTATTTTCCACACGCTTCGATTTTTCATGACCCTGTATTTCATTCCCATTTCAATTCAAAGATGTATTTTAATTGGAAAAGAGACGCTTCATCCGACGCAGTAAACTGTTAGTTAATAGGATTATCATTTTTAGACTTATAAGTATGTTTCTCTTACGCAATTCAGTAATAGAGCCTTTAAAGTTTAGGACGTCATCAAGCCACGATTTTATTCGAATGGCAATGCCTTTTATAAATCGTTTACACATGTTTTATTTTTCTATTTTATATTATGCCTATCCATGATGGGTAAGTATTACGGTGGCCCCCAACGATTTAATTTACATCTCTTTCTGTGCTGCTATTTATGTTGATACGTTTAAAAATTGTCTTGTACGGGAATTTCTGGCTAAATATTCTTAGCTCAGCTAATTTCCACAAGAAAAGGCAGCCGCTAAACATTATCGCCAAATCTTGATACGCCGCGAAACTGAGAATTCGGTCTCTAATAGCCAGGCGATATCGACTTACCGCTAGAGCGGAATTATTGTGTGACTGATTATCGTGTTGGCAGATGTGTTATCGCTCCTTCTTCCCCTCCTGAGGAATTGTTGTAATTAAATGGTAATTAGCCGTAATTTATGAGCGGCAGCATGATTTAATTGTTATCGTGTTTCTCCCAAGAGTGTTATGAAAAGAGCTTGTCCTTTTTAGATAATGCTGGAATGTTGTATGTTTGGATTTCGGAAAAAGCGGAAAATAGCGTAGAAGGATATACTGCTCCCATTACTATACGTTGCGTTTTAGTAATTATCTTTTTACGTAATTAATCATATTTTGTTCCGTGCCATAATATTAGAGGTACGAATACATTTTAACCCTTTTTTATCCTGACGGTACTTATAAGTACCACTTTAACACCTTCGCGACGAGCGTCTTTTATAGAATTTTTAATCTGTTACCACCGGTTTTTCGAATGAGAAATTTTCACCTAATTGAATTGCAAAAATGCTATGATTAGATAAGTAAAACTTTACAAAAAAAAAAATAAAAAAAAAATAATAATAATAATAACTGGTGGGAATAATCGAGGATTCTGAGCACCTTATGCGTCCCGTATCAGTGTCACTCGTCCCCAAGGGGTTAATAAAACACCTCTATATTCGTAATATGACCGTTTTTCCTAACGGTATTCACAATGGCACAAAGAGTGTATTTCTGACAGCAGGCAGGAGATGGCAAATTCAAGCACATATCCTCTTTCTTTGCATTGTAGGGATTTTACATTTGCCCCACGCTACATTCGAAATGCACTTTGCAATAGAATTGACATGCATGTTGTTCTTCATTTGAGTAATTTTAGTGGTTTATTACCGGTTATTTAGTACTATTATTTTCTATTGTTTTCTATACTCTACAGGTGAACATTTCGTATATTTTATTTGAAGTTTACTATTTGAAATTTACTATTTTATATCATAGGGTAAAAAATTTATGGTGGTTACAGTTGCATAATTAACCACTAAAACACTATAAAAATTATTTTCCTCTTTCCTATGTTTATTCTGCACCAAAACTTATCCAATGATGCAAAAACACAATTAAAAAGTAGCTGGAAAATTAATTCAAGATATAAAGGGTTTTTAGAGTTATGGAGTTTTAAATACACACACCATAAGCGTGTATATAAACATAGGCGTAGAATTTTGAAAATTATTGGTGGGGCTAAACTCAAACCCACACAAATATAATATATGTGTATTAATGAAGATTGATTACCAATTTAATGAATTCTCCTTTTAAAGAAATTAATCAGAATGGTATATTGTTAAATAAATCAGAAAATAAATAAAACGTTAAGACAATAAAAATTTTGAATATCCTGTTATGAAATGATATAGTCGCTGTTATTCGTAATCTGATTTATAATAAAATCACAACGAAAGTTAACTTTGATTTTCTTTTTTTTTCCCGGAATATGGTATTATTTTCCTATTTTCGTTTTTATTGGGCCTTTAGGCTTTAAAAGTACAGTTGAGCACTTTATTTTAATTAAGAAAAACAAAACAAAAAGTGAAAAAAATTCCTTAATATCGTTTATCTACGTAATAAAAGAAAAAGGGTAAAAATGGCAAAATTTAAGAAAAGGATTATCTACTGGTGTCTGTAGTTATACTGACAATTACAAGTTATACTGTGAAAAGTGAGATCAGATTTTTTTAATAAAAAAAGTAGTTTAAAACATTACCGATAGATGGCGCTGGCATGCATAATATGAAGCAGATGTATGCAAATGAGGCTTATAGTAAAAAAACCCATTTCTGTGAAGCATCTGACAAGCTTCAGTACCCCAGCACATGAATCAGGCTCTTTTCTCGTCTTCAGTCATTTTGCTGTGCGGAAAGTTCGCATTGCGCCAGCTGCTGATTCCCCGTTCTTGTAAAAGAGTTTAACCAGCAGCACTTGATTTGGTAATGATAGCATTCTGCTGGCATCGAAGGAAGAATTTGTGTGCATTGAGGGGGTTTATGGACTGCCTGATTTGCACAAATCTGTTTCATATCATGCATATAGCGCCATCTATCGTTAATTTTTAAACCATTTTTTTTGCTATTAATACAAAAATCTGATCTTCCTCTCATCCTATTCCTGCAAACCTTAATTTTTTTAGCATCATTTATTTGTTTAAAGGTCCTCTTCACGCACTTGAAAACACCCGCTCGCTAATGTCAATCCTGTGGGCCATTATTTTTCTAATATCTCGTTTGCATTTCAATAGTTTTAAACGATTTTTTTTTTTTTTTTTTTTTTTTTTTTTTTTGCATTGGATAGCAGAGATCAATCTCTATTTCCGCCGTTGATTACTTTTTCGATTTTCTTTGCGGATTTTTACAAAGATACTTTTACTTCCGGAACCGGTTTCGAAAGTGAGAGTATCTTCGTAAAAAAAAAAAAAAAAAAATCCGCAAAGAAAATCGAAAAAGTAATCAACCGCGGAAATAGAGATTGATCTCTGCTATCCAATTAAAAAAAAAAATCGTTTAAAAACATTGAAATGCAAACGAGATATTAGAAAAATAATAGCCCACAGGATTGACTTGCGAGCGCAGTGTTGAATTCAGACACTTTTCTCCGGAAGGGATTTGTGTAGCTCCGGGGGGGGGGGGGAGGATTCCACTTTTTGCCCATTGAAAGCATAAAATTTCAAATCTTCCGGGGTGGGAATGTCCCCCCCGGGCCACCCCCTGAATTCAACACTGAGCGAGCCGGTGTTTTCAAGTGCGTGAAGAGACGAACCCGGTATCACAATTATTATACTCATACAAAAGAAAGAAATATTTCGGTTTCCACAATTTTGAAAATGATTGCGACTGGAATCTTTTACCGCCCAATGTTCAGCTGTGATGACCACATGATACTGACCAGGCCAAATTCCGCTCTCTTACATTCTTTTATAACTTTTGTTTTGTTTTTCACCGAAGCCCGAGAAAGTTACAGGAAATATCTCGTTTTTTGTGCTTAAAATTGGTGGTGTAAATTAATCAGAGTGGTATCGATTATTAAGATGTGTGAGAGAGCGCGAGCTCAATGCACACGTGACCTCTCACGGTCTGTCGACGAAAGAATCCCACATCTAAGATGGAAGAAATTTATAACTTCCTGAAACTGGAGAGGTTGAGAGTGAAAAATTAAAGGGAAAAAAATCACAGAACCTTTTGTTGTTCACTCACTTATCGTGTTTGAAAAGTGAGAATTATATAAGCACGGTCGCTGATACGATTAGAAACTGTTTCCACGCAACAGCGGCAATCCCGCATCTGATAGTCTTGGAAAAAAAAAATATATATATATATATCACTTCCAAAATTTCTTTCACAGTCAAAAAAATATCACTTCCAAAATTTCTTACGGGTTAGGATCCCTTAGAAAGACCACCCGGAGGCCACTCCCCCTAGAGCCTCTATCCCTCGAGTAGATAATCGGCTGTCGTAAATCAACCGACCAACCGAAATCCAAAATTTCTTTCCCAATCCGAACAGTGGTCGACAAAATGATTGCGTTGCAGTTTAATGAGGTTTTGATAGGTTTTCGAATAGATCAGTAATAAAATAATCAAACAGTGATAAACATTTGGCTTATTTAATTATTTAATTATTATTATTATTATTATTTATATTATTATTATTATTATTATTATTATTTATTTATATATTATAATATTCAGCCGTTTTATAGAGTCACAATTCGATTCACGAACGTGGTTTATATTAGCACCATTTATTACTTACCCATCATACGTAGTATAGGGTAAGTCTTGTAATCGTTTTGAAAATCGGAAAACTTTTTTTTCACGGATTGACACGTTTCAGACACTGGAGATTCCGAAAAACATATTTTTAGAAAAAAAAATTGCCGTCCGTCTGTGTGTCTGTAAACGCTCTCTCTCCCGAAAAAATATTGAGATAGAGACTTGAAATTGAGTATGTATATGTAATAATGGGAAGAAGCTTATTGAATTTCAATCATCTCGATGATCCGGAACTCATTTTTTCGGACTCTCGAAACATTTGTTCCGATAAAAGGTATATAAAAATTTTCGAAATAGTTTATTTTAAGGAGTGATTATAAAAGACAATAACAAAAACATAAATTTTGCATAAAGAGTGAAGTCGATCGGATCATGCGTTGCCGAGATATGGGTCATCCTATTTTCCACCCGCTTCGATTTTTCATGACCCTGTATTTCATCCAAATTTCAATTCAAAGCTATATTTTAATTGGAAATGAGACGCTTCATCCGATGCAATAAACGGCTAGTTAATAGGATTATCGTTTTTGGAGTGATAAGGATGTTCCTTTTACGCCATTCAATCATAGAGCCTTTAAAGTTTATGACGTCATCCAGCCACGATTTTATTCGAATGGCAATGCATTTTATAAGTAGTTTACACATGTTATATTTTAATATTTTACATGATGCCTATCCATGACGGGTAAGTATGACGGTGGCCCCCAACGACTAGTTGTATAATGAAATCGGATGATGTTTTATTCGCGTTGTGCTACGTGCACACTATCTTATAGATAAGGAAGATCTATTTCCTTATATTTTAAATTTATTTGTTTACTATGTTGCTGCGTTGCGTTTGCATTTCTATCTTATAAGATCTTTCGAGTTTTGGGTGGGAAATGCTTTCACTAATTCATATTTTAAATTAAAAGCTACAGATCATAAGATTAAAATGTAATTATTATCATTTATAAATCTTTATTAGAACTTTTCAACCTCCCGGACGTAAATCTCTCCACATAACTCGATGATGATTTTCGGTAGGGGATGATAAGACAACTCGCTTATCACTTTTTGGCCATATTATCTGTCGAATAATAAACACTCCCAGCCGAAAAGATACTTTGCATTATTAGAGTAATGATTGATCGGCAAATATTTTGATGGATTCCGAGAAGAATGCGATTGGCTTTGGGTAGAACATTCACCGCTCCTAAAATCTCATACCAATCTATATGGAGGAAATTAAAAACTTAAGTCGCTGGGGGCCACCGTAATACTTGCCCATCATGGATATGGATAGGCATAATATAAAATATGAAAATAAAACATGTGTAAACTACTTATAAAATGCATTGCCATTCCAATAAAATCGTGGCTTGAGAACGTCCTAAACTTTAAAGGTTCTATTACTGAATTGCCTAAAAGAAACATCCTTATAACTCCAAAAATGATTAATCCTATTAACTAGGAGTTTTTACTGCGTCGGATGAAGCGTCTCATGTCCAATTAAAATATAGCTTTCAATTGAAATTGCAATGAAATACAGGGTCACGAAAAATCGAAGAATGTGGAAAATAGGATTCCAACTATCTCGACCACTCATGACCCGATCGACTTCATTCTTTATGCAAAATTTGTTTTTTTATTGGCTTTTATAGTCAATCCTTAAAATAAACAATTTCGAAAATTTTTATATCACCTTTCATCAGAACGACTCTTTCGAGAGTCCGAAAAAAAGAGTTCCGGATCATCGAGGTGACGGAAATTCAATAAGCTTCTTCCCATTATGACATACTAAGCACATACCCAATTTCGAGTCTCTATCTCAATTTGTTCGGGAGATAGAGCGTTTACAGACACACACACAGACAGACAGACCGACGGCAAAAGTTTTTTTTCTAAAAGTATGTTTTTCGGAATGTAGTATATTAGTCATTTTGTAGTTTATCGGGGTTTTTTAAAAACTTAAAATTGAAAAAGACCATTAAAAAGAAAAAATAAATAAAAATTTTAATTTAAAGGGCATTTTCGAAAACATGAAATTGCCAACGTAGTTCGCTTTTAAAAATTGTCCCTTTCAATTTTAAGAATTTTCTTTAAAATGATGATAAAATTGGAAACTTTTTCAGAAGTACTTGTCATTTTATAGTTTACCGGGTTTTTTAAATACTCAAAATTGAAGACTATTTTTAAAAACTCACTACGTTGGCAATTTCATGTTTAGTTTCTGGTTTTTTTAACAGTTTTCCAATCATTATGAGATAGTTTTCCAATATAGGAAATTTGGCATTTTTTGAAAACAGATTGGCGTAATTCGGGCATCAGAAAATGAAATTTGTTGCCAAATGATATAAACCGGTATGAAAACATACCTGATGAAATTTTATGCTTCTTTACCCCCAAGGGCTTCTTTGCTCCTTTACCCCCAGGGGGCAGAGTTGGAGGGGCAACTTTGATATCCCTAAATAGATTTTTGTAAACTATTGAACATGCATTTTTTCGTTTTTCAATCCGATGTATATTTCTCGAGTTATTGGACCGTTTCCAGTATTTTCAATGAAAACAATTCTCACTGAATTTTACTCGATTACAGAGCTCCATTTACGATTTTACGAAGAAAATGTTCACTACAAAAGTTACGTATTTTTTCCCGTAGAATCCGAATCTGAAAAAAAAAAAGTTGGGGTGGGGTGGGGGGTTATTATTTAAGATTTCAAAGTTGCCCCCTTTCCCTCAGGAGTCAGAATTGGGATGGGGCGCAATTTTGATATCCCTAAATAAATTTTTTTTGAAATATTAAACATGCATTTCTCCTTTTTTCAAATCGATGTATATTTCTGGAGTTATTCGGCCGTTTCCAGACTTTTCGGACACCCTGTATGTATTTATGCATATAATAAAAATTTTATTTATTATTATTGTTTTTATATACAAATTACTTCTGTTTGTAATATAAAAAATATATACATGGCTTAAAATGTACTAACATTACGTCTGATTAATAACAATTTAAAAATAAGATTACATTTAATACAGACACTTTTTCTAAAAAAAAAAAAAAAAATGTAGACGCTTGCGGTGAAAACTCCACCTTTCTTCAGTACAATTTACACACAATCACTTAAAGATGTCAAAGGTTTTAAATGCAGGTTTCACACGAGCCAGTTGGTTTTTGACATCTTTAGTGATTGTGTCATTGTGTGTAAATTGTACTGAAGAGGGGTGGAGTTTTCACCCCAAACGTTTACAATTGTTTTTATTGTTTTTTTTTTTTTTTTTTTTTTTTTTTTTTTTTTTTTTTTTTTTTTTTTTGGTATGTGTCTGTTTTAATTAGAAAAAGTATCTGTATTAAATGTAATCTTATTTTATACTAGATGACATGCCAGGCGTTGCCCGGGCCCGTGATAATAACTAAAAAAAAAAAATACCTAAAATCAATGTTGAATGATTTTATATTTTAAAATGAAAATCTATCCAAACGAACTGAAAGACAGTCGTTATAGTTATTCCCGATTTAATTTCTGACGTTTTGATATGTTAAACTTTCATTTCTGACCAAAAGTTCCTGAGGAAACCTAAATAATATAAACCGCTCCCCCACCTTTCCTCTTTTAAACTCAAAATAATATACTGTATTGGCCAATTTATTAGTCCCATTAGTAAATGAGAAATGACAGTTCTACCTTAGCATGTGGAGCTGTGGAGCAGAATTGCCTCCCCCTTCCCCTACCTCCCCCCACCCCCCTCGTCCACCCCCCCTCCCAATATTTTTAGGAGGGGGGCAGTATGTTATAGTAGGGGGATATTTTTTTAAACGGGGAGATTAATTTTAAAATTTTATAAATGTCTTATAGTACGAGGTATCGGTGATGGTAGTGTACGACCACTATCCCCCTACCCCTGCCCCCCCCCACATTTTTTTTTAATTTTAGGAGAGAGAAAGTTGAAAGTGGTGTCGCCCTCTATCGGTAAGTATGAAAATTATGGAATTTAAAATGACTGCTTCTGAATTTTAAGTTATAGCATAGTATAAAATAAAATATTCTAAAGTATCTCACCATACTGCTTACAATGGAAATTTAAGTTATAGCATGGTGTAAAATAAAGTAACTTACCACTGCTTACAATGGAAATATATAGTTATAGCATAGCACTTAATAAATAATTTTAAAATGTGTTACCATAGTGCTCGCAAAGGAATATGAAATAGAAATTAAAGTTCTAGCATAACGCTAAATAAATAATTTTAAAGTTTCTTAGCAAACTGCTTACAATGAAAATATTTAGTTAAAGCATAGCACTTAATAAAATATTTTAAAGTTTCTTACCAAACTGCTTACAATGGAAATATTTAGTTATAGCGTAGCACTTAATAAAAATTTTAAAGTGACACATTTAAATAATTATAGTTATAAAACGACATATAGGCAGATAGGTAGGCACACAGACAAGCAGGCAGGCAGGTAGGCAGACAGACAGACACACAGTGAACTATTTGTTACGTACACACACAAGCATGCATATACGAAGTGAACTAATTGTAATAAAATACATGACGTGCATACTTCTTAAAACATATTTTTATTCACAGAATGTAAGAATTTAAGAAAATATTAAATTTTGACTACAACTTTCACTTTGAAATAGCGTAGTCCCTTTTTAAAAAATCATTAGCTTTTAACATACATTTAAATGAAGCGGGGTTCGAACCTCGAATCTGACAAAATGATCTCATGATGTGTTGATTTGTAGTAGGTTTAAACGAACACACCATGAGACCATGTTTCTTAGACGCGATTTAAGATATATAAGAAAAGGTGTCACATGATTAAACATATTGAATTATTATTATACAGTGCTAATGATATTATAAATTTAAGCTTTAATGTTTAAACTTACAAACACATTGGAATGTATTTATAACATATAAAATAACCTTGTAAAAGGTTGGTTGGTTTGTTGGTTTTATATACTTGTAAAGCAAAGCGTATCTTACCAATTTGCATACAAGAGATTTTGTAACATAAATTATACTGTATAATAAAGAAAATTTTAACTTTTTAAGTGGGGTTTAACGATACTGTATTAAAATTTTTAATTTTGTGCATTAAAAAGGAAAGTTTAACTTACCATTATGTTTATTGTCGGATTCGAACTGTCAACCTTTTGGCTAGCTTTCCAATGCGCTCCCATTTACGCTACGAAGGCTCCGTACAATTAATATAAATAATGAAACCTAACACAATGTTACTTTTTTTTCCCCTAAGATTTTCAAGTTAATAAAACAGGATATGACAACATTTGTAGAATAACATCCTGTTTTCCAACGATAAGAATAGCAATATAAGAAACTTGTTCACCATAATGAATTTACTGTTTAAAGTTTTGACTTAGACGATTGTTCTTCTATTTACCTAAAACCTTGCTGTTTATTTGCTTGATCGCCTATCTGTTTACCCTGCTTTTTGGATACTTCGAAACCTGAAAATGACTACTTCGCTTAACACATCTTATTATGGAATTTCAGAAATCAGCGAATTTTGTAGAATATTTAAGTATTTTGATGTTTTTACCCCTTACCATTGGGACCTAGGTGAAGATACGATTGTCGAAGTGCAAAGGAATAAGGACTGTGAGTTAAACGTTCACATTCAAAAATATAAAGAATTTGAGAATAGAGGTAAACTGTTCTCTACAAATGAAGGAATTACAATATCGTGCGCAACCTTTGATAAATTTGAAACGAGAATGGCTAAATTTAATTTTAACTCTGCAGAAGAAGAAACATTTGTATGTAACAACGACTTACTAATGATTTATGTGGATAAGAAATCATGTGTACTGCAAAAACTATTGAAACCTGATTAATTACTACTTACAAAAGAACAATTTCTTAAACTAGAGGAAAACTGCATTCAAATTAGCGAATGTCTTATTCAAACTTTTTTAACAAAGCTTTTACCTGTTTATGTTTTAAAAAACTTAAAAAAATGTAAATGCTCTCACTTTACTGAGAAAGAGGCGATGGACTATTTTTTAGAATGCTTCGATCATGAATTAGAGAGTTCAGTATATCGCACGTTTGACTGTTATTTATGTTCAATCGGACAACCAGTTGAAATGGATAACGAATGTATGAGTTATAATTTAAGAAAACAATTTAACTGGTGTGCAGACAGTGCTTTGTTAAATTTCAACATTAAGGAATTTGTGAAAAACCTGCTAGAGAAATGTACATGCAATTATACTTATTTATTTTTTGAATCTATGAATGTAGACTTTTATAATAAGCATTTGAACAATGTATTTATAAATTAACATAATTATTTAAATAAATATTTGTTTAGTTTTTTATTATGTGTCTGTTTTTATTTTTGTATAAGGAATAAATAAGTATAGTTTTCGGTAAGTTTTACAATTTTTCTTCAGAAAATTTAGAAACTTGTTTTATTTTTCTACAAAAATTAAGAATTTGAGACAATTTCATTAAACATGTGTACCATTATTATAACACAACATGCATATTGTATGTAAAATACTACCCTTTACTTGAAATATTATTTAAGATTTTAAACCAAAAGTAAGCGAATATTATAACGATTATCGACTTATGTTTGAAAATAGATCTGTTGTAAACAGGAAACTACTTATTTGCGGATAACATTCCTATGTTTTCTTACTGATAACGTACTTCTTTTGTGTAGTTTAAGGTATAAAAATTATTTCACTAAATTGAATATTATGATTTTATTTCTCGTGATATATAACTTAATTAGCAATACCATGCAATGAACGGATGTTTTTACTCATTAAATTTGCATTTTAAGCCACGATGAATACAAAATAAAACATTACTTGTATACTTTTACATAAAATATGAGAAACAAATTTATATTTACCTTATGAAATATGCCACTGTATAATAAAAGATACTTTACTTAATTACTTATGTTTAACGTACAGGCTAATTTCTGTATAAGATATATAACACGTGACGCTATTTTTAATTATTTTAATCATGCGCGCCCTCTACAATTAAATAAATATTCATGAAAAGTTTTATTTGAAATAATATACATACTGTTTCTGCATCGTTAAGACGTTATAATTTTTTCTCCGTTTAAGTGATCTGCGATTTTAATTGATTTAGATTAAATAAGTACAATGCAAGACGTAGTAATAGACGAACCAACCAAGATAAGAAAAGCCTTGACATCGGAGTTTAACGAACAAATCGACTCTACTATTTTAATGAAACCTGTTTTGAATAAGAAACCAATGGCCTCTTTATCAGATCAAGTCGATCAAAAGTTTCCTTTTACATGTGATACGTGTAAAAAAATATTTACTAAAAAATATATGTTATTAAGACATATGAACTTACATTTAGGAAAAAAACCCTCTAAGTGTTTAATCTGTTTACTACAAAGAGTGCTTTACGGGATGATATGCTAATTCATCCAAAGTCATCTGCCACATATAAGTGTGAGAAAAGTAGTAAGACCTTTTTCGCGAAAAAATGTATTAGTTAGACACATGAAATTTCATTTAGAAAAGAAACCTTTTAATTGTAAAATGTGTTTGAAATCTTTTGTGCAGAAAAGTGACTTACAAAAGCATAACTTAGTACATTCTAAACAAGGAGTTGTACATAGATGTAATCAATGTGATAAAAAGTGTTTACGGGAAAGAAATTTAATAAATCATACTATGATTCATAATACCCCTCAGCAAAAGCAAAGGAATATTGAACCGTTTACCAGACACTATAAATGTGTCGATTGTTCTGAAATATTTAATCACAGATTTGACTTAGTGAAGCATAGAAAAATTCATCTTTCGCCCAAAGAACATATATCTGAACAGCGTACTGAACTTTTAAACCATTTACAGAATTTATTACTACGTATGGACACTTTACAAAATGCTATAAAAAATGAAACTATTCCTTTTTGAAATATTGACTTTACCAATTTATTTGAACTATACATATTCTTGTATATACTAATGTATGTGTTTAAATAATTAAATAAATAATAGATAAGAGAAAAAGCTTTTGTGTTTTATTTTTCAATATCATTATGTTATATCACTATTATGTGAGTTATTGGACTTGTAAATTTATACACTATGTATAAAAATAAATTTATTAAAATTGAATTTTACAAGAAGTAAAAATTTAATACAAATATATTTCAGATTTTTTAAATATATTATTGTTTCACATATACTACTAAACATTTAATTTTGTATAATCTATATTATTACTTTTTTACAATAAATCGATTTAACTAATTATATATTTGTGTAATTAAACAAACTTATTTTACTAAATATACGTATCGATAATTAATTTTTATTAATTACATACGCCTGATTATACTTTTTATCGTACGCGATTAACTATTTATACATTTAATAACTAACTTGCGTTGCCATACCCGCTTTTAGAAGTCATTGAATATTATATGTAACAAGCAATATTCATTAAATGAAGAATTTGAATCTTTAACCTATAACGTCATGTTTACTTTTAAACTTGCTGTAAACTGTAACCGTTACTCTTTAATAACCTACGTTAGTAACTGTTTAGATATAATATAATCAGTTTACTGTTGACTTTCGTTGTGACTGAACCTTTTACTGTTTGTTATTTAAAAAATGGCTTGTGAATTAGATGGGATTAAAATTAAACGGTCGCGTGAAGAAATGGCTTCTTCGACAAAGTTTCAACATTTAGATAAACCTATGGAAAATTCTGATTTTTATAAAAATGCATTTTTAGCAAAATCTAATATACAGGGGAACTATGAAACACTATCCCCTAACATGGACTTGTATGCGGCAGAACCTAATAATGTTAAGGATTCTACAACCCGAATATTTACTAACTGTAATGATGACGAAACGTCTTTCCACGACACCTGTTGTGAGTCTACCTCTGCTAAAGGCTTTTTGGATACAATGTTTAAGGACCTAGATTTTAAAAAATTGGAAACATATCTTACCTCACAGCCTACAAGTGGTTTAATTTCTTCAAATGAACAATTACAAAAACCATCAACTAGCATTACACATATTAGTGAACAATTATATAACATATCCCCTCCCATAGCATGTGTGAATGACATTTCCAAAACAAAACATGGTAAATCTCGCATTTTTGTCATGTTTCGGATTAAACTTGCTGATTTTATATTTTTAACTTTAAAACGACATTATAAACAGTTTTATGTACATATTGAAGAGATCAAACACAATGTATTTACAAATGAAGAAATTTCATCAACAAATAGAATTTTTATGGATATTTCAACATGGTATGAATTCCAATATAAAATTTTTGGATTTAATTTAAAATATAAAAGTTCATCGTTTATTGCTAACAATACAGTATTAGTGTTAAATTATAATAATTCTATTATGCAAATAAAAAATTTAAAGAATTATACACATTGTGTTTTAAACGATTTTCAGTTAGAAAATTTAAAAGAAAAAGCTATTGATTTTAATAGCAAACTTATTAAACACTTGTATACAGTTCATCTACCGCAGTTAATTAAGCAAAAATGCACACTCGTTAATTTACCTTCTGAAATCGAGCGTGTTTTACTAACGAAACTTATCTCTTCTATTGAGGATAATGTACTGACAATATTAAGTCAAATTTACGAATGTGTATCATGTATATTTAGGCACCAATCCCAAAGTCTACATACATGTTTCACCTTTAATAAACGTGAAAGATTTAATCACTTAGGGGATATGATTTTAATGCTTGTAAATTTTGATTATGTTATTTCAAGGTTTTTAAACGGAGTTGAACGTATCAGTGAAAACTTTTTACGTAACATTAATGTGGAATTTATTCAAAATGTATTGTTTAAATCCTAAAAATAAAATATATTACATTAAATATTATGTGTTTATTTAAACAAAATGTGTGTATTTATTAATATTGTTTAACTTGCAATTTAAGATTAATAATTTCTCGTATAGACTGTAAAAAAAAAAAAAAAATGGGTCGATCTACTAAAAAAAGTTTAGTTTTTCGAACAGATTTTTGGAAATTACTAAACATTTTTTAGTATATTTGTATTCCACAGATTTTTTTAGTAACCGGTACTAAAAATCGGAATCATTGCTAGCTGTTTTCTAGTAATGTTGCTAGCTGTTTTCTAGTAATTCTTACAGATTTTATAGTTAGTAAGTAAGAATACAAAAAATTTTTTAGTCTTTTAGTACCAATTTTTAGTACCGGTTACTAAAAAAATCTGTGGAATACAAATATACTAAAAAAATTTTAGTAACCTGAGAATTTTTTTTTACAGTGTATGTTTATAACAGAAACATGATAACATAGTATGTATACTAAATGTTAGTAACATGATAGTAAAAATGTTTTTGAACTATTTTAAAAGCTTTTAAAATTATTTTTCAGTTAAAAAAGTTTTATAAATTTAAATTTAAAACTTAATAAAAGTATTCCATAATTTATCAAAGTTGATTCGTCTTGTATGTTAATAATATATAATGCTAACATAGTATATAGTTACTATGTTACTACATATATTTATAAAAATAATTCAAACATGTTATATTACTATAAAAGTTTTTAAATTTTTTACAAAGTAACTTAATTAAATTAACAAAACTGAAAAGTTGACAAAATTATTTTATAAATGTTTGAAAATACTTAATTTTAATAAATTGTGTCTATGTACACATATATATGTATGTAGATAGATATATATATATATATATATATATATATATATATATATATATATATACATATGTATGTACCTATATATATGTGGAACTTTAGTTATGTAATAGAAATTCTCAAACTTTGTCATTAGAAACCCTATATTCAGATAATTAATAACAATTAGCTTTAAATTAAAGAAATAGATTAATTTATACTTACAAATATAGCCCACTTATAATAGAGCGTCAGTCTCACACAGTTACTTCAGACATTATGCTTGTTACTATCCTAGCAACAGGATGTTTCGGTCGTACCACGTGATTTCCTTATAAGTCACGTGATCATGAAGATAAGAGTTAAACACAACATGTTAGACATTTTCACTTCTGCTATAGAAGAGGCTTGTTTGGTAAGTTATAATGTCCTGTATTCTTTATTTTACACTTTATTAAGAAGATCTAATTTAAATAACGTTTATATTGCAAATGTAAGGTAAAAGCACTAAATTATTGTTTTAAAAGCCTTTTATTTTGTAATTCTATCGACAATAAGATAATGTAATACATTTAAAATCTTGCTAATGGGTTTTATTTAATTTTAGCATAAATATTATTTATTCGACAGGCTATTGCTTTTAGAAGTAACTTAATTTTCTTACACAAGCGGAAAATAATATTTCTTCATTAATATATCATGTTTACAAAATTTTTAAGTTATATAACTTGTAAATACATAGTTTATTTATATACCAAATCTATAAGTATACTTATATACTTAAATAACATGTAAGTATACATATACTTATACATACTTATAGTATAAAAATATACTATGTATTTACAAGTTATATAACTTAAAAATTTTGTAAACATGATATATTAATGAAGAAATATTATTTTCCACTTGTGTAAGAAAATTAAGTTACTTCTAAAAGCAATAGCCATTCGAATAAATAATGCTTATGCTAAAATTAAATAAAACCCATTAGCAAAATTTTAAATGTATTACATTATCTTATTGTCGATAGAATTACAAAATAAAAGGCTTTTAAAACAATAATTTAGTGCTTTTACCTTACGTTTGCAATATAAACTTTATTTAAATTAGATCTTCTTAATAAAGGGTAAAATAAAGAATACAGGACATTATAACTTACCAAACAAGCCTCTTCTATAGCAGAAGTGAAAATGTCTAACATGTTGTGTTTAACTCTTATCTTCATGATCACGTGACTTATAAGGAAATCACGTAGTACGACCAAAACATCCTGTTGCTAGGATAGTAACAAACATAATGTCTGAAGTAACTGTGTGAGACTGACGCGCTATTATAAGTGGGCTATATTTGTAAGTATAAATTAATCTATTTCTTTAATTTAAAGCTAATTGTTATTAATTATCTGAATATAGGGTTTCTAATGACAAAGTTTGAGAATTTCTATTACATAACTAAAGTTCCACATGTATATAGGTACATACATATATATATATATATATATATATATATATATATATATATATATATATATATATATATATATATATATATCTACATACATATATATGTGTACATAGACACAATTTATTAAAATTAAGTATTTTCAAACATTTATAAAATAATTTTGTCAACTTTTCAATTTTGTTAATTTAATTAAGTTACTTTGTAAAAAATTTAAAAACTTTTATAATAATATAACATGTTTGAATTATTTTTATAAATACATGTAGTAACATAGTAACTATATACTATGTTAGCATTATATATTATTAACATACAAGACGAATCAACTTTGATAAATTATGGAATACTTTTATTAAGTTTTAAATTTAAATTTATAAAACATTTTAACTGAAAAATAATTTTAAAAGCTTTTAAAATAGTTCAAAAACATTTTTACTATCATGTTACTAACATTTAGTATACATACTATGTTATCATGTTTCTGTTATAAACATATACGAGAAATTATTAATCTTAAATTGCAAGTTAAACAGTATTAATAAACACACACATTTTGTTTAAATAAACACACAATATTTAATGTAATATATTTTATTTTTAGGATTTAAACAATACATTTTGAATAAATTCCACATTAATGTTACGTAAAAAGTTTTCACTGATACATTCAACTCCGTTTAAAAATCTTGAAATAACATAATCAAATTTTACAAGCATTAAAATCATATCCCCTAAGTGATTAAATCTTTCACGTTTATTAAAGGTGAAACATGTATGTAGACTTTGGGATTGGTGTCTAAATATACATCCTACACATTCGTAAATTTGATTTAATATTGTCAGTACATTATCCTCAATAGAAGAGATAAGTTTCGTTAGTAAAACACGCTCGATTTCAGAAGGTAAATTAACGAGTGTGCATTTTTGCTTAATTAACTGCGGTAGATGAACTTTATACAAGTGTTTAATAAGTTTGCTATTAAAATCAATAGCTTTTTCTTTTAAATTTTCTAACTGAAAATCGTTTAAAACACAATGTGTATAATTCTTTAAATTTTTTATTTGCATAATAAAATTATTATAATTTAACACTAATACTGTATTGTTAGCAATAAACGATGAACTTTTATATTTTAAATTAAATCCAAAAATTTTATATTGGAATTCATACCATGTTGAAATATCCATAAAAATTCTATTTGTTGATGAAATTTCTTCATTTGTAAATACATTGTGTTTGATCTCTTCAATATGTACATAAAACTGTTTATAATGTCGTTTTAAAGTTAAAAATATAAAATCAGCAAGTTTAATCCGAAACATGACAAAAATGCGAGATTTACCATGTTTTGTTTTGGAAATGTCATTCACACATGCTATGGGAGGGGATATGTTATATAATTGTTCACTAATATGTGTAATGCTAGTTGATGGTTTTTGTAATTGTTCATTTGAAGAAATTAAACCACTTGTAGGCTGTGAGGTAAGATATGTTTCCAATTTTTTAAAATCTAGGTCCTTAAACATTGTATCCAAAAAGCCTTTAGCAGAGGTAGACTCACAACAGGTGTCGTGGAAAGACGTTTCGTCATCATTACAGTTAGCAAATATTCGGGTTGTAGAATCCTTAACATTATTAGGTTCTGCAGCATACAAGTCCATGTTAGGGGATAGTGTTTCATAGTTCCCCTGTATATTAGATTTTGGTAAAAATTCATTTTTATAAAAATCAGAATTTTCCATAGGTTTATCTAAACGTTGAAACTTTGTCGAAGAAGCCATTTCTTCACGCGACCGTTTAATTTTAATCCCATCTAATTCACAAGCCATTTTTTAAATAACAAACAGTAAAAGGTTCAGTCACAACGAAAGTCAACAGTAAACTGATTATATTATATCTAAACAGTTACTAACATAGGTTATTAAAGAGTAACGGTTACAGTTTACAGCAAGTTTAAAAGTAAAAATGACGTTATAGGTTAAAGATTCAAATTGTTCATTTAATGAATATTGCTTGTTACATATAATATTAAATGATTTCTAAAAGCGGGTATGGCAACGCAAGTTAGTTATTAAATGTATAAATAGTTAATCGCGTACGATAAAAAGTATAATCAGGCGTATGTAATTAATAAAAATTAATTATCGATACGTATATTTAGTAAAATAAGTTTGTTTAATTACACAAATGTATAATTAGTGAAATCGATTTATTTTTAAAAAGTAATAATATAGATTATACAAAATTAAATGTTTAGTAGTATATGTGAAACAATAATATATTTAAAAAATCTGAAATATATTTGTATTAAATTTTTACATTTGTAAAAGTCAATTTTAATAAATTTATTTTTATACATAGTGTATAAATTTACAAGTCCAATAACTCACATAATAGTGATATATTATAATCATATTGAAAAATAAAACACAAAAGCTTTTTCACTTATCTATTATTTATTTAATTATTTAAATACATACATTAGTATATACAAGAATATGTATAGTTCAAATAAATTGGTAAAGTCAATATTTCAAAAAGGAATAGTTTCATTTTTTATAGCATTTTGTAAAGTGTCTATACGTAGTAATAAATTCTGTAAATGGTTTAAAAGTTCAGTACGCTGTTCAGATACATGTTCTTTGGGCGACAGATGAATTTTTCTATGCTTCACTAAGTCAAATCTGTGATTAAATATTTCAGAACAATCGACACATTTATAGTGTCTGGTAAACGGTTCAATATTCCTTTGCTTTTGCTGAGAGGTGTTATGAATCATAGTATGATTTATTAAATTTTTTTCCCGTAAAAACTTTTTATCACATTGATTACATTTATGCACAACTCCTTGTTTAGAATGTACTAAGTTATGCTTTTGTAAGTCACTTTTCTGCACAAAAGATTTCGAACACATTTTACAATTAAAAGGTTTCTTTTCCAAATGAAATTTCATGTGTCTAACTAATACATTTTTTCGCGAAAAAGGTCTTACTACTTTTCTCACACTTATATGTGGCAGATGACTTTGGATGAATTAGCATATCATCCCGTAAAGCACTCTTTGTAGTAAACAGATTATCACACTTAGAGGGTTTTTTTCCTAAATGTAAGTTCATATGTCTTAATAACATATATTTTTAGTAAATATTTTTTACATGTATCACATGTAAAAGGAAACTTTTGATCGACTTGATCTGATGAAGAGGCCATTGGTTCCTTATTCAAAACAGGTTTCATTAAAATAGTAGAGTCGATTGGTTCGTTAAACTCCGATGTCAAGGCTTTTCTTATGTTGGTTGGTTCGTCTATTACTACGTCTTGCATTGTACTTATTTAATCTAAATCAATTAAAATCGCAGTTCACTTAAATGGAGAAAAAATTATAACGTCTTAACGATGCAGAAACAGTATGTATATTATTTCAAATAAAACTTTTCATGAATATTTATTTAATTGTAGAGGGCGCGCATGATTAAAATAATTAAAAATAGCGTCACGTGTTATATATCTTATACAGAAATTAGCCTGTACGTTAAACATAAGTAATTAAGTAAAGTATCTTTTATTATACAGTGGCATATTTCATAAGGTAAGTATAAATTTGTTTCTCATATTTTATGTAAAAGTATACAAGTAATGTTTTATTTTGTATTCATCGTGGCTTAAAATGCAAATTTAATGAGTAAAAACATCCGTTCATTGCATTGTATTGCTAATTAAGTTATATATCACGAGAAATAAAATCATAATATTCAATTTAGTGAAATAATTTTTATACCTTAAACTACACAAAAGAAGTACGTTATCAGTAAGAAAACATAGGAATGTTATCCGCTAATAAGTAGTTTCCTGTTTACAACAGATCTATTTTCAAACATAAGCCGATAATCGTTATAATATTCGCTTACTTTTGGTTTAAAATCTTAAATAATATTTCAAGTAAAGGGTAGTATTTTACATACAATATGCATGTTGTGTTATAATAATGGTACACATGTTTAATGAAATTGTCTCAAATTCTTAATTTTTGTAGAAAAATAAAACAAGTTTCTAAATTTTCTGAAGAAAAATTGTAAAACTTACCGAAAACTATACTTATTTATTCCTTATACAAAAATAAAAACAGACACATAATAAAAAACTAAACAAATATTTATTAAATAATTATGTTAATTTATAAATACATTGTTCAAATGCTTATTATAAAAGTCTACATTCATAGATTCAAAAAATAAATAAGTATAATTGCATGTACATTTCTCTAACAGGTTTTTCACAAATTCCTTAATGTTGAAATTTAACAAAGCACTGTCTGCACACCAGTTAAATTGTTTTCTTAAATTATAACTCACACATTCGTGATCCATTTCAACTGGTTGTCCGATTGAACATAAATAACAGTCAAACGTGCGATATACTGAACTCTCTAATTCATGATCGAAGCATTCTAAAAAATAGTCCATCGCCTCTTTCTCAGTAAAGTGAGAGCATTTACATTTTTTTAAGTTTTTAAAAACATAAACAGGTAAAAGCTTTGTTAAAAAAGTTTGAATAAGATATTCGCTAATTTGAATGCAGTTTTCCTCTAGTTTAAGAAATTGTTCTTTTGTAAGTAGTAAATAATCAGGTTTCAATAGTTTTTGCAGTATACATCTGCAGTGCCTTATCCACATAAATTATTAGTAAGTCGTTGTTACATACAAATGTTTCTTCTTCTGCAAAGTTAAAATTAAATTTAGCCACTCTCGTTTCAAATTTATCAAAGGTTGCGCACGATATTGTAATTCCTTCATTTGTAGAGAACAGTTTACCTCTATTCTCAAATTCTTTATATTTTTGAATGTGAACGTTTAACTCACAGTCTTTATTCATTTGCACTTCGACAATCGTATCTTCACCTAGGTCCCAATGGTAAGGGGTAAAAACATCAAAATACTTAAATATTCTACTAAATTCGCTGATTTCTGAAATTTCATAATAAGATGTGTTAAGCGAAGTAGTCATTTTCAGGTTTTGAAGTATCCAAAAAGCAGGGTAAACAGATAGGCGATCAAGCAAATAAACAGCAAGGTTTTAGGTAAATAGAAGAATAATCATCTAAATCAAAACTTTAAACAGTAAATTCATTATGGTGAACAAGTTTCTTATATTGCTATTCTTATCGTTGGAAAACAGGATGTTAATCTTCAAATGTTGTCTTGAAAATCTTAGGGGAAAAAAAAGTAACATTGTGTTAGGTTTCATTATTTATATTAATTGTACGGAGCCTTCGTAGCGTAACTGGGAGCGCATTGGAGAGCTAGCCAAAAGGTTGACAGTTCGAATCCGACCATAAACATAATGGTAAGTTAAACTTTCCTTTTTAATGCATAAAATTAAAAATTTTAATACAGTATCGTTAAACCCCACTTAAAAAGTTAAAATTTTCTTTATTATACAGTATAATTTATGTTACAAAATCTCTTGTATGCAAATTGGTAAGATACGTTTTGCTTTACAAGTATATAAAACCAACAAACCAACCAACCTTTTACCAGGTATATGTTATAAATACATTCCAATGTGTTTGTAAGTTTAAACATTAAAGCTTAAATTTATAATATCATTAGCACTGTATAATAATAATTCAATATGTTTAATCATGTGACACCTTTTCTTATATATCTTAAATCGCGTCTAAGAAACATGGTCTCATGGTGTGTTCGTTTAAACCTACTACAAATCAACACATCATGAGATCATTTTGCCAGATTCGAGGTTCGAACCCCGCTTCATTTAAATGTATGTTAAAAGCTAATGATTTTTTAAAAAGGGACTACGCTATTTCAAAGTGAAAGTTGTAGTCAAAATTTAATATTTTCTTAAATTCTTACATTCTGTGAATAAAAATATGTTTTAAGAAGTATGCACGTCATCTATTTTATTACAATTAGTTCACTTCGTATATGCATGCTTGTGTGTGTACGTAACAAATAGTTCACTGTGTGTCTGTCTGTCTGCCTACCTGCCTGCCTGCTTGTCTGTGTGCCTGCCTATCTGCCTATATGTCGTTTTATAACTATAATTATTTAAATGTGTCACTTTAAAATTTTTATTAAGTGCTACGCTATAACTAAATATTTCCATTGTAAGCAGTTTGGTAAGAAACTTTAAAATATTTTATTAAGTGCTATGCTTTAACTAAATATTTTCATTGTAAGCAGTTTGCTAAGAAACTTTAAAATTATTTATTTAGCGTTATGCTAGAACTTTAATTTCTATTTCATATTCCTTTGCGAGCACTATGGTAACACATTTTAAAATTATTTATTAAGTGCTATGCTATAACTATATATTTCCATTGTAAGCAGTGGTAAGTTATTTTATTTTACACTATGCTATAACTTAAATTTCCATTGTAAGCAGTATGGTGAGATACTTTAGAATATTTTATTTTATACTATGCTATAACTTAAAATTCAGAAGCAGTCATTTTAAATTCCATAATTTTCATACTTACCGATAGAGGGCGACACCACTTTAAACTTTCTCTCTCCTAAAATTAAAAAAAAAATGTGGGGGGGGGGGCATGGGGTAGGGGGGAGGTATGGGGATAGTGGTCGTACTCTACCATCACCGATACCTCGTACTGTAAGACATTTTTAAAATTTTAAAATTAAGCCCCCCCCCCTTAAAAAAATACCCCCCTACTATAACTTGCTGCCCTCCTCCTAAAGAAAAAAAATTGGGGGGGGGGGAAGGGGGGAGGTATGGGAAGGGGGGAGGAAATTCTGCTCCACAGCTCCACCTGCTGAGGTAGAACTGTCATTTCCCATCTACTCCCATTCAAAAAAAAAATCCAAAACCGTGTTTCTTAGATGATTATATTAAAATTAAATAAAAATCATGCACTCGTGGCATCATAATTCACTTTTATATTTTAACAGAATAGTAAGGTTACTATAATTTGTGACTCGTGCTATAGCCTGTATACGTCAGGACACATGACCGTTATCATTATCTTTTTACGCGTGATGATTTGGCTATGGTACTCCATTGTGAAATTTGGTAATTTTTTGAAATTCAATATTTGAAAAATGGCATAATCATTAGATTTTAAATTTATATCAAGAAAAATACAATTTTTTACCTTTCTAACGCAGTTTGTCTAACAATTTTGTGACAAATACTTTTCGAGCTAATCATTTTTTCAGTAACTTAAAATGTTTCATTTTCCGAGATTAATCTGTGGCAACGATTAGGAAAAATCCCAGTCGTCAGCAACGCATAGCTTTTTATTAAAGAGGATAAGTGGCTTCTTTATATTAAATAAATTGCATAAATATTGAAAAAAAGGCTTGTGTATATGAAACAGAGAATAGTTTCCCAAAAAATAGGCAGAAAACTTCCTTCTCTCGCCAAGGCTATTTTCTCAATCTCGCCAAGGCTCCCTATAATGGAAAAGTACCCTATATTAAGTAATAAGTCCTCACTTTATTAATTTTTCCCACAGGTTATAACAGGGGTCGATGGGAACAAAAACAAAAAAATAGTAATAACTAGATCGCCGATCCAATGTAAAATTTCAGTTAATTATCTTGAAGAAGTTCTATGCCTTCGTTCGAACGGTATTTCTGAACATCTTGTACGACTTCTTCCACTTCCTTAATCGATTGTGTCGATGACGATGCTATAATGACATGGTCGGACTTTTTTTTTAGCGGGAACGAATTCATTCCGGAGTAGCTCGTTCACTTGGTTACTCAAGCGTCTCGCCATTCGTACACGAGGGGGAAAATACATTTACGGGAAATAATTAGCCGTGTGTGTTCGAGATTCTATCTTTTAAAGGATATCCATTCCGGGAAAAGGTTCGGCGTATCTTTTAAACATAACCGTACTTTGTTTTGCTTTGTGTTGGACAACATGGATCGTTGTCAGACGATACTCGATTAGCTGCGGTGTTGTAAGGTTGCGTGCATTATGTATGTGTGAGCGACCGTAGTATTTAGGCTGAGAATAGACCCAATTGGCCGACATAATCCATACATTATTTCAGATTAAAGTGGTTCTCAAATGACATGCTCAACAATGCGAAACTTTCTGAAACAATTCCACACTCACTTTTAAACGCAAATTACTTATTGAGTTATAAGCTATTTGTGTCACGTTTTACTTACCCATCATACGTAGTATGGGGTAAGTCTTGTAATCGTTTTGAAAATCGAAAAAAAAAATTGACGGATTTACAGACACTGGAGATTCCGAAAAACATATTTTTAGATGAAAAAATTTGCCGTCCGTCTGTAAACACTCTCTCTCCCGAACCAATGGAGATAGAGACTTGAAATTGGGTGTGTACGGAGTATGTCATCATGGGAAGAAGCTTATTGAATTTCAGTCACCTCGATGATCCGGTACTCTTTTTTTCGGACTCTCGAAAGAGTCGTTCTGATAAAAGGTATATAAAAATTTTCGAAATTGTTTATTTTAAGGAGTGACTATAAAAGACATTAAAAATATATAAATTTTGCACAAAGAATGAAGTCGATCGGATCATGAGTGGCCGAGATATTTGTCATCCTATTTTCCATACTCTTCCATTTTTCGTGACCCTGTATTTCATTCCAATTACCATTCAAAGATATACTTTAATTGGAAATGAGACGCGTAATCCGACTCAGTAAACCGTTAGTGAATAGGATAATCATTTTTTGAGTTAAAAGGATGTTTCTCTTACTCAATTCAGTCATAGAGCCTTTAAAGTGTTAGGACGTCATCAAGGCATGATTTTATTTTGGAATTGCAATGCATTTTATAAGTAGTCTACACATGTTTTATTTTCATATTTTATAGTATGCCTATCCATGATGGGTAAGTATTACGGTGGCCCCCAACGACTAGTTTCTCCTTGCTTGCGGCGGAAATTCGGTTCAAAACGTCGAATTTGACAGTAATTTCTGAAAGATCTGCTTTTAGCAAAATATCGAAAACGTGTTTCACATAGTTCTGAATAAGAACAACACCTGCCCATTTCATGCGTTTCTGAACAAAACTTAATTAAAAAATGTGTCTGAAAGTAGCTCCGTTGGATTTGAGAACAACCTTAAGTCAAAAGGTCCCTGGTTCAAATCTTGGCCTTGGACACCTTCACTCATTTGAAAAATTGCAATTCGTGTGGGTTTATTCAGTCATTAGAATAATTGTGTTAAATTAGGAAGTGTAATACGTATCTAGCATTTACTTGAAGTTCTATTACCAAAAAGTTCTCTGAGTAAATTGTTTCCTGCAGGTTTGTCCAGGTTAGCTCAGTTTTGCAGCTTAAAACAGAAGATTGTTTGAGTAAATTGTATGCTGCAGGCTTGTTCAGGTTAGCTCAGTTTGACAGCTTAAAACAAAAGATTGTCTAAGTAAATTGTGTCCTGCAGATTTATCCAGGCTAGCTCAGTTTGACACCTTAAAACAAAAGTTTGTCTGAGTAAATTGTATCCTGCAGGTTTGTCCAGGCTAGTTCAGTTTGACAGCTTAAAACAAAAGGTGTCTGGTTCAGATCTTGGCCTGGACACATTTTCATCCAGTTGCAAAATTTCAACTCGTATTATTTCATCGGGCTTTCTTTTGCGTAGTGTAGACTATGTTGTGGTAGTCTACACGGGTCTGGGCTTAGGCCGGTAAAATGAAGACGAACTTTCAAACGGGCTGGACCGATAAAAAAATTGAGTTGGGCGACCGGCTCGATATAATAAATTGAAAAGGATCGAAGTAACAAAATAGGAACAATTTTCAGTGCACATGGCTGTACCGAGAATAGGTTTTTAATGTGTTACACGTGTCGATGCTAGGTTGGCAACATCAATAGATGGAAATAAGCAGAATAGAATGCTAAAATTCATCTTTTTTTAAAAAAATTAAATAACACTTAATATTGTGCTTTATTACTTAAAAGATGAAAGAACTGTGAGAAAAGGTGTTAAGCTACATTAACATTATTCAATGTCCATTGATCCAAGCCCTTTCAGCTATACGCATAGCCATCATCAGGTCTTTCCTGAGTTCCCTGTTCAAGAAGCGGAGATTTTGAAAGTAAGGTGTTGGTAATGACAGTTTGTATTTTTATCCCCGACTACCTGACCTCCGCCCGGCGTTGCCCGGGCCTGTGATAATAAATTCAAAAAGAAACATCAAGTTTTTATTATTTTATATCTTTAACCCGATTTTGTATGAAATTACATTTTTAAAGGAAAAATTTAAATTGAAAATAAATTTAAAATGAAAAATATTGATATTGAGTGATAAAAACACAATTTTTTTTTTTTTTTTACGTGTGGTCGTTTCCTCGTTTCATAGTTTTAAAATAAAAATTTCTTTTTATCCGAACTCTTTGAAATCGTTATCAAAGAGTCTTCTTTTAAAAAAGTTTTAGCTTTCAACCCCAGAGCAAAAATATATTAGAAGATCTATGCTTTGAATGCAATGGTGGCTCCATCCGTTTTCAATCAACCCTCGTCAATCCTTCTAGGCTAAACAGGTGAGGGATAATCCACAAAGTTTCCCCTTTCTGAGGAGAGAAGCTTTCAAACAACGTTGGCGCATGCGCAAAGAGACGATATTCGTGTGGAAAATTTGACAGAATGCGCTTTTCGTTTTAAATATATAGATGAAGGCTATGTGTATTGCTGAAAGGGCTTGGAGGAATGGACATTGAATAATGTTAATGTAGCTTAACAAATTTTCTCACAATTTTAGCATCTTTTAAGTAATAAAACACATTATTAAGTGTTATTTAAATTTTTTTTTATCAATAGAGAAATTTAACATGTTCAGTAAAGAGAATAAAAATAAAGTTAAAAATTATTAATTTCTCCTACAAGAGATATTTTAAAAATAAGAATACATTCCATATAGATTTTGACATGAGCGAAGGGAATTGGAGATCTCACTAACCAGCACCCTTAAGTCCTTCCCCCATGTAATGGCATTAAAATTTTCATTTTTGAAATTGGCACTGGCACTCCATTAAGTTTTAACGCATGCAATATGCGGCATTCATTATAGTTAGAGATCGACCGAAATTTCGGTTTCGGCGCAAAATCGGAGTTTCGCCGAATATTCGGTTTCGGCGAAACCGCTGCCAAAATTTCGGCCTGACCGAAACTCGACCGAAACTATCTGTATTTCAAAAACACGTTCCCTCTTTCGGAAATTTTCAACTTTACTCATTGATATGAGTTAGTTGTATCGGCTCAAATAAGACACTGTTTATTCCTGTGAACTCCACTGTTTATCATTAATGGTCATGACTGATTCATGATGCGAGTGTAAATTATAAAGCAAGCAATGCATATAGGACTAAACTTAAAAGACGCTTATCACGTGATCTTTAACTGCTGCAAACTTAACAGCAATAGAAAATGTTTACTTTAAAACTCCAGATTGTTCGAATGCTCTATGAGAAAGGTGTTGTTAAAACATATGAAGATTTACGAAATTTATTACAGAAGATATATCGAGGTATGTATACTTAAAATATTTTTTTTATTAGATGAAATTCGTATAATTGGAAACTATTTCTGGCATATTGATAAATTAATTACGTTTTATTTTATATGAAAATAAATAGTTTTGGATAGAGGCACAGAGAGTCAACTTGGCACCGGATGTAAAAATTTCAAACAGGGGTGCCATTTTAATACTTTCTTAGGGAGGCAGGGAGTGGCAAAGCTTTTTTTTTTTTGGGGGGGGGGGCGAAGCGGTGAGTGAGCAAAGATTTATTTTGATCTTATTGTGCACTACTTAAAGGAAAATTGACAACTGTTACGTTTTTATCATTATATATATATTTAAAATTAGCTAAAGTACAAAATAATGTTAAACCTATCTCACTTTGAGAATATTGAAATGGAAAATAAAGTTTATAATTAATAATTTTTAGGCTTAAAATGTTGTCTTAATGCTAATTTTCATTTTTTAGTCAAATTGAATAAATTATTTTAGCTTTTGAGCCCTTCACTTAAACTAACCTATAATGACTCATACTTTCTTATAACATTCTTTGAGGGGTAAACTGCCACCCCCCCCCTAACCTTCCCAAATGACACTCCTGTTTGTAAAAAGGAGCACATACGGGTGCATAAAAGGTATTAATAATATTGATTAAATGCATTATTTTAAATTACATTATTTTATATTATTTTGCATCTTTATAACAACTTATACTTAGTTAATTAATTTCAATAAATAATTTTTACTTAAATTCATTTTTAATAAAATTAACGCTTAATTAATAATTATGTATTCTGCCGTTTCTATGCAAAATATTGTTCAGGTAACATGCATAGCAAAGTAAATGCCGCATCAATTTAGTCAAAAGTTCTACATTCATGGATGTTTTCTTGAGAGGTTTATATCAACCATAAATCTTAAGAGAGATCGTTTTAATTTAAATAATTTTTACTTAAATTCATTTTTAATAAAATTAACGCTTAATTAATAATTATGTATTCTGCCGTTTCTATGCAAAATATTGTTCAGGTAACATGCATAGCAAAGTAAATGCCGCATCAATTTAGTCAAAAGTTCTACATTCATGGATGTTTTCTTGAGAGGTTTATATCAACCATAAATCTTAAGAGAGATCGTTTTAATTTAAATAATTTTTACTTAAATTCATTTTTAATAAAATTAACGCTTAATTAATAATTATGTATTCTGCCGTTTCTATGCAAAATATTGTTCAGGTAACATGCATAGCAAAGTAAATGCCGCATCAATTTAGTCAAAAGTTCTACATTCATGGATGTTTTCTTGAGAGGTTTATATCAACCATAAATCTTAAGAGAGATCGTTTTAATTTAAATAATTTTTACTTAAATTCATTTTTAATAAAATTAACGCTTAATTAATAATTATGTATTCTGCCGTTTCTATGCAAAATATTGTTCAGGTAACATGCATAGCAAAGTAAATGCCGCATCAATTTAGTCAAAAGTTCTACATTCATGGATGTTTTCTTGAGAGGTTTATATCAACCATAAATCTTAAGAGAGATCGTTTTAATTTAAAACAAATTTATATATTGTTTTGAGCGGTGTAAATTTCAAAAGTCAATTGTTATTAGAAGTTTAAATTTCAAAAGTTGGTTGTTATAAAATGATAAAATATAAAATTTGTATTATTTATGTTTCATTGTTGTTTGAAACTTATACACACACAATATATATGTACGTTTGGTTGTTAGAAATGTGGTTTAATACACTTATAATTAATAAATTAATTATTAACGTAATTAGTTATTACTAAGTAATTATTAATTAATCAATTAATTAATAATTATATGCAGTTATGTATGTACTAATCCGTTTTTTAATTTTTTTACACTTTCGGTTTCGGTTTCGGCCGAAAGTGGGAAGATCACCGAAATTCGGTTTCGGTTTAGGTTTCGGTCTTAAAAACCTGTTTCGGTCGATCTCTAATTATAGTATAGTAGTTTTATATATATGCAAAGAAAGGGAATGAGATTTTCCATCTCCACCGCAGCCAACCAGTGATGATTTCAGGGGGTACTCCGCTCCCCCCCCCCCGGAAGATTTTATATTTTATATTTGTCAATTTGTCAATGGTTCAACAGTACAAATTCTCTTCGGTAACTACATAATGCCCACCCCCCTCCCCCACCCGGAGCTGGAAAATTTACTCCCGGAGAAAAATGTCTTAATTCATCACTGCAGAAAACGTAAGATTCGGGCTGCTGTGCTCCACCCAGATCTCGATTCATTTTCAGCCTATCTTGATCACGTGGCGGTTCGATAATGAGTGACAATCGGCAGTGGTGTAGTCATAAAAAAGCTAGAGGGTTATACACTATATAGGTATACACTATCGAGTGTACGCTATAGCCAGTTTTGAATTCAGACATTTTTCTCCGGGAGGGACATTATAGTGTTCCGTTGGGGGGGGGGGGGGGTGTCACTTTTTGACCATTAATAGCATAAAATCTCAAATGGTCCGGGTAGGAATGTTTTCCCGGACCACCCCTTGAATTGAACACTGGCTATAGCTACCCTTCTATGATAGCTACAGAGGGTATACGGAGTTATCCAGAAGGTAGACGGCGCGTACCACCGTACGATACCCTCCACTATATCCCTAACAATCAGCCTATCTTGATCACGTGACAGCCAAGAGACATGCAAGTATCACGGCCTGTCTCTTTTGTTATCTTCTGCATCTGCACCTCATCGCAAAACATCCAGTCAGAAAACAATATTATTTTAGTGGTGCCATCTATTATCAAAAGTGGAAATTAAAATGACCTACACTGTACTTAGGGATTCACCTCTTTTCGTGTGAAAATGATCTCCGAGCACTGACCTTTCCCTTTTAATTATTATTATCTTTTACGTTGACTTTTATGAGGCGCTCGCTTGTATTATTAGATTTTTATTACCTTAAAACCTGTTAAGACGGAATATTAATGGACCTGAGAAAAATATCCGTCTTAAGCAGGTGTTTTTGTATGCTTTAGAAAAAGTATTAGTTTTTTTTTTTTTTTTTTTTTTTACAGGGCATAAGTTTTTCGTTTAAGGATTCCGTCCAAATTCAAACTGGCTACTCTCTGACGCATTCCTTCTCGTTCAGAAGCTATGAAATCGAATAGCGTTTTCCATTTTTTTCGATAATGTTAAGAGATTTTTAATAAAAATGCTATGAAATTGGGCGTTTTTAAGGTAATTCTCGGATACGACTGCCCTACGAAAGTTGTCATGAGACAGCAATCGCTTGTAGCTCAAGATGTAATGCGTTTATCGAAAAATGCCAAATGCTATTCGATTCCAAATCACTTTAATAGACATGCCTGCAAGAATCATGCTGTTACTTTTAAAAGGGAATCCGTACATGTGTCAGAAAACTTCGTGTTGAAAAATAGAGAACTGATTCTGTTATATGCAGGCTTCATTTTCACAAATTTTATTGTTATCATTTTGTATTAGTAAGTCAAAATTAATTTTCAATTATACGTTTTTTGGAATTTAGAGACGAGCTTTTCGAAAACTGACCTGTCAAATAATAATAATAATAATAATAATAATAAAATCTTTGAAATCACGGGAAAAGTACACTGGCATAGCTGAGTTGCAGGGCATTTTCCGTTTCGTTAATCATTTCTCTGTTTTTTCACAGAAATTCCATTTTTGAAATTTTCGTTTTCAGTTTTACCGCTTTCTATTCTTCCGGGTTTCCACAGAAGTTCCGCTTTTGATTTTTCCGTTTTCAATTTTACCGTTTTCGATTTCCCCGTGTTCTCACGAAAGTTCCGTTTTTGATTTTCCGTTTTCAATTCTTCCGACTTTTCATAAAAAGTTCCGTTTTTAATTTTTTCGTTTTTAGTTTTACCGTTTCCGATTCTGCCGGGTTTTCATGAAAGTTCCATTTTTTCATTTTCCATTTGTAGTTTTGACGTTTTCAATTCTTCCTAATTTTCAGAGAAAGTTCCGTTTTTATTTTTTTCCTTTTTAGTTTCACAGATGCATACTTTCCGATTCTTCCGGGTTTTCACGAAAGTTCCATTTTTTGATTTTCCCGTTTCATTTTTTCCGAATTTTCACAGAAAGTTCCGTTTTAATTGTTTTTCGTTTTTGGTTTTACCGTTTCCGATTCTTTCGGGGTTTTTACGAAAATTCCATTTTTTTATTTTTCCGTTTTCAATTCTTCCGGGTTCTCACAGAAGTACCGTTTTTAGTTTTGCCGTTTTCGAATAGTCCGTGTTTTCACTGGAATTTCATTTTTGATTTTACCCTTTGTAGTTTTCCCAGAAATTTCTTTATCAGGATGTGCAGAGGTGCTCATTTTTTAATACCACTATTTGAGAATAGTAATCTTCGCATTTAATCGCAAATTACTATTAAGAAAGAGCGATACCTAAAAATCAGCATTCTACACACTCTGTGAGGTTTTCATTTCTGCTTTCCATAAAATGCCGGTTCAATAAATTATATATAAAATAATACCTCAAAAAATGATAGTTCATTATTGGATTTTTCTAACTGTTTATTTGACATTCTTGCTTAACAAATAATAGTTATTAAAATCAGAATTCTTTGTTTTTTCAATGAGGATTTAGTTTTTGCCTCGTATGTTATACGCTAAAAAAAAAAAAAAAAAAAATCAAATTTTACATATTTTTATAGCAATAATAAAATTATTACACACATCTGAAAAGAAAAATTATTACCGTAAAGTTTTGTGCTCTATTTATTGTTTTTATAAATTTTTATTCTATTTATTATCCGGATTTATTGATATAACACTTGTTTCACAAAATAATCTATACACGATAATAACAATCCGCTGCTTTTAAATTAGCATTTAATCAGCCTACTTTTTCTGCGGTTCAATGGTTCCGTCGCATGTAAAAATCTCTTTTTTCGCAGAATTTTCACGACGTATTCTTGCAGTTCCCGATTGTCATACTGCTGCCACCGTGAGAACTTAACTTTTACCATTTTTTCAGGGGTTCGAGCGAACGCTCTCCCGCTTAGCCGTTTATCCATGTTTTATTTATTTTCCAGACGCAAAACACAGCCTCGGGCTTTTACACCAGGGTTATTCGACCGAAGAGAGCAAAAAAGATTATTTAGCGTGCTTTTTTGTCCTTTATTTATTTATTTTTCTCTCTTGTGAATGAAGTTACGAGTGCTTTCACATTCTTTTACCGTTATATGTGTGAGAAAAATTCCATTGAATATCGTCTGTCTACCTGACTGATGCCATCCATAATAAATGAATTTTTATAGATTTTGATCGTTCTGAAATCGTTTATTTATTTTTTTATTTATTTTTTATTCTATAGATATAACTTGATAGATATGCATAGATGGCACATTCTTTTGGAAAAAAGAAGCTGAATATTGTGCGAAATTTAAAATATGTCACAGCATGTGCGGAAATCTTACATCTAAACCTAAACTATGATAAAATATGACACCTTAAAACTGTATAATTTGTCATATAATATGAAAAAATGTAAAAACTTTATGATAAAAAAGTATTATTTAACGTGTTTTTTTTTTTCCTTTATATATATTGTTTTCTCTCCTTTGTGAATGAAGTTACGAGTGGTTTCACATTCTTTTACCGTTATATGTGTGATAAAATTCCATTGAATATATCGTCTGCCTATCTGCCATCCATAATAACAGAATTTTTATAGATTTTGATCTTTCTGAAATACCTTTTACTGTATAGATATAACATGATAGATATGTATAGATGGCACATTCTTTTGGAAAAAGAAATTGAATAATGTGTTGCGACATTTTAAAATATGTCACAGCATGCGCGGAAATCTACTACATCTAAACCTAAATTATATGATAAATATGACACCTTAAAACTTTGTAAATTCGCCATATAAAAAAAAAAATATGTATAAACTTAATGTATTATTTACCTTGTTTTTTGTATATTTTTTTTCTCTCTTGTGAATGAAGTTACGAGTGCTTTCACATTTTACCGTTATATGTGTGAGAAAAATTTCATTGAATATCGTTTGGCCTATCTGACTAATGCCATCCATAATAACTGAAGTTTGAATGTTTCTGAAGTACTTAAATACTTTTATTTATTTATTTATTTCATTTTATTTTATTTTTACTATATAGATATAACTTAATAGATATGCATAGATGGCACATTCTTGTGGAAAAAAGAAACTGAATATTGTGATGCCACATTTTAAAATGTGTCATAGCATGTGCGGAAATCGACTACATCTAAACGTAAACTCTTAAAATCTTGTAATTTGACATATAATATGGAAAAATATAAAAAATTAATGATAAAAAAGTATTATTTAGCGTGTTTTTTGTCCTTTATGTAATATATATTTTTCTCTCTCCCTTGTGAATGAAGTTACGTGTGGTTTCACATTCTCTTACCGTTATAAGATTGTGAGAAAAATTCCATTCAGTGTCGTCTGCCTATCTGCCTATCTGCCATCCATAATAACAGAATTTTTATAGATTTTGATCTTTCTGAAATACCTTTTACTGTATAGATATAGCATGATAGATATCCATAGATGGCACATTCTTTTGGAAAAAGAAATTGAATAATGTGGTGTGACATTTTAAAATATGTCATAGCATGTGCGGAAATCTTACTACATCTAAACCTAAACTATGATAAAATATGACACCTTAAAACTTTGTATTTCGCCATATAATATGTAAAAATGTGTAAATTTAATGTATCATTTAGCGTATATTTTGTTTTATATATATATATATATATTATCTCCCTTGGGAATGAAGTTAGAGTGCTTTCACATTCTTTTACCGTTGTGAGAAAAATTCCATTGAATGATCGTCTGCCTATCTCACTGATGTCATCCATAGTAAATGAATTTTTATAGATTTTGATCTTTCTGAAAACTTTTCTTTTTTTACTGTATAGATATAACTTGATAGATATGCGTAAGATGGCACATTCTTTTGGAAAAATAAATTGCATATTGTGATACGAAATTTTAAAATTTATCATAGCAAATGCGGAAATCCTACATCGAAAACTATGTTTGTATATGCATACTATAATATAACGCTTTTTTTTTCTCGTTTCTTCTATAGAAATCCAATCGTCTGCAATCAAAATTAAATGACAATCTAGTGGTTCTTGAGATAGAGCTAATCGCGGAAATTCTGAAAAACAGAAGGCTCTGTTGTGTTCTTTATTACCAAAATGTTGATAACGTTATATAGTACAGCCCCAAAGTTCTCTCTTTGAAAATATTCCATATTTAACAACTAATTAAGAGTATCATTCATTTTGTTTTAGAGTGCTCAGAAATGATTACTCTTTTATATAGACTAGGGCATTCAACCCGGGCTTCCCAAAATAGAGAATATAGGTAAAAACCCTTTTTTTTTTTTTTGAGAACTTTAATATATTTTTTTAGATTGTCCCCTAACAACACCAGAGAGTATAAAGTTGCGATTGCGAACGTAGTTTTAGTCCAATAACAGTCAATGTGCGTAAAAGTTATCAAGTTCTCTAACTTTCGATGAATGAGTGTGAAAACCTCGGAACTTGTGATTTTTCTCTTCGTATAGATATTTATGCAAATTTTTGCATCTGGTCAATCGATATAGTAGTATTTAAGTCCTGGCATGCGCTGGGAAAGTGGAACTCTGGATCGGTTCTTCCCCCTGTTGGTACCTCAAGATCGGCTTTAGTCAAGTTCTTCAACAGCGATATGGCTGTTACAGAACTAATACACAGATTTTCATCAAACTCCAGATTGTGTTAGACCTTGACATAAGTTGGTGCTGCTGAGAGGTTTTGGTGTAAATCACATAACAGGTGGCGCTGCTGTGCTGCATTTTCGGATTCCAAAATACATATTTAAAAAAATACGATGTTCGAAGTATTAACGTACATGAGATAGAAGAAAGTTTTGGGATTGGTACATCCGACTCGTTTTCAAACATTGAATTTTTTGAAGGTTTGTAAGTCTTATGACCCCTTGAGGAATTACTTTTGTTATTACACACTCGACGTCATGGATGCTTGTATGCAGACTATAATGTAATACCTTCATTTTTCACCTTCTATTGAGGTGCAGAACCTTCTGGTGGCCTCCTATTAAAGCAACTCGATCTATATACATCCGGGGTGTTGTTCTTTACCTTTCACAATGGCGACCTCGACCTTCCAGATGATGTTATAAAGATTATTAGGATGTCTGGAAACTTCTCTTCTTTCGACGCCCACCAAGAGAAAAGTTTTTTTTTTTTTTTTTTTTTGACTCGGTCCAGAATTGAGAGCGCGGAAAAGAATGTATAAGGAAACAGAAAAGGCTTTCAGTTACGTTTAATTCGATTTAAGCTCTGTATGGAACTAATATTGCGACAAGAACCATACATTATTTCTCTGGGCTTTTTTTAAAAATAAAGGTACTTTCACTTTCAAAACAGGTTCCGAGTGCCTTTATTTAAAAAAATCTGCAACTGAAATCGAAAAAGTAAAAAATAGCATATTAGGGATCGACCTCCGCTATCTTGTGCAAAAAAATCGTTTAAAAATATTCAAATTTAAACGAGAAATTCGAAAACAACCTGCCCATAGGTTGTTCTAATCATTTCATAGCTGTTTCCAAACATTCAAAGTCCGTCCTGAAAAAAATTTCAGACCAAAAAAGGGTGTTTGGATAATTGGACAGTTCGGTTAATTGCCTTTCGGATAATCAACGCTCTTCTATGATTTTAAAAAATTCATAAGTTAACCTTTTTTTTTTCGCAAAATATAAAAAAAATAATAAAATTTAAGCAAATAATGCTGTTTTATTCTTAAATGCTGGCCTGCTAATGGAGAAATAGTCAGTCCCTACTGTTATTATGAACAATTTTTTTTTTAATGTGAAAAGGTTGTCTTCTCGCACAAGATAAATTACAACAATCGACTTCACTGATGGTCTTTTATCTCTGTTCGGAGTCCCAGTTTTGATGATGGGTTTTGTCCTTTGCCATTATTCTTCGAGTCTTTTTAAATTCTTGCACGATGTTCTTCATGGTGGTACTATTTATTTAACGTTATGCGTATATTGAACCTGTGCATGTTTTCGAAGTCAAGACTAGTCCCAGGGGTCGGAAAAACTACATTTTTATTCTAGCGAACTACAACTACTTTGTCGAAAATGTAGTTAACTATAACTACAGCGCCTAGAATACATAGTGTGGAAACCGGCTATCCCAGTAATGCTTTAAAAAGTGCTAACAAGTTGTAGCCTATAAATGTGCAACGGTGCTCCTACTGTTCTTGTATCGAGTATTGCAACAGAGACAAAACAATGCGTATCACGTTTTTTAGCCATGCTTTCATAATTTTAAAAAAAGCTTATAAAAATCACAATAAGTCAGAGGAGAAAAGAATATAATTTAAATATTTAAAATACTTATCACCAGCCGAAACATTCTAATACAATGTTGACGTTGAGAAGAGCTAGCAGATGGCGCTGCGATCCCATCGTTACCTTTTCAGCAACGTTGTACATTTATTGGATTTAATTTTTTAGTACTATTTTGTAGCAGATTTCCACACTATGCATTCTAGGCGCTGTATTATAACTACAGCTACTTGCTTTAAGAAGTAGCGACTGCAAACTACTTTTGCAGAAGTAGTCACTACTTCGCTACTTTCAAATTTTGTCAAAATGCTCAATTTACACTAGAAATTGCAGACACGGATTAAATAATAAAGTAACCCCTCGTTATATCGCGTCTGCCGAAATACAATTAAATAAATGCGACATAACTGAGGGCATTAAAAAAATAAGAAAGATACCATACAAGGAAATGTTTTGTTTTGTGTTCGTCTCGGAAACATTATTTTATACTCACTTAACAAATTTCGTAGCAAAATTAAGAGAGATATTATAATCTAGAAAATTACAGAGTAACAACCCTAAATGCAAACAATAAATAAATCTGTAAATGGAGCAATTCAGAATATTAAGAAACCCGGCGTTAAAACATGAAGATTTCTTAACAAGGAAATAGACAAGTGTTGCCAACAAGAAAATGAATTCCTTTGGTGGGTTAGTACTTGATTTCAGGAGCAAGTGTCAATGGAAAAAATCTATGACTTTACGCGATGCGTTGCTATACACTAAAGATGAGATTTGCCACTGTGATTCGGAAATTTTGGAGCAGAACAAATTCTGCACAAAAGAAGCCAGTTTCGACCACGTGATTTGCAGAATGGAACTTTTTTTTTTTTCACCTGAAGTAGTGTTAAAAGTAGCGTCGGTTCTCGCTACAAACTAATGATATTTTGTATCGCGCTACTTGCTACACTACATTGTTTTAAACGTAGCGCGATACACTACAAACTACTTTAAAAAGTAGCGACTCTATTTCGCTACTTGTAGCGCGCTACTTCCGACCCCTGAACTCCCATACATTTTTACTACGCTATAAAAATTATAAAATAAGTATCAAAGTAAATATGTATAGTATATAACACTCCTTTATTCATTTATTCATTCATACTTCCGCATCCAGTGTTCATTAAGAAAGTCGTGCCTTATTTTTTGACTGCCATTCACGGTTTTTTTATGCACGCAAATTAATAATGATTTTGAATAATTAAAAAAAATCGTACTTAAATAATTTATGGACATTTATCAAATATTTTTTCAATTTCTACAAACGCAATAAAGCAAATTGTGTGCTTTTAATAACGTCAGTATTGTTTGTGCAAGGGTTTGTAAATTTTGTAAATTAGCACTTTTTAATCATGTACCCTCAATAACACGTGTATGAGCGCTTCGCGCACATAAAAAGAACAACGACAAAAAATAATGGATGCACCAATCTCGTCGTGTAGCAATCTAAAAAATACATGACATTTTTTAAAGCCGCGGTCATTAACGCAAGTTTGAGCGCTTCGCGGCCATGAAAAAGAAACAAAAAAAAAAAAAAACATCAATGGATAAAAGGCCACAGCTGTGTAGCAATCGCGCAAATGCATGAAATTTATTAAAGCGGAAATCACTATAACGCGTGTAATCGTAGCAATTCACGCAAATTTAATAAATAAATTTAAAAAAAAAAAAAAAAAAAAAGTGAATTTGGCTAAACATTTTTTGACTCAACAAACATACAGCGAATTTGGCTTTCATTGGAATCTCTAAACATAGGAAATTCGTTAAAACAACAATCAATATAACGGATATTAAAAGCAGAGATTCTAAGCAAAATCTCAAAAAAAAAAAAAAAAAAAAAAAAAAAAAAAAGCAAATAAAACGGGCATCGCGTTTAGATAACGGGGTTTTGCCCGTAAAAACATTACAAATTTACAGGAATTGACCGGTCAACTTTAAAAAGTGGCATTTCCCATACAATTACTGCAGCATTTCACGGTCGAATACCCATGGATTTACATTTTTTAGGTGTGTTCGTAATTATATAAATACGTAGCACCTATAGTCATTTTCTGATCCACCCGTCTGTCCGTCCATCCGCATATAATAGCGCAAACGCTACCCAACCGAATGGTTTGAAATTTAATATATAGTATCGTTGCAGAATTTTGTCGTGTCATTTCAAATGGAATCAAAACATTAATAATAGTTTATTAAATCCTATCGTACGTAATCTATATAATAAAAGCGCAAGTCATGAGACCGAGGAAACTGACCAAGGAAAACAAATACGGGCAAACCACTTCTTTTTTCAGATGCCAGGCGGCCCTTTTTATTCAAAATTATTTTTTCGAATAAAATGGCATAAAAGTTATATTTTTAGAAAGATCGTTCCAAAAAGTTGTTTTCTTGAGAGAGGAGTTACATTAAAAATGTATAGATTCTGAGATAACGTCAGAGGAAATGAGGTTAACAGCCGAATATATCAATCCACTAGAGTCCATAAACACAGGAGATTCATTCATTATGAGTCATAAAAATATTAAACCACGGAGGTCATCCTTTGCAAAAGCAAGATCTTCAGGGTGAATTTTGCAGCGCTGTCTGATGTAGAAAAAAAAAAACCACATTGATAAACGTGGCATACGTAATAATAATAATAATAAAAGTCAAGCTCATTCCGCTCATAGTAGACGATGTAATTCATGTCATTCAATTAATAAGGATGATTTTTTTTTTTTTTAACACTGTGAAACTAGTTATATAACGAACGCACCTCCTACGTCACTTTTAACGTACAATTTCCAACTTGTTACTTACCCATCATACGTAGTATAGGGTAAGTAATCGTTTTGAAAACCGAAACTAAACCGAACTTTGATCCGAAACTAATTTTTTCAGACTCTCGAAAGAGTCGTTCTGATAAAAGCTATATAAACATTTTCGAAATGGTTTATTTTAAGGAGTGACTATATAAAAGACAATAAGAAAACAAAAATTTTGCACAAAGAATGAAGTCGATCGGATCATGAGTGGCCGAGATATGTGTCATCACATTTTCTACACGCTTCGATTTTTCGTGACCCTGTATTTCATCCAAATGTCCATTCAAAGCTATATTTTAATTGGAAATGAGACGCTTCATCTGACGCAATAAACCGTTAATGAATAAGATTATCATTTTTGGAGTTATAAGGATGTTTCTTTTACGCAATTCAGTAACAGAGACATCATCAAGCCACGATTTTATTCGAATGGCAATGCATTTTGTAAGTAGTTTACACATGTTTTATTTTCATATTTCATATTATATATGCATATCCTTGAGGGGTAAGTATTACAGTGGCCCCCAACGACTAGTTCTTCTTTACAGCACATATATGTCCACACATATACATGTACACATATTCTCCCCAATATCAAAAATATTTAAAAGTGAAAAGGCGCAGAAATAATCCCTTTTTTGGCAGGGAGAATTGAAAATTTTGGCAATACTTAAAAAAAAAATCACAAGTTAACATTTTCTTTCCCAAGGAAAAATAAAAAGAATTAAAGTCAAGTAAATAATGCTCTCCCATTCTTAAATGTTGGCCTGCTAATGGAGGGAGAAAAATAAAGAAACTCTACTGTTATTACGAACACTTTTTATTTTAATGCGAAAAGGTTGTGTAAAACGTGCTCTCTCTCGCGCAAGATAAATTACAACAATCGACTTCACTGATGATCTTTTATCTCTGTTCGGAATTCCAGGTTTGATGATGGGTTTTCTGAAAAACCCTTTGCCATTATTCTTCTAAACTTTTTTTAAATTCTTGCACGATAGTCTTCATGGTTGTGCTATTTATTTAACGTTTATGCGTATATTGAATGTCAAGATTTGCTCCGTCAATTTATGCTATGCGCCGTAAAAATTATAAAACAAATAAAAATAGAAATTTATTACTAACAGTGAAACCTCTGAATAACGGACACCTCAGAAGCGTGAAATTTGTCCGCTATTCAGAAGTAAAAATGTATAACTATGTAGGTGTTGGGAATCGAAGTGTCCGCTAAATAGAGGTGTTTGCTATTCGGGAGTGTCCGTTATAGAGGTTTTACTGTATTATTGCCGAAACGACAGTTGAAGCTCACTGTGGAGACGCAAAAAGCTTTTGGTTTCCGTTTGTCTGTTGTTCTGTGATAACTGCCGTAAAAATCGTCCTATTAGGTTGATATTTGGTGGGTTAGTTGTTGAGGTACCCGGAATGAGCTGTATAGTTTTTAGTTACATTGGGTTCATTCGTTCGGATAATATAGAACATTTCTTTTTAGGTCATAATGCTTTCCTATGTGGGGATGCAGACGATTTTTCTAATTTCAGTTTTATCTGAAATGAAAATGGAATATTTGAATAATGGATTTAGACGTAAAATTATGAATGCTAAATTTTCGATATGGATTTCCAATAGTTTTAAAATTTTGCCGATAAATTTAATAGAATTTAGAAACTAATTGCTTAAAATATTAGAAAATGTTTTTGCATCTGTTCGGGAAATATAAACATCTTATTTTCATATTTTTTACAAATTTTTAAAAGCGTTTATCTTTACTTACCACTTTAATTTATTCGTTGCTTAGCAACCCTATTTCAAAGAGCATAAAATAATAAAAATCAAGGAACTCGCACTATTTTAGTGAAATATCCTTTTTTTTATCAAAACAAATGTAAATTTAACGAGACTATGGGGGAGATGAATACCTATTTATTTTAAAAAATTAAAAGAATAAGCAGTTCATCAGAATTTCGGAATATCATTGTATAACACCGTGTTTAATTTAAGGATTCTAATTTCTGGAACATTCGAAGAATTTTATATGCTTATAAATATGCATGCAATTGAAAAAATAATAATTGCAGATTGTGCGATGTTAAATGATATCAAAAATGAGATTTAAAAAAAAATGACTTGCAGAGCTGACGTTGAGGCTCCTAATCTGCAGATTTACTAGTTATAAAACAAATAAAAATAGAAAATTATTACTGTTATTGCCGAAACGACAGTTGAGGTGGTCTCACTGTGGAGACGCGAAAAGTTTTTGGTTGCCATCTGTTTGTTCTGCGATAACTGCCGTAAAAATCGTCCTATTAGGTTGATTCTTGGTGGGTATGTTGGTGAGGTACCCGGAATGAGCTGCATAGTTCTTAGTTTACATTGGGTTCATTCGTTAGAAAAAATAGAACATTCCTTTTTAGGTCATCATGCTTTCCTGTGGGAATGCAGAGGATTTTCAAATTTCATTTTTAACTGAAATGAAAATCGCTTATTTGAATAATGGATTTAAACGTAAAATTACTAATGCTAAATTTTCGATAGGTAGGTTTTAAATAGATCCAATAGCTTTTAAAATTAGCTGATACATTCATTAGAATTTAGAAATGAATTGTTTAAATTATTGAAAATTGTTTTGCATCGGTTCGGGAAATACAGTGATCTCTCACTTATACGCGATACACGGAAGTTGTTTTTCTGCACCAGAGTTTTTTAAGATAATTTTCGCCTTGTTAAATCGCAGAATTTATAAATTGAATTTTACTGTTTTAAAATAGTGGTATGAAAAAGTAATAACTAAACATCGCATATAAGTGAGAGATCACTGTATAAAACGTTTTATTTTAATATTTTTTACAAATTTTAAATTGCATTTCTTTTTACTTTCCTCTTTATAATTTATTAGTTGCTTACACTGTAAACTGAAATGTCTGAAACGGATGGTTCAAAAAAGAGACACTTTAAAGTGTCTTAAAATTTTAAGACACTTAATAGTGTCTGAATTTCAGACACTTGAAACGTCTGAATCGCGGCCATTTTTGTGCTCTGATTTGTGAGCAATAGGCAGCTATTTCTGACCACACTCTTTTTTAAAGCATTAATTGAAAAACGGCAAAATGCATGATCAATAGTTTTGAAAAATCTATTTAGGGAAATCAAAGTTGCCATTTTTCTAAAATATTAAACACGTATTTTTCCGTTTTTCAATCTGATGTATATTTCTCGAATTATTAGGAGCGTTTCCAGACATTGCAATGGTAACGATTCTCACAGCATTGCACTCGATTACAGCGCCATCGACAATGTTTCGAAGAAAATGTTCAATACAAAAGTTACGTATTTTTTCCCGTAGAATCCGAATCTGCAATAAAAAATGGGGGTCATCCTTTAAGATTTCAAAGTTGCCCCCTTTTCCCCCCGGGCGGGGCAAAGTTGGGGGGGGGGGCAACTTTTCTATCCCTAAATAGATTTTTCAAAAATATTGAACATGCATTTTGCCGTTTTTCAATCCGATGTATATTTCTCGAGTTATTTGACCGTTTCCAGACTTGTATATCACCGAACTCTGTATGAACACATTGTACCATCTTTTTATTTATTTATATTTTTAAATGCGATACTATTGTCCGAAATCGTGCTATTAATCGAAAAATGACAGCAATCGAGTTCCGTGATCGTCGATATAACAGCTTCTTAATCTTTGTTCGGAATCTTTAACTTTGATGATGGGCTTTGTGAAAAAACCTTTATTACTGTTATTCATTTTCAACTCCAGTATTTCTTTTCAAATTCTTGTACGTTTACGCTAGCTATACAGAGTTGCATTTATCGTGAGGTAGTTATCGTGAGCGTGCATGTTTTTCGTGTTTGCCTTATAATCTAATACAGGGTTTACCTAATAGAAGTTTGTGGAATATAAGTTCATATACAGGGCCCCGCAAAGAAAAATATACAGTCGAACGAAAAGTCGTTTACGGTTGGTAATTGCTGCAAGTGAGTTTTAAGTTGCCTGTTAGCTTAATAGGTGGTGTGTACAAAAGTATTCAGATAATATACAGGGCTGTACAAAAGACTTAGAGTGCATTTCCATCGATGGGCGAAAATTGCTAAATGTGAATATTCTAACTGAACTAAATTTTATAATATTATGTATCCACATCTATTGATTATATACATGGCTGCACAAAATAATTCGATAACTTTTTTGACACTGGAAGGTAATTTCGAAAACTGTATTTTTGAATGTGTTATATGTTTTCTAAACTGTTTACTTGCATATCTTCTTTCACCTTATTTAACGGTTACAGTTTTCTGGCTGTGTTGGAAAGTGTTTCATAATCTAGGCTTGACGCATGATTTTTCGTTCTTGCTATAACTATATTAGACAGCGAATCATCATCTAATTAAATTTTCCCGTAGGTTAACATTAAATTTGTGTAAATGCGAGCATTATACAGTTTGATTCTCATGGTCAACTGCCCCATTTAAGCACTCATTTCCCAATGAATCTCTTTTGTCTTCTCAGTTCCGCTTTTTTACCATCTAAATCGTGCGCCATCAGACCGTTGCCAAACGGCGAATCTCAAATTCTTCCTCATAATAGTAATTCGAAAGCGGTGTCGATCGACTCAAAAAGCGAGGGGTCATCGTTTTTCTGCAACCACTCAACCCTTTTGTTTTTGTTCCCACGCAACTTTTCGTGGGAATGCGACCGAATTTCGCGGAAGAAGTTACCAAAAAGTTACTCGAGCAAGATGGGTGTCTGAAATGGTTTGCGGTGGGTTGAGTTGAGTTGTTAAGCTACGGCAGATTAAGTGAGAGAGAAGAAGGGCGTTTTATAAGCGGCGGCACCTGATTTTTCGAACGGTGTACTGATCCGCTGTGCCCTCAGGCGGCGACGAGAGAAGTTGTTTGTAGTGTAGAGTCGTGAGAATTGATTGTGTGTTCTATTTTTCATTCATTTCTCCTTTTACGCTCAAGAAGAAAGAATCGGCGTGTGTGATTTCGTCTGCTTCTTTGGATGAGTTAACATTCGTTGAAAAAGGTCAGCCAGTGATAGGGAAGGGAAAGGTTAACCTCACTTAACAGTTTTTTTTTTTTTTCAAGTTAAGGGAAAAGTTTAGAAATAATTTTATTTTTAAATGCGGTCTTCCACGCTCACCTACATCTTTTCCGAATATATATATATATATATATATAATTGAAAACACATGTGAAAAACAAAGGATAAGATATTATATAAAAAAAAATCCCTGACGGCTCGGCCTACAGGCACAGGTAGATTTCGAATACGCAGACAGTGGGGCACCTGTTTGTTGGGAATTGTGGTAGAAATGACCTCTTTGCTATGATGCGGCAATTGGAACTGCCCACTTCGAAACCTGAGTTGCTTGCAGGCGGAGCCGGCAGGGATTTTTGTTTGTTTGTTTGTTATTATTTATTTATTTATATATAAAGGTTGATCCTATAAAAAAGTTGTCAATATTAAAGTTTTAGATAATATTAAGAGGATTTATAATAAATTGAAGCGGATTGGATATCTTATGAATGGACGAAGTTATGAACTTTTTTCTCCTAACCCCCCCCCTCCCCCTCCCTTTGGGGCCATTTTTAATATCATCAAAAATCTGTCCTACATAAATTTTCGGCCCTTTTCCTAGAAGTAATAATAACTTTAAACGGATTTGATACGCATCATAATTAAGAAATTATGTTTTTTTTTCTGTTTTCACAGAAAGCCCCCCCCCCCCTCCCTTGGTTCGATTTTGCCCATGAACGAACTTGACCGAGATTTTAGGTCCCTTGATTTTATGTATCCGTTTGGAAGAGATTTGTGCAGAATTATTGACGTTATCGTGTCCATAAAAAAGTGACATAGATAGATAGATAAAATTTTGAACTGGGAGGTGTGGTTTTGGGTTCTGGGAGTCATGATCGGCGTAGGTCTGCAAAAATGTTTCAAAAATTCCAACTTAGGGGAGAATGTAATAGGTAGTATTTCTTACGAAATCTACCTAAAAGCAATGGAATGGACACTGCAGGAAATTTACTTAATAGGTTGAAAAAGCAAAAATTGGAAAACTATGAATATCTTATAGAATCTTCAGAAGGGCTTTATAAGAATATTCATAGTAAGTATGTGTTATTTCATCCAATAGTGTCAGCATTATGCTTAAAATCGACACTATTAAGCCCCTAATAACATATATAAATGAAACAAGATAATTAAAAACCTACATGAGTTCAAAAAACAAAATAAATATTCACCTTAAATAGAAGTAAGATAAATAATCAATTATTCAACTAAAATAGAAATAAGATCCTAAAATAATGTGCAAGACTCATCAAAAAAGACTCATGTTACTGTAGATTGAACAAGATTATAAGTACTTGACAAACAGTCAGTCATCATTAACTCAAAATAGCTGCAATATCTATGCAAACATTGCTTTGAAAGAAAATGATAATAGGAAATAAATTGTATAGTGCTGCCATCTACCACAGAAATATATATATACATATACACTAGAGGGCTCCAGAGCTTGACTAATGCAGGGACATGCGGGGCAGTTGCCCCGGGCCGGGCTCCCCGTTTGAGGGAGGTCCCCATGGGAGGCATCAGGATTTTCGTTCAGAATGGCTGAAATTGGCCAAAAGTGAGCCACATTCTTTTTGACCAAAGATTTAGGAAGTAAGTGCGGTCCTCCTCTACCATGGAGATAGAAATCTCTCTATCTCCATGTCCTCTACCCTTCTCTGCTTCCGGTACTCCATGCCCTCTTCCAAAAAAGACATCATCAGAAAACTAATGATTAAAATTTCATTATAAGAATTTAGTTTTCATTATTGACTTTTTCCTCTTAAGGGTGTACTCAAATCCTAACTGCTTATTTTGAGACACATTTGTAAACTCATTTTTGCTCTAAAATGCATCCAATTGGCAGGTTCTCTTATTCAAAAACTTTATAATGTCCGTATTGTCTCGATTTTTTGATAAAGGCAGACTATATTTCAAAAAAGGCTGTCAAAGTGGACATTTTGAACCGAATTTCCCGAAGCGATAGCGCTGGAAACAAAAAAAAAAGATCGTACTGTGAAAATAATTGTCTGTAAATCAATTTCTAATTAACTGAACGAAAAATAAAAACGTGGGGCCCTTATAAATGTCTTTATAAATCACGCTGCCAAGTTTCCTGTTGTTACTTTTAAAAATGAGTCTGAAAATGTCTCTCAAAATGTTGAGTTGTTGAGCGTGGAAAAATATTTTTTTTTTAATATCGCCTTAACCAGGTAAGTTGAAACCATTTCGGATGACTAATTGGAGGCAGTTTCCTTTTAGACAAATTATGACATACGTAGATAAGCAAAGAGAAAGTTTGCAAACAAATACTCCCGTCAACCAATCCTTCATTTTTAGGTAGATTTCGTAAGAAATACTACCTATTACATTCTCCCCTATGCACATCTACGACGATCATGACTCCCAGAACCCAAAACCACCCCCCAGTTCAAAACTTATATATGTATGTCACTTTTTTAGGGACACGATAACTGGAAAAATTCTGCACCAAACTGATACATAAAATCAAGGGACATAAAATCTCGGTCAGGTTCGTTAATGGGGGGGTAAATCAAACTAGGGGGGGGTGTGAATGGGGATGCTTTTTGTGAAAACAGAAAAAGCCCCATAACTTCTTAATTATGATGCGTATCGAAACCGTTTAAAGTTATTATTAATTCTAGGTAAAGGGCCGAAATTGATGGAGGACAGATTTTTGATATCATTAAAAATGGCCCCAAGGGGGGGGGGAAAGGGGGGTTTTAGAAGAAAAAAATTCATAACTTCGTCCATTCACAAGATATCCATTATAAATTTTCTTAATAATATCTAAAACTTTTATGTTGTCAAGATTTTTATAGGACCAACCCTTATAACAACAATAAAAAAAAAATAAATAAATAAAAATCCTTGTTGGCCGAGCTGTCAGGGATTTTTTTCTACTATTTCCGTGCTAATATTTTTCTTAAAGTTGAGACCATATTCTCTGTATACAGATGTAAACAGTACCTGGTAAAAAGTTTATCTATATTATACGATAGGTATATGACGTTTAGTTCTAGACAGTTGAGCGTAAGTCACAAACAATTTCTATCGATAGATTGAATGGACGCCTCCGGTGTTGAATTCGGACACTTTTCTCCGGGAGGGATGTCTGTGGCTATAGGGGGGACATTTTTAAGTTCCGCGGGGGGAATTCCACTTTTTGACCATTGAAAGCATAAAATCTCAAATCTTCCGGGGGGGAGGGGGGCATTTCAAAGCTCCGGAGGGAATGTCCCCCCCGGGCCACCCCCTGAATTCAACACTAGGCCCTCTCAGAATGATACTTGCCACGGTGCCCTAGATAGTCTGAGCCGTCAGTCGGGGGACTCTGCTCCCTGCGCCCATCGTGCGCGTTATATAATTACTTCAATAATTAATTAAATAAAACTGCAAACTTTGTTGATATCACCATAAAAATTAATATAATATGATATTATTATTTTAATAATTAACTGCTTTTTAATTACTATGAAGTTATATTACCAGATTAAGATAAGTTTTGGATTTTACAAAATATTTTTATTTCCTAATAATTACTTAATGATTGCTATATCAATATATTTTTTTCATTTGTTATAATTAACTCATTAGATTATTTGTATTTTTTTTTTATTGCGCATTAATTCTTAATGCTCATTAATTAATTGCTCATTAATTTTTTAACTTCAGGACCGTAGCAAGGGTGTTTCAATTCCCCCCCCCCCCCTCTTCCTTTTCCTCCCGCTATTTTACAGATCTATGTTTATTTATCGTTATTTTTATTATTATTATTATTATTATTATTATTATTATTTTAATTTTCTCCATTAGGCCTAAAAGTATAAAAGTATTATACATACTGTAATTTTTATGTATAATTGCTATGATCATTATAAGTAATTACTATACTAAATTTTTTGTAGTATAATGATATAATGAATAATATGTATTACAATTTATACTATGTTCGCTATATTGAAAACACTGTATAAATATTGAATATTGACCTCCCCCCCTCCCCCCAAGACTTGAAATATTTTTTAAACTACGGTTCTTATATGTATTTTCACCATAGTAATTTTTAGACAAATTATTTTATTCTATCTGCTAAAAATACAGTTTAGTTTATTCAGAAAAAATCAGTTCGAATTGCACAATACACCGAAATACACATTACGGAATCTTTATGAGAGAAATGATGATAACAATTTCACTTTCGGATGAGAATCTTTTCTAAATTTCACCATCCAATCACGTGTTTGTAGCGCCATCTATTTCACGAGAAAGGAACTATTCTCTAAATTATTCATAGAAAATAAATCAATGTAAAAATATTATCTGAAATTCAACTAAAAACTAATAAATAAAGCTATGGATGTTTGTTATTCACATACTTGAGACCTGAGGTGATTATGTTCGGGCTGCATCTTTATCTGGAATTTTTTTTTTTTTTTGTAAGACATTCTACCTTTATCCTTAATAATGAAATCTTTAAATAATAATAATAATAATAATACATATAAATATACGTATCATATTTCCTCCTCCACCCTTATTATTAATAAATACTTTAGATTCGAGTAACTGGATTAGATGATTCGTTGTAAAATTTTATTTTTCACAAATAAATAAATAAATATTGCGAAAATAACTTTTTTCTTTCATAAAATGAGATCCCCCCCCCCCCCTTCTCCAAATAAAATAACATGATCAAAAATCATGCGTCACGCATAGATTATGTAACACTTTCCAACACTTCCAAAAATTATTTTAAAAACCTTTACCATCTAATAAGGTGAAAGATGATATCTTAAATAAACAATTTGGAGAACGAATAACATAATTAAAAACCTAATTTCAAGAATTACTAACACTATTCGGGAAAAAAATATCCAAATAATTTTGTTCAACCTTATATAGGATCTATAGATTTGTATATATACTACATAGAATGATACATTTTAGTTCAGTTAGTTAACGTGTAGCACAAGTATTAAATTCCCTTTCTGCAATTTCCGGAATCAATAAACGGATATGGACTCGAGAACTTTTTGCTGCCCTTTATATGACCTACAGTATTTATACACACCAAGTAATTGGCAAACAAGTGGGTAAGTGTGATCGAAGATCGCTCAAAGGGTTTCGTTTAATATTCCTTTCAAAACACTTTATCCTTTCTTTAATAAATACAAATAAATTTCATTTAGCAACAATAACAACAAAAAAAAGCCATGTTTTTTATAAAATAAAAATTTACCGGTTTACATTTTCGTTTTTTCGAATATCTAAAAAAGCCCGCTCGTATATTCTGTCATAATAATATCTGTCATGCGGACTAAATGCGATATTTAAAAAAATAATTTCAAAATTAAACATGTTGTACACATTCAAAATGTTAAAATAGGCGAATATTTCCATAATCGGATTTTTATCATGATTCAATATGTTTCTCAAACTCATATATTTACTATTCCCTATTACTCATATTGATACTCGCTTTGTATTATTCTCAAACATTTGAAAAAGTCGTTAAACTTCCAATAGGACGTCAGATTTTCTTGTAATTCTCTAATGACATGCTATTAATCTGCTTTGTGTACATACACATACTCATACTCATTATTGAGAAATCTTTGAAAATTTCCGTTTTATTACCACTATGACGTCAATCATTTTTATTTCATATTAATCTTTTTTTTCAATGAGTGAAACTTCTTATTTCATTTTCATTTTGCACGCGGAAATCGTTCAATAGAAAATTAATTATTGTAGAAAGAATTTCACTGTGAATTTTTAATTTTTGGTTACTGCTATAACGAAAAATGTTTCAATTTAATAGGAAAAGGCGGTTAGAATTTTGGTTTTTTTATCTCTCTATATTAAAATAATACGATTTTTTTTTAAATTTTAATATTTTGAGCTTCATAGCTGGTATTCAGCTATATAAACACAAAGTTTCAACTCTGTAAGTTACATAGTTTCTGGAGAATGGCTCTGGGACGGACAGACAACGGAGCGGGAGTATAATAGGGTTTCGTAAGATGAACGAAACCCTAAAAAATGAGTTCAATTTAAAAACGCGTCCAGCAACTGAAAAAGGACTTCTTAGCAATTATTGTTAGCAGGGTTATTAATTGGGTTAACATTGTTAACCGAATTCTTTTGTGTGTCCCTGTAAATGAACGATGACTGCTATACACACACTATTCTGTAGTAAGCCTCTTGTAATGCACCTTAGTGATATATATCTCTTTGAATTTGTTTGAAATAGTGAAACATTCTTAAAATAAACCGCAAACGATTTTTCTCCATAGACCGTCATGTAACGCACTTCTTTTGAGTGCCCCTGTAAAGTAACTGTTAAGTGCTATGCACACCTTATTCTATATAGTAAGTATCTTGTGGTGCACCTCAGTGATATATATATCCTTTTCAATAGGTTTGAAATTGTGTAACATCATTAAAATGCTCCGCAAATGACTTTTCCTCATGGACCGTAATGTAACGGAATTCTTTTAAGAGTCCCTGTAAAGGATCTGCAAATGCTACACACTTCATTTTCAATACCGAACAGGCTATAGTAAACCTCAATAACCTATATCCATTGCACGACAATCCGAGTCTGTGTACACAAGTTAGAGCAAGGACAGACAGGCAGAATTCAAAAATACTTGTTCAACTATGTTGGAAAGTGTTAAAAAGAGAAAGAAAAGGAAACATAAACAAGTGGGTAAGTGTGATCGAAGATCGCTCAAAGGGTTTCGTTTAATATTCTTTTCAAAACACTTTATCCTTTCTTTAATAAATTCAAACAAATTTCATTTAGCAACAACAACAACAAAAAAGTCATGTTTTTTATAAAGTAAAAATTTACCAGTCTATTTTTTCGTTTTTTCGAATTTCTAAACCAGCCCGATAGCGGGCCAAGCCCGCTTTTATATTCTGTCATAATAATATCTGTCATGCGGACTCAATGCGATATTTTAAAAAAATAATTTCAAAATTAAAAATGTTGTACACCTTCAAAGGGTTAAACTATGCGAATATTTCCATAATCAGATTTTTATCATGATTCAATATGTTTCTCAAACTCATATATTTACTATTCTCTATTACTCATATGGATACTCGCTTTGTATTATTCTCAAACATCTGAAACATTCGTTAAACTTCCCATAGGACGTCAGATTTTCTTTTTAATTCTCTAATGAACCGATATTAATCTGCTTTGTGTACATACACATACTCCTTGTATTATTGAGAAATGTTTGAAAATTTCCGTTTTATTACCACTATGACGTCAATCCTTTTTATTTCATATTAATCTTTTTTTCAATGAGTGAAACTTTTTACTTCATTTTCATTTTTCACGTGGAAATCGTTCAATAGAAAATGAATTATTGTAGAAAGAATTTCAGTGTGGATTTTTAATGGTTGGCAGCTGCTTTAACGAAAAATGTTTCAATTTAATAGGAAAAGGCTGTTAGAATTGTGTTTTTTTATCTCTATTTATTAAAATAATGCGATTTTTTCAAATTTTAATATATTGAGCTTCATAGCTGGTATTCATCTATACATACACAAAGTTTCAACTCTGTAAGTTACATAGTTTCTGAGAATGGCTCTGGGACGGACAGACAACGGAGCAGGAGTAATAGGGTTTCGTCCTAAAAATGAGTTCAATTTAAAAACGCGTCCTGCAACTGAAAAAGGACTTCTTAGCAATTATTGTTAACAGGGTTATTAATTGGGTTAACATTGTTAACCCAATTTTTTTGTGTGTTCCTGTAAATGAACGATGAATGCTACACACAATATTTTCAATAAAAGCCTCTTGTCATGCACCTTAGTGATACATATCCCTTTGAATTTGTTTGAAATAGTGAAACATTCTTAAAATAAACCGCAAACGATTTTTCTCCATAGACCGTCATGTAACGCACTTCTTTTAAGTGTCCCTGTAAAGTAACTGTAAGTGCTATGCACACCTTATTCTATATAGTAAGTATCTTGTGGTGCACCTCAGTGATATATATCCATTTCAATAGGTTTGAATTTGTGTAACATCATTAAAATACTCCGGAAATGACTTGTCCCCATAGACAGTCATCTAACGGAATTCTTTTGAGAGTCCCTGTACAGGATCTGTAAATGCTACACACTTTATTTTCAATACCTAACATATACTGAACATATAACGAAATTTTAAAGAATTATGTTTATTTATCGTTATTTTTAGGGTTTCGTTCATCTCACGAAACCCTATTACGCACGCTCCGCTGTCTGTCTGTCACAGAGCTATTCTCAGAAACTATGTAACTTACAGAGTTGAAACTTTGTGTATATAGCTGAATACCAGCTATGAAGAGCTCAAAAATATTAAAATTTGAAAAATTCGTAATATTTTAATAAATAGTGATCAAAAACCAAAATTCTTACAGCCTTTTCCTATTCAATTTAAACATTTTCCGTTATAGCATTACGGTATATATACTATACGATATATATATATATTAACGGTATATATACCGTTCAATACCGAACTATAGTAAACCTCAATAACCTATATCAATTGCACGATAATCCGAGTCTGTGTACGCGAGTTAGAGCACTGGCAGACAGACCTTCAAAAAACACTTATTCACCTATGTTGGAAAGTGTTAAAAAGAGAAAGAAAAGGAAACATAAAAAAGCATCAACCCCTGATTAACTAACCTTGTTGACGCAGCAGTCTCATAATAAAAGAAAATAACTGATGCTATTTAAAAGTTAGTATATCTTAATCAGTGATTAACTGAACTCTGTTTTGAACACTTTCTAACATAGTTGAATAAGTGTTTAGTGTATGAATTCGGTTTGTCTGTCTGTTCGTGCTGTGAATATGTTATTGAGGTTTACTATGGCATGTTCTGCATTGAAAATGAAGTGTGTAGCATTTACAGTTCCTTTATAGGGACACTCGAAATAATTGCATTACGGTCTATGGAGAAAAATCGTTTGATGATGTTACACTATTTCAAACCTTTTGAAATGGATATATATCACTGCATTGCACTACAAGACGCATCGCATTCATCGTTCATTGACTGGGACCAAGGCCGTAACCAGAAAAATATTTCCGAGGGGGATTTATAGGTTCAAAATTTTATTCTTATTATCGTATTTTATATTTGTTTTGTAATACTTTAATAAATGTAAAAGTATTTAAAAGTTATCTTTAAAAGTGAATTTGAGTAACCAATATTTATCACAAAAGAAAATTGGATATTTTAGTCTTCTTCATTGCAAAGAAATTTAAAATTTCATTTGTGTTGATGGTGATTATACTTCGCCAATGTATCAACAATAGTGTTGTTGTGATCTCATCTCACATGAACAGTTTAAAGCAAGTTACTAGCTGAAAGTAACTGGCTTGGCCTTTTGCTTGACGCCTTACTGTTCATGAGATCCCTGATTCAACTCCCGGCGGCGGCAGCAATCTCCTCAATCAACCAAATCTGAAGATTTCAGAAGATTTTTTACATATATTTTAAAATGTCTTTTGTCAAAAAATGTATTCCCAGGATACCCAAAACTGTTACGTTTGCCCATTTGTGGATATTTGGAACTAGGCGCTCATTATATTCTTCAAACGTTCCAGTTAAACTAGTTGGAGAATCTATTTGAATATTTCACCAATTTGTTTGATAGCATGGAAATCGCGTTTTTATACAATTCCATTTCAAAATAAATAAATAAATAAATAAGAAGAAGAAGAAGAATTTTAAAACTTTTTTGTTTATTACCTATTTTCTATTTTCTTAAATTGAATTAATTTTTCAATGTCAGATTTTTGACTTTCTTGATTAATACTTAATGACTTATTTATAGTCATACTGAAAAAATTTCGGAGGGGGATCAAACCCTGGTGATCCCCCCCCATTGGCTACGGCCTTGACAGGGACACACAAAAGAATTCGCTTACAGTACTATCTATGAACAATAATTATTAAAAGTGCATGTTGCACAAAATAATTTGAATACTTTTTCCGAGAAAGGATAGTAATTCCTGAAACTGGGTTTTTCAAATGTGTTATGCATTTTACAAATTGTTTACTTAAAATCCTCTCTCACCCTATTATACTGCGAAGTTTTGTTACAGCATTCTGGATGTGTTGTAAAGTATTTCATAATCGATGCTTAACGCATGAATTTTCGTTCTTGTTTATTTATTTATTTATTTTGCATTTTGTACAAAAGTTTCATACATTTCACAAAAAATAAATCCCTCTTTTTATTTATTTATTTGCACAAAAGTTTAATACATTTCACAAAAATAAATCCCTCTTTTTATTTATTTATTTATTTTGCACAACAGTTTAATAGATATCCCAAAAAAATCCTCTTTTTATTTATTTATGTATTTATTCATTTTTGGCACAAAAGTTTAATACATTTCACAAAAATAAATTCCTCTTTTTATTTATTTATTTATTCGCAAAAAAGTTTAATACATTTCACAAAAGAAATTCCTCTTTTTGTTTATTTATTTATTTTGCACAAAAGTTTAATACATTTCACAAAAAATGCCTCTTTTTATTTATTTATTTATTTTGCACAAAAGTTTAATACATTTCACAAAAATAAATTCCTCTTTTTATTTATTTATTTTTTGCACAAAAGTTTAATACATTTCACAAAAAAATGCCTCTTTTTATTTATTTATTTATTTATTTTGCACAAAAGTTTAATACATTTCACAAAAATAAATTCCTCTTTTTATTTATTTTGTATTTTGCACAAAAGTTTAATACATTTTACAAAAACAAATCGCTCTACGCCTTACAAAATGATTATCCGATAAAATAACTCTGTCAATATCAATGTCAAACGGATATTAATAAATTCAGTTTAGAATCGTGTACGGGTGTGGAAGGTAAAAAATGTGAATAAACAAATAAATATATCAGAAGGAAAAAACAATCCTTTCTTTCTCCTTTTAATCTCCTTCGATGGACCACCTGGTGATCTAAGCCAGGTAAATTGCCGAGTTAAAACCTCGGCCATTCTTTGAATTGCTTTTCATTTTTTTTTTCTTTTCGACGCATTTCAATGGGGTTGTAAAAGAAAGATACAAAGTATTTCTTCGCTTTGCATCCGAACGACTTCCGTGATTTTTGGGTGAACAGCCGAATAAAGAGACGAAAAAACTCGCTAGAATGTTTAGGTTTAGGTAGGATGGGAGGTGTGCTAAACAGAGAAATCTTTTTCTTTTTCGTGCGACAGAGACAGACAGCATCAGGGCGTTCGATAATAAAAGGACGAACAATTATGATAAATACAGGGCTCCCGCTGGTCCGTTTTTTATTTTATTTATTTTATTTATTTATTTATTATTATTATTTTTTTAATGCCAGTAATTTTTATGAAACATTTTCGTGATATATTTGGGAAACAATCCTATCCCTATAATCCAATATCTTCGATGTTTAGGGTGGAAAATATCTGTACTGACTTCAGTATAACCATCGGTATTTCAGATTCAACCTATCGACCTTTCTTAAAATCAATGCTTTGTACAAAAATTCAACTTTGGGCGCTTTTTTTTTTAATGAATAAAGCTAATTAAATCTGTTTTATTACTAAATAATAAGATAAAAAATGTTCAATTTTTTTTTTTTAAGACACGCATAGTGCGTGGTAACCAAAGTTATCTCTTCTTATGCAGTACTTACTATCTAATGTATCTTATGTGGATAAACATCCTATTTAAAGGATTTTAATTTTTTCCCCTCTGACCAACACAAATCTTTCTGATATAGTAGCTTGGACACGTCCAAATTGGGCGGATTATCTTCTTCTTCTGTTTTTTAGGTGCGTTCGTAATTATATAAATATATAGCATCTATTGTCGTCGTCTGGTCCGTCCGTCTGTCTGTCTGTCCGTCCGTCCGTCCGTCCACATATAACAACGCAAAAACTACCCAATCGAATGGTCTGAAATTTAAGATATATTATCTTTGCCGAATTTTGTCACGACATTTCAAATTTTATGAAAATCAAATCAAAACTTTAGAAGATAATAATAAAAATATTTATTAAGATATTTGAATTAAAAAAAAATCGGTGTTTTCTTGTTATTGGAGCTTCCGAGGTTGAATCGTCAAGCGACTGAGATGCTTATTTTATGACAGAAATGAATCTACAGACGATAGAATTCATTTCCCAGAATTAAAAATCACCAAGATCTGAATATTTATAGAACTAGCTCTAGTACGAACGCACCTCGTTTGTCACGTTGGACGTACAATTTCCAACTTGTTTTAATAAATTTTTATCGCTACTAACTACTGCTATACAGTCCGTCCCAAAATTTCCCGGACTGGTTAACTTTCCTTCCAATAGATGGCGCCGCGTGCCCACATGGAATGTCGAAAGCACAACTGCACTTCGTCTTGTAAAGCGGTATACAATTTCACGTTGTTATCTGTTGTGTGATGTGCATGCTAAGTACATCCGGTTTGTTGTAACAGTATAACGTGATCATGTCTGAGCAACGAAGAACATAAAATGGAAGGTGTTACTGTTACTGGACGTTGCTATTTGTAAGTGTTAAGGTGTTTCATGGCCCGAGTACGCAGAATTCTTCCTCGGTACCGACAGCAAGGCAGTGGGTCGTTCTTCCACGACAACGCGCCACCACACACTTCGAGCACTGTGCTGGAGTTTCTGGCTTCTAAAGGAGTCGTCGTGCTCAACCATCCTCCTTACTCCCCAGATTTATCTCCCTTTGACTATTTCCTGTTACCCAAGTTTAAATTGAACTTAAAGGGGACCACGTGAACCATCCTCCTTACTCTCCAAATTTATCTCCCTTTGACTATTTCCTGTTACCCAAGTTTAAATTGAACTTAAAGGGGGACCACCTCAAATATCCCCCTTACTCCCCAGATTTATATCCCTTTGACTATTTCCTGTTACCCAAGTTTAAATTGAACTTAAAGGGGACCACCTCAACCATCTTCCTTACTCCCCAGATTTATCTTCCTTTGACTATTTCCTGTTACCCAAGTTTATATTGAACTTAAAGGGGACCACCTCAAATATCCTCCTTACTCCCCAGATTTATCTCCCTTTGACTATTTCCTGTTACCCAAGTTTAAATTGAACTTAAAGGGGACCACCTCAAATATCCTCCTTACTTCCCAGATTTATCTCCCTGTGACTTTTCCTGTTCCCCAAGTTTAAATTGCACTTAAAGGGGACCACCTAAAGCGACTGCGACCGACTCTTTGTAAAGGCGGACTTCCAGAAGTGTCTTGATGACTATTTACATTCGTTGTAAAAAAGTGTGTTCCAGCGGAGACCATTTCGAATAAACATGGGTCAAATTTTTCATTTCAGTTCTTAATTTTTTGATGAAGGTCGTAGGTTCCCTCAACATTAAATCACAGTTGTACCCTCTAGCATTTTATACATACAATACTCAAAATAGGTAAGAACAATCTGCTTACCTTTAACAGCATATCCAATCGCTTCTCGATCGCACAAGGGCAGAGCTGAAACTAGTGTAATGAATTTTATTTAAATAGCGTCTTGAATGGTTGAGAAATTATCAGTAGCTGCACTGAGGAATACTATCTGTTTTAATGATATAATATTAAGTACATTATTAATGTGATACAAGGATTCTTGGTTAAATAATTATAAGGTAAATAAAATAAAGTATGTGTATGAATTCACAGAGGGCATGGGTTTGTAGGATTCCAAAATAAAATAATAAGACCAAGTTAATTTTTGGGCACACTGTGTAGTTCCACTTCAAAATCCTTAGAAAACGACCACTGATTTTAGTAACAGTTTGTAACCTGATTTCGATCATTTTTATTATAATTACAATATAAAAAAGCACGAAATAGACACTTTCCCATCTTCCTTGATAGTTGCGGAGACGACAGTTGAGGCTCCACTGGGGAGACGCGAAAAGTTTTTGGTTTCTGTCTGTCTGTTCCGCGATAACTGCCGTAAAAATGGTCCTATTAGGTTGATTTTTGGTAGGTATATTGGCGAGGTATGCGGAATGAGCTGTATAGTTTATGGTTAAATTTGGTTCATACGTTCGGAAAATATAGAACTTTTCTTTTTTAGGTCATAATGCTTTCCTATGGGGATGCAGACGATTTTTCAAATTTCATTTTTATCTGAAATGAAAATGGAATATTTGCATAATGGATTTAGACGTAAAATTATAAATGCTAAATTTTTTATATGGATTTCTAATAGTTTTAAAATTTTGCCGATAAATTTAATAGAATTTAGAAATTAATTGCTTTATATATTTGAAAATGTTTTTGCATCTGTTCGAGAAATATAAGCATCATATTTTCATATTTTTTACAATTTTTAAAAGCGTTTATTTTTACTTTTTACTTTAATTTATTCGTTCCTTAACAACCGTATTTCAAAGAGTATAAAATAATAAAATTCAAGGAACTCGCACTATTTTGGTGAAATATCTTTTTTTTTTTTTTTTTTTTTTTTTTTTTTAATCAAAACGAACGTAAATTTAATGAGACTACGGGAGGATGAATACCTATTTATTTAAAAAAATTAAAAGAATAATTAGTTCATCCGAATTTAAAAATATCATTGTATAACACCGTGTTTAATTTGATGATTCTAATTTCTGGAACATTCGAAGAATTTTATATGCATATAAATAGGCATGCAATTGAAAATATAATAATTGCGGATTGTACGTTGTTAAATGATGTCAAAAATGAGATTTTAAAAAAAATGACTTGCAGAGCTGACGTTGAGGCTCCTGATCTGCAGATTTACCAGTTATAATTCTATCTTCCATTATTTCTGATACTGTAACAACATTCATCATTCTCTGTTGCAGGTTGCTGGACATCTGCCACGGGCCTCGGCTGGAGCAAGAGCAGCAGCTGATCCTGTACCTGGTCTTCGAGCACATCGACCAGGACCTGGCCACCTACCTCGACAAGTGTCCCAAGCCGGGAATGGCGGCGGAAAAAATCAAGGTATAAAGTTTCTTCTCGCACGAAATCGTAATGAGGCAAATCTTCGAATGTCTAAAACCAAATTTACCAGAAACAAGCCTGTATCTTGAAACAGAAAATCCCAGCTGCCACAAACTGATAATCTAAATCAGCTATACTCAACCGGGCCGCATGTGACCCGTCGACCTTTTATGTGTGGCCCGAGACACATAATAATTAATCTCTATTTGTAAAAATAATTGAGATGTACATAAATTATTTTTAAAATTGTCACTGTTCTTTTACATATTCTCTAAGACCAAAATCTGTCATGTTATTTAAAATTATCTTTAAAAACCTTAAATGCCATTTCCTTAGTCAAAAGTTATTTTTATATGTAGTTCTATTGGTGTTATAGGGGTCTATACATTTATTAATCTTAAACACTAAACAAATATTATTCTAAACTAGCTGACCCGCCGGGCGTTGCCCGAGCCCTTGTAATAAACTTAAATCTCTTAAAAAACGGAACTCTGGCCACGGTCTACGATGGCTTCGGAATCGTATGCCAGGCATGCTTGTACGCTCTAGAAAATCTTTTATTTCCCCCTACCACCGCCAGGGGAGCATTCTGTTCTAAACAAACCTCTTTCCGAACGAACTTCTGAGACAGGTCCCCGCTGCCTACGTTACTGTATAGTAGGCGCACTACAAAATTGAGCTGGTTTCGAGAAGATTGGAACATTATTAGCCCAGTTATTGCAATAAGGCACAGTTAGAGAAAATAACCTTGAGTGAGGTGCCGAAGGGAGGAGATGTTCGAGTGTCCTTCAGAAAATGACTAATTAGGAGGCCCACTATGCATGCATAAATATTCGTTCGTTTTGTTAAGCTAGGAACTTAATTACAAAGTTGGTTTAACCTCTTATTTGTAAATAGTGGTAACCGCTACTCATAAATTTAATTTAATGTTATAAAGGGTGACTATTAAGTTAAATATAATGTTTGGAATCACTTGCGTTGAAATCGGAAAGATAGTTGCTGATATATAGAAACGGGGCATAGTTAGAGAAAAACCTTGAATGAGGGGCCGGGGGGGGGGAGGGTTGTTCAAGTACCCTTCAGCAAATGACTAATTAAGAGGAGCACTATGCATCTTTCGAAATTCGTTCGTTTGCTTAAGCTAGGAACTTAATTACAAATTTGGCTTACCCAATTATTCGGAAATAGTGGTAACCGCTACTCATAAATTTAGTTTAATGTTATAAAGAGTGACATTTAAGTTAATTATAATGTTTGGAATCACTTGTGTTGAAATCGGAAAGATAGTTGCTGAGATATGAAAACGGAGCATAGTTAGAGAAAAAAACCTTTAAAGGAGTGCCGGGGGGGAGGGGTTGTTCAAGTGTCCTTCAGCAAATGACTAATTAAGAGGACCACTATTCATCTTTCAAAAATCGTTCGTTTGCTTAAGCTTTGAACTTAATTGCAAATTTGGCTTAAACTATTATTCGTAAATAGTGGTAACCGCTACTCATAATTTTAGTTTAATGTTATAAAGAGTGACAATTAAGTTAATTATAATGTTTGGAATCACTTGTGTTGAAATCGGAAAGATAGTTGCTGAGATATGGAAACGGAGCATAGTTAGAGAAAAAACATTGAAGGACGGGCCGGGGCCGGGAAGGAGGGGTTGTTCAAGTGTCCTTCAGCAAATGACTAATTAAGAGGACCACTATGCATCTTTCAAAATTCATTCGTTTGCTTAAGCTTTGAACTTAATTGCAAATTTGGCTTAAACTATTATTCGTAAATAGTGGTAACCGCTACTCATAATTTTATTTTAATGTTATAAAGAGTGACAATTAAGTTAATTATAATGTTTGGAATCACTTGTGTTGAAATCGGAAAGATAGTTGCTGAGATATGGAAACGGAGCATAGTTAGAGAAAAAACATTGAAGGACGGGCCGGGGCCGGGAAGGAGGGGTTGTTCAAGTGTCCTTCAGCAAATGACTAATTAAGAGGACCACTATGCATCTTTCAAAATTCATTCGTTTGCTTAAGCTTTGAACTTAATTGCAAATTTGGCTTAAACTATTATTCGTAAATAGTGGTAACCGCTACTCATAATTTTATTTTAATGTTATAAAGAGTGACAATTAAGTTAATTATAATGTTTGGAATCACTTGTGTTGAAATCGGAAAGATAGTTGCTGAGATATGGAAACGGAGCATAGTTAGAGAAAAAACATTGAAGGACGGGCCGGGAGGGGTGGGGGGGTGGGGGGTTGTTCAAGTGGCCTTCAGCAAATAACTAATTAGGAGGACCACTATGCATCTTTCAAAATTCATTCGTTTCCTTAAGCTTTGAATTTAATTACAAATTTGGCTTAAACTGTTATTCGTAAATAGTGGTAACCGCTACTCATAAATTTAGTTTAATGTTATAAATGGTGACTATTAAATTATTTATAATGTTTGAAATCACTTGCGTTGAAATCGGAAAGATAGTTGTTGAGATATGGAAACGGAGCAGAGTTAGAGAAAAAACCTTGAAGGACGGTCCTGGAGGGGTGGTGGTGGGGGGGGGGGGGGGATTGTTCAAGTGGCCTTCAGCAAATAACTAATTAGGAGGATCACAATACATCTTTAATGATTGATTCATTTGGTTAAGCTAGGAACTTAATTTGAAATTTGGCTTACTACTTTTACACTACTATTCGGAAATTCTGGTAACTGCTTTCTAGAAATACACCTTGAAGCTTAAATGTAATTAGACCATTGTCCCTCTTAATTCCCGCAAATATAAAAAAAAATCTGTTAAATAAAGTTTTCTGTATTAACAATCTCCATCATAATAATAAATGTCATGTAAAAAAAAACTTAAACCCGACTAATTGTCATGAAGAAAAATATGCCTGCAAAATATTTCAATCAGTGGGACGTATGTGTAATTTGTTATGTACAGGTGGCGTGACATTCGCATGGCTCCTCTACGCTCATAACTTCAATCCATGTTGACACTATTTAGTTAGAAATCCTTATTTATGCATCGCTACTCTGGTTTATTTAATTACTTCTGTGAAGAATCGATGCAACCAACCAGTGAACCAACAAACCCAAGAGAATAAAAGCGTATTTTTAATGAGAGTTCTTTGTGCATTTTAATTAATATTTCAGAAAATAATTAAAATATTAAAATTCTGAAGTAATGTTGCACCAGGAGAGGGTTTGGACTACCTAAATCTAAATTTCCAGCCTTCTAGGTGGGCCAGATTTTCCTAGCCATCGCCAACAGACACACAGAGCGAAACTTCTTTTATTAGTTTAGATTTATTAAATTTGCACTATATATTTTTATACTTAAAAAAAAAAGTCTTTGCATTGAGAAAATGACTGATTTATTAAAACAAATCACCCGATTTTTTTTCTTTAAAACTTGGAAATGCTGCATTATTATGCTGTTAACGGTCTTACAGACAGCTGCTTTTTTTCCAATTTTCGCAGTATAACTTCTCATTTTCAGTTTAACATAGATGCTAGTGAAATTGTGTTCAGTTTGGACCTCTAGTACTAGTGACAGACTAGTACTTCTGAAGCCAGCTAGAGACTTCTGAGTACTAAGTACTAAACTTCTAAGAGACTTCTGAGTTCTAAGTACTAGGCTTTTAAGTACTTCGAGCTAGAGACTTCTGAATAGGTGGATTTTAATTATAATAGTAAATATAGTGTAAATATAGTGCATAAAATATAGTGCAAGAAGCAGTTTCCAATGAGTTAATCGAGCATTTATTCCTCTTTCGATCAGCAGGCTCAAATACTACAGTAGGTGTGCGACCATTTCTGTCGCCGCAAATCCCCCTCTCTAATGTTAAACCTGTGGTCTTGGAATGCATTTTTATTTTTAAAATTTCTCCTCGGGATTTTTTTTTTTTTTTTTTTTTTTTTTTTTTTTTTTTTTGGCTGTTTCTAAAACATAAACTGCATTTTATATTTCAAGTGTTAAAATCTAAGTGAAGCAAACGAGTTATTAATAAGATTTTAACACTTAAAATAAAACTCTATATTTTAGAAATATTTGGTCAAATAATAAAGAAATAAACATCCTTCAAGAAGAGTACACAATAATAATAATAATAATAATAATAATAATAAAAGGTAATTTTTTTGATTTTCCGTAGAGAAATTTGAAAAATACGGATGGTTGGGGGGGGGGGGGGAGGGAGTTGCGTTTTCACTGATAACAAGCCTTAATGGTTAAAATAAGTGTAGAAAGCATAAGGAGAAAAATAAAATCAGTAACAATTTCCCACTTAGTAAACTGTATACACAGATAATGGATGGACTTTTGAATATTCCTGTATCTCGGAACTGCACTGTAATACTGTAATGAATATCATTTGCACAATAAGAAAAATGGTGATGTTTCATTTTCAGTTTCCTAGATGGCACCACGTCATTTCGCTTTAAAAATCATTCATTTATTTAAGATTAAATTTATTATTATTATTATTATTATTATTATTTGTGTGTGTGTGTATGCTTAAGAAAAGAATCTCTCCAAAATGGAATTTTTTTTAAATTAAATTCAGTAAAAGAAACTTCATAACTATACTCCGTTCGCTGAAACGAGATAACGAAAGTAAACAAATGCGCGTGCGGATTGGCGATGCTTAAACCTGGCGTTGTGCCAAAAGCGCCAAACAGATTTCTTGAAGTGCTGCTTCTGCTTTTTTCCCAAACGTCTGTTTGTTGCTTGTCTTTCACTTTTAACCCATTAACGACGACTTATTTTACACTTCTTTTAATACTTCGATACCAGCTGACACCAGTTTTCCCGTACTGTTATTTTAACTGATTGAATCTCTGATAGTTTTCACATTAGATAATACGAATTTTTTTTTACTAAGATACTGGTGTTCATATTTAAAAGTTTTGTATCACTTAAATGGTAACTTTTCGTACCAACCGGCATTAATGAGTTAAAATTGACGATTTTTTTCGATTGATTTGGTATTTTGTATACACAAATGGAGTGTGAAAATTCTTCTTTGAGCCCGCGTAAGAAGAGAGTAAAAAGAAAAGCTTTGAGTAAGGTGGAGAAAGATATGATTTTAAATGTATATAAAACGGAACTTGAATCGAATCCTGAACTTCCGATTTCTCATATAGGAGATAATGCTGCTCGTATAATGCTGCTTCCGTTTTTCGAGTGTTAACAGAGTATAAAAAATGTGGTGTGTTAAACTCGCCGAAGAAAATAAAATTACGTAAACGTGTTTTAGAAAATATAGATGATTTTGATAGGAATGCTATTAGGAGAAAAATCCACGAGTTCTTTTTCAGGAATGAATTGCCCACTATAAATAAAGTTTTGGAAGTTGTAAATGATGACCCTGATTTGCCAACCTTTAAAAGGACAACATTTTATCATCTCCTGAAAGAATTAAACTTTAGATATTCACGGAGAGGACGAGACAGTACTCTCATTGATAAAAACGAAATAATTGTGTGGCGAAGAAAATATTTAAGGCAAATCAAATCTTTCAGAGAAGAAGGGCGCAAAATATATTATATGGATGAAACTTGGTTGAATGCAGGCCATACAGTTAGTAAAGTTTGGAAAGATACATCAGTAAAATCATCAAAACAAGCATTTTTATCTGGTCTTTCTTCAGGATTAAAATCTCCTTCCGGAAAAGGAAAACGGATGATAATTACCCATATTGGTAGCGATTCTGGTTTCGTGGATGGAGGGCTTGACTTATTCGAATCAAATAAAAATAAAGATTATCACGAAGACATGAATTCAGAACGTTTTGAAAAGTGGTTTGGTGATATCTTATTTCGACTGGAAGATAACTGTGTGATAGTAATGGACAATGCTCCTTATCATTCACGAAAATCAGAAAAAATACCGAATACTTCGTGGAGAAAACAACAGATTGTTGATTGGCTTTTAACAAAAAATATCCCTTTCGAGGACGGAATGTTAAAAGCGGAACTGTTGCAGTTAGTGAAGCAAAATAAAAATAAATATGACAAGTACGCTGTCGATGAAAGGGCAAAAGCACAAAATAAAACTGTCTTACGATTACCCCCCTATCATTGCGAGTGTAAAGACTTCGGGGATTAATGAAATGTTGATCTGGTAGCCGTGGCGCCCGAAGCATTACTTATTTCATTAGAAGAAAATATTTTATTCAACAGAACAAATACAGTTTATTCTTCTAAGAGTTTTAGTTTCATATATTAAATACTGATACGAGTGAGTTCGGTGAAATTTCAAACTATTGTGATTAAGTCCTAAATCTTTGCTTCAGATAGTGGGTTCAGTCTATTCTTTCAGTGAAGCTGTCGCGTTGGACCGGGTGTCCAATGGATGTCAACTCGAATTCTCTCCGGGATGCCTCTCTTTCAGACAGGGCGTCTGTTTCCTCCGGCTTCCCCTGCGCTGCTCGTTTCACTGCCAGACTCTGCCTTTTCCGGGTCACGTCCTACCCTTTTTCCTCCGAAGAACCATCTTCTCTCCTCTTCTCTTCTTTCTCTAGCCTCCCAAAAAAGGGGGGCGGGGGAAAGGTTCATCCCGGCCTCTCAAACTTACGGCAGCCTATCGTTCCCATTCGCAGATTTTAAAGGACTTCCCTTGGCGTCCGATAGTCTCTGGGAATCTCTCCATCTGCGACCTCACAAGTAGAATCAATAATTCGTTACCGTCGGGTAGGTGCCAGCCAGTAGGTGCCAGCCAGTCTCCAGTATTGTTTCCCTAATGTCCAAACCATTCAGCGTAGGAGATGGATCGCTTCCTTAGGTTCGGCCCGACAACTCCTGCGGTCCATAGTAAAGTAACTCAGCTGGGATATGGGAAAATGTCACAGCATTACCCCCTCCAGCAGTTGAGATTTTTCAAGCATTTGGAAAATCTTACATCATTACTGGTGCGCTAGCCTTCCATACATACCCAACACATGTTAATTCTCAATAGAGGCTTACCTTAAACATTATTATTCACAAGTTTACAATACACTTTACAGACTCACATCGTTAAATTAAATTTCAATATTCATTGTATGATTCAAATACACAATTATTTCAATTACAAAATTAAAAAAACTATATACAAAATTACTGAGTGGAATGTTATTTATTCCATTCTACTTAAACAGTCTACATGTGGAATTTGGTATCCCTGGCCTATATCCTAAGGATCTGCGAATATCCTGCCTTTTTCCAAAATCTCTAATTAGTCGGAAATCATTTCCGGCGTCGTTTTTCGACTGTTTAACCTCGCTGCCTTTTATTTCGTTATGCGGCGATATGTATCCTGGGGTTTCTAAACAATCAGAACTGAAAACCGTTTTTCGCTTCCTTCCTAACGCACAATAACTGTTTACCCCTTTTGTTGTTTTCTGTCCCGAAGATTTAAACCTAAAATCTTCCTTTCGTTTTAAGACTGTGTCTTTATTTTTTTTCCCATACTTACTTTCCCGGATTTCATTCCTTAAATAAAACACCCTCGCTCTTTCTTTATAACCCTCTTCCTTCATCCTTGCTTTGGGTGTCGCGCGGATCGGGGTCGTCGCGAATTTCGTTTTAATGGAAGATTCACAATGCGTTACTCCTGCACGTTGGCTAAGGGGGAAGGGAACAAAGCCTTTCTTTTCCTTCCTGTCCGGTTTTCTCACTTCATTCTTTTGATAAGCCGAAACCAAGCGGTTCGTGGGGTTGGGGGGAATTGGGCGGTCACTCCTGTGCCTTTTTTTCGGTGCTGCACTCCCAAAGCTAACAGGCGGTTTCGGTTTCGTTCTGTCTAGCAAATTTTGTGTTTTGCTTCCCAATAAATAATAATCCATTTCTATGCCTGCATCGACAATACCTGCGTAAGTCCTAACTCTTTTTCCTAAATCACACAGATTAAGCTCTATTTCTGCGAGGGGTAGACATTTTAAATCATTTTGTAACGGTTGCTTTACCCACACGACTCTCCCTGTGTATTGTTCTCGGGTCACCTGGTTGGCACTAATTAAATCTAGCGACGTAGCAGTGTCTCTAAAAATTTTCATTTCTTTCCCATTTATAATCCCTTTTGTTAAATAGGGCTGGAACATTTCGTTTAACTCATCGAGGTCAGCCAACTGATTAACCACTTCAGGTATTTCACTACTCCATTTTAGTTTGGGGCAAAATTTGCGGATATGAGAAAAACTACCACAATGGAAACAAGACCTGTCTTTTCGCTTATCAACAATTACCTCTCTATCTTTTTTATCTTCCCTCTCCCTCCAATTTCTTTTCATTTCCGCGTTTTGGGGTTCTGTCTCTGGTCTATCAACCAATCTGTTTCCCTCAACCTGTTTGCCGTTATTTGGATATCTAGGCGGGGACTGTTTCATCTCTGTTCTTCTAACCGCCTCATAATGATCTAGTTTTTGGGTTAATTCCCCGGGCGTAATTAAATCACTCCAGGAATCTATGAAATGTTGTCTAATTTCAGAGGGCACTTTCCGTTTGATCTGGTCAGTAATTATCAGGTCCCTAAGTTGACTAAATTCAGACACCTGAATACCGCTTAACCATTGGTCGAAATAATTCGTAATTTCATACGAAAAATCTTTCCAATTTTTTTCTTCGGTCCGTGGTGTTGTTACGAATTTGATTCTGAAGTCTTCTGCACTAATTTTAAACCTTTCGAGTAATTTACCCTTCACAAAATCAAAATTGTCCGTTTCGTCTGGTGGTTCTCTAAGAATAACTTCTGTCAATTCTATAGGAAGTAAACCTAGCAAATTTGTTACCCATTGCGACTTATCTAATTTCGCTTTTAATGCCTGTCTCTCAAATAAGTTGAGATATAAGGAAATCTCCGATTTTCCCATTTCAAATTTAGGTAACACATTTTTTAACAGAATTTTAGGTTCCCTTTCTATTTGACTAGATGATAACGTTAAAGTATCATTTTCCCGTTCGGCCCTAATTCTCGCGAGCTCATGTTCTTTCTCAATTTTATCTTTTTCCAATTTCGATCTCTCTACACGGTCTTCTTCAATCAACTTTAATTGGTTTAACGCCATAGTCTCATCATAATCGGGGGCTTCCGTTATCTTTTTAACCAACTTAGGAATTGTATCATTTGACAAAACCTCTACTTCAAATTCTATCGCAAGGGTTTGTAGATCGCATTTTCGAAATCCCGATATGCCTGCCATAATCACTAATTTTAAATTCTAACACAATTTAATTCCAATTTCCCGCACATAAATGCAATATAAAAAAAAATACACAATTTTTTTCACCCCCAAAACAACATAAAAATAAATACAGTAGTTTCTGCTCGACACAAAATACAATCAATATTCATGAAATTTTGAATTACAAGCAAACCAATTCCACATATAGGCTACAATTTGCCAAAAAAACATATATCTTACTTAACTTAACTGAATTACTAACAGACTTCAACTTAGTCTTACAACTTCTTTAAATTTAAAATTTAATTCCTTAGCAATCTTCAAAATAAGAGAGCACATTGAAAATTTCGGCCGAAAAATACAATTAACATAATTTGCTTTTCACCAAACAAAAAAATTTTTAATTAAAAAGATTAAAAGAATTTTTCAATTACTAGAAACAAGATGACTTTAAAGTTTGTTACACTTTTAATTTACCTTCAACACACAAAAACATCTGTTGGTAATTAATATTTAAAATTTTTACTTATATTACCGAACACAAATAATTAAAGAAAAATTGCTTCCTGTCCAAAATTAAAAATATACACACTAAGCCTCCACTGAGAATAAAACAAGTGCTCACCTGGGTATAGCTCTGTGATTCTCGGCGGTGATTCTGCTTTCTTTTCTCTCCACACTGTCAGCAAAGTTCGGATGCTTCTGGTTGCTGGTTCAGCGGATGCAGTTTCAGATCAGCTCGGGTCTCTGCCTTGGTTTTGGCGGGTCACTTTGGGGTCGGTGGATCTTCCTCGATTCAGCGGGATCTGTCTCTCTATCACAGGATTCTGTACGAACTCGGCGAGTTGTCCTGCTCTGCCCCGATTCGGTATCTAGATTCAGGTTCCCAACGGCTGGTGTAGATTCTGAAGAAATTCGGCGAGTTGTCCTACTCTGCCCCGAATTGATAAGCCTTAATCACTCTTGTTTCTTTTCACTACTTTAATAATCCTTTAACGCTGCCACCAATCTTCTGTAAAGACTTCGGGGATTAATGAAATGTTGATCTGGTAGCCGTGGCGCCCGAAGCATTACTTATTTCATTAGAAGAAAATATTTTATTCAACAGAACAAATACAGTTTATTCTTCTAAGAGTTTTAGTTTCATATATTAAATACTGATACGAGTGAGTTCGGTGAAATTTCAAACTATTGTGATTAAGTCCTAAATCTTTGCTTCAGATAGTGGGTTCAGTCTATTCTTTCAGTGAAGCTGTCGCGTTGGACCGGGTGTCCAATGGATGTCAACTCGAATTCTCTCCGGGATGCCTCTCTTTCAGACAGGGCGTCTGTTTCCTCCGGCTTCCCCTGCGCTGCTCGTTTCACTGCCAGACTCTGCCTTTTCCGGGTCACGTCCTACCCTTTTTCCTCCGAAGAACCATCTTCTCTCCTCTTCTCTTCTTTCTCTAGCCTCCCAAAAAAGGGGGGCGGGGGAAAGGTTCATCCCGGCCTCTCAAACTTACGGCAGCCTATCGTTCCCATTCGCAGATTTTAAAGGACTTCCCTTGGCGTCCGATAGTCTCTGGGAATCTCTCCATCTGCGACCTCACAAGTAGAATCAATAATTCGTTACCGTCGGGTAGGTGCCAGCCAGTCTCCAGTATTGTTTCCCTAATGTCCAAACCATTCAGCGTAGGAGATGGATCGCTTCCTTAGGTTCGGCCCGACAACTCCTGCGGTCCATAGTAAAGTAACTCAGCTGGGATATGGGAAAATGTCACACGAGCTTAATCCTATTGAACTGAATTGGGCACAAATAAAGAACTTCGTTGCGAAAGAAAACAAAACATTCAAAATGAGCCTCATGTAAAAGATATATTCTCTCAAAGTATCAGCAAAATTGGCACTGAAGAATGAAAAAGATGCATTCAACATGTAACAAATACAGTGGAAAAACAAATGTGGGATTTAAATAATGCTATAGATAATATAGTGGATTCCATGGTAATCAATCTATATTTTAATAGTTCCGATACTTTAACTTCATCTTCTGAATGATTTATGAGGTAAGTGGGCTTCAATGATGTAAGATATAAATAGTTTTGTACTATTTTGTATTTAACAAAATTAACTCCTGATGATGGTTTATAACAATGTTGAATTCAGAAGGTTTGCCCCGGGAGGAAATTCCGTTCGGAGCATTAAAATGTCCCCTCTCGGAATATTTCAGATTTTATACTTTTAATGGTCAAAAAGTATAATCCCCCCCCCGAAACTGTATAATGTCTCGCCTGGAGGCACAGAAATCCCACCAGGGAAAAATATGTCTGAATTCAATGCTGTTTAAAATAAATAGAGAATAATTTATATTTTGACGTCTTAAACTTTTACATTTTTGTTTAAAATGTCGATGTAAGTCAGTTAGCAACTTGTGTTGTTTTCATATAGTTATCAAAATAAATGTTTAAAAAATGAACAAATCGAAATAAAAAATAAAATTCGCCAACCTAGGGATTTGTGCCAAATGTGTGGCTCCTTTATGAAATTCACCGTAGTGAATTGCAGGCTCCTTGTTGAAAAACGGTTTTTAGAGGCTGAGAGGAGAAGATTTGTGCAATGAATCTGGATATGAATATAGGATTCTCTTGCCTGGATTTTGAAATTTAATTCATTTTTCTTTGCTTCTGATGATTTGGAAATTTAATTACATTTGCTTTTCCTCTGTTGATCTTGAAATTTGATTAATTTTCTTTTGCCTTTGATGATTTTGAAATTTAATTAAATTATTTTCCTCTGTTGATTTTGAAATGTAATTAAATTTCTTTTCCTCTGTTGATTTTGAAATTTAATTAAATTTCTTTTCCTCTGTTGATTTTGAAATGTAATTAAATTTTCTTTTCCTCTGATGATTTTGAGATTTAATTAAGTTATCTTTCCTTTGTTGATTTTGAAATTTAATTCAATTTTCTTTTCTTCTGATGATTTTGGAAATTAATTACATTTTCTTTTCCTCTAAAGATTTTGAAAAAAAAAATGTAGTAAAATTTATTCTTCTCGAGTCATTTAACAGATTACACATAGTTATGCGGTAGAAAAAAAATGGTGTTTTTCATAATTATTTTTTCATTAAACAATTAAATTTTTTTCTATTGACTTTATTTCTATTTTATAATACACTTAAAAATAATTTTGACATGTTGTTTAAAAAAATTAAATATGTTTAAAATTATTGCCGCTCTTTTTTCTTTGCTGTGACCACTGCAGTTTAAATTTGGCTTATTACCCGGACAAACGCAGACATAATCGATGAGACTAGGGAAGCTCTTCTTTTTTCGATGTCCATTATGGTTTTTAATTAATATATCGGCTAATTATCAACAAATGAAAATCTGAGCCTCCGGTGCATTCAGACCTATCTTCGTCTATCCTCATCCAAATTTTTATACTTCCACGTATGATAGATTTTCTTATCCATCGCGATTAGACAGACGGACGGATAGAAACTTTCCTTTATTAATATAGATATATATTCTTTTTCTTTTCCAGGATATTTCCTACCAGATACTCAACGGTGTGGATTTCCTTCACTGCAACCGCATTGTACATAGAGACTTGAAACCTCAAAATATTTTAATCACAAACACGGGTCACGTGAAAGTGGCGGACTTTGGGCTGGCGAGAATAGTGGAGCGTCAGATACCCGTCACGTCCGTGGTAAGCTCTGTTTAATTACATTCACCCTTATAGAGTCTTAACAACATCTTAAAATTAAGAAAGAACTTTTCTTTCTTCATCAGGCACTAAAGATACGTGCTACCACTTTGAAAGCAGGAGCAAGACTGAAAGGAAAAAGATAAGGACAGGTTTAAAAAAAAAAAAATAGAAAAACAGAAGGCATGAGCCAATGACACTTAGAGCATTAGCCAATCAGAAGAAGACAGGAAAAAAAATGAGAAATATGAAGCAAATTGAATAAAAATACAGAGTCAGAAAAGGAAATCAAGAGTAAATTTGTTATATATATATAATGAACAAAGAAGAATTTAAACAAACAAATAAATTAAATTAAAAAAATACTTAAATATAATAAAAATATAACGAATTAAATAATAAAATGGAAATTAAAATTAATTATGTCTAGAGATATAAAAACTAAATACCAAAATAATTTTTATGGGTGAACTAAACTAGTTTTTCCAAGCTGCAGAGAGCCTATAGTGGAATCAGACTCTTCATCAACTAATAACATCCCAATTAAGATAAATAGCTAAACTTTCGAGAAAGACCAATTTAGAGATGCTATTGGCATTAGAAATAATTTTAATACTTTGAAAATTAAAACTATTACAAGGAATGTTATGGATTCCTCATTTGTGAAGGGAGGAACAGGAGACATCGTGGAAAGGAACTTTTAAAGATAGCATTAAAACGGAAACATGTTATAATTTCTCTTATAATTTCCTTTTTTGACTTTGTTTTTTTAGCCAATTTGATTCGTATTTCTCATTATTTTCTTTTGTTTTCTGATTGGTACTGTTTATGATACAGTGCCCTTAAAAAAAGGGGGGGGGAAATCACATTGAGCAGCTCAATATTACAATATTTTACATCAAAATTCAAAATTTTATGGAGTTGCAAATATTTTACCAAGATAAACAGTTTTTTTTTTAAATTACATTGTACAATTGTTTGTTATAATCCATTCCTATAAAACGATTTAATGAAATGCTAATAGAATTAACGTTAATTAATATTAACTAATTAAGGATTTTTATACGTCACATTTGGCGCACATGTTTTTCGCGCAAGATTATAATAAAAAAACTATCACACATATTTGCTTATATACTTTCTTAAGATGTGATACTTAAACTTTCACTTAAAAAATAATCAATTTTACTGTAGATAATATTTTTTTTCTGTCAATTATAACATTAAAAGCCAAAAAAAAAAAAAAACAATGAAAATTAAGGGGAAAAAAAGAAAGCATTATACATACCTAAAAATAATTGTAGGTGCATAACATACGTAAAATACACCATCATACAAAATTTAAAGATTGTGTGTTATTTATTTTTTAAATTAAAATGCGCGCAAAAAACTGAGTTTAAGAGAAAAATGGCTTTAAAATTGAAACTTCTCTTTAAATGTTTGTAAATTATCTTGCGTTAATTACTCATAGGTGTGGTTATAATTAGAATATCACCATAATTAAAAAAAAATAATAAAGATTCGTAAAATGTTATTTCAAACAAATAGGTAATAGTTTTTTTTTTTTTTTTTTTTTTCTCCTTTTTGAAGGTTTCAAGGTGATTTCACTCCTTAACCTTCCTACCCAGTTGAAAATTTTCTCAACATTGATAAAAAACATTTCACACTAGAATTATTTTTGATATTTATTTAACATATTTATTTAACGCAGTTCTCTGTAGCATCTGTTTAATTTACTTTATGAAAAAAATCTGGTTCGAATCGAATTAAATAAATTATAGAAGCGGGTCGATTCGACCCATTCAGTGTAGAAAGGTTAAGGCTGTTCTCAAATCCAAAGAGGCTACTTTCTGACACATTTCTGAATTCATTTTTGTTCGGAAAGGCAGGTGTTGCTATTCAGAAATTTTGTAATAAAAAAAAAAAAAAGGTTTTCATTTTTTTTTTTCTTTTGATAAACGCAAAAGATCTTTCAGAAAATACTGTCAAAGTCGGTATTTTGAACAGAATTTCCCGACGTGACATTAAGAGAAGGGAGAAAAACGTGTCTTCACGTGACACGAATCGCTCATAACTCGATAAGTAATTTATTTATATAAAAAAATGGAAAACTCATTTCGATTCCAAATCACTTCACCTACCCATTTTATGCCTTTGCGTTTAAAAATTAGTCAAAACTTGTATCAGAAAGTTTCGCGCTGTCGAGTAGGTCAATTGAGAACACCACATTTAATGTATATAAATTGTCTTCCGTTAATTAGTAATAATTTTGGTTCTATTTGAAATATCGTTATATTAAAAGAAAACAAAAATTGTAAAATGTTGTTTAAACCAAAAAATAAGTACTTTTTTTTTCACTTTTTGAAAGTTTCAAGGTGATTTTTATTCTTAAAATAAAATAGCAACAGTTTTTCTCATTTATACTATTTACTATACATTTCAAAAGTTTGATTTGAACTTCTTTTGCAGGTGGTTACGTTATGGTACAGGGCCCCCGAGGTTCTGCTCCAATGTAGTTACGCCACTGCCGTCGACCTATGGAGCTGCGGTTGTATAATAGCTGAACTGTACAGAACGAAGTAAGTTCTATACGTAACAAATATTAATATAATTTTTGTGTTATTGGGGCTTTCTCGCTTTTTTAAAAAAAGCTTGGCGCCATTCGAGTTTCAGAAAATGAGATGGGTCGCCAAATGACAACAAAACTATTATGCTTGATTATGTATGTATAGGGGTTCACTCCTGGGGGGTGGGGGTGGATATACATTGGATGACGATGAAATCTCAGGGAAAAAATTTTGGTTGTAAAAATAACATGGGAAATTCCAAAACCTGAGAAAACTATCATCTTCTCTGAAAAAGGCAAGCCATCGCTGCTAGAGTCCTGCATCAGGTCAGGTAATCAGATTTTACCCAAACCCGACCCGACTCGCGGTACCGGTCGGGTCGGGTGACTAATTTTTTTCGTTCTGAGTCGAAATAACTTTAAATCTTTCGGGTTCTAGTCGGGGCTTCGGGTTGGGTATTTACTCTTTCGGATCGGATTCGGGTTCATTTCTTTTTCCGAAAAAAACTTTTCAAATGAAAAAAAAAAAAAAAAAAAAACTATATTTGAACATTAATGAATGCAGAATTATACATTAATGTACGTCTTTCGGCACAGTTATCTATAAAGGCATTCTATTTCTTTGGTAGTTTTGCAGAAGTAACGCCATCTATGAGAAATGTTTGGAACTATTTTCTTTTTTAAGAAAATTTTCGATTATACGAAACATTTTCGTCCAAACTGCACTCTCGTACAGCAATTGCTTTTTTTTTTTTTTTTTTTTTTTTTGTCAAGGATTTTTGGGACACTGTATATACTTATCTATGTTCTAAATTAACTAGTAAATCTTCAGATCAGGAGCCTCAACATCAGCTCTGAAAGTCATTGTTTTTTAATCTTACTCTTTATATTATTTATCATCTTCCAATCCGCAAATTAATTTTTTTTAATTACGTATATATTTAGAGGCATATAACATAATTCGAAGGTTTCAGAAATTAAAAACGTTAAATTAAAGACGGTTTATGCATTAATATTCTGAAATTCTTATGAACTTATTCTTGTAATTTTTTATGTAATAAAAAAATGCATTTATAAAAAAAAAATACATAAATATTGCAGCAAATTAATACGAGTTACTTGAATTTTATTATTTTGATAGTCTTTGAAATAGGGTTGCTAAGAAACTCATATAAATTAAAGAGCAAAGTAAAAACAAATGCAATTTAAAATTTGTAAAAAATAGGAAAGTAAAATGTGTTATATTTCCCGAACAGATGCAAAACATTTTCCAATAATTTAAACAATTAATTTCTAAATTCTAATCAATGTATCGGCAAATTTTCAAAGCTTTTGGATATATTTAAAACATCCATAAAAAAAAATTAGCATCTATAACTTTATATTTAAATCCATTATTCAAATTGGCGATTTTCGTTTCAGTTAAAAATGAAATTTGAAAATCGTCTGCTTTCTCATAGGAAAGCATGATGACCTAAAAAGAAATGTTCTCTATTTTTCGAACAAATGAACCCAATGTAACTAAAAACTATACAGCTCATTCCGGGTACCTCACCAACATACTCACCAAAAATCGACCTAATGGGATCATTTTTGCGGGAGTTATCGCGGAACAGACAGTCAGAAAGAAACCAAAAACTTTTCGGCTCTCCACAGTGAGCTTCAACTGACGTTTCGGCAAATAGCTGCCGCCATAAGATAGTGAAATACCGTTCCAATTGCTGGAACCCTGGTTGGCCCTTAGCTCCAAATGATGGAACGATATTTCACGTTCTTTTGGTTTCAGCTGCTGCAGCAGAAAATTTGGTTCGAACCAGCACAAACATTTTAACAGTGTACGGGTACGCTATGGAATGAAGAATTACTGCATTTTATGTTTTTTAATGTCTACAATTTACTATAATGTTTATTTTAAATTAAATCTTGAATCTCGCAAATTCGAAATGTTTTTACTTTCTTCTATCTTTACAAGAAGAAAGTATTGGATTCAGGAAAATTTTCGACGGATTTATACGTTTAGAAGGTTCTGAACACTATTTGACAGTTTTTAGAAAATGTCTGTCTGTCTGTCTGTATGTGACAAAAATTTTGTGGGCGCTCTATCTCAAGAACGAATGCACGAAATTTAATAAAACTTTATATTCAGTTAGTCCCTGATATAAGTGGGTGCTGATTAGTTTTTGGTGAAAATCGCCCGACAGGTGGCGCTACTAGGCTGCATTTATCGCGATTTCCGCAATAGCTCTATCTCAAGAACGAATGCACTTAGTTTCATCAAACTTCAGATTCAGTTAGACCTTGAAATAAATAGACGCTGCGATTACGTTTTGGTGTAGATATCCCAACAGGTGGTGCTGCTATACCACTTTTTTCATGATTTTTACGATAGCTCTAGCTCAAGAACTAATACACGGCATTTCATCAAACTTCAGATTCTGTTAGTACTTGACATAAATAGATGATTCTTACGTTTTGGTGTCAATAGCCCAACAGGTGGCGCTGCTGTGCTACTTTTTCATTATTATCACGATAACTCTATCTCAAGAACTAATGCACGAATTTTCACCCACCTTCAGATTCTGTTAGACCCCGACATAAGTTGTTGTTGATTAGGTTTTGGTCTAAATCGATTTTAGAAATAGACATATCTCAAGAACTCATGCACGGAATTGAATAAAACATATAAATGGCTGCTTATTCGTTTTGATAGAAGAAAGTTTTGGGATTGACACATTTTTTCTTCTAATAAGATTCAAGATATCAATGTTCAACTTTAGATTATTTTTTATGAATGTATTGAATTTGTTTTTGTAAAGTATCCACAAATATGTTTTTTTTCCTTTCTCATTTTTTAGGCCACTTTTCCGCGGACAATCTGAGGTGGACCAGCTTCGGAAAATATTCGAGTAAGTTCGGAAAATATTCGAGTCATTGATTTAATGGATATATTAAACTTTTTAACTATATTACTGATTAATAAATTGTAATATTCTTGATAAAGACAATACATTTAATATTATGCAAATAGACCTTTCACTTTATTTTAAAAATATAGTCTTAGTTAAATTTAAAGCTTACACTTAAGATTGAATTAAAGTATAATTAGAATAGACCGGGAGGCGGCAGCACAGACAATCACCTCATCGAGTTCATGACTGAAATTCCAGAATTAATTAAAACTCGATTCGCATATTAAAACGCACTCGGTCTGCCAAGTCATATCGTGGTGGAAAACATCTTAAAACCCGATTTTAGCGATTGACTCGTAGGTTTACCATTGTTTTTTCCTGCACCCAAAGGTATGAAAACATGGAGAACTGGGTGCAGGAACACACAATGGTAAACCTAAGAGCCAACCGCTAAAATCGGGTTTTCGGGTGTTTTCCACCAAGATATGACTTGGCAGACCGATTGCGTTTTAATATGCGAATCGAGTTTTAACTCATTCTGGAATTTTAGCCGTGAACTTGATGAGGTGATTGTCTGTGCTGCCGCCTCCCGGTCTAGAATAAACCTCAAATTAAAAATTAAATAAGTAAACAAACAAAAATATTAATACCAGGGGGTCTCTGTTCCCTGCACCTTTCGTCCGCTAACGACCAAACTTTCGCACATTTGTTCCTAATGGACCCCATCATTGATGATATCACATGTAATTAAACTCCGTGTATCAACCGCTAATTAAGTCAATACAAACCGTTGCGAAGTACGGAGGGTAGAAAAGAGAGGAGAAGTCATCAATCTTCCCCTGTAAAAAGTATTGAAGCCGGTAAACGAGTTCTCTTTAGACCACTCGGCCATCTTGACTTCTGAAATGAAAGAACTTCAAAACTAGTTTCCCACTCCGTTTATCGACAAAAAATAATCCTAAAATGCTCAGATCAGCCGAAAATAGTCTTAAAAATTCAGCTTTGCTTTGTAAGTTAAGATTAGAGATTAAAATTTCTTGGAATTGAGATCAGTTTAAGAAATTTAAATTCTGAGGTATCTTAAATATCGAGTGTGAACATAGTATCACTCAGTGATTTCCACAAGCTCACATAGTGAGTAAAAACAATAAATGGCAAGATACAGCCACTCACTCTGATTGGCTGTGGAGTTGGGCTTTAACTGATTGGCTGTTGAGGTTCGTTTTAACTCATGCGCATGCGCACAGCTCCAATCTCAGACACAGTGAGGTTCAATCGTTGAATGAATTAACTTGGATGAGTTTTGCAATGTAAACAAGCATTTCTAATTCCGGGAGTACCACCTCTAAAATTCAGACAAACTTAATCTAAATCCCTTAGTGTGAACATAGTATTAGTGATCTTTACAGGAATCGTCATGGCGGTGTAAACCCATCGCATCGCAGACGTGTCAACCATAGACCCATCAGATAGTAGATGACTTATTCGCAGACCCATCAGATTGTCTGAGTTCTTTTGTACAATAGGTAGCATGAAGACTGCCACTTTGCTAGTCGCGCCTTCAGCTGCCCTGTACTTATTATTTTGCTGATCACTTATCCTATAGGGGAGTTGCAATCAGCTGATTAACCATTGTACTTCAATGGAGGCCAAGGCAGTTCCGCCAATCAAAACTGCCTATTTGCTGTCTATGACCTCCACGATGACGTCATCTGCAATTACCCTATAAGGAAAGGGCAGCAGACGCCACTGTTCGAAAAATTACTACGGGATACTTCCGCGACCTACACGGCCGGTTCATGACGTTTAAAACGTCACACGAAGTGGATTATCTTTACACGGAGATTGGTACAAAGAGTCGCGCCAGGGCTACACTAGATACCGGTCTTGCTCATTCCTTCTCTTGACGTCACGAATGGTGGCTGGCCGCAACAAAAGACATACAGTGATTGGCACAAAACGATGGGCGCATCGCATCGCTTTGTACCAATCACTGGTCGCGGCCAGCCACTATTTGTGACGTCAGGAGAATGAATGAGCAAGCCCGGTATCCAGTGTTCCCCTGGCGCGACGCTTTGTACCAATCGCCGTGTAAAGATGATCCACTCCGTGTGACGTTTTAAACGTCATGAACCGGCCGTGTATAACGTAGGTCGCGATCCATCTCAATATTTATTACTTTCTACGGAACACATGATCTGATGGGTCTACGATTAGTTCGTCTGCGAAACGATTAGTATACGCCACCATGGTGGTAAACATATAGTAAATAGATTGGTTGACGGAAGTGTATGATTGTAAAGATGCCCTTTTCTTATATTAAGGATTTTTCCAGGATCATGGGTGCACCAGAGGAGAGAGAATGGCCAGACGTCCCCCTTCCCTGGACTTCTTTCAAGAACTACAAGAAGCAGCCTTTGGAGAGCGTCATTCCAGACATCGGACCTCAAGAGTTGGACCTTCTAGAAGTAAGCCACCCCTTTTTAAACATTTTACGTACACATGATCGATTAGCGATAGCATCGATAGAAGGATTTTTTTTATATTAATAATAATACGATAATTGTCAGAGAATGCAGTATTCGAACTCCTGTTTAGAGTACTCGAACATTTTTATTGGCAGGCAACTCGAAATCCGACAAAGTAATTTTCGTCGATCCGAAACGAAAGATACATTTTAATGCAATTATGAAAAAAACAATCTACTATTATATCTCTATGTACAGGGTTACACAAAAAATTTCGAGTGCATTTCCTTTTATTGACGGAAACTTCTTAAGGAACATTTTCGACTGCATTATGGGTTTCTAACTGAATCAAATTTTAGCATACTATGCAGTATACAGTATGCCCACTAAAGTCCCTTGCCATCCTCTTAACTTCGGAACGGCTGCTGCTATATTCATAAAAGTAGTGTCTAGGTATAGTAAAATAGCCATGCGCTACTCAATGAAACCGCCTACGGCGCCACCTGGTGGAATGTTGCGGAGTTAGCATTCCTATCTCGAAAACGGAAAGAGATAGAGAAAAAAAGTGATCTACAAAGTTGTAGAGCATCATCGATTTTGTACGAAAAGACACATTGTGGGCATTAATGTGAAGAATAGAACGGTTAAAAAACGCATTTGTCTTTTCGTGATTTCCTACACTGTGACGTGACAAAACGATCTTAGAAAGAAAAAAAGCAATTAGTTATAATAATATACCTTTATTTTAGATTTTCAAACTTTTCACCGTCAGCTGCAATGCATATTTGTATGTTTGTTTGAATTTCACGTTGCACACGTTGGAGCATAGAGGGTGACACGTTGGCACAAGCGTTCGTAATAGCGTCGTTTAATGTCCTGCAATGTTTCTGGAGGGGTCGCACAGACCTGCTGTTTTATAACTGGTTGTTTCTTTCTTTCTAAGATCGTTTTGTCGCGTCACAGTGTAGGAAATCAGCCCCACCAGGGGCTGAGAGGTTCTGCTCTCGAAGCTGGTAGACGGGAGGTGCTGGGTTCGATCCCAATCGCGTCCGTCGGCCTAATTGTTCGGAGTTTTCGTGGTTTTCTTCGAGCCGTGGATTTATCCATGCGTAAATACGGGTTAGGTTCCCTTAGAAAGACCCCCACGAAGGGCACTCCCCCCCGGGCCTATATCCCAAGTGTAGATAATTGGCCGTCAATAATCAACCCAACCCAACCCAGTGTAGTAAATCACGGAAAAACAAATGAGTGTTTTAACCGTTCTATTCTTCGCATTAATGTCCACAAGGTGTCTTTTCGTACTAAATCGATGATACTCTACAACTTTGTAAATCACCTTTTTCTCTATATCTTTCCGTTTTCGAGATAGGAATGCTAACTCCGCAGCATTCCACCAGGTGGCGCTGTAGGCGGTTTCATTGTGTAGCGCATGGCTACTTTACTATACCTAGACCCCACTTTTATGAATATAACAGCAGCCGTTCCGTAATTAAGAGGGTGGCAAGGAAGTTTAGTGGGCATACTGTATATACAAATCTATAGGTCCTATACAGGCTGCACAAAATAATTCAGATGCTTTTCCGGCTATGAACGGTAGATGTTAAAATCAAGTTTTCAAATGTATAAGGGTGGATCAAACGAAAACATTAACAGTGATTCTAATTTGGTTTATTTTTGCGTGAGGTGAGGTGAACTTTGTGTACAGGGTAGAGTGGGTATGTAAGGAAGGCACACTGTTAAAACTAGAGGTGACATTTCGGTGCCTTTTGGGAACCCGGGGTGAAATTCTGGTGCCGTTTGAAACGCTAGGGTGCCGTACAGGCTTGAAAATGTGATTAGGGTGCCATTTGGTCACTCACTGGGTGATTGAAGCTAATTAGGGTGCCGTATAATGCATATTGCTCGAACTTTTTCACCTCGCCATTCGACTGGTATCTTGCGCATGCGCTGATTCGTTTCCTCTTCATGAGGTGTTGACTTGTTTCCTCTCATTTTTCGCAAGTCATAGGGGAGTTCGAACAAGATGGCTGACTTTGAATTTCAGTGCATCGCTGCTGCATAATCGTTGCCGCATAATTATTAATATAATAACTAAATAACGACATTTATTTAGAATAAATAAACCAGGGGAGTCAATAAAAAGAATCACTCTTTATATACAGGTATGTGAAATGTTTCAGTGTTGTTTGTATATTATGTTTTATTATTATAAAAAGATTTTATATTATGTTGTATTACAAGTGGCTCCACACATTATTTTCAAGCAGACATTTTTAGTTATAATCTTGATGTGGAAAGTTCAAATTTGTATCTCGTGAAATTAGAATGATGTAGCCTCACCTATTTGCTTGTTTTTTAAATTATTATTTATGCAGAGCTTATAATAATTTCATTTTATTCATATTTTTATCTAATGAATTTTCTCGCACAGTTTTTGTTGTTTACGATCTAGAAATAAATTTAATGATGCATTATAGTAATAAAAAATATAGAGAGAGAAGCATAAGTTGTTATATTTAAAAAAATAGTTTAATTTCGTATTTTTCTGATTTGTAAACAATTAAAGAATTTACAAGTTTTAAAGGGAATTTTTACTAACTTGAAACGTATTAATTTGAATATTTGACAATTTTAAATTAGTTGATAATATGAAATAGTAAACTTTGTAACATAAGAAATAATAAATTTTGTAACATAAGACATAAGAAATAGTAAACTTTGTAACATAAGAAATAGTAAACTTTGTAACATAACAAATAGTAAACTTGATAAAATATAAATTTCTGCAGATGTTTTTACTAATCAAATACTTTTTACTATCGAAATTTTTAGAGCTTGTGTTTGATGATGAAATGAACTAAAAATATACCTCATTACATATTATGAATTATTAACAAAATAAATAAATCGTAATTCCTGAATTGATATTTGACATTTATACATGTGTCTTCTTGAAAAATGTTTTGTGAGTCTCTTGTACTATAACATATTAATAATAATAAAACACTGGAACATTTCACAGTAGTGTGGCTGGATGTAAGAATGGCTTAGATGATTGAGTGATTTATGTAAATATATTTAACTCGCATAGCTAGAAGATTTTTTTTCCCCTCTTAAAATAATAATGATAAATAAATATCTCTGTACTACTACATCTAACTTAAAATGGTAATAAATACTAATATATATGGTAATAAATACTAACCGGTTTTGAAGGTAACAAAAATGACCTGATGATGTATATAATACATTTCTCATAGATATTAACCTGCACATGCAGGGGTCGATGCAAGGTTTTTTTTTTTTTTTTTTTTTTTTTTTTGTGTGGGGGGGGGGGGGCATTTTGTGAAATTTATTATATTTTTCACAAAATGCCTCCCTCCCCCCCCCCCTTGTCTAGCAATTGTATTGAAAAGAATTTGAAAATTCTTATACTTAAAAAAGAAAAAAAAAGGCTATACATATATAATTATAATGCAATGTTTAACTTTTCAGCAATAAAATGATCAATACTTCATTTTCTCTGCTGAAATTTATACAAAGTTAAAAGTTGATCATCTCATGTCAAGGGTCGATCCAGGCAAAATTTTGGGCCTTTTCAGAGCTCCTTCACTAAGATCTATTTAATAAAACAGGCTCCTTCACAAAAATCAATTTAATAAATTGGGCCCCTTCAGTAACATCTATTTCATAAACTGATCCCTTCACAAAATTCCTTTTAATAAAACAGGTATCTTGAGAAAATTCCTTTTAATAAAATAGGCCCTTTCACAAAATTCTATTCCATAGAAACTTACTATTTTTATTAATTATTCATTATTTTGATATGTTTTAAAATGTGTAATTTGTAAACAATCTTTCGAACCAAACATTTATTAACATAACACAAACTTTTTAAAGTCCTATTTGTTTTCCTTTCTGGTGAACTTGATTGTTTACAAATTGCACATTTTAAAACATAACAAAATAATAAATAATTAATAAAAATAGTATGTTTTTATGGAATAGAATTTTGTGAAAAGACCTATTTTATTAAAAGGAATTTTGTGAAGGGATTTGTTTTATTAAAAGAAATTTTGTGAAGGTGTCATTTTATCAAATTGATTTTTCTGAAGGGGCCCATTTTATAAAATTGATTTTTGTGAAGGAGCCTGTTTTATTAAATAGATTTTTGTGAAGGAGCTCTGAATAGGCCCCAAATTTTGCCGGGATCGACTGATCAACTTTTAACTTTGTATAAATTTCAACAGAGAAAATGAAGTATTGATCAGTTTATTGCAGCTAAAGTTAAACATTGCATTATAATTATATATGTTTAGCTTTTTCTTTTCTTTTTTAAGTATGAGAATTTACAAACTCTTTTCAATATAATTGCAAGACAAGGGGGGTGGGGAGATGCTTTCATTTGTGGAGTGTCGCTGGGCACCTTAGAGTAGAGGTGCCATTATTCTCCCCTGGGTGCCATCCTTTCACCCCTTGGGGCACCCTGTATTAGGGGTGCCATCCTTTCACCCTAGTTAAGGGTGCCATTTTGGCTCCCCTAGGGGTGTCACCAGTGAGACAAGCCTTTCACCCCTTTTGGGTGCCATGTGTCACCTGTAGTTTTAACAGTGCAACTCCTTGCTGTAAGTAGTCACGCAGAAGCCCGTGATATGCTCTTGCGATCGGTCAACAGTTTCGTCCGGCAAGTAATCGGTTGTTGTTGTTATTCATCTGTGTCTGTGGAATGTTTGCCAGTATAAAAAAACAACCGAGTGTTAATCGTTATTTAGTGATAGAAGAAGTAGGATTTCGCGAAGCGCATCGGCGAATGAAGGCAGTCTACGGAGAACGTGCACTGTCATTGACTCGTGTGCAGGACGGACACAAGCATTTCCGCAAGGGAAACTGGTGAAGTTTCGATGGACAGTCTTGGAATACCCACCGTATAGTCTGGATCTTTCGCCATATGACTTTCCCATCTTTGGTCTGCTGAAAAAGGCATTGAAGGGTCGCCGTTTGTACTCAAATAGTGAAGACATGGACAATGTTCGAAACTGGTTCCGATTTCAGCCAAAAGACTTCTACGAGCAAGGTATTCACCATTTGGTGAAACAGTGGGACAAGTGCTTGTGTAGTTTGGAGATTGTGTTTGAAATGAATCATGTCATTTCATTCTGCGTCTCCTGTTCCGTTTTCATTTGATCCACCTTAATATTATGCACTGCAAATCTTTATACACTTTTTAGAACACTTATTTTGTCACCTTTTTTAGAACACTTTGAAGCGCACTTTTTGAAACAGTTTTTAGAACACTTCTGAGAATACTTATTTCGTCACATTTTTAGAACACTTTGAAGCGCACTTTTTGGAATAGTTTTTAGAACACTTCTGAGAACACTTATTTTGTTACCTTTTTTAGAACACTTTGAAGTGCAGTTTTTGGAACAGTGTTTAGAACACTTATTTTGTCACCTTTTTTAGAACACTTTGAAGGGCACTTTTTGGAAGAGTTTTTAGAACACTTCAGAGAACACTTATTTTGTCAGCTTTTTTAGAACACTTTGAAGCGCATTTTTTGAAACAGTTTTTAGAACACTTCTGAGAACTCTTATTTTGTTACCTTTTTAGAACACTTTGAAGCGCAGGTTTTGGAACAGTGTTTAGAACACTTATTTTGTCACCTTTTTTAGAACACTTTGAAGGGCACTTTTTGGAAGAGTTTTTAGAACACTTCAGAGAACACTTATTTTGTCACCTTTTTTAGAACACTTTGAAGCGCATTTTTTGGAACAGTTTAGGAACAATTCTGAGAACACTTATTTTGTCACGTTTTTAGAACACTTTGAAGCGCACTGTTTGGAACAGTTTTTAGAACACTTATTTTGTCACCTTTTTTAGAACACTTTGAAGCGCACTTTTTGGAACAGTTTTTAGAACACTTCTGAGAACACTTATTTTGTCACCTTTTTAGAACACTTTGTAGCGCACTTTTTGGAACAGTGTTTAGAACACTTATTTTGTCACCTTTTTTAGAACACTTTGAAGGGCACTTTTTGGAAGAGTTTTTAGAACACTTCAGAGAACACTTATTTTGTCACCTTTTTTAGAACACTTTGAAGCGCATTTTTTGGAACAGTTTAGGAACAATTCTGAGAACACTTATTTTGTCACGTTTTTAGAACACTTTGAAGCGCACTGTTTGGAACAGTTTTTAGAACACTTATTTTGTCACCTTTTTTAGAACACTTTGAAGCGCACTTTTTGGAACAGTTTTTAGAACACTTCTGAGAACACTTATTTTGTCACCTTTTTAGAACACTTTGTAGCGCACTTTTTGGAACAATTTTGAGAACACTTCTTTTGTCACCTTTTTTAGAACCCTTTGAAGCGCACTTTTTGGAACAGTTTTTAGAACACTTCTGAGAACACTTATTTTGTCACCTTTTTTAGAACACTTTGTAGCTCACTTTTAGGAACAGTTTTTAGAACACTTCTTTTGTTCAGCACACTTTCTAACGCACTTTTTGAAAGCGATGATTTCACTAGTGTGCTCAAATGTGCTCTCAATCCGTTCTGAAATGTGTTCCCAAATTTAGATTTATCAGATATCCTGAACAGAATACGTTCGGAACACTTTCTTTATAGCGGAGCCTATTGGGAACACATTAAGGTAATTGGAATATTTTTTTTAAATCAAAGTGTCCCAAATATGTTCTCAATGTGTCCTGCAAATTTGCAGTGTACGCTTTCTAAATTGTTTACGTGAATATCGTATTTGTTATCACATGTGTCCTCTCATCAAGTTTTGTTACAGTATTGTTGGAAAGTGTTTTACATAATCTAATGCTTGAAGCATGAATTTTCGTTCTCGTTTAGTGTTGTTACGTCATTTAATACTATGGTTAACTTAATTTTATGTTTGTGTCTCTTTCAGAAAATGCTCGTCTTTGACCCTCTGAAAAGGATTAGTGCCAAGGATGCAATGAACCACAATTTTTTCAAAGACTCAGAAGTGCAAGCTTCCAAATACAAAGCCAAAAAACTTAAGAAATCTGCGGTCTCGGTGGGAACCGAACCCGGGATCAGCAGTGCAACCAAAAAGTGACCCATGTCAAAGTTAGGTACAAATTTAAAAACGTGAGTGACGACGGGAATACAGGGAAGGGCAACATTCTTGGAAACCTCTGGAGGTCCGCTGCCGAGACGGATTTTTTTTTTTTAATGGAGAACATGAACTTGAAATAAACTAATATCAGTGAAGCTCACATTGAGACATGCATTTTAAAGCTCTATAGACCAAACTGGGATAAAGACCAAAGTTAGAAAACCAATAATATTTGTATTTATTGATTGAATTTATAATGGCTGAATTTTTGCTATATCCGGCGTGAAACCACCAGAGTGGAATGTATCCAGACCTGGATTCGAACCAGGGCTATTGGCATTGCACACCCACGCTCTACCACTAAGCGACCCGGACGATATCCAGCCTGGCACTCTTATAAGTTGACAAGGCTGCACCTGCAGCACGAGATGGAATATCTTCATGAATCACAACTACGGTGGCAAGCATGAGATGCAAATTGCCATTGCTTTCAGCATCGATGAATATATATATGTATGTATATATATATATATAACCTGAAAATACTTGAAAATAATATACTTTTTACTCTGTTGATTGCACGCCTGATATAGCAAAAATTTTGCAGTTGTAAATTCAGTTAGTATTTCGACAGATGTATGCCATTTCTACAAATTAAGTATCTGTATTTAATGATTTCACAGCAGCATAACTTTCTAAAAAGGCAATTTTTGAGGCCATTTATTAGACCATTAACATAGAGGGTTTTTTTTAAGTATTTTAAAATACAAATTAGTAAAATAAAGAATGAAACATTGAAAAAAGTTTTTAAATTCCTCTAATAACCTACGAATTTCATTTTTGAAAAAAAAAAAAATATATATATATATATATATATATATATATAACTGCATTTTTGGCAGCACGAAATTGGCTTTATTCGTTACCGAATAATATTTTCCCTGGCGGAATGTTATAGTCGTTTGCTGTGTTTGAGGAGCGGTTCGGATTCGTAGCATCCTACTTGGCGACTTAACTGGCTTTTGACGTAAAATTAAAAATTAAAAATTTATTACTTTAAATTAAATGCATATAAAAATATATGTAATACGATTTTTTTCCATGCAAATTTTATCGGTCCTCTAACTGCCGCCTATAGGGCCTATAAAATGCACCGAGTCTTATGCTTTATGCTAGATGCAGGTTTCACCAAAAGGGAACACTTATTATTATTATTTTTTTTAATGTAATTATTTTAAGACACATGATTCTTTTTTCTTTAAGTATTTAGTTATTTTAAGACACATAATTATTTTTTCTTAAAGTGTTTAATTATTTTAAGACACGTGATTCTTTTTTCTTTAAGTGTTCAATTATTTTAAGACATCACATGATTCTTTTTTCTTTAAGTGTTCAATTATTTTAAGACATCACATGATTCTTTTTTCTTTAAGTGTTCAATTATTTTAAGACACTTTTTTTTTTTCAAAATCATACGAGAAAAATATAATTTAGTTAAATAGATTTGAAAATCCAGAGAGGTGCAACTCTGCCCTTCCCGTTTCCAAGCGCTCATAAATCACAAGACTGTTTGTTCAACGTGTTCAAACATTGAACACAAGCTTAAAAACTTTATATTAGCCACCTGGAAGTAGCTAATTTTTGAACTGGAAGTTATCTGATACATAGATAGCTTTGAATTTTTTGTACAGCGGATGTTAGTTTTTCATGTATAAATTGTGGATGGACTGCGAAAAGACTGAAATGTTCTTGAAGCTGTCTCCTTATATTACCAGTCAGAGGAACAGAGAAGACTGAAATTTAAAAAAAACATTCCCCGTGTGATTTTTTTTTTTTTAATATTGTTTAAAGGAAATGTTTTACAATTATTAAATTTTCAATATATTTTAAATTACAATGGTTGTTTTATATGGGGGGTTGTCAATTAATAATAAAATAAAAAAGTCATTTTTTATTGTTACTCCTTTTTTTTTTTCTGGTGTGGCTGATATGCAAAAAACAGGACATTCATTATTATTATTATTATTATAAAATAAGTATTTTTATCATCTTCATTAAAGAAAACAAATATGCTAATTCAAGTAGTTTATGTTAACTTGTAATAGTGTTTTAGTTCCAAATATTCCCGATAGATGGCAATGCACTGTCTCCAACTGTAAGTAATGCTTAAAAAAATTGCAGTTTCAAAACTCAAACAATTTTCCCCCTTTTTTTTAATGGTATTTTATAGCTGAACAGAGTAAAGGTTAAACAATGAGATGGAAATTTTCCCTGTGTGATTTTTTTTTACATAGAAGTTTTTAGAGGAAATGTTTTACAATTATGAAATTTTCCATGTATTTTAAATTACAACGGTTATTTTATTGAGAGGGGGAAAGGGGGTTGTTGATTTAAGATAAACTGAAACAGCATTTTTTATTCTTACCTTTTTTTTTTTCGTTTTTGCTGGTGGGAAAGGTTTGCCAAAAAAAAAAACAGAGCACTATTATTATTATTATTAAATAATAATTATTATCCTTCTAATAGAAGAAGACAAAAATACTATTTCAGATAGTTTATGTTAGCTTGTAATAGTGTTTTAGTTCCAGATATTACCGATAGATAGCGCTGTGATGTCTCCAACTGTAGTAATGCTTACAATGGGTCAAAATTTGAAAAAAAGTTGGTTGAGATTTGTTGAAGTTATTGGGATCACCGACTTAAAAACATACTTTTGAGACAATCACGTTTCAAGAATTATGTATGATAGAACAAAGTCAATTAAAGCTTTATTTTCTTAATTTTTAATTACTTATTTATTTTTAATTTCCTTAATTACTTTCTTAATTTTTTATCAAATAGACTAGAAAATCTAACTGAATATTCTTTACTAAGTTGTAATTTCAGAAAATACAATTTAAAAAAATGCACTTTTTTTAAAAGTTTGCAGGTATTTCACCTTAAACAATTTGAAATAGTATTATTGTTTTCTTTTTCTTAGTAGGATAATAAATCTTATTTGAGCTACCGGTGAATAATAAATTTTATTAAGTATATTAAATACTCAATTAAATGTTAATATAACAAAATAAAATTTGAAATTAATTTCTGTTACTCATTTGTTGTGAAAATTCACATGTAACATATAACTCGCACATTTATTTTTAGAGATATATTATTTTGTCCTTTTAAAATAACTTTTTAAACTCACAGTATATGCTAGAGTTACGCATCTATAATGATTAAAAATGTTGAAATAAACTAATTATGAAGAATTTTAAATAACCACCCATAAAAAACTCATTTATGTTGCTTTTATATTTCAATGTGTAATTTTCTGTTTGAAAAGGTTTGTTATATTGTTAAAATGTACAGCAATATTGGATAACTATAACTTCATACTTGTACTCTGTAAATGTATCTAGATTTTGAAATGTTAAATGTTTCGGTACTTTTATGTTAGCCGGGCACAGGTGATAAATCGCCAAATAGTGTTCCCCTCGCAATCATTCGTATTGCATTCATTTTATTTATAAAATAAACCTTCCACCCGATTTCATTTAAAATACATAACTTTCACTTAAAATACACAAATTTCAAATACATGCTTTACACACATTGTAGTATTTAAAATGCAAATAAATAATAATACCATAAATCAAAACATATTACTTAAATAGCAAAGCATTGTTTCTAATTTACACATGCCAAAAATAAAAGCTGCTATTGACGAGGCGGGCATATGCTATTGGCGAAAGTTGCACCCGGCTGAGATAAAAGTGCCAAAATTTCTTATATTCTTGCAAAATTTATTATTATTGTTAAAAGTTTAAAATTAGCGTCCTATTTGCAAATGTTAAAATTTTGAAATGTTAAACATTTTTAATAATGTTGTTATATTCTTGTAAGTTAATTCTTATTAAACGTTTTCTATATCGATTTTTTTTAAAAAAAGATAAATTGAAGTGGTGTTCGCGATTTATTAATGTTTCTATTGGATATCAAGACTGTCATAAATAACATTCCATAAAATTTTCCTCGATGTAAAAAATAATTCTTCCTCTGGTCTTACATTCCAGTTTACACTCATATAAAATAGAATGCTAGAAATCTGCTTGATTAAAAATTCTTCTAAAATACAATAAAACTTCCTTTATCCGTTACTCTTTTAACCATCAGTTTCTATTATCCGACAGTCACTAGAATTACATTTAAAATACATTTTAAAATGAAATACATTATAAATACATACATCTTTAATATTATATAAATGTTTAATTAAAAGTACCCTTTTTTAGTACATTAAAACAAAAATATTATAAATTATTCAGGTGTTTTTACCCGATGTTCATAAATTGGGAAAAACATTGTTTGCAATGTTGCTAGATCGGGGAATATTTGTATTCAAAATATCGACCACTCTTTCAGAATAGAAATCTTCGCTTCATTTTATAGCATTCCGTGATTAGATAAAGCAAGGTTAGAAAAAGATAGTATAGATACTTTGACTAAAAACGTTCCCATTCTTGCAGCATGGGTTATTTGGTCTTTTAAAACAAATTAATTAATTAGAGAATTCAAACAAAAGAAAATAAAACATGTTTACAAATCATGCATATGTTTTCACCTTTTCGTTTTGAATAAAGGTTGAAAATGAAAGCATTATAAAAAGGAAATTATTATACGGTGATTACACTAGTCATAGATTAACTGCCAGTACTTACCAGTTAAACCACTTACTGTCAAATCCAAGATTCGCTGAGCTGCAGTTTTCATTTCAGTAAATGTATTATTTAAATTCATACGATTTTCCAGATTTATCGCTGTTTTAAAACATTTAGTATACTGGTTAATACTCTCAAACTTTAAGGGGGAAAAAAGAAATAGTAATTCGACTAAAATTATGTTTTCTTTCAATTTATGTTTAAAAAAGAAAGAAAAAGGCTTAGGGGGTCGTCCCCATACTGAAATTATACCAAACTCTGAAATTTCCAATATGAACACCTAGTTTAGACAGCATATTTGTTTTTTACATAACACCTACTTACCCTATATTCATAATGTTCTGGCTATCTTTTTTATTTACATTTTAAATACAACTAGCGGAGCTTCGCCCGCTACACTGGTCTGTTTATTCCAAACGGTCCTCGAATTATACGAACTTAGGATTGGGCGCCCCAATGTCTTTGGAATTAGCTCGGATTGAAAAAAAAAATAATAATAATAATAAATTTTCATTTAAAATCTCGCGGAAACTGCATCAACGTATTTTTAAAAACTGTGATTGTTGATTTATTTTTTGCCCGAAAAGCGTTTTTCTTCAACGAAAATTAACCCAGGCTCCAGGCAACAAAATGGCTGCGTGTAAAACCTGCCATTTCAAAGAAAGAGAAAGTGTTTATTCCCATTGTAAGTGGGGGAGGGGGGGAGAATTATGAATGGGTTTCTCATTGTGTGGGTCTGTTCTCTTTTGTTCAGACCCAGCCCACTCTCAAACTATAGAAGTGGAGAATCTCCCTGGTATTCTATTCCTTCTTTGAAAAAAAAAAGTTGGAGCATGCGCATTGAGGTCAATTTCATGTGGAAGTGAAATCTGAAAAAAATGCTCTTTGATCTTTAAATATATAGATAATATTTTTATTGCATATATTACACTAATTTAAGAGATTTTTTTTTTTTTTTTTTTGTAATAATATAATCCATTTCCATTTCTAATCTTGATCTGATGATTAGATGTTTATCTTCGTTGTCCATCGCCAGAATTTGTTGCGTGTGTGTATCAGGGAGGGTGAAGAGGGGAATTCTATACTATCGTCCCCCTATTCTTTTATCCGTCACAGTAACAATCCCGTGAGTGACTACTAATTGAAGTTTTATTGTACTTTCAAATATCATATTTATTTTATCATATTAAGCGGCTAGAAACATTATCTTTTTAAAAATCGCTTTAGATTCTTATAAAATAAATCTGGAAAATAATAATAATAATAATAAAAGAAGAAGAAGAAGATCACCTTAATTTTCTTTATTTACTTGCTTAGAATGTAAATAGCATATTGCAGCAAAATAAAAAAGAAAATCTTTACGCAAATGATAGAAAAATGTTGAGAAAAAGATTTTTTACAGAACTGGTGAAAAATCGACAAAAACTCGTAAACGTGCCTTATATAGTAATTTGTGGTCAATTTGATTAATTTAAACATTCTGCAAAGCTTTTATAACCGTGATATAACGATGTGATGCAATTTTGTAAAAATATATTTTCGTATACAAAACTTTACATCTTGTAATCTTTTACTTGTTCTAGAATGTGCAGGGATTGTTATTATTATCTTTCACATATATTTGTAAAGTTTTTTTATATAAAAATTTTACCTTTTGTAGTTCATGTTAATAAGTCTGATTTTCACTTAAAATTTTCTGAGCTCAAAGACTGTTTTAAACGTTTGGTGATTGTTGATAAGGGGTCATCTATAAATCACATCACACTTCAAGAGAGGCAAGTGGGTACGTGTGACACAGTGTGACAGAGGGTGGGTTATCACCGAGGCTAACGAAAAAGACAGGCTGCTGCGCTACCTTTCGTGTTCGTCTCCTTTCGGATCGCTAGAGTCACGTGATGCTCTTTCCGTGCATCTGCATTCGTGATTTTCCTGCACCTGCGACACAAAAAGAGCATCACGTGACTCCAAAAAGAGACGGGCGTGTAACGCATCCTGTATTTTTCGTCAGCCTCGGTGAGAATCCACACCTTCCCCCTGTCACACTGTGTGACACAGTAAAATTGGTTGCGATGCTTTGCTAGGCCTTGGTTATCATGTTGTGACGTTACATGTGTAAAATACCCCAGGCTAACGAAAAAGACAGACTGTTGCACTACCTTTTGCATTAGACGATTAGAGTCACGTGACGCTATTTTCGTGCATCTGCATACGAGCATCACGTGACTCAAGCAGTCTGAAAAAAGGGACACCGTGACGGCCTGTCTTTTTTTGTTAGACTCGTGTTATCACTTTGTGATGTCACATGTAAAATAAATACCAAGACAGACGATAAAGATATTTATCGTCTGTCTTGAATGCCTTATCTGCCTTATCTTTGCCTTATCTTTATCGTCGTATCGTCTGAAAGGCCACAAGATATTGTGGTTTATTATATATAATTTTTTTTAGCTTAAAATTATTTCTAAATAAGTTGTTGCAAAAAATGTGACGTCACAACAGACGAGGGGGGGGGGGGTCACACGAGTGTGACCATCTGTGACAAAGGGGTCAAAAACCGCGAAATTTGCATGACGTCATTGTTGGATGACCCCCTAAACTATTATCAATTCCATTTAACTATTTACAACATCATCTCGATGTTGACTGTTAGTATATCTTGTATGGAAGATGTGAAATAGTAAAATTTTTCATCTAATCACATTTTGTTCCTATTTAATAGATTATTAGAATTGCATTTATAATTACATAATATAACTTCTCAGTTGAAACTGTAAATTGAACGGATGAGTGGGAAAAAAATAACATTCCAGCTGACGTAAATGTTGAAGAAACGCAAAAACACATTTAACGTAAAAAAATTATCAATTTTAGAGACAGATGAAAATATTTTTCATTTTCATTAATGAGTGTTTAATTAATATCTCAGCAAATTATGAACAGATTTTTACAAAAATTCTAGTTTCGGAATCAGAATTATTTGTGTGTGTGTGTGTATGTATGTGCCTGATATCAAATCAGTAAACGTAACATTTTTTAAAAAATTATTATTTGAATATGTCCAAAAAATTGTGACTCATTTATTAATCTGGCAGCCCCGTTTATTTCTTGTAACCTCTTTTCCATCTGGGTCTTTTTTTTTTTCGCTTCTGGTCTGTTTTGGGGCGAAATAAAAAAAAAGTTACCGTCCGATTTTCACAAAATTTGAAATTTCGTAACCAGAAAAATAAAATACGTATGTGCTGTGATTTTCGAATCGATACCTCCGATAGTTTTCTTCGTACTCTCGAGAATAAGTTAAAATTATTCGATTGTAGATTTAGTCTATGAGGGTTCATCCTATAAATTTCAAAGAAAAATAACTTATTAATAATTTATTAGTTATTATTAATTAAACTATCTTATTTAATTTTTCAGATTTTTGGAATGTTATAATTTTTCCACTTACTTGTTCAATTGTTTAAATAGAGCAATTTACTTTTCTTTTAAGGCACCAAATTATTAATTCAAAAATGATAAATTGTCCATTATCTGTTTTAATATCATTTGGCATTCAAATGCTATTATTATAATTTATTGATTATTATGTTTATTTATCTAACCAGAAATCAATTTATGTTCTCTACAAATCTAAAAAGGCTACTTTTTGATTTATAGTTAATTGCATTTTAGAGGAACATATCACGGGTTACATCAATAAATATTACTGTCAAGTCAATGTGGTTGTATAGAATAATTAGCTTTTACTAAAGATATTTACGAAAATTAATTAAAAAATATATCAATTAATTATAGATATTTTATTGTTTTATTTAAGATAATAGTGACGAAAATTAATTCAAAAAACTATCAATTAATTATTAGATATTTTATTGTTTTATTTAAGATATTAGCAACGAAAATTAATTAAAGAAATTATCAATTAATTGTAGATATTTTATTGTTTTATTTCAGATATTAGAGACGAAAATTAATTCAAAAAAATTATCAATTAATTGTAGATATTTTATTGTTTTATTTGCGGTATTAGTGACGAAAAATAATTCAAACAATTATCAATTAATTGTAGATATTTTATTGTTTTATTTGATATATTAGTGACGAAAATTAATTCCAAAAAATTATCAATTAATTGTAGATATTTTATTGTTTTATTTGATATATTGACGAAAATTAATTCCAAAAAATTATCAATTAATTGTAGATATTTTATTGTTTTATTTGCGATATTAGTGACGAAAATTAATTCAAACAATTATCAATTAATTGTAGATATTTTATTGTTTTATTTGATATATTAGTGACGAAAATTAATTCAAAAAAATTATCAATTAATTGTAGATATTTTATTGTTTTATTTGCGATATTAGTGACGAAAATTAATTCAAAAAATTATCAATTAATTATAGATATCTTATTGGGTTTTTTTTTTTTTTGAGATATTAGTGACGAAAATTAATTCAAAAAAATTATCAATTAATTTTAGATATTTTATTGTTTTACCTTTATTATTATTAGATTTTATTGGCAGATATTAATGACAAAAATTACTAAAATTTGTTCAATTGATTATAGACAATTTTTTTTGTTTTATTTTTATTTAAAAAGAAAAACAAATGCTATTTCAACCAGTTTGGTTATTTTGTATGATTAGATTTTGTTGAAGATATAGTGCTGATAAACAGCAATAAAATAGAATTTTATTGTTTTATTCACATTATTGAGAGATGTTAGAGATAAAAATTACTTATAGATGTTCGATTAGTTACAAGCAATTTTACTGTTTTATTTTTATACAAAAAATATGTATCATCAAAACTAATTATTGAATAACTTAGTTTTGATGAAGACACTGGTAATAAAAAATAACAAAAACTGGCGACTATTTTTTTTATTATGTTTTTTCTACCTCTATTTCTAAACAAAAATAATCTACCTCGAATATTATTATTTTAAAATAATGATAGGCAAAATAATAATTAAAACAAATAGTCGCCCACAGTTAGATAATTTGATTTTCTGCTACGTTCTAAAAATAAATTGGCTATAGATTTTTTAGTACTTTTCCGGTATAGGGACCTTGGCGAGATAGAGAAAATAGCCGTGGCGAGAAAAGAAAATTTGACAACATATTTTCTGGCAACTGTTTCATATACAAAAGTAATTTTTTCAATATTTATACAATTTATTTAATATATTTATTATTATAGATAAAGAATTCATTTACCCCGTTTCATATACAAACAGAAGTAATTTGTATATAATAATAATAATAATAACTATATATAAATAAAATATTTATGTATACATATATATTAATGCATGTATAAACAAGCATTGAAAGTTCATTAGTCAACAGATATGAAGTTTTCATATCTGTTTATATCATTTAGCTACAAATCTCACTTTCTCAAGCCTGAATTGTGCCAAGCTTTTTTTTTTTTTTTTTGAAAAAAACCGCCAAGGCCCCTATACCGGAAAAGTACAGATTTTTTTTTTTTTTTTTTTTTTTTGTTAACTGTTTCTGGAACTTATATAGGGTGATATAACCTGTGAGCGGCTACCTCATACGAATAGGATATCCAACTGCGGTAGAAGAAATTGTATAATTTTCGTTTTTTTTTTTTTTTTTTTTTTTTTTATGTCAATGTAGTCATATTGGTGAAATATTGGTGAGATAAATTGTAAATAATTTTCTCTGCTATTTAACGGTTATAATTGTGTGTTGTTTTCTTTTATGTTGTATAGTATAGTATGGCTTTATAATTGTGTACATTATTTCTTTTGGTTATTTGATTATTTGTCCCATTTTTTTAAAAAACCTTTTCTTATCATGGACGCCGGCAGAATGAAATTCAGTTTGGGGCAAGATTTTGGAATAGATGTGGTCTTCAGACCTGGCTGTGTTTTTAAAAATGAAAAATGTAAACATGAAATAAACTATGAATTTTGTCAGAAAAACACCCCGTGGAAGGATATTTTTAATCATATCAGTATAAAACAAGTAAGATAAAAAAAAAAAAGTCAATTCCTACTTTTTAATCATAAATATATAAAATAAACCCGTGCAACTTTCATGTCCCACGTTATCTTTATTGAACATTTTTTTTATAATCATCGTTGCAGTATTTTATTTTTGTGGCATCACTCATTTGGGGAAAATCTTTCATTTCATTTATGAAAACAATGGGAGACATTTTTTTCTCCTAGATAAAACTAAAATTAATTAATTAAATTTAATGAATGAATTAATAGTTGAAAAAACTGTATTAACATAAAGTGTCATCCACTACAAGTTTTAAAAAGTGTATTTGAACTTGAGTGGATGAATAGAACATATTTTATTTACGATTGAAAATTTGAACAAGATATATAAATATAGAGAGAGTGTGAGCTAATAGTAGGAATTGAATGAAAAAACATGACAAAAATTTAAGAATTAAAAAATATTTAACGCTCAGAAATAAGTTTCTAACTCCGTTTTTAATAACCAGATTTAAAACAGTAAAATCTTTTTTCATCAGAAGGGAGGGGATCTCTGCCCCCTGCCCTTGCCACCTGTTTATGATGAATGTTACATGAACGTAAAAAGAAAAATAGGGATGAAAATTAACTTTCACCAGGGGAGAATCAAAATTCTTAGGGTTTTTTTTCCCCTCCTAGTGGTTAATTATGTTAAGTCACGTGTGGAGAATAAATTTTACTATTTAATTCAATATCACTAGAGGGTAAAAAAATAGTTAATTAAATTCTAATATCCTTGGGGGATCAATGGGCCTCTTCTGCCCCCCCCCTCCCTTGCCGGCGTCTTATTATTTCATATACAGTAATATTCCGGTTAATTGAGTTACCTCAATTCACGCATGATTTATTCTTAAAACAACTGTTTAAACAACAAGAAATGCCTGGTGAATTGCAGGAAAAGAGAACACTCATTTATTCATGTCTGTTTTGGATACAAAAATATTATGTTATTATATTTTTCAGTATATAAGTTATTATATTATATAAAATAACATAAAAAGTGTTAAATATTTATCATCGAACTCTAGCATACCATGGATGATTTAAATTTTACCCTTATTTGTTGTATCCTGGTGAATGAGAAAAAGGAACGAAAAACAAAAATAAAGTACAATATTATATGTATATTTTTTTAAAGAAAATTATTTTACATTTTTTGCTTTTTTTTTTTACATGTCTGTTGTGGTGATATTTTATGAAAAAATAAATAAAAAAATACTATTAAAAATAAATATTTTGTTATCTTTTCTGGTATTTTTATTAAATAAAACAAGAACGAAAAATCATGCATCCCGCATAGATCATGAAACACTTTCCAACACTAACAGAATTGTATTAAGAGCCTACATCAGTCACGCGAAAAAACGCTCAAGCTAATGTTAAATCTATGGGAAGGTTCTAGCGCGATTTCTCGCTCCCATTTTAATATTTTTAAATGCTTTTTTTTTCTTTTTTGTGCATAGGATGGCTGAGGTCAATCTCCAACGTTGTTAGTTTTTACTTTTTCGATTTTGGTTCCAGTTATTTTATATAAAGATACTTTCACTTTCAGAACCGGTTCCAAAATTGGAAATGGCCGCTCATAAAAAACTGCAACAAACATGGAAACAGTAAAAACTAACAACGTTGGAGATCGACCTCAGCTATCCTATGCAAAAAAAAAAAAAAAAAAAAAAAAAAAAAGCATTTAAAAATATTAAACTGCGAGCGAGAAATCGCGCTAGAACCTTCCCATAGACTTAACATTAGCTTGGGTGTTTCTTCCCGTGACTAGTGTAGGCTCTTAAGAGATTTCATTTTTTTCATACGATGAAATAAGATAGCTCAATAAGCAATTAAAAAATTACAGAACTCGGTAAAAATCCATTTTCAGAATAGGCTGTCCCTATTCGAAGACTCTCGTACAGCCCTGTATAAAATATACAGAATTTGTAAACAACACATAATGCACTAAAAATTACATAAAGTTGCATACCACAGCGGAAAGAGCACTTCTAGCAATGATCTATCACAGTCAGTCCTTTTTAGCCGAATTATCTTGCGTGTCTCTGTACATGAACAGTAAATCTTACGCACTCCATAATATATAGAAGATACACTGGCCTCCAAAAGTTAAGGTACAACCAGTCTTTTGTGTCTAATTTGAAAACAAATGAACAAAAAGACATAAAATTTAGAGGAATTGTGTTTTAAACAGTTATTTATCGAATTTTATTTAATTTTAACACCAAGCATGATTTACAAATAAGAAATTACATTTTTTGCAAAAGTACACTGTTTGATAATAATAAAATAATAATAAATGGCAGTTTTTTGTAAAAAAAAATTAAATAAACGGATTTTAATAAAGCATGTATCCGGACCCACTTGTAATGGATTCGTGGCATCGACTTTCCATACTGTTAATGAAGTTGTCGGACACAGGAATGGGAAACAACGACCATACATGGAGAAATGCTTGTTCCAGCTCATTTAACGACTTCGGAGGAGGGCTTACGGCAGCTACCTGTTTGCCGAGATAGCCCCGGCCGTTCTATTAGCTCCAAACCTTGATCCTCAAGATATTCATCCACAACTCTAGCGCGATACGATTGGGCATTATCATCCATTAATATTAACTAGTAGATAGCCCGTCAGGATGACGTGTTTGAATTTTGAAAAGAATGATATAGCATTGCATTATAAAAAGAATTATGAAGCAATAAATTTAATCTTATCTGATTAATAGGATCATGTGGAGTAAAATAGTTATAAAAACAGCCCATTCTTTCAAGCATTCTTTTTTTATTTATTTATAAGAAATTGGAGGTTATAGATTTTTTAAATGCCTGTGTGCAGAGGAATATAATAAAATACTTAATATCGATAACGTCACTGCGTTATGATTACACTTTACCGACAACTAGAGTTGCAAAAAACCCGCAGTTTTTGAGGGACGGGAATAAACCCGGGAATTTTTGGGAATAAACCCGGAATTTTGGGGAATATTGGTAATTTTGAAGGAGTTTTGAAAATAAACATAACTAATCATTTTTCAATTATAATTTTTTATTTTCAAGAAATTTCAGGCACCGTTCTGAAAAGTTTAAAATAGGTTTTTCATTATGAATTCATAATACTTAGGATATTGCGCTCTAAGTTTTTATAATTTATTATAACTAATTTACTTTACAACAATGGTGGCTGTGAATTGGTAAGGATTTGAATGTTTCTTTAAAAAATAAGATTGTTTAATTTTTGTTAGCTGGCATATTTTCTATTCAGGCATATTCTATATTAATTTTCTTGTGAGTTGCAGTGTATTTTTGCATTGATTTCTTTTAGTTTTGTTCGTTTTCTGTTTTGTTCACATTGTTTGAATCGGAGAATAGGAGTGATGTTTATATTCATGTCAAGCAAGATGAATCTGCCATCTGCCTCGCCCTTTTTATTTATCGACTATTAAAATATCAACTTATGTTATTTTAATTTCTCTTACCTAAAATTTCTGCATCTTAAGCATATATTTCGTTAGTTTTCATGTAAACTGTGCTATTTGTCTGTATTTATGTTATTGGTTTTGTATACATTTGTAAAAAAAAAATTGTTTGCAAATTAAAAAGTTTCATGTCTAAAAGTTTCTGAAACTCCCGGGAATTTTCATTATTTCCCTCCCAAAAAAGTCTTGTTTATTTCCCCCTTTGCAACTCTACCGACAACAGATGGTGCCACATGGCAACACCTTCGCTTTCGCTTGCTTTAAATTGGCATTTTAACAGAAAGTTGCATGGAGTTCGTGCAATTATTGCATCCATGGTCTATATTTTAATGAATCTCAAAGAAACGATTCACATATTGTTTACTATCGTTATCACTGATAGCTTCATAAAACGATTTTCAACTCAAGACATATAGAAAAACATTCATATTTCGAGGTAGCTCATCACTTAAGTTGTTTTTTATTTTTCACAATCTTTCTAAAAAGGTCAGTCTTATACAGCTTTATTGAAAAAATTAAAATTAAATGGCTGATTTTAACGAAAGATTATCGGGATCCGGATGAGTTTACTCCGGAAGTGTTATACACATAACGCTATTATATATGTAATTCATCACCAATAGCACCAGCATACGGTGTGACAAACAGAGCAAGGATCTCGTCCCGATATTTCACAGCAGTCAAAGTTCTTCCATGGCATACATGGAATTTAATGTGGCCACCGGAGAGATTCTAGCCCAAACCATATTTATATACACCTCCAGGGCCTTGCGAAGGTGGCCTTCGCCCGGGGTGCAGAAATTGAGGGGGCGCCAAATTTATACTACCAACCACGGTTTAATTTGTTTATCTATTCATTTTTTGGTCATCGATCATTTTCTGGGGAATTTCTTTTTCTCTTTTCATCATTCTTTTTTTCTGTCTCAAAATATCATGATCTCTTCGACAAATAAGTGCAATTTTCTCTTATGCTATTTAGTTGTTTGCAATTTCTGAATTAAAATTAAAACTTTTAAAGTTCCACCATAAACGCGAAATGTTTATTCAATAGAATTTATTTCTGTTTCTGTACTTTATCAGTTTTGTGTTACCTGTCACAAAAAGAAGGGGAGGGGGAGCGCCAAATTGAAACTTTGCCCCGGGCGCAGTTTTCTCTTCGCACGGTCCTGTACACCTCCTCTATAACTGTATCTTTTTACAATGTTACATAGGTGGAATCTGATGCGTCGTTCTCTCCAAATCAGCACACGAACTGAATCACTCTCCAAAGCAAACCGGACTCGTCTGTGAGCAATACGTAAGCCCATTGACTACTGCGCGTCAAAATGAGCGATATCGACAACTATAGAATTTAAAATTAATGTAGATGAGTGTTCAACGTCGGGGCGGGTTCGCGCCAATTTGTTTTTCGATGAGAGTCTCTAATGGTTCCATTTCGGGTTGGGTTTTGAATGTTACGGGTTACCCGATTTTTCAAATGAAAGTCGTGATTATTGGTTATGTTTGAATATAAACAATGATTAGTAAAATTATAAACTGGAACAAATGGTGCACATTTTGCTTGCACTGGACCTCCCCCCCCCCCCCCCCCACTTGCACTAAATTAGACGCTAGACATCAACGTAAGCGTCGTTATTAAATAAAACAAGATTCAAGAATACTTTCGAATGTAAACAGAATAATTTCCTTTTAGTTTTACCACGTTTAATTAGGTTGGTAATTAATTTTTTTTTAATCTACAAATTTATTCATTTTATGTTCGTTTTTTAAATTATTAACAGAATTTCTACGACTTTTCAAAATGTGAATATGAAATTTAGATAAAGGTTTAAGGGAAAAGACATTTTCAGTGTTTGTAATTCGGACAAAAATTTGTTTTGGTGCTGCTACCTATCGACAAAATTTTGAACGAGAAATAATCTCGTAAAGTGGAATTGAGAAACGGTCTTCTTCTAATTGATGAAACATTGTATGTAAGAAAAAATTATTTCTACAAAGTTGGGTACCATTTATGAAATATATATGTGTGTGTATATAATTTGATGCCATTTGACTTAGTTTTTCCATAATTTAACATTTTTTTAAAGTGCAGTAAATAAGGATGATGTTTCTAATATTAATAGGAAAACAAAATCAGAATTTATGTCGCCATTTCAATAATTATGTTGCATAATTATTTACTTATCAATAGTCAAGTACTCTAAGTTATGGAAATACCATAGCAACAGAAAATAATTCGAAAATAAGTTTTGCATTTTTAAAAAGAATAACTGTGTTACCATCAATAATCTGATATTTACAATGAAAAAATATGGCATAAAACTACGAGTGTTAACATTTCATTGTTACCCAAAAATGTAGGGTGTTTTCTTTACGGAAGATTCATTAAATTAAATTGAAATTTATTGAGATTTATTTGAATTGGGGTGATAAAAAGATTAGTCATTAGTCGCAATTACTTTTATAGTTAGCAAAAAGCACTGTTGTTCAAAATTACTGGGTATTCTGATCATGGAAATAAAGCATTGTTATAGCGAGCGTTCTGCTGTTGATTAGGATTATAGAAGATTTCTCGAGAGTCTGTTTTTTTTTCTCCAAAACTTTAATTTTGTTTCGTTTTTAGTTGCTGTTTGCAATCAAAACAAATAAATCGTGCTTCTCCATTAACCCGTCAACCACAAAAAATTATATACATATTAATAACAAAAAACTATCGCCAGACTGTGACGCCAAATAAACAAATTGAAAAATGTTGCCATTGGAATAGCAAAATAAATAAAATACAAAAAATTCGGAAAAGCCCCGCTCACCAAAGTGTCAACTATCAGTAAGTTTAAACAAAAAAAGAAATTGCAATATATTAATGAAAACAGAAAAAACATAATATTGGATATTTATTTATTTACATCATTTTTCTTAATTATGCCTCTCGGCTAACGAATAAATGTTTGTGACGTCAGTTGAAACTGATCTATTGCACGTAACTATGCATCGCAACATTTTTTTCAGTGCTTTTTCTCTTTTAATATCATGACACTGCAATTTAAGGGCAGAATAGTTATTTTAATTAACGAAATAACTAATAAATCAGTAAAACATAATGAAAAATACAGGTAAATGTCGAATTAAAAACCGCTTGATGATATGACATAACAAACACGTGAAATGCTTCTGACGTTAAGTGAATGGGATTGCATTTTTGGCGTTAAATCCTATAGTTTGGCGATAGATTTTTTGTTTGAAAAGTGGTCGACGGGATAATGGAGAAGTACCAAATATATAAATACGTCCGCATTTACATAAAATTTTCAAATATTCTGACAGTGAAACAACAATAATAAAAAAGGTATATATATTTGTTATTGTTGCTATTTGCCGGGCGAAAGAAAAGGGCGAGGTGGAATTTTTGCGAGGGAAGCAACATTTTGAAAAATACATCTTGGCAACCTTTATTTACATTTAAAAAGTGTCATCCGGTTGTGATAGCTTCATGAAATAACTGCCAATGCATCGAATGCACAAACAACTTACTTGATAATTACACCATTTAATGCGCATATATCGATACACAATTTTTTTAACTTATACATAAATAAGCCACATAAGATTAGACCTTTTTTTATTAGTCGAAGTTTCACTATCATAATTGTTTATAATATTTGGCACAAAGTATATAACAAGGTAACAAAGAAGTACCCCCCACCCCCATCCCCCCCCAAAAAAAAATTATTTTTCAATTTTACGTCCTTCTATGTTTACACTAAGAAAATATTGGATTCATGGAAAATTTCGACTTCTGGTTTTCGACGGATTTATACGTATTTAGAAAATCCTGAACATGATTTGACTGTTTTTAGAAAATGCCTATCTATGAGCTAGCTGTCTGTCTGTGACAAAAATTTTGTGAGCGCTCTATCTCACGGAATTTACTAGAACTTAAGATTCAGTTAGACCTTGATATAAATGGGTGCTGATTAGTTTTTGGTGCAAATCGTCCAACAGGTGGCGTTGCTACGGTGCATTTTTCACGATTTCCGCAATAGCTGTATCTCAAGAACTAATACACGGATTTTCATCAACCTCCAGATTCAGTTAGACGTTGACATAAATTGTTGTCGATTAGTTTTTGGTGTAAATCGCCCAACAGGTGGCACTGCTGCGCTGCATTTTTCACGACTTCCGCTATAGCTATATTTCAAGAACTAATGAACGGAATTTCATTCAACTTCATACTCTGTCAGACCTTGTCGAAAATAGATCCTTATTAGGTTTGGGTGTATACTGCCCACCAGATGTCGCTGCTATGTTCTGTGTTTGACGGTTAATAGCTAAATCTGAAACACGTATAGATTGTCATTTAATTGTGGTTACAGACGATTTAACTTATATAGAAGAAAGTTTTGTGACGTCTACAACATACTATTTTTTTTTTCGCCACACACGTTGTTGTATCGCTGTGTTATGGATTAAGATTATGGAAAAATTCATTGATCTAAACCTGATTACAAAATTTAATTTTAGTGAACCCGAACCCGACCGGCATTTGAATATTCAATACCGAACACACAATGTAATTTTCATTAAACCGATTCCGACGCACAATTTAATTACTTACCCATCATACGTAGTATAGGGCAAGTCTTGTAATCGTTTTGAAAATCGAAAAAAACATTTTTGACGGATTTACACTGGAGATTCCGAAAAACATATTTGTAGAGAAAAAAAAAATGTTGCCCGTTTGTTTGTGTGTCTGTAAACGCTCTATCTCCCGAACACATTGAGATAGAGACTTGAAATTGGGTATGTACTTAGTATATCATAATGGGAAGAAGCTTATTGAATTTCAGTCACCTCGATGATCCGGAACTATTTTTTTTGGACTCTCGAACTATTCGTTCCGATAAAAGGTGTATAAAAATTTTCGAAATTGTTTATTTTAAGGAGTGACTAGAAAAGACAATAACGAAAACATAAATTTTGCATAAAGAGTGAAGTCGATCGGATCATGAGTGGCCGAGATAGTTGGAATCCTATTTTCCACACGCATCGATTTTTTGTGACCCTGTATTTCATCCAAATTTGAATTCAAAGGTATATTTTAATTGGAAATGAGACGCTTCATCCGACGCAGTAAACCGTTAGTGAATAGTATTATTAATTTTGGAGTTATAAGGATGTTTCTTTTACGCCATTCAGTCATACAGCCTTTAAAGTTTAGGACGTTCTCGAACCAGGATTTTTTTCGAATGGCAATGCATTTTATAAATAGTTTACTCGTGTATTATTTTTATATTTTATATTTTCCATATCCATGGTGGATAAGTATTACGGTGGCCCCCAACAACTAGTTTATATTGACACGATTTTTTTTTTTCAAATAATTGGAGAAAAGTATGTGCGTGAGGGGTCTTTTTCTTATCATACACACTCAAGAGATACAATTCCAGTGAAGCCGTAGTCACAATGTTATGTGGATAAAATGGACACATGAACATAATTTTATTAGAAGCTTTCGTCCATTATTTAAATTGAATGACTTTATAATGATAATCAAAGCGAATTAGAACTATTGCCTATTTTATACAGCTATTTTTCAGTCAGTTTATTTGGCCATTATTTTTTATTTATTTGAAATAATTTGGCTTTGAAAAGAAAGCCACAAATAAATTTTGAATTCAATAAATCTCTCTTTTTTTGTAGTGCTGCCATCTGGAGTGAATGTGGAAAATTAAACTTTGTCCTCGCACACTTTGACTTGTACTTGGAAAGTTAGAAGTAGAGTCCAGTAAAGATCGGGTTGAACCCGAAAATTCCACTTGAAGTCAACCCGACCCGAACCCAACATATTTAAAACCGAACCCAAAATACTTCAACTCGAATCCGAACTGAATAAAACTTAATTCATGTTTTAATGCAATTATGAAAAGTAATCTACAATTATATCTCTAATACTCATTTTACCCTTTATATAAAAAATGGACATATCTATATTCTTTAATATTCAAATATAGTAAAACCTCTGAATAGCGGATACCACGGAATATAGTTGGATAGAGTTCGGCACCGGGTCGGGTTGTCCACTTTCTTTTTCGACTGGAGATGACCAATTTTGATTTCTGCATTCAAGATCATTCTAGAATGATTCTTGCTAGTCAAATCGAGGTTTTTGTAACTCGGGTTGTTGGGATTCTCACAGAAATATCTTTAGAGTGCATTTTCGACGATACTTCTGAAAATATAATACCTAAAATTAAAGCAAATATATTTTTGAGTTTGGTGTTACGAGATCTTTCGAACGGTACCCCACACGATATATATATTTAAAAACGTAACCTAATTAGCACCCTAAATTTATATTTGTGAATGGCTAATAATTTATAAATATGTGGTTGAATAATAGGACGTTATCACCAATAGTCGTTCTATTTAAGATTGAGTCCTATTATTTTCGGTCCCACCAGTGGCTGAGAGGTTGTGCTCTCGAAGCTGGTAGACGGGAGGTGCTGGGTTCGATCCCAATCGCGCCCGTCGGCCTAATCGTTCGGAGTTTTCGTGGTTTTCTTCGAACCGTGGATTTATCCATGCGTAAATACGGGTTAGGTTCCCTTAGAAAGACCCCCACGAAGGGCACTCCCCCCGGGCCTATATCCCTGGCGTAGATAAATGGCCGTCAACAATCAACCCAACCCAACCCAACCCTATTATTTTCGTATGACTGAATTTAAAAACCGAATTTGTGTACTTGAATCGTTTAATGATAGCCATGCTATAATCTACCGACCGTTTTTTAAATAGATGTTTCCGGAGAAATAGGTATTAAATCAAACAAGAACGAAAAATCATGCGTCAACCATAGATTATGTAACACTTTCCAACGCTTCCAAAATAATTTTACAAATCATGACCGTTTAATAAGCTGAAAGATAACATCTAAGTAAATAATTTGGAAAACGCATAACATATTTAAGAAACGTAATTCCAGGAATTCCCAACCTATACAATATTCGGAAAAATATACGAATACTTTTATTCAGCCCTGTATAGGATCTATAGATTTGTATATATACTACATAGGACGCTCAATTTTAGTTTAGTTAGGAAACGCGTAGCACAGTTTAAAATTCTCCTTCTGGAGTTTCTGTCCATAAACGGAAATGTGTTCGCATACTTTTGTGCTTCCCTGTATAGGATCTACAGAATTTATACACACCAAGTAATAGACAAAAAGTGAGATCAATTTAAAATCGCGTTCAGCCACTTAAAACGCACTTCCAGGAATGATTGTTAACAGACAGTTGAGATTTCTTTTGTGTGTCCCTATCAATGAACGGTGACTGCTCTACACACACTATTCTGTAGCAAGCCTCTTGTCATGCACCTTAGTGATCTATATCAATTTCAATGCGTTTAAAACGGTTCCGCCGCACGTAGCACGGGGTCAACCTATACAATGAGAATCTCATTCATCATTCCACCCCAATTTTCTGGGAGACGAAATACTTTTACTTTCATTTGTGTTTCAAAAAGTCTGCTAAAGATGGTCCCCTTTTAAAATAAATCCCTTCGGGGAAGAAGGGCAATAGGATGACAGTTTAGACAAATGACTGTGCTCTGCTACAGTTGACTTTCGAGACTACAAACACCTTCCCAATTGCAACAAAAAAAAAACATTTTTGCGGATAGAGTTGTGCAATACATATAACTATGATTTTTCACTATTTGTAAGCTATTTATTTACATATTAATAAAGAAAAACATGGAAAAATAATTGAACAATCACAATTTTCAAAAACTTAGTTTCTGAAGAATTCTCAATGAAATCAAATTAAATGTTCTTATTAAATTGAAATAAATGAAAATATCTTATCCATGAAATATAATGAAAAATTAATGGTCAAAATACATGTTAAAAAAAAACTAGGGGATTCAACACGGTCTTTCCGTGTTACTGAATATAGGTGAACACCACTCTTTTAATTGAAAATGTAACAGATTTTTTTACATTTAATATATATATATATATATTTTAGATTTTTCACTAATAATATCAATATTGGCCTCGTGCCTAGCGTTAACAGCAGAAGAAATCGCTTAGACAGCAACATTTTGATTCCGATAATTTCAATGGTTTAAGTGCGTAGTTCGATTGCATCTCCTTTATTTATATATTTATTTATTTTATTTAGTGATGAAGTTTCAATATTCGTTATGGAATATAAGCCGGAAACAAATGCTGAACTGTTTATATTAATAAAAGTGAAGTATTAATCTTTCACAATCGTCTTTAATTATTTTAACACTCAGGAAAAATCATGCGTCAAGGAATAGATTATGTAACACTTTCCAACACTCCTAAAATAACTTTTTGCAAATTTTTACGGTAATGTGTAAGGTGATATCTAACTAAACAATTTTGAAAAATAATAACATAGTTAAATATCCAATTTCAGGAATTACCAACACTATTCAGAAAAATAACCGAGCTCTTTTGTGCAGCACTGTATAGGATCTATAGATTTGTATATATACTAAATAGAATGCTAAATTTGAGTTCAGTTAGGAAACGCGTAGCACAGTTTAAAATTCCCCTTCTGCAATTTCCGACATTAAACGGAAATGTACTCGAAAATTTTTGTGCTGCCCTGTATACAATCTATACACACCAAGTAATAGACAAAAAAAAAAGAGTTAAATTTAAAAACGGGTTCAGCAACTGAAAAAACATTCCCAGGAATTATTATTAATAAGCAAATACTTTAACCGAATTCTTTTGTGTGTCCCTGTAAATGAACGATGAAAGCAAAAACACAGTATTCTATAGTATTCCTCTTGTAATCCACGTTAGTGATATATATCAATTTTAACAGGTTTGAAACAGTGAAACATTATTAAAATAAACTGCAAACGATTTTTCTTCATAGACCGTGATGTAACGTAATTATTTTGAGTGTCTCTGTAAAAAAAAAAAAAAAAAAAAAAAAAAAAAACTATAAGTGCTGCACACTTAATTTTCAATATGGACCATGCCACAGTAAGCCCCAATAACACATATCAATTGCATGAAGATCCGAGTATATTTACGCGAGTTAGAGCACGGATAGACAGACGACAGACAGACAGACAGATAAACCGAATTCATAAACACTTTTCAACTATGTTGGAAAGTGTTAAAAACCATAAAAAATGAGTAAATGGCAATACAGTTTTCAAGCAAATTACGATACAGTTTTCAAATAAATAGCATTTGAAAGTAGATTTTTTTCAATTGAAAATGTGCGATGTTTAGAAATTAAAAAAATTGCAGTAGCAAAAGTCGCAAAACCGAAATTTTCATTGTCAATTGTTGCCATTCGCAAAATGACGTCAGCGTTAGGCACGGACACGTTTGTCCTTTATAATATAGATTGTATTAGTAAAAAATCCACAGAATTTATAGTTATTACGCTTTTTTCTCTTTAATTAAATAAATTTATTGGCATCGAATTATATAGTTATTTTATCTAATTTGCCACTATATTACATTATGTCATGTATTGTAAAAAAGGGTTTACAACTTTAATAACCAGCTTTAAACAATGGATTTTTTCTGCATTTCAATTTCTGCATTTAATATTGCATTTGATATTGAATTTAAATATGAACTGAACAATTTAAATATGAACCTCTCAGGGTTAATATTTGAACATTTATATAATATACCCTACCATAACATAACCTAATACAATAACATAAGGATAAAGCATAAATGCATGAATGAAATGCATGAACAGCACAATTTTCATTATATCTGTCACTCTTACATACTGATTTCCAACAGGTCAAAAGTAATTAAATTTTGATTCATCTAAAAATATTCTTTGAGACCAATAGTTTATCATGCAATTTTTAAAGTTTCTTGAAAAATTCATGTTTTTTTTTTTTTTTTTAATGCGGTTTTTTTTCTGCTCCTGGGTTGCATTTTATTGTTGCATTTAACTGATGAGTAAATTAAAAAAGATTACTACGAAATGAAAGAAAATATCTTGATTAAAAAGAATTATTTCAGTGAAAGATAAAACAACAAGATATGTTTAAATGAGATTAATTTTTCAGTACATTAAAAATATCTTACGTACAAATTAAATGTACATGAAGCATTTTCAATATTATCAATATATTGGCATTTAAAAAGTAACAAGTGATTATTGTTTATTTAAAGTCATAATTATAACAAAAATAAGAAAATCAATCTTAAGTTATCAATTATATTATAGCACAATTGAAGTTTATGATTTATGTTTGTTATCCTTTTAGTCCGTGTTTTTTTTTTTTTTTTTTTTTTTTTTTTTTTTTTTTTTTTTTTTTTTTTTTAACATATTTAATTTATTTGTATGGTTGTAAAAATTCGGAAACGCATTGTAGTGGAAGGCTGCAATTGATTATTGAAAATATCATTTTTAGGGTTTCGTTCATCTCGCGAAACCCTATTACTCCCGCTTCGTTGTCTGTCCGTCACAGAGCCGGTTCTCAGAAACTATGTAACTTACAGTCATGAAATTTTGTGTACTTATAGCTAAATACGTATTATGAAGCTCAAAATCGTATTATTTTTAATATGTAGAGATAAAAAACCAAAAATCTAACAGCCTTTTTCTATTAAATTTAAACATTTTACGTTGTAGCAGTTGCCAACAATTAAAAATCCACAATCAAATTATTTCTACAATAATTAATTTTCTTTTGAAAGATTTCCACGTGAAAAATGAAAATGAAATAAAAAGTTTCACCAGTTGAAAAAAAGATTAATATGACATCATATTGGTAATAAAAAGGAAATTTTCAAACATTTCTCAATAATACAAGGAGTATGAGTATGTGTAAATACAGAAAGTAACTTAACAGGACGTTATTAGAGAATTTAAAAGAAATTAATCTGACGTCTAACATTTTGAAAGTCTCTATATAACATATTTAATTTTGAAATTGATATTTTTTTAATATCGCATTTAGTACACATGACAGATATTATTATGACAGAGTATAATAGCGGGCTTCGCCCGCTATCGGACTGGTTCAGATTTTCGAAAAAACGAGAAAAATAGACCGGTAAATTATTACTTTATAAAAAAAATGATTTTTTTTTTTTGAAAATGAAATTTATTTGGATTTATTAAAGGAAGGATAAAGTGTTTTGAAAGGAATATTAAACGAAACCCCTATCTTCGATCACACTTACCCACTTATTGATTATTTTGCAAGACTAAAAAAGGGAAATAAAAAACTTGCATTTATATCTGAGAAAGGACGTTAAACTTTTCAAATTCATTAAAACGCACACTACTTATAAAAATCTTTAAAATCTGTTTTCGTAAAATAAGTAACTATAGCCATGGTATTTACATTTATTTATATTATTAAATTTAAAGCTTTTAAAAAGAAAAGGCTTTATTTTTAATTAAATACTTGGGGGCTCTGTTTCCCGATAGCTCACACCTGACATCCCCCTGAGGCACGCTTTAAGCGTCACTGTAAAATTCAAATAAATCATTTCATTACAATCATTTTTAAGCACATTACAAAATACTCGATTTCATTAGTTTCTATATCAAACAATTTTTTTGTACATTAAATTATCAATTTTCTTTTCTCTGATTTACTTGCAAATATGCAGTTTACGTACCTGACACGTTACAGAAATAAAATCCAATGATTACTAAGAGAATAATAATAAAGCATTTTATTTTTATAGATGAAAGGTTCCTTTTTCTTTTGAGAATGGCGTCATTATCACCACGCTTCTGTTTGAGATTTATTGAATACCTATTCTGATTTCAAGAAAATAATGTGTAATTTTCGGAAACATTTTATTCGGTGCATATAAAATTTATTAAAATGGAAAAAAAAAAAAGAAAAAGAAAAAATTGTAGGAACTTTATGTGCAGAGCTAAAGATTGGTACGGACGCAATCATACTAAATTATTTTATTTCCATAAATGTCTTTTCTTTTAAGAATGGTGTCAGTTTTACCATCCAAACCAAACTGAGAATCCAATTATAGAAAAAATAAAAACATCCCGCTCAACATTCTGTCTAATTTACGGATTCATTTTTAAACACAAAAGAAGAAATTAAAAAATGAAAGATTTGGAATTGAACATTTTTTTTGTTGTTGTTTTATATTTATCGAATTATAAGCTATTGTTGTCAGGTGATAACAATTGTTTTTCTACTTTTCCGCGCTATTGCGTCTGGAAATTCGGTTCAAAACTTTGACAGTATTTTCTGAAAAACCTGAAGTCCTAATTAAAAAGTAGAAAACACCATTCGATTACTTAGTATGCAATGGTCGATCCAGGCAAAATTTGAGACCTATTTAGGACCCTTCACAAAAATCTACATAATAAAACAGGCCCTTTCACAAAAATCAATTTAATAAAACAGGACCCTTCACAAACATCAATTTACTAAAATGGACCCCTTCACAAAAATCAATTTGATGAAATGGGATCCTTCACAAAATTCTGTATAATAAAATAAACCTTTTCACATAATTCCTTATAATAAAATGGAGCTTTCACTAAATTCTATTCCATAAAAACTTACTGTTTACTAATTATTTATTATTTTGTGACGTTTTAAAATGATTAATTTGTAAACAACAAGTTTAACAACCAGACAACAATTTGTAACAACCAGAGAGGAAAACTTCAGCAAAATGATTTTAAAAAGTTTTTTTAATAAAGGCTTGGTTCGAATTTGAGTAAATAGATTTTAACTTTCGATACAAAATGTTATTTTTCACAAAAATAACATTTGCTTTTCACAAAATGGGTACCAAGAAAAATAATTTCATCGACGCCTAGTATCTGAATAAGACTAAGTACTTTAACAACTTATTTAGCAAGAGGAGGAGCAGAAATTTTCTGACATATTAAAAAAAGCTTATTTTTAATTTCTAACATTTCTAAACATTGTAAATTCTATATGTAAATCCCGATTTGAATCTGGGAATTTAACTTGAGGAATGTTGATAGTTATAAAACGAATAAATTAACAAATTAAAATTAAAAGGTTATATAACCCATAAGTATATGAATATACTTTCATTTGAACAAAATTAGTGTGCAAATTATACTATTTTTTCTTTTAATTTAATGATTATTTATTTCTATGCAATAGGTTAAAAAAAAAAAAAAGAAGAAATATAAATTTTTAAGATAATTTCTACTTTAGGTAATAAAATAAAATAATTATTTTCATAATATCCTCCCCACTTTTGTGAAGAATCCTCAACTGTTGAGTGATAAAGTAAGTTAAAAAAATAAAAAATAAAAATAAAAGCAAATATTCTAATGTAGCATTTCATAGTGTAAAAAATTGATTTTCAGCAAAAAGAAATACATCATGACTTAAGTAAAGTCATGTTAACTAAATTGGATAATGCCTGAATAATTGAAATTATGAGCAAAATTCTAGTTTTACATTGAGGAAGTCCGACTTCAATTATTATAATCGTACAAAATGTACGCCTTTTTCATTACATTGACAATATAATGTGCATGTTGGAACATTGAAATAAATAATTCAATAACAATTTAAAGATAGAAACAAAATATATTTATTCTAAATGAATTAAATTACTGACAGCGTCCATATAGTGCAACAATGAAACTTCTGCGTTAATAAGCCGCTGTTTTAAACTTGACAAACGCTCATCAAGAAGCCGGTATTTAGGTTTCCCAGTGGCGAAGTTGTGCCCGGCATCCATCATTCGCATGATGGCTTCATTTTCGCTCTGCTCCTGTTGTAGAAGCAGAACGAACGAGTAGATATTAAGATGGCGATTATGGGCTTTTCTGTTTATCTATGTTATACATTATCGAGTCAGACGCGACAACACGTTTTTCCCCTTGCTCGCGGTGTTACGGCGAGAATACGGTTCAAAACGCTGACTTTGACAATAATTTTGAAATATTTTCTTCCTTTACCTAAAAATAGAAAACTTCTTTCGATTAACCTGTTTCTGAATCAGAACACTTCCCAATTTCATGCGTTTCCGAAGAAAATTTGATTAAAAAATATGTCACAAAATAGCCAGTTTGGATTTGAGCAAACTTACCATATAGCCAATTATAATTAGTTCCTAGATATGCGGAGAAGGAATTAGTTCTTAAAAATTAATGATGGTTTTAGAAAAATAAAAGTTCTATTAGATTTTAAAATATTTTGTTTTAGAATAGAACAAAATTGTATTAATTTCTTTTAATCCACTGTCAAAACGACAAAATTTCAAAGTTTTATTAATTGAACAAGCTTTAAGATTAGCCTCTTAAGGCTCAAATCCAAAGACGCTACTTTCTGACATATTTTTAAATTCTTTTTTTGTTCGGAAATGCATGAACTTGGCAAGTGTTTTTATTCAGAATCTGTGTAATTGAAACACGTTTTCCATTTTTTTTTCTTTGTGGTAAAGACAGACGATTGTTCACAAAGGACTGTCAAAGTCGCCGTTTTGAACCGAATTCACACAGCGGCAGCCCGAGAAGCGCGAAAAACGCGTCGTCACATGATCAAAATCACTTATAACTCGATAAGTAATCTATTTATCAAAAAATGGAGGACCAATTTCGATTTCAAATCACTTCCATAGTTAGGCCTGCCAATTGTATGCATTTGCGTTTAAAAATGAATCAGAAACTGTGTCAGAAAATTTCGCGTTGTTGAGCAGGTCATTTGAGAACAACCTTAAATAATAACTCAGCATATTTTTCTTTCTTTAAGGCTGTTCTCAAATCCAAAGGGGCTACTTTCAGACATATTTTTTAATTCCTATTTGTTCGGAAACGCATGAAATTGACTGATGTTCTTATTCAATTAATTTCAGAACCACCTTATTCAAACTGGGGGCACTGTTCTCTACAAATTACGGCTGCCAACCACAATCCAGATATCGCAGGATCTAAAAATACGCTATTTTGCGCTGTTTTACACAATAAAACCCAATTACAAAAGATTGGATGATATTACACAAGTAAAAATGACGTCATATTTAAATAAATATTGGAACGCATTAAATTGGCAGGTGCTCTTATGGTGCAGGGCAGGTGCTATTTTTTCTTATGCAGATACTATGTGATGGAATGATGTTTTCCACTTTTTCATAAAGGCAAAATATCATTCACAAAATACTATCAAAGAAAAATTTGTGGTCACGTGAAAACAATCGCGTATAAATATATAAGGTAATTCGTTGAAAAAAAAATAGTAAACAATATTCGATTTCCAATAGCTTTAATATTCAGGCCTGCAAGTGTCATGCTTTTGCCTTAAAAGTGAGCCCATGAATGTTTCAGAAAGTTTCGCGTTGTTGGTTGGGGAAAAATATTTTTTTGACAACCGCCTTACAATATGACATAGTCGCGGATACTCAGATAACTGACATCAATCTCAAAAGAAAATATCATTTTCATTTATGGGACTAAAACAATTTAGTATGATTACATCACTACGATATCATATTCAGTAATGTTTAGTTCTGCACATAAACTTCCTACATTTTCCCCATTCTATTAAAAAAAAAAAAAAAAAAAAAAAAAAAAAAACCATTTTTTATGCACTGTATAAAACGTTTCTGAAAATTATATCATTTAAAAAAAATCATATTAAGTATTCAATAAAACTGAAATATTAAAAAAAATGATTGAAGTAAATGATGCACTAACCTAATCTCAGAAAAGTGGACTAAGGTAAAGTGCCCTAAAGCTGATACCCCAAAAATATCTCCTAAAGCTGACATCTTTAAATAAAACAAATATTTAAAGCATTACCAATTTTCTAAAATAATTTAAAATATAGTTTTTCTTTCCTCTTTACCTTAATTCTAGTGGTGATAATGACATAATTCCCTAAAGACAAAAAGGCCCTTTTATTCATAAAAATAAAATACTTTATTATTATTGTGTCAGTAAACATAGAATTTTATTTTTGAACGTACAGATACTGAAATTGACAAGATGTTTTAATATAAAAAGTACAACTCCCTTAAACAGATAATAATGCATTATTGTTATTATTATTTTTAATCTTGTAAAATAATAAAGAATTATGTTTAAATCTATTATATTTCAAATTATATTTACACATTCGGGTTTTCTTTGCAAACTCTCTGGTTAAAGCAATAGTTTAAAAAAGATCTATCGGTAACACTATCGGTATTTAAAACGCAGAAAGATATTTCGTTTTTTATTATATTACATGCTTGGGAGGTATTGTAATTCATAGGTACTTCATTTTCTTTCCATTGACAATCCACCACACCCCTCACAATTTCCACCGTGCGGTGTAAAACTGGATGTAATTATCTTAGGGGACCATACTTAAATGAAAAAGAAAAAGTTTAGATCTCTTTCTCTGAGGATCAGACGCACCAAAAGTGAACCATTGTTACAGATCCCTTGACAGCCAGCCACTGCCCACATGACCCAGACCGTGCTGGGTGCGATTACCCCTTTAAAACAGTGAAACATTATTTAAATAAACCGCAGACGATTTTTCTCCATAGATGTAACGGAACGGAATTCTTTTGACTGCCCCTGTAAAGTAACTATAAGTGGTATGCACATCCTATTCCATATTAAGCTTCTTGTAATGCACCTTCGTGATATAGATGAATTACAATGTGTTTGAAATTGTATAACATCATTAAAATAAACCGCAGACGATTTTTCTCCATAGATGTAACGGAACGGAATTCTTTTGACTGTCCCTGTAAAGTAACTATAAGTGGTATGCACATCCTATTCCATATTAAGCTTCTTGTAATGCACCTTCGTGATATAGATGAATTACAATGTGTTTGAAATTGTATAACATCATTAAAATAAACCGCAAATGATTTTCCCCCACAGACCGTCCTGTAACGGAATTCTTTTGAGTGTCCCTGTAAATAAACTATAAGTGCTACACACTTCAGTTGAAATAGGGAACATGCTATAGATAACGACAATAACCTATAAAAATTGCAGGGCAATCCGAGCCTATTGACAGGAGTTAGAGCACGGCCAGACGTGCAGACAAACCGAAGTCATAAACACTTTTCAACTAGGTTGGAAAGTGTTAAAAAGAGTCTCAATAGGGATTTCGAGTTCTGAAATATTCAAAGCTAGGCTTCAGTTTCCCGTTGGGATTTTCAGTCAATGTCAACAAAAGATAAAATGTTGCCAACCTAAAATGTACTTACTTTATTATACGGAAATTAATCATATTCTAATAACAGACGATATAATTCATTTTTTCAGTCAAACAATAAGGATGATTTTACTTACCCATCATACGTAGTATAGGGTAAGTCTTGTAATCGTTTTGAAAATCGAAAATTTTTTTTGACGGATTTACACGTTTCAGACACTGGAGATTCCGAAAAACATATTTTTAGGAAAAAAAATTTTGCCGTCCGTCTGTGTGTCTGTAAACGCTCTATCTCCCGAAAAAATTGAGATAGAGACTTGCAATTTGGTATGTACTTAGTATGTAATAATGGGGAGAAGCCTATTTCATTTCAATAACCTCGATTAACCGGAACTTTTTTTTTCAGATTCTCGAAATATTCGTTCTGATAAAAGGTATATAAAAATTTTCGAAATTGGTTATTTTAAGAAATAAATATAAAAGACAATAAAAAAACATAAATTTTGCATAAAGCATGAAGTCGATCGGATAATGAGTTGCCGATATATTTGGAATCCTATTTTCCACACTCTTCGATTTTTCATGACCCTGTATTTCATCCAAATTTCACTTCAAAGATATATTTTAATTGGAAATTTGATGCTTAATCAGATGCAATAAACCGCTAGTTAATAGGATTATTATTTTTGGAGTTATAAGGATGTTTATTTCAAGCAATTCAGTCATCGAGCCTTTAAAGTTTGTGATGTCATCAAGCCTCGATTTTATTTGAATTGCAATGCATTTTATAAGTAGTTTACACATTTTTTTATTTTAATATTTTACATTATGCATATCCATGATGGGTAAGTACTACGGTGGCCCCCAACGACTAGTTTTACATTGTCTTGTATTGGATATTTCCGCGTAGTATAATTTTAATGTAATATAATTGTAATGAACTGTCTTGTAAAAGTGTATTGAAACTTAATTTCATAAAATAAAATGAATATCTATGCTCTGAAAATCTGCATCTCATAAAATAAATGTTGTATTCATGCCCTTTTGCATAAGAGTGCAACAGCTATTGCATCAGGATTGAATATTTATAAAACTAGTTAGAGTACAAACGTGCCTCATGTGTCACGTTTGACGTTCAATTTCCAACTTGTTACTTTTTAAGTACAGAACCCTCAAAAAACTTAAAAGTTGTGAATTTGAGAGTGTAACTTTCACAACTGATTCTGGCGCACACACTACTCATTTTTTAAACAAATTTTTACGAATTGTTGAACACAAAGATATTTATTTCTTGGTTAATGATTGCTTCACGCCCCTACATTTCTGAATGAGGATGTTTTTTGTACATGCTAAACATTTTGCAGATACACTTTTAGCTTCAAGTTCCATCCATTTTGTACAATCAGGATGAAATTCTTTATCTCTTCAGTCACAGTTAAATACAGATTGCTTTGACAAAATTAAAAAAAGCAACTTTTTCTTTATAAGTAATAAATCTGCTCTGTAACTAACCCCATTTAAGGATTTAAATGTTCAATATATTAAGCTAACAAATGAAAGAGGCTGAATCACCTAATCAATCCTACAACATTCAGTAGAAAGTTTCAGTGAAGCTGGAAAACCTCTGAGTTACAAAGGAGGACTGGAAGGGGGTAGACAAAAGGAATTGCATGATAGGTTGAAATACTCTTTACACAGGGTATCTATTCCATATCAGCAACGAACTTCCCTAACATTTCCAGGTTTTCCGTTAAGATAAATAAATAAAAAATCCCGGTATTGAGATTTTGTGATATTATGCATAAAAAAAAATCTTAAAAGTTGTGAATTTGAGAGTGGAACTTTAACAACTGATTCTGAAGCATAAAATACTGATTTCTCATGTAATTTTTTGCAATATTTACAAATTGTCAAACATTTTACATGCTAAACGTTTTGCAGAACACACACTTTTAGCATCAGGTTCTGTCTATTTATTGTCCAATCAGGATGAAATTCTTTATCGCATCCGTCACAGTTAAATACAAATTGCTTTGGCATAATTTAATACAAATAATAAATATTCAATAAATTAAGCTAACAAATGTTCAATTCCCAAACAAAGATAAGTAGTAAGCAGAGTGAAATACCTAATCAATCATACATTCAGTAGAAAGTGAAGCTGGAATGGAAAACCTCTGAGTTACAATGAAGGACTGAAAGGGGGGTAGACAAAATGATTGGCACGAGAGGTTGAAATACTCTTTACAGTAGTTATGAAGAGCAAAGTTTGATTTTAATGGTGCTGCAATTTCAAATCCTTAGTTTTATATGAAACATTTTTCTATTTTTTTCTGGAAAGTTTCAAAATTTTCTAACTTTTTCTCAGAATTTTCAAGATTTTTCATCAGAAATGGTAAATTTCCTTGACTTTTCCAGGACCCTATTTAAAGTACTTACGAAGTACAAAGTTAGATTTGCAATTTCAAATTACCTAGTTCTATTAACAAGAAAAACTTTTCTGAATTTTTATGATGTTTCAAATTTTTCTGAATTTTATTCAGAAATTTCAAAATTTCCTGACTTTTTCAAGTTAGGAGGCTAGACACCCTCTCTTTAAAAATCTCATCTCCACAGAACTCATTTTCTCAACACTGAAGGTTTGGCTTCAAATTTCAGAAATGGTAGAGTGAGAACTTTCTGAAAATATTATTTTTGTCATAGGAAATTGTTTCAATTTTATTAATACCTGCTTTCCTTTAAAAATGATCTCATTTTCACCTGCAAAAACATTTTACTTTTGGCACCCTTGAATCCCTTAACTGCCTTAAACACAGTCTATTAACATCATTATATTTTTTATTGTAACGAGAGAATGGCATAAGAAAATTACAATATCTCTATTATTTTCTCGTAGAAGAAAATAGCATCCATAAAAATATAACAACCCCATTATTTCCATTTTTCTCTGAAACAATGTAGTAAACCAATTACCACCATTTGAAGGAAAATTTAAAAAATAACATATGAATCTATTTTTTAAGAGTGACACAGGTTCAATTTTTATATAGGTTTTCTGGCTCGGGCTCATTATCTCTGAAACAAAATTTTATTTACTCATGTATAGAAAAAATAAGAACTTTTATTATTTTTTTTTTAATTACTTATTTTATTTCAAGTCCTTTTGATGCTATTTTGATCAGAATGAAAGGGAAACAGAAATCATATTTTTCTATTCAAGTATTAGAATGCTGTTTTAAAAGAAAATTTGTGATATTTGCAGATTTATGTCTGGCATTAATGGCGATAATCTGTTGATGTGGCACCAATCGAAAGAGGGGGAACAATGAATTTGCTTTTAGTTTGATTTTAACAGATAATATTTTTTAATTGGATAGTTTATATTTTTATTTAGAGAAGAATATTTTCTTCTGTTTTTAGTCGACCAGCATTAGCTAAATGTTTGAGAAAATCGTTCGATATGAAAATAATGTTAGTGATTCTTATATCTATTTTTCATCATGAACTCTGCACATTTATGAAGTCACTTTCATTCATAAGTAGATATAATTGCCATGTATCATTATTCCGATAGAAAGCAATCAAGCAGAGTTTCTTCTTTTCCTATAAAAGCATCGAATCTTTCAGATAAAAGGATCAAATGTTTAATTTAAGCTGATTTTCAGGGACACGACAATCACGAAAGATTGTTATAAAGGAAGGAATCGATTATAGTTAAAGATGTACACCTTTTATAACAAATTAAAAACATTGTTAGATTCTTCGGTATATAAATAGTAATATCTCCAAATTTCATGCAATTATTCATTAAGCTAACCAATGTTCATTTCCCAAACAAAGATAAGTAAGCAGAGTGAAACACCTAATCAATCCAACAACATTCAGTAGAAAGTTTCAGTGAAATTGGAACTAAAAATCTGCGACTTACAAAGGAGGACTGAAAGGGTGTAGACCAAATGGTTTGCAAGAGAGGTTGAAATACTCTTTACAGTACATATAAAGAGCAAAGTTTGATTATCCTAGGGCCAGAGTTGTATAATATAGACGCACACGCCGTGCGTGGAAAATTTTCTGCAAATTTCAGAACTTTGCAGAAAAATAATAATAATTTTAAAAAACGTAATTATGTTTTCGTATTTTTTTATTTTATATTTTTAAGTTACCAAAAAACAAAAAAAAACATTCCCCAATTTTATGTATGATTTATTTACTGTTTGTGCAAAATTCAAAGTTTAAACATGCAAAACTTTGTTGTGACATTACAGACGCTTGCGGAAATATTAAGGATTGGGCTGTTTTTAAATGCATTGACAAAATATTTGATAAGAATTCAGTTCTTGCTATCATGAATTCTTAGCTTTATTAAATTTTTAACCAAAATAATTATTCTTTAATATTAATCAATTTTAAATTTAAATGGTAATTATTTTAAACTACTGTTTATAATTCATATCGTCAAAATAATGTAACACGTAATTTTATTAAACATTATATTAATTTGCAGAAAGTTTTTGGTTTTATACAAGTCTGCCTGTGGCTGTAATTTCAAATCCTTAATTTTATAATGATAAAAATTTTTTTTTATTTAAAAACAGGACAATTGCACCATAATTTCTATAATTCAAATACAACATTTGCTAAATGGTATATACATTAAAATCGTGAATCTACAACACAATTAAATATCAACGTTTCATTCCGCATCTGCGAACGTCATCAGGATGTTTACAGACAAGTCGAAAATGTCAAAATGAGCTTACACGTCAGAGTTCTGGAGAAAACATGATCTGAGAGTGCGCAAACATCATCATCACAAACGTCATCAAGTTCCCATGGTAACCAAGTGGATCATACCACCGTAGTGAAAAGAGGGGTTGGAAGACAAAATGAGCAGATTGTATTAATGGATTATAACATATTATGCCAGATTTTATGAATGTTATAGGATAAATTATCGTTACATGTATACTGCCCAAGCTTAATAATCGTAAGGGACTCTAAAATTTTATTAACATAAGAATTCTTGCATGGGATTATGATATTCATAAAATCTGGCATAATATGTTATAATCCATTAATACAATCTGCTCATTTTGTCTTCCAACCCCTCTTTTCACTACGGTGGTATGATCCACTTGGTTACCATGGGAACTTGATGACGTTTGTGATGATGATGTTTGCGCACTCTCAGATCATGTTTTCTCCAGAACTCTGACGTGTAAGCTCATTTTGACATTTTCGACTTCTCTGTAAACATCCTGATGACGTTCGCAGATGCGGAATGAAACGTTGATGTTTAATTGTGTTGTAAATTCACGATTTTAATGTATGTACCATTTAGCAAATGTTGTATTTGAATGATAAAAAAATTACTAATTTTTTCTTGAAATTTTCTAACTTTTTCTCAGAATTTTTAATTTTTCCCAACTTATCCACAGGAATGGTAAATATCCTTGACATTTCCAGGTGGCTAGGCATCCTGTCTATCACAGCTAATCTTTAAGAACACTTCTGCATTGATCATTTTTTTAAATTTAAAATTGATCATTTGTTTCTATGATACAACTACCATAATTTCTGGCATATAATCCACAGATTACACAATTCTGTTTCAACCCAGAAATTTTATTCAAAAATTGAAGTCAAATATTTACACCAATCTAGTAAGTTACATTTTATAAAATAAAATTTCTGGGTCAAAACATGATTGTTTAATCTGCGGATTATACGCCGGAAATTACGGTACTTAACTTTCTACTTTACTCAAAATCACTTCTGTTATATTCAAGAAACATTTTCCTAGATTATTCCTTATAAGTTATTATAATTCTCTGATCTAGAAATAAATGGAAATCAGTTAATTAAATGTGAGTTATTCAACTGTTTAATAATTCTAATATTTGAAAGATGGGCAAAATCTATTTTGTGAAAAAAAAAATAGTTAAAACTAAATCTTATTATAAATTAACATAAAATTTATGTTTCTAATCCATTCATGATAACTATCTTTAAAATTTTAAAAGACAATTAAAATCAAGAGCTTAATAAAATTAAAAACAAAACATTAATATATCACGAGCAGGGAATACCGAGCTATGCTCAGTCAAAATTAGCTTTGAGTTCAAATATCATGACCTATGACCAAAATAACCCACTAATCAAATTTTCTTGAACATGCGACCAAGCCCAATAGTCTTCTCATGCTCAAAACCCATAGGATATAAAATTTAGTCAAAATAGTCTGAGCCGTTTTTTAGATAAAATTAGCTTGACCCACAGTGACTCAAAAATGACACACTAATCAGATTTTCTCGTGCCCAAAAACCGTAGGATACAAAATTTAATTCGAATCGTCTGAGCTGTTTTTAAGAGAAAAACAGCTTGACCCATAATGATCCCACTAATCAAAATTTCTCGAACATGTGACCTAGTCCAATAGTCTTCTCTTTCCCTAAAACTGTAGGATACTAAATTTAGTTCAACTCCTCTGAGCCACTTTTAAGATAAAAATAGCTTGACCCATAATGACCCACTAATCGAATTTTCTCAGACATGTGACCTAGCCCAATGGTTTTCTGGTGCCCCAAAATGGTAGGATACAAAATTTCATTAAAATCGTTAGAGCCGTTTTTAAGATAAAATTTGCATATATATATATATATATATATAACCCCACACACACAAGATTTGCCCGTATTAGAATATATGATATAATAGAATCTATTACAGTAGATGTTTCAAGCTCTATACAAGATCCTCATCAGTACAAATATCAATCAAAAACCAAAGATGTTTACAAAAACATGTTTTCAATTTCAAAATTACATGCACTGACAAATCTGGCAATTTACAATCAAAACCTGTTAATCATTCAACCAATACTGACCACATTCTAGATTTTTGAAATAAATTAATTAAATCCAACTGCAATACTTTTAAAAGTAGATTTTTTTTCTAGAAGGTTGGTTTACAAGATTACAAAAATCTTCCCTAATTGAAGCAGGTACAAATCAAGCAGAATATGGGAGCCTAATGTGATGAACACTCTCTGTTTAAATGACATACTTTAGAACGTAAACATGTGTAAACAACAGCTTTGGTTTATGATCGACATTTTGTGCTGATGAGGAGCTTGTATAGAGCTTGAAATGTCTGCTGCAATTAATTTTAAACTGTGATATTTAATGTGTTGTTTTTTAGTTTTATTAGACATTTAATTTTAAATGTATTTTTTAAAATTATTATACTTTTTATTTTTACTTCTTGCCGAACGATCCATTTATAAATTAGCTACTGACAAAACAATTTAAAAAAAAAAAAGTATTGAAATCATTGTCAGTAATACCCAAAAAAAAGGTACACCAGTTTCACACATGATTTTACAACTTATTGCTTAAAAGAAAAATTAATACACATCAATTCTTGTTCATTAATCTTGCAAAAGAAAAAAATCCCTGATGGCTCGGCCTACAGGCACAGGTAGATTTCGAAGACACAGACCGTGGGGTGCTTGTTTATTGGGAATTACAGAAGAAATGACCTTTGTGCCATGATGCGGCAGTTGAGACTGCCCACTTCAAAATTCACCTGTGCCTGTAGGCAGAGTCGGCAGAGATTTTTTTTTTTTTAATTTTTTTTTTTTTTTTTTTTTTGCTGTAAGGTCGGGTCCTATAAAAAATTTGTAGATAATATTAAGAGGATTTATAATAAATTTAAGCAGATTTAATAAAATCTGTCCTACATAACTTTTCAGCCCTTTTCCTAGAAGTAATAATAACTTTAAACGGATTCAATATGTATAAAAATTCAGAAGTTATGGTTTTTTTCTGTTTTCACAAAAAGCTCTATTCCCCCTACCCTTGGTTTGATTTTGCCCATTAACAAACTTGACTCAGATTTTATGCCCCTTGATTTTATGTATCCGTTTGGAAGAGATTTATGCAGAATTATTGAAGTTATCATGTCCATAAAAAAGTGACATAGATAGATAGATAAAGTTTTGAACTAGGGGTGGTTTTCGATTCTGGGAATCATGATCGACATAGATCTCCAGAAATTCCAACATAGGGAAGAATGTAATAGGTAGTATTTCTTACGAAATCTACCTTAAAATACCAATAAAATTACACAAGTTGTAAAACTTTATTTAAATTAATAAAATAAATTAAATAACTATAGAGCGTTATATCATCGCTTCTTTTTAGACTTGGATTTTCCCTGAATTGGCTGGTCGGGATTTTCACCTTTAGCGATGGCCAATCGTCTTTTCAGTTCAAGTAAAGTGGCCACTTCTTTATCTATCTCAGATTTATCGGCCTTGTTTGTTTTTAATTCACGTACCTTGTTACCCTGAAAAGAAAATAAATTGTTATAGCAATAAAAAAATCCTAGGGGCAATTATATGGTAACAAAATTGCAGTTCAGAGAAAATTTGTAAAATGTTATTGAAATTACATAAAGTTAATTTTTTTTTTTTCATGCAAGCACAATTAGTACACACTCAGAAATCGAAATAAACACTTTCAGCAATTAAAAAAAAAAGTTATAAAAATATTATTTAGAAACTTTTTAAATGCTTGGTAACGGAATTAAAAGAAATGGATTTCAGGTAATTCTGTTAATGATCATTTAAAAATTTCTAAGTAATATCCTTATATATTTTTAAATTGTAGTTAACTGTTTATTTTGATTTCTGAGTGTGTATTAATTGTGTTTGTAAAAAACAAAACTTGAAAAAAAAAAAAAAAAAAACTTAAATAAAATTTTACGAATTTGCTCTGAACCTTTCTATTACCAAATAATTGCCCAAGGGGACAGGGGAAAAAAATAAAATGAAGAATTCATAAAAGTAATAAAAGCAGAAAAACATGGATCCACAAAATATTTTTTATCCTTGTTGCATTAATAAAAATTTAAATCACAAAACATTTAATGTTAAACAAATGAAGTGCACATTTAAAAAAAAAATCAAACAATGGATAAACCATACCTGTATTGTCACTAAGGCATTCAAGCTTTCAACTTCTTCAAGCTTCACAACACCATTGACTGCAGGAACAGCATTTGTATCACCCGCTGCATTTTTTGCCTTAGCTTTTCCAGGACTGACAGTCTGAAATAAAAAATTAAGCACTGTTAAATAAGAAAAGAGAAAAGACATACAGTCGGGCCCCACTTAATCGGGTAACGGATAATTGCATACCCTGCTTATATGCATAGAATGCCGTGGAACAGAAATGGTCCCCGTAAGGATAATGTTAAATATACTCGTTTAATCGCATAACAATCCCCGGTTAATTGCATAAAATATCTCCAATCTAGGCTCTGAGCTTCTGAGGGTTTTCTGCATTTTCACAAAAATACTCATAAAACTAATGGGTTTTTTTCGCGGTTTGTTTCTAAAATACACTTTTACATCTCTTTATCATACATATATCTTAAAATACAGTTCTATAAAAAATATTTTGCCTACAGCCGATTTAAGGTGGTTCTTAAATGACCTGCTCCACAATTTTCTGCGAACTTTTCCTATGAAATTTTCTGACACATTTTCTAACTCATTTTTAAACACAAAAGCATAAAATTGGCAGACCCTAGTTTCTGAGTAAGTAAACCTGCCAATTCCATGCGTTTCTGAACAAAAATGAATTTAAAAATGTGTCAGAAAGTGGCCTTTTTTTTCATTTGAGAACAGCTGTAAGTTGTTTTGGGGAAATGGAAAAATGCTTAGAGTAATCCGGATTTTAAGAATTCCTGTGATAACGATGAATTTAGAAGGTAGGACAAACGGAAATATTTTCTTTTGTAAAAATGTTTTGTTAGCGATTGAAGATGATGGGGGGTGGTTTACTTCTTGGAAAATCTTGGAGTGGGTGAAAATATAATGGGGACAGTCGAGAAAATAAAATAACAATAGAACGCCAGTGTTTCACTCCTCATTGTATACGATAACTGTGTTTCCCATTGTGGTCAGCAAGCTTTAAAATCACTTTGCACTGTCGTTGACTACGTCAGTTCAGAAATTTCTCTAATTTATGTTGGTGCAATGGAAGTAAAACAAAAAGATTTATCTATCTCTGATAAAATTAAAGTTTTGGATAAAATCAAATTAAAAACATCCCAAACGGAAATAGGGAAAGAATTTGGAATTTCACAATCTCAAGTTTCTCGAATAAATAAAAACTCTGAAAATATTCTTCAGAAATGGAGAAATAATGACAATTTAAACCGAAAGCGAAAACGTAATTCGAACTATGAAAATGTGGATCGAGCAGTATTGCAATGGTTTCAGGAAAAAAGATCCAAAGGTGCATTAATTAATGGAGCAGTAATTATGGAAAAAAGCGGACGAGTTATCCAAAAAATGCGAAAAAGGTGAAAACTTCAATGCTTCGAAAGGTTGGCTTTACAGATGGCAACAAAGAAATAATCTAAAATTTAAAAATTCCCATGGAGAATCTGCCTCAACTGATGATTTGGCCATTGACGAGTGGTATGACAACACATTAATTCCGATTTTGGAGAATTATAAATCGGATGATATCTTTAATTGCGATGAAACTGCATTGTACTATCATGCAATGCCAGGATGTACAATTGCAGAAAAGAAAGAAAAAATTTGTGAGTTTAAAAAAGCAAAAGATTGAATCACTCTACTTTTTTGTGTTAACCAAACAGGAACAACAAAATTGACTTCTTTGATGATTGGAAACAGCTGAATACCGCGTTGCTTAAAAAATGTCAAAAACTATCCAGGACAGGAAGATTGTTTTATTCATGGATAATGTATCCAGCCACAAAGTTAACGTTCGCCTTGCAAACGTGAGCATACAATTTCTTCCTGCTAATGCTATATGCCAAATTCAGCCTCTAGATCAAGACATCATAAAATCGTTTAAAAGTAATTACAGGCGTCTAATCCTTAAATATGACGCCAAAAATGCAGTCCCATTGACTGGATGTCAGAAGCATTATACATGTTTGTTAGGTCATCAAGTGGTTTTTAATTCGACATTTGTGTATATTTTTCATTCTGTTTTACTGATTTATGAGTTATTTCATTCGTTAAAATAACAATTTTGTCCTTATATTATATTTGTTTATTTATTTTGATATTCCATTGGCAACGTTCTCCCGTTTATTTGGCATTACAGTTTGGCAATAGTTTTTTTTTTTTTTTAATGAAAAGTGGTCGATGGTATAATAGAGAAGTACTGAAACATCTTACTCTTGGGGCTACTTCACTCAGACGAAAACACCCGCTCGCTCATGTTAATCCTATGAGGGAAAATTTTGAAGATACCTCGTTCACATTTCAATATTTTTAAATGATTTTTTTTTTTGGCATTCGATAGCTGAGGTCCATGTCTAGGCACGTTCCTTTATACTTTTTCGATTTTTGTTACAGTTTTTTTTATTGAGGATACTTTCACTTTCAAAGCCGGTTTCGACAGGGAAAGTATCTTAATAAAAAAAACTTGTAAAAAAAATCGAAAAAGTAGAAAGGAGCGTGCATAGACATGGACCTCAGCTATCCAATGCAAAAAAAAAAATCATTTAAAAATATTGAAATACAAATGAGATATCTTCAAAAATTTCCTCCATAGGATTAACATGAGCGAGTGGGTGTTTTCGTCTGAGTGAAGTAGCCCCTTAAATCTCAAATGCCAGAATCAATTTCGAAAAAAAAAAAAAAAAATCCTTGTTAATCCTTTGAAAAAAAAAAAAAAAAATTAAAGTGTTGTTAATCCTTTGAAAAAAAATTAAAGGGTTGTTTTCTTACTTATGGCAATGTCCCTCCAGGTGCAATTTTAAATGTACCAACAAACCAAAAATATGCTCTTAAAGCTGAATCCTTCCTCTAATCAATGGTGTTAACAGTTTTGAAAAATACAAATTTAAAATCATTCAAAAACATTGGAGAATGCATGTCACTTTGCGCCTCATAAAGACGATCTTTTTTTCTATGATAAAAATAACTAAACATATGTATTTTGACACAATCTTTTTTAGAGAATCTAGGTAGACCAGATTTACATCACCGATAATATTTTTGAAACATTCAGACATGCAGAAGTATTTTAATAAAAATAATAAAATCTGAGAAATTTTCGGGAAAAAAAAAAAGGTGAAAAAGCAGGGTATTTTGGCGTGCTACCACTCTGCTTTGACTCATGTTTTCGCTACTAAAAATGGATATCTGTTCATAAAATTTTAAAGAGAGATTGGATACAGTTATATTTATAACCAATTAAAACTTCAGAGATTTCGGAAGATGAGAAATATTTTTTAATTGTTATGTTAAAAAAGCCATTGTGAAAACAAACAAACAAACAAAAAAAGTTAGAGCCATCTATTGATTAAAAATGTAAACTAAACCAACCATTCAGTTAAAAAACAAAGAGGGGAGGGTAATTAATTTTCAAAAGATTAATCCATATATTTGGTATGTTAAATGAAAAAAATTAACGTTACAAGTATCGCTATTTCTTGATTTAATTTCTATAGATTCTCTAACTATGGCTTTAAATGGGTTGTTATATTTAGAGATAATTTTAGCTTTACTGATCAATTTTAACATCATTATTGAAAGCATAAAATGTTTCCAATAATGATAAATTTTATGCTTCCAATATGATGTTAAAATTGATTTCAGTAAAGCTAAAATTATCTCTTAATATCAAAACATTCAAAATCAAAAACATTATCATAAAACAATAATCAAAAACATTTAAAGCCATAGTTAGAGAATATATAGAATTAAATTAAGAAATAGCAATACTTGTAACAATAATTTTTCATTTAACATACCAAATATCTGGATAAACCTTTTGAAAATAAATTACCCCCCCCCCCCTTCATTTTTTAATTGAATGGTTGGTTTAGTTTACATTTCTAATCAATAGATGGCTCCAGCTTATTTATTTTTTTTCTCCTTTTCTATGTTTTCTCTACGTATTCCCTGTTTTTATTTCTATCATGTCAGGATAACAGTTCAACATGTATGTCTTTGGTCTCCCTGAAGATGGCTGTGAAGTTACAGGCCAAAACTGTTGGATAACTTTTAACTGAGTTTTTAATTGTATTGTACACTGTTTTTAGCAAGAACAAGCACAATTTTGTGCTATTTATATTTTAATATAATATTCAATGGTGTAACGTCCATCTTTAAGACTTTTATTTACTCTTTTCTTTCTTTTTTTTGTAAAGGCATGGTGCATTTTACCGTAAGGCACTGCACCTTTAAAATAATGGCTTAGAAGGAACGCTACAGTTTTGTTTTTGTCCTGGATATGTTGATACAGTTAGCAAATATGTCACTCACTACAATCGCTGGCGTAGGAAAAATTTAACCAGCCATACCTAGATATCTACTCACGATTTTAGAGGGTTCGTAAACATCATGATATTTTCAAAATTATAAAAAATATCCAATATTTATATCTAATATTTTAAAAATAGCAAACTTGATTATAAATACTTTCAGACTTAATATAAATTAGAAGCTAAAACATATTGCACTTAGCATGAAAACTTAATAAAATACATACTAATAATACAATAGTCTAAATGACTTTTTCTTTCTTTCTTTTTTATTTACGTGCAACAAAATTGAAAATCAACTAATAGAAAACAGGTACAATTTGCTTTTTATACTAACAACAACAAAAACAAACTATAGAATTTAATATTAAAAAAATTTTGTTTTATTAAAAAAAAAAAAAATTGTTTTATTCAAAAATATGAACATACATGTAAGCTTGTCTGCTTTTTCATTTCCTAACCTGTTGTGCAGTTTAAACAGAACTAAACCAAAACCAAAAAATATTCTTTCTCATGAAGCTGGAAATATATCTGATTATCTATCTTCCAATGGCTCTCCTAAGTAATTATTGCATCAGGCAGAAATCACATAGCGTCAACACTGATCACCAGCCATAGCAATGCTTTGTTTTAATTAGACAGTCAGATTCCCTGAATCCGTGCCAGTTCTGAGTTGGCCGTTAGTCGCCCGTCAACGGTTGGCCCTCCCGAGGAAGAGATCTGCCGCACAGCAGAAGCATTCCACAGGAAGGTCCCGATGGTATTATTGGTGCCATATTTAAAAATTCATCTTCAAATGCAAAGTTTTATTTTTCTTTGGTGTGTGTGGGGGGGATGGGGGAGGGGGGTCTAAAATATGTCACTGCAGAGCAAAAGTTTTTCACATACACAATGACACAGTCAATAACATTTGGAATATTCATTTACACTTGTTTTGAATGAAAATATTAAACATAATGATCTTTTGAAAATAAATATAAAATATATAACAAGATACATATCCATCGATATATGTCGCCGAATGTTACTATTTGGTGAGAAGCAAATGCCGTACAGAAAGCCTAGGAGTGTCAGTTAACCAAATGTGTTGGATAATTGTGTCTAGTGTGTTTGGTTTCAGCTGTACTATTATCAAAAAAGAGTTGAGCCAAATTTTCAATTCGAAAAAAGAATGTCAGTTTGGAATATTGCATAACAAAGTTTGTTTTAAATCACTTACTCTTTCCGGCGACTGTTTCCCGGCATATTTTGCCTTGAGTTCGTTTATTAGATCTTGTTCTAATTTCTTAAACAACGGAGCAGGCTAAAATAGAAAAGATATTCTCAAATAATAAAGTTATAATAAAAAATTCTTAACACAACAAATGTAAATTTTTAGAAATATTTTTGATATAATGAACATTTCCATATTAATAAATAATATTTTACAGCAGTTATCAGAATATCTATTAAAACAATAAATTTTTAATGAATGTGACCACAACTGGTTTCCGCTTTCAAATAATCAATCCATTTTGTATGTCATTTTCATTAAACCTCTTTTAAATCAACTCATGCAAAATCACATTAAATAGGTCAAAATAAAGTACTTTAAAGCATTAGCTTCTTAGCTTTAAGTAATAATTATAATCTATTATGCAGGCTTTGGATGAGAAAGTTTGTGCCCTTCATTTGAAAAATTTAAGGGAAGAAAGTAAAACAGAAGTTTTTGTTATTTTTAAATATTAACTATCTATATAATGTAACATTAATCATTTTTCTTAAAAAGTTTTGGAATTTATAAATATATCAATAATATATTTTTTAAATAACTTGTAATGAAACATAATAATTTTTAAAATCATTTCTAATACAACATAAAAAATTATAAAGGTATTTTATTCCAAATGTATGAAAGTAATAAAGAAATCATTAAAATTCTAATTTCATTCACTTTCCAGTTTTCAATGCATGCTCCAGGGTATGTTTCTTTCTTTGTCCATGATAAAAAAAAATCATCACAGATCTATTTATTGGCTTTTTGGAGAACAAATGAAGGTGTTGACACCTAATCAACACTTGTTGTTATAACTAGATGCTATTTATAATTTTCAAAACTTCCCTGTGCCCTTCTAACTCTCAAAACTTTGACATTGCTTAAGTTTTATGCATACCATGGCTTGTAAAACATTAGTAGACATTTTTTCAAACTTTTTCGTCTATCTATATATAAATTTCTTTTACATGGTACAAAAATAAGACTTAATTTGTAGCTTGCGGTTTGGCAACAACCATAGTTCCCGGAGCAATGATTCTCAGTGGTTCATTTTATGGTCACATGATCCATTCGGCAAATCAAAATTTAAGAGCTCTTTTTAAACACAGCACGATCTTTTGGCTTATGTATGAACAGCATTGGCCATTGGTTCATTTTACGGTCACGTGATGCATTCAACAAATCAGCTTTTTGATTAAGAGTTTCTTTTAGAAAACGTGTTGTTTACATGTTGCCAAGCATCAGAGATATTGTATTTTTCATGTCAAACAAATTTTAAACAATGATTTATGATTTATATTGAACTATCTTGCTATTATATAGTGTTTTGAAGAGTGTTTCTAAATGAATTTAAGCCATGCTGTACAATATTATAGGCACAATGAGTTTTAAATTAATTGGGTTTCAAAGGTAATTTTTTTCAGTTAATTATTTTACATTTCAAATATTTATAACATTAAAATGATTTATGCCTATTGGTGGCACAAACTAAATGCATTTTTTATTGTATTTTCAAGGAAGTTTTCAATTATTATTATTTTTTTTTATTTCATACGTTAAAATGATTTATGATAGCACTCATTTGGGCTAGAGTAGCTGCAAAAAGTGGCAAGCGAGCTGGAATTGCATAGCGGTCGCAATTCATGGGGGTTGGCGAGTATCAGCAAGTAGGGGGCAGAGCCCCACAGTAGTACTGTATATGAAAATTGTCAAGGAATTACTACTCTAGTGCCCAATGCCCGCATCAATTGTATAACAACCAAATAAGAACAAACAAACAAAATTAAAAGTGCATACTAGGTGTACCGGTTAATTCCCGCTGTTTTACTTAATAGATGGCAGCAGCTATTAATGCAACGTTCAATCATTTGACATATAGTGTATTTTGTTGTACTAACATAAGGCTTGAAAACCATAAATGTCAAAAGTTCTCAAAGTAATAACATCATATAAATATTCGTGCTCAAAAATGTCGAATTTCGTTCCTTCCAAAGAGCATTTGCGGACTGTGCTTTTGTTTCTGTTTCATTCCAAGAAATCGGCTACTGAAAGTCATAGAACTCTTGTGAAAGTTCATGGTGACAATGCATTATCAGAAACAACATGCAGAGATTGGTTTCGATGATTTAAAAGTGGTGATTACAGCGTTGAAGACAAAGAACGTCCAGGTCAGCCAAAAAAGTTTGAAGATCCCGAATTGGAAGCTTTGCTCGACGAAGATCCATGTCAAACACAAAAACAGTTGGCTGAGGGCTTAGAAGTTTCACAACAAACTATTTCCGATCGATTAAAACGGCCAGAATGGGCTAGAAGACATGGAAAAGTGATTTTGCAGCATGACAATGTTCCGGCTCATACCACAACTTTGGTCACGGACACCGTAAAAGCGCTGGGATGGGAACTGCTGCCTCACCCGCCGTACTCTCTGGACCTGGCCCGTACGACTACTATTTATTTTCATCAATGTCGCACGCATTGGCAGAGCAACACTTCGATTTGTACGAAAATGTGAAAAAATGGCTCGATGACTGGTTTGGCTCAAAAAACGAACAATTTTTTTGGCGAGGCATCCACAAATTGCCAGAAAGATGGGAAAAATGTGTAGCTACCAATGGCCGCTGGTTTGAATAATCCATTTTTATTATTTCCTATGTATTTTTAGCTTCAAAAATTAATAAAAAACAGCGGGAATTAACCGGTACACCTAGTATGTATGTCTCATTGGCTAAACAGTTAAAGACAACTGAAAAAATAAAAATGGCTTCCAATAGATCCTATGCAGTCTCCTTATTATGAACACCAGCATATAAAACCATGTGACATATTACAGTACAAAGTTCAAAATCCAGAATCCTAGGACCTTGGCGATTCTGAATTTCAGACTTTCTCAAAATTTGAGCCTTTGCACTTTATTTGTAACAACAATAATAATAATAATAATTTAACCCCCTCTCCTTACCCTACGAATTATTTATGTCAGGAAAGCAGATATTTTAATAGAGGAATATATTTTTTAAAGAGGTAATTAAAAAAAAAAAAAAAACTTATCACAATTACAATTTTTTTTGTAGTTAATATTGTATGTGATTTTTAACTTTTTTTTAATTAAGCGACAATTTTTCCACATTTGTGAAAGTAATCCAGTTTGATTTTTTGTCACTCTGGAAAGAATTCCGATTACAATATTTTAGCCCACTATAGTAAATTTTGTCCTCTGTAATTTTTTAATATTTAGTGTGTTTGTATTTATTTTTATTTTATTTATTTATTTATTTATTTTTTGTATTTTGTGGTGATTTTTCCACAATAGTAAAAATAATTCGGTTCAATCTTTTAGCCAAATATAGTAAATGTTCACCTCTTTGCAATAAAGTTTATTTTGAATTTGTACAGCAATTTTTTTTTCCTCGATTTTCAGATTTTTTTCGCATTTTGAGTGATTTTTTGACACTGGTAAAAGGAATTTGGTTTCAAACTTTTAGTGTAATGCAGTAAATTTTGTCATCTGCAATTTATTTTCCTTTGGTGTGTGTTTGCTGCAATTTTTATACAGTATAACAAAAGTTAGAAGATGGTTTCAGTCAAAAAAAGGTAAAAGACCTCAACTACTGAAAAATTCATATAACAAAAGCTAGATGATTTCAGTGAAAAAAAGGTAAAAGACTGAAAAATTCAATCAGCTGAAACTTTTCTGTTTAATATGTATATCAATCCAAATTTTATACGAAGATTTTTATATCTAGGTAGGGCTTTCAAACCACCAAAGTTTGAAAAAGACCGCTTTACTAACTTTCCTTATAAAGATAAAGACATTTTATTCCAAATGCATAAAAGTAATACAGCAATGTTAAAAAATTTTAACATTGAAAATTAAAAAATTCATTAAAAATTTCATTAAAGAGGAAATACACACCTTTCCAATTTTATGTCCAGCAGGCAATAGGCACACGAAATTTTCAGTTAGCACGTGATGAGAGGAGTCCGTGTTCAACTGAGATTTCAGATTTGCGGCCGTATCAGGCATGAAGGGTTCCACCAGGGTACAGAGTAAACAAGAGACGTTCACACTCAGTCCTATCACTGTGCCAGCAATTGCTCTGTAAACAATTCAGAAGTCCCATTAGGTTAACATCAAAAAGAAAAGAAAAACATGCATATGATACAGGATGTTTAGAATTAAAACACCCTGAGACTCTGACCTCTCTATTTATTGAACTGTTCAGTGTATAAGCTTCAAATTTTGAACACATACTATTCAAGACATGGAGAAACTGATTATGCAAAAAAAGTTCTAAAAATCAATGATAGATGGTGCTGTATAACTGGGCATATGTTGAAAAAACACATTTTATGTGAACATACCAAACATTCATGTAAAAAGGACCTTACTAATGCAGGGAATGCTGCTCAATAGGGTTCCCTTCTTGAAGATGTAAAATCTGCAGTCTGTGGTCAGCTTGTTCAACTGCAGATTGTAACTGGTCAACTGAAATACTTCTCATATGCAGTGATACCTTCTTTCAAGTTTGCCAAGGTCACCTCACGTACTCAATAAACAAGATTTTTTAAGTGTCACCACAGCCAAAAATTACACGGATTAAGATCTGGAGAACGAGATAGCCAGAAAGCTGAAATGCATGACTGATTACTCTGCCATGTTGTCAAAGAAACTGCTGTACACAGAATTCAATGTGTGGAGGTACTCCATCTTGCATAAAGGTAATTAATTGAGTCAAGACATTGTCGCTTTGGCAAATGGGGTACAACAAAAGTTTCAAAGATCATTTTGTACCTTTTGGCTGTCACAATGCATGTCACAGGGCCATTGTGAATAGCCTGTTCAAAAAAGAAAGGTCGAAGAATGAATGTGGTTGTGAATCCACACCAGACTGTAACTTTTGGTGAGTGGAATGGAATCTCTTGGAAGGTACTGGGGTTTTCAGTTTCCCAAATGCTACAGTTATGGGTGTTCACTGTTCTAATGAGGTGGAAATGGGCCTCATCACTTCACAGAATCTATCATGGCCATGATGATTCCACTTCAACTTCTCTTTTTTTTCATATTTTTTGTTGTACATCACCATCTATCGGTATTTCTGGAACTAAATTTTTCTTCATACAATCCATTTCTCCATGTCTTTAACAGTACTTTCAGAAAATTTGAAGCCTTTACACTGAGTAGTTCGATATATAGGGAGGTCAGAGTGAGGGGTTTTTAATTCTGGCCACCTGGTACATACATACAGAGTATCTTCTTATCGTTGATAGCTAATTCCTAAATTGTTAGTTTTAGAAGTACATTTGCAAATGCAAAAAATTATTTGCGCCAAAATAGTTTTTTTTTTTTTTAAAGGCAGTTCTCATAAACATACTTTCCTTGCTCAAGAACATGAAACTTTTTGGCACATTTACAGACTCATTTTTACACGCAAAAGCAAGGCACTGACAGGCCTGACTGTGGAAGCAATTTGGAATCAAATGATGTTTTCCCTTTTTTAATAAATGAATTACTTATTGAGTTATAAGTGATTGCTGTCACGTAATGACAGTCTTTTCTCTTTTCCTGTGCTATCCCATCTGGAAATTCAATTCAAAGCGTCAACTTTGACAGTATTTTTGGAAAAATCTTCCGCCTTTACCAAAAAATGGAAAACACCATTCGATCGCATAGTTTCTGAACAAGAACAGCTGTCAATTTCATGCATTTTTGAACAAAAATAAATTCAGAACTAGATCAGAAAGTAGCCTCTTTGGATTTGGGAACAGCCTTAGTTACAAAATTTATATTTTTATACAGTCCCTCGGTTTTAGTTTATATTTAGAAAACTTTCTACATGCTCTTACAGCTAAAACAGCAAAAATTGCATTCTTCTATGACCATACCTTACCAAGTTATGATACTTTGAATTTTATGAGTTTTCAGTATTTTCTGGCACTAACACATAAGCACGGAAAAATGTTTTCTAAATACAACTTTTAGAATCCAAGGACCATATAAAATTTAAATTCCTTAACTTAAAAAAATATATATATTATTTTGATGTAAATGGATGAAAATTACATTTGAGATATTTTTTGAAATTGGAACTATACCTCTAAAACTAATACTTTAGGAATTAGCTACTGGTCAACGATAACAAGGGGTAACCTGTATATTCCTAAATTATATAAAATAACCAATAATAGTAAACTAAAAATAAATTTAAATTCAGACATTTAATAGGACTAAAAAACAACACATTAATATCACATAATAAAATAAATTACAATTCACGCTTGCAATTTGCTTCAAGCTCTATACAAGCTACTACTCATCGAGTACAAATAGCAATAAAAAAACAAAGCTGTGGCTTGCTTACACATGGTCACGTTCAAAATTATGAATTTAAAATATTAAATCACCAGGGAGTATATGTGTCACAGTAGGACCCCATATTCTGGTGGAATTCTACATGGTTCATTTAGCAGAGATTTCTGTAATCTCGTAAACCAATCTCTGCTAAATGAAGCATGTTGTATAATTCCATCATAGTGCGAGGTCCTACTGTGACATATACACTTTGGTGGATTAAATTTTTTTCTTCCCCATAAATGATTAATTCACAATTTTTTTTTTTTTTTTGCATATGATTGACAAAATTAACTTTTTTTTTTTTCATGAACAATTCATGAAAAACAAAATTTTTTTCCTGTATGCAATTGACAATGTGATTATCTTGCGTAACAGACTGAAGAAATTTGCTATTATTTTCCTACATTAAATTTACAATATTTGAAATATTTTCACGAGCAATTGGTGAAATTAGCAATATTTTTTAATGATCAGTAGACATCATGTTTTTGAGTAATGTAGAAATTGTTTCAAAAGTATTTTTTGGTTAGCAATTTTTTTTTGCTCCTATTAATTCCAAATTACTGATTTTGCAGAATTCAGTAAAAAATGTATAAAGATACGTGTATACTCACGGAATTTCGCTAATACAGTAGACTACCTCAAATCTCCATAGCTTGAGACCAGAGGTTGTGCAGATTTTAGAATTTTTTGGATTTCTGGTCACTAATTTTTTTACATTTTTTAAACAGTAATTTGAGTGTAATAATGCATTCGAAATTATAATGAATGCTTACAATAAAGTAAAATAAGAAAAAAAAAATTATAAAAATATTTGAAGTAAACATCAAGTAAATAATAATACATAACTAAATTTGCATAATAATAATGAGGTAAATTTTTTTTGAATTATTCAATAAAACTTTCCTCATAAAAGTACACTATAACATCAAAAGCTTAAAATACCGAAGTTTTATTTCATGTTTAGCCAGGCTCAATAGCCAAAAAAGTTAATGAATGCGTAAATATATTTGGTAAAAAGATCACAATCACCATTGATATAACCGCTATCTTGAATTTTCTAAGAAATAAATTTATACTCACCAGAATTATAGACTAAAATGCGTACAGAATGATATAAAAATTTAAAAATCTTGAATTTTTCACCTACAGTTAACTGTAAGTTTTACTGTTTACATCTGCAATGTGTGGATTTTACGTGTTTGCAGATTTGAGGGAGACACTACTGCACATGGAAAAATCATATCATCGATGGATGAACCTTGAGTATTGTGAGGAAACTGAAATCAGAGTCTAATTGATTTTTTTTTTTTTTTCAGGTGCAGATTTTTGTATTTTCTACTTTATTACTGTATGATTGTATTTTACCATACCTTTCCAGAGAAACTCTGCAATTTCCAGAAATTTTGACATTTGTGTTATAGTGTTCACTATTATTTTAATAGTGTACGAAAAATTCATGCATTTCATTAAAAAAACATTAACAACTATCATTAGAAAGGACTTCTACAGTTTAAGATGGTCTAAAAATTTAAATATGTAATAACCTCTGTTGAAACAAATATTAGTGTAAATACTCAACATTAAAAAAAAAAAAAAGAAACTGCTGAAACATAAAAAAAAAAAAAAAAAAATTAAAAAAATGCAAGTTTTGAAACTAATTTTAAACATTTAAAAAAAGACACACCTACTTTTGCTACTATTATTTTTGCACACCTACTGTTGAGATTATTATATCTAAAATGAAATCCTTAAACAAGCTATATAATTAGTATTAATAAAATGCATCTGAATGATTATAAAAAACAAACATATATTTATCCTACCACAAAAACACAAACTTTTTAGAACCGTGTCATATAAATTTCAAACTGAAGTAACATTTTTTTTTATATTTTCACTCTCATGTGAAGTATATTTTCAGAGAATACAGTGAAAGAGATCTTTGAAGTAGACCCTTTGACTTATACATGAACATCCAAATAAAATCACTCAACAAAAAACACATTAGCCATAAAAATTACATGCTAAACAACTACATTAGAAAAAATGAATAGTTCTCAAAATATAAATACAAGATTTTCAAAGACATTCATGGATAATTTCAATGACACTTACTTTTGATCCGATGACCCTTTGACTAATTCCCAAGGTTTGTTAGACTGGATGTACTGATTACCAATTCTACTTATGTTAAGGATGTGCTTTATTGCGTCACGGAACCTGAAATCAAAACATGTAACATTTAAAGAAGGGCAATCAAATACAAAACTAGTTCATTAAAAAATTGTTGTTGAAAAATAATAACAGAAGAATTAAACAAAAGAAAATCAAATGCCATTTGAAATTTTTAATAAGCTATATTGTGATACATTTAACTAATTTCTTGCCTGAATTACTGTATTTTGCAGTGTATAAAACACACTTTTTTACATTTAAAATATGCCTTAAAAATGGGTACATCTTATACAATAAAAGTGCAGATCTTTTTCTTCATTTGGGAGTCACTTCCATTGGCATTTATCATGTTTGTATGATGTATATTATGCTTTTTCGTAATATACCTTATTTAAAAAAAAAAAAAAAAAAAAAGAAAGAAAAAGAAACAGAAATAATTAGTTAAATTGACTAATGTAATTATATATTTAATATATATATACATATACATTATTTTGTTCTTGTCATTCTTTTACTTTCATTTTTTTTCATATTGTTTTTCTGAAAATATATGTTATATCAGCCTTTTATACCAGAAAATAGAGTATGTACTTGAGGATACAATGAGTCCACTAAGTAGCCAAATTAAAATATTTTTTTAAAAGGGGGGGGGGGGGGGGGGAATGCAAATACTTTGGCATTTCTCATGCTTGTATGATGCATATAATATGCTTCTCTTAGTACCTTATTTATAAATGAAATATATATATATATATAGTTAAATTGACTAATGTAATACAATGTTTTTTTCCATTCTTGCGATTCATTTACTTATCTCCCCCCCCCCCTAAATATCTACTTCTACACCGGAAAATACAGTATGTACTTGAGGATGCAATGAATCCACTAAGTAGCCAAGTTGAAATAGTAGCGAGCTTTAAAATATTTTTTATTAGAGCAGATAATGCCCCCAAAAGAAACTGTGAAGTTAATAATTTTATTTATTTATTTATTTTTTGGGTGGGAGGGGGGGGGGGAGTACTTGTCTCTTATTTAATTGACCCCTTTCTATTACAAACAATTATCAGCAAACAATACAATTTAACTCCCAAATGCATAATCTTATGTCACTTTAACTTGCACATTACACATTCACAAATTTCGGCCCAAAACTGTGGGTGAATGCTTCATTTGTGTATCCTGAATATATAAGATTGTCGGGAAGGTACACCAACAACAACAAAAAAAATTACTTGATGAATTTTCTTGTTTTTTAAAAAGATTGTCAATTTCTGTAATTTTTTTAGCCCTATGATTCTTCTGGAATATCTTTCTAGAAGGTTAGATGTACACACTTCTCGGGTATAACTATTTAAACTAACTGTGGTACTCTTTATTAAATCCTATGTTTTTTTACCCATTTGATAATGGCTGGTCAACATTATATACAGGTACATATTTTATGGCTAGTCAGAGGAATTGACCAGCCATAAATAAACCATAAGTGCACTAAATGAGATTGGAACCATCAAGTCATGTTCTTTTTTAAACAGATATTCACTTATCACAATTTTTAATATTACATCAACATTGTTTATCCATTTGCATTTAGAGTTTTATATCAGCCTATTAATGCACATTTTTTTAGATGTCAAAATTACATAATCTTGAAAATAGGGTACAAATGTCACAGACACACCGGGCTTTCATTTTGGCACCAAAATGGCAATTTTTTTGCATCATGTGGCAACCCAGTGATTTTTTGCATCGTGTAGCAACCCTGCAATTTTAAGCTCTCTTGTATTAATAGCTGAGTGAGTTGTATTCTTGACATTGTGTGTGTATAATAAAATTGCATAACTTTTATAATAAATTGTGTATGTTTTATAATAAAATTATGCGTGTTTTATAACAAAATAAACTGTTTCATAATAAAATAAAACCAGCATGTACTGTAGGCCTAAAAAGTATTAAAAAACAGGGTTTACTGGCCAAAATAGTGCAATATATATATATATATCTATTAATTAAATAATTTTTTTTTTTTTTTTTTTTTTAATCGTGCCAACCTTGATGCGTTTGCAACATCTGTTCTGAAAATAATTTATTGTATTAAGTTCTGTGGATGGAAAATCCCAGATCGTTATCAATTTTTATAAAATATGAGAGAAAACAGTGATATAGCAGTTAATTTACATCCTACATTACAAAACTTAAACTGACTTATCCACAAAATAAATAAAAATAGAATATGTATATCACATTTTAAATCAAACGGGACATCACACTTTTATATTATTGGCGTTAAATCCCATTGTTTGCTGCCAATATTTCTTTAAAGAAAGAGGTTGCTAGTATAATAGACAAATACCTTTTTTCTATTATTATAATCCACAGTTTAAAACTCCAGGTTTTAAAATTATCAATAACTAAAAATACAAAATATCATTAATTATCAACATGCTATTAATGTACAACTTAATTATAAAAGTAATATTAGACAAATAGATTAATAAACATGCAAAGCACATAAGAAAAAAAGTCCTTCCGGCCTGTACCCAGAGGAAAAGGTAGCTTTCCTATATCTTCGTTTTAAAATTTTAGCTTATGTTACTCGAAAACAGCAAGCTAAAATGCAAAGAAACTGTTTACAAAAGATTCGTTAATACTGAATTTGAATAAGAAATTCGCCACATTATTGAACTATAGCCAAACTGGCATCATTTATGAAAACTTATTCTGGTCGCCAAATTTGGCGATATTACCTCAAATGTCGCCAAGTTTGACGAGAATTTGGCGCTAACGGGTATGAATATATAGTTTTATGCGTATGATTGGGAAAATGATTACAACAATGAAAGAAAATAATTTGCGAAAAGTCGCGTTCACTAAAACTAAAAAATTAATTGTTTTTTTTTTTTAATGTGCTGTCTTGTTTCAAAATGTCAGCCACCCTAGAATTTCAAAATGCTCTATCTCAGCCATTTTTTAAGATAGAGGTAAAACAAAAAAATGCTCTGGAATCCTTGGAACCTAACACTTAACTAAAAAATAAATTTGAATTTTTAATTTTTTTTTGTATATTTATTTTAGTTTTAAAATTTTCAGTCGCCGCCATCTTGAAACAAAATGGCGGACAAAGCTGGCCAACGAACTCGGTCGAGGTATGGGTGAACTTAATACACACAATTAGTTTCATCCAAATTAATTTATAAATACGAACGTTATCGTATGACATAGATCAAATATATAGATATATATGGATATATCTATATATATATATATAAATCAACATTTGAATGGAGGGTGGTTTTGGTGTCTAGGAGTCATGATCGGTGGAAATATATCGAAATTTTCCAGAATTGCTTTCCTCCGAACGGTTGCAATATGTAGCTTTATACTTTTTTGTATTGAAAGCTACCTAATACAAGGACTTATAGCTGTGGTAATATCCCAATTATCGAAAAAAAATTCTCGCATCACATGTGCCTGCTTTTTGAATCAACATAGCTGCTAAGATTGGGTTTCATGTGACACAATTACATGAAATGAAATGAAATAAAATAAATAAAATAAAATGGAAAATTAACAGTGATAAAATTTCTAAGCAAAAGAATTAGAAGGGAAAATTTTGGAAACTTGTGTATTTTAAATACACAAGATCAGTGATACAGTATTTGAAGTTTATTGAAATAAAACAGCAACAAATTCAGCGAGTTCACGGATGAATTTACCAATAATTTAACATAACAATAAAAGACCTATAAAAAAGAATGTCAGAAATATAGGCCTCTTTCCTTTTAGGTTATAGATTTTAATAAAATGAATTGAACATAAATGCTGACATTCATGTTGTGGCTGGAGATTGTTTAAACCACTGAAACACATGCCATTAGTGGAGACTTTCTTACCCTTAAGAGGTGAAAAATTTGCAACCAATCAACGGAATTAATGACTTCTTCATGATCAATATTCACCCTTCTACATTCCCCCACCCAGAATTTGACATGATTGAAGATAATAATCATGATGGATAACTTTTCACAAATATGAGGAATTTTTTTTTAAAGCTTAACAAATTTTAGAGATTTCCATAATTTTCAAAAGTTTAGAAAATTCCCTCAAAATAAGGGAGTCTCCCAAATTTTTTAAAAGAGTTGGCAACTATGCACATGGATTGTCTTTTTTCCTACGTAGGGCACCATTTTATAAAATGCTCTTATTAAAAAATATATTGATCACAAAATGCAAAGACTTTAAATAACAGTAATAGTAATCCTTACCTAGTTTTTTCCATAAAAGAAACGTAATATTTTAATTCCTGATTAATTTGAGCAATCAGGAGTTTTTCTTTTTCTTCAAGTGCCATTTCAGGAATAGAACTACCAAAATTGTTGCTAATAAATGACAGGCCTCTGGAGAAAAAAATAATAATAATTGTTATGATACATTCCATTTCTACTTTTAAATTCAATAGTTTTCATTAATTTATTTATTTAAATTAAATATTTAATCATAATTAATCATTATTTATAAGTTGTCATAATATTAATCAACATTTAAATTAATTATTTAACAGTTATGATTTAAACAGTCAATATTTTCTATCTTTTTAAAATTAATCTTGTTAACTTTTCTTCTAAGATATTTTATTATTAATTAAAATAAACTTCTATAATTAAATCAATTTTTAAAATCAATAATCATTTTAAATTAAATTATAATCATGCATTTAAGTCTCTGGATAAAAGAATAAAAGATTTCCGTTTGTTTACATCGATTCTGTCAAAGATCGTGTATTTTCTTCTAAGTTAAAATATATATTTTCCACTTTTTTTAATATTAATAATTTTTGTTCTAAACCTTATTTAAAAGATTAAACTAAATTTTTTATGCACTCTGCCAAAATTCTAGCAAGATTCAACTTAAATCTTGGCAGATATAATTTTTTAAACATTTTTTCTAATCCCAATGTTTACATTGTTCATTTTCGAAAGGATGCCTGGCCATTTTGATTTCTAGCTTAGTGCGTTGTTGAAACAACAACTTAGTGGTCAATCATCAACCATGTTAGTTTAGGGGTCGTTCAAGTGGGCTTCCAAGGTTAGGGGGTGCATTTTTCAGTGGGAAAAAGGGGAATTGAAATTCTTTCTAGAACATTCGCGGACGAACGATCTTGATTTCTGCTGCTTGTTGCTAGGGCGTAGTTGTTTTCGTTTCGCCAGGATCATTCGCGTGTAGAGTTGAGTAGTCGCGGGAATGCTTTTTAGCTCGATGGTTGATAGTTAAGCGATTCAGAATGAAGAAAAGGAATTTTCGCCTTTTCTGATTGGTTCGTTTGTCTGGTTTTTCAGTTAGACTTGGGAGAGTTTGAATTCAAATTGAGTGTGTCTGTGGCTTTTCTCTACTGGATGTAGTCGGCAAAAAAAAAATAACGCTCGTGTTTGGCCGTAAGGCCGAACACAATGTATAAAGTTTCTTAGGTTGTAGAGTTCTGTAGGTCTCATGGCATCTGAACTATATTTTAAAATACAACTCTTCATATAATTGGATTCCAGTTCCTTTTCATCTGCTAAGCGTTATGAGTTAACCTCTTCAAATTCAACCTACTTATAATTGGGGTCCTGCTCCTTTTCATCTGCTAAGCGTTATAAAATAATTTCTTCAGATTCAATCTTCTGCTGGTTCCATCATCTGTGTTTCAAGAAATAGTAAAGTTATCCGTATTTTAACAAGATTTATTTTTGTACGGTAGCATGAATCCGTGATATCTTGGATCTATGCGCTCGTATGAGAAAGTTTCTGCAAATTCAATCTTCTTAAGGTTTCTTCATAGAGGTTTCAAGAAATAATCAAATTCTACTTAATACAACAAGATTCTTTATTCTCAAGGCAACATGAATTAATTATTTGAAAGAATTTTCTCGTCATAAAAGAATATGCAACGGTATCGGTAATAGATTCCATATTTTCCATCAAGCATTTTCAGTTTACTTCAGACTCTAATTCCGGTTTACTTTTATATTTGTATACTTGTGTTTTTATTTATTTTAATATTTGGAAAATATTACTGAAAGATAACATTTGTCTTAATTTTCTCATATGTAAATCATTTTACAGATTTATTCTCACACTCATATTCTAATCAATTTCATTCAACTGATTTTTATCTTTGTTTATTTATTCTCCCCCCCCCCCCTCCCTTATTTTAGAAAAAAGTTTGGTTGATTTGTGATGGCTGATTATCTACACGAGGGATATAGCAGAGTACCCTCCGTGGGGGCCTTTCTAAGGGATCCTAATCCGTTTTTATAACAATGTTTGAAGAAAACCACGGAAAACTACGAACGGTTAGGTCGACGAGTGCGACAGAGGCTTAAACCCAGCACCTCCCATCTACAAGCTTTGAGAGCAGAACCTCTCAGCCAATGCTGGGGCCTTTAGATAAAAGGAAAGAAAAGCACTGAAAGACAATAAGTTTTGCCCACATCTTTTGACTTTTGAACCCTTCACAAAAACTATTCATTTTTAACGTAAATATCTGTTTTAATTCATTCATTGCAAATTGTGAATAACAGTGATTATATAATGGCAGTTGCCACTGGAAAAGTGCATAAAAAATAGTTGCTGTAGGCACCTAAAATCATCAAAATAGTTTAAAATTTCAAAAATCCAAAAAAAGTATGATAAGGTCATTTCCACTTTCTTAGTAATTCAACTACCTTTGTTTCGCCGTATTCTTCGTGGTTCAGTGGATTCTTAATTATATTTTAATTTGCAATGCTAATCATAACTTAATTACTGGCACTCACTCATAAATAAGTCGGGCATCCTTTCTCTACATTTAATGAAGATTAAAGGATATATACAAACAAAATATTTACATTATTTACAAGTACACTTCGAACATATTTCTTCTGCCATTTTCATCATCATACATTCTTACGCAACTTACCGCTCTCAAAGCCAGGTGGAAAAGCAACCCCATATAAACAATAGCCATCGAGATACATTTATCGCCTTTTTGGCATTAAGAAAATTACAATTCTCTACACAATCCCCACCTGGACTCATGAGAGTACATAATAATAAATCATTAAAATTATCATAATAAACATGACTTTACATCAAACTCAAACCTGATAAAAATAATTTTTTTTTTTTTTTCAATCTACACTTACTAACAATTCTATGAAATTACTCTTTCCATTTTCAACAGTATAAAGATTAAACATAAAATAATGAAATTATTATCAATATAAATACAATACAACACCTTTATAACATGTAGCTACATGAACACATATATCTGGCCAGATTTTATACACAAAAGATTAAACATATATACAAAAATTAAATACTATCATTAACACTTCAATAATTAATCAATAATACTAATGACCATTATTATTCGATCACACTTTTAAATTCAAATAAGTATAAAATATGTATAAAATAATAAATATTCTTACTAGATGAGTAAACAAACTAATTACAAATTAAAAAAAATATTTCAGCTTAAATTTGTAAAGACATCATTTAAATATTCAAACATTAATAGAAAAAAAAAAAGTAAATAAAAAATTTCAAATTCACATACATTTATCATTTAAACAGTCTAGTTCAAAAGGATACAAAAGTTGTACTGGTTTTCTCAACAGTCCTTTAGCAGTTTTTATTATACAGGCACGAATAAGTTTATTAGAATTTTCCTTAGGGGTTCCTATACACTCTTTACTAGTCGTTCGTAGAATCCTCCCCACCATGGGGCACGCTCAATGATAAATCTCCATGTCACACCTTTATTTGAGATAAAATCCTGAAGTTCTTGATTTTTAATTATATTTTCAAATTGTTGGCAGCCTCAAAACTCTTTGCGATTGCTCAATTTATGTTGACGGCCGCTGCACCAATGTTTCGCTGTATTCTTCGTGGTTCAGTGGATTCTTAATTATATTTTAATTTACAATGCTAATCATAACTTAATTACTGGCACTCACTCATAAATAAGTCGGACATCATTTCTCTACATTTAATGAAGATTAAAGGATATATACAAACAAAATATTTACATTATTTACAAGTACACTTCGAACATATTTCTTCTGCCATTTTCATCATCATACATTCTTACGCAACTTACCGCTCTCAAAGCCAGGTGGAAAAGCAACCCCATATAAACAATAGCCATCGAGATACATTTATCGCCTTTTTGGCATTAAGAAAATTACAATTCTCTACAACCTGACCAATAGAAAACTATAGTGCAAAATTATTCAGGAATGATATGACAGTCTATTTCTTGTTGGAGTGATTTTACTGGCTTTTTAGGATATTTGAAAACTTGATAGTTAAGAGGCCGCTTCGCGGAAACTCTCCAATTGCGAAATCAAGAAAGTGCAAGAAGTCTATCCAAGTCAAGACTGAAAACTTTTCCAAATATTAGGTATAATTCAGTGGAGATTGGCTAGTAGAAGATTTCCATGCCTTGCATTGTAGCCAAAAATTGATGTTTTACAATAAAAGGAAGAGATATAAAGTTCTTGATAGTAAAATTGCTGTTATTTAAGTACAGTAATCTCTCACTTATACGTTGGGGCAAGGGACTGATTAAAAATGGCACATAAACGAGAAATTCAAGTAAAAATTTAATTTTAAATAGATGTTAAGACAATATTAATCTTTAAATGGTTAAATAACATGCAGAATAATTTTAAAAATATATACAATTTACTTATGTTATTAAACATTTACTAATTCAAATTTAAAATACATACATTTAAAAATTTTAATTACATACTTTATTTTTTTAAATAGTCTAAAATTGAAGTTTGCTTATGAGCGTGAATCTGTCTCTAAAAATAGCTATTTCAAGTTCATTGAAACATGAATATGTTGAACTGAGAGAGGACAGAAATGAAAAGAGGTTTCATACGCGCAGGCTTATCAAATAGACTTCCATTGTTTCATTTCTTAGAAAACAGCCCCTCCTTCTTTCTCCCCTCCAAGAAATAGCAGTTGCGAAGGTGTGTGGCCCAGGAATGCAGCTTCTAATACTGCCCTTCCCCTTTACAAGCTGATGTGAGATTTTTTTGGAAAGGACCCGTGTAGAATAGGAAAATATGTCAAGGGAAACTTGAAATTTCTCTGACTCATGTGTGAGAGATGCATTTCACATTGCGACGCATAAGTGAAAAAAAAAAAAAGGGATCACTATATATTTATCTGGGGCTACAGAAAATTGACATACAACTGAGAGAGACACATAAAAGAGGTGACATACAACTGAGAGATTACCGTTATATAAAGTATAATTTACTAGTAGTCAAAAATCTCTCCAAGACTGAAATCAGTCCAGAGACTGAATGTCTGGTACCCATGACTTTGAAATCCCATATTAATCTATGGAAAAACTTAAAGATGTGATGACTCCTTATCTAATATAATTATCGAAATATAGTTTTCACCATCAAAAAGTAGACACTGATGCATTTTAAAAAATTGTCTCCTTAAATTTTAAGTATGTTTAAGATGACAAAATTTCATCAAATAGAAATTTCAAAATTTATAGGGATTATTTAAATACTTAAGATTTAAGGAGGCAATTTTTAAAAACACACTTCTTTGGCATCTGAAGTCTACTTTCGGATGGTGAAAACTGTATTTTGATAATTATATTAGGTAATGAGTCCTTATGTTTTTGTTTCCTCATAGATTCACATGGGATTTCACGATCGCCAAGCTTCAGTGAAGCAACCCCTTAAAGTTCACAATTCCAGTTCAATTTTTCTTGGTGAGGTAACTATTTTTTAATGAGAATAACAGATTACTTTTCAGTCTCCTCAAAAGACATCTTTCCAGAATAATAAGGACCAGATGTATTCCAGAAAACTGGGTTTTTTGGACAGCTGGCTGAGCATTACAACTCACATTTGATCAGGTCAAATTTTTGAATATATATGTGACTGTCTCATTATTTTTCTGATTTCGAAATAATTATCAGATTAAAAATCAGATCAATGATTAATCAGAGTTTGAAAGAGAGCAGTTTATGAGAAACCTTTGAAGGAACTCTACAAGAAAATCAAAATGCCCTGTATTTAAACACTTCCATTTCAAATCTTAGATTTTAACATCACATTATGCCATGCACATTGTAATGTATCATGCAATACACATACAAACGGATACTGCATGGCAATTTTTTCTGAAAAGATTCTGAAATCAGTCAATTGCAAATAGAATTCTGGATAAATGATTTTCTAGTTCCCAGATAAAGAATACCACACAGTACTTAATACTAGCTAATGCTAAAATATAACTGCAATTCTTAAATTTGTTTAAAATTTGAGTACTTTTACGTTAGCCAGGTGCATGCGATAAATCGCCAAAATATTGTTACTATCGTCATCATTCGAGATGCATTCATTTCAAATAAAATATAAAACTTTTCACTCATTTCATTTAAATTAAAACACATAACTTTCATGTAAAATACATATGTTTAAAGTACATACATTTAAAATACATACATTTAAAGTATCCACATTAAAAACATGCATTTAAAATACACCCTTTTCGTAAAAGTTACTTTTGGTGATAAAAGAAATGCTATTGGAGATATTTGCACTTGGCTAATGTAAAAGTACCAAAATTTGTGCATTAAATTAATACTGCATTAGTAGATTGAATATATTGGATAAATTTTCTTCCGGAATGGATTAAGGGCACTCCAAACTTACAGCACACCACAAAATTAAGTTACAATCTCCAATTTACAACAAGTAAATAACAATGAGTAAAAATATACCTAGCAAAAGTATTTCCATACCTGTTAATAAAATTTCCTAAATTATTTAAAAGCTCAGAGTTATTCTTTAGCATCAAATCACTCCAACTGAAGTACGTGTCCTAGGGGGGGGAAAAGAACACATCACAATTGACAATTAAGAAATAAAACAAAATGAAAACCATTTACAGAATACTAAAAACATGATTTTTGGATAAAGTAAATCATTTAAAATAACTAACAATATACACTAAATTTCAATATCCTCATGAATATTTTTTAAAAATCCTTAAAATAAACAAATAAATAAAAAGTTGCTGAAAGAATCATGCCCCATATATGATTCAAATTTAAAGTAAATGTTAAACACTATTAAAAAGACATGTAATGAAACTAAAAAAACAACACATTAATATCACACAATAAAGTCAATTGCAGTAGATATTTAAAGCTCTGTACAAGCTCCTCATCAGTACAAAATGTGCATCGAAAACCAAAGCTGTTGTTTGCACATGTTCACGTTCAAAATTATGCATTTAAAATATTGAAACACCAGGGAGTATATGTCACAGTAGGACCCCATATTCTAGTGGAATTGTACATGATTCGTGTAGGGGGAAATTCTGTAATCTTGTAAACTAACCTTCTACAAAAATTCTTTTTAAATTATTGCAGTTAGATTTAGTTATTTTAATATTTTCATCCGTACTGAAGAGAAGCTTGTATAGAGTTTGAAACGTATACTGTAATTTATTTTATTATATGATATTAATGTGTTGTTTTCTAGTCTTATTAAATGCCCGATTTAAATATTATAATTCTGATTCAGACGTAATATGTTCAGTTATTTGAAAAAAAAAAAAAACAAGTTTTTGTCTGTTGCATTTTTAAAATACATCAAACTCTGTCTAAGGCAGACTCCATGTAAGATAATAATTTGCCTAACGCAGAAAGCTCTGGCAAATCCATAGAAGATTTGTAAACTCTGTCTAAGGCAGAATACTGTCTATAACAGAAAAATTTCCTAATTCTGCTCTTAACATAATCTACTGTATCTAGAACAAGGAATGAAATTTCAAGTCTAAAAGGACTCCTATTTCAAAAAATGCATTCATATACGGAAAGAAAACATTATTCTGAAGCTAATGTCTTTGCTGTGATTTTATTGTAAATAATCAGCAAATAAAGGTGGGTGTACCTTTTTCTTTTCTCTCTCTCTCTCTCTCTCTCTCTCTCTTTTTTTTTTTTTTTTTTTTTTTCACACAGACTTCATTTTCTAACATAAATACATCAAAAACTATATTCTAATATATTATTATATTGCATATCTATGTAATTTGGATTGTTTAGAAAGTTATTCATGGATATATTGTAGATTTGCTCGTTACATGTTTGTTTTGATTACTGTAGAAATATTGTAGAACTAACTAACCACATTAAATGAGGGAGACCTACATACGCCTTCTAAAATATTATCCAATACCTAGAAATCACATAGCACTATTCATTTTCTTATGTAAATATTAATTACAAATAAATTACATGAAGCTTTGCATTACAAATGTACCATGTTTCAAAACAAGAAACTATTTCGCAAAACAAACAAGAGCATGAGAAAAAAAAAAAAAAAAAAAAAAAAAAAAACATAATTTCATACTAGAAAAATACTGATGTTTTAAAGTGTAATGGATTATTTAATGAATGAAAAATCACACATAACTAAGTCACATACCAGTTTTTCTGCACTTTAATATTTGCAAACAATCAAATTTTACCAATGTTAAGGCAAGCAGATCTCAAATTCCTTCATCTCCAATAACAAAATGCAATACATTCTCAATTTTTTAATGTTTCATCAGAAAACTAAATTTTTTAGCGACAAAATCCTGTTTCTTTCATTATGGACTCAGAAATGTGTCGGCCACTTCTGAATGGCTACCCAAAAAATCATTGCTATTTCTGTCGCTCACACATCAATTTTTATGTCATTGAATAGGAAAGAAAAAATTATTTTTGAATTAAATTTGTTTGAAAATTGTAGCTCAATTTAGTGCATTTTTATAACTTTTTAAATATTTTTCAAGCATGTTTTATTTAAACTATCTCAACAATAAATATTTGTTTGCTACAACCAGGGCTGCAGAGTCGGAGTCGGAGTAGTGGAGTTGGTCCTATTTTGGGGCAAAAGAGTCCGAGTCGGAGTCACTAAAAAACAGGTCGACTCCGACTCAGACTCCAGCTTGTATTTTAAACAGTTTGAAGTGAAATTAAACCAATTCTATGTAATTTTAAATTTATAAACTGAATTATTATTTTTATATTTGAACTATATATACAAGGAAACTCCGGTTAAACAGGCCTAATATACTGTACAGTGTACAGCATATTTGAAAACTGTTTTGAATTGAAATCTCTAGTTTATATTTAGTATATAGTTTTCTCTAGGTTTTTGGGGGGTTTGCAGATCCCGAGATAATGCAAAAATTGGAAAATTTTCCCTTTTTTTCTTGTTTTCCTCAGATTTTTAAGGTCTGTGGGACCAGGAGTAATGCTGAAATTGTAAATTCCCCCCCCCCCCCCCCCCCCAAAAAAAAAAAAAAAAAAAAAAAAAAATGGGAAATTGTAATTTTTTTTTTTTTTCCTGAGTCTGCAGTACTCAAAATAATGATGAAATAGTGAAATTTCTGTTATCTTTCTCCTTTTGATATTCAAGTCTTGCAGACCCCGAAATAAAGCCAAAATTATAAAATGAATGCAGGAAATATAAAATTTTCATCTTTATTTTTCTTGCATTCTCTCAGATTTTTTCGGGTTTTGGAGACCCCAAATGATGCTTAAATTGTAAAATTTTTGTCTCTTATTTTTTGGGTCTGCAGGAATAGATATAAAACCAAAATTAAACATCTTTTCACCCATATTTTGGTATAATATATGTTTGATTTGGCATAAAATATTTTGGTTATCGTCTTAAAATGATGTACCAACATGCTATATGTTGTTTGGATTCATCTGATAGATCTTTGTGTGTTGTTCAAAGTAAATTTTGGATATTTATTAGATTTCAACTGTTGTTTCTATCTAATAGCTTCAAGTTTAACTTTTCGATTGTAATTTACATGCATATAAATATTTTACATGCAGTTTTTTCACAGTTTTGACATAATTAAATTTTACCACATATAAAATTTAATGCATATTGTGTTTTTGTGTGAGTGCATGTGCATAGAGTATCTGGGAGGAGGAGGGGGGGGCGGGGGGATGTTCAAAATATTTTCAGTCTTGATCAGAGCCAATTAATGTAGGGGCAAAGTTCCACAGGTATTTTATAACAATATTGTTGCCTTATTTAAAAAAAAAAAATTCTGCATTTAAAAAAAGGTGAAACTTTTTATACTAAAATACTGTCGGAAGTTTGCCGCTGCAGTAAATGAGTCCTAGTCTTGACTACTTATCACAGCTTACACCCATAATTCATCCAAAAAAATGAAACGTGAAAAAAAAATTATTGGTTGATATGTACATTATATGCTTCAAGGTCAAACAAGAATCTAACAGCAGGTTGCAGTGTTGCCAGTTGAGTTTTTTTTTTTTTAACTTCAGATTGCTTGATTGCTCCACTTTTTTTAAATAGTAATATTTCCTTTATTTAATCGCATTTAATAAAGCGACTATTACTGTTTCAAAACAAATGACAGCAATGAAGCAATCTGAATAATAGGAATCAACAGGCAAAACTAGTACTTTAGCCATCCCGGAGTCGGAGTCAGAGTCAGAGTCGGTTCCTTTAAAATTTCAGGAGTCTGAGTCGGTCATTTTTCCCACCGACTCCGCAGCCCTGGCTACAACAATGTAAAGCAACTAGCAGGGTTGTGACAATCTGCTGACCAGAGCCAATTAAAAGGAAAAGAAAACAGACTAACCATAGGACACTGCAGTTTGGTGCAAAACTGATATCTGTCAACGAAAAGACAGATTTTCATTTTATCATGTGGAACATAACACTGATATCAAGTTAAATTGGTTAAAAGACACAGTGCATCCAAAAATGCTCGGAATTGTATTTTATTTTCCTTTTTTATTTTCCGCATACTGTTCTTAAATGATATTTCTTTTATATCCAGGGGTGAGATTTCTCTGCTTTTTTACATATCAATATAATCTTACAGAAAATTGTCTTTTATTTAATCGGAACACTCTGCGATTTAAGAGAACAATGTTTTCTCTAAGATTATACTGGTATGCAAAAAGCGCAGAGAAGTCTCATCTCTATATATCTCATTGGCAAAATATTTCTAAAATATAAACTTAATAAACTTTCTTAAGTGTTAAAAGCTTAGAGAAACTGATGAGCTGTAAAAAAAAAATATATATATATGTTTGGATGTAATATCATTTTGTAGGCATACTATAATTTATTTGTTTATAAATTGATTATAATGGGAAAAACCCTCATGTAAATACATTTTGAACTAATAGAGATAATTTATTATTCTATAATGATGTTCACATAATTTATTACCTTATAATGACTTTCATATAATTTATTATCTTATGATTTTCATCTAATTTACTGTTTATAATGTTTTGATATAATTTAATGTTTATAATAGTAATATAATGATTTGAAGGTCATTTAATATAGATTTATTAGCTTTATACTAATTTTGGAATCTTAATGATGATTTATTAGTAATTTAATAACTTTGGGATTTCTTGATATAAATTCATTTTGAGATTTATTAGTTTTATAATTACTTGATGTCACTGAAATGAAGATTTATAGCCTTTTATAATAATTTAGATCTAATTTAATGTGTTTTATGATATTGGAAGTGAAACTGATTATAATCATGCATATTATAAATTGATCTTGATTTTTGTTAAAAGGCTCAGTCCTGACTCTGCAACCAGGCAGAGAATACATGTTTTTTTGGCTCTGTTTCACACAGAGAATTTGTACTTGAATATGGAAAGTTTAGCATTTGAAGCTAAACTAATTATGAACAAAATAGTTCAACCTCATTCTTGAAAACTTCTTAATTCTTTATATATTTAATAATAAACTATATTAATCTTATTCAAATGTGCTCTCCCATCTTTTGAATTCGTGGATATACTACTTATTTCGCTTGGATACACGATACATATATATACTTTGTTCATTTTGGTGCCAGAAACCACAAGATGGATTATTAGAGATATTGTGTAACAGTGCATCACCATTACCTGGAATTACCACTTGAATCAATATTACCTGGAATTAACAGGTAAGAAAGCTTCTTTCATTTATGAATTATATATTTTTGAAAAATAAAAATTGTGTATTAAAATGGAAAATCTTGAGAAGCTTAAGTCAAAGCGCTCAGATGAGCGATCAAGTTTCTCTAAATTGATAACAAAAATGGAAACATTATTAGCTGATGATGTTGATAATACAAAGGTAGATGATTTACTAGAAATTCAAGAACTATTAAGTTCAAAAGAATCTACCTTTCAAAGTTTGAATCGTGAAATTGAAGAACAATTTACTGATCTTAAAGAATATGAAAAAGATCTTGCTAGTACTGAAAAGTACAATGATCAATTGATAAGTGCTAAATTTAAGATAAAAAATAGATTAATTAAATGTAATAAAGATAATGTTACATCTATGATAACTGGTAGTTCCATAAATGGTTTGAATAGTTTTGTCAGTGGAACAGAAATAAATTCGTGCACAATGAAATTGCCTAAATTAAATATTCCTAAATTTTCTGGGGATATTGAACAATGGGTAGAATTTTTTAACTGTTTTGAAACATCGATTCACCAGAATAAATCATTAACTAAAGTAGAAAAATTTGCCTATCTGAAATCCTTGTTATGTAACCAGGCCTATAATGTGGTAGAAGGATTTCCATTGACAGAACAAAATTATGATACTTGTATTGATTTACTAAAAGATCGCTATGGTAAAGTTGATATTATTATTAATAAACATATGACTAATTTGTTAACTATGGAACCAGTTAAAAATTGTTCGAATTTAAATGCTTTACGAAAGTTGCATGATATGTGTGAAATTAATATCAGAAGTTTAAGAAATCTAGGTGTAACATCCAGTTCCTATGGACAATTGCTAAATCCTATTTTGTTAAAGCTTTTACCCCATGAATTAGTAATAGAATATCATAGAAAAAGGGATCTTAGTCATGAATCAGATGTAACCGATTTAATTGCATTTCTTAAATGTGAAATAGAATGTAGGGAAAAGGCTTTGTCTATGACTAATTCTAAAAATGATGCAAGTTCTTCATTCACACATAAAAACAAATCTGAATATCGTGAAAAGAAAATATCAAATAAATATCATACCAGTACTTTAAGTGCTAATATTAAAGTTTTCTGTGTATTTTGTAAAACCAATGATCATTCATCGTCTGAGTGTAAAAATATAGCTGACGATAAAAAAAGATTAATGTTAAAGAAGGAAGGAAGATGCTATCGATGCTTTCTTAAATCGCATTTATCATCACAATGCCGAATAAAATTACAACCATGTGTAAATTGCAAAAGTACTGAACATAATAAATTATTTTGTTTTAAGAAACCTTTGAAACCAGAACTTTCGGAAAATCAAACTATCGTTTCTAATTCTCATTGTAATTTGAAAAATTCTAAGCATGCTGTTTTATTGCAAACATGTTGCGTAACAGCTCAAGGTAACTCAAAATCAAAAGTAGTTCATTTATTGTTGGATTCGGCAAGTGAAAAAAGCTTCATAACAAAAGAACTAGCTAGTGAATTAAATTTGCCTGTTTTGAGGAAAGAATATTTAACTGTTTTTGCCTTTGGCATTAATCAAGGTCGCGAAGAAGAATATGATGTTTTTAAAATTAAATTACGAAGCAAAATGAATTATCATCGTTTCATAAATGTTGAGGTATTAGCTACCGACTTGATTAGTGCAACAACTTTGAAAGTTCCTAATTCTGACCCTGAAATCAAAAAATATGTCGAGGGTAAGAGATGGAGGTTAGCAGATCCTTCCCCCAATGAATCAGAAGTACAAATTTTACTTGGAGCTGATTATTTTTGGAATGTTCAGAGAGGAATCGTTGAAGAAATTAACGATCATTTATATGTAGCTAACACACTTTTTGGTTACACAATAGTAGGAAAAATAAACACTGAAAGTACTGAAACAATTAATGCTCATTTTGTATCGGTTAATGAAGCAGAAAATTTTGATTTGCAGCGGTTTTGGAATTTAGAATCTTTGGGTATTTGTGATAGTAAAAGTGAAAAATTTTCACAAAGGGATTTAGATGCTATTGATTTCTTTAATGAAAATTTAAATTTTGTTAACGGAAGATATGAAACAAAACTTTTGTGGAAGTTAAATAAAAATGAATTAGAACCCAATTTTGATATTGCTAAACATAGACTTTGGGGATTAAAATCAAAACTGTGCAAAAATGAATGGTTACTTAATCAATATGAGAAAATAATAAATGAACAATCTGGTTTGGGTATAATCGAAGAATGTAAATTTAATGAGAATGAAATAAATACCTATTACATGCCTCACAGACCAGTAATAAGGGAAGATAAATCTACAACTAAAGTTAGAATTGTATTTGATGCTTCATCTAAAGATAAGGCTGCAAAATCTTTAAATGATTGTTTATTTTCTGGTCCTAATTTAAATCCCAATCTCTTGGACATTATTTTACGATTCCGCCTTCACAAATTTGCATTCTCAGCAGATATAGAGAAAGCATTCTTGCAAATCCAAATAGAAGATGAAGATAGAAATTTTTTGAGGTTCTTATGGTTTGACAATATAACAAGTAACAATCCCATTTTGAAGGTTTATCGCATGACTCGTGTAACTTTTGGTGTAACAACCTCACCGTTTTTCCTTGCTGCGACCATCAAACATCATATTAAGGGGTATAAAGATTTGTTTGAAAAAATAGTTAATATGCTGGATACTTCTTTATATGTGGATGATCTGTTCCATGGTGCAGATTCAGTAAATGAAGCGTTCATTTTATCAACTGGTGCAGAAAAGATATTGGGTGAGGCTAAAATGAAACTTAGAAAATTTAAGAGTAATTCTAGAGATTTAAAATTTTTATGGAAGGAACATGGGATAAACTTTGAGGAAGACCCTCTTGAACAAAACCTTTCAAAGGTATTAGGTATTATATGGGTAACAAATAATGACACATTGAAAATAGATATACAACCCCTTTTGGTAGAACTTGATAATAAGATTATCACCAAACGCCTAGTTTTGCAAACTGCGGCTAAAATTTATGACCCTATTGGTCAAATCTCTCCCTTTCTGATAAGAATTAAATTTTTAATGCAAGAACTTTGGGAACATGGGATTGACTGGGATTCTGCATTACCAGATCCTTTAGCTGAAAAATTCTTGAAATGGTATCATGAAATCAAGGACTTAGCAAATTTTGAAATTTCTAGAAAATATTTTGTAAATATTGCAAAATTAAATCCTGGAACTGTTCAACTTTTTGCATTTTCTGATGCTAGTTTAAAGGGATATGGTTCAGTTGTTTATATTCGTGATCCTCTCTCCTGTGAAACTTCATTTGTTATGTCTAAAACCAGAGTATCACCTCTCAAGAAAATAACCCTGCCCCGACTTGAACTTCTTGGAGCACTCACAGCTGCAAGATTAGCTAATTATTTAAAGGGAACATTAAAAATCTTGAATGAAAATATATTTTGTTTGAGTGATTCACAAATTGTCTTGCATTGGATTAAAGGTAGTGCTAATAACTGGAAGCCCTTTGTGGCAAATCGTGTTCGTGAAATACAAAATCTTGTTGCTCCAGTACAATGGAAATTTTGTAAGGGAAAAGAAAATCCTGCAGATGTTCTCTCTCGTGGTTGCTCTGCATCTGAATTAATAAATAATAATGTATGGACACATGGCCCCTCCTGGCTGAAAGAAAAATCTTTACCGATATTTTCTCTTGAAACTCCAATAAATCTGCCTGATGAAGAGATCTTGAAAGAACAACGCAAAACACTTGTTTGCTCTGTAGCCCAAGATATTCCTAAATTTGAACTTTTGTTTAAATTTTCCTCTTGGACTAAATTAAAACGAATTATGGCTTGGTGTCTCAGATTCATCAAAAATATAAAATGTCCATCTGAATGAGTCACTGGTTTTTTAACTGTTCCAGAACTTGAAAGGTCAACAAATACTATTGTGAAATTGATTCAAAGGGATGAATTCACGGAAGAATTGAAAGTTCTAAAATCAGGAAATAGCTTAAATTCTAAAAGCAAGCTACTTCCTTTACATCCTTTTACTGACGGCAATGGTATTCTTCGTGTTGGAGGCAGGTTAAGAAATGCCAATCTGTCTGAATACCAAAAGCATCAAATTATTCTTCCTAAAAAGCATCATGTAACAAACTTGCTAATAAAATATTTTCATGAAAAGCATCTGCACAGTGGCACTCAATTAACCATATCAGCTATTCGACAAAAATTTTGGATAATTAATGCTAAGGAAGCTGTGAAAAAAGAAATAAGGAAATGCATGAAATGTTTCCGAAACGTATCTAATTTGTCATCTCAGTTGATGGGAAATTTGCCATCAGCACGTGTGACCCAAGCTCGAGTATTTTCAAAAGTAGGCGTCGACTTAGCCGGCCCCTTGTTGGTCAAACCTCGTAAAGGACGGGGTGTGAAACCTTTTAAGCATTATGTTTGTTTGTACATTTGTTTCGCAACAAAGGCCATTCATCTTGAAGTTGTCACTGACCTTACAACTGAAACTTTTCTTGCTTCTCTAAAAAGATTTATTGCTCGACGTGGAAAACCTCTAGAAATATTTTCAGATAGAGGTACAAATTTTGTAGGGGCAGACCGAGAAATAAAGAAAATGATGTATAAAATTGCATCTGATGAAAGAATACAGAAATACTTCACTGATGAAATGATAATATGGAAATTCAATCCACCTTCCGCCCCTCACTTTGGAGGCCTTTGGGAGGCGGGAATAAAACAAATGAAAAATCACCTCAAAAGAACTATTGGTGAACAAATCCTTACTTATGAAGAATTTCTTACTTTAATTGCTCAAATTGAGTCATGCCTGAATTCAAGACCCCTTGTGGCTGAATCTTCTGATCCAAGGGACATGACTGCTTTAACGCCAGGACATTTTATCATAGGAACTTCAATGACCTCCTTGCCTGAACCTGATGTGTCCTCTACCTATATAACCCCTTTAGAACGGTGGAAACTCCTGCAAAGGATTTTCCAAAGTTTTTGGAAAAGGTGGTCTTGTGACTATCTCTCGCAACTTCAACAACGAACTAAGTGGTTGAAAAGTAAGCCGGACCTAAAAATCAATGACTTAGTGTTAATAAAAGAAGAAAATCAGCCCCCATTAAGGTGGAAATTAGGCAGAATAGTCGAACTGTTTCCTGGAGATGATAACCATGTGCGGGTGGTTAAATTAAGAACTGCCTATGGAGAAATGAAACGTCCGATCACAAAACTTTGTCCACTGCCCATAGACAATGATGATGAATAGAACAATGTGTTTTATTATTTTTTTGTACATGTCAAATATTGTAAATTTTGTATTATGTATATTAATGTTCTTTTTCTTTTTCTATTTTCAGTAGTGAATTATGAAGCATAGTTATGGCTGAAATATATTTTAATTATTATATTCTTATACTTTAGTACTTTATTAATAATGAAACTTAAAGGTAAAAATGTTTAAAATTTTATAAGTTTTATTTCAGTTTATATCTAGTATTTAATTATTTAAGTTTTAATGTTTGATGAACTCCGTTTGTTCATGGTGGCGGAGGATGTTTGGATGTAATATCATTTTGTAGGCATACTATAATTTATTTGTTTATAAATTGATTATAATGGGAAAAACCCTCATGTAAATACATTTTTAACTAATAGAGATAATTTATTATTCTATAATGATGTTCACATAATTTATTACCTTATAATGACTTTCATATAATTTATTATCTTATGATTTTCATCTAATTTACTGTTTATAATGTTTTGATATAATTTAATGTTTATAATAGTAATATAATGATTTGAAGGTCATTTAATATAGATTTATTAGCTTTATACTAATTTTGGAATCTTAATGATGATTTATTAGTAATTTAATAACTTTGGGATTTCTTGATATAAATTCATTTTGAGATTTATTAGTTTTATAATTACTTGATGTCACTGAAATGAAGATTTATAGCCTTTTATAATAATTTAGATCTAATTTAATGTGTTTTATGATATTGGAAGTGAAACTGATTATAATCATGCATATTATAAATTGATCTTGATTTTTGTTAAAAAGCTCAGTCCTGACTCTGCAACCAGGCAGAGAATACATGTTTTTTTGGCTCTGTTTCACACAGAGAATTTGTACTTGAATATGGAAAGTTTAGCATTTGAAGCTAAACTAATTATGAACAAAATAGTTCAACCTCATTCTTGAAAACTTCTTAATTCTTTATATATTTAATAATAAACTATATTAATCTTATTCAAATGTGCTCTCCCATCTTTTGAATTCGTGGATATACTACTTATTTCGCTTGGATACACGATACATATATATACTTTGTTCAATATATATATTACAGCAAATCTATTTTCTGTTTTCAAAATTTGATACTTAGATGAAAATATAAATAAAAGTATAAATTGAAAATTTTAATTTGTTAATGAAAAATTTGAATAATACCAATGCAAAATGTTTCTAAAGGATTTAGCATCAATGATTTAACAGACATACTTGGCAGATTGGCAGGTGAATAAACAGAATAGCTGAAAATTTATAATCATAAAAAGTTTTACTGCAGAAAATTGTTGTGAGCTCGGGGTTTGAAAGGACTGATGCCAATATATAAGAACAATAAAAAGGCTTTATTCACTATAAACAGTGTAATACGATCACAAATATCTTCTGAAAATTACAAGATATTCAGTAATCTTCAAATCTAATAAAAGCGCAGCAAAATTTCACACAGAAACAATGCGTTCAATACGACGTATCAACGACAAAATCAATCCGAGAAACACAGTTCTCAATGCAAAGCCTCTCGTATGAATTCAATCGCAGTTGACAGATAACTAACTCAACTGAACTGATGGAGGTCCTTATATAGGTTTCAGAGATCTTTCCAGATTATTCCAGAGCCTTCAGATGCTAGAAATTACCAGAAAGTGCTTTAACTTTCAATAGAGAACCCAAGCAAGAAAGGATCCCAATGTATAGGTATAAGGGGGGTGTGGTTGCACAAAAAGTCGCCAAATCCGTCGCCAACTTGGCGACATTTGGCGATATATCGCCAAATTTGGCGATAAAAATAAGTCGCCAAAACCATCGCCAACTTGGCGATAAACCCATTCCTTGGCGATTTTACCATAGACTTCCATTATAAAGATGAGGGTGTAAGGTTGTTTTCCTTGCAAACCATCTGAGGCCTTTAGCATTGAGTTACATGATGCTCAATAGGAAATACATTAATAATACTGCAATTTTCACAATAATAAAATAAAATAAATTTAAACAAATGGAATATTTACAGATATATACAAAATTCATAACATTGCCCCCCTCTCGAGGACTGCACGTCCCGGGCAGTTCAACCTTTGATCGGAAAGCAAACCCGTTACCAACAAATGCTATACTACTCAAAACACTTAAAGCAAACATGGAAAATAACAATTAAACACATTCATAATGCTGAATTATACAAAATATACACTTATTTACAAAAAAAAAATTGAATTAAATTAAAGCATAGACATCATTACATACAAGTATTTAAATAATAACATTAATAATGATAATGCTAAGCAAAAGAAATTATTACATTAACTTATATACAAAACCATGGTCATACTAATTTACATTATTTACATTACACTATTTACAATTAATGAACTAAGTACTATGGCCATAGTATGGAGCCAGCCTGTCGTAATGAACGACTCTAGGCTTCGAACTTGGTGACTTTCGGATCCGAATTACGACATCATTCAGTCTGTTTAGGACTGTATAAGGACCGTCCCAGTGCGATTGCAGTTTGGGAGAAAGTCCTTTACGTCGAGTCGGATTATAAAACCAAACCTTGTCACCTTCTTTGAATTGATGTCCCGTGGCTTTCGTGTCGTACCTGGTCTTCATCTTCTCCGTCTGTATATTGATCCGCTCTCGAGCCAAGTTGTGGACGTCTTCAAATCGTGCCTGGAGATTCTGCACGTATCCCTCTGGCGATGAAGGCGCATCTGGAGGGCGACCAAAAATCAGATCACAAGGTAGACGAAGATCACGACCGAAAAGCATCTGAGACGGGGAATAGCCGGTTGTTTCATGGACGGCGCTGCGATAGGCGAGAAGAAACAAGGGAAGTTTTTGGTCCCAGTCTTGTTGGTTTCTTGAGACTAGCAGTGAGAGATTGTTGAGGATGGTACGATTAAATCTCTCAACCATGCCATCCGATTGTGGATGTAAAGGCGTCGTCCTAGTTTTGTCCATTCCGAGAAGTTGACAGAGACCCTCAATCACAGCAGAGATGAAATTTCTCCCCTGGTCAGAATGCATTTGAAGGGGGACTCCATACCTTGATATCCACTGGTGTACCAAGGCATCCGCAACCGTAGAAGCTTCTTGATCAGGGATGGCATAAACTTCAGGCCATTTCGTGAAGTAGTCCATGACAACAAGGAGGTATTTGTTGCCATCAGCACTTCTTGGCAGAGGGCCTAGGATGTCAAGGGCGATGCGTTCGAAAGGTGCTCCTACATTGTAGAGATGTAGTCTTCCTCGGCTACGTTTCTTTGGTCCTTTCCGAGCTGCACATGCATCGCAAGATTTGCACCATCGTTCGACGTCAGCTCTCGCTTTTCCCCAGAAGAAGCGCTCTCGGACTCTGTGTAATGTTTTCATGACTCCAAAATGGCCACCAGTGGGACTGCCATGTAATTCCTTGAGGACCTCTGGGATTCGGGATCGAGGAAGTACCAACTGCCACCGAGATGTCTTCCCATCTTCCGATTCGAATTTTCGGAACAGGACACCATTCCTGACGTGGAGAGAGTTCCAAATAGCCCAATATTGCTTCGTCGTAGGACTGTAAGTCGAGATGTCTTTCCAACTGGGCTTCGTGCTAGAAGATTCTAATAACTCCAAGATTGGTTTGATCTCACAGTCTGCCATTTGATCTTCTCGAATCTTCTCATCACTCCAGGGATCTGGTGGCGTCAATAGTGAAGTCTTCGTCTGGCGTATGACATATTCGGGATTATACTTGCTCTCCGCTCTGGAACAATAGCGACAGCTCTCGGGACACGGTCTTCTTGATAGGGCATCGGCGTTTTCATGCGATGAGCCTTTGCGATGCCTGATGTCAAAGTCGTATTCCTGGAGTCGTTGTATCCATCTGGCTACTTGGCCCTCTGGGTTCTTAAAATTCATCAGCCATGTTAGGGATGCGTGGTCAGTACGAAGGAGAAATTTCCTGCCATAGAGGTAGTGATGGAAGTGTTCTATGGCTTTCACTATAGCTAATAACTCCTTACGAGTGACGCAATAATTCCGCTCTGGTTTCGATAAACATTTGCTCCAGTATGCTACGACTCGTTCTTGGCCATCTATTTCTTGGGAAAGTACAGCGCCGACACTTTCCTGACTGGCATCCGTGTCCACAATGAATTGTTTGTCGGGGTCTGGATAGAAGGACTGGAGAGGATGTGAGAGCTTCTTTCAGCCGCTGGAATGAATTGTCGCATTCTTGTGTCCATAGAAACTTCTGTTTGCTTTCAGTGAGCCTATGCAAGGGTCTTGCGATGTTGGAGAACCCCTGTACAAACTTTCTGTAATAAGTGCATAGTCCCAGAAAGCTTCGCAACTGATGGACATTTTCCGGACGTTTCCAGTGCTTTACTGCAGACACTTTTTCAGGATCTGTTCGAACACCTTCAGCTGAGATGATGTGTCCTAAATAGTTTACTTCTCGTTGGAAGAACTTGCATTTCAAAGGGTTCAGCTTTAAATTCACCGCTCTTAGTTTCGTTAACACTTTTCGAATATTCTCTAGATGTTCTTCAAACGTACGGCCACCAATGATGACGTCATCTAGGTAGATGAGACAAGCTTCAAAAGTCAGACCTTTTAACACTGTCTCCATGAGGCGCTCGAACGTTGCTGGAGCATTGCAGAGCCCGAACGGCATAACTTTAAATTGCCAAAGTCCTTGTCCAGTAGTAAATGCGGTCTTCTCTTTGTCATCAGGATGTCTACTTGCAATATCCACTCTTCAAATCCAGCGTGGAAAACCATTTATGTCCTGAAAGAGTATCTAGCGCGTCGTCTATTCTTGGTAGAGGATAGCTGTCTTTCTTCGTGATATCGTTAAGTTTACGATAATCCACACAAAATCTTGTGGAGCCATCTTTCTTTCGGACCAACACGATGGGAGAGGCCCACGGACTTGATGACGGTTCGATGATGTCACTATCCTGCATCTCTCGTAAGAGCTTAGAAACCTCTTCTTGTTTTGCAAACGGCAAGCGTCTTGGATGCTGTTTAATCGGTGGATGGTCGGCAGTATCAATTCTATGACGTGTCAGAGAAGTGCGACCTATATCATTCTCGTTTTGTGAAAACACATCCGTAAATTCCTGGAACAGTCTTTCTGCGGCATGTCTCTGCTCAGGAGATAAATTCTCATTTCGTCCAATTTCAGGTGTTAAACTTGTAGGCGGCTCCGACAAGGTCAAGCTCGGGTCTTTGCAAACACAGGTGACTGGAGCACAGGTAGCAAGCACTTCACCCTTCTGGATAGTTCTAGACTTTTCACTTACATTCGCCATCCTCACAGGGATCACATCTCTCGACAGATCTACCAGCGCTGATGCTATTAGCACTCCCTTTGGGCTCTTCTCAGGATATCCAGTCAAGCCATACTGGAAAATTCTTTCGTTTCCAGTTAATCCAGGTATCATCATTTCGGTCCGAGGAGGGATGATAACATCTGCCTTGGCTGTGATCCGTTGAATAGACCCGGACTCATTTCAAAGTTTGAAAATAGTGACATCTTCTTGAGCAGAGCGTAACTCATTATTCTTAAAGTCCAGTGTAAATCCATGCTCTTTTAAAAAGTCCAGTCTGAGTATGAAAGGGTCTGAAATATCAGCCACGTAGACTGTATGGCGATAAGCGGCGTTCCCAAACTTTATTTCCAGTGTCATTCTTCCAAATATATCGATCTTATCTCCTGTCACCGTTTGAAGGATTACACGTGGCGGGGTCCAGGAGAGTTTTTCTTTCAGCCGCTGAGCTAGATCTTTCCGAATGATGGTCACATTGGCTCCTGTATCGATGATCATATTACAGGGCAAATCATTCACACTTCCGACTAGAAAAACTCCGTTCTCGCCGCAACTTTTTGCAGAAATTTCACATACTTGAAAATGAGACTTCTTAAGATCTGGAAACCTCCGCCCCGCAAGATGGTCAATAATCAGTTTTCTTGCTCCTCCGTTAGCGGGTGAGCTATTACCTTCGGTGCTGGGTCGTCTTGGGCAGTCGATTTGGATATGGCCTTCTCCACCGCATTTCCAGCACTTGATCTTCCTGCAAGGTTTGTTGGCCATTAAGGAGTTCATCTTTCTCATTATGTCATTCATCTGCTGCTGTAAGCACTCCACAGCTCTATCCGACGTCTCAGGCAGGTTGGCTGCTCGCACAAAGTGTCGCTCTTTCCTAGTAGCTTGCTGGGCTGCCTCAAATTTCAGAGCGTAAACCAAAGCCCCTTTTAAATCGCTGAGATCTGCAATCCGGAGTGCTTTCTGGATCTCAGAGTCACGCACACCATCAATAAAATGCTGCAGAGCCAAGCTTTCTCTAATTTCAGTCGGGCAGTCAGGATAAGCAAGATGCGAAAGTCTCTCGACATCCGTAGCAAGCTCTTGCAGGGATTCAGTGGATTTCTGCTGTCGAGATTTGAGCTGGAGTCTGCTATATTCCTTCATGCATTTCTCGCCAAAGCGCAATTCTAAGGCACTGACGAGCGTTTCAAAATCCAGCGGTTCATTTGCAGGCAAAGTCTGTAGGACGTCGGCAGCATCAGCTCGTAGAGAAGCAGCTAACTGGCAAGCCTTTGTCTGGGAATCCCATCCATTGGCGTCCGCTACGATCCCAAATTGTGTCTTAAAAACTGGTCATGAGGATTTTCCGTCATAGGTCGAGAGTTTAATAGAGGCCCGAGGAAGCATACCTTGATACTTGACATCTTGGGGATAGTTTTCGGCAGTTATCTTTTGTTTCTTCACATTTTCCAACTCCTTTTCTACACTCTCAATCCTTTCTTCTACGGTTTTGGAGATCTTTTGAACTTTTTCTTCTACTCTTTCTTCTACGGTATTGGCTGTCTTTTGAACTTTTTCTTCTATTTCCTGAAATCTTCCTTCAAATTTGTTTTCCACGCTGTCAATTCTTTCATTTAAAGATGTAATTTTATTATCTATTAATTCTTTCAACTCACCAAGGTTGGTTGACATATCTTTCTTCATTTCTTCCGACATCTCCTTCATTTCAGCCTGGTTTGCAGTCATTTTCTCATCTATCGCTGACATTTCCTTCTTCATTTCTTCCGACATTTCCTTCTTCATTTCTTCCGACATTTCCTTCATTTCAGCCTGATTCTCAGTCATTTCCTTCTTCATTTCTTCTTTCAACTCAGCAAGGTTGGTTGACATCTCAGCCTGATTCGCAGTCATTTTCTCATCCATCGCTGACATGTCCTTCTTCATTTCTTCTTTCAACTCGCCAAGGTTGGCAGTCATTTTCTCATCCATCTCCCTTAATTTCTCCAATAATTTAGTCAGCTGTGCCTCCATTGCTCTGGTAATCGGCATTCAACCCCACTCCTGACACCAATTGTTGTGATCTCGGGGTTCGAAAGGACTGATGCCAATATATAAGAACAATAAAAAGGCTTTATTCACTATAAACAGTGTAATACGATCACAAATATCTTCTGAAAATTACAAGATATTCAGTAATCTTCAAATCTAATAAAAGCGCAGCAAAATTTCACACAGAAACAATGCGTTCAATACGACGTATCAACGACAAAATCAATCCGAGAAACACAGTTCTCAATGCAAAGCCTCTCGTATGAATTCAATCGCAGTTGACAGATAACTAACTCAACTGAACTGATGGAGGTCCTTATATAGGTTTCAGAGATCTTTCCAGATTATTCCAGAGCCTTCAGATGCTAGAAATTACCAGAAAGTGCTTTAACTTTCGATAGAGAACCCAAGCAAGAAAGGATCCCAATGTATAGGTATAAGGGGGGTGTGGTTGCACAAAAAGTCGCCAAATCCGTCGCCAACTTGGCGACATTTGGCGATATATCGCCAAATTTGGCGATAAAAATAAGTCGCCAAAACCATCGCCAACTTGGCGATAAACCCATTCCTTGGCGATTTTACCATAGACTTCCATTATAAAGATGAGGGTGTAAGGTTGTTTTCCTTGCAAACCATCTGAGGCCTTTAGCATTGAGTTACATGATGCTCAATAGGAAATACATTAATAATACTGCAATTTTCACAATAATAAAATAAAATAAATTTAAACAAATGGAATATTTACAGATATATACAAAATTCATAACAATATAAAAGACTGAAAAGATTTTGAAAAGCTTTAGAGAGGTTGAGGTCTGATAATGAATGATAATGACCCTTATGGGGTTATTGTAAAGTAGAAGATATATAAATACAGCAGCAATATTAAATATATATATATATATATATACAGGGTGACTTTTAATTAACCTACAACTTTAAACTGAAATAACGTCTCAGAGCCTCGCTAGATGGCAGCACGAATGCATGCAGTGAGAGAGGGCCTAAAAGGAATTTGTTGAGTGTCAGTTTAAAGTAATTTTGAAAATGTCTCCCAAAGCGTCCTATTCAACTGAAAATCGTATTTTTATTGTTAAAAATTGGTATTTATATGGTGAAAATGCAACACTATTTCTACGGAAGTGGTCTCCAACATTCAGAACCGACCTAAGCCTGCTAGAGCATTGGTAAGAGATCTGATAAAAAAATTGGCTACCTTATTCACTAGATATGAATCCATATGATTCATATCTAGTATATCATATTTTTGGGGTCATATGAAATATTTGGTTTACAAGAAGAAGCCGACAGACCTTATCAGTCTCAAAAGTTCCATAACTGACTCATTTTCAAGCATAAAAAAAGAAATGTTTGATTTTGTTACTGACAACTTTGTGACTAAATTGCGCTATTGTATCACCTCTGAAGATTCTCACTTTGAAAACCTTATCCGTTAAATTGTTCTTCTCAATAAAAAAATGTTTGTAGTGCTATCTGCAACGACTCAAGAGTTATTTCAGTTAAAAGTTGTAGGTAAATTAAAAGTCACCCTGTATATATACATTGTGTAAAAAGTACTGGTAATCGTTAAATAAAACACACACACAAAAAAAATAACTTATTCAACAAAATTTATTTTGTCACCTTCAAAGTAGGCCCCATTGAGCCCAGTAAAACTATGGCAGCTCTGACCCAATCTCCCATACATTTTTCATAGGCTGACTGAGATATGGCTTTCAGCGAATTTTCTTTTATGGTCTGAATTGACTCAAAACACCTTCCTCAAAGTGGTAGTTTCAGCTTCAGAAACAGGAAAAGTCACACGGAGTCATATCAGGCAGCTACGGTGCATGGTCGGTGACATTCGTTGTGTTTTTGGCCAAAAACTCTTGCATGAAATTTCATTTGAAACACAATATTTAGGACAAACCCTTTGTACAATTAATTTTTCCATTATCAAAAATTACATACACTCAAAAGTATGACTAAAAAAAAAAAACAGCTGCTGTGAACACACTAGTCACAGATGGTGCTCAAACTCTGCTTTGTAGCTCAGTACAGTGGTACCAACTTAGAAACAAATGTTGTAATATAGTTTTATGCATTTCTTTTAAATGATAAATTCTGAGTACTTACACAGAATGTACATGCATTAATTACTTACCTGTCCTTCTGGCCTCAAATACAATAAATAAAACCTCCAAATGTCAGATGGTATTCCAGTTTTTTTGGCATCATCTCCAAATACGCCTACACCACGACTTTTGGAGAACTTCACATCTTCATAATTCAAATATTCTGTTCAATAAGGAAAAATAAAACTGATAAATGAAGAGAAAATTACATAATTTAACTTATTACAATTAAGTTATTTATTACACAACAGGAAACATAAGATTGGATCACTGGAAGAGCATAAATAGAACAGCAAATGTAAATTTCTAATTTCAAGGTTATACAAAGCAAACCAGTATGCGAATTCCCCTTATAGAGTGTTCGCATTTCTTTTTATAATAAGCAAGCCGGATTTATCAAATGGTAAATTTTTTTAGCTCCTACTATAGTCCTGCACCTGCCTTGGGTTGGGTAACCCGATTTTAAGCTCAAAATAATAATTTTTTAAAAACCCTCGCTTTTATTCGTAACATTTAATGACTGTATCAGAAATTATAATACTTTTTCACATGAATAACAGAAGAAACATTTATCACTTTCATAATTGGAGTTTTCATTTGCATTGAGTTGATACATTATTGGGTTATTTGGTTTAAGTTAACCTCATAAAAAAACTAAAGGATCAGAGGTAAAAATTTATAATTTTCCCAATCCCAGAGGAAGAAAGGGTCAAGCCCATTCTATTAGCCTTCTCACCGCTGTGAACTGATATATCCATTCACTAACCTGCAGGTTTCACTGCAATCCCAGCATTGTTCAAATTAACATATTTCTATAAATATAATGCAGTTTTAAAATACTGAGTAATGATTGATACTCTCAAGGCTAATACTCATATACATAATTAAAATTTTTATATCAAGTTTGAAAATTCATCTTTTTTTAGCATTTTAAAAATATTACAGAGAAAACAAGATTACAAATTTGCCCTTTTGCTCGGCAGTCAGGGCTATAGAACATGGCGATCGGTCGAGTAGTTTTCTTGCAATTTTGAAAACTTTTCTTTGCAGAATTATGTATATACAATAGAACTTTATAATGCATTTGTATACAACGCAATTCTCTACATAGCGCACAACTTCTCAGATGTAAACAACAAATTTTGTAATTAAAACACATTGTACAAATATTGCTAATCTCTAGAGGATTAAATTTAATACATTAATATATCTTCAATTCAGAGCTTTTTATTGAAAAAAAGTTATTGTAACAATAAATGTTTTTGAGAATGACTCATATAATGAACGATTTGGTCCAGGTATATTTGTACCCTGTTTATAAAGTAAATCGAACAACGTCTATAATGATCTGTATTATGCAAAAATTTACAATCTGCACAACTCCGGGTCCCAAGGAATGCAATGGAAAAATTGTCTACTGAATATATTACAATGTTTCAGACATATTTGAACATGATTACAAGGTAATTTTTAATGATATGTATGAAAGGTGATCTATATAATGCAAAATTCTGTATAACGCACAACCTCACATTTTTAGGTTTGCATTATAAAGATCTTCTAGTACATACGAGCATTTTAAATTAAATGAGTGCGATGCGAATGATGGCAATCGAAACAATATTTGGCAATTTATCACCTATGCCAGGCTAACAGAAAAATACCAACCCCTGGTTATAATTTTAAACAGTGTTTTAAAGTTATATGTCTGTTGCTTTGAATGTGAAGATGATTTTAATTTGTTGTTTTATTCTGAAGATATTTTTACAGCTGTGCCATTTATATGTCAAATTGCCACTTTAATAAATTAATTTGCCTTCAACTTTTTAGTCACCTGTCAGCCTAGATTTTTATATGCTTTCTTTTAGCTTGCAATTTTTGTATGCATGTGTGGCAGTCAAATCTTGTCACTCATTTTTTACCCACTTCCTGTTGACAGAGAGCTTTGAAATTTGGAATATATATGTATTCTTGAGGGTAATACATGAATTGGACATCGATTTTTAAAAAATTCGATCCCTAAGGGAGGGAGGGGGCAATGTGTTGGCCCAAAATTTGTATTTTCCCCATAGAAATAATGTTGTGATTGTTTAATAAAAATTGGAAAAAAAAAAAAGATAGCTCTATTGCTGCAACGTTTATCCATTTTAATCACATTGTTGGCCGCATTATTATGACGTCAGCATTTATATGAAATATATATGAATGAGTATGTATTGATGAATACATACGAATACAATGTGTATTTGTTGAAAAGTACTAATGACAAGGTAACCACAATAGCACCAAATTATGGCCAACTTGGAGAAATATCTTTTTCGCAAAGGATGTCCACATTCACCCACATATGTCTAAAGGAATTTTAAATAATTCATGAAAAATAACATGTTTCAAAACACTCAACACTAAGTAAAACCCAATTACCTGTGGCCGACAAGTGATTGACGACCGTAAAGTTGTCCTTGGTTCCAATCTGCGTGGCAGGGAAGATGATGGCATGGAAAGGCACATTGTCTTTAGCCATGAACTGGTACAATTGCACCTGGTCTGGTTCATACCACCATTTCTTCCACTCTTTGGTGTAGTTGGCTGTTATGGATAGGTAGCCTATAGGTGCATCAAACCACACATAGAAAACCTACAGTTGAATAAAAACAAGAACTTAATATTTTATAAGACTCTATTTAAAAGTTGGTAACAGTTAAAAAGAAAAAAAAAAAGCAAGGTATAATAATAGCCCAATAACAGGATTTTCTAAGTTAATCTGTAGCAAACTACAATTTTATCAATGTCTGTTATTAATGTCTTCAACTCAACAACATTCCACTAAGCTTATTATCATAAGAAATAACAGTAATCAATAAAAGAAGCAAAATTTGCATTTACAAAGAAAATATAATACGAATCTAGGGTACTATGACATAAATATCAATGGATATAAATCTTGATATTATATCGAATATTTATTTTCAAAATATCATGAATGTGATATCCTTAAAAAATAACTTTTCCTTCGGGTTTCTCTTGTTCGTGCCTTTTTATAATTTAGAACCGATATTTTATGAATATCATTTTGTTCTTCTGCTTTAGTCATACCACAGGAATGCAGCTACTTTTATTATAAAACACAACAAGTTTATTGGGACAGCACATCACAACAAAACATGAAGTACACACACATATATATGTAGATGACCAATAACCACAGGAGTAGCAGATACAATATTATTCAGTTCTATCAAACTATTCTATTTATTTCATAACGCACGCACACAACCTTTCACTCTGGCCTCCTGCCAAACACACCTCCCGTTTCTCTTACTCAGTAGTAGAAGAGAAAAAAAAAGGGTTGCCATAAACCTAACGTCACCAGGCATGACAATGAAGTTTGATATTTTTAAAGTTTTCAGTCTAAACAGATGTAAATGAATTTTTCAATTGTTACTGATTGTATCACTCTGTAGATAAAGAACTTTTGCTTTGACAGTGACGTTTTTAGCAAAAATAAATAAATAAAACTTTTCAAGCGTTATGGAGTTGAGTTTTTAAATAAAGAACCAATAATTATGTAGGACAATATTTATTTAGAATAGTCATTGAAGGATAAACTGTCTAATTCAGGTAATAAGTTATTTACACCTTGATTAGAAAGAATATTTCGTGGTTATGGTTTAGTTCAGTTTACATTGCACAATAGGTTAGGGCAGGCATGTCAAACTCGTTTACTGCTGCGGACCAAATTAAGCATTATATACAAAGCTGCAGGTCACATATAAAAAGTAGATAATATTATTACTACTGCACAGAATAAAATTTGTACATACAAAACACACCCATCTTCAGGATTTATAAAAATATTACTTGCAAAATTCATAATAAATTTTAAAGTAAAATATGAGAATTTTTAAGAATGACTTTTACTTCAAGGACTGTATATTTTTGAAATTTTCAAATGAAATTTAAAATTCTGAAGACGTTAAAAACATAATGTATTAAAAACATAACATAAAATCTCTGTACATAATTTTATACGCATATCTTGCAAGGAAGTTTAGATATATCCTTTTAAACATGACAAATTAAGAAAAAATCTGAGACAAATAGAATCAATATTTTACTTATGAGTGGGCAGGACTGATAATACAACAACAAAGTTGTTATATCTGCTGATGTTAATCATCGTAGAAATACACAGTTTGCTTTAATTAATTTACTAGCTGCCCCGTCCGGCATTGCCTGGCTCGTGATAAAACCTTTAATGAACCCCAAATTTCTAATTTATATCTTTAAATCGATTTGGTATGAATTTATATTTTTTAATGACAAAATCGCAAAAACATACTGATAATTAGTGATGAAAGTCCTCGTAAGAAAACATTTTCTTCTTTTTTTCACATAGGGTCGTTTCATAGTTTAAAAAAAAAAAAAATCTTTTGTTGTTGAAATTTTTAATGGTTATAACGGTTTTACAGCCTGTGTAAAAATTACATCAGAAATATTGTTAACTGGTTGTAAAATAAATATGTTTTCTTTATGCTTTTTTTTGGTTTTCACATCGGGTCTGTTAACATTAAAAAAAAAAAGTTTTCGTCTTCCGAACTCTCTGAAATTTTAGTCGTTTATAAATATAACTCTTTCCAAGTCCTCTATAAAATTATGTGAAAATACATGCATATTAAATAGTGAAAATGTTATCTGAAGCCGAGCGTGACCGCACAGAAACACCCCATTATTATGGGGTTCCTCATTCGTTGTTGTGTGTTTCGTAAATACATAGAAAAAGGAACGTTCGCAACAGAAATAACATATGTGATTGCAAATACCTTGCACTGCTGAAAACAGCCAACCTGATGTTATGTGTTTAATAAATGTGTACTAAATGACTGTTTTGCATTATTTTAGGTTGCTGTTATATTATTTACCATTTTTAATAATGTTATGCATGTAACAAATGTATATTTAATTGATCTTTTGATCAAGATTCGCGGCTGATAACTATTTTTGGCTACCCTCCTGGCACAGATAATACGTATGTATGAACATATCGACAAAATAACAATAAAATAAACAAAAATACCTTATTGGTAAATCCTTCCAGTGGCACAGGTGTTCCCCATTTCAAGTCCCGGGTTATGCACCTGGGCTTCAAGCCTTCTTTGAGCCAAGAGTTAGAAATCACTTTGGCTGTGTTGGTCCACTGCCCACAGGACATATGCTTGTCTAATCTCTCTTTCAAAGCTGGTTCTAGCTGATAACAATAGAAATGGATAAATAACAAGAGAAATAAATAAATGATATAAATAAATGAGTAGCAATATAAATTAATGAATGACTAGCATAAATGAATGATCAGATTTTTAAAATTTATATTTTCAAAATGGTACATTTATGTGAGCTGGGTGGCACTGATAACTCGCCAAATCTTGTTTCACTTGGCATCATACAAATAACATTGCACAATTCAAATAACCAAAACTTTTTTTTTCGCGGGATTGAAATACGTTTAATGATGATGAAAATTTGGGATATTATATAGGGGACGTAAGTTTCTTTTTTTGTGTACATAAAATTAGATATGATGCTTTCATTATGAAATAAAATGTTTCTAGTTTATGTTATGGCTTATTTTAACATTTTTGTTATGGACTAAGCCTAATCATTAATACATGAGATTTTATTATTTGTATTGATATGTTTATGTTTACGTATTTTATTATATTTTAGCTACGTTTAAGTAAGTTTCCTAAGATATTATATTGCAATGTTAAAATATTGGCTAGTTGTTATTAGCTAATGTTAAAAGATTGTGAGAAAATTTTGTCGATCACTGGCACCCGGCTAACATAAAAGTACCTTCAAAACTAAGTGATATATGAAAATAAAGAAAAACATTCCAAGTTTTTTTTTTTTTTTTTGCTGTCACTCAAGGCTGGATTGGCTGTGCAGATAATGATGATTTACTCTTATTCACATGGCCACCAAGATCCTCGGATCTTATGCCATGCAGTTTCTTTATGTGGGGTTACATCAAAGATCTTGTTTGTGAATTTCCATTACCAAAATCACTCAAAGAACTTAAAGAACGAATCAGTGTTACTTTAAGAACCACTTACAGTGTAAAACTGTAAAATGTGTGGAATGAATTTGATAACAGATCAGATGTTTGTCGTGTTACAAAAAGTTCACACATAAAACATTCGTAACTGAAAAAAAAAAAAAAAAAACTTGGAATGTTTTTCCTTTATTTTTATATATCACTTATTATAATTTGTGTAATAGTTTTGAAAATATAATTTTTTTTTTTTTTAAATCTGGTCATTTATTTATGCTAACTCTGTATTGTTACAGAATTCGATGCTTCAACTGAACATATTCTTACTGGTTATTGCTCATACATGTGGTGGATGGATTTATTATTTTAAGTAGTTTGTAGGCATGTTAGACTCCGCGAAGGTGGGAATTTTTTGCTTTTGATTGTCAGAAACAAACATCCAGGCTAGACCACATATACTGCATATATTGATAGAAAGTATTATAGTCCGGGAGGCAGCGTCACATTTTGACAATCAATTTTAGCATTGATGATTTTGGTATATATGATAGATAAGATGATACAGATAATAAAACTGCCAGTCAATTGGCGCATCAGCATATGTTGCCATAACAAAATCACACATCCTGCTGCAATGTGAAGTGAATGGCAACTCCATTACTGATGAAGCCTATGAGTTGGGATAACATCAGTAATAGGGTTATCATTCATTTCACATTGTAGCAAGCTGTGTGAGGTTACTATGCAAACACCTTTTTGCCATCTAATCTATCATATATAGCCAGAGGTCGGTCCATACTTTTTTCACAGGGTCTTGTTTTTATTATGAAATTTGTGAACAGTTTTCTTATATTTGTGAAAAATCTGATCATAATTTTGTGAATCTGAAATTGTCTAAACAGGAACCTGAATGTAACACCACCTGAAGTTTAACAATGTCCTGTTTTACAGAACATATATCTTATACATGCATTACATTTAGATACATAAATTTATATTTACTTTATATATAGATAGATAATATGTTCTTTTGTAATTCTAGCTACTTTGAAACAGGTCAGATTTCTGTTTAAGATGATTAAATTTGCGAAGAATTCATTTTTGATATAAAAAAGTTTTGTGAAAGGTCCTTTTTAAAGACAGAATATTGTGACAGGTCCTGTTTTAAGATGAAAATTTTGTGAAGGGTTCTGTTTTAAGATGAATATAATTGTGAAAAGTCCTTAGTAGGACCCAAATTCTTTCTAAATAGATTCTTGATAGAAAAATCACTGATGCTAAAATTGGTATCCCAAATATGATGCTGCCTTCTCGACTTTATGAATGGCAAGAGTTGATGTAGAATTAACTCAGGTGATTTTTCCTTGAATGAGAAATGCTTAATGTAGACTTTTTTGGAATAATTTTGATTCCCGCTTGTTTTATTGCTGCCTTAGTTGTATTTTAAGATATTTTGAGATCTTGGTATTTATTTCCTGTTATTACCAGAATAAATAGGTGTATAAATATAGGTGCCACACCAATAAATAGGTGTGGCATCACAAACAGCTGCTTTTCTTCAGCTATCAATACACAAAAATAAATTACATAATACATATATATATATATTAGCCTGTAGATTTTAAAAAGAAAAAAAGTGTTAACATTACCTTTGGTACATATTGGTTATTTGCAAAAATTTTTTCTCTACTGTAAAGCAAAATTCTGCATAAAAATTTCTAAAGAGAATAATATTATTTGGCCAATGTCAGCAAAATAATATTTATCATGCAATAAATAATCACAGTGGGGGTTAGGGGGGTAAATGAAATAATTTTATTCTAAATAACTAAACTGAAATATTAAAAAAATGAAAACTACGAGGATACATGCAAATTTATTATCTCATATTCTTGAAAGAAAAAATTATACGAAGCTTTGTATTTTACCAAATTTTCTTTCAAAAGTACAGGTTGCATAAAATATTGGGGGGGGGGGGGGGTGCAAATTAAGCAAGTAAACACAGTGTTACATGATATACATATATAACTTATGATAACAATGCAGACAATTTGTACATACAGACTGAAAAAAAGAAGAAACTCACTTTAGGTAAATCGAGAAACAAATGTTTTGAAGATCGCATATGAGGAGTTGTTTTACACAACTTGCACTGAGGATTCTTTAAATCGGGGGCATTAATTAGTTTTCCGCATTTGTCACACTGATCCCCTCTGGCATCTTCGTAGCCGCAGAAGTTGCAAGTACCTTCCACAAATCGATCTGCAAGAAATCTAAGAAATTATACCATTAGTGGCAAAATACACAATTTAATATCTGTAAATGATCTACGTGATAGTGTATGGTTAATCAATTAAAGGTGAAAATAAGGAATTTTGCACAGTAGCCACTGGTTGGCAGATTGATTTATTTTAGTAGCCAATTACTGGCTAGTGAGAATAATTTCTTTAGTAGCCAGTGAGTACATTTATGTCATTGATTTTTAATTATAAAAAATATATAATGAGTTTACAGTAAACAAGTGATTATCTATACTAATAAAAGAAAGTTTCACTCTGTGTGTGTGTTTGTTTGCCTGCAATGCCTAGCAAAATCTAGCCCACTTAGAAGTCTGAAAATTTAAGTGTGGATAGTCCAAGGCCTAGCCTGGTGCACCTGAGTCTCAGAATTTTATATTTAATACTTTGAAAATTAACAAAAATACTAATTAAAAACTGATCAATAACTCATCTCTTTTTTTTGCGAGCCAGCTTTCAGAACTCGTACATGCCCAGAACCTGATTTACCACAGAGCACGAGAATGAAGAACCATTTACATGAAGAATGCATTTATTTAGCAATTCTGTTTTAAATTCTATCGACTAAATCGTTTGGTTTACTTAAAAACGAAAAGCATATTCCAAAAGATCACACTCTTACGTCTTATATGCCGTAATAAAAAAAAAAAAAAAAATTATGTTAACCCTTTGAAAAACGGTCGTTTACCAGGGCTTATGTTTTCTCCCTTATGCCAACGCCCCTCAATAGCACAATTTTAGAAATATAGACAAACTAAACATATGCCCTTAGAGCTGAAACCTTCTTCTAATAGACGGTATAATTATTTTTCATTTTAAATACGGATGTTAACCCTTTCAAAAACACCGGCGAACGCAGGTCATTTCACGCCTCACAAGAAGATTTTTTTTCATACGCTAAACGTTACTAAATGTTTGCATTTCGACATAATCTTTTTAGAACATCTCGGTAGACCAGATTTACATCACTACAACAATATTAAAGTGTTTGGGCGAGAAATAGTATTTTTTTAAAATAAAATCTGAGATATTTTTGGCAAAAACCTATAATAACGGGATGTTTTCCATGGTCACGACGCTCGGCTTTGGGTAACATTTTCACTATTTAAAATGCATATATTTTCACATAATTTTATAGAGGACTTGGAAACAGTTATATTTATAAACAACTGCAATTTCAGAGAGATCGAACGACGAATACTATTTTTTTTTATGTTAACGGACCCAACACGAAAAGAAAACATTTATTTTATAACCAGATAACAATATTTCTGACGTAATTTTTACACAGGCTGTAAAACCGTTATATTTATGACCATTCAAAATTTCAAAAGGGTTTGGACAACAAAAGCTATATTTTTAAAACTATATAACAATCCTACTTGAAAAAAGAAGTAAATGTTTTTTTACAATTTTGCGATTTTGTCATTAAAGATATAAATTCCTACAAAATCGGGTAAAATATATAAAATAATACAAATTTGGGGTTTATTTAAGGGTTTTATCACAGGCCTGGACAATGCTGAGCAGGTCAGCTTGTACTAAATAAAAATATTTCAATTTATGTTGTTTTGAATAAGCTTGAGATACTAATTTCCAATCTATTTTAAATTTTAAAATAAATTAACAGCAAAGTTATACACAACATGCTTATGTAGCTAACTACATAAGTCCCACTAAGCTTAGGTGCTTGTGTAGATAACTACATAGGTACCTTTTTTTTTAATTAATTGTCTAGAATTTGTGGGGAAAATATTTCCCAAGCATTTTTTTTGTAATGTTTTATTTAATTTTATTGTAAAATTGACTTAAATTTAGCTACCGTTCTTCACTTTCCCTCCCGCCAGCTGCCGTTCCGGCATTTTGTTTACGTTTTTTCTTCCACATCGGCTCAGTTGAGCTGTTTTGCACTGCTTCTCGATCATGGATCGTATTTGTCATTTTTGCTTGCGATCACATTTGCTCGCAATCATTTTCCTTTAAGTTAAAAATGTTGTTTAAATTCAATTAATAAGTAAAAAGCCATTTTTAAAGTCATTTTTATACTTAAAGTAGTTTTCTAAATTCTTGATAATATTTAATAAATTTTATGTAAATGAAAGTAAAAATGTTAATTATTTTTTCAACTTATGCAAATTGCATAGTCGTTCCTGATTGGCCGATAGGTTTTTGTTCCAGTTTAAAGGGACAGCGATTTCACTTTTGGTGTGTGAGGTGCGATGAAGTTACTAGCTGCTCTTGCGATGTATTTAGTAAAGTCTGAGACGTATTTTCCCCCAATTTGGATGAAATTTTGCAGAGAATATGGTATGTTTGATTTATAATGGCACTACGCTTGTTTATAACATTTAAAAATCGTCAATGGAGCTAAGTTCAAGTAACTTAATTCTTCAACATTGTCTTCATTATTTTTATTTCTGGAACAGCAAGTGAATGTTCCAACATGTGGTTTTTACCAAATAAAGTTATCTATGGAATTCCTCGCATCTTTATAGGAAATTTATGTAAGTAAAACATTTTACACATCTTAATTACAATTTTTAAGATTGCATGCTTATCAAATTGCACAGTTTATTGCACAGTTTGTATTTTCAAGAATTCACTCTTTTTTTTTTCACTCTGCTAAAATGATACCTTTGGTTTTAACCCTACTGCCGACAAGAGGGGCACCAGAAAACCCACATAATTAAAATCTGACAATAATAAAATAGGAATGTTTATACACTAAATACTAACCCACAACATGACACACATTATGCATGCACAACCTATCGCGCACAGGCCAAAAGTGGCCAACATCTCCAGAAATTCAGGAATTGTGTATTTCGGCAATTAGTTTCGATAAAAAATGGCTAATTTCGTCATTTGGGAGCTTAAAAATCATGAATTTCATCGAACAGACACGTAAGAATCATGAATTTTGTCGAACAGGTGCAGAAAAATTAAGAATATTGTCAATCAGGTATGGGAAAATCATGAATTTCATCCAATGGGTGCAGAAAAATCAACTATTTTGTCCAACAAGCATGTAAGAATCATGAATTTCATCGAACGGGTGCAGAAAAATCACAAATTTCGTCAAATAGGTGAAAAATCGAGAATTTCAGAGAAAAAAGGAAATCAGAAAATCCTGCATTTTGGCTGGATTTTCCATATTTTTAATCGGCAGTTTTTCAAGTTTAATCGCCGAGTGGCAACTGGCGAGTGCTTATTTTCAGCTTTATTATCAATGTTCAACAAGAAATGAAAGCAACTGCTTGTTAATCCACAACTTGCTAGCAAGTGTGGGGGGAAACACAAACACACACATATAATTAATGTTGGCTTTTTTTTTTTCCACTTATTGCTCATTGAAATACATTAGCAAGAGTGATTTGGCACAAAAGTGTGTTGTTTGTGATAATCTAACATATATCCAGTTGCATATATGGGCTGTCTAGTGACAACACTTTCTTGTCACTCTCATTCTATTTACGTTGTTGTCATTAGAAATATTTTGTGGATTATGGGATTTATATATAATTAATAAAATAATATAATAAAAAAAATGATAATAAAAAGCATATCTCTTTAAAATTTAACCCATTTAGAAGTTTGAAAATTTAGGTGTGGATAGTCCAAGGTCTGGTCTGGTTTAGATTTTAATAAAAAACCTAAATGCTGACATTCATGCTGTGAATGTAGAAGGATTGAAACATTAAAAAACTTAGTGTAAATTTTGACCAAGTTACCAAAAATTGCAATTATTACTACACTGATTGACGAAAATAATGATTCTTTTCATGCCTAATTGGCGAAAATCACAATTTTTTTTTTTCAAATAATTGATCAATAAAAGTCGCAATTTTTTGTGATTAATCAACAAAAATGTTTTTTTTTTTTTTCCTTTACCCTTTTGGACAAATTGACAAAAATTACTATTTTCAATGGTAGATGGAAGAAAAGCAAGAACTTTCATGATCGTTATGCATCTATAAAAAGATACATCTACCAAACACCCCCCTCCCCTTCCCTACCATCCATAAATGAATTTTAATACAAATTTGCACTGATCTCAGAAATGGTCAAAATCATGGTTAAAAAAAGAAGCAGAAATCTGTGTTTTGCAGAAAAGAAATATGTCTGAGAAAACTGTTTGCAAACAAAGTACAGTGGAACTTTGATAACTCAACACCACACAAGGATTGAAAAAACATGTAGTTCTGCATAATTTAATTCTTAAAAATACATTTTAGAAATCATTTACGTATAAAATATGTCTAATAAGTAAGAATGTACTATTGAAAATTTATTAAATATTAGAATTAATATAAGCAATTGAACAATTCCATTTAATAAACATTTATTTATTTCTAGATCAGGGACTTATAATAACTGATAAACTGAGAAAATATTTGTTGAATAAAACATAAGAGATTTTGAATTTTAAAAAAAAAAAATCCTATGTTTAATTATATAAAAATTGAAGTTATGCAATGTTTAGAAATAATGTACGAGTGATTAAAATAAGAATCTGTTTTTTGGTAAGTGTCCAAAAGTGGCCTACACATTGTCTCTAATGAATGAAATAAGATTTTTTCCCTAGAAATAAAAATGACACGATTAATTCATAAATAGTTTATCTAATTACCTTTGACATGCTTCACAATAAAGCTGCTCCACTGTTTCAGTCAACAACAAATTTTGTGCGTAGAGTTTATTGAATATGTCTTGAGCAATTCTAAATACACAAAAAGCGTTAAGTTAAAATCCAAATTAATAATCATACAACACAGTCAAATACATTGGTAAAGAAAAACTTAAAATAAAAGTGTAAATGCTAAAAGAGATTACAGCAAGCAAAAAGGCTTAAAAACTTTTCAATAAATAGATCCACTAGTTTCGTACACACAATCAGTGACATTTTCAAGAACCAGTAGTGATGCAGTGGTCGATGCAGGTTGTTTTTCTGGGGTCCCGTTTTGTGAAAAGTAAAGGTTATTTTTGTGAAAAATAACATTCTGTAATGAAAGTTGAAATCCAATAACTCAGATTTGAACCAAGCATTTATTAACAAAAACTTTTTAAAATTCTTTTGCTGAAGTTTTTCTCCCAGGTGAACTCGTTTGCTTATGAATTACACATTTTAAAACATCACAAAATAATAAATAATTAATAAATAGTAAGTTTTTATGAAATAGAATTCTGTGCAAGGGCCATTTTTACTAAAAGGAATATTGTGAAAGAGCCTGTTTTATTATAAAGAATTTTGTGAAGAGATTCATTTTATCAAATTGATTTTTGTGAAGGGGCTCATTTTTATTAAATTGATTTTTGTGAAGGGGCTTGTTTTATTAAATAGATTTTTGTGAAGGGGTCCTAAACAGGCCCTAAATTTTGCCTGGATTGACCCTTGGATAAATTATACTATATTTGCAATAAATTTGAAACATGAACTTGATAAACAAATGTTACAAGACATGAGGAATCATGAAAGCAGGTGCTTTAATGAAAATGATCATCTATGAACATGATTTATTTTATCTTATCTACAGATAAGATCTATCTTAATTACAGATCTATAAAGCATCTCTCGCTAAATTCTAGATAACTCAAAGGAAGCTGATTCATTGCATATGCTCTCTCTGCAGATATAAATTCTTATTGATTATTGATAGTAAAATAATGGGTTTTATTTCCCACTCATTATCTGTGAGTCAGTAGAAAATTATATGTGCGGCAAAAGCATATGCAATGAATCAGCCTCCTTTGAGTATCTAGAATTAAGCAAAAGATGCTTCATTGATTTAAAAACAAGATAAAATAAATCACGCTCACATATGATAATTTTTATTAAAGCATCTGCTTTCGTGATTCCTGATATATCGTGGAATCAGTAATAATAAAATAAACTATATGTGAAAAACTTTTGAAATATGAACTTGATAAACAAACATGTTTATGAAGTTCATATTTGAAAAAAAATTTCAAATGTAGCATTTTATCTTTACTGATCTTGAGAATCTCACTGACTGCGTGTACAAAACTAGTAGGTCTATTTATTAATGTACTCATACTCTACTGATGTAGAATGTTTTAAAATCACTTCTAATATTTGAATGATTTTTTTTCCCCCTATTTGTCAACTAGTTTTATTGAAACTTAGATATGAATTCAAAGCCCCGAGGAAGTGTATTTTTTCTTTCTTTAGACTTTTTTTTCCTAGCAAATGATATATGTCATTTAAATTTAAATTGTCTACGGGACAGATAGGATGGCAATATTATACATATTTCAATATTATACATCTGAGACACTAATGATAAAATGAAAGAACAGTAAATTTGAATATCAAGTAACAGTGAATACCAAGAAAATTAAAAATAGCAATTGTCAGCTTAGCTGCTATCAATGAAACAAAAAAAATTGCAACAGGGTGTAGAATTTTTTAAAATTAAATATGCAGAAAATGCTGAAAAAAGAAATCACAATTGAAAAAATTCAAACAAGCTATTCAAAAATTGAAATTTCACAAACAGCATTTGATAGATCCATATGAAGATTAGAAATCAAATACTGTATTACTGCAAGACATATTGCAAAAATAAGAAAAAAAAATGCAATTGACAAGTTTTCATTTAAGTACAGTGCCTAGAATAAATAGTGTGCCGTCCGTTGGTTACCAACGCTTTTTTCTTTGGCCTTGAAAGGAAGGATGCCACAAGATGGCGCTCGTGTTATCACCGACTGGGAATTTTGAAAGCTTTTGGCGCCGTGACAGTGAGGCATATTGTAAACAAACGCGAGTTTTTCCCATAAAGTTGTAATTATGTCTGTTTAAGACACAAAATATGAGTGAAAAAACTAAGAAGAAATATCAGCAAAGGTATTGTTTTGTGCCTGGTTGCCGTACGGGATATTCTGGAGCTAAGAATAGTCCTAAATATTCGTTATTCAAAGCTCCATCCGATGAGGAAAAAAGGAAACGTTGGGAAAAGTGCATTCCCAGAGCAGATAAGCCTTTTAGCGAACATTGCAGTGTGTGTGAATTACATTTTTGTGACAAATTCATTGAACGTAATTTTCGTCATACAATAAATGGAAAGGAAACATTAATTTTAAGAGATAGACCAGTTTTGCATCCTGATGCCATACCATCAATATTTCCCAACCTGCCAAATTATCTCAGTTTTAATCCTCTCAAAAGACCACCCCCTAAAGATCGCCTAATTTCCCCACCAAAGAAAAAGATTAAACCATCTCCAGTTGTTGAAAACAAACAGGTATTACTTACTGATAACGACCATAATCATTATGTATCAATCAGTGAACTATCTAATGTTAATTTGCCAGAATTTTGGACAAAAATATACTTCAGAAATAACCCAAACTGTATTGGATTTGGTTTATGGAATGATTCCGGTACGACTCCAGTAACATTGCAGCTGAGCAATCCGAATAAAATGATACTTGTTGAGAAAATAGGTGAATGTATAAAATGCACTGTTCGTGTTGGAAGAAAAATAATTAAAACACATGAATCAGTGAATTCAGTGTCTGAATTAGAAACCATTATAAAGGATAGTGAAGACATGATCCAGTGCCATGGTGCTGGACATATAGATGAATTATGTGGTATACTTTCAGCACACAAATCTGTAACAGTTGAAAATTTTATAATTTATAGTGAAAAGTGTGCTGGTGTATCAATTTCAGAGCAAAACAGATGCTTGTCATGCAAGTTTAAGAGGAAAAACTTGCTCTACAAAAAGTCAAAAAGAAAAGAAACGGTAGTGAAAAATAAAAATATATGTACTAGATTCTCCAAAAGATCATATAAACGCATTAAAGAAAGGGTATCTGCATTAAAATCAGACATAAAAGGCATGAATAGAAAGCTTTCAGAGAATGCTGCAGATATAATGTCGATGAAATTAAAAACATTAAGCAGAAAACAACAATTAGCATTCAGCGAATGCTTTAAAGCTTCCGAAAGAAGAAATGTTAAAGGTATGGCCTATAACAAAGAATGGCTCTTAGAATGCATTTTAATGCGCATGAAAAGCCCTAGATTATATGAGTACATGCGGATTAATAAAATTTTAACATTACCTGGCAAGACATGCATTCGAAAATCAATTAAATCCTTCTCTGATAAAGGTTTTGGATTTGTCGAAAGACATTTTGAGATATTAAAAGATAAAGTTGCTGAACTTGATATTTTCCAGAGACATGGATCAATTCAATTTGATGAATTAAAACTTGCAGAAAATTTAAAAGTAAATTCAGATGGTTATGTACAAGGATATGTTGACTATGGATCATTTTCATGTGAAGGAAAAGAAAATAAACTGTGTGACCATGGATTGGTTATAATTTTTCAACCATTTGTTGGTGATTGGATACAAATTATTGGGGTTTTTGCTACTCAAAATAACATGAATGGCATTACGTTAGCAAAAATTCTTCTTGAAGCTGTTATTCTTACAGAGAAAAGTGGTCTATTTGTTGATACCGTAACTGGAGATGGGGCATCTTGGAATAGATCTATGTGGAAAGAGTTTGGAATAGGTGTAACAAAAGAAGGTGACATACAATGTGAGGTTGTGCATCCGTGTGATGAAAAGAGAGTACTTCGTTTCATCTCAGATTTTCCTCACTTGATAAAATGTTTACGGAACACTTTATTAAAGTATGGCGAGTTTCGTACTCCATATGGTAAAGTTGTTCTTGAACAGCTAAAGGCTGCTTGGAAAGAGGATGAAAACCCCCTGACATTGAGAGTAATGTCAAAAATTTGTAAAGTGCACTTTTTCCCAAATAACTTTGAAAAAATGCGAGTGAATTTGGCCTTTCAGCTATTTGGTGAAGAAATGATCAAAGGTCTACTTTTTTATGAAGAAAAAGTTCAGCAGTTTGGTGATACCACAGAAACTGTAAATTTTATTAAAAAAATGAATAGACTGATAAAAATTATGACTGCCCATTGTCCTAATGAAGCCTTACGGCCCAATTCACAATCAGAAAAGTTCTTGTTGGAATTTTTAGACTTTCTTACCGAATGGGAAAATTATTGTGGTGGGGGAAATAATGGGGCTGGATACATCAGTAAGACCACAAGTGTTGGCTTTAAGGTTACTATAAAAAGCACTTTGTCATTAATGAATTACTTATCCTCTATCAACTACAAATACTTATTAACAAGTAGGTTAAGCCAAGATAAATTGGAGAACTTGTTTAGTATAATAAGGCAATGTAAAGGCTGTAATGACCATCCAACGCCAACGGAATTCCTAACCATTGTAGAATGTTTAACATTTTACAACTTAGCTAGACCACCTAAGGGTGGAAATACGTGTGCAAATGTAATAAATGGCTTAATGTCTCCTGAGAACATTTCTTTGGATACTAATAAAAACAAGGTTCCTCCATTATCTGATCTTATAGATGATCTAATTGAAAATGGTAAATTATCTATTGCTAATAATTTTGTAAGAGAATTAAAAGATGATTTTTTTGATAGTCTTCTCCAACATAGTGACACAAGATTAATTTATCACACAGCGGGATATGTAGTCAGGAAATTTCAGGATAAAACCAAATGTATCGATTGTCACAGTAAACTGAAATCTGATAAAATAAATCTTCCAGAAGAGGCAGAATTTACAGAAAAAATTGACGGGGGTGGACTTTTTTATCCATCTAAATCTTTGTTTAAACTCATTCATGATTTGGAAAATAAATTTACAGAATGCTTTAACAAAAATCCACTCCATCGCAATAGCATCTTAGACGTAATGAGTGGATTAGATTTTAAGGATAGCTATATGATTGGTTGTGCTGAACACAAAAGTGCTCTCACAAAGAAAATTATAAATTTTTTTGTCATAACTCGATTGCACTTTTATGTAAAACAAATAAATAAAAATCGCACAGCAAAAAGACAAAAAGCTAAATGCTTAAAGATGCGACGCTTGCAGTAAGTGCATATCAACTTTTCCCATAGTTATATTAATTGCTTCGCCCATTTTTAATAATATTGTTTTTTTTTCATGCAAAATACGCAGAAATTGATTTTAAAATAACCATATATGTTTACACAACTTTGGATGTACAATCAGTCTGTATTTTGTTTTGAAATGGGAATATATGTAATTTTTAAACCTATGTTGCTTTTGCGTACATAATACAAAGAGGTAAAAGAATTTTTTTTTTATAATTTTTTTTTTTAATATTTTTTATGAACAGTTGTTGATATTTGTATATAAAGCTAAAGTAAATTTAACCTTTGAATTTATTTTTGAAATTATTTGCTTTTCATACATAATAAATACAGAAAAAAAATGTTTTTAATTTTTCTTAAGAATTTTAATTATGCGATTTCCAGTGTGAGAAAGATTTGTTTAACAAATGGGCCTTTGTTTTGTAAATAACACAAAGTAAATATTGCTATTGGGAGTTTATTTTTAAATATTCGTTGTATGTTTGCACAGTTTTAGAAGGAGTGAATAGTTGTTGATATTTGTAAATAAAGCTAAAGCAAATTTAACCTTTGAATTTATTTTTAAATTATTTGCTTTTCATTCATAACTCATAAAGAAAAAAATGTGTATAATTTTTGTTAAGAATTTTAATATGTGATTTCCAGTGTGAGAAAGATTTGTTTAACAAATGGGCCTTTGTTTTGAAAATAACACAAAGTAAATATTGCTATTGGGAGTTTATTTTTAAATATTCATTGTATGTTTGCACAGTTTTAGAAGAAGTGAATAGTTGTTGATATTTGTAAATAAAGCTAAAGCGAATTTAGCATTTGTATTTATTTACTTTTCATACATAATTTTCATTTAAAAAATGTGTCTCTGTTCTAAAATAACAGTTTGTAAATAATATATTTATTATTGAAATATTTCAGACTTTTAAAACACAAATTGCACAAATTGCACATAAAGCAAGAATTATCCATAGGTTCAATAACCCATTTAAAGCCGCCATTAGGGAATCATTGGAAATTAAAATTAGAAAAGATTGTATTTGTAATGATAACTTTTCTTTCAGCATACCTGGTTTATGGGATACATTTTTAACTCCTTGTTAATTCATTGTTTTGTTTTTCGCTCTTTGGCAACAAAGAGTGCCCGCTTATTTTATTTAAATTTTTCCATACTGTTGATTTCATTCTTCTCGTGTCGAAAATTAAAAGATCAGTAGTCGTTTGTGTTGTTCCTCTTCCCCGATGATGGCTTTAAGTTTGAAGCCGAAACATGTAGGATTTTAGCTCTTTTATGAGTTTAAAACAATTTTTACACTGATTTTAGCAACTAATAAGCACAATTTGTGCAATTTGTGTTTTTAAAATACTAGTTAACAGTGTAGTGTCCAAATGGATTCAATTATTTCAGACTTGTTTTCATCTAAATATCAATTCCTATAGTTAAATGTCTTCTTTTATAATATCAAAATAAGTATCTAAAAATCATTAATTTATCCGATTACTAGATCTGTTTTCGGAAATTTCCAGTCTGTAGTACAGTCAGCGCCATCTATTGGAGGCTTACTTTCGCGTGCATGTTTTTAGCGTCGAACGGTACACTATTTATTCTAGGCACTGTAATTTAAGTAACTAAGTTTTGAAATAATCAAACTGTTATTACAACAAGTTTTAAATCAAATTATGTACATTTAAAAAAATAACCTTACAGTAAATAAGCTAAATGATTGCAGTATTGCAAAATTAAAATTGACTTTTCAATATTTCTCGATTCTTACTTATTCATTTAGCTCACACATTTATATTATTACTGTTAAGCTCTGATATCTTGGCAGTTCAAACATGGGATTTTGGATGATTCTATTGCAGATATTTAGTAAGAGGTTGTAATGTACAAGAAAGAATGGCATTTGTATTTGGCAGGTTAGCTTAAATAATGGCAATAAGCTCAATATACAGCAATCATACTAGGAAATGTTTTAGGAAAATCTTATTTAACTTGTGGGCATTTTAATGACAATATTTTTAATAATAATTATGGTATTTAAAAATTTAAAGAAAGCTTCTGGTTATTAAAAAAAAAAGCTTTCTATAAAAGATAATTATTTTGAAAATTCTTTCTTTTTAAAAAAAGCAAAGCCTGTATTTTCAAATTGTTTACAAAAAAATCACAATGTGCTATCAGACTCAGAAAAATATGAATGCAGTTTTTGAATTAGGGGTCATCAGCAAATTTAAAATTACAAAAAACTTTCATTTTTTCAAATAATAACATCCAGGACTTGACAAATGCGATCACCAGGTCGCCACTGGTGACCAAGTTATTTAATTTGGCATTTTTGTTTTCCCTACAAAAATTCACCTAAAAACACAACCTAAGCACAAACAGTATTTTTTCTCTTTCCCACCCCTGCTCGTGTGCTTCAAGCAGTGATCGTCCTGTTCTCTTGTACTTTTAATGGAAGAACCAAGTTTAAAAGGCATTTTCCATCTCAAGTATAGAAAACGCCATTCATTTCTGCTCTAGCCATCTAGCAAGTCTTGTGATTAGACTGTGGAGGAAGGGGAGGGGTTCAATAAAACAATAATGAATAGCGTCAATCTCTGTGGCATGTAAGATTGGATACAATGCTAAAAAATGTCGACTCTGACATGAAAATAGGCAAAAAATTGTAGCACTCTACTATTCTAACATTTGAAGCATTCAGCAATCAGAAATTCTGGAATATGCTAGTTCATTCAGCCTTTACAGTATTTTTATCTTTCTTTTTTAGAGATACGTAATTATGTCAAGTTTCATGAGAAAACTTAGTTTATATTATCTTTCAAAGTTATGTACTATTCTAAACTATGCTTATTATTTTTCTCAATTAATTCCTAAAAAACTTTTGTATTTTTTTTAAAATCAATGATTGGGGGCGGCAGGTATTTTTTACTGATGACTAGAATTTTTTGATGGCTACCAGATTTTATCAAATTTGTAAAGCCTTGGTAACACCAACTTTTGACACTTTATTTAAGCTCCTCGGATCAAATCTCCGCACAATCAACATAGTTTATGCAAATATAACAAATCATAACACCTTGTAATTATATACTTCTTTTTAAATGCTAAAAGGCATAAAATAAAAAGATTATAAACAGTAAAATAGATTTGATTACTGTTGAAATATGTTTCAGCTCAATCTGAACCATTATCGAAACAGAGAAAAATATTCTATAAATGCACAGTTTTTTGAGTGCGTAATTTTTAAAAAAGTACGTAAAAAATTAAATGATAGCATTTCAAATAACTTCATAGACCATGTGTTATGTCATGTATAATTAAAGTTTAAGATTAATACATTTATTTAAATAATTCTGTTTCACATGACATACCTTATGTTTTTACCCTCCCCAAGTCTACATTACAGTACAGCCGAACGAAATTGCTTCACACAGTTTTTCCGATAAACACGTGATTTATTCATGCTCTAGCGCTGTGATTTCAAATCACTGTTATCCACTGTACTCGTGGTTCAAGGCTCTTGTTCGACGATTGCTGCTCTGATTCGTCGATGTTTGACGTCATCACCCATGAAGCCAATGGTGCAATTTTGCATACGTTTTTCACTTTTCAGAATGGCAACAGTTTTATGTAAATTTGCAAAACAGACTGGTATATGTAATGGAATGAATTGTTTGTCTTCCACCTTTCCTTTCCTTTCCTTGCCTAACTTGCTTGGAGCAGCGTTAGTTTTGTATTTTTCGCCATGTAATTATGGCGTCATAGCTTTGCTACATGCTGAAGGCTGCTGGCAAATAATTTTTTTGTTTACTTTTTTGTTTACTTTTTATTTTCATTTTGTTTGGCAAAGAAATGCTGACGTTGGTTTTTCATCTGTAAATTTATCATCATTAAACCATTTAGTTAAAGTCTTCCACTGTTATGCATTTCCACATTTAAGATTCCACTGCGACTCTTGCTGAATTGATGGTCTTATTTTATGAAAAAAATACAGCACCATGCATTTATAGAATATTTTTGTTTGTTTTGATAATGGCTCAGATTGAGCTGAAACATATGTCAACAGTCTAATAAAACCTATTTTACTGTTTGTAATATTTTTATTTTACACCTTTTAGCAATTAAAAAGAAGTATATAGTTTATGCATTTTTTTCTTGAATCTTCATAGAGTTATAAAAACAAAATCTGTTAGGGGTTTATCCATAAACCACCAAAAAATAAAATTTCTCTATATCTCTGAAACTAATGCACAGAATAAGTTGTAATAGCACATAGCTAGAGATGTTTTCAATGACAGCGATTCTTTATATGTAAAAATTAATGTAGGTCATATTTGATGATTTTTTTAATATAAACTTATTAATTTTCATAATTAAAAATGTTTTTTGAATTAAAAAGAATGCCTAGATTATGTTTTGGACTACTCAGTGTATCTTATTACAAAAAGAAACACTGCAATAGGATTTTTTTTTTTTTTTTTTAAGATTTAACTTCAAGTTTCTCAAAGACAAATCTAAAAGAACAAAGAGAAAGAGCAGCCTCAAATGCAAGCATATGCTGTAATTTGAAATACTAAATATGTACTTCAAATCCCTGTTTTTGCAATTTGGTAAAATGTGCAGTTGCCATTTAAGGAGTTGCACTTGGCAAAATTTAACCTTGCACGATCCAGTCAGAAATAGATTCTTCCATATTAGAACTAGAGATGAGACGGGCTCAGCCCGAGCCCGGGCCCGACACAGGCTCGATTTTTAGATCAGTCTTTGGGCCCAGGCGGGCTCGGGCTCATTCTTTCTGAAACTGACAATTTTATTTATTCTCATATGATAAAAATAAAAATAACTTTTTCCCCCCTAAAAATTTACATATTCCATTTTAAGTCATTTAATGCTATTTTGATCAGAATGAATAAAAGGGGAAGCAGAAATCTTTTCTTTTCCAGTTTTAAAATGCTGCTTTAAAAGAAAAATTGTAATATTTGCAGATTTAAGTGCGGTATTGACGCGACGACTGGATGATATGGCGCCAATGGAAAAAAGGCACGAATAATTTCGATTCTCGTTTGTAAAAGTAGGATATTCTTCAATTGGAACGTTTATTTATTTATTTATTTTTAGATATCTAAAGCGAAGTGCATACTTTCTTTTGTTTGCAGTTAATCAGCATTAGCCTAAGATTTGGAAATTTTTAGTCTTCTATTGTGTGCGGTCATATAAATGGCTCTTCATACTTCATATGAAAATAACGTTAGTGATTCTATTTTTCATCATGAACTCTGCTCATGTTAAAGCTCTTCTCTCTGAACATTTACAAAGTCACTCCCATTCGTAAGTCATAATAATTGTCATGCATTGTTATTCCGATAAGAAAGCAATCTAAGAGTGTTTCCACTTTGCCTATAAAAGCATAGGATCTTTCAGATAATGGTGCCAAATTTTTAATTTAAACTGATTTTCAGGAACACAAAATATTGCTTTAATTAAGGAATCAATTATAATTTATGAAATACGCCTATTATAGGAAATAGAAAAACGGCATAGGAATAGTAATTTCTGCAAATTTCATGCCTTTATTCATAAAACGCACTTCATTAATGTGTCCATCAGGTTTGCTTGTTGGGTGAGAAAATTATGAAAATCTTTTAAGTAAGTATATTTTTATTTCATACCAAACTTCTCTTTTGAAAAGATTGAATGTAAATTCCCATAAAATTTAATTATGTGCTGGAGATTAACAGTTATTTTCATGTAAGAAGTTTTTAAATATGATATATTACTTTTAAAACATTAGTTTTAATATTATGCATTTTTTTTCGATATCGGGCTCGGGCTCTGATGACACAAAATGTTTCGTGCTCGGATTTAAAATCGTCGGGCTAGGGCTCTGAAAAGAGAGCCCGAACTTATCTCTAATTAGAACAACACAGTAGCAGATAAGGATCCTATAAGGAGAACTGACGCATATCCATCTTGTTGCCTAAAATAACCGCCATCTTATAGCCTGGGTCAACATTAGGCTACTGCCAGAGTTGGGGTTTGTGTTTTTTAAAAGCCTCTGTTCATTGTCACTCGCTGTCCACCATTGCGTTAACAACAACCGGTTTTAGCCGGGTTTTCGGTTCTGGGCTAATAAATGGTGGGATGATTCAGCCTGTATTATTGGAGCTGCACAGTAGTAGAAATTCATGAAAATAAGAAAAAAACTTTTCTTAAAATTTCAAATCAAGCTGTATTATGTACTTTTTAACTTCTTTCAAAATACATTAAATATATATATATATTATTTGTTTATAATTTGATTCTCATCATAATCAACCATTACATAACAATAACCCAGTAGTTGTTTATAGTTATTTCCTAAAAATGAAGCAATTTTTGATTATGATGGGAAAAACCCTCATGTAAATACATTTTGAACTAATAGAGATAATTTATTATTCTATAATGATATTCACATAATTTATTACCTTGTAATGACTTTCATACAATTTATTATCTTATGATTCTCATCTAATTTATTGTTTATAATGTTTTGATATAATTTAATGTTTATAGTAGAAATATAATGATTTGAAGGTCATTTAATATAGATTTATTAGCTTTATAATAATTTTGGAATCTTAATGATGATTTATTAGTAATTTAATAACTTTAGGATTTCTTGATATAAATTGATGAGGTTTATATTAATTTGGGGATCATTTAAATAGATTTATTTGTTTTATAATTACTTGATGTCATTGAAATGAAGATTTATAGCTTTTTATAATAATTTAGATCTAATTTAATGTGTTTTATGATATTGGAATTGAAATTGATTATAATCAAGCATATTGTAAATTTATGTTGATGATTTTTGGTAAAATAAGTATCTTTCAGTTCTGACTCTGCAACCAGACAGAGAACATGTGCATGTTGGCTCTGTTTAATACAGAGAATTTGTGCTATGAACTATCATGAATGTTTTTTAGTCTTGTCCTGGCTCTCTTGAGAGAAACATGTAAAAATGAATATGGAAAGTTCAGCATTTGAAGTTCAACTAATTATGAACAAAATAGTTCAACCTGAGTCTTGAATACTTCTTAATTCTTATATATTTAATAATAAACTATATTAATCATATAATTGTGCTCTCCCATCTCTTGACCAATGGATACACTTGGATACACGAACAACGCATTTTGCATTTTTCAAATAACATACAGTACAGAACCATTTATCCAGAATGGTTCGGCTCGGATGCATTCCGGATAACTGGTTTTTCTGGATAACTATTTGAGCATTAAAGCAACATCTATTTGATCAGATTTTTAGAATATATGTGGCTGTGGGATTATTTCTGATTTCAACTTAATTATTAGACTTCACAGATTAAGAATCAGATACAAACAAGATTAAAAATTAATCAGAGTTTAAGAGAAGGTAATTTAAGAGAATCCCTTGGAAACAAAAATTCTTATGTTTCCTCTGCATGAAAATAAAAATGCTAATATCTAATTAAATATGATTCCATTTCAAATCTTAGAAGTTGGTATCAAGTTATACCATACATATCATAATGTTTCAAGCAATACATAAGTCAAACTGACACTGTATGATACTTTTTTCTGAAAATCCGTCAATTGGAAATCTCATTCTGGATAACTGGTTTCTGGATAAACAGTTCCATACTGTAGTACATTATTACATTGTCAATTTATGTATATTGGGTTTTTGAGAAAGTTGGCTGTGGATATATTACAGTTTGTGCCATTCAATGTATGTTTTGATTAGTGTGGTAATATCGCAAGATTCATTAACCACACTAATTGAAGGAAACTAATGTTTAGTATCCTGAATTTCAGAGACTTCCTTTGTGCAAAATGATTCATCGATTCATCATAACAATTTATCTATAAACTCTTCCTAATAACAATATGAACTGAATCTTAAAAAATTTTGAAGCATTCTTATAAATTTATTAATTACTTTCAATTCAATAAATAATATAGAAAATTTCACATAGTATTTGAACAGCATAATATTTACAAATCGTTGATCTACATACATTTACCTCTAATATAATAGTCTTCTGTTATTAAATTTCATATATTAAAATTTGAATATAAATCTATATATTTTGTATGATGAACATCTAATTAATTTATAAAGTAATACAAATAGAATAATAATAATATAATTAGAAAATGTATAATAATATTTTACAAAATGATTGCTCTAATATAATAAAATAATGTGCACCAATATTGGAGTATTTATTGTAACATATTCACACAATCTACACAGTGGGTGAGTATTTTTATTATTTCATAATTTTGGAGACTTTTTTTTTTTTTTTTTAAGTATTTCATTTCATATTTTTATGACAATCTTTAGTATGTTCCACTATACTTTCAATTTTGGCCTATAGTGAAGTGTCGGAGTACTGATTTTGAGATCTGTTTATAAATTTTACAATTGTGTTCTCGAATTAATTTATTTTCTATCGATCTCAAAATTTATTACCCCAACATTTCATTATAGATAGATAAAAATAAGTGTCACATACTTAAATTGTTTTAACTCTTTAGTGCATGACATTTTAAGACCATCTTTAAATCAACCAATAATCTAATTATAATAAGGTTTATACAAAGTATCTATATAAAAGTTATATTTAAATTATTTACATTTCACACAATAAAAAAAAAAAAAAAAAAAAAAAAAAAAAAACCTTAAACCAATGACCTTTTAAGTGCAATTTTTTTCAGATTTATACATACTCAGTCTGCTGGGGGGTGGTAGTTCTTCCAAAGTAATCGAAAGAAATGTTGAACCACTCATAAATCTCTGTGTGCAATTTGTTGAACTTGTCGCATATTTCTTTGGGGGTCATTCCTAATTCAATGGCTTTTGTTTCAGTGGCAGTGCCATATTCATCAGTACCACATACATAGAATGTATTGTAGCCTCTTAACCGACAATACCTGGAATATAAAAATTCAATAAATAATGGTATAAAATTTAAATTAAGGAATTCATAAAAGGAAAAAATTAAAAAAGGCTTTTCAGAAGAGAAATATATAAACATGAAATGATCCGTTACAAGAAAGTTACAAATAGGGCATTAAAAATTTAAATAATTAAAAGAGATTTACAGATTTTAAATTTTGTGTAGAAGGAGGAGATCTCAAGAAATGCAGAAGTAAGATCATCCCTGAATTAATAAATTTTTTTTTTTTTTTAATTTCTCCATTCTTTTATTACCATGAAAAAGGCCTAAAGAAATCTCATCATGAAAAAAATTAGGGTGATATTTTTTCTAAGACAAGGTTTTTAACAGTCATTCTAAATCACGGTTCCAACTCAAATCAACAATTGATTTTTCTGATTATCTTAAACCTAAACTCAATAATATACCAGATGAAATGAGATTATGAAAATATTATTTCATTTTGGATAATTTAGAAAAGGAAAAGAAAAAAAGTCTTTCCAATTTTAATGCAAGAAAGTGCTAAATTTTCATGAAATTTTAAATATTACAACTGGATAGGTTTTGGTTAAATTTTCTACGGTTTTAGTCGTTACAGAATGGAGAAATATTTTCTAAATATAACCTATAGATCTCAAAGACCAAGCTTGGAAGAAATAAAAATATTCTAACAGATTTCCTACCAGAGTTGCAAAAACTTACGAGCTATAAATCCAAGTGGTCCCATTATATTTCATAAAATAGTTATCATGGTGTACAATTTTTTAAAAGAGAACTCATCAAAGCATACTTTTACATAAAACAAATTTCATTTAAAATTATTTGAATGAAATACTCTTTTACACATAGGGTGCCTCATTTTAGCATCACTATCAAAGAATTTTCCGCTTCAACTGGTGAACAGAGCCTCCATTTGGTAGCCTCTCCAATGCAGTTGATTATCAACTGGAGAGATTGATCATCATAAGATCATCTAATACATCTTCTTGGAGCTAACAAGGAAGGTCTCCATAAACGCATACTCAGAAAATTTTGAAAAAATTACAGAATATTCTTCTCATGAGGTTATGTATGTGTCTATTAAAAAAATTTCTGAGGAACCTGTATATAGTATCTGCAAAAAAAATTTTTTTTTTTTTTTGTGATTTATTGTCGGCTGGCGACACGAAGAATTTTTTTTAAAAGTACCCTATTTATGATAAACACTCTTTAAAGAAAAAATTTTTCTACTCTTCGTAGTGAACTAATTTAAGTAAGTTTAACTTAAATAAATACACATTTATAACTACAGTTTTGTTATATACACTTATATGTATAAATAAGGAAATTTAACCATTGTATTATACGATTTAGAATAAAATTTAAACTGATTAAAATTGTTTCAAGCTCAAAATTAAGGTCCAATTCTGAACACTGTCAGAATGGTATTGTGGTCATGGAAACAACTTATTCAATATCAAACTTTATAACGATAGCATTCTTAATTAGGCAGTTAGTTTTAAAATACACTTAAAACTTATCCAGCTGGTGAAACCATGTAAAATTAAATAACTACAGCAACAAGAAACTTATACATATTATATAAGTTTGTAGGAATAATAATAAACTATTTCATCATTTAAGTTTAAATTCATAAAGTACAGCACATTTAAACACTCATTTGACAAGCAATTTTTAAATGCATTAAAATCGCTTGCATTTGACAAGGAAATGTGTTGCTCGCTAAATCGCGTCTTATGTCAAATAACTTGAAAGTACTTTATTTTTCTACAGATTTTCTACTGGAATTCCGGAGCTAAATTTGACTGATCCTATAACATAAATGAGTAGTATCATTAGCAATTTTTTTTTTCAAAGTATTCTGACTATAAGCTTTAAGGAGACCTTCCTTGTAAGTGTGAAATGCGATTCATGAATCCACATTCAGCTGCAGCTGCATTAATAGTGATTTTATATATCTACTTCTTCCGCCAAGCCAAGAAAGACCTTTTTGGACGAGTTTTGTCCAAATGGCAGGAGAGATGGGACCGATCTGAGACTGGCCGCAGGGCGTATGAGTCTTTCCCACGCGTCGGCGTCCGCCGACTGCAGGGCGATTTCTACATAAATCAGGTCTTCACGGGACACGGCACCTTCGGTGACCATCAGGCTCGTTTCTTTTACCAGAACTCTACATGTTTTTGTGGAGTTGGGGTAAGTAACATAAGCCACGTGCTTTTTCGGTGTGAGCTCTGGAAGTCTGTTCGGGAAAAGTACTTTCCCCGCGACTTTAGGACGCGAACGCCATGCGATCTCTGCCTAGATGGCTACGCAAGGAAAGGAGTTCGGCTGATAATTCACCGGCTCCTAATGCGTACTTTAGATCGAAACCTTGGTCGCCGAAGAGCTGGCCGCAATTACCGAGCTCTTCGCGGTGAAAGACCGCAGTTGAACGCACCGCCGATCGCCTGTAGTCCCCGCGGTGTAAGAGGCGGAGGTGTAAGTACGCAGGCTTGAGACTTGTCTCGTAAGCAGGCATCGATCTCTCGAAGGATCTCCTTTGCTGAGTGACTATTAAATCTGCCGGGTCCGCTCCTTTAGCGCGCTTGAGGGGGTCCACGTCCCTCAGAGTCCGGTAGTGGATCTTTCTTCTCCATTTGAGCGTGACCTCCCAAGGGATACCGTGTCGCTTGGATCTCGATGCCTCGCGGGTATCTCCTTGGAGAAGGACTGCTTTTTGTAGTGATATATATGTAGTTGTGTTACATGTAATTTCTGAGCGTGACTCCCAAGGGATACCGTGTCGCTTGGATCTCGATGCCTCGCGGGTATCCCCTTGGAGAAGGACTGCTCATTTTTATATTGTTGTATGTGTAGTTGTATTTATTTGTAGTAGTTATATATATGTAGTAGTGTATGATATGTGAACCTCACGGAGGAAGAGGCTAGTTGCTTGTTTACATAACATGTCAACGTTCGACCTCTGTGGGAAAGCAAAAGTTGTCGCGGCAGCACGACGACCTAGAACTGTTTCCCCAAATGGGGTTTTCGGCATCGGGGTCGGCGGGTGGCCTTCGTCAATTTGCCACGGGTTCGTCCTGTGGGGAGTTTCCCCAGAGTGGGGTTACTGGTTAGAGGGTCCGCAGTGAGGTGCGGCTCTCTGGCCAGCCGTAGCGCAGTAGCGAGACAAAGCTACTGGCGCAGTAAAGGTCTCTCAGGACCTGGGAACGGTGGTCGAATGTGTGCGGTGCGTCCCGCATCGGGGCGCCTGCGGCGCATGTCTCTTTTCTATCTACTTCTTCTCTATTACAAGAGGGAACCGTGGTTACATTTGTAGGTCTCCACATCCCTCGAGCTATGGTAAAGCAAGTTCGAGTTGGGAAAACCCAACTTAAGGCCTAGGGCCTGGCTCCCTTATGGGTATCCAGCCCCGAAGCTGTTGGGGGACACCGGCCTGTCCCCAAGTGTTTCGTGGTGGTTTCCTTTGATAATGGGATCCACCGTGTATCGCAGCGACCTATGTCGTCCACACATGGGTCTAAGGGTTGGGGGGTCTGCCGGTGGCGGTCCTCCGACCGGCCGAAGCACATACAGGGAGCAGCCCCCCGGTTGTGCACATTATAAGTTGCTCAAGACTTGGGTTCGGTGGTCGAAGACACGTCGGGTGCCCCTCGCACTGCAGTATAGGTGCAGATTCACGGTCGCCAGTTGCCACGTGGCGACTAAATTTTTTGCTGTGGCTTGTTCAAGTCGCCATGGGATTTAAAAGTAATCAATTTCTGGTATTCCCAGTCCCCATCATGAAATGTTGATATTTTTTTTAAAGATTACGACCAAAACACATAAGAAACATTATTATTATCTTTTAATAACATTTCAGAATGATCTGTTTAATGCAGCAAACTATTAATATATTCAAATAGTAATGTTATTCGTAACAGTTTGAATCTGATAATTTTACATAGACTGTGATTTAAATATATATATAAACAAATGTTTGAAGTGTGTTTTGATTTTTATAGTGCAAAATAATCTCACAAATTCAGATTTTCTTTCATATGTACTTTTGTCTGGCAAAACCAAAATAAGAAATATTGTTTTTCTGATATTCCCCGCTATCATAATTGCTTAGCTTAAACCTACATATTTTTTTTTAAACCGTATCTTGCCCAACTTTATCTTCTGACTGTACATGATTTAAGATTTAATTAATATTCAAGTTTTGTTGTACATGTGTTTATATTAAATAATTTACTTTACACTTTGAATTCCAGAGTTTTTTTTTTAGTTTTTTACCCCATATAAACACTATTGTTTTTATGCGTTTGTTTTGCAATTGTGACTACTGGATTTTTTGGGTTTAGGAGCCAGTGACTCCTTCCAAATTTTGGGAATCTGCACCTATACACTGCAGCCTAGTTTTATATCTTCATAATATTCAGGAGGTATACTGAATCTGTTTTGAACCTTATTCTAAAAAATAACTATTCGAAAGATTTCTAAGCAAACCATAAAGTAATTCACAGATATTTTATTCTAGATTCCTCCACCCCACATTTCCATAATTTTGTTCAGGGAAAGTAAAGGACAGAAAGACTGCCTTGTTATCTCCACACTTACTGGTAGAAAACATCTAAATGTGACAAACAGATTTTGCTTCACTATTCCCAGATATAATTCAATTCATCTGCCACAGGGGCTGGTATGGGTAAAATTTTATCAGCCATACATAGATGTCTACTCGCCATTTGTTGAGCAGTGAGTGGTGAATGTCATTTGTTAACTGCATCAGGAGCCTTATACAAAATTAAATTTTGTATTCTAATATGCATATAATTCCTTGCAAAAACGTATATTATCTAGAAACTGAACTTTATTTGTAATTAGAAGTATGTTTCTATCACCAATGGTTTAAGATATAATTGCTATAATCTCTGTTTCAGATTATCCAGCATATAATATATATATATATATATATATATATATATATAAGACCTTAACATATAAATGATATATATTATATATTTATATGTTCAGGATATATAAATATGATATTACCATATAAATATGGTATTATAATGTACAACAATATATTCTACAGAAGATAAAAGAAGAAGCAATTCAATGTGATGCATTCCAAACATTACAATAGCAGACACCAACTGAGCAAACACATGAGCAATCAGGACAAATCCCATAATTCACAAATGAAGTTTATTGTTTGCATAAGGAAGAGCACTTGTAAGCCCAGATAATCTGTACTGAAATTTATTTGAAGTTTCAATTTTAAAAAAAAAGGAAAAAAAAAAGTTGTGGAATGGAAAAATAAATTAGTATTAAACACTAAAAATATTCTTTTAGCATGTGTATTATAGTACTATTTTGAAAAAAAAAAAAAATAAATAAAAACATTATTAATTCATAATTTCCAAAGTATTCTACTTTGTTCCTTTCTCATTCTATTAATATCGGAATTTTGGATAATCCAAAATTTTGCTAATCTGAACATGTCCTAATTAATCCAGATTCAAAGGTCAATGCAGGTTTTTTTTTTTTTTTTTTTTTGGGGGGGGGGGGTGGGGGTGGGGGGGGGGGGGTCTGTTTTGTGAAAAATAAAAGCTGTTATTGTGAAATTTATTATATTTTTGTGAAAAATAACGTTTTGTAATGAAAGATGTAATCCAATTACTCAAACACAAAACCAAGCATTTATTAATAATAACTTATTGAATCTTTCTGCTAAAGTTTTCTTTTATGGTGAGCTTGTTTTGTTCGCAAATTACACATTTTAAAACCTAACAAAATAAAAATAATTATTGAAGAGTATGTTTTTATGAAATTGAATTTTGTGAAGGGTTTATTTTATTAGAAGGAATTTTGTGAAGGGACTTATTTTATTAAGAGGAATTTTGTGAAGGGACCTGTTTTATTAAAAGGAATTTTGTGAAGGGATTATTTTATTAAGAGGAATTTTGTGAAGGGACCTGTTTTATTAAAAGGAATTTTGTGAAGGGATTATTTTATTAAAGAGGAATTTTGTATAGGAGCCTGTTTTATTAAATGGATTTCTATGAAGGGCCTATTTTATAGAAGAGGAATTTTGTATAAGAGCCTGTTTTATTAAATGGATTTTTATGAAGGGGACCAAATTGTGCCTGGATCAACCCCTGAAATTAGCAGGATATTACTAAAAAATCCCTGACGGCTCGGCCTACAGGCACAGGTAGATTTCGAAGACGCAGACCGTGGGGCGCCTGTTTGTCGGGAATTGCGGAAGAAATGACCTTTTTACGATGATGCGGCAGTTGGAACCGCCTACTTCGAAACCTAACTTGTTTGCAGGCGGAATCGGCAGGGATTTTTTTTTTTAATTTTTTTTTTTTTTTTTTTTGCTATAACGGTTGGTGCTATAAAAAACTTGTAAATATAAAAGTTTTAAATAATATTAAGAGGATTAATAATAAATTTAAGCGGATTTGAAATCTTGAGAATTGGCGAAGTTATGAATTTTTTTCTTCTAAACCACCCTCCCCCCCCTTAAGGCACTTTTTAATTATATCAAAAATCTGTCATACATAAATTTTCGGCCCTTCTCCTAGAAGTAATAATAACTTCAAACGGATTCGATACGTATCATAAGTAAGAAATTATGGGTTTTTTTCTGTTTTCACAAAAAGCCCCCCCATCCCCCCCCCCCCTTGGTTCGATTTTGTCCATTAACGAACTTGACCGAGATTTTATGCCCCTTGATTTTATGTATCAGTTTCGAAAAGATGCGGGAGTTGGAACCGCCTACTTCGGAAAATAACTTGTTTGCAGGCGGAGCCGGCAGGGATTTTTTTGTTTTTAATTTTTTTTTTGCTATAACGGTTGGTCCTATAAAAAACTTGTCAATATAAAAGTTTTAGATAATATTAAGAGGATTAACAATAAATTTACGCGAATTTGATATCTTGGGAATTGACGAAGCTATGATTTTTTTTCTCTTAAAACCCCCCTTTTTTCCCCCCCTTGGGGCCATTTTTAATTATATCAAAAATCTGTCATACATACATTTTTGACCCTTCTCCTAGAAGTAATAATAACTTTAAACGGATTCGATACGTATCATAATTAAGAAATTATGGGTTTTTTTCTGTTTTCACAAAAAGCCCCCCCACCCTCCCCCCCTTGGTTCGATTTTGCCCATTAACGAACTTGACCGAGATTTTATGCCCCTTGATTTTATGTATCAGTTTGTAAAAGATTAATGCAGAATTTTTCCAGTTATCGTGGTCAGAAAAAAGTGACATAGATAGATAGATAGATAGATAGATAGATAGATATATAAAGTTTTGAACTGGGGCTGGTTTTGGGTTCTGGGAGTCATGATCGGCGTAGATCTGCAAAAATTTTTCAAAATTTCCAACTTAGGTGAGAATGTAATAGGTAGTATTTCTTACGAAATCTACCTAAAAATGGCCTGAACGTATAAATACAGCTTGTTATTGTGCAAAACAATACGTTCTACAGAAGATAAAAAGGAGAAGCATTGCAAAAATGATAACTGAACCTCACCTACCGAGCAAACACGTCAGCACTGAGGACAGATCCAATGATATTTCCCAAATGAGGTATGTTGTTTACATAGGGAAGAGCACTCGTTATTAGAATGTTCTTCTCGCCTTTCTTTGGCAAACTGAAAAAGAAAAAAAAACTACTGTCAAGTTCATACTAAACATTCTCTGCACATTTAATTATTATAAGACATAAAATAGAAAGGTACTTTTCTCATTGACTATTTTAACACATTCAGAACAATTATTTTAGTTATTATTGTCAAGTAGCCATCATATATATTATAAAGCAAGAAACCATAAAACTGTATGTCTGGTGTAATTTCAGAAACTGCACAATGCAGGGGTGCAAAAGTCTAGGCACCAATGGGCCGATTCCCACCACTAAATTTTTAGTATTTTCGCCTAATAAGAATACTGATAAAATGTAGACGAAGTATACAAATAAAATTTGACGAAGAATACTAATAAAATTTAGTGGTGGGAATCAGCCCATTGGTGCCTAGATTTTTGCACCTCTGACACAATGGATTTTTTGCAGTTTGCACCATCGGATAGAGAACATTCACACAGTCATTTTGATGTATAATACACTGATATAACCATGATTTTTGATAATAAAATGTGGTATTTTATCCTTATTTTCGATGAAAAGGTTGCCATCGGTATATGTTTTTCATCTTGGCGACAGCATATTATGCTGTCATTTAGTTAACAGTCTTTGGGAAATGGTGGTATCAGATAGAGATTTAAAAAAAAAAAAAAAAAAAAAAAAAAAAAATACCAAGAACTCAGAAAATAAAATAAACTATTACTGATTTTACTTAAAATACAAAGAAAAAAATTTTAATGAGAAATAATATTATAAAATGAAAATATTTAATTTAATTATGAAAGGAATGTATGGATTAAAAGAAATATTCAATGTAAAACACGACCATTGAAACAATACTTGGTAATTTATCACATTTGTTGCCTATATTTGGCAGCTGGATAAGAAAAAATGTACTTTTAGGGTCTTTTGCTTTACAATATATATCATTACTGCAAAAGTCGCAGCAGATGATTTTTTTTTTAAATAATTTTTATATGTATCAAAAAATTTTCTCTCCATTTACAGACGATTTTAGCATTTCCAGTTGAATTTTTATGTATGACATCAACAGTGTTTTTACTTGATAAAATTTTAAAAAATTTCAAATTTAATCTGTAATTTTTTATTTGTGTAAATAAAAAATCCCTGACGGCTCGGCCTACAGGCACAGGCAGATTTCGAAGACGCAGACCGTGGGGCGCCTGTTTGTCGGGAATTGCGGAAGAAATGACCTTTTTACGATGATGCGGCAGTTGGAACCGCCTACTTCGAAACCTAACTTGTTTGCAGGCGGAATCGGCAGGGATTTTTTTGTTTTTAATTTGTTTTTTTTGCTATAACGGTTGGTCCTATAAAAAACTTGTAAATATAAAAGTTTTAAATAATATTAAGAGGATTAATAATAAATTTAAGCGGATTTGAAATCTTGAGAATTGGCGAAGTTTTTTTTTCTTCTAAACCCCCCTCCCCCCCCCCCCCCCCTTAACGGCCCTTTTCCTAGAAGTAATAATAACTTCAAACGGATTCGATACGTATCATAAGTAAGAAATTATGGGGTTTTTTCTGTTTTCACAAAAAGCCCCCCCCATCCCCCCCCCCCTTGGTTTGATTTTGTCCATTAACGAACTTGACCGAGATTTTATGCCCCTTGATTTTATGTATCAGTTTCGAAAAGATGCGGGAGTTGGAACCGCCTACTTCGAAAGATAACTTGTTTGCAGGCGGAGCCGGCAGGGATTTTTTTGTTTTTAATTTTTTTTTGCTATAACGGTTGGTCCTATAAAAAACTTGTCAATATAAAAGTTTTAGATAATATTAAGAGGATTAATAATAAATTTACGCGAATTTGATATCTTGGGAATTGACGAAGCTATGATTTTTTTTCTCTTAAAACCCCCCTTTTTCCCCCCCCCTTGGGGCCATTTTTAATTATATCAAAAATCTGTCATACATACATTTTCGACCCTTCTCCTAGAAGTAATAATAACTTTAAACGGATTCGATACGTATCATAATTAAGAAATTATGGGGTTTTTTCTGTTTTCACAAAAAGCCCCCCCCCACCCTCCCCCCCTTGGTTCGATTTTGCCCATTAACGAACTTGACCGAGATTTTATGCCCCTTGATTTTATGGATCAGTTTGTAAAAGATTAATGCAGAATTTTTCCAGTTATCGTGGTCAGAAAAAAGTGACATAGATAGATAGATAGATAGATAGATAGATATATAAAGTTTTGAACTGGGGGTGGTTTTGGGTTCTGGGAGTCATGATCGGCGTAGATCTGCAAAAATTTTTCAAAATTTCCAACTTAGGTGAGAATGTAATAGGTAGTATTTCTTACGAAATCTACCTAAAATTATGCTGAGTTTGAAATTCACAGATAAATGTATTTAGAGGCATCTTTAAAACATCATAGCACCTGTGCAAAGCTGGAGCAGGTTGCTAGTGATAGTACATATCTTTACAATTACTACTAGCACTTTGTTTACATTTCAGCATTTAGTAATAAAGAGAACACAAAAATTGATTCAATCTTTCATTTCAAACAATCTGTTTCATTCTTTAAATTTAATAAGTATAAAACTAAAATACATATTTTTTTAAAAGCACACTTTTACAAGCATTCAATGCTTATTTAAAAATCACATTCCATGTAGTTCCAAAAAATTTCCCTAACAATACGTTAATTTGGTGTGCCCCCAATTATGGAATATTCACCACTTTGGTTGAGGCTTGGTAGAAAGAGCAAACTAGTGAATTTATTTTAAAATATACTAGCTGACCTGCCTGGTGTTGCCTGGGCCCCATGATAATAATTTTTTTTTTAAATCATGTTTTTATTATTTTATATCTTTAACCCAATTTCGTATGAAATTATATTTTTAAATGAAAAATTCGTGAAAAAATATTGATATTAAGTGATAAAAACGCTCATTTTCTCGTTCTTTTTGTCCTAACTCTTTTAAATCTTTATTGGTTATAAATAAAATGGTTTTACAGCCCGTGTAAATTCGTGAAAAAATATTGTTATCTAGTTATAAAATAAATGTTTTCTTCTCGCTTTTTTGTTTGTTTGTTTGTTTGTTTTTGCATCGGCTCCTTTAAAATAGCAATAAAAAAATAATTTTCATCTTCCGAACTCTCTGAAATTTCAATCGGTTATAAATATAACTGTATATAAGCTCTCTTTAAAATTTTATGAAAACATGAGTTATTAAAAAAAAAAAAGTTTTTAATGCAATGGCCATATTATGCCATCCATTTTCAATCAACCCTTTTCAATCCCTCAAGGCTAAACCAGGTCTAGGACTAGTAAGTCACTCTTAAAAAGGAGAGAAAAGAGACAAAATTGCAAAAAATAGAGACAAAAGAGACTAACATGCACAAAAAAAGAGACTAAAAAGAGACCAAAAAAAGAGGCAATTTTCGCCTTAGATATATATATATATATATATTTTGTTAAACAGACAGCTGCAGCATATATTTTTCTCCTATTATTTACAAGAAATATATAGATTTATGTGCTTATAAGAGCTGTGAGCTAAGCCATACGTGTTTATGCAAGTCGAGAGATTTTTTTTACTATATATACGAATTAAGCAATTTTATTAGTTTATGCTTACGTTATATGTTAATGCATAGAGAACATATCTTCTAACTTCTAGGCTTATGAATGCTAAACAAATGATATTAAAGAATCTACATGATATTAATTGAATTAAGCTATACAGAATAATTATGTCAGATAGAAAATAAAACTTTTTTTTCTGCACTTTTTACTCTTTAATCTTATTTTGCTTTGTAACCTATTTCATGCAGTTTTTAAAATTACATCATTTTGCATGTTTTAATTTATAATGTAGTGAATTCATAGATACTCATAGAAAGAAAACAAACCTGTTGTGATAATTGCAAATTGAATAATATATTTTAACACAAAATACGTCCATATACAAATGTAAATTTAGAAGACATGGCCATAAAAATAAATAAAATAAATATTAAAATAATAATAATTCAAATTTTCACTTAAAATGTTACTTTTTATTTTACAGTAAATAACTGACTTACAAGCTTACAAAATAGTAAATAATTATCAATTTAAAAAAATCTTGATACGAAAAAATTAAACAAAATATTGACTTTAAAATAAAAAGTTCCGAGTTTTAAGTCATCTTAGGCTTTTTGACACAAAATGTTGAAATTATATTGTCTTTTCTTTTCTGAACGTTTTTTTTTGAAGCTTTACCACTTCCCTAAGTTTTTCCTGCTCAGTTTTACGTATGCTTAAAATTCCTTCCAGCATACCCTGGGCGATACTAACTTCACTCAAATCTCCTTTCTGTAATGCACTTTTCAAGCGATTATTTGCTTCTTTAAATAAACGATCGGATGCTTCAGAAGCTATTTCATGTTCTTTTTTTGATTTGGATATTTTGTCTTCAAACTGATTAATTTGTTTTCTACTTTCTTCAGCCTTTTCTAATCTTTCTTTTTCTTTAGCTGCCAAGCAAATTTCTTCATTTTTCTTTTTCTCTTCTATTTCTTTTAATCTTTTTTGTTCTTCCATGTACATTATATAATGCTTATGTGCACTTTGCCCCATAGAGATGAGTTTAGAAGTCATTGGAACAAGTTCTGGTTTATTTGAAAAAGACTTCAATGCATCTTTTATTGTCAGTATAGCATTAAAAGTTCTTTCAGAAGTAGATGCTTTTTCATCTGTTAAAGCCGATCGTGAAACAGAAAATCGTCTTTCGATATTAGCATTACCATGTGATAACGATAAGGCCACTTTTACAACTTTCTCTATTTCAGCATACTTTTTCTGTCCAATTGCATTTTTCTTATTCAATAATTTTCGCCAATAATGATCTATTCTTTCATTTTCATTTGATGACTCTGTCGCCTCTAATTGCACAATTTTAAATTCATCAATTAAAACATCTTCTTTTATACTTATAGGAAGCTTCCTCGCAATAGATACAATATCTCGACAACTCTTTTTGTTTTTTATGTACAATGGGCTTAAACATTTCAGAGATTTTATTAAAGCTGTGTTACGAAGTGATTTTTCAATTAAATGACTACAGCCAGCAACATAATGCTCTTTAACATTTCTCATAAATAGTAAGATATCTTTTTCTGGAAGATGCATGAGTTCTTTTTTAACATCCTGAGAAACAACTATATCTTTCAATGGTAATATATTTTGAGTTTGAAACAACTCATCATAATTGCTTTCAGAAACATGTTTGCAAACACGTCTGGCTAGCTTTTCAATAAGTTCTTGAAGCTTTAAATAAAGCATATGTACCAGTGGCTCATCTTTTTGAAAAGTCTCAGTAAAATTCATGAAGAGGTCTGCCGAAGACATAGCAAAATGCATTTCAGCTTTTACTGTCTGATTACGAATCAGGTTAGAAATCTTTTTGAATGAGGTTGATTGTACTACATCATTTTTTTTTTGATGGTATGAACTTCTGAAAATAGTAAATAATCCCTTCCCACTGTTCAAGAAGCCTTTCAGCAGCATAACGAAAAGTTAGCCATCGAGATGGAGAATGTTTCACAAATTTTCTGAGAGGTAAACCAAGGTTTTCTTGAATCTTTTCATAATCTTCGCATCTAGCTGGCCACCCATCAAAATAATGAAAAACAGCAACTGCTAATTCAGATGAATTTTCCCCAAAAGCTTGCAAAGCCTTTAAATAAGCATTGTGTACAATATGTATAGGACATGTTCCAACATCTGTTAAAGGAAAAGATCGAATTTCGAGTAGATTTTCATTGAAGAGCTTATGCACTTTCTTATTTACATAAGGTCCGTCTGAACCAACCATTAAAAGCTTTTGTAATAATAATTTTGCATTGCTGATAGCACAACTTATTTTTTCGTAAAGTATTTGGGCATCAGCTTTTCCTATAAAATATGTTTGTAGGTGTCTTGAGATTACTTCATCTTTAGCCTTTGACCAATAACGAATCGTTACCTGAAGTTCTTTCTTATCTTCAACATTCGTTGTTCATCAAAACAAATAGTAAAAAATGATTCCCCTACATCCTCTGTCATCATTTGATAAAAATATGGTCCAAGAGCATCTGTAATCAGATAATTCATTTTTTTGGGACTTAATGAAAAATCTTTTGGTACTGCTTCAGGAAACATTGCATCAAATGTATCTTTTATATTTCTACATGATGCTGCTGAAAAGTTACAACAAACAGACTTCATAACCCAAATTAATTCCGAAATTGATGCAGCATTTCTTGGACTATAAAGTTTAATCTGTGCAGCACTTGAGTTTGTACTTTCACCATTACCTGCACTTTGATCTAATTGGGAAGAACTATCTTCACTGGTGCCAGCAATGAAAACCATCTGTTTTTTATTATTTTTAGCTAATTTTTGGTGATTGCCAGTACCTGAATGTTGTAAAAATGCATGAAAACCTTTATTTTTAAAATCAACTGTAGAGGCACAAAATTTACAAATAGCCACATCTTCACTTAATCTGGAAACCCATGAGGAAAGAAGGTCGCCATTCTTGTCTGTTTTAAACATCCAATCGGTTCTAAATTTACATTTACCCATTGTATACAAAGCTTTATAATTTAGCAGCCAGTTAATACGAATCCTGAAAGGAAAAGAAAAATATATTAATTAAATATATATATATACATACATACATATAAATATATAGTACAAAATCAAAAATCCAGACCTCTGTTAATTTTGGACTTTTCCGAATTTGAGATCATTTTCAGTTTATTTGTCAAAAAATTAATCTACCCCCCCCCACCCCCCCTTGCAAAAAAGGCGTGATTTATGTCAAGAACGCATTTTTAATACTAAACAAGAACGAAAAATCATGCATCAAGCATAGATTATGTAACACTTTCCAACCCTTCCACAATAATTTTACAAATCATTACCGTTCAATAAGCTGAAATATAACATTTAAGTAAACAATTTGGAAAACGCATAACATATTTAAAAAATTAATTTCAGGAATTTCCATCATACTTTCCCAACATACACAATATTCGGAAAAATATCCGAATACTTTTATTCAGCCCTGTATATGATCTATAGATTTGTATATATACTACATTGGATGCTAAATTTTAGTTTAGTTAGGAAACGTGTAGCACAGTTTAAAATTCTCCTTCTGGAGTTTCTGTCAATAAACGGAAATGCGTTCGCGAACTTTTGTGCTGTCCTGTATATGATCTACAGAATTTATACACACCAGTTATGCAAAAAGTCGGAGACTGTACGCAAAAAAACAGCTTTTACATGTCCCACGGGACGCGCAATTTCGTCAAAGGATTGCGGGAAGAAACGCAAATTTCATCAAACAATCAACCCGGAAAAAATGAAATTTTCGACGAAGGTCCGAGGAAAAAAAGCGAATTTTAAAGATAGCGAAAAAATGGCAACATTCGTCAAAAAATCGCGAAATTTCGTCAAATGATCGCGAAAAAACGGCAAGTTTCTTCAATAGATCGCGAAAAAACAGCAGCTTTTGTAAAAAGAACGTGAAAAAACGGCAGCTTTCGTCGAAAGATCGCGAAAAAACAGCAACTTTCGTCAAAAAGGTCGCAAAAAAGGCACATTTCGTCAGAAAATCGCGAAAAAACGGCAAATTTCATCAAAAGATTGCGAAAAAACCCGGCAAATTTAATCAAAAAATCGCAAAAAACGACAAATTTTGTCAAAAGAGCGCAAAAAAAAAGACAAATTTCGTCAAATTTTAAAAAAAATAAAATAAAATCGTCAAACGGGCGTGAAAAATGCACACAATGCTGGGAGTGGACCCCCCCAGCATTGTGTGTTTGTTTATTCATTCTCTTTCTTTTTTGGTTTGCTTGCAACTGAATAATATATATAAATATATTTTTTTTTCTGCACTTAAGCAACACAAATTGGTTGATACATTCTTAGTCCTTTTTATTTTTAAAAGAAGAGACTTTGAATAGTTATTTCTCCTGCAAAAAAATAAGAGAAAAAAAAATAGAATCATTACAGCAAGAGCAGATCGTAAGATCGTTTTGCTGCCGGAACTAGACTTGTGGAATGAAAAAAGTATGAATATATATATATATATATTAATTGTTAAGAGTGGAGAGGTTTTCGAACCGGTTTTAAGAATTCCAAATTTATATATTTTTTAATAAATAAATAAATAAAAACGATAGTTAGCATAACTTCCGGATTTTGGAGAATATCCGAACTTTAGATGTCCGGATTTAAGACTTTGTATAAGCTTTTTTTTTTTTTTTTTTTTTTTTTTTGTAAAAAAAAGTATTATAAATTAGGAATTCTTAAAACCGGATCGAATATCTCTCCACTCTTCTAACAATTTTTAAAGAATAAAGATATTTATAATCTTTTCATTCCACATGTCTAGTTTCGGAAAAATGATTTTACGATGTTCTTCTGTAATGCTTTTCCAGGCCCGCGATTAAAGGTCTGCACGGGTCGAATTTCTAGGTCGAACTTCTAGGCTCGGTCCGAGACCGACCAGGCTCGGTATAACAGATAAAAGTTCGGCCCGAGTAAATCACGCACTTTTTTTTGTGTGTGTGTGAGGGGAAAAAAAGGGGGGGGGGTGTAAAATTATTATTATTTTTTTTTTTGGCAAATAAACTGAAAGTGATCCGAAATTCGGAATCGCCGATGCCGGAGAATTTCTTCACAATAAAACTATACATAAAATTTATAAGATCACGCTAATTTAAAAAAAAAAAAACTTGAATTGGGATTAAAAATATAAGAGTTAAAATCTGCAGAAATTCGACAGCTAGAAATAGAAAATAAAATCAAGTTTATTTAGTGTAATTTACTAAATGGAAAAAACGAAAAATTATCAAGTCATTTTATTTTATTGTTTTCAAATCTAATCTGCCTACTTTCTAAGCTAATAATTAATTATAACTCAAAATGAAAAAAATATTCGAATGCAAATGAAATCACTTCAATAACCATGCCTGCAAGTATCATGCTTTATGTTTAACATGGTCATCAAATTTCCCGTTTAATAGAGCGAAACTTCCTGACACTTTTTAAACGTAATTGGCAATCCTGACTATTGAAGCGTTTTGGAATCGAAATCAGTTTTCTACTTTTTGATAAATAAATTACTAATTGAATTACTCGCACAAGCAACTGTGATTACGTGACGACAGGTCTTTCTTCTTTCTTGCGGTGTCCCGTCCGGAAATTAGATTTAAAATACCCACTTTGACAATATGTTTTGAAAGAACTTCTTGCCTTCACCAACAAATGGAAAACACCATTCGATTATAATAGTTTCTGAATAAGAACACATGCATATTTCATGCGTTTACGAACAAAAACATATTCAGAAATGTGTCAGAAAGCAGTTCTTCGTGATTTGAGAACAGCCCTAAAAATGCGTCAAAATTTTGGGTTGTTCAGTAGATATTTTTATTTTTTTTTTAAGGTGGAAGATTTTTTTTGCGATGAGCGCCATTTATAGAATTATTTCTAAACTGATTCTAAAAACAGAAAATTTTACCTAATTGAATCGCAGAAATGTGCTTCGATTAAATAAAATTAAAATTTCAATAAGAAATTAGTGGTAAAAATAAAGAAATATTCCAAGAACTTTATGCGTCGCGAAGGAATTAACCTTTAACTTATAAATGAATTGAAAATTTGAAAGTTTAGAATTTAATGACAAAACAAAAGTAACTTCAAAATGTTTCATTTTAATTAGAATAAAAATTAAAGTAAACATAACTATAATGAAACGTTATTCTATCCACTAGCCAGAGAGTCGGAATAACTAAACCGCGAACCAAGTAATAAAAATTTCCTCTTATGAATACATAATTTTGTATCTGCAGGCATATTTAGTACGGAACGAAAGGATGCCATTCTAAGAGTGCGCCACGCACTTTACTTAATGGTATGCATTTGCGATTTTTATTTTTATTTTTTAAAATATCTAATTTTTGTTTGCCAAAAAAGCTTCTTCATAGATCTAAAAACAGTGTAACAGCAGTAAGAACGCAGAAAAGAAGGTATCCGTTTTTCGGAGCTTAGGTTCTTAGCTCACGAATTTTACCGTCGCGTACATAAAATCCACCCAAAATGACAATTTCGAAAGCATTTACTGAAAAGACCATTTGCCTTTAATGTAAAATAAAGCATTTTATTATATTTTTAAACACTTATAGGGGTCAGTCAGAAGTACCGTAATTTCCGGCGTATAATCCGCAGCTCAAAGAATCGTTTTTCAACCCAGAAAATTTATTCAATAATTGTAGTTAAATATTTACAGCGATCTTTTAGGTTACATTTTATAAAATATTTCTGGGTCGAAAAACGATTCTTTGAGCTGCGGATTATACGCCGGAAATTACGGTAACTAGTTTGGATTTGAAAACAACATTCATAAAAAAAATATATATATACAATATATAACACAAAAATATAAAATTATTTTATTAAAAAAAGAAATCACTTACCTAAATATACTCCGAAATTGTAGATACCATAGATCAATTCAGACACCATAGGAAGATTCTTCTACTAGTGAGCTTAAAAATTCAAGAGCAATTACGGGAGTTTCGATTGTAACTTTTAACCAATAACGAAAGAGCAATGAAAAGATTCTCCACGCCTCTGCCGTGCTTTGATTTTGCGGAAAATTGGCAAATTGCCAATAATGATTATCTTGCGCATCGCATTATTTAATTTGATTCTCGTGGGAAGGGGCAGGGATAAAGATCGATCAGTAAGAAATATCGGGGAAAAAAGCGAGAAAAGAGATTAAATCTGAAAAATATAGACTAAAAGAGACAAAAGCAAAAAATAGCGAGAAAAAGCGAGATTAGCGACTCGCTCCGAGGCCTGCTAAACAGATGAGGGCTAAACATGTTTCCCGTTTCTGAGGGTAGGCCTTCAAAAAAACGTTGAAGCATGTGAAAAGAGAGTGTGAATTTGACAGAATGCACTTTTCGCTTTAAATATATAGGTATTTTTTGCTCTATGTCTCTTTTAAAATAGATTACAAGAAAGAAAAAAAAGACAAGAAAGAAACAAGAAAGAAAAAAAAATATTTAAACTATCTATTCAGGATTTCTAAATTGTTTTCTCAACATATAATCCTAATTTACTTAAAATAAAACTATTAATGGATAAAAGCAATTTTTTTTTAAATTATTACTCTCTTTATTATTTATTTATATTTTATTTACTACTTTACAGTGCTTGAAATATTTCATAGTTGCAGCTTTAGTGCCAGTTGCTTTTTTTTTATGAGCATGTTCTGACACATAACTAACTCCATAGTTGTTGTAACTTGTATACAGTTGTAACAATAAAGAATATTTGACAATTGATTACCTGTACCCAGCTTATGGAGAAATACTTAAAAGTAATTTATTAATTTATAATTAAATTTTAAAAATATTAAAATCTTATATCGTCATCAGAAACACACCTTTGTACATCAGTTTTATAAATCCAGCCTATCTGGAAGCAAGTTAAAAATAGATTAGGAAATTTCATCTTCACATACATGAACTGAGTTGAGTGTAAAAATAGATGCTATTTTACTAAAACAATAACCTGTGGGGAATAAAAAGAAAAAAAAATTACTGGAAAATTGCTATGTTTATTTATTCCTGTTGTAAAACAACATTTTCCAAAACATCTTCAAAAATTCATCCATAGCCTATTGTCATATTAATACTACACAACTCTATTTGTTAGATCTTGATAAATAACAGATTCATTTCATTTCAGTAAACCTCAATTTTTGTCATTTGCATAGGTATTTATTCATTATATTTTACATAGTAGGGGAGAGAGTAGGGTAAAACTAGGTAGGCGGGTTAAACTTGGTACCCTGATTTCTCCCTAATGGGTACTGTTCTGTAGGCAAGGGCCTGATTAACACACAGGCCAACTAGGCCATAGCCTTGGGCCCACTGCTGATGGGGGCCCCAATATGGGTAAAATGATTTTAAAAAAGTTTCTTAAAAATGAAGTTTTCTGCAATTATTTTCTCAAAAACAGAACAAAAAGATTTTTTTTTCACTTGCCAACTGCATCATAAAATCTAATAATAATCCTCGAAAAAAATTCTAGCGACTATTTTAATTTGAGGGGGCCCCAAAAAGTTACTGGACCTTGGGCCCCAGATGGCCTTAATCGGGCTCTGCCCTTAGCTTCCCCCCCCCCTCCCCTAACAGTGTGCCATTGGCTATTGAAGTAAGTTAATCTCTGTGCCCGTGCAGAGCTATTGAAAAGAAATTCCCTTTAAAACTTTTTGCCGTCTTTTCTGTGCTTCAAATAAATCCAGCCTGATGGATCGATTTAGATAAGTAAACCCCTGTTTTCTATGGCTTTCACACAATATTTTGATGCCAAATAGAACTGTGTATATCCAGCTATCCAGGAGAATGATCACGTTGATTTTTGGTCATATGTTGGGTCAAAATCAGATACCCATGGTTTTGCATTGAAATCTGCAATGAATTGTTTCTTCACTCAACAGGTGGTGAAGGATGGATACAATGTTTAATCTACAAAGAGTGGGCACTCGAGGAGTACAGCGGATATGAGAAGTAAAGACTGAGAAAGTGATTATATGACAATATTAAAAATCGTTTGAAACCTGAAGAAAAAAGGTTACTAACCTTAAAAAATGTATACATGTTTTAAAATTTGATTCAAAATTTATTACAATGAAGCCTAATGTTACTGGAAGTGTAAAAAGTTAATTTCAGATGAGTGGCCAGTTTTACCCTACCACCAAAATTCGAAGCTGTTTCAGAGGGTCCTAGAAAACACATTTTCCCAGGAAGAGATGGGAATTTTCTTGTGGCAACAGGTGTGGTTTTTCAATAGCCCAGATGTCCCCAAACACTTTTGTGGGGTGTTTCGATATTTCAGCCCTTCCAGACTTTTGTCAACAGAGGAAAACAATTAGGTACCCAATTTCATCTTAATTTCCCCTACTACTATTCCTTAGTTTTCATTACTTAATAATTCAACATTTACTAAAAGTATTAAAATATTTTTAATAATTTGATTACATATATCTAATCCATATTAGTAAAACAAAGAGTTTGTGTACATTCTTACACTGTAATGGACAAAATCAGCATTACAACTTTGGACACAGAGGTACTTCCAGGTGAAACCAACAACTCCTTGAAGAGAAATTTCCACAATTCGATTTAAATATATATATTTTTTTAATTAAGTTTTAAGGGATTTTCAATTAGATTTTTGCATTAAGTATTTTTTTTCACCATTTGCATCTTTGTTTTTAAATATCGCATAGTTTCAATCTTTACAGCACTGAATAGAACAAAAAATGCACTTTCAGATAAATTTAATATCAAAACTGTAACGAAATTTATGAATTTTTAACAACTCATTTAAAAAAATCAAGCATGTAATTTTTTGCTTTTAATTTCATGATAAATGTCAATATGCAAACAATTTTTTCACAAAATGTTTCTTTTGATGAGGCTGAAATAGATAAGATTTTTTTTTCTTCTTTAATTGCTCAAAAATATGCAATGCTTAAACCATATCTACACAATTTTTATTATTTTTATCGTGATAAGATATTTTTTTTTTTTTTTAAATGGCAAGTTACAGAAATTGAAAATTAGAAATTAACTGATATATAAAACAGCCAAATTGAAGCATATATACCAGGTGACACATAATTTTTTGCTTTTAATTTCGATAAATGTCAAACTGCATACAAGGGTTTTGTCTCTCCATTTTGTTTCTTTGAGCAACAGCAAAACACTAATATAATGTTATTTTGTTCCCTCTAAATCTCATGTAAATAAATAAGAACGAAAAATCATGCGTCAAACATAGATTAAGAAACACTTTCATAATACTCTAACAAAACTTCACTGTTTAATAAGGTGAAAGATGATGTCTAAATAAACAATTTAGAAAACACATAACACATCTGAAAACCTAATTTCATGAATTACCATAAAGTCAGAAAAATATCTGAATTCTTTTGTGCAGCCTTGTATATCATCTATAGAATTATATACATCAAATAATAGGGAAACAAATAGTTTAGTTTAAAAAAAAAATGTGTACCACAACTTAAAATTCACTTCCAGCAATGAAAGGTTTAGTGCAAAAAGGAGATAGCACCATTTTTGCTCTTTTGGGAAATTAAAAAAAAAAAAACCTTTTAATTATTAAACTTTAAAAGTTTCCTCAAAAGTATATTTTTCTATTTATGCATTTGTACATACACCTATCAATGATTTGTCACCAATAATATCCAAAAATACCTATTCTGAGTGACATTTTTTTACAAGAAAGTGGACATCTCAAAAAAGTCAAAATGGAGCTACTTCTCTTTTGCAGCAAACCCTTTCATTATTGTTACTAGACAGTTCTGTGAGGAATATGTCAGAAAGCAGCCATTTGGGATTTGAGAATGGCATTTAACCTCTTGACTTTCTTATAGAAATTTCACAACCTATAAACGTAACTCTTATTTCAAGAAATTATTTATTGTAAATTAATTGCATCTTTTCATTACTTACATAGGTGTTTCTTTTTTAAGTGGAGGTGGCAAAAACTTTTTTCCTTTCACCCAATACTCGTAGGCTGCTTTTATTTCTTCAGAACTAATGTCCGGTTCCTTTGGAGGTAAAAAAAAAAAAAACATCAGTCAAATGAAAGGTAATAATCATCATCAAATTTCATTCATAAGAGTTAACAGAAGAATAAGAAATAGTTTTAAAAGAGTCATCTTTTGCTAAAACAAAACTGTTTCATTTTAAAACTGCATCCTAAAGTCAATGTGTGCAAGTCTATTTAATTATCAGCAGAAAAATACCAGGGTGGTTTTAGAAGTGACTGCCAGTCAGTCATGGGGCACACAGACCCAGTGTGCCATGTGTGCAGTGCATACTGGGCAGTAGAGATACCATAGATTTTAGACAAATGCAAAAAAAAAAAAAAAAAAAAAACTTTTTAACTTAATTATATTAAAACTAATTACAATTTTGTGAAAAATTAATTATGTTATATAAATTTACCTCAAACAAATTAGTTATGACTACATCGCCATTGAAACCCATGTAGCAGGATTTGTTCAGTTTATATGTTTTAATACCACAATTTCGAAATAGTAATCTTCTTATTTAAATGCAGAATTTCTGACATTAAATATGTCAAATATCACTATTCAAAAATAGTGGTATTCAAATTAAAAAGACTGTACTAATCCTGCACAGTTTAAAGCATGTACATGGGTGTAATCAAAGGGTTAAGCACACATTTGTTTTTCTTTCTTTTCTTTTTTTTACCTAGTTCAGGTAAATGTTATCCTAGTGTTCCAGTAAGCAGTTTATAATAATTAAACTGTGATTTTTGCTCTTATTTAATAAGGTCAGAGATGGTTTCACTCACTCTGACCAGTTTTTTTTTTCCCCCCAATGTTTCTAACTATTTCTGCATTTTATTTTATTTGAAAAATTCAAATTTAATTATTTTTTTTTCATAAATGTGTTTCCAAAGATTATATGACACCAACTGAACTGAATTTATGCACACAGGTACCGCACAGTGTGTGCCCCTGCTGCCAGTTTAAACTCGTAAGATGGATGGATGGATGGTCCCCACAGAAACATACTGCACCAGAAAAACTAACAATCATTGAATTAATATTTTGTATTTAAAAAATAATAATAATCTTTTGATACTGTTGGAAGATATGCCAAAACTTCAGTGTAAAGTTAATAAAATGAATTTGTTAAAGTATTTATAGGTTTTTAAAATGCAGGGCGAATATAAAAAAACTATCCCGATATATGAGCCCCTAACTGTCATACCGTTCACAGAAACTGAATGAAATTCTCGCCTAAAGTATTTTGAGGTATGCACTCAAGAATCATGTGAAAAACAACAGTTAAATTCTAACAGTTATGGTTACAGTGACAAAATATCGAAAATTTCAAATGGCAACACCTACTTTTTTTTATTGGAATGTGATCTTCACAGTGAATAACCATAAAAAGCGTTGGAACGGTACCTGTAGCACGAAAATCGCCAGCGCTAGACAGACAAAGAAGAAAAGTGAAAACAACCAATAAAGGACAGAGAAGCAACAGAAAGTAAAACATTTTATTGTTCAGTGCTATCCACCCTCTGCCGCATGTAAAGTGTCGTTGTGTGTGAAATGGAAAATGTATGAAACACAATAAAATGTTTTGTTTTCTGTTGCTTCTCTGTCCTTATTGGTTGTTTTCACTATTCTTCTTAGTCTGTCTCGCGCCGGCGATTTTTGTACTACAGGCCCCGTTCCAACGCTTTTTCACTATGAAGATCACATTCCAATAACAAAAAAATAGGTGTTGTCATTTGAAATTTTCGAAATTTTGTCACTGTAACCGTAACTGTTAGAATTTAACTTTTGTCTTTTATATGATTCTTGAGAGCATACCTCAAAATACTTTAAACCAAAATTTCATTCAATTTCTGTGAACGGTATGATAGTTAGGGGATCATATATTGGGATAGTTTTTTTTATAATCACCCTGTATTTGATCAGTTGATTTTTTTGGTTGCAAACTACAGAAATTGACAGTGCAGTATAGTTTCTTGAATCATTCACATTTTTTTATAAAATTAAAAATCAATAATATAAATACAGTAAGAGTGTAAGGTATTTAATGATACATTTCCGAATGGTTGGGGTGGGGTGAGAGATGAAGAAAAAAAATTCTCTAATGTCTCCTCAAAGAAATTTGCATGATAAACCATTTTGAATTAATTTTTGTTATCTTAGGTCAAAATATTAATGAAGTTGGGCTTCTACTCATTTTCACAAAATATTTTTATAAAAGGAAGTGGAGGGGGTGCATATATAATGTTATCACTTTAGGGGGAGGGGGATCTGGCACTTGATATCTCTAGAAGGAGGGGGGGGGGGGGTTCTTTTGATATTGTTACCATTTTTTATCCAATCAGGTGCATATATAATGTTATCACTTTAGGGGGAGGGGGATCTGGCACTTGATATCGTAAGATATCTCTAGAAGGAAGGGGGGGGGGTTCTTTTGATATTGTTATCATTTTTGATCCAATCAGAAAAAAAAAATTGTAACTTTTTCTTTACATTAAAACAATTTTTTTTCTTTTTTTTTAAAGCTTTTAAATGATTATAAAATCATTTCATTCCAAAATATGGAATACCCCCAACATCCGGCATTCCTGTTCTTTTGCCATAAGCACATATAATTCGCTGTTTGAAATGATACTTGTTGTGTTTACTAGTTTAGTAAAGAAAGAAAAAGAATGTTGTGCACTTGTTTTGTTGATAAGAAGTTCTGCTTTCACCCTCCCCATGTAGGGGACATATGAAAAAAGACAAAATTACTGTTGAATGCAATAATTATGTGACAATAATTTATTATATTAAATACTTTCAAATAGTAACTATCGCTTGTAGATGCATTTGATATAAAGTTATTTCATTTCATATGTATAATAGTGATATTTTGTTGACTTCTTCTCTCCATTTGAATCCATAAAGTATCTGAATAATAAATGTATAACCATACCTGTATATCACTAAAAATGCAAAAAAAAATTTAAAAATAAAAATGATTTTTAGAAATTGATAACGATATTGTTAAGGGAGGGACAGGGGTTCGAGGAATGATAACGTATGATATCGTAAGAAGGTCAAAAATGACCAAAATGTTGATAATGTTATATATATATATATATATAGATACAGCCCCTAAAGCTCATTTTGCCCCGTCCCTCTTCCCCATACTTTTTTATATTTTGCGTGAGTTTTACTTTTTTATACACATATGAAAAAACTACTATTGTGTTATGAGTGCTTCATATCGAGAAAAAATATATTAAATTGATATCACTGAAATACAATAAGATTTGCTAAATGAATCTAACAGATTCTAAATTATATTAAAACAGACAAAACATCTTAGAAAAAAAGGGATTTTTTTTATCCTAACAGGAAGTTAAAGGGGGGGGGGGGTCTGGCTGGCTCATCTACTCATTTCCTTTTTAATTTTACATTTAAAAAAATTCTATTAATTGGCTAAATGTGAATTACTTTTCACTTAAAATAAGTATAAAAGTATTAGGGTGTATCAAAATAATTTTTTTTTTTTTAATGTTTTTATACCAAAGCATGTAGCTGGCACATTCTCACCCCTATTGTTGAACATAAAATGTTAATTAAGAGAATACAGGTCCCTCTATATTCCTTAATCATACAGGCTTCTTTTTTTCATTTTTAAGTCACGTAATCAGTGATACAAATGTTGAGATTTTATGCATCTTAAAGGCATTATTTCTGTTGGCTGTTCTGAATAAAAGCAGTGTTTCCTGTGGAAGACTTTAAAAACAACAGTTCCTTAAAAGCATACTAGTTTATTCAAAAATGAGATGACTGACAAAAAACAGCATGACTTTGCTGTTAAATGAACAAAACTAAAAATACAATAAAATATGCAGCTACATTCTTAAAACAAATAATAACCAGAATGCAATAAAGGCAGACACATCAGAGAAAGTCCAGCCTTTTAAACAAACTGCCAGCATATGTTTTGCATAAACATGTTGCCATTTCAAATATACAAACTCTTATCTGAAACGCCATTGGCTACTTACACAGACTATTACAACCAGCCGATCACAGTGAATAAAGCGATCCTGAAATCACAATTACTGCCTGTTACTAAGTTATGTATTTACATTTGAAGCCAGTGAATGAAATGAAGTGCCAGTCGTTTCAGATTTGTAAGTATGCTATTCAAGAGATGGTGAAAAATAGAAAGGCATCGATATAAAAGTAAATACTTTTATCTTAAACTTATTTAAAGATAACTTTAAATTAAGGATAGTATTAAATATATGCGTTATATGAAATTCTGAATAGATGCATAACAATTTTAAACTAGGCGTTAAAACCAATAAAGCTGTCCGCAAAATTCTGTCAGATGGAGGCCATGAGACAAACATAGAGCCCAAAGCCGCAAAGGTCGTTCAATAGCTTCAGAGCCCCGGGACCAACTCTTCCCGCTTTTCGAGGTGTTTAATTTGTTAATTTTTCCTTTTAAATTTGTCCGGTTTCAATTTTCAGGTTTTTTTTTCTTTCTTTTTCTACCTGGCTTCCATAAGAGTCACGGTATAAAAGGGACATAGTGAAGGACCATCACGTGAAACGCTGTGCTCTGAGAATTCTGCAGCGATAGTGTCCAGACAGTTCAAAACAAATCCAAACATTTTAAGGAAAATCCTTGAAATCAAACTCAGATGTGACTTGCCCTCAGTTGGGAATTTTGACCTGTTGAAGAGAAGAACCCACCCACTGACGTCCAAAAACTGACGGAGGAACTAAGACACACATAGCACACCACATAACAAGTTTTACAGAAGTTTAAACAAACTAGCAGGGAATCTCAACATTTGTATCATTCTTTATGTGATCTAAAAATGAAAGAAAGAATCCTGTATCATTATAGAATATAGGGGGACATATATCCTCTTAAATAACATTTCATCTTCAACAATAGGGGTGAGAAAGTGCCAGCTTACATTGCTTTGATATAAAAGCATTCTAAAAATGAAAATACTTTTGTTGCACTCTAATAAAAAGTTTTTTTTTTAAATACTCTTTCATAAGCATTCAATATTTATCTTGAAAATCACACTTCATTTCATGCCTACAATTCATGTTTTTTCCAAAAAAATTCTATTACAATGCATTAATTTGGTGTGGACAACGAACTCGATTATGGAAAATTCACCACTTTATTTTTACACTTGATAGAAAGCACGAGGTAGTAAATTTTTATTTAAAAATTATATTTTTTGCCATGTTTCTTTTTTAAGACCGAGCAACACAAGAAAAAAATGAAATATTATTTAAATTTCTTTTTAGGATTTCTAAATTGGTTTCTCAATGTATAATCATAATTTAATTAAACTATTAATTGAACTATTTATTAATTTAATGAAACTATTAATTGAATTATTTATTAATTTAATGAAACTATTAATTAAATAAAATGATTTTTTAAAAATATATTTCTTTTTTATTTATATTTTCTACATTTTAATGTTTAAAATATTCTGTTGTTGCATTTTCACAGCCAGTTGGCCTATTTTGGCGAGTGTGGCTTGACACACCATTAAGTAGGATGTAAGATGTTGTAATCCTAAAGAGTATTTGGTGATTTATCCCCTGTGACAGGCTAAATAAATAATTAGGCTAAAGAAAAATTCCTTAAAATTAATTGATTTATTTATAATTAGGTTCTAAAAATATAAAAATGTTTTAATGTCATCGAAAACACACGTGTGAACATAATTTATATAATAATACCCTATCAAGAAGTGAATTAAAAATCGATTATAAAATATCATCTTTACAAACAAAAACCAAGTTGAGTAAAATAACAAGAACGAAAAACCATGCATCAAGCATAGAATATGAAACACTTTCCAACACATCTGGAAAACTGTAACGAAACTTATCGTTAAATGAGGTGAAAGTAGATATGTAGTAAACAGTTTAGGAAACATCTAACACATTTAAAAATCCAGTTTTAGCATTTACCTTCCATAGTCAAAAAAGTAGTCAAATTATTTTGTCCAGCCCTGTATATGATCTATAGACTTGGATATATACTACATAGCATGATAAAAATTAGTTCAGTTAGAAAATTCACTTTTAAAAATTTTCACCAATTGATGGAAATGCTCTCGAAAACTTTTGTACAGCCCTGTATAGTATATAAAGAATTTTGTGCACATCACATATTAAACTAACATTTAATTCAGGTAAAAAACACATGAAGTAACTTACTTACTTTCAGTGATTACCAACCATTAACGACAACGTATCTTGTTCTATGCATAGCCCTGTATATGAATTTATTTATATTCCACAAACTTCTATTAGTCTACTAAATATAGTTCAGCAGTAAAATGTGTAACACAATTAAAAATACCCTTAAGCAATTCACACATGGTACACACCACATATTAAGCTAAAAGTCAACTTAAAACTCACTCGTAGCAATTACCAACTGTAAACGACAATGTATCTTTTTCTTTGCATAGCCCTGTACATGAATATATTTATTTTTCACAAATTTCTATGTCTATTAACTTTAGATCAGCAGGAAAATGTGTAACATAATTAAAAAACAATCCACTCTCATATTCTCTAATACTTATAAATTCCCTTGTGTAGCCCTGTATAGGATCAACAGAATTTATACACACCACGTACTATGCAAACATTTAGTCAAACCTAAAAATTCAAACCAAAGTTGAAAACACACTTATCACCTGAGACTAAGGGGCTCCCACCCTACAACATATATAAAAATAATCAAAATGGGGGGGGGGCGGAGGTCTATGGTATAATATCTATCCATTATTACTACAAAGTATGAAATCAGGCAAAACATTTTTAACAAATTAGACTTTTAAAAAAGTTAAGCTTTGCATGCTGGGGTAAAAGGGGTACAAAGTAGAAATTAGTGAGTAGAAATTTTGAAAAAGAGATTTAGATGAATTTTTTTTAAAGCAAAGAATCTGCTGAAATACAGAACATTAACAATCTTATTTAGTAAACTGGTAAGCAACATCATATTTTTGTAACTAATAATAACATCACTGATTTTGGTATATATGAGATAGGTTTGATGGTACAGATCAGAAAACTGACAGTCAATTGGCTCACCAAGGGAGGTGTTGCCACAGTAACATTGCACAGCTCTCTGTAAAGTAAAATTAATGGAAACCTGATTATGGATGTTTGACTGAAGAGTAGTCATCAGTAGTCAAATTGTCTTTCACTTTACTTTTCAGCGAGCTGTGTAATGTTGCTATGGCAACATTCTCCACTGTTACGCTAGCTGACTGCTACCTCTGTTATATATACCACCTAATCTATCATATAATACCAAAATCAGCAAAGCTAAAATGAGTGACAAAAATGTGGTGCTTCCTCATAGATTACATGCTGAGAAAGAAGTAATTTAAAAGAACAACTCATTTAATTTTAAACAGTACAAAAATGATATCATTGATAAAGTTCATTGCACTTACATCCACTTTTTCATTGTCTCCTTGCTCAGACTGCTTAGTTTCTAAAGCGAAATCAGGAACGGTAACTGGCATGTAAAATTTACAAGCTTCCACAAATACAGGACTGCTATTGTACAAGATTTTCTGGGAAAGAAAAAAAATATATATATAGCAATTTAACATTTCAATAACTTGCAAGGAGAAAAACATTTATTTATTTGTTTAAAAAAATCAAATAGCAACAAAAACTTATTTTAACAAGTTTAAACAAGTACGAAAAATCATGCATCAGGCTTAGATAATAAAAGACTTTCAAACACTAACAGGTATTATTTTTTTGCTAGCATGAAATGAGGTTTTTAAATAAGCAAATTAAACAAACACATAACTCAATAAAAATCCATTTTCAACAATGGCTTTCCACATCCAGTAGTATGTGCAAAGTCTCTCTTGAAGCCCTGAATGTGATCTATCGAATTTATACACACCACCTAATACACTCAAAATTAGATCAGTTTAAAAATGCATACTATAGAGGAAAATGCAATGCAATTAACAATCTTAGTCTGTCTTTTAACAGAATTATTTTGTGTATCTCTGTACATGAACAATAAATGCTATGCACTTTAAAATCTATAGACAACATGCAGTGCACTTCACTGATTTTGTTATGTTTGAAGTATTATAACATCATTAAAATGCACTGTAAACAATTTTTCAGATCATTATGTAATGGAATACTTTTGTGAATCCCTATAAATGAACTATAAATGCTACTTAGTCTATACTTCTGAGAAAGCATGTTGTAGACCATCTCAATGATGAATATCAATCTCATTATGTTATACTTAATCAGTACAAAAACCCTTAATGGGTTAAAAGTTGTGACGCAGCACTTTCTTTTGGCTCTAAGAATTTCAAATATGGGTCTTAAAAGTAATGATATCAAATTTGAGTGACACTATGTTAATTTTTTTTAAATCATCATTTTCTTTTTAGTTTTATTTATATTCACAGGTGCAATTATTATCTTAACATGAAAATAATATAAAATTTATTCGCTAAAGCTTTTTCATTCAGATCTCTCAGGAATTCAAAATATGGGTTTTAAAAGAAATTATATCAAAATTTGAGTGACACCTTGACGTGAATTTAATAGGATTGTTTTAAATTTAAATTTAAATTATTTTTCGTTTGTCTTCTAAAGTATATTTACACATACAAACAATACTTTTAATTTTTCAATACACTGTTAAATATATTACTTTCACTGAGCCTATATTATGTATTGAAATGTATTTATTTCAATAGACTGATTCATGTTTTGTGCCACGGTATCCAAAATCATAAGTAAAATTTATGTAAATGATTAATTTGCGCAAATTAATCATTTACATAAATTTTACTTATGATTTTGGATACCGTGGCACAAAACATGAATCAGTCTATTGAAATAAATACATTTCAATATATAATATAGGCTCAGTGAAAGTAATATATTTAACAGTGTATTGAAAAATTAAAAGTATTGTTTGTATGTGTAAATATACTTTAGAAGACAAACGAAAAATAATTTAAATTTAAATTTAAAACAATCCTATTAAATTCACGTCAAGGTGTCACTCAAATTTTGATATAATTTCTTTTAAAACCCATATTTTGAATTCCTGAGAGATCTGAATGAAAAAGCTTTAGCGAATAAATTTTATATTATTTTCATGTTAAGATAATAATTGCACCTGTGAATATAAATAAAACTAAAAAGAAAATGATGATTTAAAAAAAATTAACATAGCGTCACTCAAATTTGATATCATTACTTTTAAGACCCATATTTGAAATTCTTAGAGCCAAAAGAAAGTGCTGCGTCACAACTTTTAACCCGTCAAGGGTTTTTGTACTGATATCATTACTTTTAAGCAGTTATTGATGAAAATTTCTTTCAGTCGCAATTAAGCATTAGGGTATAAATTTATAAGAATAAAACTTAGTGGCTTCGCCCGCTAGTGGGCCTTCAATTTACATCAGGGCCTCGAATCTAACTGAATTCTCCATTTGTGTGACAATCCCTTAATTTCCACATGGAATAGTATAAACCTATAACCGAACGAACCACCAACCCAGGTCCCTGCTGCCTCCGGCACCGTATACCGGTCGTGCTATGCATGCACCGGATAATACCTTAATTTGCACATCGAATAGTATAAAGCTCTAACCGCACGAACCTCCGGCTCGAGTTCCCGCTGCCTGCGGCACCGTATAGCTGCCGTGCTGAATAATAAGATTAAGTGGTCACAGACCTTTTAAACAATATATCACATGAGGGGTGTGTGCAAAATTTTAAAAAGTACCCCCCTTGTGGGAGGGGCAAAGTGGGGGGGATGTATACTGGAGATGCATAATATGACTAAGTGGTCACAGACCTTTCCAACAATATATCACGAGGAGTGTCAGCAAAATTTAAAAAGTGCCCCCCTGGAGGGGGCAAAGTGGGGGGATGGACACCGGAGGTGCATAATCTAACTAAGTGGACACAGACCTTTTCAACGATATATCACATGAGGTTTTGTGCAAAATTTCAAAAATTACCCCGTTGGGGAGGGGGCAATGTGGGGGTACGGACACAGGAGATGCATAATATGATTAAACAGTCACAGACCTTTCCAACAATATATCACATGAAGGGAGTGTGCAAAATTTTAAAAAGTACCCGCCTTGGGGGGCAAAGTGGGGGGATGGACACCAGAGATGCATAATATGACTAAGCAGTCACAGACCTTTCCAACGATATATCACATGAGGGGTTGTGCAAAATTTGAGAAAGTACCCCCTTGGGGGGGCAAAGTGGGGGTGTGGACACAGAAGATGCATAATATGATTAAACAGTCTCGGACATTTCCAACAATATATCACATGAAGGGTGTGTGCAAAATTTTAAAAAGTACCCGCCTTGGGAGGGCAAAGTGGGGGGATGGACACCAGAGATGCATAATATGACTAAGCGGTCACAGACCTTTCCAACGATATATCACATGAAGGGTTGTGCAAAATTTCAAAAAGTACCCTCTTGGGGGGGCAAAGTGGGGGTGTGAACACAGGAGATGCATAATATGATTAAACAGTCTCGGACATTTCCAACAGTATATCACATGAAGGGTTGTGCAAAATTTTAAAAAGTACCCCCCTTGAGAGGGGGGGGGCAAAGTGGGGGGATGGACACCAGAGATGCATAATATGACTAAGCGGTCACAGACCTTTCCAACGATATATCACATGAGGGGTTGTGCAAAATTTCAAAAAGTACCTTCTTGGGGGGGGGGGGCAAAGTGGGGGTGTGAACACAGGAGATGCAGAATATGATTAAACAGTCTCAGACCTTTCCAACAATATATCACATGAAGGGTGTGTGCAAAATTTTAAAAAGTACCCGCCTTGGTGGGGCAAAGTGGGGGGGATGGACACCAGAGATGCATAATATGACTAAGCGGTCACAGACCTTTCCAACGATATATCACATGAGGGGTTGTGCAAAATATCAGAAAGTACCACCTTGGGGGGGCAAAGTGGGGGTGTGGACACAGGAGATGCATAATATGATTAAACAGTCACAGACCTTTCCAACAATATATCACATGAAGGGTTGTGCAAAATTTCAAAAAGTACCCTCTTGGGGGGGCAAAGTGGGGGGATGGACACCAGAGATGCATAACATGACTAAGCAGTCACAGACCTTTCCAACGATATATCACATGAGGGGTTGTGCAAAATTTCAAAAAGTACCCTCTTGGGGGGGCAAAGTGGGGGTGTGAACACAGGAGATGCAGAATATGATTAAACAGTCTCAGACCTTTCCAACAATATATCACATGAAGGGTGTGTGCAAAATTTTAAAAAGTACCCGCCTTGGGGGGGCAAAGTGGGGGGATGGACACCAGAGATTCATAATATGACTAAGCGGTCACAGACCTTTCCAACGATATATCACATGAGGGGTTGTGCAAAATATCAGAAAGTACCCCCTTGGGTGGGCAAAGTGGGGGTGTGGACACAGGAGATGCATAATATGATTAAACAGTCACAGACCTTTCCAACAATATATCACATGAAGGGTTGTGCAAAATTTCAAAAAGTACCCTCTTGGGAGGGCAAAGTGAGGGGATGGACACCAGAGATGCATAATATGACTAAGCAGTCACAGACCTTTCCAACGATATATCACATGAGGGGTTGTGCAAAATATCAGAAAGTACCCCCTTGGGGGGCAAAGTGGGGGTGTGGACACAGGAGATGCATAATATGATTAAACAGTCTCGGACATTTCCAACAGTATATCACATGAAGGGTGTGTGCAAAATTTTAAAAAGTACCCGCCTTGGTGGGGCAAAGTGGGGGGATGGACACCAGAGATGCATAATATGACTAAGCGGTCACAGACCTTTCCAACGATATATCACATGAGGGGTTGTGCAAAATATCAGAAAGTACCCCCTTGGGGGGGCAAAGTGGGGGTGTGGACACAGGAGATGCATAATATGATTAAACAGTCACAGACCTTTCCAACAATATATCACATGAAGGGTTGTGCAAAATTTCATAAAGTACCCTCTTGGGGGGGCAAAGTGGGGGGATGGACACCAGAGATGCATAACATGACTAAGCAGTCACAGACCTTTCCAACGATATATCACATGAGGGGTTGTGCAAAATTTCAAAAAGTACCCTCTTGGGGGGGCAAAGTGGGAGTGTGAACACAGGAGATGCAGAATATGATTAAACAGTCTCAGACCTTTCCAACAATATATCACATGAAGGGTGTGTGCAAAATTTTAAAAAGTACCCGCCTTGGGGGGGCAAAGTGGGGGGATGGACACAAGAGATGCATAATATGACTAAGCGGTCTCAGACCTTTCCAACGATATATCACATGAGGGGTTGTGCAAAATATCAGAAAGTACCCCCTTGGGGGGGCAAAGTGGGGGTGTGGACACAGGAGATGCAAAATATGATTAAACAGTCTCGGACATTTCCAACAGTATATCACATGAAGGGTTGTGCAAAATTTAAAAAAGTATGAGGGGGGGGGGGGGGGGCAAAGTGGGGGGATGGACACCAGAGATGCATAATATGACTAAGCGGTCACAGACCTTTCCAACAATATATCACATGAGGGGTTGTGCAAAATTTCAAAAAGTACCCTCTTGGGGGGGCAAAGTGGGGGTGTGAACACAGGAGATGCAGAATATGATTAAACAGTCTCAGACCTTTCCAACAATATATCACATGAAGGGTGTGTGCAAAATTTTAAAAAGTACCCGCCTTGGGGGGCAAAGTGGGGGGATGGACACCAGAGATGCATAATATGACTAAGCGGTCACAGACCTTTCCAACGATATATCACATCAGGGGTTGTGCAAAATATCAGAAAGTACCCCCTTGGGTGGGCAAAGTGGGGGTGTGGACACAGGAGATGCATAATATGATTAAACAGTCTCGGACATTTCCAACAATATATCACATGAAGGGTGTGTGCAAAATTTTAAAAAGTACCCGCCTTGGGGGGGTCAAATTGGGGCATGGACATTATCATTAATTTCGTCAATCGGGCATGAAAAAATCATGAATTTCGTTGATAGTGTATTTAAAATCATGATTTCGTTGATCGGGTATGTAAAAATCTGTGAATTTCATCAATCGAGCACAGAAAAAACATGACTTTTGTCGATTGGGGGAGGGGGGATCATATATTTTGTCAATTGGGCACGTAAAAATCTTGAATTTTGTTTATCGATCGCATAAAAATCACGTATTTCAGCAAATAGATACATAAAAACGAAGAAATTCCTTGATCGGCACATGAAAATCATTAATTTCATCAAATGGATGCATAAAAATCAAGAAATTTATGAATCAGGCACATAAAAATCATCAATCGGTGCGTAAAAATTATGAATTTCATCGATTAGGTACGAAAAAATCATGAATTTTGTAGAACGGACGCATAAAAATTACCAATTCGTAGAGTAGTCGCATAGAAATCACGAATTCATCAAGTGGGTGGTTAAAAATCACAAGTTCATCAAGTAGGTACATAAAATTCACAAATTTCATCAAACGTTTGCATAAAAATCAATAATTTCATCGATCAGGTTCAGAAAAATGAAATTTCGTCGATTGAACATGAAAAAAATCATGAATTTCGGTGATCAAGTGCATAAAAATCTTGAACTTCGTTGATCGGTGTGTAAAAATCATGAATTTTGTCGATCGGGTGTGTAAAAATGATGAGTTTCAATAATCAGGCACAGCAAAAACATGAATTTTGTGGATCAGGGAGGGGGAGATCATAAATTTTGTCAATCGGGAACGTAAAAATCTTGAATTTTGTTTATCGATCGCATAAAAATCACGTATTTCATCAAATAGATACATAAAAACCAAGAAATTCCTTGATCGGCACATGAAAATCATTAATTTCATCATACGGATGCATAAAAATCAAGAAATTTATGAATCAGGCACATAAAAATCATCAATCGGTGCGTAAAAATTATGAATTTCATTGATTAGGCACGAAAAAATCATGAATTTTGTAGAACGGACGAATAAAAATTACCAATTCGTAGAGTAGTCGCATAGAAATCACGAATTCATCAAGTGGGTGGTTAAAAATCACAAGTTCATCAAGTAGGTGCATAAAATTCACAAATTTCATCAAACGTTTGCATAAAAATCAATAATTTCATCGATCAGGTTCAGAAAAATGAAATTTCATCGATAGAGCATGAAAAAAATCATGAATTTCGGCGACCAAGTGCATAAAAATCTTGAACTTCGTTGATCGGTGTGTAAAAATCATGAATTTTGTCGATCGGGTGTGTAAAAATGATGAGTTTCAATAATCAGGCACAGCAAAAACATGAATTTTGTGGATCAGGGAGGGGGAGATCATAAATTTTGTCGAACACAGATGTAAAAATCATGAATTTTGTTTATCGATGCATGAAAATCATGAATTTTGTCAAACAGGCACATAAAGATCAAGAAATTCATTGATCGGCATGTAAAAATCATTAATTTCATCCATCGGGCATATAAAAATGATGAATTTAGTCGATCAGGCATGTAAAAATCACAAATTTTGTCAACGGGGCACATAAAGATAAAAAAATTTGTTGAACGGCATGTAAAAATCAGAAATTTTGCTGAACGGGCACATAAAAATCACGAATTTCTTTAATCGGCGCATAAAAATCATAAATTTCGCCAATCTAGTGCAGTAAAATCATTAATTTCATCGATCTGGTGCAGAAAAATCACTATTTTCGTCGATCTGGCGAGGAAAATCATGAATTTTGTCAAACGAACATGGGAAAAAAAGAAAATCAGAAAATCCTGCATTTGGTCGGTTTTCTCCATATTTTTCAAGTCAGTTTTTCAAGTTTTATTGCCGAGTGGTGATTGGCGAGTGCTTATTTTCACCTTTACCCAAAAACGAATAACATCGAATTGAAAGGAGAAAGTTATTAACTATTTACAGGAAAAAAACTTTAACGGCCATGTACTTAGCTGTACAAGGTCTTAACTCGAGCGTAAAAATGAGGAAACGTGTTTCCTTACGGATGCTCAACTACTGTATAAAGCGTCGACAAAAAGGGGTGACAATCCCATGCAAATGAACTACGAAAACTTCCAAAAATGAGTGTTGGAAAAACTTCTTCCAAATTTGCAATCGAATAGTGCCCTATATATGGCCAATGCTCAACATCACATGCCTGTTGAAAACCGCACTCCTGCAAAGAATTCTATAGACTGGCTGAAAAACAACAAAATATACTGTGGCGAACAAATACAAAAAGTAGAACTTTTCTCTCATAGAGAGTAATCGTCCAAAGAAAATCATCTATAAAATTGATAATAAAATTCTAGTTTAGAAGGTATTATTTTTTTAAATATTTTAAATGATAAAATTTTATCCGCCCTTCCAAATTATTTGAAAATACAAGCTGCAATTTATAATAGATAAAATACTCCCCCCCCCCTCCCCCAGGTATTTTGTTTATTTATTTATTGTTTTTTATTTATTTTGAATTGATGGTTCTCCATTTCAAAATTTTCATTTTATTTGATACTTTGATGGTCTATAGCTGTTTGTGAAGCTTCATGCATGTTTTGCTGTTACTGTATATTAATTTTTCAAATTCATTTTTAATAAACTTATGCAAGTAAATAGTTTTAGAGCCCTATGTTGTTTTCAACATATTCAGACAATTTCAAACTTTGCACTCACCAACACTTAATTTATAAGATCTGACTATTAAAAATCATTGCGAAAAAATTAACAGCGGTTTTCTCTAAAAAAAAATTTTTCTTTCTTCTATATGTTTTCAAAATACACCTCTGTACAAGAAACCCTATGTAAAATATGGATATTTATGTAAGTTGTAATCAAAAAATTAAATGTACAACTCCGATTCAAAAAATTAGAATAATGAAAAGAAATACGGTCAAGGGAAATGAAAATCGAATTTATCAAATAAATAATCAACAATATCAAATATAAAGTACTATAATATGAATCTGCATATTTTGCAGATTATAAAAATGTAAACACATTACAATGAAATAGAAAATATATTTAAATCAGCTAACAACAAAAAATTCAAAATATTAGAATACTTTCTAACATAGTTCAAAAAATTAGAATAATGAAAATATATTGAAGATAATTTAAACTCTAAGTATTTTTACTTGCTAATCAGTACTTTGTTGCATCACCCTTAGCTTTAATGACAGCTCTTAAACGTTCTGGCATGTTTTTAACTAAAGGTTCACAATGTTTTTTATCCAAATTCGCCCATATGCTCTTTATACTAGAAATAAGTTCTTTTTTGTCTCTAGGCGGAACTTCTTGAAGTCGTTTCTTCATAATTCCCCACAAATTCTCGATAGGATTTAGATCGGGTGAGTTTGCAGGCCAAGGGAGTACAGGTATGTCCTTATCTTTGAGCCATTTAGTTGTTGATTTGGAAGTGTGGGGAGAAGCTAAATCTTGCTGAAACAAGAAATCGTCATCACATAAATCCTCAGATGAAGGAATCATGAAATGTTCAAGAATTTCTTTATAGACTTCTGAATTGACTGTTGTGGAAACAATACACAACCTGCCTGGGCCTTCAGCAGTCATGCAGCCCCATACCATAACAGAGGTCGCAAATTTAACCGAACGTTTTAAACATTCTTTCTTATAAGCTTCATGTTTGAGTCTCCAGACACGTATACCTTGATTTCCGTGAGACACACAAAACACACTTTCATCGCTGAAAAGTATCTTTTTCCAATCGTCGTGATCCCAAAATAGCCTTTGTTTACACCATTTAACTCTAGCAGCCCTTTGCTTAGATGATAAGAATGGCTTTATCTTAGGCACACGTGATCTAAAACCTAATTTGCGAAGTCGTTGTAGTGTTGTAGATTTGGAGACATTTATACCCATTTCTTTCCATTTTCTATGCACATATCTCACACTCCGAAAACGATGTTTCTTCACAATCTTTTTCAATTGCCTTTCATCTCTTCTTGAAGTTACTGGCTTTCGACCACTTTTAAAGTGTTTATTTTGAAAACACTTATTATTAGAATATTCTCTCAAAACTCTACTCACACTTGCTTGAGAGCATTTCACTTCTTTTGCTATAAAAAGTTGTGTTTTTCCTATTTCGTGCAAGTACACAATACGATATTTCACAGCCTCAGATAAATCGCTCTTTCGTCCCATATTAAGCAAATACTACGCTACAATCAAATGCCAAACGACTTCTCATTTTCAACGGAGCACATTTTATAGTCCCACAGATGTTAATCCCGCAGCCGTTCTCTCAACTTATAAGAAAAATTTGAATATTCTAATTTTTTGAACCATGTTATCGAGGTATTCTATTTCTTTGAATTATTCTAATATTTTTTAAATAGTTAATTATTAATATATCAGATAAAAATAAATATTTATGTTATATTTATAAATGCTCTGAAGATAATTAGATACTTTTAATATATTTTTTCCTGGACGCAGTATGCAAATTGACGCGTTAGCAACATCAAACTCATTCTTTTTTACATTATTCTAATTTTTTGAATCGGAGTTGTATTAGCAGCAGTTGAAATTTAATAATTTTTCAGAATTTACTTTGAAGAACAAACACTTATTACAGTCAACAGTAAACAGTATTTTATACAAAAATTGGGAAATGTTTAAGATGATTAAATTTGTGAAGAGTTAATTTTTGGTAGGAAAAAGTTTTGTGAAGTGTCCTGTTTTAATATGAAAAGAAATGTGAAATAACCTGTTAAAAAAAAAATGTGAAGGATACTGTTTTAAGATTTAAAAAAAATTGTGAAGGATCCTTTAAAGGTGTTCTTAATTCTTCTTAAACAGAGCCCTGCAATATACTTACTAAAGTTGTATTTTTTCTGTGATTTAAGCACATATAAGGTATTTCATACCTCTAAATTAGTAATTTTAAATGATTTTTAAAGTCACAGGTAAATGATAGAAAAATTGAAAGATAAAATAGCTATTTGTTTACTTTTTAAACTCTGAATTTAAAGTAAATAAGAACTTATTTATTCATTGTATAGTAATATTTTAGAGCTAAAAAAATCTATGTGGGTTAAAATGATTATATTCTTAAGTTTCGCGAGCAAATAGCAATTTTTTTACTGTATTTTTTAACAATTTTTAATGTAACATTTGACATTGAAACAATATAGTGCTTGAAAACTATTTAACAAGCTTATTAAAAAATGAATGTGAAAAATTAATATAAAGTAAATGCAAAACATTCATGAAGATAGAAGTTTGTCACACAACTGTTTGTAAATGTAATGAGAAAAAAAAAATGATAACAATGTAATAATACTGGCAATATGAATGCAATAAGGTAATGCATGCAATAAGAAAAAGAAAAAAAAAACTATTTGTTTACTTTTCAAACTCTGGATTTAAAGTAATTAAGAACTTATTTATCCATTGTATAACATAAAACACTTAATTCAGAACTAACTTTCTGCATTTTCTTTTACAAAATAACATAAAAGTAATATTTTAAAGCCATAAAAACATGCAATTGGCAGTTGCTCTGACAAAGACAAACTAAGCACCTTACCAAAACGAAATTTTTAAAAAGAACCATCAAGTCATATAAAATAAAAAACAATGAATAAATAAACAAAATACCTAATAGTAAGTATAATATCTTTGATTTTCTGTGCCTATCCTTTCGTTTTCCCCAAATGCCTCTCGCTAATTTGTGCTTCGCGCATTGATACGATAATAGTTGGTTGGTTGTCTTCGTTGCGAAAGAAACAAAGAAATGAAAAATATTTTATCATTAGAAAATGAAAGATTTATTATATTTAGCAGTAAAATTGAATACATGTAATTAAAAAATATTTCCTCATTTTGAAAAAGGAATCTAAATAATTTTTCGAATATATGCATGTTTAAAATCTGAAATTATTTCTTTGTAACAAAAAGAGAAAACATATAAACCCCAATTGAATTTAATACATATGTTTTACATGTTTAGAGTATATAATTCATTGTTTTTGCATTTAAAAAAATATAAATAATTAGCCCGGTCACAAGCTTTATTGATAACGGCAACCGTACATCAAATTTTAACTGTAATTCCCGGCGGAAGAAGGTAGTGAATACTCTATTGCATTTGTACAGCTTGGCTTAAGAAAATAGTCCCATTTTTTTAAATCGGATTATTTAAAAAACTAGAGTTTTCCTATTTAAGCGGATAGGTGGATTCACTTCATATAAAACCGATTAGTATCATATATTAATTTTTAAAAAATCCTTCGGGCGGTTTTCGAGATACGCTGTCTTACACCATGACACCATTACATGCAGAGCGAAAAACTTCCCATTTTACTTAAAAATGGATTTCCAGATCTTAAAATCTACTGCATGTAGAAATCTATAAATTTCAGGATAGAGTTAGACCGGAGATATAAGACAGCTGTCAAAAAATCAAAACGATGTACCTCATATTTGCTGAGATATTAAATGTCGGCTTTTCGCTTTTCCTTTGAACTCAAACTAGCTGTATATATGGAGTGACGGAAATCTTCGGTATTAAGCATTCGGTTTTCGTTTTTTTGCTGCGTCACTCGAGAAACTACCGTCTCTCATGATGTTATCCCATCAAGTATCATAACATAACATCAATAAAATGCACCGCAAATGATTTTTCCCCATAGACAGTAATGTAAGAGAATTCTTTTCAGTGTGCCTGTAAACGAACTATAAATTCTACACACTCCATTTTCAACAGCAAACATACCATAGTAAACCTCAATAACATATATCAATTACATGACAATCTGAATATATTTATGCAATTTAGATCATGGACAGAACAGACAAATGGCAGACAGACAATGAATTCATAAAGATTGTATTTTTTTATTCTTATTTCTTGCTAAAAGATCTATTCATAAAAAAAGTATTGAAATTGTTGCGAGTAATTCCCAAAGAAAACGTACATTAATGTCAGGTGCTTTACATGAGAATTTGTAGCAGCTTTTGGCCCCTTAAATGTAACTACAGCATTAGTTAAGGCAGTTCTCCAATCCAAAAGAACTACTTTCTACACATTTCTGAATTCATTTTTGTTCAGAAACACATGAAATGGGCAGGTGTTTTTATTCAGAAACTATGTCATTGAAAGATGTTTTTCATTTTTTGTTATACGCAGAAGATCTTTCAGAAAATACTGTGAAAGTTGGCATTTTGAACGGAATTCTCGAAGTGGCAGCACATAAAAAATGAAAAATGTGTCATGACGTGACACAAATCGCTTATAACTCGATAAAAAGTAATTTATGTATTAAAAAAAATGGAAAACTCATTTAGATTTCAAATTGCTTCCATAGTCAGGCCTGTAAATTTTATACCTTTGCATTTAAAAATGAGTCAGAAAACAGGGATCATTCTAGAACATAAAAAAGGGCAGGGTGCACATTACATAATAAGGGCAATTTTGTTGAAAAGGGCACATCATTTCATAAAAAAAAAGGCATTTTTGTAATAAGTGCACATACCAATATACTGGTGGGGAGGGAAGTGTAAAGTACTGCTTAATTTAAAGAATCCAATAACATTTCTAATTTCCATAACTTCACTGTTTGAAAAGTATTAAAAACAGCAAAATGAAACTTATGTTCTCGGTTTTTATTGTAAAATTGTTTACTATATCCACGGTCATTCAAAAACTTCTCTCTCTAAAACTCTTATTCACCAGATAACTTTTTCCCGGTTTTAGCAAAGCTGATTTTGAAAAAACTACAAAATAAAAGTTCTAAAGCTACTTCTCTTTTTTTTTTTATAAAACTTATTAAGTTATCATGTGGTCAAAGTCCAGAATGCCTGATCTAATACTACATTTCACTAGAGAAGGTGAAATTAATCAATGACCCTTAGTTACCCTTTATGTCTTGTTCAATGGAAAGGATGATAAATGGAAAGATGAATCACTTAAAGTCAAAGATTAGACATACAAGGACATTTCACAGAGAAATAAAGAGGGAAAGAGGAGTACTCCCCTGACATAACATACTAGCATTCTAAAAATAAAAGATAGGTAAATAAATTTTGAAAGTAATGCAAACAAGGCAGAATTCTACCCAGGAATAAAAGGAGAGTAGAATTCTACCTGGAAAAAGGGCAAGGAGGGTAGGATTTTATCTAAAAAGGGCATGAGGGCAGGCCACCCCTCTAAAACTCTCTAGAGTGATCCCTGCAGAAAATGTGTCAGAAAGTTTCCCATTGTAGAGCAGGTCATTTGAGAACCACTTGCTAGGAGGCCACCATGCCCCTGAATATTTATAAAGATATGTCTGGTTACATTATATTTACAAGAGGCTCTTTTGTTTATGATAAAAAGCTACATTTTAGACATTTGCAATTATTATTTTTTTAAATGTGGATAATGCTGTAAAAAAAACTTAGAAACATTTGAGTAATTAGTTCAGATCTTGTAGATTAATCTAACAGCTTAAGAAAAAAAAAGTCCTTCCGGCCTGTACCGGGAGGAAAAGGTAGCTTTCCTATACCTTCGTTTTAAAATTTTAGCTAATGTTACACGAAAACAGCAAGTTAAAATGCAAAGAAACGTTTACAAAAGATTCGTTAATACTGAATTTGAATAAGAATTTCGCCAAATTATTGAGCCATAGCCAAATTGGCTTCATTATGAAGACTTATTTTGGTCGCCAAATTTGGCGATATTTCGCCAAATGTCACAAATTTTGCTCATTTTGTCGCCAAATTTGGCGCTAACGGATATGAAAATATAGTTTTATGCGTATGATTGGGAAAATTATTACAACAATAAAAGAAAATAATTTGAGAGTAATCGCGTTAATGTGCTGTTTTGTTTCAAAATGTCAGCCACCCTAGAATTTCAAACTGCTCTATCTCAGCCATTTTTTAAGATAGAGGTAAACCAAAAAATGCTCTGGAATCCTCGTATCAAGGCCTAACACGTGATTAAAAAATAAATTTTAATTTTTAATTTTTTTGTATATTTATTTCAGTTTTAAATTTTTAAATGGCCGCCATCTTGAAACAAAATGGCGGACCAAGCTGGCCAACGAACTCGGTCGAGACATTGGTGACCTTAATACACACAATTAGTTTCATCAAAATCGATTTATAAATACGAGCGTTATTGTATGACATAGGTCAGATATATATATATATATATATATATGGAGATATATATATATATATATATATATATATATATATATATATATATATATATATATATATATATATATATATATATTATATATATATATATATGGATATATCTATATATGTAAATCAACATTTGAGCGGAGGATGGTTTTGGGGTCTGGGGGTCACGATCGGTGAAAATATATCGAAATTTTCCGGAACTGCTTTCCTCCGAACGGCTGCAATAGGTAGCTTTATACTTTTTAGTATTGAAAGCTACCTAATACTGGGCTAAAAAGAAAAAAAAATACTTTAAGTTTATAGATTTATTGTATCTTTTTATAATATTTTCTTTGTAAATGCAAATTTTGCTTTTTTTATAGGTTATTATTATTTCTTCTGATAGTAGGCCTAATTGCATCGCAGATAAATTTAGGTTTGCGGCTGATTCCCACAGAGCATTCTGCTTTTGGGTCAACATATAATTATAAATTAATTAACATTAAACTCGTAAATGATAAGAGAGTATTTTTTTTAATTATTGTTCTTATTAATATTTTCTACTTTTTAATGTTTAAAATATTTTGTTGTTGCAGTTTCACAGCCAGTTGGCATATTTTGGCGAGAGTAATTTGGTGCATAATTCACATTATTGTTTTTGTAACTCAAAAATAATTATAACCCTAAAGAATATTGGACAATGGATCACCTGTGACCAGCTAACAGAAAAATGCCTTAAAATTAAAGTAATAATTGATAATTAAGTTCTAAAAATATTGAAATGTAGTATTGTCATTGGAAACCTATCTGTGTACATAATGTTTATAATTCTAGCCTATCAGGAAGCGAGTGAAAAATCAATTACAACCAGTCTTCTCTGTTGGTGGAATATGGTAAATAGCATATTATAAACACAAGTCAGTTTTCTAAAAAGTACAAAAATGTATACAGATGATTTCAACAATCCTATGATAGTTAGTTAGTTACCTTCATTGCTTCCATTTTAGCATTTCCGCAAGCTTTCGTAAAGCCTTTATTGAGAGCTGCCTCATCTTTTAAACGTGTCATCCATTTCTGAATATGTGGATAGCTTGTAACTAAAATTAGAGATTCGTTTAGAAATAAATCTAAATAACTGAGTAACTGTACAATATAAAATAACTTCTCTCATTTGAAACTATTTTTTGCTAATACAGTCAACTGCCTTTAGATCCGATTAAATTACCACTCCCTAAGTAAGTACAGTATGGGACTCCAAACCTGGAACGCTTGGAACCACTGTTTTACCAGATTTCAGAGTTTTCTGGATTTTAGGAGTCTTCACTCAAAAAGTAAGTCTACAAAAGGCTATAATATGATGGAATTTTGGTATACAACCTGTTTAGCATAATACTTATAATTTGTGCATTTAAAAATAGTCAAAATAAAATAAGTTTTAGAAAACAAACAAAACAGTAGTTAAAACAATGCTTTAAAAAAAAAAAAAAAAAAAAAATACTTGAATTAAAAAATTGGCATGGAAACAGAAACATCACGTGTGTTTAACTAATGTTTAAAAAAAAAATCTCAACTTCAACAGAACATAAAATTATAGCTACTGTTAAAAAAAGAAATAGAGGAGATGTCAGTTGGTGTTTTACAGCTATCTGGAACGAGGGATGCAGACCACTCTCTTCATGTCAATTCACATTTTCTATAGTGGTTGGTTTCCACTTGGCACACTTTTCAAAATGGGTTGCATCCCTTGTAAAATAATAGTACAGCTGACAATCTTTATTTGCCCATTTTAAACATGTATGATCATTTTAATTGCTTTATCTGTTTCGGCTTTTTTTTTTTTTTTTGGGGGGGGGGGGGGGGGAAAGTTTTTTATTTTGGGTTTTCTGGATTTCGTATATTGCAGATTTGAGGTCCCATACTATAGTGACTTAGTCAGATTCTCAGTTTAATTCTTATTTCTCTTTGATCCATAAATTAAACAATAGTTAAATTAATAATTTTAAAAAATTATATTAATTTTTTATCAAAATAGTGTTCTATATGTGAGCAGGAGATTACATTTTTGTATAACTTGTAAGATAAAATTTTCAAACATACACCTTAAGTATTGAAACAAACAATCATTTCGTTGGGGTTTCAGAAAATCAAAACTAATCACTGAATGGGCATTTATATAACAATATCTAAATATGTATGCTTATTTTACTGCTATACATCATTTACTATTAAGAAAATTCCTATAATCCGCACAATCTTTAGTCTCAACTTTTGCTGATTAGAAGTAGTTGACTGCATATACATTAGCAAATACATAAGAAACAACCTCTTCGCATTTCAATATAAACAAAGAAACTTTTGGCACAGATTATACTACACTTTAATTTGTAGGTGGACTAGCTTCCCAAAACTGCTGTTTAAATTGAAATTTTGGAATTCAAAGCAACATTTTATACTGAAAATAAATACACTTGTAACAAATCCATACGAAACAATATGTATATTTTATAAAAGTAAAATCCCATGCTGAAAATAAAAATTCAATAATCCAGATAGAGAAAAATAAAAGTAAAATTCAAAAACATTTTTATTCTATTTTGCATCCTATTGTTAATAATGGAACAGCTTCTTTTACTCATGTATAAATCAAAAGCTTCATAAAGGTACAGCGGTCAGAAAAACTACTTTTTTATTGTAGCCAATTACAACTACTTTATCGAAAATATAGTTAATTACAATTGCTTGTTTTAAAAAGTAGCGACTACAAACTACTTTTCAAAAGTTACTTTGTTTCTTTTAGATTTTGTCAAAGGGTTTAATTTACACTAGAAATTTAAGACACAGATTAAATAACAAAGTGACTCCCTGTTACATTGTGTCTGTTGGGATACAATTAAATAATGCAACATTATTGAAGGCATTAAAAAATTAAGAAATATAACGTACACAAAAATGTTTTGTGTTTGTCTCAAAAGTGTTAGTTTATACACACATTACCCCGTGTGCATAAATTCTAGAGATCAAGGCTGCACAAAAGAATGATATTTTTTTCAACCATTGATGGTCATTGCTGAAGTTTGGTTTCAAATGTGTTATACATTTATAAGCAATTATACATCCATCAGCAAGTGACAGGCATTTTTTTTTTCATTTGAGTTTAAAAAGGACTTTATTAAGATCAAAGTAATTCTTGATTAAATAAATGAAAATATAACAAACAAAAAAAAGATAAATAGTGATTTTGTAAACTATTATTGATGAAACACAAAGCTTCTTAGATGCAGGACCCTGTCTTTGGGCTTTATCACAATATTCTCCAGTTATGAGAAAATGTTCAAATAAAAACTAGATGACACAGAGGTAGACAGTTTTTCTGACGTTCACTGAAGTTCCAGATAAAGTAAATAGTTTGCTGTTTTTCTTCTCAACTCGCATATCCTGTGAGTTAGTTGAGTCTCAATCACGCAAACTTTAAAAATACCAAAGTCCAGAACCCTTCTTTAGCTCTATACCGAGCCAATGCGTTATTCTAGAATTTCTCCGGAAAATAAACCTGCCTGCTCCTCGGTGCGCTGTTACCCCTTTTCAGGTTTCTCTCTGTCTGAAAACTTTTTGATCCTTAATTCATTTCTCGGGATTAAATATAGAAGGTACTAAACCTGGACTATCTGAGGGTGAAAAAACGATGTCATTCACAAAATCTATCATCACTGGTTGTAGAAGGAGAGGGGGGAAATAAAATCTGTCATTTGAGAGAGTTCCATATTTTCGAATGCCCAAAACCAAGCTTCTAGCACCATCGATCTCACACGTAGATATCATCAACTTTAAGTTGTCAGAAACCTTTTAAATGGAAGATAGGTTATGATCATAAAAGGTTCCTCTCCATGGGAACACATCACTCGGACCACCTACACACAAATCTTTCCCACTCTGTATAGTGGTTAGGTCTTTTCACCGCTTCTGTAAAGATGGTTTCTTTACACATTCTTCAAATTGTTTACTTAGATATTATCTTTCACCTCATTAAATGGTGAAGTTTTGTTACAGTTTCTGAATGTGTTGGAAAGTGTTTGACAATTTATTCTTGACGCAGGATTGTTCTTGTAATAAATGTTAATATGAGAAAAATAAAGTAAAACATATGATGTAAAAACTATGATAATATCATGAGTACTTCATGACGAAAAAAAAATCTAATTGATATAAATATATTAAAATACATTAAAATTTCCTAAATAAACCTATTAATTTCTGATCTTGTGTAACACATTTAAACATTATTCAAACAAGAACCAAACATGTAGTAGATATAGATTTTTTTTTTTTTTTTGGGGGGGGGGGGGCAAAAATCAATGCTCATATCCATCTCTTTTTACAAGGAAAGACAAAAGTAGGCAGTGATTGAACAATAGAAGTAATAATGAACAATGAACAACACGAAATGTTTTCAACAAAACTATGCACATGAATATGCACCAAAAATGAAACATTTTGCTTAAACAAGAAATTGTTACACAAATAAGTAACTCAAACTTTATGAAAAGAAAAATGAAAAAACTTACTGTCAGGTAACAAAGATGCTTTAGATAATGAATATAAATTGGCCCATATCAGTATATCTGGAAGATCAACAGCTGTCTAAAATGATCAGACAGAGAAAAAAAACATATATATACAATCATATTTACAAACAATTATTTCATAACCACTTTTTAATAATACAGAGAAGACTATCAAAAATATGCAAACTCAAGGAGGAGGGGGAGGGGGGGTCATTATGGAGTTCTGGGGGAAATTAGTATTTCTACACCCATAATAGGCTTAAAATAAACCTTCTGGGGGCAGAACATTTTGATGATCAGGAGGGCATTTCACCTTCAGGCCACTCCATAAATTCATCAACTGGTATAAATATGTGGAAAACTGAGATATCCACGGGTGATTGTGTATCTGAAAATTTGTCACCACAAATTTTATATAAAAGTTTTCTTACGAATTCTGCAATTAAATAAGGTGAATATTAGTATAAAATAGTAACGATTACAAAAACTCAGAAACTTAACCCCCCCCCCCCCCCCCTTTGGATATGAAGTATCTTCTCACACAGTCCTGTTTTTGTGAAATTGTGATAATTTTTTATTCTTGTAAGAAATCTAACAGTTCTTAACAATTCTGAAAGTGAAACATGCAAGGCTTTGTCAATTTGAACGAGTGAATAGTCAGAAAATTCTAGATATTATCAGAGTGACCCATTAAGACTTTTTCTGCGGCATTCTAGGGCTCTAGGGAAACTGTGGCCCCTAGAACCCTAACTAAGTGCAGTTTTTTTAATAGGATATTAGACCAGGAAACAAAATATTCGGTTGTCAGCTTGCACTGGCGAACAGAAATTTGTGGCTATTGACTAGTAGAAGACAACATGTGAAATATGCAGTCCATTTTAGATCTTATAAAGAAACATCTAACTCACTCTCGCCAAAAATTAATCATCATACTTCCCCACATATTCTTCCTTTTTAGGTGTGTTCGTAATTATATAAATACGTAGCACCTATAGTCATTTTCTGGTCTGTCCATCCGCATATAACAATGCAAAAACTACCCAAACCGAATGGTTTGAAATTTAATATATAGAATTGTGTCGAATCATTTCAAATTTTATGAATCAAAACTTAAAAAGATAATCGAATCAAAACTTAAAAAGATATTAATAAAAGTTTTCTTCATTCTATTAAATCCTATCCTATACATAATCTATATTAATAAAAGAAAGTTTCGCTCTGTGTGTGTGTGTGTGTTTGTCTGCGATGGCTAGCAAAATCTAGCCCACTTAGAAGTCTGAAAATTTAAGTGTGGATAGTCCAAGGTCTGGCCATGTGCACCTGAGTCTCAGATTTTTAATATTTTGATAATTACCCAAGATATTAATTAGATTCTCATTAACCATTGCTTCTAAAATGACATCTTTTAAATCAAAATGGCTAAAGAAAAGAACAGGCGCATTGGATTGGCAAGCGGAAATGAACAAATTCGAAATTATTTTACTAATTAGCGAATTTTAAGAAAACTAATTGAGATATCCATTTGAAAATGTCTGAGCATATGTAAAAAAAAATTCTGCATCTGACTATGTGATTTTTGAAAAATTTGGTCGGTAATTTTTCTTAATTTATGCAAAAAACTGCCGGCGCCAATGAAAACAATCCGAGAAAGTTTCAGACAGGGATCTGCTTTCATTAAAAACTGAACTACAAAGAGATCTGTTTCTCTGGCCGATCGCTCCATTTAGTTTGCGAAAATGAAAGGAAATAATTGCCAATTTTTACTAATGAACAAAAATTTATGTAACTCATTAAGATATAGATTTGAAATTGAGGTCGGAAAGGGGTGTCATCTGCCGACTATTTTAGCGTAGCGTCTTTGTTATGTTCTAATTATCAGAAAATGTAATTATTTTTTTAATGATCGCATTAATGTAGGTGAACAAATTATTCATTATATTTGCAGGTATGTGGAGGGAGGGGGTTAACGCCTTTCTCTCAGATTGTAACTATCTCGGGCCCGGGCAATGCCGGGCAGGATAGCTAGTAATATAATAAAAGCGCAAGTCATGTGACTGAGGAAAACAAATACGGGCAAACTACTTCTTTTTTCCAATGCCAGGCGGCCATTTTTATTACAAAATTATTTTTTTAAATAAAATGGCATAAAAGTGACATTTTTAGAAAGATCGTTCCAAAAAATGGTTTGCTTGAGAGAGGAGTTACATTAAAAAATGTAATAGATTCTGAGATAACTTCAGTGAAAATTAGATTAACAGCCGAATATCTCAATCCATTAGAGTCAATAAACACAGGAGATTCATTCGTTATGAGTCACAAAAATATTAAACTATGTAGATAATTATTCCCAAAGCAAGATCTCCATGGTGAATTTTGCAGGGCTGTCTGGTGTAGAAAAAAAAAGGCATCCTCATTTTGCTCCTAGCAGAAAACATAATTCATTTTACTGAAATAATAAGGATGATTTTTTTGCATTATGAAACTAGTTATAAAACTAACATGTTACGTTAAATGTACAATTTCCAACTTGTTCTACTAGTCTGCAGAAAAGTTTTTTCCACGGTACTGGAACCTTTAATTCACTCTACAGTAGTATTTCCCAATCTTTTTAACACTTTCCATCCTAGATGAAAAGTGTTTAAGAGTTTGATTTGTCTGGTCAAACTCTAACTCACGTAAATATAGTCAGAATACAGAATGCAATGTAATTTATATATGTTATTGATATGCTTAATATTAAATGAACCAATGTGAAAAAAATAAATAAAAATTATGCACATGTTAAAATTACACACACATTAAAATTCTGAATTCACTAATTTTTGTCAAAATATGGAAAAGCATATAACACCCACTTAAAAAGGGCACATTTTATTTTTAAATGTAGCATTCAGTTTTAAAAAATATAAATACTGCAGGGGGCCTAATACGAGGTTTGTTTGGAAAGATTTTCATTCATGTATAAATTCTTACAAAAGTGTGTTAAAGATACAAAGTCATACAGAAAAAAGTTCAGTGTCCATAAGCTGTGTTTTTGGCCCATGAAATAGACTAAAACTTGATTTTGTTATACTGACTTAATTATTTCACTTTTTAATATTAGAAGGTTTATCCTGTAGGATTTTAACTTTTTAACAATAGTTTTTGCATTTTGTTCAGATTTCTATGACTTACACAAGCTTAAAGTTCGTATTATTCATAGTTTTTGATGAAAATTACGCAATTTTTTCTCATTTTACCTCAATTGTTTATAGGAGCGTCATCGTGCAACATTTTCTTCTTTACATATAGTATAAAATACATCAAAATGTACACTATATGTAAAAATAAAAGTGTTGCAAAGCTGCGCTCATAGTAAAATATTAAAAAATATATTAAAAATTGAAGTAAAATTAGGTAAAAAATATTTTTTATGAAAAACTACGAATAATACAAACTTTGAGCTTGTGTAAGTCACATAAATCTGAACAAAATGCAAAAACTATTGTTGAAATCGTACAGGATAAACCTTCTAATAATAAAAAGAGAAATAATTAAGTCAGTATAACAAAATTGAATTTTAGTCTTATTTCTTGGGCCAAAAACACGGCTTTTGGACCCTGATCCTTTGAGGTTTATTTAAGGTTATCACAGATTTGGGCAACACTGGGTGGATGTATAACATCAGAACATATTTATTTTGACATACATGGTTTTTAATAAGATGGAAACATTTTTGCAACTGTAACTAACTACACCTCTAATACAAATGGTTTAGCAGTTAATTATAGGTCCAGGATAAGAAGGGACACCCTTTATACTAATTTTACAACTCTAAACTACATCCAATACATGAAACATACTACAAAATAAATGATGAGAGCATATACATACTTTGTGACTAACATAATCTTGAGTACTTAAAAGAGCATCCAAATATCGTAAATTATTTCTGAAAGACAAGGGTACCTCATCTACCTTGGCACATTTCAGAAGAAGCGATACAGATGGCTAGAATAAAATGGAAAAAAAATTAGCTCAGATTGAAATTGAAAATAATAGATTTATTATTAATAAACAGAACAAACTTCAATCATTTCAATTTATGTCTACTTTAAACTGTGATTAAATGCAATAAAACCAATTTTGGTATTTTTTCATTAAATGGGCTAAAGATTGGCTTTTAGAAAGTGAGATTTGTTGCCAAATGGTATAAACAGCAATGAAAACAAACCTAATGAACTCTTATGCTTGTTTACAGAGCTTTACAAATTTGATAAAGTAGCCAGAAAAAAATTATAGTAGCCAGTAAAAAATATTTACCACCTCCTTGTCAAACCTTGTCATTAATTTTCAAAAAGCACAAAAGTTTTTATGCATTAATGGAGGAAAAATAATAACAGGCATTGTTTAGAATTACTAGTTACATAGTTTAGGAAGATAATATAAACTAAGTTTTCTAATGAAACTTATCAAAATCATATATCTTTAAAAAAAAATACTGTAAAGAGTGAATTAACCGGCATGTTTGGAAAAGGCTGATTGCTGAATGCTTCAAATGTCTGGATAGTTGAATGCTACAAAATCTATGTCTGCTGAGGAACGCATTGACGAAATAGTGAGGCAGGAAAACAAGTTTTTGCCTATTTTTCTGTCGAAGTCTCAAATAATTCTGATTTGATTACTTTAAAATTTACATTGGATGAACTTATTTTTGTCAAATTAAAAACCAAAGTTAAAAATATTTTTTGTGTGAATATAGTTTCAAAGTTTATTTTTTAATGTTGGGAAAGGGGCGGGGGGATGGCATTTGTGTGCTCATTTCAAACAAGCTTAGGTCAATTTTTGTACAAAAAAGAAACAACAACAAAAACCCCATTCGATTAAATAACTTGGTCGCTAGTGGCGACCAAATTTATCAAGCCCTGCGTGTTTATATATGTATTTATACATGAACATATATTATTATTTTTTTAAACACTCTATATTTTCGGTACTTCTCTATATTCCCATCGACCACTTTTCATAACAAAAAACTATCGCCAAACTGTAAGATTAAACGCTAAAAATGCAGTCCCATTGACTTGATGTCAGAAGCATTATATGTGTTTGTTATGTCATCAAGTGGTTTTTAATTCAACATTTGCATGCATTTTTCATTATGTTTTACTGATTTATTAGTTATTTCATTAATTAAAATGACAATTGTGTCCTTTCTATGCCAAATATTGTTCAGATAACATGCATAGTAAAGTAAGTGCAATATTCCGCATCAATTTATACAAAAATTCTACATTCATGAATGTTTTCTTCTAAGGTGTATATCAACCATAAATCTTAAGAGAGATCGTTTTAAATTAAAACAAATTTATAAATTGTTTTGAGCAGTGTAAATTTCAAAAGTATCCATAATTTTATGTTTGAAGCTGTAATACAATGTAATAATTTTTTCAAAAACTAAACAATTAAATTATATTAATATAATTACATTTTTGTTTGCACACTATTGTTTATCATAATAAGGAGATGGCTGTCAAATTACTTCTTGTAAAAATAATTATTCACACATTTTTCAGTTTTCTCTGTATATGTTATGGAAATTTGTAGATATGAAAAGAACATTTATTTAGATAGTAAATTGTTTTATTGTTCGGGAAAAATTGTTAGTAAATTTATACCTTTAATTTAAATATACTGATACTGGCTGTTTAACTTATTCATTTAATATTTTCGAAGAACATTTTTATTTTAAACTTATACACTACACACATATATATGTACGTTTGTTTGTTAGAAGTGTGGTTCAATACACATATAATTAATAAATTAATTAGTAACATAATTAGTTATTATTAAGTAATCATTTGTTTTTAATTAATTAATTAACAATTATATGCAGTTATGTATGTATTAATCAGTTTTTTAATTTTTTTTACACTTTTGGTTTCGGCTGAAAGTGAAGAGATCACCGAAATTTGGTTTCAGTTACGGTTTTGGTCGATCTCTAGATATAACATATATCTATTTCCAAACTATCAATGACTTGCAAGCTACAATGAGTGATAGAACGAAGGAAACTTGGAATAAGAAAATTCAAGAATATATTTCTTTTCATTTGCAGAATCACATTTTTTTTATGGGAGGTACCCGAAATTTATTTGAAAAGTTTCTCTGATATATCTTTCAAGAGTAAAAAGGTATAGTAAATATAGAGGGATAAAAGTTACACACATATGAATTAGGGATGCATCGAATTACTCAGTATGTATTCAGTATTCAGCTATACTACTGAATAATCAGTTAGACCGAGTATCAAACTATACAGTCTGCCGAATATTTGGTTTGGCACAATATAAAAATATTCAGAATAATTAAGGAAAGGAATCATATTTAAATAAAAGAGATACTTTACTACATGAATCAAAGTTTCACTACAAATCTATGATGATCACTACAAATTTATGTCCATGACAGGGCTTGACAAATGTGGTCGCCACTGGCGACTAAGTTTTTCTATTTGGCCACCAAATTATTTAATCTCAAGTTAAAATTATTATTATTACAATTTTTTGTATAAAAATTTACCTAAGAAATGAGCACAACCTAATTTTTTTCTCTCTTTCAACATTTTTAATTTGGTAAAAATAAGTTTACCAAATGCAAATTTTAAAGTTATAAAATCAGAATTATTTGACTGACTTTGCACGAAAATAGGCAAAAACTCGTTTCCTGCTTCACTATTTCATCGATGCGCTCCTCAGCAGATATAGATTTTGTAGCACTCAATTATCCAAACATTTGAAGCCTTTGGCAATCAGCATTTCCCGAACATGCCAGTTAAAGCAACCTTTGCATATATATTTTTTTTTTCCATACATAAATATTTTTGATAAATTTCATTAGAAAATTTTGTTTATGTTATCTTTCTAAATGATGTAACTATTCTAAACTATGTAACTGATAATCCTACAATATGATTATTATTTTTTCTCAATTAATTGAAAAAAGAACTTTTGTGCTTTAGTGACCTTGGGAGCGGGTCGGGTAATATTTCTTACTGGCGACTAGAATATTTTACTGGCTACCAGATTTTATCAAATTTGTAAAGCCCTGGTCCATGATGATAGCACTCTAAATTGTAGTCCCAACTTATAAATCTGACAATTTCAGTACAATATAGGCTAAATTAAACGTCAACTTAAATATACATCCTTTTAATAAAAGAGGAAGCAATAAAAAGTTTTAATATTAACTCTAAATTTACTTTAAAAAAAAAAAAAGGATCTTTTATTCAAGATGTACAGAAAAATTAAGACTTTTACAAAGGTTAGTCATAGTTAACAATTTAAAAGTCTTTCAAAAATATTGGCTCACTGATAATAAGAATTTTAGGTAATGATGCAGTTGTGCAATCTACCACTTTTTAGTTAGTTCGATGTTTCTTAGATGGCACCACTGAAATTTGCTGTTATTTATGCTGCATCAATATAAAAAATATATATAATTAATTGTGTGATATTTTTTTTTCTTACATTTTGTTTTGTTTTGCTAGTATACATATGTATGTAAATTTAACTTTATGTGATTAAAGTGATTTTACAAGTGACTTTTGCCAAAAAACTACCAGGGGTCGATGCAGGTTTTTTATCTTGGGGCCCATTTTGTGAAAAATAAATGTTATTTTTGTGAAATTTATTATATTTCTGTGAAAAATAACATTTTGTAACGAAAGTTGAAATCCAGCTAATCAAATTCGAACCAAGCATTTATAAACAAAAACTTTTTAAAATCCTTTTGCTGAAGTTTTCCTCTCTTTTGAACTTGTTTGTTTACAAATACATTTTAAAACATCACAAAATAATAAATAGTAAGTGTTTATGGAATAGAATTTTGTGAAAGGATCAATTTTAGTAAAAGGAATTTTGTGAAGGGACCCATTTTATTAGATTGATTTTTGTGAAGGGGTCCATTTTATTACATTTATTTTTGTGAAGGGGTCCATTTTATTAAATTTATTTTTGTGAAGGGACCCATTTTATTAAATTGATTTTTGTGAAGGGGCCCTAAATAGGCCCCAAATTTTGTTTGGATCGAGCCCTGACTACCAAAATATTTTGATATATTATTTCCTTACTTGCTTTTTAATATATATAGAATTGTATTAATAGAAGTGTTAATTAACAGAATTGTTTATATATTTAAAAAGTTTAAATTATAAATTGAAAAAAAAAAACTTTGTTTTATGCTTTTTAATACCATCTACATAGAGATTTGATTAGTTTAAAAATTTATAAGCTAGACAGATATTTAAAAACAGAAAAAAAAAATGTATATATATATATATATATATATTTTTTTTTTTTTTTTTTTTTTTTTTTTTTTTTTTTTTATTAAAAAATAAATAACAAATGTTTATACACTGTATGCTAAAAAAATGAAAAATTATATTTTAAAATGTTTATTTAATGTAAATTAATTTTAGATTTTGCTTTTGCTTTTTTTAAAATCATAATTTTTTTTTTTCATTTATTTCATAGTTAATGTATAGTGTAATTAGGAGGTTTTCATTTATTTATTCTTGATTATTTATTAGTTTTTTATTTCTATATTTAAAAATAGTGTTTTTCTGTGTATGACTCGATATAAAACAATATCATTGGCCAATTTCAATGACGCCATCTAAGAAGCAACTAACTAACTAAAAAATCGATTGCATACTATATCAATACCGAATTTTACACCAGAGGGCAATTCCACAGAAAAGTCTCATTTTGGGGAGGAAATAAAATTTATAATATGTTTAATTTATGGATATGATTGAAAAGCTTGATATTTTTATGTTCTATAATAAAATCCTAATAAAAAGGTATTGTAAATTACTGTTTAAAAACTAAGTTAAGTACCATTATTGTCTTTGTAAAGTCATAATGTTACATCAGTTACAGAATAAAAGTTACGTCAGTTACATTTGTAAATGCCATTTTTTCTTTTTTATTGTTCAGAAATTAATTAAGCATGTTACTGTTGTAATTTGTCATTACTTAGTGTTGTTGAGAAGATTAAATCAATTTTTTAACGGGATAGTTTTGATAATTTTTACACTTCAATGAAGGCAGAAATTTTTTTTGTCTATTTTATGCTACATCAGTTACAGTATTTTGAATTGCAATTTTTGGACTAAAAGAGAGATTGAAATAATCTGCAGGTATTTGGGTATTAAGTCCTTAGTAAGAAATATTTTAAATTGTAAAAATTTGTTCTATTTTTATTAGTAAATTTTCTACATAGTTTTGAAAACAAAATTCGATGATTAAGTCAGTTACAATGGAATTGACCCAGAATACTAATCCAGACTAACAATTTATAACAGCTTAACTTTCAACGTGTAAAATAAATTCAAATAGAATCATCATTTCAAATTAAAACCAACTTTATACCTGCAGCACAGTAGCTTCCCATTCTAGCCAGGACTCGGTCGAGTAATCAATGTCTTCGCCTTTTAATGTTTTCAAGTACCTAGATAGGGAAGAAAAAATATATATTTGATTTTACTTTTCTGATCCTATCAAAATACATAGTAATTTGAACTACAAAACAAGTCTATTGAGTTAGTTGCTAAGAAGCATTTATATCTAGGAATTTTATCACTAGGAATTTTAGATAGCTCCTATTACAGAAAGTAAGAAGTAAGGCTCCTTAAAATATTGAACAAGCTGATGCGATACAATAAGGTCAAAGGAGCCTGCCAACATCTCACTAAACTTCCGTACAATGTATGTTAATTTAACAAGGTTAAATACGTTTCAAACCAGAATTTTTTTAAAGAAATGCAAACAAATAGGTTCCACGTAAGAACATGAAACTAAATATATATATATATTATTTTTTCAGATATATTTTCTGGTTTGAAACGTCTTTAACCTAGATCAAATTAACTCATTTTGTACGGAAGTTTAGTTGAAAGTTGGCAGGTACATTAATCAGCGATGGAAATTGAGAAATAAAAAGTAGGCACCGAATGATGCCTACTGTAAATATCTTAGGCGTCAAATTAAAATTTTGGTACTTCCTTATTATCCTGTCGACCACTTTTCATAATAAAAAACTATCGCCAAACTGTAACGCCCAATAAACGGGAGAACGTTGCCATTGGAATATCAAAATAAATAAATAAATAAATTATAAGAATTTAAGGACACCATTGTTATTTTAATAAATGAAATATAACTAATAAATCAGTAAAACATAATGAAAAATACCCGCAAATGTCGCATTCGAAAACCACTTGATGACAAACCAAACACGTATAATGCTTCTGACAACCAGTCAATGGGACTGCATTTTTGCCGTTTAATCTGACAGTTTGGGGATAGTTTTTTGTTATGAAAAGGGTTCAACGGGATAATAGAGAAGTACCAAAATTTTTAGTTGCAATTTCTAAAATTCATTTTTAACATAACTGTAACATTGTATGCTATATTTTAGAAAAGCACAAATATTTTGTTTTTATTTAAAATTATTGAATTTCTTAATTTACAAGATTATAATAATTGAAGCAACTGTAAAGCTGATGTAAAGCATTTTTAATTATTAATACATTTAAAAATTAATAGCAAAATGCACTTAATCATGTAAAACAGAATTAAAACTTGATAACTTCCTAGCAAGTGAGAAACAAAATTTTATCCAAAGTTGATAATTACAGTTGAATTAAAAAAAACATATAATGCGTCTACATCTGAATTTTGTTAACATGAAATCAAAAGGTGTCCTTTTTTTTGTGTGTGTGTGTGTTAGTGTTAACCATTAAAATAATAGTTAATATATATTTTTAAAAAAGCTACGCATCAAATTTGACAACCGAGAAAAATTTTTTAGTGAATAATTTAGTTGCATTTGATGACTAACAACCGCTCATTTTGAACACTGCTCTTAATAACACCATTTTAAGGTGTTATTAAGAAGGTTTTTTTACCTTAAGAAGCTAAGGAAACTAATTTCAGTAACATTTTCACTGAACCCAGATCCCCAAAACACTCTTAAGTTCATTCAAAAAGTTAATATAAATCTGATTTTTTTCATCCTGAAATAGCATTTGTATTTATGAACCAATTTGGATGTGACTCAGCATGTGTATAGGACTTAACCAGTTTGGAACAAGATCACTGGCGAGCTTCATCTGCCATCTTGTTTCAAAATGGTAACCACTTAAAGATTTCAAATTCAAAAAGATGTACAAAAAGATTTTAAATCCAAACGGTATTTTCCTTAAAGTGTTCAGTCTTATACAAGGATTCAGCAGTATTTTTGGTTTCATCTTTATCTTTAAAAATGGCTGAGATAGAGCAGTTTGAAATTCTAGGGTGGCTGACATTTTGAAACAAGACAAAAGATTAAAAATAAGGGGTTCTCTTCCATAATTTATGAGTTTTATGGAAAGTCGTTTCTCACAAATTTTCTTTCCGTGTTCCAACTCTCATACGTTTAAAACAACATTATAGTCATATCTGTTAATGTCAATTCTCACCAAATTTAGAGATACTTGGCAAAATATCACAAATTTGGTGACAACAAGTAATACAAAAAAAAAAAAAAAAAAAAAAAAAAAAAAAAAGTCAATTCCTACTTGACTAGAACCCAAAATGAAAAAAGAATCTGGAAAAGAAATTTTTTTTCAGTGATCTACACGCTTCACAATTGACGGTATTTATTCTTAAATTTATATCCTGCTAAATATCTTATAGAAGAGAAATTTTTTCCTCCCATATAAAACTAAAATATTTTCTTTTCATAATTTTCAATATTTTGCTTTATTATTTGATGCCTTATAACAGATAAATTTTAACTTATTATGTATTATATGCGTAAAACATTGTATTAAAAGTAATGTACCAACATTTTCTTTTTTCGAACTTTTTAAATAACCAAACTTTGCCACGATGAGAATCGAACCCGCAATCTTCCGTGTACTAAACTGGAGGTCCCGATCACTACACTATGACTAAATGTTCCATTTTCTCAAGCGTCGCTACTTATTTTAGTCGCTTTTTATGATGCAATTAATTAATTTAATTTAATTAATGAATTAATATTTGAAAAAACTGTATTAACATCCAGTGTCATCCACAACAAGTTTAAAAAAATGTATTTGAACTTGAGTGGATAAATAAAAAGTATTTTATTAACGATTGAAAATTTGAACAAGATATATAAATATATATAGGGAGAGTGTGAACTAATAGTGTAGGAATTGAAAAATAGGTCACCCTAAGTGCAACCAACTTGTCAATAGCTAACTAATTTTTTTGAAATTCCCATTCAAATTCAATATTGATGAAAACTGGGAGTTTCTTATAATAGGGTTCCACGCATTTAATTTGTGCGTTTGAGTAAAATCAGCTGAATTCTTAAAAACAAGAAATCACGAAATTCTTGAATCATTCATAGAAAAATTACAGCGAAATTCTTCGATTAGTCGCAGGAAAAAAAATGCGAAAAAATTTGTCTCTCAATCATGGGGAAAATATCAAAGATACTGCAAAATTCATCAATCGGTTGCAAGAAAATATCGCGAAATTCATCGATTAGTCCCAAAAAAGTATTGCGATAAAAAAGGACTCTAAACAATCCAGTTCAAAACATGTTTTTATAACAGGGTGTAAGACTGCCCTTTTTTAAGAATTCACGCCCTTTGTTCTAGAATGAATGCAAAGAGAAAATAAATGATATTGCTTGCATTCATTAATTTACAAATTCAATAAATAAAAAATTTATGATGCAAAAACATTACGATAAAAAGCATTAAAAACAGATGAGCAACTGATAATTTTCACTGAACAACTGATTTGTAGAATGCAGCAGAGAAGCTATTATCATGAACAGCAAATCAAGTCAGCATACTAGTCCAGGGGAAATGTACCAAAAAAAGGCGCTACCTTGCAAAAGGTCAGGTAGAAGATTTTTTTTTTTCCGACTTGTATATAATGAGGCCAGCATGGAAAAACCGAATTATCCAACAAAATTTCTTAAAGGAGAATTTTCTGTAGCCAAAAAACACCAAAATTTTGGAACTTTTTTTGTTGTTTTTTAAATATCTCGAGACCCGTTGTCGTAGCGTATTATTTGTCAATTACAATGTTAAAGAAGACAAAATTCTCTACAACTTTCATATTTACAACTTTTTTATACACTCAATAGCAAGCGCAGTACATTTCAAAAATAAGACATTTTTTTCAATTTCCTTAAAAACCGTGAAAAACGTAGTTTTGTCCCGATGATTCAAATGTTCTCTACGAATTTAATCATGGATGTCATCTTCTACATATTGATAGCAGTAAATTATCTGTTATTTGCACCCCCCCCCCCCCCCCCACAAATTCTTAAGTGCAGTACAGCTTTTCAAAAATTAGGCTATTTTTCCAACTTACATACCCGCTGGATTATAGAGAGTGGGTATGAAGAAGAGGGGACGGGTGACAAATAACTGCCAGGAAAAAAAAGAAAAGATACATCTAGAGCAGGGGTTGGTAAAAACTATGGTACGCGTACCAGTACTGGTACAGGAAGCTCTGGCTACTGGTACGCAGAAATCCGGTACTGGTACGTGGAATAAAATACAGAAAGCAGCATATCATATAAGACACCCTGCCACTGTATCTCACGATAGAGGAAAGAAGTGAACTTATTCAGCTCTCCTGTGATGGATTACTGGAGTACACATTCAAAAGGATGAATGAATGTCACAGATTTTTTATTGGCGAGAATATGAGAGTACCGTTTGATATCATCAAAGTCTGCTTGTGTTTAGCACAACATATATCTGTGAATGTGCTCCCCCCTTCGTTACATCAAAAACAAACACAGGAATAAACTAAACATCGAATGTGACTTATGACTAAAACTACCTAATATTGAGCCAGACATGAGGAAGCTGTGCTTGATAAAACAAGTCCACACTTTTCATTAGCGATAGAAGCAAATTAGCCTACTGTAACAGTATATGAATTAGTGTGCACCAATATGTCATTAAGTATTGTGCCTTTTTCCCTATACCAAAACTTTTTTTTTATATTGTATGCATTATTAAAATTTAATGGTGATACTACTTTTTACTTGAATGTTATTACAAAGCAGCCAATCTTAGTACCAATTTAGTTATGTAATCATTCATTTTTAAATACAATAAAACCTGCTATGACGGAAGCATGAAAGACCGAAGATATATTTCGTTTTAGGCAGGTTCCTTTTTATAGGTTTTTCTATATTAGCTATACGTGTTTTATCTGGTGGTACGTGGAAGTATGAAATTCGATTTAGTGGCACGTCGGTCTAAAAGTTTGGGAACCCTGCTCTAGAGGAACATGATCCTGATATATCTTCTATTCGGGATAACTGAACGCTAATAATCCTACAACAGTCCCATCAAAGAGACAAAAATATTGTTAAATATATCCCGTAAAAATTATTATTATTAAAATACATTTTTTTCATTTAGCTTATGCAGTCATATTGCGTACCTTACTTTATTGTGTAGGGAAAGTGGACTTGAATGATATAGGGGATGAATGTAACAATAAAAATGTTTATATGGTCTACAATCATAAATAACTCGGTATTTCATTTGATAGATGGTAGCACTGAGATCATTCAACAGATATAGTTTCAATACAGTACATATTACAGAAGATTAGAATATTCCACAAAGTGTATTTTTCACCAACCAAAGTAAGTTTTTTCTGTTTGAGCTTTAAAGCATTTAATAGATAAAATCTTAAAATTTTATATATTTTTACACGCTAAAATGTAATAATTTATTGTTATATTTATATTATTAAAGTGGGAAAATATTGACAATATTTACTAAAACTAATATTTTGAAAATTTTTATGAAAATAGTTATCTCAAATATTTTATTGATAGAATTTTTAAATTTTACAAGATATATAAATGCATAATATTAGTTAATGAAATAATCTGTTGTCATTTTTAATGTAAATATTTTATAAGGTAAAAATATTTGTTACATAAGATATATTTATTTTTTGAGTCCCTCCTTTTATATAGAACTACAATCCAATGTTTGATATACTTAAAACAGTAAAACATTAAAACATAAGTCATCAATAATCGGTAAATAAAATATACCATTGTACTATAGAATAAAATGTTTATGGTATAAAATGAGCAATATGTATGCATTATAAAAATAATTATTAATATTAAACAAGATTTTTTTGTTATTGAAACTGTCGTGCCAATAAGTTACTAAATGCTGAAATATTATTTTAAACGATACTTTAAAATTAACAATTGTATATACTTAAAGTTATTGTCTAAATATGAAAATTGTCTTAGTCATCCACACTCTCCCCTACTTACTAAATTATATAGATTTATTGAATTTAAAGTATGTCTGTTGTGATGAAAATGAAGAAGAGGGTGTGCAAATAATAGATAATTTTTTGCAGTCAATCTGTGGAAGTTGACATACATCATTACATCCGGGGGAACATTTGAATCATCGCATCGGGACAAAAATACGTTTTTCGCGGTTTTTAAGGACATTGAAAAAATTCTCTTATTTTTGAAATGTCGTACTGCGCTTGCTATTGAGTGTATAAAAAAGTTGTAAATATGAAAGTTGTAGAGAATTTTGTCTTCTTTAACACTGTAATTAACAAATAATACGCTACGACAACGGGTCTCGAGATATTTAAAAAACAACAATAAAAGTCCCAAAATTTTGGTGTTTTTTGGCCACAGAAAATTCTCCCTTAAGAAATTTTGTTGGATAATTCGGTTTTTCCATGCTGGCCTTATTATATACAAGTCAAAAAAATAAAATCTTCTACCCGACCTTTTGCAAAGTAACATGTACATTTCCCCTGGACTATACAGGATACAGGAACAATTAGTGCAAGAGGACATGCTATATATAAGCAACCCACTTTAATAGAAATGTTCCAAAAAATCCATATCAAAGGATTCTTCTCCCAAGTCCCAAAACTAATTTTTATAATTTGAATTGTAGTTTAAAATGTTTTTTATTGTGTGTAAATAAATTATTAAATTAACAACCAAATCTTAATACTTGTGAAGATAAGATAATAATAAAAGAGAAAAATCTCACCGGCATGCTGCATTCGCTGAGAAGAATAGAGAACCATCATCTGTTTCAAACACAGGATACTTGCACAATTTCTCCTTATCTAGATTTGTTTTGAAAATAATATTAAATATTACATATTGGAAAAATCAAGGAGATAGTATTAAATACACATAAAAGTTAAAATACTTTTTGTTAAACAATACTCTTTTATAAGCATTCAATGTTTATCTGTAAAAAATCACAGCTAATTACATGATTACAACAATTCATGATGTTTCAAAATATGCCAAGTTAATTTAGCATAGACTCTGATTATGGAAAATTCAGTGCTTTGACTTAAGCTTAATAGAAAGCATGGACTAGTTAAGTGAATTTATTAAAATAAAATAATAATTTTTGCTTTGTTTCTTTTTTGAGGTATATAGCAACCAAGGATCGATCGAGGCAAAATTTCGAACCTATTTAGGACTCCTTCACAAAAATCAATTTAATAAAATAAGCCCCTTTACAAAAATCAATTTGATAAAACAGGACCCCTTCACAAAATTCCTTTTAATAAAATAGGCCCTTTCACAAAAATCTATTCCATAAAAACTTACTATTTATTAATTAATTTATTATTTTGTGACATTTTAAAATATGTAATTTTGTAAACAAACAGGTTCATCAGAAAGGAAAACTTCATCAAAAGGATTTTAAAAAGTTTTTATTAATAAATACTTGGTTCGAATTTGAGTAACTGGATTTCAACTTTTGTTACAAAATGTCACAGAAATATAATAAATTTCACAAAAATAACCTTTACTTTTCACAAAATGGGCCCCAAGAAAAAAAACCTGCATCGACCACTGGCAACAGGAAAGTAAAATAAAAAAGGGTACTTTTAAAGTATAAGGACCTTGACACAAGCAATTTTTTTTCAATATCTATACAATTTATTTAATATAAAGAAGCCATTTATCTATTTTTATACACAGATAGAAGTAAATTGTATATAAAAAACTATATTATGTATACTAATAAAATAAAGTTTCGCTTTGTGTGTGTCTGTTGGCGATGGCTAGCAAAATCTAGCCTACCTAGAAGTCTGAAAATTTAGGTGTGAATAGTCCAAGGTCTGACCATGTGCACCTGAGTCTCAGAATGTTAATATTTTCATAATTACCCAAGATATAAATTAGATTCTCATTAACCATCACTTCTAAAATGACATCTTTTAAATCAAAATGGCGAAAGAAATGAACAGGCGCATTGGATTTGCAAGCGGAAATGAACAAATTCGAAATTATTTTACTAATTAACGAATTTTAAGAAAACTAATTGAGATATTCATTTGAAAATTTCTGAGCCTATGTAAAAAAAAATTCTGCATCTGACAACGTGATTTTTGAAAAATTTGGTCGATAATTTTTCTTAATTTATGCAAAAATCTGCCGGCACCAGTGAAAACAATCCGAGAAAGTTTCAGATAGGAATCTGCTTTCATTAAAAACTGAACTACAAAGAGATCTGTTTCTCGGGCCGATCCCTCCATTTAGTTTGCAAAAATGAAAGGAAATAATTGTCAATTTTTACTAATGAACAAAAATTTAGGTAACTCATTAAGATATAGATTTGGAATTGAGGTCGGAAAGGAATGTCATCTGCCGGCTATTTTAGCGTAGCGTCTTCGTTATGTTCTAATTATCAGAAAAATCAAAAATGTAATTCTTTTTTTAATGATCGCGTTAATGTAGGTGACGGTGGTTTTCTTGAACAAATTAATCATTATATTTGCGGGTATGGGGACGGAGGGGGTTAACGCCTTTCTCTGAGATTGTAATTATTTCGGGCCCGGGCAGTGCTGGAAGGGTTAGCTAGTATATAAATAAAATATTTATACATATATAAATAAGCATAAAAGTTCATTTTAGTTTGTTTTCACAGCTGTTTGTATCATTTGGCAACAAGTCTTACTTTCACTAAGCTTTTTAAAAAACATTAGGCACCTATAGTGGAAAAATACCAAAAAATGCACACTATAAACTATCTATTCAGGATTTGTAAATTGTTTTCTCAACATATTAATCATAATTTAATTAATATTAAACTATTAACTGATAAAAATGTAATTTAAAAAAATATTACACTCTTTACTATTTCCTAGTTTTTAGTGCTTAAAATATTTTATGATGGCAGTTTCACAGCCAGTTGGCTTATTTTAGCGAGCATAGTTTGGTGCATCATTAACTCCATTCTGGTTCATTCTTCCTATACAGTTCGAGCCATAAAGAATATTTGGCAATTTATCATTAATTTGCGGCAAGAGAAGACCATTGGGCAAGGTCACATGTTCGAGAAAATTCTATTAGTGAGTCATTTTGGTATCATAACGGGTCAATGGGCGATTCCACCGTAACGTGTGTGACTTTTAGAGAGTGTTTTTTTTTTTTTTTTTTTTTTTTGCAATATGAGACAAATTTGGAAGTGAGATTATTTAGATAACGGTTTATCTTTTTTTATTGCTATTACAGGACACATACAAAATCATTTTTGTAGTGACATCTTTAGTCCAAAGGAATAACAATTTTTTTTTTAATTAGTTAAGTCGTTGTTATGTGTGTGATTTTTCTGAGTCATACACGTAACGACAACTTTACTATTTTTTAAAAATTGTTATTACTTTAGACTAAAGGTGTCGCTACAAAAATGATTCTGTATCTGTGGTCATCTGTGTATTCCATGTTTTTAAAAAAAAAGATGTTTATTCCCATGCTGTTAACAATTTAAAAATAATAATTATAATAAAAATATATGTCATTAGACTCAAAGTATTTTTTAAATACTATTAATACAATTTTTAAAATAGAGACTGTCTACAAATCAAAAAATGTACCTTTTTTTTGTTTTGTTTTTTTCTAAATGGTGACTCCTTATTTTTCTATACCCTATTTGAGTTTTGTAAATCAAAACATCCCGAAAAAGGATATAGTTCATAGATTTTTTTTTTCCATAAAAGGATTATTCATATAAATTTGAAAATATTACAGTAAGATCTTCTAGGGGGAAATATATAGATTCATGCAATTATGAACCAGAAAAAAAAAATTGCTAAAAATATCAGTATAAGCAAAAATAAATTTTATTTTTTAAAAAATCCATACAAATTTTCTACAATTTTCTTGTAAGTAGAATAGCAGGAAATGACCATTTAAACCGGGGTCATTCCATGGTAACTTACGTTACATTTAGAATAATTGACTTCAGTAATTTTAATCACATAACACTAAAAAATATTCAAAATGTAAAGTTGATGTGATTTGTTAATTAAACCTATCCAAACTCAAATTTGGATGGAAATTACCCAAATTTAGTGTTATTTCTTGAACAGTGGCAATTAAATTTATTATGGTACCTTAAGTTCTTTTTTCTGTAACGTAAGTTACCATAGTAAATATAATTTCCAGAGTTCAAGAAATAGCACTAAATTTAAGTAATTTTCATGCAAATTTTCCTTTGGACAGGTTTAATTAACAAATAACATCAACTTTACATTATGAATATTTTTTGGTGTTACATTACTAAAATTACAGAAGTCTATTATTCTAAATATAACGCAAGTTACCATGGAATGACCCACCAGAGTTTCTTGAACTGTGCTCTGCAAAACGGGTAGGACAGGATTAAAATAAAATATATTTTTATTAGACATACTTTAAAATTTTAAATATTTTCACGATAAAAATAGCACAAAAATATTTTAATATTATGACCTTTCGCGCCGTCGGAGTGTAACCAGGAGGGCCTGTTTACCGAATACGCCCGTGAAGCTCAAGCTTACCCACTGAAATACAAAGGGGCCCCCAAGTTTACTTTTCAAAACTAATTTTTAGGGGGGAAAATTTCAGTCAGGGTAAAAAATTTATTTTTTATTTTTTTTCTTAATTAGATAGCTATTAAATTTTCCCCCAGTCTATTACTGACACAATTATACTCTTTTTTTTTTCTGTTGATATAATAAATGGTATAAAAACCGTGATTCAATGCAATTTATTTTCATTTTTCTTATGTTTTACATTTTAATTTCAAACGTGCTAAAAATAACAGAAAATTTAATTTGTATAATTATATTTTGTTTACATTCATAAAGAGTGGAGAAATGATATAAAATATGGATAATAGGATATTTAAATAAATGGAAAATTAATTAGCAATCAGGTGATACCAAATATCTGTTTATAAAATAGAAGCAAAATTGTTTTGGAGCCAAGCATAAATTTACGTCAAATATTTGTTGTCCCTTCCTTGTTCTTAGCACTGGCAAATCCTGCAAGTTGTAAAGGGGTCATCCCATGTCAAATCACCCAGGGCATGGCACCCACCATCACCAATTTTGATAAAATTTAGTGCATTTGTAGAACTTTTAATGCTGATTCCAAAAATATCAATCATATTGAAATTGATCAAACGGTTTAAGAGTTATGAGCTTTTAAAGATCTTCCAAGATGGCCGATTTGCCGCCATTTTGAACAGCGCATGTGACGACATAAAAGTCTATAACTCCTCATAGGTTTAACCTAGAATGTTAATTTTTTTTTTTGTTCAGAATAAAGTAAACTTTCATTTAAACATATTTATGTTCAGTTTATTCCATTAAATTGCTTTCAAAAAATTATTTTTTGGAATTTTTTTAATTAAAAAAGTGTAATTTCAACAGCTGATTTCCCCCATTGCCCCCCCCCTTCAATTTTCATCTAATTGCATACACAGACAACTCAAAGTGTGTTTTGAATTTGAAGCCTGATAAAAAAATTTTAATGGGCAGTTCACAGGCATTTTGTTTAAAGAAGAATTTCAATTTTACTGACCTTCCAAAAATGACGGAAAACACAAGAAGTTTGATATTTCTTTTATTATCAGAAATATCCTACATCTCTACATCTAAAAGTTTGATAAGGTTTTATTTATCTTACATAAAGATAATATGTTTTATAAATGTAGCTAAAAAGAACCAAATAAACAGGAATGCTAATAATGAATTTCTGCAGGACTTAGAAATATTTTCATGCCAAACTGAAATCTGTTGTAAAGTTTCAGTAAATTATAAACAATAAAAAAGAAAACTGCCCAGTTAAACTGAGGGCACTGAGCTCACAGGCTATTCACACTCATTGTATATTGTACTCTTATTTCAAAGAATTTGAAATATGCCCCTCGAAAAATAAAGAAATCAACAATATATTAAGGGGGGGTCATCCCCACGTTACCCCCCTCATAGTTAACTAATGAACCCCTTAAACTAATCAGGGAAGTCTCTAATTACAATGAATATACATACAAAATATGAAGAAAATCGGATAATTCTGCATGAAAAACTCATTTATCTAAATTAAGGGGTGATTAGCCCCCCTTTCCCCCTTTATACTTAACCAATGAACCCCCAAAACTTTTCAGAGAAGCACATTATCACAATGAACCTATATACAAAATTTGAAGAAAATCGGATAATTCTGCATGAAAAACTCATTTATCTAAATTAGGGGGGGTTATCCCCCCTTTCCCCCTTTATACTCAACCAATGAACCCCCAAAACTATTGACAGAAGCGCATTATCAAAATGAACCTATATACAAAATTTAAAGAAAATGGGATAATTCTGCATGAGAAACCCATTTATCTAAATTAAGGGGGGATTAGCCCCCTCTTTCCCCCTTTATACTCAACCAATGAACCCCCAAAACTATTGACAGAAGCGCACTATCACAATGAACCTATATACAAAATTTGAAGAAAATCTGATAATTCTGCATGAAAAACTCATTTATCTAAATTAGGGGGGGGTATCCCCCCCCTTTCCCCCTTTATACTAAACCAATGAACCCCCAAAACTATTGACAGAAGCACATTATCAAAATGAACCTATATACAAAATTTGAAGAAAATGGGATAATTCTGCATGAAAAACCCATTTATCTAAATTATGGAGGGTTAGCCCCCCGTTTCCCCCCTTTATGCTTAACCAATGAACATCCAAAACTAATCAGGGAAGCGCCTTATCACAAGGAACCTATAAACAAAATTTAAAGTAAAACGGATATTTCTATGAAGAGTTATCGCGTTACGTACATACATACATACGTACGTACAGAACCGGCGGGCACATAAGCTCTCAGGCTTTGATAGCCTGTGAGCTAAAAAAGAAATGAAGGAAAAAATTCTACAAATAGTCACATTTTATAGCTAAGTCATACTTGTATATTATACCAAATATGATAAATTTACAACTCTTAAATAAAAAAAATACAGCAAATAAAAATTATCGTACTTTAAAATTACACAAAATGCTCAGTTGCTGATTGAAGAAAGATATCAAGATTTGATCCAGAAATTGGTTTGCAGTTCTAATATTTGGTATTGTGTGTTACATATATGCAGCAAATGTCCCAAGAAAAATGTTCTTTGAGATTTTTTAAAGTTAGAATTTCCGGACTTTGATTCTGAAGATACAATTGAGTTTAAACAGTGTGTATGAACTGACAAAGCAGATTTAAAATCACATACATTTACTCTGGGTGATTTCATCAATCTTGTTCTTAAAAAGATTGAAAAGCTTTTATCCCATGCATACATATCCAAGTCCGAAACATATACATACAGTACATCTTGTATGGTCCCAAAGTATTTATTTAAAAAAAATAAAAAAACTTATTACTCATGAGGTTGTCATTACTCATGAGGTTGTCATACAAATGGATTTTAGTGAGAACTTTTCTTTTTGTACTACAAGATGAAACACAAGGCTAGAATTAGATGCATGGATGTTGTACTGTACACACTTGTACTTCATGTAAAGGAAAATGGAAGTAAATTAAAAAGTGAAAGCCTTTAAGTGGTTTTAGATGATATGAACCATGATATACCAATGGTTTATCAGACTCAAGAATTAATCATGCAGTATTTAAATAACAAGGTGGCTACAGATTCTGGAAATCAGGGAGATTTATCAGTTTGTAAAAGTCAGGTAATTTCGTAAAGGTACTTGAAAATCAGGGAAATTTGTCTATATGCGAAAATTTGTGTTTCTTCACGGGACTGATTCGTCAACAAACAGATGATATCTAAGCCAACAAACAATAGCACACGATGAAGAAAAGTAAAAGTTTTATATAGTTTTTAAAAGATGCACATGATGAGTTTTTAGTATTTAACACAAATTAACCACTTCAACGGACAAAGAGATGAGAAAATAGTATTTTTTCCTTTGACCTATCTCGGGGTGGCCATTGAAGTGGTTAAGGTGATCAGATGTCCTCATTTTCTGTGGATCTTATGTTGAAGGCAATTTACTCATTTTTGAAAATTTTACGATACATTAACATAAGCTGAACAGATGGTCAGCTTAATCCAATTAGCTAACCCGTCAGATATAGCTATGTCTTAGAATTGAACATTCTTCAGAAAATGAGGAAATTTTCTAGTCGCCATATATTCATTGGCTACTATATGAAGTTGTTGGACTACATTTATGAAACTGTGAACTTGTACTTTATGAATATTGTGCAATTTTTATGTTTTCTCTTTGTTTTTTCTCCAAAATGATATTGGTAAGCTGGATAAGTATGTTATACGAGGAAGCGGCATACATTAAAAATATCGTATGTGTATCATTAATAATGAAAAACAAGGAAATTTGATAAAGGTAGTCAGTGAAATCAGAGAAAAGTTAGGGAACTTCTTTTCACAATTTCTTTAGCCATCCTGAATAATGAGTACCCCTTTGTTACAAATGTAGAATATTTTACTGACAGCTGTGCTGCCCAGTATAAAAATTGCAAAACATTTTTTAACCTATGTTACCATGAATATGATTTTGGTGGAATAAAAGCAAAATGAATCTTTTTTGCTACAAGTCACGAAAAATCTGATTGAGATGAGGTGAGAGAGACTGTTAAAAGACTTGTGACAAAAGCAAGTCCTGCAAAGACTGCTGCATGGCAAACAAATGTGACTATGATGTACGAATATTGCAGACAAAACATTGAAGTATAACATTTTTTATTTAAATTTTAACTAAAACAATTTGGTGATTTTTTCATCAATATTACAAATAGTTAATTTTTTTAATTAAATATCTTTACTTTAAATTGTTATTGATGTAGATATATTTTAATAGTGTATTGTTACTGTGTATGTGCTAAAGGTTATTTGTTTAATTTTAAAATACTATGATAATTTTTACTTGACAATATTTTGTATTTAAGAGTTGTAACTTTATCATATTTGGTATAATATACAAATATGGCTTTGCTATAAAATGACTTCGTAGAGTTTTTTACATCATTTTATTTTTATTTATAATTTACTGAAGTTTTGCAACAGATGACCATATTTCTACGTCTTGCAGGAATTCATTATTAGCATTCCTGTTTATTTCCATGGGATTCCATTTCTTTTTAGCTACATTTACAAAAAAATATTATCTTTATTGAAGATAAATTAAACCTTATCAAACTTTTAGATGTAAAGATATATGATATTTCTGATAATAAAAGAAATATCAAACAACTTGTGTTTTCTGTTATTTTTGGAAGGTCAGTAAAATGGAAATTCTTCTTTAAACAAAATGCCTGTGAACTGCCCATTAAAATTTTTTTTATCAGGCTTCAAAACACACTTTGAGTTGTCTGTGTATGCAATTAGATGAAAATTGAAAAGGGGGCAATAGGGGAAATCGGCTGTTGAAGTTACACCTTTTTTCAATTAAAAAAATTCCAAAAAATATTTTTTTGAAAGCAATTTAATGGAATAAACTGAACATAAATATGTTTAAATTAAAGTTTACTTTATTCTGAACAAAACAAAAAAAAATTAACATTCTAGGTTAAACCTATGAGGAATTATAGACTTTTATGTCGTCACATGCGCTATTCAAAATGGCGGCAAATCGGCCATCTTGGAAGATCTTTAAAAACTCATAACTCTTAAACCGTTTGATCAATTTCAATATGATTGATGTTTTTGGAATCAGCATTAAAAGTTCTATAAATACACCAAATTTTATTAAAATTGAAGGTGGTGGGTGTCATTTTTAGAAAATTCTGGGTGATTTGACATGGAATGACCCAAAGCATAAAATATATTTTGAAGTTCAAATATTCACACCTGTTTCATATTTGCAAATTCATTTACAAAATTAAATTTGTTATGTATAATTATGTATATAATAAAATATTTTTTATATGTATACAGGTATATAGTTAGTTTTAGTTTAATATTAAAAGTGTTGTTTACTCGAAATTTTGATGGTAAAAATTCAAATTGTTGAAGCATAATTGGCAGAGTAAAAAAAAAAGGGGGGGGGAGCTGTGTGATGTTGGGCTTCCCCTACTTCTAAGTCTTAAGCGGGCCCTGCGGTGTAACAAAAAATAGAGTATAAATCATTTATCATATAATAAAGTAGTCAGCATTCAATGTGTCAGCAACTCATTCGCCATTTGACAAAACAAATTTATGCCAAAAGGAAACACGGAGTAAGACAGAGGCTGGACTCACTGTCTCTGCATTTAAGAGTCTCAAATTTTATGGTGTTTGTTATATCCTTTTACTATATATTCTTTATAAATGCAAATTTTTCTTATTACATGGGTTACTATTATTTCTTATAATAATAGACTTAATCTAAATTTTAGTTTGCTGCAGAAATTCTGCTTCTGGGAATACATTCAGGGCTCAAAAAATAGTGTTACCAGGATCCTGAGGAACCCAGAAATCATTTCTGGGAACGTATTTTTTCCACTCAAGTTTCCAGCTGCAAACCTAAACCGAAGCACTCGCTGGATCGCAACTTCATCAGCGATAAATTTTTATTCTCCTATGAACCGCGGCGATTTTCAGAAGGGTGAGGTGGGACAAAGAACGTGTGAAGCATGTTCTTAGTGTCATTTATAAGTTTTGAAATGCGAGGACTCAAGAAAAGTATTATTTCTATATATTATAAAATGTAATCTTTAATAATGATGCATCAAATTCTGTGCAATATAATTGAAATTGAAAAAGAAAAAATTGGAATCTTTAGCATGTGTAGTAAATCTGACAATTTAAAAATTAGATAAATTGTATATATATATTAATTATTTGTTCTGTATATGCTTGAATAAATTAGTAAAATGCAATATGTAATGCTTAATCTTAGTGGGCAAATGTAATGCAACATTTCCCTTTAAAGTTATACATATCTATAAGAATAGGAAGGAAGAGAGGAGGTGCTTTTGGATAGAAAACAGTTAAAACATTAATTGATAAACTATAAAAACTAAAATTTGTGTATAACTGTGTCTATGTGACACAATATCTTCATTCATTAAGCTCTAAATTTATTAAAAAAACTGTGAACACACAAATTTTTCTGGGAATCCACACTTTTCCTGTAGGTTCCCAGCTCGGAACCTTAAATTTTTTAGAATTTTCGAGCCCTGACATTTATTAATGATTGTATTATTTTTAAAAAAAAAAACAGTTTAAAAACCGATGCAATTTTTTATGTTGTTTAGAAAGCAGAAACAACGAGTCCATATATTAAGTGTTTCTTAATTTTACATTCAAGTCAGTGTTCTCTATATAAATTTTAAGGAAACACTGTCTTTTCAGAAGTTATTTATCGATAATTTTTCACAATGTTAAAAGTTTAAAGTTATAACATACTATTTAAAGTTAGGCTATAATGTCATACACCCACGCACAGTTTTTTTTTAATATTTTTTTTATTGGTAATAAAAAGGAAAAAAGGTGCCAAATTTAGGGGATTTTTTCCTTTAATGGCAACCCAGCCATTGTATTAATTTATTCGTTTGGCGCTGGCTTGAAAATCGCGCCAAACTTATGTTTATATGTTTGCGTGAGTGTAAATCATCTGTTCCTTAAGTTACGCTTTGCAGCAATAAAAATTAAAACTCAGTTTTATGACTTAACCGATTGTTTTCGACTCGCCGAAACATCACCTACGATCCAAGTTTTGGAATAAATCTTTTAACAAGAGACTTTCAACATCCGTTGTCATAATGGGTCATAGATAAGCATAATGGGAAAATTAAATGAAAGTTTTAAAAAAACAAACAAAAGAACTGCACAGAAAATATATTATAACCACAAAATAAAACTCATGGTAATGTTTTTACATGAATTAATACAATCTTAGTTTTTAGATCCTTTTACTTTTGCATGTTTAAAAAACACTAGCTTATTGCAGCATAAGGAAACGTTGAAAGGAATCAAAACTGTTATGATGCAACACAATGATGGTATTGTAATAAATAAATACCTGAACTTATACAGACGTCAACTGTTAAACAAAGAAATTCACTTGTACATAATATCTTAATGGAGCTAATACTGCAGTCATCTTTAACGTACAACTTCATGTTATTGTTTACTTGTATTTCGAAACAAAAACACCACGTTTAAAATTTTTTCAAAAGACAGACGGCATATTTGCACCTAAAACAGTAACATTCCGGCAAATCAGTCCGTTTCCTGTTTCGCCGAAGATAGACATCTATACCGCCACGGAGGAAAAGATATGAAGTAGAAAACCAAAACCACAAGTTATATTTTTGCAAATAAAGAGGGCGCTGTAAGTGTCACTAGAGTGACTTTTAACAGAATATCATTGGATTGTATGTTAAAATTTGAAAATATTTTATTCGCTTATTTTTAATAATAGCGATTATAGACTAAAAATTTAATATATATATATATATATATATAAGAAAGTCCTTTATGGGTAGATGATCAACGCACAGCCAAATCTACAGAACTTACAAACACGAAACTTGGATGAAAAATACTTCTTGGGATGTAGAGGCGCACAGACGGGATTTTCAAAAACTCCACCCATAAGGGGGGTAAAAAGGGGAACAATCATTTAAAATATTCCTTAAAATTCGGGTATTGTAGTTATGTGTCACAAAATAACATATTTGTATGTATTTTTGTATGCTGAATCGAATGGTACTAAGTACGTTCTTCTAAGTCCGATAGTTCGTGAGATATTGCATTTTTTTCTAATTTAGCGATGTGTTTGGCGCCAAAACATTAAAATTCTAACAATACAATTGCTTATTTCTAAAAATACATGCGTTATTACTGCAAATGGAGAAATTCAAACTGTCGATAAAGGCGAAAAGGACTTCCTTTCATTGTTATAAGATAATGTGTTGAAATGTATTCGTGCAAACTGTTATCTATATATAAAAGAAAGTCCTTTCTGGGGAGATCAACGAACAGCAAAAACTACAGAACCTACAAACACAAAACTTGGATGAAATATACTTCTTGGGATGTAGAGGCGCACTAAGACGGGATTTTCAAAAACTCCACCCCTAAAGCGGGTAAAAAGGGGAACAAATTTAAAAAAAAAATTAATTAGGTATTGTAGTAATATATATATATATTTTTTTTTAATTCTACAAGATGGATTTCGATGGGATTTCGATTCTTGCATTGTTTATTTTCCAGGGATAGTTTTAATATATTGCATATTGTAATATCGTTCTTTAGCAAATCCTACTGTAAATGATTAAATATCATTAAATAGCAAGTTTATAATAGCAATAATATTAAATAGCAAGTTTGTCTTTTATGGCCTAAACTTTGTGCAAAAATTAGAAAATATAACAACGCAATGGCGTTCGTTTCATTTTACAGCATTGCGGAAGGACAATCAAGGTAAAGGTTCATATTGCTTTAAAACAAAAGATGAAATTTACGGGCATATTTCCATAGCTGCCAACTTTTACGCTTTTTTCCTACCACTAAAATTTTATAGTAAATTTAAACTTATTAAATCTCCGAAATCATGTGATTCAATAAAGCAAAATTTTCTATTAATTTTTAGTGGTATCAAAAATGCGTAAAAATTGGCAGCTATGTATTTCGTTTGGAGAAAGTGACCAGCATAGCGGGCAAAGCCTGCTAGTAGTGTATAAATGTTTTATTCTTGGATGTAAAACGTGTTATGATAATGAAACAAAAAACAAACAGAAAAGAAAGAAAAATTGAGGGAAAAAAGAAATTGAGTTTGTTTTGTGCCCCACAGGTGAATGGTTTTTATTAGACTTTAATCTAAAGTTATATGCTTGCAATTATTTCTAAATTAAGAAATTGTTATTCTATATTGATCTTAGTGTATAATGTTTTTAAAATGTTATACTTAATGAATGCTAAACATTGCTGTGGATAAATGACATGTAGTTGTCAAAATGTCATTTAAATTGTTTAACTGTGCTATTTGTATGGCTTTAAGCTAAAACTGTTTGTTCATGTTTAACTTTAAATTAAGAAAATTGTGTATATATGTATCTTATTGCACACACACACACACATATATACTATAATGTGTTTTGTTTGATGAATGCTAGAAGTTGCTTTGTCTTATTGATATGTAACTGTCAAAACGCCATTTGAATTGTTTGAAATTTATATTTCTTATTTAAATTTATATTTACAGTATTTTTTTATGTACATAGATGCAGTGGCGCCATTTCAGAACTTTCTTGGGGGGGGGGGGGGGGTATCACAACACCAACCCCCTCCCCGAACGAGAAACGTTTATTGAATCAAGGATACAAAAGAAATAAAAACTTTAAATACAAAATCACAAAAAAAACGATGAAAATTTCCGTCTTAACAGGTATAATTTCAAGATATTGACAATGAATATTTTCCGCTACAGACAGGTTTTGTTACCTAAAACATTCTTTCTTTGATTGTACCTCTGAAGAGCATAGGTGTGTTACAATAAAACTTGTGAAAACAAACCTATCTATCACAGAATTCTTCTCAATTGGAAAAAAGTTTCGACGCAAAAGCACCATACAATTATATTTGTTAAGACGGAGAATTGTTTAAAATGGAGCTTTTTTTCCAGCCTCTTTCGACCAATTCTTTGCAGTTTTTACTGCAGGAACACCATTTCAACAGTTTCTTGCGTGAGCCGAGGGGGGGGGGGGACTTTTCTTTGAAGAACATGGTTTGAAATAGCGCGTGGGATTATGCAAATCGCCCACAAAATAAGAAAATCCAGCATAATAAAAAATTATGTGTAAGATTTTTTCCCTCTTAACTTCTTTTACACGCAGGGATTATTTTTTAACTTTCGTTTTTTTTTTTTTCTTGGAGTTACGCACAATTAGCTAATTTGTCAATGGATAGCTGTAAAAATCGTTAATTTTCTAAAATTGCTGTGGAAAAATATTTCGAATTTCGCCGAAGATCGTGGAAACAAATAGCGATTTTTGTCAATCGGTCGCGGAAAACAATCGCAGATTACAACATTCATTTGCAGATAAAAGTCAAATTTGCTCATCGCAAAAAATCGCAAATTTTGTCAAAAGATTTTTCAAAAAATCGTGAAATTTGTGTAATTATCACGGAAAAAATCAGGAAGGCCGTCCAAAGGTTTCACAATAAATCACTAGTCAAACAATCACACAAAAAAATCAAGAATTTCATCAAACGATCGCACAAAATAATCGCAAAATTTGTCCGTCAGTTTCGAAAAAACAAATCCCGAATTTCAACAAACGATCGTAGTACAGAATCGCGAATTTCGTCAAAAGGTAGCAGAACACAAATAGCGAATTTCGTAAATCAGTCACAAAAAAAATCTTTAATTTCGACAAATGGTCGCGGGAAAAAATCAATTTCGTCAATCGGTCGCAGAAAAAATCACGAATTTCGGAAAATTACTAAGAAAAATAAATGATTTCCGTGAAACGATCACGGAAAAAAATCGACTATTTCGTCAAATGGTCGCGGAAAAAAATCCGTGAAATTCAACTGGTCATGAGGTAGCCAGTACCACAAACACCATCAATATGTCACGAAAATCACAAATTTTGTGATCCATGGGAAAATTTTTCATTAATGATTTTTTGTCAATAAAAATTTTCCTTAATCATTTTCTGCCTTCCTCTTCGGGCTATGATCTAAATTCGATACAATTCAGAAATCTGCAAAATCCTTAGCCTCGCAGGTAAAGTCGTGCATTGGATCGGGCAAACCAATTTTACCCGAAACCGACACAATCTGTTCCCCTGTACGGATCAAGTTGGGTTCACGATGCTTTTTTCAATTCCTACTAATTAGCTCACACTCTCTATATATTTATATATCTTGTACAAATATTCAATCGTTAATAAAATATTTTCTATTCATCCCCTCAAGTTCAAATATATTTTTTTTAACTTGGATGACTTTGACCGTTTGACTACGGTTGGGAGATATACATCCCAGTAGACTATTTTTTATTCTATTAGTACCACTTTTTGAAAACTAACCTCTGCCGTATCCATATATTTATATTAGGATATTTCCAAGATAAATCTGCAACAAACAATTTTTTGGAAATTGGGGTACGATTGCATATAAAAACAGTCGCCGATCCTCGCCCGTAGTCAAAGGGTTAGTTGTTTCAGGTGCAGGTTGGGTTTTCACTATTTTGTGTGGGGTTCGTGTTGACCCGATTTTTCAAGGAAATTCTAAATATTTTTCAGATGAAAAAAACTATATATTTGAACATTAATGAGCACACATGTGTTCATTTTTGTACATAAGCGATAAAATTGAAGAATACTTTTCCATAAATGTATTAAAATAAAGATTCAGTTTCTTTCACTTCGGGTTCGGGTTGAAGCCTGTCGGGTTCGGATCGGGTGCAACCCGATTCAAGCAGGATTCAAGTGTCAGGCTGTGGAGATTATTAAGAGTGTTCTGTGTGTAATATGATTTAATGAAACGATTTGATAGCATTGTAATGATTGCAGTAAATATAATGTGACACAAATAATGTCAAAATTTAAATATTTAAGAATTTTAATTGATCCACTACAATTTCCACCCCCCCCCCCCCCCCATAAATTTTAGGCTAAAAGGAAAAATTCACCTCTAAAATTCTAGCCCTGAGGGGACGAGTTTTCTTTTCACCATGTTATACATAGCTGTGAAGCAATTCACACCCAGAAAAAAGTTTTGTTGAATCAACAAAAATTTGGTTGACCCAACAAAACTTTTCGTTTAAATGTAGGTCAATGGAAATTTTGTTTGAATCAACAAAAAAAAAATATTGTTCATTTTTTTTTTTAAATTCCAAAAAAAATTTTTGTATCGTCAGCAAAAAAAATGTTTTGTTAATTCAAGTAAAATGGTTCAATTTTACTTGAATTAACAAAATTCTTTTTGTTACATAGAAATATGCTATGTGTTATTTTAACAATACATTTTCTTTTTTCAACAAAATATATTTTGTTTGTTTAAATAATAAAATATGTTATATTACGAACTTGTTTTGTTTATACTACAAAACCTTTCGTTAAATGAACCAATCTAAATAGGCAATTTTAATTTTAAGTATTTTTTAATTCATTTTCAGCAGTGAATTACGCTTGTAAACCTTGAATAATAACAAGTGAATTTTTATCCGGCTTTTTTTCAAGCGAAAACCGAGAGTGAAAATTGCCCAAGCCGGCAGTCGATCCCGGGTCCTCAGAACAGCGCTCTGAGGATCTACCACTGAGCTACAAGGAACGATATCTGAGCTCGGCATTTCTCACTCTTATATATGTCGGAACGGCTGCAATCGCAGCACAAGATTGAAATGTCATCAGGAGTACGCAAATTTCGGCGACAAACATGAGACGACAATACAAAGCACAGCATACGGCAACACATAGTTAATTTTTAATTCATTTTCAGCAGTAAATTACGCCTGCAAAAAGCAGGATAAAAATTCACTGTTATATTTTACCAGTGTACTTTCTTCCAGTACCAGAATACTTATGTACCAGAGTACTTTCTTCTTGTAAAGATAGAAGAAAGTAATAAATGGGACAGGGGGATTTTTGAAACTACCTTGGTCCGTCCCAATGAAAAAAAGTTTTAATTATCCAGAAATTATGTTAATCCTTTAATTATATAGCTATATAAGTCAAATAAATCGAGTTACCTTCAAATATTACAGGCGTAATTCACTGCTGAAAATGAGATAGATCTATTACAGAAATCGCGAAAAATGCCACATAGCAGCGCCACCTGTTGCGCGATTTACACCAAAAACTAATCAGCAAAAATTTATATCAGGGAGTAACTGAATACAAAGTTTTATTAAATTCTGTGCATTAGTTCTTGAGATAGAGCGTCCACAAAATTTTTGCCACATACAGACAGACAGAGTCATTGACAGTCATTTTCTAAAAACAGTCAAATCGTGTTCAGTACCTTCTAAAATCCATCGGAAATCGGAAGTCGAAAATTTTCATGATTCCAATACTTTCTTCTTGTAAAGATAGAAGAAAGTAATAAATGGGACAGGGGGGATTTTTAAAACTACCTTGGTCCGTCCCAATGAAACAAAGTTTTAATTATCCAAAAATTATGTTAATCCTTTAATTATATAGCTATATAAGTCAAATAAATCGAGTTACGTGAGAGAGTTATGGCTACTACACAACAATTTAAATTTTGCAAAAACAACAAAATTTTGCTGGAATTACAAAATTATTGTAAAATTAAAAAAACAGATTTTGTTAATTCAAGTAAGATTGATGAAGTTTTGTTAAAATTTTGTAAGAGTGTTAACAATATTTTTTTGTCCAAGCAACAAAACTAATTTTTTTACTTCAACTAAAAATTTTGCTAAAACAACCAAAATGTACTCAACAAAACATGTTTTGTTGTTTTAATCAATTCCTTTTTCTGGGTGCATAGTTTTTTCTCATATATGTTTTTAAAATTAGCTAGAATACTCATTATAATGATAAATGGACCATTTTTAGAATGTTGGAATAGCAAGACTTCAGAAAACATTTTTGATATTTATTAGCTTCTGTGCTTAAAGTATTTATTTGCTTATGCTTTTATTGTAATAAAATCTGACACGTTATTTTAGCTTTTGAGCAATTTTTAATTTTTTTTTTCTCACCTGCGATGACGGATAAATTTTCTGAAATCTCAAATTCCTTGGGGGGGGGGGACTGCCCCCCTGCCCCCTAAATGGCGCCCCTGCATAGATGAATAATCAAACCATTTAAGCCTAAAAACAATAGATGTTTAACAAGTTGTGTCACTTAAAAAAGACTCTTTATTTCAATGGGGTGGCTCCAACCCCACGAGACCCTCCTTTGTCCTTGAACATTAATCTCTGCTTCCTGATCGATTGCCAGATTATAATATATGAAAGGTAGAATTTAAAAAATATTAAGACAGATGTCTTAATACATTAAAAAGCTTATTAACCAAATGAAATGAATGAAAAGCAGATTAAAAAAATTTTTGTCCGTATTAGATTCGTGTTTAGTGCAATTAAAAAAAATAATTTGATTACTTAGCTTTTCAGTTAAATCAAAAGATTTTATGTTACATAGATAAAAGGGCAGTTACAACAGAAAAATTATAAAACTACATTTAAAATTGAATCCTGTTAATTAGAAGTATTTGAAAGGAGTTCAATATATTTTTATTTATTTATTTTTGTGCATAGAAAGTGGGGGGGGGGGGGTCCTAAAAATTTCCCCGTGCCCGTAATCAAAGAAATGTTCAATAAAATGTGCTCCTTGGTTTAATAAAACTATGTTTAAAAAATGATGAAGGGTCTGGACCAGTTTGGGACCCGTGACATCAGAATCATTATTTTATCCATGAATTTAATTCATTTGTAAAGTAAACAGTATTTTGGAGCTTCACGCAGAAATGCAAGTGTAAGAAGTTATCTAAAACAAGTTGGAAATTGTACCGTAATTTCGCAAGTATACGCCGCACATCAGAGAATTCGATTTCCTACCAGAATTTATTTTAAATAAAATGTGACTTACTTCTGCTTAGCACTTATTTGACTTCTTATTTTCAATAAAATTTCCGGTTTGAAAAAGACTTAGGGCGCGGCGCATACGCGCGAAATTACGGTATGTTAAACGTGACAAACGAGGTGCGTTCGTACTGTAGTTAGTTCTATAAATATTGAGATCTGGATGATTTTTAATTCTGCGAAATGAATTCTATCGTCTGCAGATTCATTTCTGTCATACAATAAGTATCTCGGTCGCTTGACCATTAAACCTCGGAAGCTCCTCTAACAAGAAAGCACCGATTTCTTTTTTAAAAAAGATCAAATTTCTTAATAAATATTTTTATTAATATCTTCTAAAGTTTTGATTCGATTTTCAGAAAATTTGAAATGTCTCGACACAATTTTGCAAAGATTATTATATCTTAAATTTCAAATCATTTGGTTGAGTAGTTTTTGCGCTGTTATATGCGGATAGACGGACGGACGGACCCGACGACGACTATAGGTGCTACGTATTTATATAATTACGAACGCACCTAAAAAACATCATGTGCCCCTCTCAAATGTGCAATTTAAAAATTAATTTTGATTATTTAGCTGTTCACTTAATTCAAAAGATTTTATCCAAAGCATTTTTTAAAGCAAAACTTAAAGATTTTAAAATGTGCATTCCGGGGTGAAGGGAGAGGCTGTAATTTAAATTATTTATTATTACCGAAATGCAATAATTAGGAAAGTTTATATATATATTTTTTTTTAATTTACAGATTTTAAATCATTTAAGTATCAATACCATTTAAATTATGAAAATAATAGAAAAAATAACTCATTTAAATACGAAATTTAATATTCTGAAAGAAAAAAGTTTATGTATACATATATAAGTTTTTAATAACAGTGTAATATTCAAATTGTCAAGAGATCAACTAGGAATAGTGATTGTCGCATTAACTAATAAATAAATTCATTTAGATTTGTGTAACTCGTTGATCAAGTGCTCATGGATACGTAAGTATACTAACAACGATTGCCCTTTCTTGGCGTCCGATATGAAAATCAGCAGGAAAAAAAAATAATAAAGATTGCGTAACAATTTAATTTTGTTGAAATAATAACAATGAAAGATCAATAAAAAACAGTAATCATAATCTTTTTTAATTGTTAAAAGTACATTCCAACAATGTCTTGAACAAGTCAACAATGCAGATGTTTCCTTTACTTCGATAAACTCAAGAATGAATTCTTTGTAATCATAAAAGGGATTGCGATTGATTTGCGTAATTTCTGATTATCCTCTCGAATAAATCTAATTTTTTCGAGTATTAATTGATTAAAAAGCGTTTAAAGTTTCGTTTCAAATGGAGTATTATAGACAGCAATATCGTGGCGGTGTCATAGACACCAAAACATACGACAAAATGATAGAAATTGTCTCCTATCTGGAGGAGAAGAACTACACCTTCTTGGAAGAGCTTGGATTCGGCTCCTTCGGTTCTGTGTTGAAAGTGAAAGACTCAAGCAGCAATGAAGAACATGCTGTCAAGATAGTCTCTAAAGATCAAGTCTCTAAAGGGGAAACTGAATTGTGGTCGACATTAGACCATGAAAACATTCTCTCTCTCTTGTCCTCAGAGTATGTCTACTTTGCCAACTCGTACATATTTGTTACACCAGTGCACCGAATGAATCTAGAAGAAGCAGTGCTGAAGTCGTCGCTCCTGGCTGAAACAGACGCCTTCGACGAAGCTGTTGTTTGGATGAAAGATATATTGAGCGGAGTGGAATATATGCACGAGAAAAACCTATGCCACCTCGATCTCAAGGGAAATAACGTATTGTTGACTCAAGACAAGCGTGCCGTCATTGCAGATTTTGGTTTCTTATCATCTACCGAGAAAAATGTTCAGAGGTTAGTAAAATTTTTAGCCGTTTTTGAGAACTTTTTCAGCATGGCACCCAATGCAGACTACGTTATTTAAAATCATATTCTTAAGGCGCCATAGGGCTTTTAAACCTTGAAAACATTCAATCTTTGAGAAAATATACAGGGTGTTCCAAAATTCGACAGACAAATTAAGAGGGTTGATGGAAGGCATCAAGAGGATGAAAACTTACTATACAACATGGGGTAGCAAACAACGTTTAGTGGGAGAAAACCGCAAAAATTGTTATGAAGAGTGTGACGTCGAATGGAAATAAACAGCTAATAAAAAGTAGAAAAAACATTTATATGACGTCAAGCATGATTGCAATGCATTGCAGTTCAACGTCAGAAAGGAGACGACGACACATTTTTATAGAAATTGTTCGAAGTTGCGGCCACGAAACACAGCAGACATCGACGGACGAAGGATTGCCGGACACGTTAAAACATATTCCTTTAAAAATGTCTTGTCGTCTCTTTTCTGACGTTGAACTGTAATGCATTGCAATCATGCTTTACATCAAATAAATGTTTTTTCTATTTATTATTGGCCCTTTTTCTTCCACTCGACGTCACACCTTTCATAAATATTTTTGAGATTTTTCTCCCACTAAACGTAGTTTTCATCCTCTTGATGTCTTCTATCACCCCTCTTAATTTGTCGGTCGAATTTTTTAACACCTTGTATATATTAAAGCGTAATCGTTTCTCAACACTTTTTAAAAAAATGAATGACACTCTTTAATAGATGTTAAATATGGAATATTTTTAAAGAGAGAACTTTAACGTCATTTTCCTCAATTTGTGATTTTGGCTTGTTCCGCGCAAGGTGGATAAAAAACTTTTCTATGTTTTTTTCATGAAATTTTCTGGATATATGGTGTAAGGAAAGGGCAACTGACGTCACTGTTGGTTCAATTACGGTTGGTAGGCAAGAAAAACCTGTTTGTTCTTTATGAATCCTACTGTTCACATGAAATGGAGAAATTTGATTGGTCTACGTTAAACTGGTCTGTAATATGATTGGCTTACGTCGCCTTGACAATTCCTGCAATGATAATGTCGACAAAAATGAAGTGGTAGATTGGTTGATGGAACTGTTTGTTTGTAAACATGCCTTTTCCTTGTATGGTAGGCTGTATAAAGTTAATCTAAATTTGCATCGTCTTTTGTTGAAACCATATTTTTTCTTGGTGTTAAGCTGCTAAACGATTGAAAATTTACATAAGAAAAATACAAAATACAATTTTGTTTTTAAAAATGCTACAAATAAATACTTTTTTTAGGTTCAGTGTAAGCACAGGATTCTCAAGTCTAAAATTATATACTAAACATTTTGTTTTACATGTAGAAATTCTTTTTGTAATCATGCGCGCAACTTGTGATTCGAAACTTTTGCTAGACAAGTTTAAAAATCTCTCTAACATATGATTTCCACCATTATAATCTAAATAAATATGAAATGAAAGAGGAAACATGTATCGACTACCTCCTTCAAAAATTATGTTTGTGTAATATACACTTTTTAAGATATAAAATGACAAAAAATGGTCATTTTTTTTTTTTTTTCAATTTTCGACATTTTAAAAAGTTTTATGACCCCCTTAAAGTGAAATTTTGTAGAATGAAACGTTCCGGCTTAAAATACTCCTACTTCAGAACTCTGTGAACTGTCGCAGAGAGTGTAAACACAAGTCAAGCTTAATGGACTTTATCCACCAGTGACAACAGACACACATCTGTGGGTATACGTCCTCCGAAAAAGACTGCTTATTGGACGAAGAGGAAGCACTGTTAAAATGTCCTGCACGCCTATTGGTGTTTTTCTTCGACATACCTGCAGCTCAAGTGGCATGAGTAAAATCCATTCCCGCATCCATGACTTAATCCAAGACACTGAAATATCTTAGTCTTAATCTTAACGTATTATTGTTCTACATTCGGACAAAAAATATTTAAGATATTGACACAACAGAATTGGTTTCTTCGTATTACAGGCGGTATGTGAGAAGATTCGATTTACAAAAACTTCAACAAAATTCAAAGTTAAATACTGTACTCTGAATGCAGCATTTGATTTATATTAACGAGGTGGAAATAACGATTATATCCATGATTTCTCTTAACACATGGGCTGATAAGTTCCCGGTCTAATAAAGAAAACACAACTTTTTAACACAACTTTATAACTTTATAACCTTAATAAATAACATAACTTTAATAATAAATAATAATTTAAAAAAAATAATAGTAATTTAGTAATAATTTAATAAATGAATAATAATAATAATTGAATAATAAATAACATAATTTTATGACGAAAAAGCTCTAAAAAGTGTTCAGAATCATCGACTCGTTGTTGTTTTTGGTCAAAAGTCAACACGCGCGGCAGCCACTTTGACAACAGCTTTTTCATAGACAAATGTTCATTCAAAATAAAACCTACACGTTCCTTGGATATCTTCAGAGTCGGAGCTATCTCCTGCAACTTCACTTTACGGTTCCCCACAACGATTTTGAGGACTTTTTTTATGTTTCCCGGAGTAATCACCTCTTTTGCGTGGTGCATCACTGGTGCCCGTACGACTACGTTTAAATTCAGCAAACCAGTCAATAATAGTTGATTTACCTGGTGCAGTGTCCGGATAACGCTTATCAAGCCAAGTTTTTTTCCTGCTACCTTTTAAAGGTTAGTATTTACTAAAAAAAAAAGCATCGGTTCGGCGATTGCAACGCCATCTGTGTGCCAGACCGGGAATTTATCAGCCGATGTGTTACACTTACTTCGTATTAGTACTGATTTGACAAGAAAATCTAATGAAAAACTTGCACGTATTTTTTCGACTTTTAACAGTTGCATTTTTTTTTTTAAATTCCAGATATGGTTGTCCTTTTATATATCGATGCCCACAAGCTCGAATGACAGAATCTGGACTGACTGAAGTGAATGGAAAAAGCTTTGACATCTTCGCCATAGGCACGATGGCATTTGAATTGTTTACGGGTATGGCTCTGTTACGCGAAGCATCGAAGTGGGATTCTTTAGTGAGCTGGCATGCACAAGTGTATCCCGTCTTGCAAGACTGTTTACAGGTATGGAACTTTCATTACCCTACAAACTATTTTATGATATAAATCAAAATAGGGATGAATCCGTTATTCACCTTAGTTAGAATATGTTACATCGGTCAAAAATTATTTTAAAAATTTTAACAAGTTGTTAAATACATAAAATAACATAAAATACAATAAAATAACATAAAATGCAATAAAATAACAAAATAAAATGCAATGAAATACAAAATTGTACATCTAAAGCCTAGTATTTTTAAGTACAATCGTACTCATTATCAGGGTTGAAAACATAAAATAAAAATCCGAGGACTAATTCCTTTCGAATCAATATCGTTGGAATGTTCCAAAATAAAGTGTAGGGTAGGTAGATTGGTGGTTTAAGACTGTAACGTTAACTTAGGCTTATAAAACAGTTAATATTGAAGTATTCTTTTCTCGAAAACTATTGAAGCTATTTCAGCAATTTATTTCAAATGGTATTGGATGTAGCTTAACTATAAGTGGATTATTAGACTAAGTTAGAGTTACAATCTTCATCCAACAAGCAACCTGCCTTGCACTTTTTTTTGGAACATTCCAATTGATGTTGATTCGAAAGGACACGGTCCTCGGATTTCATATTCTCTATTTTCAACCCTGATGATGAGTATGATTGTACTTGAAAGTACTAGGTTTTAGACATACAATTTTGTATTTTATTTCATTTTATGTATGCAACAACGTATTAAATACCTTTTAGTAATTTTTGACTGAATTAATCCTGAATTTATTCATGTAACAGGCTTCTTTCATCTGTATTTTGTGACCGTATAAAAATTTAAATTTTATATTTCTTAAAATTGAATCCCCTGAAAATTTTAATCAATTTCATAAAATTCTGTATCTTTTTTCTTTATTTAACTTTGTATTTTATAATATACTAGCATATAACCCCCGTCAAAAATGACGGAATGTTACGTTTCATTTTCATAAGACTTCATACAAACAAACAGCATTAAGATATTATGAAATAATATTCAATCCTTTGATATAAACAACGCCATTCCCGAAGGAAATAAATTGTTTTGATTGAGCTTCAATAGTTTAAAGATTTCACTATAAAAAAATTCTGTAAAGATTAAGAACGATAAAATCTTCAAAACATTATTTAGATCAACAAAGTTGTTTAAACACCCATTGCTGGGTTAACACATCTCCGGGCCCGCTAGCGGCCCCCTAATTACATCGGGGCGGTGCCTTGCATACAAACCTCGTAAAAAGCTGCTCTAATACTTCACGAGGCAGCGCTGCAAAGCATATTTTTAAGTGACATTAAAAATTTCGAGTCATTTCGGCAATCTGCGTCGTTTTGACCTTATAAACTGCCCTGCTATATTTATAGTAAACATTTCATTATTCAAATTCCGATTTCACAACTGTAATAAATTTCGATGATTAAAATAATTTATTTTATTTTATTTCTTGATTAAATCGCATCTATTAATTGTATTAATATGACTGATCATTTTTTTTCACTACAAAGTTACTATGTTAAAATTCAAAATTTTATCTGCATTGATATAAGTAATACTTGTTACCACAGTATTACATTATATTCCTTATATTTTAATTATGTTTGATATAAAATATTCATTTTATATACAATGCAAGCAAAATTGATTAAATACAGAACAAAGTGCAATTTCGACAGATAGTTTATTTGCCAAAATAATAATTAAATAACTTAAAAATTAAAAAGTTTATCTCAAATTAAATTCTGATTTTTTATAAACATGCCTATAGAAATATGTGATAAATTTTGATCATTAAAGATCATCTTTTATTAAATAAGTATTTTTTTTTAATTATCTTATTAAATTACAAATTTATTTTCACTACAATGTTTCTACTATTCTAAAATACAAAATTTTATTTCATTGATATAATTAATATATGTAGTACACGGTATTACAATTACATGTTCTTTATATTCTAATCATTGGTATAATTAATATATGTAGTACGCGGTATTACAATTACATGTTCCTTATATTCTAATTACATTTTATAAGAAATACAGTGACCTCTCACTTATACGCGATATTCAGTAATTACTTTTTGTACCACTATTTTAAAACAGTAAAATTCGATTTATAAATTCTGCGATTAAATAAGGAGAAAATTACTTTAAAAAGGAACTGGTGCTGAAAAATAATTACAGTGTATCGCGTATAAGTGAGAGGTCACTGTATTCAATTTAAAATTTTGTTTATATTAATCTCCGATAGATGGCGATAAAGGCTCACAACGAATGAACGAAGTAGTTTAGCGAGTATCACGGATGAAAGTAACTTCCTCCGTTAGCTATCGCTTTCAGAACGGTTGCATTCATGGTTTAATATTTTAAACGTTCACGACGAATGAATCATTTGTTTGTTTACTTTCATGGAGCAATAAACCTAATTTCAACTGAAGTTATCTCAGAATATAAATATAATTTAATGTAAGCCATCTCACACAAACATTAATTTATTTTGAAAGACGTGATTTCAAGTAGAATAAATTATCGTTTAGTTGTTATATGTTAGAACAGATCCTTCATTAAGCCTAACATGGCGTTTAACTACGGTCAATTCGCAGATCAGAGTGGTTCAGCCCGGATTGGTTACAGACACTTTCTCGCCTTTGGATTTTATTATAAGTAAGATGTTTATGATCAGTATTTAAAGAATAAAAGCCGAGATCAATGTTTTGGGGATGTTCCCATAATTTTTTAAACTATATTATATTTCGTTTATGTATTGAGTAAAATACCTTAACAAACTTATTCTTGCATTTTCTCCCCCAGAAACAAAGACTTATAGAGTTGATGTGCAAGACATTCCCAACTTCGAAAAATGTTGAAAATAAAGCTGATGACGTCATTAGTTTCGTCACTTCCTGCTTAACCATAGTTCCGGAAAAGCGTCCGAACGCCCACCAACTGCTAGATCATCGTCTGTTTGGGGGCGTTTTCCAAAATGTCTTGCTTGAGCCTCATGAAGATATATGGAGCAAATTAGGTGAGGTTTTGAACGGTTTTTTTACTAAATATCGCTAACTACAAGCTTCATACGAGAAAAAAAGTTACTTTAAAGCGCGTATTTTATTTAGATTTTATTATTATTTACTTTATTGTAATGGACAATATTCTTCTTCCTTTGGATTCCAGGCTAGAAAAATTTTTCTGCTTGGGAATAACATTCATAACCGCGCTATTTAAAAGCATTGTGTTTAGAAAAATTATGCATATATATATTCAAGGCAACACTAGATACCGGGCTTGCTCATTCACTCCCATTAAGTCACAAATAGTGGCTGGCCTCGACCAGCAATTGGTAGAAAGCGACGCGCCCATCGTTTTGTGCCAATCGCTGTATGTCTTTCGTCGCGGCTAAGACTCCTATAATAGGAGCTGACGCATATCCATTTTGTTTTGCATTGTTGGTACGCAGCTCAGTATCAATCTATACCGCAGCCGGAGTTGGGGTTGCCTAAGACTCGGTTCTGATTAGCTTGGTTTTTCGACTGGACTGCAATTCGGGTACCAAATCTGCGAGGATGCGTCAGCCTCTATTATAGGAGTTCTAGTCGCGGCCAGCCACCTTTTGTGACGTCATGATAATGAATGAGCAAGTCCGGTATCTAGTGTAGCCCTGATATATTATATGGAGTTTTAAACCTTTTCAGAAACAGGTATAGGTTATACATGAATTATACATGTGGCCCATTTGAAAAACTGTTATGATACGGGAAAGCCTTTCTGCATATTTAAGAAATGTTTGGACGTCTCGAAAGGTCATGTTACAAACTTTATGAAGATTCTTATTAACATGCGAAATCAGGGTCGCAATTGTATATTAATCAACGGATTACGCATCCATATTTAATACTTTTATTGTAAAGTTAGTTATTCTGTTGATCATTTCGAGAGGTTAACTTCATTGTTCTAAGCTAAGAATAGAAATCCGGGCTTGGCTCTTGCTGAGACATCCTGTATTCATGTCTGAAAAAGTGTGGATTGAGAGCCTAGATCCCTGTATCTAAAATATCTCTTTCAACATGTTCTAAACCTTCTTATTAAAGTTTTTACACGACCTCCAGGACACTCTGTGCTTGAGTCTTTCTATTTTCGCCCAACAGCCATTTTGAATGTATTTTAAAAAGGTTTAAAAGAAAAGCTTTTTGAATAAGAAATTCGCCAAATTAGTGAGATAGCCAAGTTGGCGTCATTTAGGGAGACTTATTTTTGGTTGCCAAATTTGGCGATATTTCGCCAAGTATCGATTACGAACGAGAATTTCGGAATTTGACGCTAACGGATAGGAATATATAGTTTTATATACGTATTATTCGGAAAATGATTACAACACTGAAAGATGATAATTTTCCAGAAATCACGTTCCTTAAACTCCTTAATTAATCCCTAATTTTTTTTTTTAAATCAACTATCTTGTGTCAAAATATCAGTCACCCTAATATTTCAAACTTCTACATGTCAGCCATCGTTTAAGATAGAGGCAAAACAAAAAAAATGCTCTGGAATCCTTGTATCAAGGTCTAACACTTACGCAAAAATAAATCTGGATTTCGAATATTTTGTATATATTTTTAGTTTTAAATCTTTTTAGTGGGCGCCATTTTGAAAGATTTTAAATACGAGTGCTATCGTATGACAAGTATCAGATATACATAAATAAATATATATATATAAATATATATATAAATCAATATTTGAACGTATGGTGATTTTGGGGTATGGAGGTTATGATCGGTGAAAACGTACCGAATTTTTCCGGAATTGCTTTCCTCCGAACGGCTGCAATAGGTAGGTTTTTACTTTTTGTAATGAAAGCTACCTAAAACGTAAATATACGACCTGCATAATACAAGTAGTCTAGTATTTATAGAAAAGAGATGTGTAGGCATAATCATCTTAAACTAAATCATTTATTTATTATTATTCTGTGCAAAACACTAAGCATACATGTAATAGAAGTGAGGGGGAAAAAAGTCCTACCCGGTCTTTATTTAATTATTTATATTGTAATTTTAAAAAAACAAAATAATAAAACAAAATACTTTAAGAATCCCGAGCTTCAAAACAATATTATACAACATGTTCTATTATTTTTAATGTTAATATAAAATTATTTTCCTGTTACAAGGTTATAAGTTATACTGTAAATGCTGCATCATAAATTTAAATGTAATTGTTAGTTAATATAAAACTCTTTTCTCTTTTATTTCAGTGAGTGCCCTTGAATTCAATTCCATTTTTGAAAGAAACCCATCAGAAGATAATGTGCCGGAAAGAATTGCAGAAGAAGGTGGCAATAGTCGAAATATCATAACCGAATCCGCTGATCACGATGAAAAAGCAGACGATTTAAAAGTAACAGATCCTACCCTTCAGAATAGCGCAATAGACAAAACAGAAAACACAGATGATCCTTCCTTCCCATTGGATAAAGTCAGAGCAACCACTGTCGATGTGAAACCTCATTTCATCGAAAAAAGCCAAACTGAAACCCTATCTCCTCCAGTTACTAAGAGTTCTTCTCAACATTCAAACATAGAAATCAACTACAATAACATAGATGCAGAATTTCACCTTTCTGAATTGGATGTCACCAAAAGTGGGCAGTCCATTGTATCAACAGCTGAAAAATCCGATCTCTGTGTTACCACCCCTCAACCTAGTTCAACAGAAATAAGCCAAGGTATAACGACTCCTTCTGATAACAGCTCCATTCAACCTAGTTCAACAGAAATAAACAAATGTATAACGGCTCCTTCAGATAATAGCTCCATTCAATCTAGTTCAACAGAAATAAACAAAGGTTCAACGGCTCCTTCAGATAACAGCCCCATGAAAGTTCCCAGCCCGGACACGACTCAAAAGCAAAGTTTCGGCCAGAACATCCGCTCGTGGTGGAAAAAACGTAAGACTCGCCTCGTCCGAATCTTCTCTGCTTGTATGTGCTGTGCAAAATCATCAAGTACAGATGAAAAATGATACCACCTAATTATGACTCACTTCCCAATTATGACTCACGACTTTAACCCTCGATGTGGACAACCGAATTATGTGGCACTCCGACTTGACATACTATTGTGAATCTATCACCATCTTTAGTTGTATTTTTTGCAACCTGCATCTTTGTTAACATCATCATTATTACGATCATTATCAGCAGCAGTAAAAAGTCCACCGACCCTCGCTTTGACCAACATCCGGGGCGCAAATCAGGGCGGTGGTGAAGATGGGGGGACATGTAACCTACCTCCCCGCTGGTTCCTCCTGGTAACATACATTTGTATGGCTGAATGGTTACGGATTTAAAATACCTGACTGCTGATGCATTATATTTTACATGTGCCTAACAAAAGAGTTTTTGGGCGAATACAAATTTTTATATCTAAATCGACAGTGACAAGATGTAAGAACAAATATTTCATACTTGAAATAAAGTTTATTTCGTTTGCATCGAATGTGATGTTTATTTTTAATCTTTCCTATTTTCTCAAAAACTAATACAAGCAACATGTTACATGTGTAGTGAAAACGTCCTAATATTATTTTTTACAATGTTTTCAATAAAAAAAACGAAAAACCATGCGTGAAGCATAGATTACGAAACACTTTCCAACACATACAGAAAATGTAACGAAACTTCACCGTTAAATAAGGTGGAAAAATATATGTATTACACAGTTTAGGAAACATGCAACACATTGCAAAATCTAATTTGAGTAATTATCTTCCATAGTCAAAAAAGGAGTCGAATTATTTTCAGCAGCCTTGTATAGGATCAATAGATTTGGGTACATACTATATAGCATGATAAAATTTAGTTCAGCCAGAAAATTCACATTTAGCAATTCTCGCCAATCGATGGAAATGCACTCGAAATATTTTGTACAACCTTCTATATTATCTAAAGACTGTAAGCGCACCACATATTAAGCTAAAATTTAATTCAGGTAAAAAACGCATAAAGCAACATAAAATTCACTTCTAGCAGATACCAATCATAAACAACAATGTATCTTGTTCTTTGCGTAGCTATGTATATGACTTTATTATTATTCCACACACTTCTATTAGTCTACTAATTATAGTTCAGCAGGAAAATGCGTAACACAATTAAAAACTACCTTTAAGCGATTCACTCCCATAGTCTGTAATCTTGCTAATCCCTTTGTGTAGCCCTGTATAGGATCAACAGAATTTACACACACCTCGTACTATACAAAAATTTAGTTAAACTTAAAAACGCAAACCAAAGTTGAAAACGCACTTATCAAACATAGACTGTAATCTTGCGAATCCCTTTGTGTAGCCCTGTATAGGATCAACAGAATTTACACACACCTCGTACTATACAAAAATTTAGCTAAACTTAAAAACGCAAACCAAAGTTGAAAACGCACTTATCAAACATAGACTGTAATTATAGCACTAAGAATGTAAACGCATTCTCCTGCGTGACCCTTTAAATGAACGATATATGCACAACATACTTTTAAGTGAGCAATTTATAGTGCACCTTAGTAATGCCTATCAATTTCATTATGTTGGATTTTGTGAAATATTATTAAATTACACTGCAAACGATTTTTCCCCGTAGAAAATTGAGTACTTTTGTTTGATCCTGTAAATAAAAAATAAATGCTTTGCACCCCATATTTTACAAAAAGCATGTTTTAGTGCGCTTCATAATTGTATATCAATTTCATCATGTTTGAAATAGTTTAACATAATCAAAATGCAATTGAAACGATTTTTTCTCATTGACTGTAATGTAACGGAATACTTTTGACTGTCCCTGTAAATAAACTATAAATGCTACACACTTCATTTTCAATAGGGATCATGCTATAGTAAACGTCAATAACATACAAAACAATCAGCGCAATCCGAGTATATTTCCAAGAGACAAACGGACAGACAAACCGAAGTCATAAACACTTTTCAACTGGGTTGGAAAGTGTTAAAGTTAAAACCAAGGAATTAACTTAGTAGAAAATGAATAATTTTAATTTTTTAGGAGTTATAGAGTTCACTAGCTGACCCGTCCGGCGTTGCCCGGGAAGACTGTCATTGAAAAACGTAACAGTGGAGTGGACTTCATAAAAAAACAAGAACGTCAAATCATGCGTCAAGCACAGATTATGTAACACTTTCCAACGCTTCCAAAATAATTTTACAAATCATGACCGTTTAATAAGCTGAAAGATAACATCTAAGTAAACAATTTGGAAAACGCAATAACATATTTAAAAACGTCATTTCAGGAATTTCCAACCTATACAATATTCGGAAAATTATCCGAATACTTTTATTCAGCCCTGTATAGGATCTATAGATTTGTATATATACTACATAGGTTGTTAATTTTATAGTTGAGTTTAGGAAACGCGTAGCACGGTTTAAAATTCTACTTCTGGAGTTTCTGTCCATAAACGGAATGTGTTCGTGAACTTTTGTGCTGCCCTGTATATGAAATACAGAATTTATACACACCCAGTAATAGACAAAAAGTGAGTTCAATTTAAAATCGCGTTCAGCAACTTAAAACGCACTTCCAGGAATGATTGTTAACAGACAGTAGAGAATTCTTTTGTGTGTCCCTGTCAATGAGCGATGACTGCTCTACACACCATATTCTGTAGTAAGCCTCTTGTAATGCACCTTAGTGATATATATATCGTTTAAAATAGTGAAACATTATTTAATTAAACCGCAAACGATTTTTCTCCATAGACGTCATGTAACGGAATTCTTTTGAGTGTCCCTGCCAAGTAACTCTAAGTGCTATGCACACCCTATTCCATATAAAGCTTCTTGTAATACACCTTAGTGATATATATATCCATTACAATGTATTTGAAATTGTGTCACATCATTAAAATAAACCGCAAATGATTTTTCCCCATGAACCGTCCTGTAACGGAATTCTTTTGAGTGTCCCTTTAAAAAAACTATAAGTGCTACACACTTCATTTGAAATAGGGAACATGCTAATAGATAACGACAATAACCTATAAAAATTGCAGGGCAATCCGCGCCTATTGACGGGAGTTAGAGCACGGGCAGACGGCAGACGGCCATACGGCCAGACAAACCGAAGTCATAAACACTTTTCAACTAGGTTGGAAAGTGTTAAAAAAATGAATAGTATTTATTTATACTAAAAACTTATAAAAAAATTAAATAAGAGCTAAAATTTCAAAAGTGTAACAGTCACGTTTAAAAAATGGAACGGTCAGGGAAAATTATAACACTTACTTTTAAAGAATGAAAAGGTCTGGGTTACGGTTGAACCTAAATGGCCTATCGGTATAAGATCGAGGCTTGACATATGGCAAAGTAAGATTTGTGAAATGCTAATGGGATGCATTTTATAAAACGTCATTATAAACACAATTAAATATATCTGAAGTAGGAGAAACAACAGTTATAGAGTCAAAAGATCTAACTCTAGAAAGACCAACATACAATTGTTCATGACTGGTTTTCACAAGCAAAGCGTTCGTGCATGCGACGGTTATGAAGCCTATTTTGGCAGTAGATAATAAATAAGAGTTCTGCGCCAGCGCAGTTCGCGCAGTCGACCTCTGAAGGTGAAGTTCAAGGTTACCGGAAGTGGCAGGTGTGGACACCGGAAGTCGCAGGTACGGATAACAGGCATGTTGAGACAGGAAGTGAACAGGAAGTATGATCGGAAACGCGACAGGAAGTGAATGCGATAAGGAGAGAGGGGGAGGGCTTATTTTTGTGGGGGGCTTATGCTAACCTGAAATAAAAATGGAATTATTTCTTACTTTGTAAAAATTTAACATAAAATGTATCTTTTTTTTTTTTTTTTTCACCTGAAATAAAAATTTTATTTGCTAACTAACACCTAATATAAAAATGGAAATCTTTCTGACTTTGTTTTACTTTCTAAAAGTTTTATATGAAATTTATTTTAAGAATGGAAACGCGACAGGAAGTAAGACCTGAAACCGGATTAGACATGCTTTTTCCAAAAAGGGTTTTCAGGAAGCAGTAAACATGTTTTGGGAACATGTTTGGGAGCTCGTTGCAACAGGAAAGGCAGTTTAAAAGACTGGAAGTGATTAAGCGATAAGAAAAGTACAGGAATATACACGTAGATTTTGTTCTTTGTAGAGGGTGAAATTTTATTTTATTTTTTATTTAAAGAGTTTTCTTTTTCTTTTTCTTTTCTTTTCTTTTTTTTTTTTTTTTCATTTAAAGCGTTTCAAATTATTTTTTATTTTATTATTATTATTATTTTTTTTTTGTAGTGGTTTACGTATTATTTTAATTTTTAGTGACGTTAGAACCTGCAATGTTCTGTACCACACATGTCTTATCTTAGGTGTGTTGTTATCTCTTTAAATGCGAGAGATGGGGCTTCAGACCTGCGTTGAGATATCTTTATCATAGTTTTAATGAACTGCAGGAAATTGTCTTTCCCTATTGAGTAATTCGCGAGTTTTGGTTTAATATGAATGCTATTACATCTGTTTGTTTAATTTACAAGCACATTTCTCTTACAACATTCTGTCAACAGATCATTTCTATATTCGGAATAATAATTTAGAAGGAAAATTTTTATATGAAAATACTATGAAATGTCATTTATAGAGATTGACAAAAATAGCATGCTTGATTCTTTCTTGTATTAACCTTATAATCATTTATTTTAGAAATATAGGTTTATAGTTTTGTTACGAAAAATAACGTGTTTACATATTTTAAAAACGAAAGCAAAGTGATTTTTACAAATGTAACTAACCCACGCATTTGTGTTATTGAATTAAATTACAATGCTTAACCGTACGTATGTATTCACCGTACTATTTTCCTGCAAAAGCCGTTTCACAAACTTGTGTACTGAAATTAATGTGGCATTTTTAGGGAAAAATTAATTCAAGTCTTTGAGACTAATCTTTCAAAGGAAAAAAAGATTTGTCATACTTTCTCTTACATTATATCTTCCGTTTTTTAAGTTTACAAATTTGTGGACTAACTTAAATAATCGTTTTTAGGATACTTAAACAATATATTTTTTTAATTATATGTTTTTTTTTAATTGATTTGTAATATAGCTTTTTTTTCTTTTTTTTTTCTTAAAAGGGTACTGTAGAATAACTTATGTCACAAATACTACATCCTTCTTTAGTTAAATATGTTTCACTTAAGACATGACAAAGTGTCTTAGAAACATTTCATTTTGGAGTTAAGTGATTAAACAAGAAAAATATTATTTATAAAAACACAACACATAAGACCAGTGACTGAGAGGTTCTGGTTTTAAAGCTACTAGACGTTTGGGTTTAAACTTCTCTCGCGCTCGTCGACCTAACCGTTCGGAGTTTTCTTCGAACCTTGTCAATACGAGTTAGGAGCCCTTAGAAAGACCCCTAGAGTGACCTATATCCCAAACGTAGATAATCGGTTTTAACAAATAACCAAACATCCACAACACATAAGACATTTTAGATCATTTTAGATCATTCCATTTAGTTAATAAGTGATTTAACGAGCAAAATATTATTCATAAATCATACAATAAGAGAATTTTAAAGAATTTTTTCTTTCAAATGAACAATTTTTAGTGACTGTTTAACTTATTAAAGAGAGCGGGTATTTTGTTTAGAGTTATACGATTAAAATAAATTTTCAATAGATTTGACTTTATACAACCAACATTTTTAAAAAAGAGAATGGAATCTAGTTTTTATAAATTAACGTATTTCAATTTTACAAATACTTCACACCCCTCTCTTTTTCCCCTATTTTGGTAGATTTTATACACATAAGACATAAAAGGCGTTTTAGAATACATCATTTAGAAATTAAGCGACTTGATAAGTAAAATATTATTTATAAAAGCAATAGACACGAAAGTAATAAGGATTTTTACTTACAAATGTACGAACTTCTGATAGGTAAGACTGTCTAAATCATTGTGCAAGAATTAAGTGATTATTGAACTCATAAGATTGTATGATAAAATAATCATGTGTCATTTTAAACAAATAAAATGTTAGTATTTTTAAACCAATAAAATGTCAGTATTTTTAAACCAATAAAATGGTAGTATTTTTTACAGGAGCGCCCTCTATCATTATATATATTTCACTGAAACGAGTTCATAACATTATACTGTACCCTGAAATCGTTGTAGTAGCTTGTGTTTTTTTTTTTTAAGTTAGTTTTCGTTTAAGTTATTATGGAACGAATTTTAGATTCTTGTGTTGGTGATGTGACCTTGGAGTGTCAACACTCATCACCAAAGTTAAATAATCAAGAGATGGATTCTACACTTTTATCCAAAGAAGGACTCGTTTCGAAGTATGAAGTGAAACCCACCTCATCAGGACTAAAGAAACAGAAGTTACCCCATATGTGTAAGATGTGTAACAAAGCATTTCCTCGAAAAGTTAACTTAGTGTTTCATATGAAAACTCATCTAATTGAAAAATCTTTTCGTTGTGAGGTGTGTGCTGAAGTTTTTTCACAAAAGAGTGATTTACGTAATCATCAAAAGATTCACAAATCGCCCAAACAATACAAGTGTAGGGATTGCAACGAGATATTTTCAAGAATGGCTGACTTATTGAAACATAAGAAGACTCACAAGTCACGAAAACAACATTCATGTGTAAAGTGTTGTGAAATTTTTAATTGTGAATCGGATTTAGTACAACATTGTGATACTTTACATAAAGTTGTGAAATCGCCTGATTTATTATTTGAAAAAGTGAAGCATTTTAAAAGACAACATGATGTGCGAAATATTTTTACTAAAACTATTATCATGTCTAATGAGAGGAATCAAAAAGACTTTCGTTTGTTTTTTAACAGTATTCGAACGGATGTTTTAAACGAATTAAATTACCAATTGCAAATGAAAAAGTCAATAAAATGGTATGCAGCTGTTAAAGTGGATGTCTATCGTGAAACACAAGATGCAGACTTGGAGAATGCGACGCCCTTTTTTATTTCCAAAAGTGAATTGGAATTAACAGACCAAAACATACCTGTACATGTTGAGAATGCCTTTTTAAAGTTGTACAACGGCTTTGAAGATTTTACAGAACGTGTGTTTAATTGGACATTACAAAAAATTTTGAAATTAGAATTGATTACAGCTCAATATGACAGGCTTATTTGATTTGTATTACTTTAAATGATTAATAAATAGTTTTAATATGAAAAAGTATAGTGGTTTTTTTTTAGTTGATGTAAATTACTTTGAACAATTTGACAATGCAACATAAACTACTGTTTAACATTTTGAATGTCTTAGACAAAATGGGAATGAATTTGTTGAAATTATGTAAAACATGATGAAATAAATGTGAGGTATTTATTATGTTACTTAAACTACAAGAGAAATGATTGGAAATGTGTTATTTTAAATCTATGATACTTTTAATCACTAACAAAGTAAGACGTGACGTTATGAATCATCGATGGATCTTCCTTAATCTTACTTATTGATAAGAAAGTTGAATTTTTCTCTTCGTTTAAACAATGACACTTCATGTTTTGATAATTTTCTCTCAACAGTCAACATCAATGTTTTTAACCTAGTTAAGAAAATTTTTAACTTAAACCGTCACTGAGTTTATCCTAGATAAGTAAATTTTTATATTTAACCTACATATAAATTAAATGATTAACTATAACCATGACTGTTTTTAAAATCTAGATAAGTAGACGTTTTTATGAAACACATCCAGTGTTCTGCTGACTTTTATCGAGATTACATCAGTTAGTGAAGCAAATTAAATTGTATAAAAATATTTTATGAAATGAATATGCGATCCCACGAAGAAGTGTTTCAACCTTCAAAGCGTCCACGCTTAGAAAAAGCTATGGAAAAATCAAATACTTGTGAGAAGGAGTTAAAAGACCCAAGATTAAAACTTTCTAAAATGGACAATGACTGTGTAACTATATCACGTGATATCGCCTCTACTAAGAACTTACCAGATGTGAAACCTGAGATCGCTATGAATTTTTCAAACTTTACCGGTGGTTACGATACAACATCTTTCGAGAATCCACATCAAGAGTCAGTTTTTGCCCAGGACTATTTAAATACATTTTTCAAAGACATGAATTTTGAAAATTTAGATTGTTCTACCCCCATAACCTCGCTAAAGGATGAACCCTTTCAAGAACCTACGAATAATATCTTACAGACTACTGTTAAACATGAGATGAACGAGCTACAAGCAAACAGCCTTTCGCAAGCAAGTGGTGAAATACAAAGCATCACTACACCTACATTTGCAACTAAAAGTGACAAATTATACAATTCCAATGTGTTTCACAAAGAACTAAGTGACTGTTTCTACTTAACTTTGAAGTTAAAAAATAAACAATATTCTATACATATACGAGAATTTAAACGCAATGTATCTACTAATGAAGAAATCCCAACCAAAAACGGAGTTAATATGGATATTCATAGCTGGTATGAGTTTCAATATAAAATCCTTGCATTTAATTTAAGATACAAAAGTGCATCCTTTGTTTCTAATAACACGATTTTAGTGTTAAATCAAGATTCTATGATGCGAATTAAAAATTTGAAGAATTTTTCTCATGTTGACTTAAACGAACAACAAATGGAAAAATTAAAAGAAAGTACCTCACACTTAAATACTGTACTTTTACAACATATGTACACAAAACTATTACCCTTTCTCATTAAACAGAAATGTGTGGTGAGTAACAGATCCACAGAAAAAGAACCTGTGTTATGGTCTAAACTTAATACGTGTATCGAGAATAATATGGTAACAATACTTAACCAGTTGTATGAATGTACAGGATGTATTTTTCGACATGCAAGTCAAAGCCTTCACTCATGCTTCGCATTTAATAATAAGGAAAAATTTAATCAACTAGGTGAAGCTTTGTTAATGCTCATCGATTTCGATTATGTAATTTCAACGTTTTTGAATGGAGTTTATAGTGTTAGTGAACACTTTTTACATAAGCTTCATGAACAAACTGTTTATAATGAATTGTTTAAGACAAAATAAATGATTTGTTTTGTTAAAGATCTGTGTGTGTTTATTTCTACAAAGTGTCTCTGTGTGAATTTATTAGTTTTTTATCTAATCGAACTTTTAAGTGAAGAGATGTAATTTAATTTTTTTGTATATTCCAATTCAAAAATTTCAACAATTGCAAAAAAGATTAAACTATTGAAAAAAAAAATATTCACGTTAGAAAAAAATTTTGAAAAAATTATTAGTTAACAAAAATAAAATAAAATAAAATAAAATAAAGTTAACAAAACAGCTTAAAAACATTAAAGTTAACAAAAAGTTTATAAATGTTAAAAGTTAACAAAAAAAAAATAAGTTATGTTGAAAATTTAAGAAAACAATGAAAAGTAAACAAAAATATAGTTTTTAAATTAAAATTTTTTAAAGTCTTCAAGTTAATCAAAATTAACTTTTTACTTTTAACTATTGAGAGACTATGATCTAACTGTTTATCCTCGCAACCAACTGGTGCATATCAACTATATACTCTATATCTGCATATGCGCAGAAAAACATAGACATTTACACTAACGACTTTAAATTCGTTAAATTTGTTCGACTTTAAATTCTTTGCCAACTTTTAAGTTTAATTACTATACACAACTCGATTACCTTTCCCACAAAACACCTTTCAGAAACAAAACAGAAATTAACACTTACCGAAAAACACGTCCATTTTGGGTGTTAGTCTTCACTCAACTAACGTTTCTCCCTTATCTTTGCTAGGGTGCGCTGCAATCGCCGCTAGAGGCGTTAGTAGTCTTCAGGTGTGTGATAAGAATAAACATTAAATCCAACTTACACTCGCTCAGTCATTCTTGCTTCTCTCTACCTTGCTAACAACCGTTTGCTGCTGGCTCATTGTTTGGTTGTTTAAACTTGTTGAATGACGTCATCATGTGTTTGTCTAAACTTGTCCAGTCTTGTTTTTATGCAGTACGTCTATTTAGATGAGTCATCACTCGCTTATCTTGGTTGACTTGTCCAAACTTGTTTTTGTGTGGCACGTCTATTTGGGTGAGTCACCGTTCGCTTATCTTGCTTTACTTGTTTGAACTTGTCTAGTATCCACCACCTCATGTCTTTTGTCATAGCTTGAATATACTTTACACCAATCACTTAAATATAAAAGTCTTGTCACAACTTACTTAAACTTTGATAAAAATATTAATTATTTATAAATTTCATCAAATTCTTATTTTTCTGATACATTTACTATGTAATTTTCGTTCAAAAATATGGTAAAGCCCGATTTTAAATCGAAGTCTAAGATAAATTCCCCAAATTTGTAACATTTTAACACTAATAATAAATATTGTAAGCACCCAGTACATACAAGTTTTGTAAAAATAATATTACTTATAGCTAACTCGTTATGTCCCATGATACAAAACTTCAATATAACTAAAATCAGTGTTAAGCGAAAATCTAATCACGTGTCTTTATATATTATTTTGAAATGCAAAGCATTATATCTAAACGAATGATATAAGGAGTAGTTAGAATAGTTCTTATATTTTTGTTAGTAAAAAATTTATACACATTATCTTACAAGGTTGCAATATTCAACACACGGTTCACCATATTTAAAAACGATTCACCATGATTTAAAAACTTAGTAACATATTTTAAATTTATAAATTTAAATTAAAACATATTTTTATAAATAAACAATTATAAATACTTAAGTATTTTTAATTTAAATTTATAAATTTAAAATATGTTACTAAGTTTTTAAATCATGGTGAATCGTTTTTAAATATGGTGAACCGTGTGTTGAATATTGCAACCTTGTAAGATAATGTGTATAAATTTTTTACTAACAAAAATATAAGAACTATTCTAACTACTCCTTATATCATTCGTTTAGATATAATGCTTTGCATTTCAAAATAATATATAAAGACACGTGATTAGATTTTCGCTTAACACTGATTTTAGTTATATTGAAGTTTTGTATCATGGGACATAACGAGTTAGCTATAAGTAATATTATTTTTACAAAACTTGTATGTACTGGGTGCTTACAATATTTATTATTAGTGTTAAAATGTTACAAATTTGGGGAATTTATCTTAGACTTCGATTTAAAATCGGGCTTTACCATATTTTTGAACGAAAATTACATAGTAAATGTATCAGAAAAATAAGAATTTGATGAAATTTATAAATAATTAATATTTTTATCAAAGTTTAAGTAAGTTGTGACAAGACTTTTATATTTAAGTGATTGGTGTAAAGTATATTCAAGCTATGACAAAAGACATGAGGTGGTGGATACTAGACAAGTTCAAACAAGTAAAGCAAGATAAGCGAACGGTGACTCACCCAAATAGACGTGCCACACAAAAACAAGTTTGGACAAGTCAACCAAGATAAGCGAGTGATGACTCATCTAAATAGACGTACTGCATAAAAACAAGACTGGACAAGTTTAGACAAACACATGATGACGTCATTCAACAAGTTTAAACAACCAAACAATGAGCCAGCAGCAAACGGTTGTTAGCAAGGTAGAGAGAAGCAAGAATGACTGAGCGAGTGTAAGTTGGATTTAATGTTTATTCTTATCACACACCTGAAGACTACTAACGCCTCTAGCGGCGATTGCAGCGCACCCTAGCAAAGATAAGGGAGAAACGTTAGTTGAGTGAAGACTAACACCCAAAATGGACGTGTTTTTCGGTAAGTGTTAATTTCTGTTTTGTTTCTGAAAGGTGTTTTGTGGGAAAGGTAATCGAGTTGTGTATAGTAATTAAACTTAAAAGTTGGCAAAGAATTTAAAGTCGAACAAATTTAACGAATTTAAAGTCGTTAGTGTAAATGTCTATGTTTTTCTGCGCATATGCAGATATAGAGTATATAGTTGATATGCACCAGTTGGTTGCGAGGATAAACAGTTAGATCATAGTCTCTCAATAGTTAAAAGTAAAAAGTTAATTTTGATTAACTTGAAGACTTTAAAAAATTTTAATTTAAAAACTATATTTTTGTTTACTTTTCATTGTTTTCTTAAATTTTCAACATAACTTATTTTTTTTTTGTTAACTTTTAACATTTATAAACTTTTTGTTAACTTTAATGTTTTTAAGCTGTTTTGTTAACTTTATTTTATTTTATTTTATTTTATTTTTGTTAACTAATAATTTTTTCAAAATTTTTTTCTAACGTGAATATTTTTTTTTTCAATAGTTTAATCTTTTTTGCAATTGTTGAAATTTTTGAATTGGAATATACAAAAAAATTAAATTACATCTCTTCACTTAAAAGTTCGATTAGATAAAAAACTAATAAATTCACACAGAGACACTTTGTAGAAATAAACACACACAGATCTTTAACAAAACAAATCATTTATTTTGTCTTAAACAATTCATTATAAACAGTTTGTTCATGAAGCTTATGTAAAAAGTGTTCACTAACACTATAAACTCCATTCAAAAACGTTGAAATTACATAATCGAAATCGATGAGCATTAACAAAGCTTCACCTAGTTGATTAAATTTTTCCTTATTATTAAATGCGAAGCATGAGTGAAGGCTTTGACTTGCATGTCGAAAAATACATCCTGTACATTCATACAACTGGTTAAGTATTGTTACCATATTATTCTCGATACACGTATTAAGTTTAGACCATAACACAGGTTCTTTTTCTGTGGATCTGTTACTCACCACACATTTCTGTTTAATGAGAAAGGGTAATAGTTTTGTGTACATATGTTGTAAAAGTACAGTATTTAAGTGTGAGGTACTTTCTTTTAATTTTTCCATTTGTTGTTCGTTTAAGTCAACATGAGAAAAATTCTTCAAATTTTTAATTCGCATCATAGAATCTTGATTTAACACTAAAATCGTGTTATTAGAAACAAAGGATGCACTTTTGTATCTTAAATTAAATGCAAGGATTTTATATTGAAACTCATACCAGCTATGAATATCCATATTAACTCCGTTTTTGGTTGGGATTTCTTCATTAGTAGATACATTGCGTTTAAATTCTCGTATATGTATAGAATATTGTTTATTTTTTAACTTCAAAGTTAAGTAGAAACAGTCACTTAGTTCTTTGTGAAACACATTGGAATTGTATAATTTGTCACTTTTAGTTGCAAATGTAGGTGTAGTGATGCTTTGTATTTCACCACTTGCTTGCGAAAGGCTGTTTGCTTGTAGCTCGTTCATCTCATGTTTAACAGTAGTCTGTAAGATATTATTCGTAGGTTCTTGAAAGGGTTCATCCTTTAGCGAGGTTATGGGGGTAGAACAATCTAAATTTTCAAAATTCATGTCTTTGAAAAATGTATTTAAATAGTCCTGGGCAAAAACTGACTCTTGATGTGGATTCTCGAAAGATGTTGTATCGTAACCACCGGTAAAGTTTGAAAAATTCATAGCGATCTCAGGTTTCACATCTGGTAAGTTCTTAGTAGAGGAGATATCACGTGATATAGTTACACAGTCATTGTCCATTTTAGAAAGTTTTAATCTTGGGTCTTTTAACTCCTTCTCACAAGTATTTGATTTTTCCATAGCTTTTTCTAAGCGTGGACGCTTTGAAGGTTGAAACACTTCTTCGTGGGATCGCATATTCATTTCATAAAATATTTTTATACAATTTAATTTGCTTCACTAACTGATGTAATCTCGATAAAAGTCAGCAGAACACTGGATGTGTTTCATAAAAACGTCTACTTATCTAGATTTTAAAAACAGTCATGGTTATAGTTAATCATTTAATTTATATGTAGGTTAAATATAAAAATTTACTTATCTAGGATAAACTCAGTGACGGTTTAAGTTAAAAATTTTCTTAACTAGGTTAAAAACATTGATGTTGACTGTTGAGAGAAAATTATCAAAACATGAAGTGTCATTGTTTAAACGAAGAGAAAAATTCAACTTTCTTATCAATAAGTAAGATTAAGGAAGATCCATCGATGATTCATAACGTCACGTCTTACTTTGTTAGTGATTAAAAGTATCATAGATTTAAAATAACACATTTCCAATCATTTCTCTTGTAGTTTAAGTAACATAATAAATACCTCACATTTATTTCATCATGTTTTACATAATTTCAACAAATTCATTCCCATTTTGTCTAAGACATTCAAAATGTTAAACAGTAGTTTATGTTGCATTGTCAAATTGTTCAAAGTAATTTACATCAACTAAAAAAAAACCACTATACTTTTTCATATTAAAACTATTTATTAATCATTTAAAGTAATACAAATCAAATAAGCCTGTCATATTGAGCTGTAATCAATTCTAATTTCAAAATTTTTTGTAATGTCCAATTAAACACACGTTCTGTAAAATCTTCAAAGCCGTTGTACAACTTTAAAAAGGCATTCTCAACATGTACAGGTATGTTTCGGTCTGTTAATTCCAATTCACTTTTGGAAATAAAAAAGGGCGTCGCATTCTCCAAGTCTGCATCTTGTGTTTCACGATAGACATCCACTTTAACAGCTGCATACCATTTTATTGACTTTTTCATTTGCAATTGGTAATTTAATTCGTTTAAAACATCCGTTCGAATACTGTTAAAAAACAAACGAAAGTCTTTTTGATTCCTCTCATTAGACATGATAATAGTTTTAGTAAAAATATTTCGCACATCATGTTGTCTTTTAAAATGCTTCACTTTTTCAAATAATAAATCAGGCGATTTCACAACTTTATGTAAAGTATCACAATGTTGTACTAAATCCGATTCACAATTAAAAATTTCACAACACTTTACACATGAATGTTGTTTTCGTGACTTGTGAGTCTTCTTATGTTTCAATAAGTCAGCCATTCTTGAAAATATCTCGTTGCAATCCCTACACTTGTATTGTTTGGGCGATTTGTGAATCTTTTGATGATTACGTAAATCACTCTTTTGTGAAAAAACTTCAGCACACACCTCACAACGAAAAGATTTTTCAATTAGATGAGTTTTCATATGAAACACTAAGTTAACTTTTCGAGGAAATGCTTTGTTACACATCTTACACATATGGGGTAACTTCTGTTTCTTTAGTCCTGATGAGGTGGGTTTCACTTCATACTTCGAAACGAGTCCTTCTTTGGATAAAAGTGTAGAATCCATCTCTTGATTATTTAACTTTGGTGATGAGTGTTGACACTCCAAGGTCACATCACCAACACAAGAATCTAAAATTCGTTCCATAATAACTTAAACGAAAACTAACTTAAAAAAAAAAAACACAAGCTACTACAACGATTTCAGGGTACAGTATAATGTTATGAACTCGTTTCAGTGAAATATATATAATGATAGAGGGCGCTCCTGTAAAAAATACTACCATTTTATTGGTTTAAAAATACTGACATTTTATTGGTTTAAAAATACTAACATTTTATTTGTTTAAAATGACACATGATTATTTTATCATACAATCTTATGAGTTCAATAATCACTTAATTCTTGCACAATGATTTAGACAGTCTTACCTATCAGAAGTTCGTACATTTGTAAGTAAAAATCCTTATTACTTTCGTGTCTATTGCTTTTATAAATAATATTTTACTTATCAAGTCGCTTAATTTCTAAATGATGTATTCTAAAACGCCTTTTATGTCTTATGTGTATAAAATCTACCAAAATAGGGGAAAAAGAGAGGGGTGTGAAGTATTTGTAAAATTGAAATACGTTAATTTATAAAAACTAGATTCCATTCTCTTTTTTAAAAATGTTGGTTGTATAAAGTCAAATCTATTGAAAATTTATTTTAATCGTATAACTCTAAACAAAATACCCGCTCTCTTTAATAAGTTAAACAGTCACTAAAAATTGTTCATTTGAAAGAAAAAATTCTTTAAAATTCTCTTATTGTATGATTTATGAATAATATTTTGCTCGTTAAATCACTTATTAACTAAATGGAATGATCTAAAATGATCTAAAATGTCTTATGTGTTGTGGATGTTTGGTTATTTGTTAAAACCGATTATCTACGTTTGGGATATAGGTCACTCTAGGGGTCTTTCTAAGGGCTCCTAACTCGTATTGACAAGGTTCGAAGAAAACTCCGAACGGTTAGGTCGACGAGCGCGAGAGAAGTTTAAACCCAAACGTCTAGTAGCTTTAAAACCAGAACCTCTCAGTCACTGGTCTTATGTGTTGTGTTTTTATAAATAATATTTTTCTTGTTTAATCACTTAACTCCAAAATGAAATGTTTCTAAGACACTTTGTCATGTCTTAAGTGAAACATATTTAACTAAAGAAGGATGTAGTATTTGTGACATAAGTTATTCTACAGTACCCTTTTAAGAAAAAAAAAAGAAAAAAAAGCTATATTACAAATCAATTAAAAAAAAACATATAATTAAAAAAATATATTGTTTAAGTATCCTAAAAACGATTATTTAAGTTAGTCCACAAATTTGTAAACTTAAAAAACGGAAGATATAATGTAAGAGAAAGTATGACAAATCTTTTTTTCCTTTGAAAGATTAGTCTCAAAGACTTGAATTAATTTTTCCCTAAAAATGCCACATTAATTTCAGTACACAAGTTTGTGAAACGGCTTTTGCAGGAAAATAGTACGGTGAATACATACGTACGGTTAAGCATTGTAATTTAATTCAATAACACAAATGCGTGGGTTAGTTACATTTGTAAAAATCACTTTGCTTTCGTTTTTAAAATATGTAAACACGTTATTTTTCGTAACAAAACTATAAACCTATATTTCTAAAATAAATGATTATAAGGTTAATACAAGAAAGAATCAAGCATGCTATTTTTGTCAATCTCTATAAATGACATTTCATAGTATTTTCATATAAAAATTTTCCTTCTAAATTATTATTCCGAATATAGAAATGATCTGTTGACAGAATGTTGTAAGAGAAATGTGCTTGTAAATTAAACAAACAGATGTAATAGCATTCATATTAAACCAAAACTCGCGAATTACTCAATAGGGAAAGACAATTTCCTGCAGTTCATTAAAACTATGATAAAGATATCTCAACGCAGGTCTGAAGCCCCATCTCTCGCATTTAAAGAGATAACAACACACCTAAGATAAGACATGTGTGGTACAGAACATTGCAGGTTCTAACGTCACTAAAAATTAAAATAATACGTAAACCACTACAAAAAAAAAATAATAATAATAATAAAATAAAAAATAATTTGAAACGCTTTAAATGAAAAAAAAAAAAAAAAGAAAAGAAAAGAAAAAGAAAAAGAAAACTCTTTAAATAAAAAATAAAATAAAATTTCACCCTCTACAAAGAACAAAATCTACGTGTATATTCCTGTACTTTTCTTATCGCTTAATCACTTCCAGTCTTTTAAACTGCCTTTCCTGTTGCAACGAGCTCCCAAACATGTTCCCAAAACATGTTTACTGCTTCCTGAAAACCCTTTTTGGAAAAAGCATGTCTAATCCGGTTTCAGGTCTTACTTCCTGTCGCGTTTCCATTCTTAAAATAAATTTCATATAAAACTTTTAGAAAGTAAAACAAAGTCAGAAAGATTTCCATTTTTATATTAGGTGTTAGTTAGCAAATAAAATTTTTATTTCAGGTGAAAAAAAAAAAAAAAAAGATACATTTTATGTTAAATTTTTACAAAGTAAGAAATAATTCCATTTTTATTTCAGGTTAGCATAAGCCCCCCACAAAAATAAGCCCTCCCCCTCTCTCCTTATCGCATTCACTTCCTGTCGCGTTTCCGATCATACTTCCTGTTCACTTCCTGTCTCAACATGCCTGTTATCCCTACCTGCGACTTCCGGTGTCCACACCTGCCACTTCCGGTAACCTTGAACTTCACCTTCAGAGGTCGACTGCGCGAACTGCGCTGGCGCAGAACTCTTATTTATTATCTACTGGCGATCGTTTATGCTCTGTGTTTGACGGCGTTCTCGATCCAATCTATTTAAATTTTCTCTTCTTAATTCGGCTTCTTCTTCACTTCCAAGCATTCGCCGAGATCTTTTACGGGCATTTCTAATGGTATTTTGAAGCTCTATAATTGCAGCGAAAGAACGAAACGTAAATAAACCCGATTGACCTCGGCCTAAATCCTGCCAAAGGACTTTTACAGAAAAACCAATGAGACGCGTTTCATTCGAGCGTTGCCGTTAAACAATTAAAAAATAATCGCGATTACTGTGCCACGTACGATAGCGTAATATATATATATATATAGATTCTCCCTTAAATTTGTTTTGTCGGGTATCGACAGTAAAATAATGCATGTTTTAAGAAAGGAATTGATTTATTTTATTGTCGAAGCGTTGCACTCTAAGGTTTATTCTCAATTAATACATAATGAAGGCAACATCCCTACTTCTGATTATTTCGCTTTTCTTTTTTACCACTTTCCACATTTTCAATGAATTCCTGTCCAAAGAACTATATTGCAGTCATTTAAACTATTCTTTAAAGCATGAAAATGTGAACATTTTCTGAGATGTTGAGATGACATTAAAAGTAATCTATTATATGCACTACACTGAAAAAAATGACATTTTCGAATCTGATTCAATCGATGTTTTCATTTTGTTATGAAACTTTTTGTTCCAAATAGGACGACCCGATGCTTTCATTTCTGAAATATCAGAAATACACAGAATATTGAAACATGGACCTACTCAGAACTGACCACATAGAGGTCAGTTCAAACACATTTTTGAAACACGGATACACTCAAAAATGATTAGAATCAGTTCAAACTCATTTTTGAAACACGGACATACTCAAAAATGATTAGGGTCAGTTCAAACTCATTTTTGAACCATGGATATACTCAAAAATGAGCATGTTTCATCCTGAGCCTTAGTTCATCTAACGGTGACATCTTCAGATCAGAAGGATAAATAAAAGAATCTCGCAATGTTTTTGAAAATGATAAACATAAAAATGTTTTTATGTCATCTACATTAAGAAAGTATTTTTAAACCTTTTGTGTTACGTTTTTTATCACTTTAAACAGTAATTACACTTTAATTTAAAGTTAACAAGTTATTTTACTATATTCTTTGAAAGTTAATTATTTTAACTGAAATTTAGTTTTTAAATTATTAATAGGCTCTAGGCTCCTCTTGAGCTTTATCAGGCTCTGCAGTAAACACGATCTTTTAGAGAACTAATGGAGTTTTTGATAGGTCAAGGTGATAAACTAATGTGATTTAATGAATGTGATCTTAAACGTTTTTAGAAAGGGCGTGTCATTTATTTTTTAAGTACGGCACGACACGGACAAAGCCATGAGACTGAGATCTGTCCATATTAAATACGGACGTATATTAATCGTATTAAAATGGGAAGATTGAAAACTCCAGAAAGAAAAAATAAGCATTTGTCAAATATGTAATGCCCCACAAACTCCAATAATAATAATAATAATAATAATAATAATAATAAAACAATAAAAAGCATGACTGAAAGAAGGACAAGACAGTATGTATGTAATGTATGTTTTATTATTATTACATTTAAATAAATTTAGGAGGAATTTATCTAAATTTTTATATATTATTTAGCTTTTAAGAACGAATTAATTGAATTCCCATACAAATCTATACTAAATCTAGGATCGGTTAACGAACAATTCGGTTAGCGAACATTGTTTTGGAACGGATTAAGTTCATTAACCGATCACCCACTGTATATATATATATATATATATATAAAACTTTAAGTAAAATTTAACCATTGAAACATAAGAAACTGACCACATACACTGAAATCCCGATACCAAAGAGCCCTGTCAATTTACAAATTAAAATTGTAGTCCTAATAAAAGTAACATTATTAATTCAAATTAAGAAGAAGAAAAAAAAAATTAAATAAATAGAAAATAAGGAATGAAATATAAACCACACGAGTATATACACAAATAAAAGCTTATAAAGTAATTTACTTTTTCAAGGGCAAGAAAATCACATTTATAAGCAAAGAACGATTGTTTTCTGTATATGACACCAGCTTTTGCTAAATATAGTGCCATATCTTGCCCGAACAATCGCTGAAACAATATTGAATAACAAGACCTTTACAATGGAATATTATAAATTATACATACAATTTGAAAAGGAATGTGAAAAAGAATTAAAAAAATTAAAAAATATATATATTACTTATATTGATAATATCCCAAGATATTTAGTATATTGTGAGCACATGTACAAAGTTGTATCCAAAATAAGAGGTTAAATTCACAGTTAAATAGAGAATCCTTCAGATCATAAATTGTAACCTACAGTTACAGTTATTTTTATTTAACTAAATAGATTACAACATTTAAAAAAATGTAGAAAAAAAAATTATGATATACATATAAATAAAAACCATTAATTATTTTATTTTAATTTTAATTTAATAAATTAAAATATATAATATTACTTGATAATTTGAAAGTATTTCATAGATATTATTACCTCCATACTAAATTTCCAAGTTTTAATATTTTAAGTAAGCTATACTACTGCTATCTATTGTAAAAATATTAGACTATTTTAGCATACTATCAAATACATTGCTGCTGACATCTGGTGTACAGATATTCTACTAAAACTTTAATATTGTATGTATAATTACTTATATGCAGCTGTAATGTAGTGTAAATATAATAATTTTACTAGTTAATATTAATGATATATATAATATATATAAGAGATAAAAAAATCCCTCAAATGAACTACAGATTTCAAACACGTTTCATTCGAAAGTACATTTTTAACCTTAATCGAAATTAAAATGATGCGATGTTTATAGAAGTGATGTAAGAGTAACAAAAGCGAAAGCCATAGCAGCGTTTGTTGCCATCATCGATATTACATTTTAAAAAATAATTACAGGTTTTTGGACACCGCCAAAAGTGAGTTACAATTTTTTGGAGAAGACATAGAAAAGTCCGTAATGAAAGATTCTATTGCTTATTAATAGAAATTTGATAGTGAAGGACTTTGTTGTTAATTAATAGAAATACATATATACCAGTTAACCGTGCGAGGATTTCGCACTGCACTCTAATATTTTTTAGCAATATCTAATGTTTTTTAGATGCAGGTTTAAATTTCTAAAGAAAAAGTAAGAATAAAAACATCTGCAAGCAACATGAGTGATGTTAGAATAGCATCTCATTGATTCCACCCAAATTACAGTAAAAGCGGATCGAAGATAGCAAAAGGCACGCGGGAGGGGGTGGGGGAGGAATAACATTCGTATTTTAATTGCATTAGAGGATGACGTTATCCGCTTCAGAAAAAACACCGGACAAAGAAAAATAAATCGAATGCTTATAAAATACAATTTCATTTAATATAACAAAGCATACATTTCAAGCTACCCGTGAAATTCTACTGCTTTGATAGAGGGAGGGTTCTCTTTTCTTCTAAACATTTGAATTTGAATTTTGCTTTTTAATCATAAATATAAAATAAGCGCGCGCAGAGACGTCCCACGTTATCTTTTTTGTACTATTTTTTAATAACCATTGTTGAACATGATATATTGCAGTATTTTATTTCTGTGGCAATACTGATATGAGAAAAAAATTTCATTTCATTTAATGAAAACAATGCTGATTTAATTTTCAATGAACTGCAACTTTTAATACAAAAGCATGTTTTAACGAAATGTGAGTGTACTATCTCAGAAGCCGGTTCAAAAACCTTTCAAATGATGCCTCATTCATTTTTGTGCGTTTTGTAAATGCATAGAAAAAGGGATGTTGCCAACAGAAATAATATATATATATATATATATATATATATATATTATTAGAGTAAATATAGTTTAAAATAATAATTGTTTTAGAGCCAGTGTAATACAAATTAAAAATTATTTTTATAAGTTCATCTAACAGTTACTTATTAATTTTTTTTCCCCTTTTCCGTCGAATTTTGATGGGCACCACCTCGTTATTACTTAATTATTGAAAAAAAAAAAAAAAAAAAAAAAAAAAAAACATTTTTTTTCTATACGAATATTTAAAAAATCGATTTGCCAATTATTTTAAATCGTACAAAACAATTATAACAATTACAGTTTTAAATTATTGATTTGATAAAACTTTCAAAATAGCCTTTTAAAAGGATAATATTCGTAGAGTTATAATAAATTGAAAATATTTTCTATGGTTAATGAATTTAGATATTAGAATCAAGTTGTTATTCAATTTCAACCACTATTATTATTATTATTATTATTATTTTAAGTGATACAGTTTTTTGAATTTTTTTCATACTTTCTAAAACTTTATATGTTTACAGAAATTTCAAAACTAATTTTTGCCTCAACCTTAAAAATAATAAATTGCAATTCTTCCTAAAAATATTTTTTTTAAAAACCACCATATATAGAATATAATTTTGTCATATTTTCTATGATAATTATCAAAATATTTAAATAAATGAAAATAAAATAAAGTGCTTTAAATTCCAGATGATATAAAATATTTTCAAACAAAATACTGTCCGAAACAAACACTTTTCAAAAATATAAAAGCCAACTAAGCTAAGTACAGGTGGGTAGAACCACACTAAATAAGTTGAATAAATATAAGATAGAATATAAGTATATTTTGAATTCTATATCACACAATTTTAAATATTTTCATACTGCCACACTAAATTTACTATACTCATACTGCATACGTACATCGCAGTGTTTTATAGTATATTATTCTATACTATTTTATACTATTTATACTATGTTATTCAAAGTTAGGTGATAGTTATTAGAGCTTGCTTTATATTATTTATACCATATTATTCAAAACATTATCTCAAGTAGTTTTCTTTTTTCGGTATCATACATTTAAAAAAAAGTAAAATAAATAAAATAAGTTCGCTTCTTTCCTGAGGCTGTTTTAATTTATTTAATTCTTAATTAATGAATCACTCAGTTTACAACCAGATAATAAAAGTTAAAGAATTAAAAAAACATACGACTATGACTATATATAGTCGTATTTTTTAAAACTGTGTATAGTTTTATCGTTTATCTCATACAGCATACACAAGAAATGTTAATAAGAATTGTATTGTTCACTACAAGTATCGTATTGTATTGTATCTCATTGTTTTATTGTATTCACGCTTTTAGGAAGCGATAAACCGATACGAGATCAACCATTGATAGTATGAGAATATTTTTGTTTGCAATGTTGTCAATAGATGGCGCACTGTAGCTTCATTGCGGAACTATCAATTCACAATCTCTCTGCTTCCTTTTCCTTTGTCTGATTGTCTCTCACTCTCTTTGCTCTTTCGCTTACTCGATATTTTCGAGTTCGCAGTTCAAACAAAGCCGAATTTAAATTTGTTCTCAAAGGAAAAAAAAAAAATCCATGGGACATTTTCAAACACTTAGATAAGCATTATATAATAGTAATATTCCATAATTTGTACACATTTATTCAAGTTATAAGTCATAATTGGTTTAATATAAATTTATTAATAATCTATATTATAAAGAGAAAGCAAAAACATGTCAGTGTTTTTGCTTACCGCAGTTAAGAAAATAAAATAGATATTTTTTAGCCTGACTGAAATGTTTTTTTTTTTCTTTAAAAATTAGTTTTGAGAGACATTGACGCTCTATACATTTCGATTTTACTGCGATTTTTAGGTGCGTTCGTAATTATATAAATGCACAGTAACTTAGCACCTATAGTCCTCGCCTGGTCCGTCCGTCTGTCCGCATAGAACAGCTCAAAAACTACCCAACCAAATGGTTTGAAATTTCATATATTTATATAATCGTTGCCAGGGCCCGCTTAAGACTTAGAAGTAGGGGAAGCCCGACGTCACACAGGGGCCCCCTCTTTTACTCTGCCAATTATGCTTCAACCATTTGACATTTTACCATCAAAATTTCGAGTGAACAACACTTTTAATATTAAACTAAAACTAACTACCTATATACATATAAAAAATATTTTATTATATACATAACAAATTAATTTTATAAATGGATTTACAAATAGGGAACAGGTGCGACTATTTGAACTTCAAAATATATTTTATGCTTTACAAATTGCCATTGCTAAGAACAATGCAGGAACAACAAATATTGGACGTACATTCATGCTTGGCTGCAAAACAATTTTGTTTCTATTTTATGAACAGAAATTGGGAATCACCTGAATGCTAATGACTTTCCCCTTTTTTTAAATAATCTATTCTCCCTATGTTTTATATCATTTCTCCACTCTTTATGAATATAAACAAAATATAATGATACAGATTCAATTTTCTGTTATTTTTAGCACGTTTGAAATTCAAATGATTAATGATTCATAAGAAAAATGAAAATAAGTTGCATTTAATCACTGTTTTTATACCATTTATTATATCAACAGAAAAAAAAAATAGAGTATGTGTCAGTAATAGTCTGAGGGAAAATTGAGTAGCTGTAATTAAGAAAAAAAAAATATTTTTTAGCCTGATTGAATTTTTTTTCTTTAATTTTTTTTCTTTAAAAATTAGTTTTGAATAGTAAATTAGGAGTTCCTTTGTATTTCAGTGGGTAAGCTCGGGCTTCACTTGCCTATTCGGTAAACAGGCCCTGATCGTTGCAGAATTTTGTCGGGTCATTTCAAATTTTATGAATATTGAATCAAAACTGAAATTCAAGTTTTATTCAATTCCGTGCATTATTTCTTGAGATATGACTTTGACTATCGCTAAAATCGTGTCAATCCTGCAAAATTCTGCCTAGCAGCGCCACCTGCTGGGCGATTTTTACCCAAAACTAATCAGCACCCATTTATATCAGAAACTAACTGAATATAAAGTTTTATTAAATTCCGAGCATGAGTTCTTGAGATAGAGCGCCCACAAAATTTTTGTCACATACAGACAGACAGACAGACATTTTCTAAGCATAGTCCAATCGTGTTCAGGACCTTCTCAAACGTATCAATCCGTCGAAAACCGGAAGTCAAAAATTTTCATGAATCCCAATACTTTCTTCTTGTAAAGATAGAAGAAAGTAAAAAAGATATTAATAAAAGTCTATTAAATCCTATCCTACGTCATTAAATAAGTGATATCCCATGATAGATAATGATTCTAGGTTGCCATGGTGATGACCTCTTATTTAAGATGGAGTCCTATTATTTCTGTATGACTGAATTTAAAAACCGAATTTGTGTACTAAAATTGTTTAATTATAGCAATCCTATATAATCTACCGACAGTTTTGTTGGATAGATGTTTCCGGAGAAATAGATATTAAATGGAAAAAGAGTCTCAATAGGGATTTCAAGTTCGAAATTTTCAAAGCTAGGCTTAAGTTTCCCCATTAGAATTTTCAGTCCATGTCAACAAAAGATATAATGTTGCCAACTCGAAATGTAACTTGATTTATTACGTAAATTTACCCTATCGTAATAACAGACGATATAAGGTAAAGCCAGGAGAGATGACGCGGTCGGAGAGATTGCGCACATAGAGGTTCGGGTGGAAGCAGTAGAGAGAGAGCGCAGCGACTCTAGGTAGTTGTACAACAGCAGTAGTGTAGTGTCTACTTGAAAGTGCATGTTGATTGCTTTGAGCGTCTAAGATAAAGTATTGCTATTTTGTTTTGTTTTCCCAAAGTAAGTGCTTGAATTTTCATAGCTATTCATCAGAATTTCTATACAATGTCAATAGTACAAAATATTTTAAACTTAAACGATTTCTCATAAGCTACTAATCTAGACTAACAATGTGAACATGAACGGTTCGTTTTAGAAGAGGTCTTGTTTAAATAAAAGGCCGCGCAATCTCTCCTACCAAAATTGGAGAGATTGCGCATCTGCTACTTAGGAGTGATGGCGCAGTGTTCCCATTAGTTTCTATGCTAGGAGAGATTACGCAGCTTATTGGTAAATTTGCATATAAAAATGAAAAATGAAAATGGACAAATTTTAAGTTAAACGTGTTTTTAAGTAACATAATTTTATTTTGTAATCTTATCTGGACTTGCTTTTTCTGATTCTTTAATTTTTTCCCTTTAATTAAAATTTTTTGATCGTTTTTAAAATTATTTCCTTTTTCTGATTCATTAATCATTAGGTTGAAATATTCAATCCTAATACAATAATATTTGTTCACAAAAACTTTACAGCAATGACATTTATGTGTAATTATTATTTTTAACAATTTAATTGTAGTTATTGTTAGTAATAATCTCTCCTACCCATGTGCGCAATCGCACCAACCCTGTAAGGAGAGATTGCGCAAAATAACTTTCTTGGTTTTATTACAACTGTTCTATTAAATTGTAACATAACAACAAAATAGCAATGGGAATGCATAAAAAACAAATGAAGTAAAAATTATTCATGAATAGTTTAGCAAAAAATTAATATTTAGATTTTTTATTGCTATTCTTTTGAATTGTGCGCAGACTATCCTAGCTTTACCTTAATTAATTTCACTGAAACTAGTTATAGTACGAACGCACTTCATTTGTCACTTTTGACGTACAATTTTAAATTTGTTTTAATTTCTAAACATCGCATAATTTTAATTTTTATACCGTCTAATAGGGTTAAAATTGTCCTTTCAAACTCAATATATTTTAAAACAGTATCTTAATTGGCGGATTTTTATGGTTTTAAATATAATTTTCGAGCATGATTCTTTTTTTAAAATCTGTCTGCATCGCATGCTGCTCGATTACGGAAGATGAACCCGTTTGCACTTAAAAATATATATAGTCCAGCGTTTGTTCCTTGCTAATATTCCATAACGAAATCAACACTTGTGTGTGATCAATACATATATAAATAAAATAATATTAATAAAACACAAATTTAAAAGATATCTAATCGTCCGTACATACTTAAACGCTGAAATAATCCGAATCAAAAAGGAAAGAAACTGCTGTAAGTAGCGAAACCTTTGGTGAGTTCTTCGGCCATTATCTGATACGAAAGTATCGCTTAATAAATTTCAAACTTTTATTTGATATTTTTCGTGTAAAAAATGTTTTTTGGTGTTGTTAGTGAACAATGTAAACACAGCTGGCCATCCACAAATAACAGAAGGAGATTTATTAATGGGAAGGACAATTGATTACATTTTCAGAAAATCTGGAGGTATAGATCTTGATAGAAAACACTACCCAAAGCAGCCACCTCTTGCCGCAATAACAGCATTTATCTGCCATGGAGTCGAACAGAGATATGTACGGGTACATCAGTCCATGCAGCTTCAACCACTGCCTCCTTAATACTTAGTATTAAGGAGGCAGTGCTTCAACACTTGCCACAGTTCATCAACCGTAGTGACGGGAGAGTGGTGGCGGGCCAGTCGCTCAGAAGCCATTGACAGGACATTTTCAATGGGTGAGAAATCAGGAGAACGTGCCGGTCAAGGGAACAGTCGAACATGTTCTGTATCAAGGAAGATCAGGATAGTAGGAGCAACATGCGGCCGTGCATTGTTCTGCTGAAACTTAGAGTTGCGGAGGCATCGAAGATAAGGCAGAACCGCGGGCCGTAACACATCCGAAACGTAACGGCTGCTGTTGAAATTGCCGACAATGCGAACAAGAGGTTACCGAGACGTGTATCCATTGGCACTTCATACCGTCACTCCAGGTGATATGACAGTATGACGATTCGAATGCAAGCTGGCAATGTGCGTTTTCCACGAGGCCGCCAAACATGGATGCTGGCATCATGATGCTGCATACAGAGCCTGGATTCATCAAAGACGACGTGAGACGCCATTCCTGCGTCATATACAGCATGCATCATCATGCCAGCATCCATGTTTGGCGGCATCGTGGAAAACGCACATTGCCAGCTTGCCAGGGGCCGATTCACTGAAACTCCCCGATCGCCCAATCCCATTTAAAGCTATAGGAAAACTTAGAGACACCATGACTCATTACCTAATACATATACAATCATCGAAATACGGTTTTCACCATCAGAAAGTAGACGTCAGATACCGACGATGTGCGTTTTTAGGTGCGTTCGTAATCATGTAAATACGTAAGCACCTAGAGTCGTTGTCTGTTTCGTCCGTCCGTCTGTCCGCATAAACAGCGCAAAATCGACCCAACCGAAAATGGTTTGAAATTTAAGATATATAAACGTTGCAGAATTTCGTTGAGTTTTTTAAATTTTATGAAAATCGAATCAAAATTTAAAAAAAAATATTAATAAAAGTTTTCTTCATTCTATTAAATTCTATTATAATTATTGGGACAAAACGAAAATCCGTCCTTACGCTTCGCGGGAAATAAAGAAGAAAAATCCCTGACGGCTCGGCCTACCAGGCACATGTAGATTTCGAAAACGCAGACCGTGGGGCGCCTGCTTGTTGGGAATTGGAAAAAAAAAAAAAAAAAAAAAAAGACTTTTTTGCCATGATGCGACAGTTGGGACCGCCCACTTCAAAATATACCTTGTCTGTAGGCGGAGTTTTTTTTTTTTTTTTTTTTTTTTTTTTTTTTTTGCTATAAGGGTTGGTCGTATAACAACTTTTAAATATAAAAGTTTTAGATAATATTAAGAGGATTTATAATAAATTTAAGCGGATTTGCTATTTTGTGAATGGACGAAGTTATGAATTTTTTTTTCTTAAACACCTCTTTTTCCCCTCCCCTTGGGGCCAAATTTTAATGATATCAAAAATCTGTCCCACTTAAATTATCGGCCCTTTTCTTAGAAGTAATAATAATTTTAAACGGATTCGATAGTATCCTAATTAAGAAGTTTTTTTTTTCTGTTTTCATAAAAAGCCCCCCCCCCCCCCCCTTGGTTCAATTTTCCCCATTAACGAACCTGACCTAGATTTGATGCCCCTTGATTTTTTGTATCCGTTTGGAAGAGATTTGTGCAGAATTATTGAAGTTATCGTGTCCATAAAAAAGTGAATTAGATAGATAAAGTCATGATCGGTGTAGATCTGCACAAATTTTTCAGGTAGTATTCCAACTTAGGGGAGAATGTAATGGGTAGTATTTCTTACGAAATCTACCTTAGAAGTCCAAACGAATCTATTTTGATAATCAACTTATTCTAAACAAACAATAAATATCAAAAATTGAGTACAGTTAAGTACAGTAAGACTCCCTCAAATCTGCAGCTTGAAACCAGAAGTTGTGCGGATTTTAGAATTTTGCGGATTTCTGTTTACTGTTTTGTTCACATTTTTTAAAACAATAATTTGAATGTAAATAATGCACTCAAAATTGAATGAATGCTTAGAATATAAAGTAAAATATTAAAATAATTAAGTAAAATAAGGAAAGTAATAAAAATTAAGAAAATTTAAAACATTTTTAAAGTTTTAAAGGTACAGGTCAAGTAAACAATAATGCATAACTAAATAGGCATAATAATGATATCTTTTTTTTTTTCTATTATTATTTGAAACTTTCTTTATAAAGGTACGCTAATAATTTGCATAAAAATTATAAAATAAAAAAAGTTTCGTTTCAATTCTTAGCCAAACTTAATATCCAAAAATGCTTGATGAATACAGAAATGTACTTGGTAAAAAGATCGCGATCACCACTGTCGTGAATTTTTTCAGAAATAGTTATAATTTCTTGATGAGAAAACATGTGTTCAGCCATATTAATGAGAATTATATATTAAAATATGCCTGGAATGATACAATAGTTTAAAAAATCGAATTTTTCCCCTATCTTAACGTTAAGTTTCACTGTTTACATCTGTAATGATGTAGTAAATTTAATGATTTTAGGAATTTTTAGGGTGGCGGATTTGAGGGAATCCTCTGTATATACTAATGAATAGTGATTATTATGATTATGGTATGGTTATTATATAGATTTTTGTTTCTATCTTTATCTGTAATGTTTATCCTCAATCGAATAGTGTTAATGAAATTTTAATATTTAATACCACTTACGAACTATTTTTAAATAATTAAAATAAAATATACCTTTAAATGCAATAATAGTACCTCGTAAACTGACATAAAATAATATTTTCATTATTAGAACTTTAGTCATTTAGCTGAAGTTTTTTTGTTACGCTGCTAGATACTACTTAGTATGGATTGGATACATCTGTGAAAACAATTAAAAACCTTATATGCATCTTGTGATAGCAATCTCATTCATTTCTCCTGTTTAACTAAATTGAGCCACGTTATTTTGTTTTTATGGAGTTGTCGATAATTTTTTGACTAGAAAGTAAAAGTACATTCGCCTGTGCTAGAGATAAATGGCCAAACTAGCAGACTTCACAGAGATTAATATCGCCAAGCAATGGCGCATGCGCTGTTCAATGAAGGAATCGCTATACCTTTCGCTCATTTTGGAATTCGATCGCAGATGTCAGTTTTGGGATTGCTTACCTGTGTTTAGTTGCGGTCTTTTCATATTTAAAGAAAGCAAGTTGGAAATAGTATGTCAAACGTGGCAAATGGGGTGCGTTCGTACTGTAACTAGTTTTACAAACATTCAGATCTGTGGCACTCTTATGCAAAAATGCATGAATACAAAATTTATTTTATATTTCATATTTTCATATTATAGATATTCATTTTATTTTATGAAATCAAGTTTCAATACACTTTTACAAACAATTAATTACAATTCTGTTACATTCAAATTATACTATGCACAAATATCCAATACAAGACAATGTAAAGAAAGAATCGTTATTATTTCGCTGAAATGAATTATATCGTCTGTTATTATGATATGATCCATTTCCGTCATAAAATAAGTACATTTTAAGTTGGCAACATTTTATCTTTTGATGACATGGACTGAAAATTCCAATGGGGAAACTGAAGCCTAGCTTTGAAAATTTCAGAACTCGAAATCCGTAACTAGACTCTTTTTTCACTTAATATCTATTTCTCCGGAAACATCTATCCAAAATACGGTCGGTAGATTATACGATGGCTATCATTAAACAATTTTAGTCTGCAAATTCGGTTTTTAAATTCAGTCATACGGAAATAATGGGACTCCAGCTTAAACAGGACGTCATCACCATGGCAACCTAGAAACATGACCTATCATGGGATATCGTTGAATGAATGACGCAGGATAGTATTTCATAGACTTTTATTAATATCTTTTTAAGTTTTGATTCGATTTTCATTAAATTTGAAATGACGCGACAAAATTCAGCAACGATTCTATATGGTTTGTTCCATTCTAGTCAAATTCCTTACCAGTGGAAAGCAATTAAGACAGTGAAATACAGGGGGTTGTGTAGGACTCTCATACTGTCATCTTCCAGGTCTGAAATGGACAAATACGAACCCCACCCTCACAGGTTTATTGTTATGGAAGGGGTTTAGAAGGTACGCGAAAGAAGCCTGCGGCGAGAGCTGTCGGTGAACTTGTTGGAGTAAAATTTATCGTTTTATTGCTTTTCTGAGCAAGGTTTAGTATTATTTGATGTTTCATATCCACTGACCAATAAAATGGTATTAAGGCAAAAACAACTAGAAAATTCTGTGAAAAGTATCTTCCCAGGGATTTTCTTTTTCTTATTTTCTTTGTAGGATTATTACAAGGTCTGATTTTTGCCACAGTTCAGCTTTGTGTCAGTCACAATGGTAGTGCGCTTTATAAATTCGCTAAAAAATAACAAATTTGCGATATACAACGATTATTTATTACTAAAAAATAATCAAGTATGTGCCTATGAAAGATGGTTAAATGTCTATGCATAGTTTCTGATTCTATAAAACTTTTTTACAGATACGTTAATTTGACCCCCCCCCCCCCCACACACACACACACACTTTCGAAAATTTAAATTTCAAAGTTACCAGGAATTAGCTCTCAATTAGCTCTAATTTGCTCTCTAATATTAAAATTTGCTCTGGTTATGTACCGCGATATTCCAATTAGAATGTTGTGGGGGGGGAGGACTAAGTTAACGCTAGCCCCCCCCCCCCCCACTTCCGAATATCGAAATTTCAAATATGCCAAAATTTAGCTCTCAATTAGCTCTAATTTGCTCTCTAATATTAAAATTTGCTCTGGTTATGTACCGCGATATTCCAATTAGAATGTTGTGGGGGGGGGGGGGGGGGGGAAGGACTAAGTTAACGCTAGCCCCCCCCACTTCCGAATATCGAAATTTCAAATATGCCAAAATTTAGCTCTCAATTAACTCTAATTTGCTCTCGAATATTAGAATTTGCTCTGCTTCTGGTATCGAGATATTTCAGTTACAAGAAGGGGCCGAGCGTTAAGGGGGCCGAGGGGAGCACCCCCCCCCCCCTCCACTTTCGAATATTGCAATGAACAAAATCACCGTTTTTATAAAATTAACTTTATCAAATTTCCATTTGATCATTTAAAAAGAGTTCATATTCATTTGCACACAACTTGTCTACGAAAACGAATTTTTGCATGTGTTTTTTTTAGTTTTGTAAGTACTTTTAGCATTCCTAGCAAATACAATCATGATAGAAATCTAGGCATTCATGCATTCAACCTCTTTTTTTTGGAACCCAAACCCAGTGACTCTAAATGCGAACCCGAGTCCGACAGTAGGCAGCAGAAAATCATTAATAAGATTTTAAAATTGTTTAAAGATTTATTTTGTTATTTAAATATATCTCGTTACATAGAAATATATATTAATCCTAAATACGCTTTCACGTTTCGTGATTTTTCATGTCCCTGAAAATCGGTTTAAAATAACAAATTTGTTATTTATACCCAACCATTGGCAGAAATCAAAATTCTTATATTATTTTTTTTTAATATAATTGTACAACTATGGCAAAAAGGCGTGAATTATGTTTCTCAATTATTTTGGAAAAGGGCTTCAAACAGAAAGAAACGATAGACAAAGGATATCCCACGTCTTTTTTATGTTATTAACACTGACCATGCACAGGCTTCAAAATCAGGTAGAATATTTCTCCTTTTGTCCCATCAATAACAACTCGATTCCATTTCAAACAAATTTTTAAATTTATTTAAAACACTTTAAGAAACTTAGAGTACATTCTTGTTTCTCAAATAGCAAGTGTTTTTTCGCTCTTATCAATTTGTGATAAAATAAAATAAATTTTTTTATCTTGAATCCGCCCGAGCCTGTGGACTGGCATAAAATTTACAGACCTAACTAGTTTCGCGCTCAAACTCTGATTCGAACTGATCCCTTTTCATATCTAATGCATGGTTAATAAAAGAAAAAAAAATTACGCACAAATTTTCAACGTTTTGTAAAATGGTAAATCAATCATTTATTCATGCATGTGTGTGTATGTTTGAAGATTTTACTATTGATAAACTTTAGTTTAAAAATAAAATTATTAGCATTATTGCCACTTCCAATTCAGAATTAAAATAATCATAAATCAATTTGATTCATAATTGAAGAGGGTTTTAATGAAGAAGAGAACTAAAAAGTTAGTCATGATATTTAGAAATGTTTTACATACATATCATTACTTTTAGAATATTTAATCATTAAATGTATATATTTTTTGATACAATAAAAAAAATTGTAGTTAGTGAGAGTATTACAGAATGCTTTTTTTTTCAACATAAAATGTTTTATACTGATTGTTATAAAAATGTGACGTCATAACAGAAGATGGTTATGGTTTGAAAATAAAATTATTTTTTAATAATTACGAGAATTATTGTTTTTTTACCTTCTATTTATTCTGTTAACCGATAATGGCATAAACGTTTATAAAATGTTTTTTTTGTTCCCTTAAAAATATTTTTGATAAGCCATTTCAACTTGTAAAATGGCCAACTGCAATTAACTTGATTTCAGTAAATGATATATATGTTCGTTAAACTTTGGTAAAATTTAATTTTTGTCACTACTTTAAATTTTGTAAACGTAAAAGTTATTTTTCCAAAAATTAGAAAAAAAAAAGGAATTAAGAAAATGTTAAATAAAATAAATGTATTTATTTTGAATTTTTTTTTTTTTACATTGACAATATTTGATAAATAATGTACCTAACTTCCATATTTCCGCAAAACATTGTTCTGAATTGAAATGTTTGTTATTTGAAGCCCTTGCTAATGACATAAAGATATGTAAAGATTAATAATCAAAGACAAAGCTATTTCAAAATATTAAATTCCTAGGCATAAATTTTCCCTTTTAATAATAGTAAATAGAAATAATAAGCAGTTATGAAATTTTAAAAACACCTTCTTAAGAATAAAGGAAAAAAGCAAAAATTCGCAAAAATGATAATATTAACTTAGTAAAATCTTAAATTTAAAGAAATCATAATTTTAGATTTATGCTAAGTTTATGAATTTAAAAAAAAAGTTAATCACAAACACATATGGATTTATCAATTGACTGAATGCTAAAAACTTATTTTATGTATATCAAAGTTGGATTTTTGAATAGATTTTAGGCATACGACAGTCCAAAAGGCATCGTCATGAGACAAAATCGTTTATGACTCAATATTTAATCCATGCATTTATCAAAAAATGAAAAATGCTATTCGATTTCAAATGTTTTCAGTAATATTTATATTTAAAACGACTAATGTGCATGAATGTGTCAGAAAATTTTGTGTTGTTGAGCAAAATCTTCAAACATCTATACATATGTATGAATAAATGATCGATTTACCATTTTACAGAACGTTGAAAATTTGTACTTTTTTTTTTTTCCTTTTATAAAGCATGCATTAGATACGAAGCGGGATCAGTTGGAATCCGAGTTTGGGTACGAAACGGGTTAGGTCTATAAATTTTATGCCAGTTTTCGGGCTCGGGTGAGTTCAAGATAAAATATTTTATTTTATCACAAATTGAAATGAGTGACAAAAAAACTTGCTATTAGAGAGACAAGAATGTACTCTAAGTTTCTTAAGGTGTTTTAAATTCATTTAAAAATTTGTTTGAAATGGAATTGAGTTGTTATTGATGGGACAAAAGGGGAAATATTCTATCTGATTTTGAAGCCTATGCATGGCCAGTGTTAATAACATAAAAAAGACGTGAGATGTCCTTTGTCTATCGTCTCTTTCTGTTTGAAATCCTTTTCCAAAATTACTGGGAAACATAATTCACGCCTTTTTGCCATAGTTGTACAATTATACACTGCTCAAAACAATTAAAGGATATTGCAGTTTTAGGTGGATTTTGTATCTGGGAAACTTTTTAGCTGATTGATACATGGTCGACAGACATAGTAGGTTATATGAGAATAAATTACACATGTTTGGCAGAAAAAATGCATTTAATTGCGCATTTGTGTACAAAAGGAAAAAAACACAATTTGTGCATATGAGAAAAAAAGAATAAGAAAAGGTGTTTTCTTCAAAGAAAATCATTTTCAGTAGAGGGTATGGTTTCCACGGGCGGCCAGCAACGTTGAACACCTTTGAGGCATGGACTCAATGAGGCTATTAATGACGAGTTGGGGTATTCTGCCCCACTCTTCCAGAAGAGCTCTTTCCAGTTCTTGGAGAGTTTGTGGGGGTTGTTGGCGGCCAGAAACTCGTCTTCCTAGAGCGTCCCAAACGTGCTCGATTGGATTCATGTCTGGAGAACACGCTGGCCATTCCATTCGAACGATTCCTTCCTCGAAAAGGAAATCCTCCACCAGGTTTGCACGATGTGGCCTGCAGTTATCGTCCATTAAAATGAAGTTATCTCCGATTGCTGCAGCGTAAGGGACTACAATAGGTCTGAGGATCTCATCCCTATATCGGCGACCAGTCAGAGCTCCATCTCGAATGATGTAGAGGTCAGTGCGCCCGTCAATGGAGATGCCACCATACACCAACACTCCCCTACCGCCAAATCTGACACTTTCGTGCACGAACGCAGGATTATTCCTACTGCCACGGTCCCTCCAGATGAAAATACGCCTATTATCCGGATGCACAGAAAAACGGGACTCGTCAGAAAACAGAATATTGCTCCATTCATTTCTCCTCCAGTTGACATGCTCGGTTGCCCACTCCCTGCGGTCGCGACGATGCCTAGATGTTAATCTAACACATACCATCGGTCGGCGAGCATACAGACCTACAGCATGGAGCCGGTTTCGGACAGTCTGAGTTGAAATCGTGGTGCCTGTAGCCGAGCGAAGGTGTTGTTGGAGAAGAGTAGCGTTCATGTTTCGGTGTCTCCGAGCTGTTAACGCTAAATACCGATCTTCATTGGGCGTTGTTGCCCGTCTACGACCTTGCCCTGGTCTTCGGCCTGCACATCCACTCTCCAAAAAACGGTTCCAGATCCTGGAAATGACACTTTGTGACACTCCAATGGCTTGCGCTACTTCGGCTTGAGTTTGGACCCCTTCTAACCTACCAACAATTCTCCAAGCTTCTGAATCTGTCAAATGACTTCGCTGAGACATCGTACTCATCGAAACAAAGTAATCACTGAATGCCGATCACCCTTGTCTTCATTCTCTTTTATCCAGTTGAAAGTCAAATTTCATTCGCTGCCGCTGAAGCGACGTTTTTGACGTCGAACTCAAAATTTGCATACTCCACAGTTTGAAAACCAGAAAAATGTGCATTTGTGATTCTCTTCTTCTATTTTCGGCAAAAAAAATTTCGTTTATATCTTTATTTTATATAAAACTTCAAATATCCTTTAATTGTTTTGAGCAGTGTATTAAAAAGAATAATATAAGAATTTTAATTTCTGCCAGTAGTTGGGTATAAATAACAAATTTGTTATTTTAAACAGATTTTCAGGAATATGAAAAATCACGAAACGTGAAAGCGTATTTAGGATTAATATTTATTTATATACATACATATATATATATATATATATATATTTAAATAACAAAATAAATATGTAACAATTTTAAAATTTTATTAATGATTTTCTGCTGCCTACTGTCGGACTCGGGTTCGCATTTAGAGTCATTGGGTTTCGGCTCCAAAAAAAGAGGTTGAATGCATGAATGCCTGGATTTCTATCATGAATGTAATTGCTAGGAATGCTAAAAGTACTTACGAAACTTAAGAACCCCCCTGCAAAAATTCGTTTTCATAGAGAAGTTGTGTGCAAATGAATATGAACTCTTTTTAAATGATCAAGTGGAAATTTGATGTTTAAAGTTAATTTTTTAAAAACTGTGATTTTACTTATTGCGATATTCGAAAGTGAAGGGGGTGAGGGGAGCTAAATTAACGCTCGGCCCCTTCTTGTAACTGAAATATCTCGACATCAGAAGCAGAGCAAATTCTAATATTAGAGAGCAAATTAGAGCTAATTGAGAGCTAAATTTTATCATATTTGAAATTTCGTAATTCGAAAGTGGGGGGGGGGGCGTTAACTTAGCCCCCCCCCCCCACCATTCTAATTGGAATATCGCGGTACCATAAACAGAGCAAATTCTAATATTAGAGAGCAAATTAGAGCTAATTGAGAGCTAATGCCTGGTATCTTTGAAATTTAAATTTTCGAAAGTGTGTGTGTGTGGGGGGGGGGGGGGGAGGGGGAAGTTAACGCATCTCTTTTTTACAGGAATTATTTTGATCGACTTCAACATTGCGCTTAAAAGAATTCTTCGATCGACTTCAACGTTGCGCTTAAAAGAATTCTTCGATTTAAAAAATACCTGCTTCAACATTTTTATTTCTATAAAACTACCAATTTTCTTTTAGCAAACTACTAAACCTGTATATGCAATAGTTTTCTTAATATAAGCCACCTCCAATCACAAAATCTTGACTTAAGGCGGCATCAGCATAAACAATACATTTCTTTGGATGTTAGGTATATTTTGCGACAAACAAAAGTAAAATAAACACATTTTTTCTCGCTGAAGTTCTTTGCTTCTTCTACTCATTTTTTGGACAATGGTCAAAAAAGGACTATAACCTTAATTGCTACCAGACCGCTTCAGTAACCTTTTTGACCCCTGAACCCGCGAAGAGGGTTATGCACGCATGAATGGGTGTGACACTCCTTATCTCGGATCCGTATTTTCATTTTGATTTGTAAAAGATCCCTAAAGTCCCCTCTCTTTTTTCGGGTTGAAATTTTTTGGGGAAAAAGGAAGTCACGTTCTATATATATTAAATTTCAAACCATTCGGTTGGGTCGTTTATACGCTGTTCTATGCGGACAGACGGACAGACCAGACGACGACTCTATAGGTGCTACGTATTTATATAATTACGAACGTACCCAAAAAATGCATCATCACTAACATTGATATTTTTCAGAGTAAATAAAAATATGTTTGTTAATAACTGTTCACCCACATACACATACAATATATATATATATAATAATTACTACTATTAATTACTCTAATGATCTCAGTGCTGTTGGTATCGCGCTCTGATGACACAAAATATGTTTCGGGCTCAGATTTCAAATCGTAGGGCCCGGGCTCCGAAAAGAGAGACCGAACTCATCTCTAGTAGCCATACCATACAGAAATGTCAGACTTTACAGGGTTTATTAAAGCACTCAAAATGTAAGAAGAGAATTTTTAAAAACGCGTTATGTAAAAATGCACAGCGTCACGAAAAATCTAATAGCTAGTAAATCTACAGATCAGAGGCCTCAACGCCAGCTCTACAAATTATTGTTTATTAATCTCACTATTTTTTTATACAATGGCAACTTTTAATATGCAGTCGCTCGGTATAAACAGTTTATTAAAAATTCGAAATTTAAAGGTGCAAAATGAGCGGAAAACATTTTAAATTATGTTTTTTTCTAAATTGCTTGGGATAGAAACCTAAAATGTGCGTGGCCTGTTATTTTTTAGATGTAAATGCTCGCACAGAACCATTTTTACAAAATTCGAATTTAAAAAAAGGTGCAGATGCAAAAAACTTTCTAAAATTGCGATTATAGTGATGCTGCTAGTCTAGAAAGTTGAAATTTGGCATGGTAGTTATTTTTAAGATGTCAGTGCTCGCTAAGAACGTTTATTATTATTTTTTTTTAAATCGAAATTTAAAAGAGTGAAATGTGCTGGAAAAGTTCTAATAACCTTCTAAACTATGATTTATCTGAAATTGCTAGATGCTAGGGATAGAAACTTGAAATTTTACATTGGCTGTTACGTTAGAGACACAAATTCATCCACAGAGCAGTTTTTAAAAGTTTAGAAATTTTAATGTGCGCAGGTACAATTTTTTTTTAAATTGTAATTTCTGTGATATAGTTATTACAGAAATTTGCTTAACTAGAAGATTGGAATTTGGGATGATGCTTACTTCTAAGATGTAAATACTCGCTTAGAACTGTTTCTAAAAATTTCAAATGAAAAATGAAATGAAAGGGAAGCCTTCCAAATACGTTCTAAATTACCATTAATTTGCAATTAATTTTAGCTCTTCTCATTCATGTAAGTCTTATGTTCGCCTAATGCAGGATAGAAGAATGAAGTCTACTCAAGATGTGGCGTAATTAGTAATTTTTGAACTATCTGTGAGAGTAAAATTTCCTCTCATGAAAATAGGCCCACGAATACCACTTGACATTTTTCAACAATTACGCGAGCAAAGCCGCGCGGGTTTTGCTACTATTTAATATCCCACAATCCGATTTTTTTTCGAGTTATATGTACATTTATAAGAATGTAAGATTTATCGAAGTTTCCGGAAATTTTAAAAGTATCACATTAAACACAGTTTTATGCAATGACATAATAAACTACATTTTTTTTTTTTTTTCAGAATAAGAATACTACATTCTTTCACGGGGAAGGGGGTGGGGGTGGGGGGGGGGAGGAGGCGTTGTCACTTCAATTTTATGTTCTCGATTTCCAGTAATTGTGCTCTTTCATTATTCGAGTTTGTAATTTCATTAGATTAACCATCTCCTTGTACAGGAGCTTTTATCCTATCCTTAAAAATTAAAAAAACTTTACTTTTCAACCACTTAATCATCACCATATGCTGCTGAAATTGAAAAAAAATTTCGTGTAATAAATATACTTATAAATTCCTCTTATGACACTTATATATTCAATTTACACATTCAACGTTTTTATAATTTTCGTTTGGAAAACCGATTGGGTCATTTTTCTTTAGTAGTTAAAATAAATCCTCATCTATTTCATTAGGAAATGCATATTAAAAATTAAAAACGCCCGAAAATCAACTATTTTGTTAATAAAATTTTTTAGTTAAAATAATAAGATTTACTTGAATTTTCTTTTTATATGTTGCTGGGCAACCATTTAATAAAAGAGAGGGGAAAAAAGAAATGCATTGGAAATTTTTGTAAAAAAATGAGAAATTAAAATGTTTTATATCTCTCAAATTGATGTGAAAATTTTCCCAATAATTTATACAATTAATTTCGAAATTCTAATAAATATATTGGCAAATTTCCAAAGCGATCGTATTAAATTAAATTGTCCATTTCGGAAATTTAGCAACCATGAATTTAACGTTTAAATTAATTATCCCAAAGAGTCATTTTCCTTTCTATGATTGTTAAAATTTAAAAATCGTCTGAATGACCATTGAAAAGCATTATGACTTAAAAGCAAATGTTCTATATTTTTCGAACGAATGAACCAAATTCAACCAAAAGCTATACAGCTCATTCCGGGTACCTAAGCAACATACTTTACCTAATTACAGACTAAAAGGATGCTTTTGCGGCAGTTATCGCGAGACATGCAAACAAAGAGACAACAAAAAAATTTCGGGTCCTCAATCGTAAGCCCCAACTGACGTTCCGGCAAATATCGTATCATAAGCAATCCATTTCAAAATATCAGTCTTATTATTAATTGTTGTTATTGTTACAACCTCATCGAGGATTGGCATTAAATGAATATTTAATTCTTTAGAGAATAAATAACTTTCATTCTTTAACATGAAAAGTAGCATTAAATAGAAAATAAAAGTAAGTATTAAAAAAAATAGGTATTGAAATAATGAATCAAAAATTCGACACAATATATTCACTCGCTTTTTGTTCAATCTATCCTATCCTAATAATATTATAAATCTGATTGTGCGCAAATGTTAGGCTGAAGCCAGCGTCAAAATGGAGCCTTTAATGATCCTGTATTTTTGCATACAGATTGATTATAACCCTCATTTGAACATAGGCTGGTTTTTGTTTATTTTATTCAAATATTTTTCTTAATAATTCAAAATTTCGTTTTTTCATAGAGAGTAAATGGACATTTTTTTCGTATAATATTTTAACATGGTTAAATTTACTTTACCGTTGCTAATACTTTATCGTTGCCAAAACTAATTCAAATTCCGGAATAATAATTTTTAGTCAACAATTTAGTTTCAATTGAAAAATGTTCACGTGAAAAATGAAAATGAAATAAAAAAATTAAAGAATTATAAAGAAGATTAAATAGTATTATTAGAAATAAAACGTATTTTTTTTTAGTTTTTGATAATAATACAAGGTTTCAATATGAGTAACCATAGGAAACAGGCGAATATGACGCCATACATCAAAAATAAAGCGGATATCTTTGATTGGTGAAATAAAATGATCTTGGTTTTTTTTTTCTTCGCTTTTTTCTTTTGTATGGTAATAATTCTTGGCGTTTTACCGTCTGCGCAGGGCTAATATAACTATACCGTATTTTTTATTTAAATTTTAAAAAAGTAAAAAGAAGTTTCAAAAGAAAATGGTCAGCAAATGTCAATAATATGCTCCGCAAAATTATCCATATCGAAAATGATGTCATGGATAGCGAGAAATATTTATTTTCATTCTTAAAACTAAAAGAAATAACTCGATTACCTAAAAAAAATGACGAATGTTAATAGCTCCATTTTTGTTGATAAAAACTAAAGATTTAATATTATTTCGTTAAAGCGACATAATTTCCCCTATGCCAGTACTGAAATTAATTGCCTGGAAAAGAAAATTAACAAGAATTATATCATTAAAAAGGGTTTCTCTGCGGAAAAAAGAGGCGTCATATTTGAAATAAAACGGGAATTTTCCAATGTGTTTTAAAATGACTGTTAATCAATTCCTTACATTAATAATACAAGGATCAGTAAGTATAGAAAGTAGGTGAGTTTCACGCCATATTTATAACGAAAAATTTAAATGTTTTTTTATCTATACTGATTATTAAGCATGAATATCTGTTATATACAGATGAGAATTTTCTGCTAAAAATTGCATCATAATTTTAAGAAAAGGAAAATGAACACGAATCTATGTTTGTATTTCGCAACTACTCCTCACTGTAAAAAATTGCTGCAGTAAAATTACTGCAGCAGAGATTCCAGGCAATGTCCATAAGAAAACCGGTTTTGTGACTAGATAAACGAGCTTTGTTATTAGATAAACGGTTTTTGCCCGTAAAAACATGAAAGTTACTGAAATGGACCGTTTACCTTGAAAAGGGGGCATTTCCCGTAAAATTACGGCAGCAATTCACGGAGAATGCCCGTGAATTTACAATTTTCATTTACAGTGCCAGAATATCGAACGCAACGTGATTTACTTTATACCGGTTATCATTGATCAGAGGATGTTACACAAACTGTCAGAATTTAAAAAATTAAATTAGATGCCAAGATTTTTTTTTCTTTTTTGTTAATTTTAACGAAGTTTCTCTAAAAACGGAAAGTAAATTACTCCATATTTGTGTATAAAAAAAGGAGAAATAAAATAGATCTGTATATTTTTTACACCATTTTCTCATTAAAACTGAAAAACAGAATTGATTTTCACTTTGAATAGATGGTGAAAACAAAATCTTGATTTCAGTAAATTATCCGAAAAATAAAAACATATTTTCACATATTCAAACTTCATGAATCAATTTATTCTGGAGAACAAAAATTGCCTGTGAACATACTGTCATTTAGAAAATAAGATTTGTTTCAGCTATACATTAAACCAAGGAGGCAGAACTGAATTTAAAGAAAGAGCATGTACTATTTCCAATTAATGTTTTTTTGAAGGATGGCTGTTAAAACGTTTCACAAAGGCGTTAAAAGTAAAATTGTTTATCAGGTAAAATTGACATTTGTTTTTACCCAATTCGCCTATTTCCACGATTTTATTTGGCCCTCCTTTTTGCATTGGTTGCAATTTCATTTTCGCGATTATTTGGCACAAAATTTCACTTTTTAAAGACTGAGTTATATCAAGGTCCCTATAACAAAAAAATACCGTATTGTCGCCTATGAAATGTGATAAATAGTTAGTTAATTTTAATGTTTTTAATTATCGGGAGTGAAATATTTTGCTTAATCAATGTATTTATTCTTCTTTTAATGTTGCGTGAACGAAGTCACGGGTAACAGCTAGTAATATTATAAATCTGATTGTGTGCAAATATTAGGCTGAAGCCAGCGTCAAAATGGAGCATTTAATGAGCCTGTATCTTTGCATATAGGCTGATTATAACCCTCATATGAACATAGGCTGGGTTTTGTTTATTTTATTCAAATATTTTTCTTAATAATTCAAAATTTCGTTATTTTCATTGAGAATAAATGGACATTTTTTCGTATAGCATTTTAAAATGGTTAAATTTACTTTACCGTTGCTAATACTTTATCGTTGCCAAAACTAATTCAAAACCCGAAAAAATGATTTTTACTCAACAATTTTGTTTCAATTGAAAAATTTTAACGGGAAAAATGAAAATGAAATTAAAAAAAATAAAGAATTAAGAAGATTAAATAAAATTATTAGAAATAAAACGTACTTTTTTAGTTTTTGATAATAATACAAGGTTTCAATATGCGTAACCATAGGAAACAGGCGAATATGACGTCATTTATCGAAAATAAAGCGGATATGCTTTGATTGGTGAAATAAAATGATCTTGGGTTTTTTTCTTCACTTTTTTCTTTTTTTTTTCTTTTGTATGGTAACAATACTTGCTTGTCGTTTTACCGTCTGCGCACGGCTAATATAACTATACCGTATTTTTTTATTTAAATTTTAAAAAAGTAAAAAGAAGTTTCAAAAGAAAATGGTTAGCAAATGTCAATAATATGCTCCGCAAAATTATCCATGTCGTAAATGATGTCATGGATAGCGAGAAAGAGTGATTTTTCATTCTAAAAACTAAAAGAAATAACTCGATTACCTAAAAAAAAATGACGAATGTTAATAGTTCCATTTTTGTTGATAAAACCTAAAGATTTAATATTATTTCGTTAAAGTAACATAATTTTCCCTATGCCAGTATTAAAATTAATTGCCTGGAAAAGAAAATTAACAAGAATTATGTCATTAAAAAGGGATTTCTCTGGGGAAAAAGGAAACGTCATATTTGAAATAAAACGGGAATTTTCCAATATGTTTTAAAATGAGTGTGAATCAATTCCTTACATTAATAATACAAGAATCAATAAGTATAGAAAGTAGATGAGTTTCACGCCATATTTATAACGAAAAATTTAAATGTTTTGTTATCTATACTGATTATTAAGCATGCGTATCCGTTATTTCGTTCCGCATGAGTATCCGAGTTTTCTGCTAAACATCACATCATAATTTTAAGAAAAGGAAAATGAACACGAATCTATTATATTAAAATCTGACCGTGTGTTTGTATTTCGCAACTACTCCTAGATTATCGAACGCAATGCGATTTACTACCGGTTAGTTTACTACCAGTTTAGCGAATACCGGTTATAATTGATCCGAGGATGTCAGACAAACTCTCAGAATTAAAAAAATTAAATTAAATGCCTTTTTTTTTTAACGAAGTTTCTCTAAAAACGGAAAGTAACTTACTCCATGTTTGTGTATAAAAAAGGAAAAATAAAACAGATCAGTATATTTTTTACACCATTTTCTCATTAAAACTGAAAAACAGAATTTATTTTCACTTTGAATAGATGGTGAAAACAAAATCTTGATTACAGTAAATTATCCGAAAAATATAAACATATTTTTACATATTCAAACTTCATGAATCAATTTATTCTGGGAGAACAAAAAATTGCCTGTCAACATACTGTCATTTAGAAAACAAGATTTGTTTCAACTATATATTAAACCAAGGAGGCAGAATTGAATTTAAAGAAAAAGCATATACTATTTCTAATTAATGTTTTTTTTTTTTTGTTTGTTTTTGTTTTTTTGAGGATGGCTGTTTAAACGTTTCACAAAGGCGTTAAAAGTAAATTTGTTTATCAGGTAAAATTGACATTTGTTTTTACCCAATTCGCCTATTTCCACGATTTTATTTGGCCCTCCTTTTTGCATTGGTTGCAATTTCATTTTCGCGATTATTTGGCACAAAATTTCACTTTTTAAAGACTGAGTTATATCAAGGTCCCTATAACAAAAAAATACCGTATTGTCGCCTATGAAATGTGATAAATAGTTAGTTAATTTTAATGTTTTTAATTATCGGGAGTGAAATATTTTGCTTAATCAATGTATTTATTCTTCTTTTAATGTTGCGTGAACGAAGTCACGGGTAACAGCTAGTTATTTATAAATTGGATTATCTAATTTATCAGATAACAAATTCCACCAAAACTCTAACAATTACGATTGCGCACCAATAAATAGGAATAAATTTTGCGAAAACTTTTTTTTTTAATTCTTTATTAAACTTTTTCATTGCCGTAGTTTTTTTTTTTTTTTTTTTACTTTTAATCGTAACTCCGTAAGTAAGTTTTAACGTTTTGAGCAATAACTTTAATAAATAAAATCTTTCTCTTCAAGAGTTATCTCTGCGAAAAATACGGCTTGGAGGAATCGCAGCTGGCTGCGTGCCAAGTTTGCAGGAGAAGCGCGGCATTTTCCGAAGCGCTTTCACGACCTTCACGGAAGGGAAAAAAAAGAAAGAGCGAGTTTTCAGTGCTGCTTTTTTTTTTTTTTTTTTTTTTTTTTTTTTTTTTTTTTTTTTTTACATTGTGTATAATTCGTGCGCCAGATGGCAGTATGTATCTTATATTAATAAAAGAAAGTTTTTAGTGAGTTCGGCCTCAATTTCCGATTTTTACACCAGTCTTCGAGCTCAAAGTGAAACATTTATTTATTCACAAATCACAAATTAAACAAGTGGGTAAGTGTGATCGAAGATCGCACAAAGGGTTTCGTTTAATATTCCTTTCAAAACACTTTATCCTTTCTTTAAAAAATCCAAATAAATTTCATTTTCTAAAAAAAAAAAAAACCTGTCTATTTTTCTCGGTTTTTCGAATATCTGAACCGGCCCGATAGCGGGTGAGGCCCGCTATTATATTCTGTCATAATAATATCTGTCATGTGGACTAAATGCGATATTTAAAAAAAAATTATTATTCAAAATTAATTCAAAATTAAACATGTTGTACACCTTCAAAATGTTAAAATAGGCGAATATTTCAATCGGGTTTTTATCATGATTCAATACGTTCCTCAAACTCATATATTTACTATTCTCTATTACTCATATTCATACTCGCTTTGTATTATTCTGAAACATTTGAAAAATCCGTTAAACTTGCGATAGGACGTCAGATTTTCTTTTTAATTCTCTAATGACGTGTAATTAATCTGCTTTGTGTACATGCACACATACTCATACTCCTTGTATTATTGAGAAATCTTATTACCACTATGACGTCAATCATTTTTATTTCATATTAATATTTTTTTTCAATTGGTGAAACTTTTTATTTCATTTTTATTTTTCACGTGGAAATCGTCTGATAGAAAATTAATTATTGTAGAAAGAATTTCATCATGGATTTTTAATTTTTGGCATCTGCTCTAACGAAAAATGTTTCAATTTAATAGAAAAAGGCTATTAGAATTTTGGTTTTTTTACCTTTATTTATTAAAATAATACGAATTTTTCAAATTTTAATATTTTCAGCTCTTCACAGCTGATATTCTGATTTATACACGAAGTTTCAACTCTGTAAGTTACATAGTTTTCGAGAATGGCTCTGTGACAGACAGACAACGGAGCAGGAGTAATATAGGGTTTCGTGAGATGAACGAAACCCTAAAAAGGAAAATTATTCTATTTGAGAAACAAGAATGTAGTCTTAGTTTTTGAAAGTGTTTTACATTTTCGTAAAAATTAATTTGAAAAGGAATTGAAGTGTTATGGATGGGATGTAATGTGTTGAATTCAGGGGGTGACCCAGCATTGCCCTGGAAGCATTAAAATGTCCCTGTTAGTACGAAGAGAAGTTAGTTAGAACGGTGTCCGTGTTAGTAACATAAAGAAGCCGTCGGATATCCATCGTCTATACTCGCTTTCTGTTTGAAGTCTTTTAACATAATGATTGTAAAACAGAACTCGTGTATTTCTGTCATAATTGTGCGATGGTATTTTAAAAGAGTAAATCTTGCACATTTCTGCCAGTGGTTGGGTGTAAATAACAAAATTGCTATTTTAAACATGAATGAAAATCATGAAACGTTGTACTGAGAATTAATACTTATTTTTTTAGAAGAGATTTTTAAATGAAAATATGAACCTTGAAAGAGTTTTAAAATGTTATTAACAATTTTCTACTCGGGCTCAGAAAATACAAGTTTTAGGGCTCAGATTTCAATTAGGCTGCGAAACAAAGTACCCGAACTTATATCTTTTTGTGTGTCTGTCTGTCTGTTTGCTTGTTGGCGATGGCTAGGAAAATCTGTCGCAGATAGAGGTCGGCAAATTTGATTTCGGATAAACGAAGACAGCTCTGAATACACCTGAGGTTTAGATTTTAGGCTAGATTTTATTTATTTTATATTAACGCTTATTTTCTCGTTTTACCAAGTTCGCCGGCGATTTTGATCCACTCATAACAGCAACCCAAATTCTATCTTTTAGCCCAATATAGCAAATTTCATCCTCTGTTCAATAAAATTTATTTGGAATTCGTACAGAAATTTTTGAATTTTTCACGACTTTTTTTAAAGTGCCCATTTTGCCGAAAATGAGAAGTTTTTTTTTTTTTTTTTTTTTTTTTTTAAACCAGTATTTATTATTCTATCCACCCAATCCTATACGTATTTCATATTCCTAAAAGAGCGCAAACTATCGTTAATCGTTTTAAAAAATTCAAAAAATATGAAATAGTTTTTTTTTTATTAGTTATAAGAAAGTAAGATCATTCTTTTTTTTTCTGAAACGTAGCGAAAAAAGTGGAAAAGGCCTAATGTTGGTTTTCTAAGAAACCCCTTTATCGCCAAAAAACCGTTCCTATGACGACGAACGTGACCTTGCGGTTGGGACCCTTTTTTATTATTATTATTCAGCGCGCGGAAAGGGGTTCGTTTGGAAAGACCGACCAGTAACGAGATATATTTAAAACAATCCCGGAGTTGCTTAAAAAGGAGCGTTCAGCGTATGCTACATTAGCTGTGTAGAGTGATAAGGGAGGGGTAAGTAGAAGGAAAGAAGGAAAAGGTTGTGTTTCTTATTATGTAAACCATTAATGTCCACGCATAGTATTTTTTAACTAGAGTTTTATATTTGCTAATGTAACAACTCTTCTAAAATTTCCACACATATTTTTATATATTTAGTAAACACTTTTAATATATTAGAAGAATTATAAGATATTTTTAATTCATTTTAATCTATACAATTTTGTAGTAATACAAGAAGATATACATTATGTAATCCATTTACATATACTATATAGCATGTATTGATATTAAGTAAAGTTTTATATCTACTCATAATGTGTCAACTAGTCTAAAATTTTCACGTGTCTTTTAATATTCATTAGCTGACCCGCCCGGCGTTGCCCGCGACCGTGATAATGGTTTCTTCTTCTTCTTCTTCTTTTTATCAAGTTTTTATTATTTTATATCTTTAACCCGATTTTGTATGAAATTATATTTTTAAATGAAAAATTCGCAAAAAAATATTGTTGTTTAGTGATAAAAGCGCTCATTTTCTTATGGGTTATAAATAAAATGATTTTACAGCCCGTGTAAAAATTTCTTGAAAAAATAGTGTAGTGTTAACTAGTTGCAAAAGAAATGTTTTCTTCTCGCTTTTTTGTTTGTTTGTTTTCGCGTCGGCTCCTTTAACATAGCAATAAAAAATAGTTCTCATCTTCGGAACTCTTTGAAATTTCAATCGGTTATAAATATAACTTATTTGTTCATAGTCCAAAATCCATTCCCGTTTCTGAGGGTAGAAGCCTTCAAAAAAAAAAAAAAAAAAAAAAAAAACGTTGAAGCATGCGCAAAGAGGCGATTTTCGTGTGGAAAAGAGAGTGTGAATTTGACAGAATGCGCTTTTCGCTTTAAATATATAGATAATATATAAAAATACATACAGATAGCTACAATCGAAAATGTAAAAGATTATTTCTTAGGTTTTGTTTTCTTTTTTGGCCAAATTGTTTAAATTTTATCTACATTAATAAAAGTAAGTTTCGCTCTGTGTGTCTGTCTGTCGGCGATGGCTAAAAAAATCTAGCGCACCTAGAAGTCTGAAAATTTAAGTGAGGATAGTCCAAAATCTATGCTGGTGCACCTGAGAATCAAAAATTTAAATTTTTGAAAATTAGCCGAAAGATTAATTAAAAACTCATAAAACATCGCTTCCAAAATGCCATCTTTTTCTGAAAGTAGTGCAAAAGAAATATCAAAACCGCAAAATGGGGTCTATGTTGCGAGGGTCAAGAAGGATTTTGGGTTTACACGAAAAAGGATGGGCTAACAGATTCACTTTTAACTACGCCTTTTCAAAACACGTCGAAGTAACAAAAAAAAAAAAAAAATCCATCAGTAATTTATTCAGATATTAATTAACAGATCATTAATTTTCCTTTTTTAATTTTAAAGGCTATCATTTTCGCACTCAAAGTGAAAAAAACTACAAAATAAAATGGAGTACTACAGAGTTTTCTGGCTCTATAAAATTATTAAATATATATAAGATACGGATTTGAAAATTGGTATATAAACGCAAAATCCTATGCGGATTACAAATTTCTAAAAATCGAAAAAATCAGCCGGTTTTCTGGCTCTATAAAATTATTAAAAATATATAAGATACGGATTTGAAAATTGGTATATATATACGCAAAATCCTATGCTGATAACAAAATTCTAAAAATTGAAAAAATCGGCCGGTAAGTTTTTATTATATACAGTAGAACCTCCATAAGTTGACCACCCAAGGGACTGTAACTAAGTGGTCAATATACAGAGGTGGTCAACTTAGGGAATTTTTAGAAAATATTTAGTACAATATTAGAAAAAAATTAGTAAACTTTTTTAGCATTTTTAAGGAAAAATTTAGAAAAAAATTAGCACTTACTCATTTCCATTTTTACTGAAGGTACAGCACATTTTTACAATTTTTGAAAGAATAATTCAATTTTTGTTTGAGTCCTCTTTTTGTTCATTAGGTAACTGCAAAAAGCACTTTCACAGTTTACAAGTCCATTAAGCATGCTTGGGCATTTTTCTGCAGCGAAATCTTTAAGTTGATCCATCATGCGCTTGACATCGTCTTCCTTAAGAGTTGGGTACTTTTCAGTTTCGTCGTCACTTGGATCATCATCCTCTTCGCCATCCATTTCTTGTACCTTAAGAGTCCTCACTGTGCTTAGTTTCAGAGAGTATCGCATTGAAGATTGCCTCTGGGTCTGGTTCAACACATGTTACTAACTCATCGTACATGGTAACATAATCTTCAAAATCAACTCCATCAAAAACTGGCAAGGGAGATAGAGGAAGCTCATCCTCTTGCACCGATGTTGTAGCTGTAACAAATCCAGCTTTCTTGAAGCAGTTCTTAATCGTGGTTTGTGTTACTTTATATCAAGCAGAATTAATCCAATGAACAGCATTCCAAGCATTTAATGACGCAGCTTGACGGTGCCAATGCAGAAGGACCACAGGTTTATGCTTTCATGATCACCCATTCCAGAAGTTGAGCTCGGTAGTGCACTTTGAAGGACTGAATAATGCCTTGATCGAAAGGTTGGGTTTTCGAAGTTGTGTTTGGAGGCAAAAATTTTAGCTTCACATTTGTGAGATTATTCACTTTCGGGTTGCTGGGGCAGTTGTACACAGTAAGTAGAATACACCGCTTCTTTTTCTTCATTTCTGCGTCAATTCCTCTAACCCACTCTTCGAACAAAGCACTGGTCATTCAAGTGGATCTATTCGCTCTCCAAAAAACAAGAAGGTCTTCAGGTTTTACATTTTTAAATCTACGAGGTTTTGCGGATACGCCGATCACCGTAGGCTTCAATTTTTCCCCAGTCATACTAGCACATAGAAAAACAGTAAAACGCTGTTTTGAAAGTTTTCCTCTTTTGCAAGTGACAGCCTTCATTACTAGACTTCTATCAGGCATTGCTTTAAAGAAGAGACCGCACTCATTAGAATTAAAGATGTCCTCATCTTTAAAACCTTTCGCAAACTCTGGAAAATTTTCAATAAACTTCTCACCACTTCAGCTGAAACCTCATTCGATTCCCCATTCCCCACACAAATCTGTTTGAGAAATCTCGTATCGTAGTTTGAATTTTTCAAGCCAACCTGCTGAAGCTTGGAATAAGTCTTCTATTTCGAATCCTTTTGCAAATTTTTTGCAACTTCCTGAAGCATAGGTCCCGATATTCTTGCATTGATTGATCTCATATCTTTAAACCAACGAAACGTGGCTTCGTTCACAGCGCCGAGACAAGTTTTTCTGCATTTTCTTTGGAGTCCCCGTTTTCGGAAGAATATCTTTCCAGATATTGTTCCTTGCGTTTTAAAATGTTGCTCACAGTTGTCTTGCTCACACCAAATTTTTCCGCTGTTTTTCTTTGGCTGCTGCTTTCCAGAAAATTAAGAAGATCCACTTTCTCCTTTAATTTAAGTTTTTTTAGAGGTTTTCTTTGCGCCATTTTTAATGAAAATTCGCAAATAAACGACCGGTTCCGTCACGATGCAACATCCACAAAAAAAGAACGGAATGTGTTTCACATATGAGCGATACACGTTGTTTTCCAATTCTGCATATAGCACATCCCCTCTTCCCCTGACATTTTTCGACAGTTTGCAGGAATTCTGGCATTTCCCTCCCATTGTATCATACTGGAAGTGAACAATGAATGGAGCACCACAAGGGGGCCGAGTGTTGCTCAGATAATCCGAATGACTGATAAAGAAATTCCTGGAAAGAAACCAGATGGAGAATAAGCGGAGGAAAAAACAAATTCAAGAAAACATCAGTGGTCAAGATACAGAGAGTAAAACCTACTAAAAAGTGGTCAACATACAACTTACGGAGGTGGTCAACATAGAGAGGTAAATCTCCACTGAAAATGCGTTGTGACCATTCAAACTAATAAATTTCGGTCAACATAGAGAGGTGGTCAGCGTAGAGAGGTGGTCAACTTTGGAGGTTTTACTGTATATATATATATATATATAAATTCTTTCACTTTCTTTCAATAAACAACAGATTAAAAAAACAAAAAACAAAACAATGCTTTGAATAATTAAAAACCGCACTCACAAATTTTAACGTAAGTTGAAAATTGTAAAGCTATATAAGATAGGGGTTTGAAAATTGCTATATATACGCAAAATCATATTTTATTTAAGAAATTGGAAAAATAAAATAAAAATATACCGGCTGATTTTTTAAAAATCTAAAACCTGATTTATTTTTAAGGGGAAAAAAATGTATTGTGCTTTTATCCCATCTTGAATCCACGACCTTAGAATGGGAGGCGGAGAGGGGACTTTAATGTTTAGTTCTTCAGCCCTTGGTTACCACTATTTCAGAATATTAATCTCCAGGGGGGGGGGGGGGGTATTTTCTCGGGTTCCATGGGCCCGATGACAACGGTGTTTGGTTCATCGCTCATTCAACTTTATTTTCGATAAACTTACAGATTTTATTTTTAGATTCAACAATTCGAAATTTTTAGTAAATGAATAAAAATTACATTATTATGTGTGCTGCTATAGTTGTGTGATTACGTTAACGGTGTTCTGTTGCTATTCGTTTAAGTTAGTATTCATTTAAGTTATGAAATATATATTTCTAATACTCAAATCTTTCACTTCATCGGGATTATGATAAAGATATGGAATATATATTGCCCCCATAAGAAGTACCTGCTTCGGATAAAGGAGTAAAATCCTCTTCATCAGGACAAGTTGATCAAACGTTACCTTTACCTTATGTTTGTGCTACTTGCAGCAAAAGTTTCCTGAAAGAATGCGGTCATTAGACACACAAAGTTTCATTCAAGGAAAAGACCCTTTTGCGGTGACATTTGTGAAAGAATTTTTTCAAAGGGGTGATTTAGGGCGACATATCATGATTCATTCAAAAAAACAAACAAAAAAAAACATGCATTATTGTGACCAGTGCAGCAAAATGTTTTAGCGAAAGTATTATTTATTAAAACATAGGAAAATTCATGTCTTCCAGGCAACATAAATGTGATCAATGTAACGAAGTATTTAATCGCATGTGGAATGTATTACGTCACATGAGCAAATTTTCACATCACCACACCCATACGCATTAAATCATCTTTAAAAGATATATTGCATAAAACAGATGTGAATGGGAAGCATTTTAAAAGACATTCAAGTATTTTCTAAAACTTTAATCGACTCAAATAAAGATAATGACATTAACAGTATTAGATCGAAGATTTTGAATGAATATGTTAGTGAAAAAAAGAGAATTAAAGAGCGTGCAAGTTGCTGTAAGCTGTTTAACACTGTGAATGGTGTTTTCCAGAGTGCTACCCCACTATTTTCATTTTAAAACTATATTTGAATTCCCAACTATAATAACGAAGGAAGTTTGTGTGTTTGTGTGCTGTGTTCTAAAAAAATCGCTGCACGCAGAGCTACAAAATTTGGTGGGAAGGCACCTCTAAGAAAGTAGTTTTGCACCTCGAAGCTCGATTTTGGAATTTTTTGAATATATATTTTTTAATTTAAATTTTTATGCGATTTTTAGCGTTTGTTTTTCACGTTTTGCTGCAACTTTTCCGCATTAGTAACAGGAATCTGGTTCCTATCATTTAGCTTAATATAGTAAATTTTATCCTCTTTTCAATAAAGTTTATTGAGAATTCGTACAGTGATTTTTGAATTTTTGGCGATTTTTTTCCTTTGACACTATGAAATTTTCCCCAGAATGCTTGATAGGTTCGGTGGTTTCTTCCACTTCGACCTCAGTTACGTTCAGAATCGTCACTTTTTTTTTCTCTCTTCTTAGCTTGGAGAGAATAGAGCTCAGTGGGAGAGAGTTGATAATTCTGTACAGGTAAAAAATCATGATTTTAAAAGGAAAAGGCGGGTTGCTAATTATCCCGATTTCGATTTTTTTATTAGATCATTTTTATTTCCTCTTTTAGGAGTTTTTTTAACCTTGTTTCATGTTTTGCAGCGTTTTTTGTTTCAAATGACGTCACAAATCGATCACTAGAGGTCAAACACAGTTGGAGGGCAGTTGTGATTGGTAGCTGATAGGATTGTAGGCATAGCTGGAAGTCAAAAGGGTAATTGTGATTGGCAGATGAAAAGGTCGTCAGCAGATTGCAATTCCATCAGCGAGTTGTGAATTTTTGCGATTTGTTTTATGCGATTTTTAAAGTTTTTTCATGCACGTGCGTCATTTATGTATTTGATTTCAGAACTTGGCAACGATAAATTACTGTTTTTGCATGTCGAAGAAAAAAAAAAAGTCATTTTGTTTCTGTTTCTAAAGTTAATGATGATTCCTAATTTTTTAACGTAGTTGGCTTAATTCTGTGGCGGGGAGTTGAGTGTCCAGTTATAATTTAAAGATCGAAACTCCCTCCTTCCCCCCTGCCTCCAAAATGAGAACTTTTTTTTGTCCGATTCAAATGTTACCTTTTCTCAGGTCCCCGAGATACTAGAAAACTTCGGTTGGTTACCACTATTTCTGAACATTAATCACCAGGGTGAGGTATTTTTTCGGGTTCTATGGGCCCAATTTCAACGAAAATTGGTTCATTCAACTTAATACAAACTAATTAAGATATAGATAACTAATTCAGATACAGATTTAGCGCCATCTGTCGGTAGAAAATGGAACTAAAAGACTTTGCAGCGCATGCGTAGAACGCCTGCTATACGGTGTCGTAGGCAGCAGGGACACCTGCCGGAATTTCGATCGGAAAAAGTTTTACTTACTAGAACAGAATTCACCCCCAGCGGTGGGAAGTGAGACTAAAATATTTTGCATTTAAAATTAATCCGATTCAACGAGAATTGACTCATTCGACTTAACACGCAGTAATTAAGATATAGATAACTAATTAAGACATAAATTTGGTGCTCCCTAGCAGTGGAAAGTGGAACTAAAAGATTTTTATGTCAAGCATGACGCGTCTTCTACACGGTGCCGTAAGCACCGGGAACGAGTGCCGGAGTTTCGTTCGGAAAGAGGTTTATTTAGAACAGAATGCTCAACCTGGTGGTGGAAAATGGAACTAAAAGATTTTGCAGCGCGTGCGCAGTACATCTGCTATACACGGTATCATAGGCAGCGGGAACACGTGTCGGAAATTTGCTTAGAACAGAATGCATCTCCTGGCGGTGGAACTAAAAGATTTTTCTGCGCGTGCGCCGAAAGTGGCTATTTTTATTGAAGCCGCAAAAGAAAGTTACCAATTTGATAACCCCAGACAACGAAATAGTTTCATTTTCACCCATCCTCGAGTATTAAGAAAAGTATTGGAGGTATTGAATCCAAACTCACAGTCTGTACATAGTTTAGTTTTCTGATTCCGAAAATGCAAATTTTGTGAAAATCCGATGGTAACCTCTTTATTAATTTTGACCCAAAAACTGACCCGCTTTGAATCAAATGATCCAGACATTTGAGGGGGTGGTATTGAATTTACTTCCGCTTCGGGTTACATCTATCTATTTAATTTCCGAAAGACAAAGAGTTACCAGAGCGATTTTTAGAGTGATTTCGCGTTTCGTATTATTTTTTGACGGACCGGGCAACGCCGGGCGCATCAGCTAGTTGACTAATAAAATTTATCAATGCATACTGATACTGAAGATGCATTTGCAAAAAAAAAAAAAAAAAAAAAAAAAAAAAATTGACTCTTTTGAGAAGTTCACACAACGTGGATCTAGCTGGAGATTATAGAAAAATATTCAGTTTAGAACTGCATACACCAAAATCGGTAATTTGAAATCTTTGTATCGTTTCTTTTGAAAATTGTATACCTGTTTTCTTGATTATAACTATTTAAAATGATAAATAAATAATATGTTAGTGAAAAAATGTTAACACTTTTATTTTATTTTTATATTTAAACCTATTATTAAGTATTAAGTGTCTTACCAAACATTTTAAACTTGTGTTGCCGTATCAATGTATGAAAAATCCCTAACGGCTCGGCCTACAGGCACAGGTAGATTTCAAAGACGCAGACCGCGGTGCGATTGTTTATTGGGAATTGCAGAAGAAAGACCTTTTTGCCATGATGCGGCAGTTGGGACCGCCCACTTCGAAATATATATGTGCCTGTAGGCAAAGCCAGCAGGATTTTTTTGTTTGCTGTAAGAGTTGGTTTTATAAAAAACTTGTTAATATAAAAGTTGTAGATAAAATTAAGAAGATTTATAATAAATTTAAGCGGATTGGATATATTGTAAATGGACGAAGTTATGAATTTTTTTCTTCTTAAACCCCTATCCTCCCCCCTTTGAGGTCATTTTTAATGGCATCAAAAATCTGTCCTACATAAATTTTTTGGCCCTTTTCCTAAAAGTACTATTAATAACTTTAAACGGATTCGATACGCATTATAAAGAAGTTACGGGTTTTTTTCTGTTTTCACAAAAAGCCCTCCATTTCCCCCTGCCTTGTTCGATTTTCTGCAGTAACGAACTTGACCGAGATTTTATGCCGCTTGATTTTATGTATGAGTTTGGAAGAGATTTGTGCAGAATTATGAAAGTTATCGTGTCCATAAAAAAGTGATATAGATAGATAGATAATAAAGTTTTGAACTGGGGTTGTTTTGGGTTCTGGGAGTCACGATCGGCGTAGATCTGCAAAAATGTTTTTAAAAATGCCAACTTAGGGGAGAATGTAATAGGTAGTATTTCTTACAAAATCTACCTAACAAGGCATACTCATTTGCTTATAATCACCAGAGGACACTATAACCTTTCTGACCAATCGTGCAAACCCGAAACCAAAACTGAACTCCGACTTTGTCGAATCGACTGTCTGAGTAGTGTAGAATTGCAAAAATCAGCTGATTCAATGTTAATTTACACAGGATTTGTTCTAAACCACGTGGTTAAACCCGACTACGCTTTTTGCGACGTTTTCAGCGAAATGAATTGGCACATATACAGTTCTATAATAATTACTAAACGAAATAAATTTCTATTGATTTTGCGTTTACAACCTGTGCCGATAGATGGCGCAACATACAAATTCAGAAAGCAATTCAAAAAGAGGCAGCTTTTTTTTTTTTTTTACACATGAAATAAAATTTACAAATTTAAATAAACCTTTGAAATTTATCATTTTTATTCGCTTACAGCCTTATCTCTACATAATATAGATAAGGCGAAATTCCAATCCAAAGGCGTTTTTCTAAATCTTCGAAGAAAGTAAAAAATGGTTTGAATTGAGGTGAGTTGCTCTGCAATTTACAGACAGGAGAAATAAATCCTCTACACAGAGTAAGTTATTTTAGGTTACCTTTATAAACGAGATGCGAAATGTTGGCCTGAATTGAAAACACGTTTTTGTCCATCTCTGTTTTATAATTAAATATAAGGAAGGCGAGAAATTAGTCAGAATAAAAAGTTAAATGTATTTAAACGTCAGAAAATAAATTGGCAATTCTTCCCCTACACACACACACACACACTTTTTTTTCCCAAAGATTTTTAATACGATTTTTATAGTTTTTTTCGTGTTCCGCAGCGATATTTTGACATTCGTGAAAGAATTCCGTTTACAATGATTTACAGTGCCCAATATAGTCAATTTTGTCCTCTGCTATTTTTGAATTTTTTAGCATTTCTGAAAGAATTTCGGTTACAATGTCCATTATAGTAAATTTTGTACTCTGCAACTTTTGATTTTTTTTATAAAATTTTCTGCGTTTTTTTTTTTTTTTTTTTTTTTTTTTTTTTGGCGTTTTGTGGTGATTTTTCTACATTAGTAAAAGAAATCCGGTTTTCGTTTGACTATATTTTTATTTAAAAATATAAAATCATACAAATTCGAAAGATGTACGCTGCCGAATGCAGCCATTGCTCCAAACATTAGGTTCGTTTGGAAAGATTTTCGTTAAAAAATGTAAAAGTATTCCACATTGATTTTAGGTATATTTAGGGTTCCGGGAGCGGGTAATGCCGGGGAGGGGGAGGGGTCAGCTAGTAATAAATATAATTATAATAAAATGTTTAAAAAATGAATTATGGCATTTATTTTTCTTATTTTTAAAAATTACCATATTTAGACATTTTAGCTGTTTACAATTTATAATGTACCAAAAGTTCGTTAAAACTTTATAAATTCATAAAAAAGGAAGAAATTATGATAAAGAAGTGCAGTTCGCAAGAAAGGGCTCACAAGGTAAGTCGGATTTGTTTTAGCAGCAAAAAAAGTTTTAGTTAAAAATGTCACGGGTAGAGGGCGCTGACGACCCGAAACACAATGAACAGGACAACAGTACGCTCCATCCATTTATTCTTGCAATAACAATTGTTCCAGAACATTGTACCACCCAGTTAAGGCGACTCACAACGCCCGTTACAGCTGAATGCAACATGTCGGAATGTATTGCAGAAACTCTCCGTTTAAATAGAACAACTTCACCAACAACGCTCGATCGCGATGGGGTAATGATAACATTCTGAAAGCGAATGAGAAATCCTCGTGTATCCCGGTCTTTAATTTGCATAATTCTGCTGAATCACTCGCATGTTAGCGCCATCTACAGGTGACTTTTTAACTAGAAATTTTTTTGCTGCTAAAAAAAAAATCCGACTACCTTGTGACCCCTTTCTTGCAAACCGCACTTCTTTATCATAATTTCTTCCTTTTTAACACTTTCCAACCTAGTTGAAAAGTGTTTATAACTTCGGTTTGTCTGGCCGTCTGCCGTCTGTCGGTGCTCTAACTCCCGTCAATAGGCTCGGATTGCCTTGCAATTTTTATGTTATTGTCGTTATCTATAGCACGTTCCCTATTTCAACTGAAGTGTGTAGCACTTATAGTTTTTTTTACAGGGACACTCAAAAGAATTCCGTTACAGGACGGTCTATGGGGAAAATCATTTGCGGTTTATTTTAATGATGTTAAACAATTGCAAACACATTGTAATGGATATATATCACTAAGGTGTATTACAAGAAGCTTAATATGGAATAGGGTATGTGCATAGCACTTAGAGTTAATTTCCAGGGACAGTCAAAAGAATTCCGTAACATTACGTCTTATGGAGAAAAATCGTCTGTGGTTTATTTAAATAATGTTTCACTATTTTAAACGCATTGAAATTTATATATATATCACTCAGGTGCATTACTTACTACAGCTTACTACAGAATATTGAGTGTATAGCAGTCATCGTTCATGGACAGGGACACACAAAAGAATTCTCTACTGTCTGTTAACAATCATTCCTGGAAGTGCGTTTTAAGTTACTGAACGCAATTTTAAATTTAACTCACTTTTTGTTTATTACGTGGTGTGTATAAATTCTGTAGATCCTATACAGGGAAGCACAAAAGTTCGCGAACACATTTCCGTTTATGGACAGAAACTCCAGAAGGAGAATTTTAAACTGTGCTAGGCGTTTCTTAACTAAACTAAAATTTAGCATCCTATGTCGTATATATACAAATCAACAGATCCTATACAGGGCTGAATAAAAGTATTCGGATGTTCTTTCGAATATTGTATACGTTGGAAATTACGTTTTTAAACATGTTATCGTTTTCTCCAAATTGTTTACTTAGATGTTATCTTTCAGCTTATTAAACGGTATGATTTGTAAAATTATTTTGGAAGCGTTGGAAAGTGTTACATAATCTATGCTTGACGCATGATTTTTCGTTCTTGTTTTATGAATTTTTAAAGTTTTTACGAACTTTTGGTTCACCCGGTATTTAAAATAACATTCAACCAGATATTTATTTAGCTTTAACTTTTAAACTCTTTCCACTGGAATCATTGAATGTTTAATATTTTAAAATAAATAAGACAGTGTTTTACTTCAACACATTCATTTTTGATAAATTATCAACTTTTTTTTTCTTTTTTGGTTCAACTAGAACAAAGTTCTGTTACCAAAAACTGTCTGACTTAACTTTTATTCGTTAGATTAGATGTCCATTATTTTGGAATATGTTTACTAATTTAATTTTATTTATACAGGGTATCCGAAAAGTCTGGAAACGGTCAAATAACTCCAGAAATATACATCGGATTGAAAAACGGAAAAATAAGTGCTCAATATTTTAGGAAAATGGCAGCTTTGATATCCTTAAATAGATTTTTCTAAAATGTTAAATACAAAAGTTACGTATTTTCTCCCGTAGAATCCTAATCTGCAATAAAAAAGTGGGGTTGTCATTTAAGATTTCAAAGTTCCCCCCCTCCCCCTTTGGCAACTTTGATATCCCAAAATAGATTTTTCAAAAATATTAAACGCACATTTTCCGTTTTTCAATTCGATGTATATTTCTCGAGTTATTCGACCGTTTCCAGGCTTTTCGAACACCCTCTATAATAATTCTAATAAGATTGTTTCTAATGTATCCTTAAATAGTTAGAAAGTTTAGTTAGGAAGTCTTACAAAGTATTGTCTTACAGTGCAGTCAAACCTCAAACTTGCGTAAAAAACAATAAAATTCATTTAAAATAGAATTTTTTCAATTAAAAAAATCGATATTTTCTCTTTGTTTTGTTTAATTATTAATACCAATTAAGGTGTTGGCTATTCAAGAGTTCAACCCTCGTCTAACATTTCGATAACCTTGACTTACAATCGGTCAAGTGCGAGTATTACTTGCGCTGAAAGGATTCCGTAATTAAATTTTTAATTACTATTTATTAATTAATAAACTCCTCTACCCCTAATCCTAATCCTATCCTAATCCTAATCCTAATCTACCCTATATATATAAAATCCTAATGAAACGAATTTGTGAAACGATTTTATGAAACGAATTTATGAAACGATTTTATGAAACGACTGATTAAACGACTGATTATGTTTCAGGGCTATTTTTAATAAAATATTAAACGCTTGATGGTGAAATTAATACCAATTGTCCATAAAAATCCGCGGATGTCAAAACTGGTAATAGAATTTTGAAATTGGAATTAGTTTTCGAGATATTAATTTTTTTCTAATTTTAATGACATTTCTGTAATGATGGCAACTAATTACTCAGTTTTTTGTGACAAAAAAGGGAAAAAAATTGAAAAGGATCCCGATAGGGATTATTGATTTCTTTTTATTCGTCATTTTCAAATTGAAATTGAATTTATCTTTTATTTCAATCGATAATGAAGACAAGATTGTGATTAAATTATGTTTTTCAGGAAAATTTGAAAAAAAAAAAAAAAAATCACATTTCTATCGTTGTCAGGATTCAATCGTCTGTCAGCATTTAATTTAATTTATAAACTGAAAATGTTTTGAATAAATTCGTCCAAATGACGTCATTTATGTAAACGCAAAAGAAAGGAGCAAAAAAATATTTATACAATTTGTTTAGCGTAAAATGTAATTTTATTAAATTTTTAAATAGGATTATTTTATATATAATCAGAAGTAATTTGTATAGAAAAAACAATAATAATATACGAATAATTAAAATACGCATATAAACAAAAAAATCGTCGAATTTGTTTCCATGGCTGTTAATGTCATTTGGCACCAAATCTCACTTTCTGATGCCCGAATTGCGCCAAGCTTTTTTAAAAAAACGTCAAGACCCCTATAATAGAAAAGCACCAAAAGCTCATTGGGTTTGTTTTCATAACTTTTGGCAAAAAATCTATGTATATTAACGATTCTATCCCTTTTTGAAGCTCGAATTACACCAAACCTAAAAGCAAAGGATCCTATATTGGAAAAGTACCCGATTTTCTTATGGACAATATTCAAGTGACATAACAATGTGTAAAATTATCGCGGATATCAAATTTGTTTAAATATGTCATCAATTGTTGCCGAATAAATGCAGGCATGCATGCACAAAAAGTTTAATTAATTTTGTATGATAAATAATTATTAGAAATTCGTATATACATATTAATTAAAATAAATAATTTACATATTTAAAATAACATGAAAATATGCATGATGGCGCACTAAAATAGAGAGAAAATTAAAACCTGTTACTGAAAATGTCTATAACAGTACTTTTCAATACCGTGGTTCTTAATGTTATTCACAAGCAGATGGAATTTTTCTCATCCTTAAGCGCAAAGAAAGAATAGAATACAGATCGTTGTTATAAAAGTCCGAGAGGTAGCCACAATTTAAACCTAACCATTTTATACAAGCTGGTTTTCAAGTTGTAAATGATTTTACTTATCAATCCCGAAAACAGTCGTCAGTTGTCGCAACAGCTGTGTATGAGGCCATGGTAATAAAAAAAATGCCACTTTAAAACGTTAAAAGCATGGCAACCCAATTACAGATTTACCAATATTTTTAAAACAAAGCACGCTGTCATGTTTTTAGAGGCTTCGAAGTCTGAGCGGGGGTTGGCGAGCGTAGTTCGCAGGGGGTAGGCCCCCTAGTAATATTATAAATCTGATTGTGTGCAAATGTTAGGCTGAAGCCAGCGTCAAAATGGAGCGTTTAATGATCCTGCATTTTTGCATATAAGTTGATTATAACCCTCATTTGAACATAGGCTGGGTTTTTTTTATTTTATTCAAATATTTCTCTTAATAATTCAAAATTTCGTTTTTTCATAAAGAGTAAATGGACATATTTTCGTATAATATTTTAAAATTGTTAAATTTACTTTACCGTTGCTAATACTTTATCGTTGCCAAAACTAATTCAAAACATGAAATAATAATTTTTAGTCAACAATTTAGTTTCAATTGAAAAATTTCCACGTGAAAAATAAAAATGAAATAAAAAAAATTAAAGAATTAAAAAGAAGATTAAATAATATTATTAGAAATAAAACGTAGTTTTTTTTAGTTTTTGAAAATAATACAAGGTTTCAGCGAATATGACGCCATACATAAAAAATAAAGCGGATATGCTTTGATTGGTGAAATAAAATGATCTTGGTTTTTTTTCTTCACTTTTTCTTTTGTATGGTAATAATGCTTGGCGTTTTACCGTCTGCGCAGGGCTAATATAACTATACCGTATTTTTTATTTAATTTTTTTAAAAGTAAAAAGGATTTTCAAAAGAAAATGGTAGCAAATGTCAATAATTTGCTCCACAAAATTATCCATGTCGAAAATGATGTCATGGATAGCGAGAAATATTTATTTTCATTCTTAAAACTAAAAGAAATAACTTGATTACCTAAAAAAAAAATGACGAATGTTAATAGTTCCATTTTTGTTGATAAAACCTGAAGATTTAATATTATTTCGTTAAAGTAACATAATTTCCCCTATGTCAGTATTGAAATCAATTGCCTGGAAAAGAAAATTAACAAGAATTATGTCATTAAAAAGGGATTTCTCTGGGAAAAAAGAGACGTCATATTTGAAATAAAAAGGGAATTTTCCAATATGTTTTAAAATGAGTGTGAATCAATTCCTTACATTAATAATTCAAGGATTAGTTAGAAAGTAGATGAGTTTCACGCAAATTTATAACGAAAAATTTAAATGTTTTTTATCTATACTGATTATTAAGCATGAATATCCGTTATATACAGACGAGAATTTTCTGCTAAAAATCGCATCATAATTTTAAGAAAAGGAATATGAACATGAATCTATTATATTAAAATGTTTGTATTTCGCAACTACCCCTCACTGTAAAAAATTGCTGCAGTAAAATTACTGCAGCAGAGATTCCAGTCAATGTCCATAAGAAAACCGATTTTGTGACTAGATAAACGAGCTTTGTTATTAGATAAACGGTTTTTGCCCGTAAAAACGTGAAATTTACGGAAATTGGCCGTTTACCTTGGAAAGGGAGCGTAAAATTACGGCAGCAATTCACGGAGAATGCCCGTGAATTTACAATTTTCTTTTACAGTGCTAGACTATCGAACGCAACGCGATTTACTTTATACCGGTTATCATTGATCCGAGGATGTCACACAAACTGTCAGAATTAAAAAAATTAAATTAGATGCCAAGATTTTTTTTTTTTCTTTTTTGTTAATTTTAACAAAGTTTCTCTAAAAACGGAAAGTAAATTACTCCATATTTGTGTATAAAAAAGGGAGAAATAAAATAGATCAGTATATTTTTTACGCCATTTTCTCATTAAAACTGAAAAACAGAATTTATTTTCACTTTGAATAGATGGTGAAAACAAAATCTTGATTTCAGTAAATTATCCGAAAAATAAAAACATATTTTCACATATTCAAACTTTATGAATCAATTTATTCTGGAGAACAAAAATTACCTGTCAACATACTGTCATTTAGAAAATAAGATTTGTTTCAGCTATACATTAAACCAAGGAGGCAGAATTGAATTTAAAGAAAAAGCATGTACTATTTCCAATTAATGTTTTTTTGAAGGATGGCTGTTAAAACGCTTCACAAAGGCGTTAAAAGTAAAATTGTTTATCAGGTAAAATTGACATTTGTTTTTACCCAATTCGTTTATTTCCACGATTTTATTTGGCCCTCCTTTTTGCATTGGTTGGAATTTCATTTTCGCGATTATTCGGCACAAAATTTCACTTTTTAAAACTTTTTAAAGACTGAGTTATGTCAAGGTCCCTATAACAAAAATACCGTATGTCTCCTATGAAATGCGATAAATAGTTAGTTAATTATTAACGTTTTTAATTATCAGGCGTGAAATATTTTCTTAATTAATGTATTTATTCTTCTTTTAACGTTGCGTGAACGAAGTCACGGGTAACAGCTAGTAATATTAAAAATCCGATTGTGTGCAAATGTTAGGCTGAAGCCAACGTCAAAATGGAGAAATTAATGGCCCTGTATCTTTGCATATAGGTGGATTATAACCCGGAAATGAACATAGACCGGTTTTTGTTTATTTTATTCAAATACTTTTCTTAATAATTCAAAATTTGATTATTTTCATAGAGAATCAATGGACATTTTTAGATAAAATTTAACCATTTTACTTTATCGTTGCTAGGGCTTTGATCGTTGCCAATAAATAAAAATGTGAAAAAATAATTTTTCCTCAACAATTAAGTTTTAATTGAGCGATTTTCACGTGAAAAATGAAAATAATTCAAAAGAAGATGAATTTCTGTGATATTTGAAACACCAATATGGAGTATTTGTCATTATACATGAAGTATGAATATCGGTTACATTAAAAAGATCTTTTTCTGTCAAAAACTGCGTTATAATTAGAAAGAAGAATTAACAATAATTATATTATTCAGAAAAAGATTTCGCTTGAACAATGGAACTATGAAAAGGATCCTTCTTGGCTTGAACACATATGACGTCTCAAATAAAACATGTATTTTCAAATATTCGTAATATTACAAAGAGCATGACTATCAGTGTATAATAAAAGTATAGACATAATGGAAACTAAAATTCACGTCATTATTGCCAGGAAAAGAAAATTAACAAGAATTATATTATTGAAAAGAGATTTCTCTGGGATCAAAGTGACGTCATAACAAAACAGGATTTTTTAAATATGTTTCAAAGGAGCGTGTATCAATTTCATACATTAATAATCACTGAGTACAGTGAAAGAATAGAGAGGTAATGAACCATGAACCTCTATACAGGACTTCTAACGCCGTGTGATAACATCGTGCCGAGACTTCGGCACGAAATGGCAGCTGCACAGCTACGCGCACCGTTCTGCGCAGCTGGCCAGAAACCGTGCTGCACTAGCGCCACCATGAAACATGGCTGTCACTGTCAGTGTCAAACGGTGAAGCAGACGAATTTAGTGACGTAGGCAGAAACCATCTTCACATGCGCCACCTATTTGAGGCTTTTTTCGAGGAACGATTTCCTTCTTGGAAAGGCTATTTCGTTAGAAGTCCAGGTATATAGGTTCATGTAATGAACCGTAAAATCGGTTTGCAATATGAAGCCGGTTATCGCTCAAATCATTAGGCCCAAGGGCTGACTTCATTGGATGGAGAGAGGCTGCACGTGGAACAATGACTGGATTCATTGGACGGGGAGAGGTTTTCAAAGCAAGCCGCCAGTTGTTTGGGCCGACTGTAGGGTTGCATTTTCAACATCACGCCAAATATGAACATTTCATCTCTATTTATTCTCTGAACTCTGTGATTAATAATACAAGCATCAGTAAGATTATTAGGAAAAGAAAATTGAACACAAGTCTATTAAGTTAAAATCTGACTGTGTGTATTTCGCAGCTACTCTTTTTAATGCAACGCGATTTACTTAACACCGGTTATCAATGATTCGAGGATGTCATATAAACTCTGAGAATTTAAAATTTTGAATTAGATTCCGAGATATTATTATTATTATTTTTTTTTTTTTGTAAATTTTAACGAAATTTCTCTAAAAATGGTACTTAAATTACTCCATTTTTAACAGTTTCCAACCTAGTTGAAAAGTGTTTATGACTTCGGTTTGTCTGCCGTATGGCCGTCTGCCGTCTGTCCGTGCTCTAACTCCCATAAATATGCTCGGATTACCCTGCAATGTTTATATGTTATTGTCGTTATCTATAGCATGTTCCCTATTTCAACTGAAGTGTTTAGCACTTATAGTTTTCTTACAGGGACACCCAACAGAATTCTGTTACATTACGGTCTATGGGGAAAAATCATTTCCGGTTTATTTTGATGATGTTACACAATTTCAAACACATTGTAATTGATATATATCGTTAAGGTGCATCACAAGAAGTTTAATATAGAATAGGGTGTGCATAGCACTTATAGTTACTTTACAGGGACAATCAAAAGAATTCCGTTACATTACGTCTAAGGAGAAAAATCGTTTGCAGTTTAATTAAATATTGTTTCACTATTTTAAACGCATTGAAATTTATATGTATCACTAAGGTGCATTACAAGAGGCTTACTACAGAATAGTGTGTGTATAGCAGTCATCGTTCATTTACAGGGACACATCAAAGAATTCTCTACTGTCTGTTAACAATAATTCCTGGAAGTGCGTTTTAAGTTGCTGAACGCGACTTAAAATTTAACTCACTTTTTGTCTATTACTTGGTGTGTATAAATTCTGTAGATCATATACAGGGCAGCACAAAAGTTCGCGAACACATTTCCGTTTATTGACAGAAACTCCAGAATGAGAATTTAAAACTTTGCTACGTGTTTCCTAACTAAACTAAAATGTAGCATCCTATGTAGTAGATATACAAATCTATAGATCATATGCAGGGCTGAATTATACAGGGCTGTTGTGTATTGCGAATTCCCAAATCGAGTAATTGAGGGGGTCGGGGCAAGAAAGTGCCTAGCCACATTCTTGGTGAAATAAATCAGGCACTGTAATCTGTTGCTTAATATTGTAAATTATAATATTCTACATATTATGTTTTTCTAATGTCACTTGGTGGCAGCATATGTCTCAGGTCACGACATATGTCTTAGATCACGACTTCTGGGTGGCCATTGCAAAGCTACAATCTTTCTGGAACCAGAATTTTGTTTTTCGACTTGTGAGGATAGGTGTATTAACTTGTGGATAAATCCATTTTTCCCCTGCCAGAATTTTTGAAATTTACAATTTCAGGAAATTTCTTTTTCTTTTCTCAAATCAAGCCAATAACACTTCCAGCCATCAGGACTATCTAAGTTTTTTTTTTCATCGAAAAAAAATAACCTGCAGCCATCTGTCGTCCCAAGTCACCATTTGTCTTGAAAACTGAGAACGCATGTGTTTCTTTTTAGTGTGTAAAGAGGGTTCACACAATTTTGTTGTGTATTGCGAATTCTCAAATCGAGTAATTCGGATATTTTTCCGAATATTGTATATGTTGGAAATTCCTGAAATTATGTTTTTAAATATGTTATGCGTTTTCCAAATTGTTTACTTAGATGTTATGTTTCAGCTTATTAAACGGTAATGATTTGTAAAATTATTTTGGAAGCGTTGGAAAGTGTTACATAATCTATGCTTGACGCATAATTTTTCGTTCTTGTTGTGGATAAAAAGGGAGACATAAAACGGATTAATATATTTCTATGCCATTTTCTCATAAATATTTTATTTTCAATTTGAGTTGATGAAAAAAAAAAGAAATCTTGATTACAGTAAAATTTCCGAAACATATTTCCACATATTCAAACTTTATGAATCAATTTATTCTGCAGAGCAAAAATCGCCTGTCAGCATTATTGTCAAGAAATCAAGATTTGTTTCAGCTATAGATTAAACCAAGGACACAAATTTGCTGTTACATGCAAACGTAACACTTGCAATTGCAAAGCTTTTTGCAATCCCAAATTACATGCAAACATAACATTTACATGTAATTTGCACCAAAATTAATTTTAATTTGAACCCTTATAAATGTTAATTGCAATGAAAATTACATGCAAAAGTAATGTTTACATATAATTTTGGGTTGCAAAAAGCTTTGCAATTTAAGTGTTACGTTTGCATGTAATTTTGGGCTGCAAAAAGCTTTGCAATTGAAGCTCCTTGTATTTAGGTGTAGAATTATTCCTCCCTATTCACAAGAATTGAATTTAAAGAAAAAGCATATACTATTTCAAATGAATTATTTTTAAATGATGGCTGTTAAAACGTTTCTCAAAGTCGTTAAAAGTAAAATGGTTTATCAGGTAAAATTGACATGTCTTTTTACCCAATTCGTCGATTTACACGATTTTATTTGGCTGTCTTTTTTCTATTGGTTGCAGTTTCTTTTCGCGGTTATTTGGCACAAAATTTTACCTTTTTTAAACTGATTTATGTCAAAGCCCCTATAACAAAGAAATATCGTATTTTCTTCTATGAAATGCGATAAATAGTTAGTTAATTATTTACGTTTTTAACTATCGGGAGGGAAATATTTTGCTTGATTAGTACACTTATTTTTCTTTTAATGTTACGTGAACGAAGTCACGGGTAGCAGCTAGTAATATTATAAATCTGATTGTGTGTAAATGTTAGGCTGAAGCCAGCGTCAAAATGGAGCATTTAATGATCCTGTATCTTTGCATATAGTTTGATTATAACCCTCAAATGAACATAGGCTGGTTTTTGTTTATTTTATTCAAATATTTTACTTAATAATTCTAAATTTCGTTATTTTCATAGAGACTAAATGGACATTTTTTCGTATAATATTTTAAAATGGTTAATTTTACTTTACCGTTGCTAATACTTTATCGTTGCCTAAACTAAATCAAAAGCCGGAATAATAATTTTTACTCAACAATTTAGTTTCAATTGAAATATTTTCACGTGAAAATGTTTCAATTGAAAAATTATCACGTGAAAAATGAAAATGAAATAAAAAAAATTAAAGAATTAGAAAGAAGATTAAATAATATTATTAGAAATAAAACGTACTCTTTTTTTTTTTTAATTTTTGATAATAATACAAGGTTTTAATATGCGTAACCATAGGAAACAGGCGAATATGACGCCATACATCGAAAATAAAGTGGATATGCTTTGATTGTGAAATAAAATGATCTTGGGTTTTTTCTTTACTTTTTAGCACTTTCCAACCTAGTTGAAAAGTGCTTATGACTTCGGTTTGTCTGGCCGTATGGCCGTCTGCCGTCTGCCGTCTGCCGTCTGGCCGTCTGCCGTCTGTCCGTGCTCTAACTCCCGTAAATATGCTCGGATTGCTCTGCAATTTTTATATGTTATTGTCGTTATCTATAGCATGTTCCCTATTTCAACGGAAGTGTGTAGCGCTTATAGTTTTATTACAGGGACACTCAAAAGAATTCTGTTACATTGCGGTCTATGGGGAAAAATCATTTGCGGGTTATTTAAATAATGTTTCACTATTTTAAACGCATTGAAATTTATATATATCACTAAGGTGCATTAGAAGAAGCTTAATATGGAATAGGGTGTGCATACCACTTATAGTTACTTTACAGGGACAGTCAAAAGAATTCCGTTACATGACGTCTATGGAGAAAAATCGTCTGCGGTTTATTTAAATAATGTTTCACTATTTTAAACGCATTGAAATTTATATATATATATCTAAGGTGCATTACAAGAGGCTTACTACAGAATAGTGTGTGTATAGCAGTCATCGTTCATTTACAGGGACACACAAAATAATTCTCTACTGTCTGTTAACACTAATTCCTGGAAGTGCGTTTTAAGTTACTAAACGCGATTTTAATTTTAACTCGCTTTTTGTCTATTACGTGGTGTGTATAAATTCTGTAGATCCTATACAGGGAAACACAAAAGTTCGCGAACACATTTCCGCTTATTGACAGAAACTCCAGTAAGATAATTTTAAACTGTGCTACGCGTTTCCTAACTAAACTAAAATTTAGCATCCTAGCATATACAAATCTATAGATCATATACAGGGCTGAATAAAAGTATTCGGATATTTTTCCGAATATTGTATCTGTTGGAAATTCCTGAAATTATGGTTTTAAATATGTTATGCGTTTTCCAAATTGTTTACTTAGATGTTATCTTTTAGCTTATTAAACGGTATGTTTTGTAAAATTATTTTGGAAGCGTTGGAAAGTGCTACATAATCTATGCTTGACGCATGATTTTTCGTTCTTGTTTTCTTTTGTATGGGAACAATACTTGGCATTTTACCGTCTGCGCACGGCTAATATAACTATACCGTATTTTTTATTTAAATTTTTAAAAAGTAAAAAGAAATTTGAAAAGAAAATGGTTAGCAAATGTCAATAATATGCTCCGCAAAATTATCCATGTCGAAAATGATGTCATGGATAGGAGAAATAGTTACTTTCATTCTTAAAACTAAAAAAAAAACTTGATTACCTAAAAAAAAATGACGAATGTTAATAGTTCCATTTTTGTTGATAAAACCTAAAGATTTAATATTATTTCGTTAAAGTAACGTAATTTCCCCTATGCCAGTATTTAAATTAATTGTCTGGAAAAGAAAATTAACAAGAATTATGTCATTAAAAAGGGATTTCTCTGGGGAAAAAGAGACGTCATATTTGAAATAAAACGGGAATTGTAAATTTTAACGAAGTTTCTCTAAAAATGGAAAGTAAATTAGTCCATATTTTTGTATAAAAAAGGAGAAATAAAACAGAACAGTATATTTTTTACACCATTTTCTCATTAAAACTGAAAAACAGAATTTATTTTCAATTTGAATAGATGGTGGAAACAAAATCTTGATTTCAGTAAATTATCCGAAAAATAAAAACATATTTTCACACATTCAAACTTCATGAATCAATTTATTCTGGAGAACAAAAATTGCCTGCCAACATACAATCATTTAGAAAACAAGATTCGTTTCAGCTATACATTAAACCAAGGAGGCAGAATTGAAATTAAAGAAAAAGCATATACTATTTCCAATTAATGTTTTTCTGAAGGATGGCTGTTAAAACGTTTAAAAAAGACGTTAAAGGTAAAATTGTTTATCAGGTAAAATTGACATTTGTTTTTACCCAATTCGTCTATTTCCACGATTTTATTTGGCCCTCCTTTTTGCATTGGTTGCAATTTCATTTTCTCGATTATTTGGCACAAAATTTCACTTTTTTAAGACTGAGTTATGTCAAGGTCTCTATAACAAAAAATACCGTACATTCTCCTATGAAATGTGATAAATAGTTAGTTAATTATTAATGTTTTTAATTATCGGGAGTAAAATATTTTGCTTAATTAATGTATTTATTCTTATTTTAATGTGCGTGAACGAAGTCACGGGTAACAGCTAGTTGTTTCATCATTTTAGATTCGGATATAGGAGGGTGCATGGGTACATATTTTTAGGGTTTCGTTCATCTCACGAAACGAACTCCCGCTTCGTTGTCTGTCCGTTATAGAGCCGCTTCTCAGAAACTATATAACTTACAAACTTGAAATTTTGTGTACTTATAGCTGAATACCTACAATGAAGCTCAAGATAATAAAATTTCAAAAAATCGTATTATTTTAACATAGAGAGATAAAACAAAAAACCATCTAACAGCCTTTTTCTATTAAGTTTAAACATTTTTCGTTATAGCAGTTGCCAACCAATTAAAAATCCACACTAAAATTCTTTCTACAGTAATTAATTTTCTATTGAACGATTTCCACGTGAAAAATGAAAATGAAATAAAAAGTTTCACTCATTGAAAAAAAAGATTAATAGGACGTCCTATGGGTCATAAAACGGATATTTACAAACATTTCTCAATAACACAAGGAGTATGAGTATGTGTAAATACAGAAAGCATCTTAATAGGACGTCATTAGAGAATTAAAAAGAAAATTAATCTGACGTCTAACATTTTGAAGGTCTCTATACAACATGTTTAATTTTGAAATTGATTTTTTTTCTTTCTTTTTTTTTTTTTTTTTTTTTTTTTAAATATCGCATTTACTCTACATGACAGATATTATTATGACAGAGTTTTTTTTTTCTGGAAAATGAAATTTATTTGTATTTATTAAAGAAAGCGTAAAGTGTTTTGAAAGGAATATTAAACGAAACTCTTTGTGCGATCTCCGATCACACTTACCCACTTGTTTCAGTACGTTCGACGATATCTTTGAAAATATAATACCTAAAATTAAAACAAATATATTTTTGAGTTCGGTGTTACGAGATATTTCGAACGCTACCCCACAAGATATATAAAAATATTTTTTTCTTCAAGTAACTTAATTAATATTTCGGCTAATGACCGCCATTTTTCGAAAATCATTATCAAATATCCTTGGATGATTTTGCGTCGATAGATACCTCGAGCTCCGGTCAACTCCCGGCTGACCGCTCGAAAAGTAAAGTTTGTTTGTAACGATGAAATGCGTTTTTCTCAAAAACTATGTTACCTAGAAAAATCTCTAAAGTTTTCTTGCAAGGTTTAAATGAACTTCTACTACCCCTCATTTTTTCATAATTTTAGTTTCAGTAGATTCGGAAATAGCGGGGGTGGGGGCATATTTTCGAAGTGCATTTTCGACGATAGCTCTGAAAATATACCTTAAATTAAAACAAATATATTTTTGAGTTCGATGTTACGAGATATAATAAAACCTTTTTTTTAAGTAACTTAATTAGCATCTTAAAATTTTCCTAAACATATTTGCGAATGGCTAATAATATGAAAATAGGTGGGTAAAAAGGCTTTATAACTTTCCCGAGTTTGAACTTTCCATGTCCCATAGATTACGAGAAAAAGGACTGTGACAAACGGACAGGCAGACACAGGAGTGATCTTATAATGGTTCCATTTTTACTTTTTAAGTACGAAATCCTAAAAATCATTAAAAAATATCATTTTGTACTAGTTATGCGGTAGCGTAAGCAGTAATACGCGGCAGCGTATTACTGATTACTGGCATTACTGCGTATTACTGGCAGCTGGGATGCCAGTATTATACTGTAAAATCAACCTTTTTTTTTTTTTTTTTTTTTTTTCAGTGTAGGAATTATGAAGATTTAAAATTTAGAACTTTTAATATTAAATTCATTTGTAACCTTTCCACAACAGATTGTGCAATGAGAGTAGTTTTTTTAAGCATAAAACTCAAAAACTACTTGACGGAATTGGCTGTAATTTTTGGATTGGCTTATTTGAAGCTTTTAGATATCGATTTCTGTTTAAAAAAATTATAAGTCACAATTCATATTTTTTTCGAAAATTAATTTTAAACTAATCGGATGTACCAATCCCAAAACGTTCTTCAATCCGATACACGTTAATATTTCAAAATAACAGAATATGTTTGATGAAATTATTCTCGAGATATGACTATCGCTAAAATTGTGTAAATCCTAAAAAACGTACCATAAAAGCGTCACCTGTAGGGCTATTTACACCAAAACTTAATCAGTAACAACTTAGGTCAACGTCTAACTGAAGTGGAAGTTTGATGAATATCCGTGAATTAGTCCTTGAGATATAGCTTTGAAAGTTTGAAAATCATGAATAATGCAGCATATCAGCGCCACCTGTTTGGCGATTGACACCAAAAACTAATCAGCATCCAATTATACCATGGACTAACTGAATCTAAAGTTTTATTAAATTCTGAGCATTCGTTCTTGAGATAGAGTGCCAGAAAAAAATTTTGTCACAAAGACAGACAGACATTTTCTAAAAACAATCCAATCGTGTTCAAGACGTTCATAAACGTATCAATCCGTCGAAAACCGGAAATCGAATATTTTCATGAATTCAATACTTTCTTCTTGTAAAGATAAAAGAAAGTAAAAATAGATATTCCGAAAAATATGCTAATTAAAACCTATAAATTTTGTAATATAAATAGATTTCTACAAACTTTAAACAGGCGAATTTAAAATATCACCCCATTCCGCTAAGTAGTTTTTGAGTTATGTTTAGAAAACTACTCTCATTGCAATCTGTTGCGGAACGATTTTACAAATGAATTTAACATTACGTGTTCCAAATTTTCATAATTCCTAAACTGCTTGACTGAACGACTTCCCGTTTGGTATTCTAAGATAAAATGTAATGAAAATGTCAAATATAGGATGCCAAAATCAGTTATTCATATTGAAAATTTCAGAGTTTGATACAATTTCAATATGAAGACGACACTATAAAGCTTATTAAAATAATAATAATAATAATTTGGAATAACCCATAATTTCCAGTTCTTTTTTTCTGGGGCAATTTGGTAATAAAATTGAATTGCGTGTTCTTTTTTTTTTTCGTCGACTATACATTAAAGATATGTGAGTTACCGATATATCTTCAAATTCATTTTTGCAACTATTTTAAAGACAAAACCATATATATATATATATTTTCGAAATTCAAGTAATTTATATTGCTGCAGTTTTTAAATCATGAAAAATAACGATTCTCAACAATAAAGCATTATTATAAGGCTTTATAGCCGGTTATACGAATCACGCTTGTAATATTTGATTCAATTAAGCAGCTTTTTATAATGTATGACAAAATTAACATTGTGATAAGAGCTCTGCTCTAATTTATTTGATACTATACGCAGAGGATTCTATTAAACAGTGATTTAATTGCTCTATTTAACACGACGAGATACGGCAGTATTCGATTGTAAACTAGTTATTATAATCGTAATCGGCTGTTAATACCAGAAGTTTATAAATTCAGGGTAAATATTGTCGTCTTTATCGTAAAATCTAAATTTAATAAATATTTAAAAAAAGAAGTATTTAACCAGTTTAGTCTCCGTAGATTTCTATAACTTCCTTCATCTATTTGTTAAGTTTTTTATCCACTAATATAATCGATCTAAAGCAAAAATACTACATAGAGAACAGACCGGTTATAAATTATTATCGGGAGCCGCCCGCCTCTGGTCCTTTTATAAAAATAAAATAGCAAGGACTCAAGCACCCCTTTTTACGTAAAATTTTCAAGTAAAAATAACTATAGTCTATCCAAAAATTAAAAAAGTAAAGAAGAACAAGAGAAAACAAGTGAATAAAACAATGTGCTCATTGGCAGATTTTGCAATACTTTACAATCAACGTCAATCAAGCTTTGATCGTTGCCGAAATAAATGGTTAATTTGTGAAATTAATGTATCAATTAAATGTAATTATAATTTTGCGTACCTAAATTTTAAACATTAAATATTTCTCAAGAACGTTTTCTAAATATTTCTTTTAAAAATATTTATTCATTTATTTATATAAAATCGCCAAATAAGCGAAAGAAGCGCAAAAGTGAAACTCCGTGGCCTAAATTGGTAATCCATCCTCAGGTTTATTTAAATCCTCTCTTAATTTTGAACAAGATAAAAGAATTTCAAAGTCAGAATTTTAATCGCAGAAATTGTGCATACAGTATATATGTTAATATTTATATTATAACACAGCTTAAAGAAATAGCAATTAACCCTTTCTAAGGGTAGTGGGAAGTATACTTCCCACTTAATTTTAATCCAAAAACTCCAAATTTGTAAAAGAATATTTTAATAAAATTTTGATTTTATAATTTACATGACAAGCAACATTTAATTAAAGGTTTTCTTCGAGTTACGCGGTTTCAGTTAGTGCGGGAAAATTTTCGATTAGGGCGCAATGCCCGGAATGAGTTATCCCATTTTGTCAGCCGAATTGTTATGAAATTAATCAAAAATCCGACAAGAAATGTGACCAATGACGCTGCAATCTGACAAAGGTATTTATTATGCAGAATTGAATTTAAAATCAACTTTTCTATGAGTTTTGATCGTCACTTATTAAATTAGCTCACACGTAATGTTAATGGAACCTCATGTAGTTTAAATAAATTTAGTTAGTTTAAATTGAGTTTTATTTTATTTTATTTGCTTTTTTATTTTAAGTATATATTTGTATTGAATTAATAAAATAGTTCGTGAAAGTCTGTAATTTTCCAAAATTACACTTTTTAAATGATCACTTTCGCAACAACGTTATCTTTTTTCACATGTTTCATTTGGCGCCAATTGCAACCATTACGCTTGGCGCGAAAATGGTGCTGGTATAATGGAAAAGTACCAAATAACATTGCACATTATTGTATTGTTTATTCATGTATACTGGGTTTTAAGAAAGTTAATTGTGGATATGTTGCAGTTTTTCCCACTGAATATATGTTTCGATCAGTGCGGTAATACCGCGGAATCAATTAACCGCATCAATCGAGGGGATACATGTACTTTGAAATAAATTTGGTCTTAAATTCTGGTTACGTCCAATCATTTCATTAAAACAATTTCTGAATAACATGAATAATGAAGAACAAATTGTGTTGCGATGCCATGTTCATCCGAAACAGCATTGGACAACTGAATAATTAGTAAATTTGGAATAACGGACAAATAACTAAAATTCGGATAAGCAGACAAACATACACTCTAGTAACGTCAATATACTAGATGAATAACAAAAATCTGAGTCCAATAAAAAGAAAAAGTATACTCGATAACGTTCTTTGTATCAAATTTCACAAGTGTTGCCATTTGTTTATTCAATGCAATGAAACTTTTTAAATTAAATTTTTATTAAGCGACGCAATACAATTTTTATCAATATTTACGATTTTTAAGGTATAATAGAATGATTAAATTATGAAGCGCGAATATTTATATATTCAATAACATCACATTTCTCTAGGCGTGTCTTATTTCTACGAGAGAGATAGTTTAGTGTGTACTAGAAAACGGGGCTGACGTGATCTATCGCTGCAAACCAGTTTAGATCGTATTACAAAACATCTTCCTTTTGCTAAACGTTAGAAATCTTCATTTAAAAAGACAATATATCGAAGATTTTGCAGAAATTATACATTTGGAATTATTAAACCTTGTAAGTATGTTAATCTCATCTCTTTGTTCTACCTTCATGGCTGTAATCACGAACCCCATTAGAATGTGACTCAAAGAAACGCTGTTTGCGTTAGGCCTAACGGCATATTTTGGATCGTTGACTGAGCTTATGCTGCGTTGTATTTCGTGATTTTCTTCAGAAACAACAAGTTGTATGAAGTCACCTTTTGGATTATTGATGGGAATAAGTTAATTTTATTGAATTTCCAAGTTGTTACAACACGTGCCCTACGTATCATATCCCGTGGATTTGCAAGCCCCAGCATCGACGACCTTGAATGAGCTAACTGACGACTGAAATTTTCCCATTTATTTTAATCTTATAGTTTACTCAGTGTCAGTTTTACTTCATGTTATATTTTGGTTTACAAGTAAGTAATAACTACAAAATTCATTAATTTCTTATTTTGATATTTTCCTTGAAACGCAGCTATAATTGCTTTGCCCATGATGTAAACGCCACAGTATTCCATTTCGTATTAGGCTTACAATTGCTGCTATCTATGATGCAACTTTTGGTGAATCGAACATTTTGTGAAGATAGTTAAAAAATTATCTTAAAATAGCATGTTGTTTTAGCTATAGGAATTCACAGCCTTATTTTTCGAAGTATGCAGTATCTGCAGAAGGGACAAAAAGCAGCTCAATTACATTTACCTGCAGTGACGTAAAGTTGGGCATGAATTGTAAATATGCAAGCGAAAAATAATTATTTTTACCCTCTTTAGTAGTGAAAATCAATACTTACCGTAATCAATTACATTTTGTGTAATGAAGCTCACGTTCGTATGTTTTATTAGGGAGCAAAAGTATGTAAACATACCGTCGCGGAAACAACAAAGTATTTAAAGATACATGGTGGAAGTTACCCTTTTATAAATTAAAATTCCGACAGATAATTCACTCAAGATGAACATTCCAGACAACCTTTAGAACACATATATATTTTTCGAAAATATATTCTGCCGCTAAGACGTGTTGTTATTGTTTAATCACAAATTTTAACCAACTAGAAAAACAGACAAATGCTTTTTTTCTGTTGAAATGCGAATATTTAATATTTTTAATCGAATTCGAATGTAAACATTTACAGTATGTTTCTACATCACACGTGATTGTTTTTTTTTTTTAAATATATTTTGCCCCTAATCTTCTGAATTTTTTCATCATGAAATTGAAAAATGTGCTTTCTGATCCCTTTTCTTTAAAAAAAAAGAAAGCCAAAAATGTTTAATTTTATGTCACGAAGGAAAAACAACGAGAATCGCTGAAATAAAGTCTGTTTTTACATGAGGCAGAAATGATATACTGTGAATAAAGTTGAAAAACAGTCAGTTTTTTTATATAGGGTAGATGTGCCAGTAATGGACCGCCTTCCAGTAATGGGCCACCTTCAACATTTTTGGCTTATAAAAAAATAACCAATAAAAATTCAGCTTTTTTTATTTCATTAATATGTTTTCTTTAAAGTCTAGTTTTAAATACAATCATAATATCAATTATCTATTACTTTTTGTGGGGTGTCCATTACTGGAATTTAGGGTGTTTTGATTTATTTCTGTTATTTACAATTAAATTTTGATTCACATTGGCAAATGTGACTATGAGCATGGTTAAATATTGTTGGTAGATTAATATAATACTAAAAAATATGGAATATAACAATTATACCTATTATTAAAAAAATAATTTTTAAAGAAATTTCTTAAGGGTGTCCATTACTGGCACATCTACCCTATATAAAACAGACAAATTTAGTTGCCTTTATAATGCTAAAAAGTTGTTTTGATTGTTTCAAAAACAAATTAAGCAGCTTGATTGTTTTTCTTAACAGATGATTTGTTTAGATTTGTGCCTTTACTTCATGTAGGGAAAATATTTCAAAGTTTACAATTGTAATAAAAATAAATCAAATTGTAAATTTCTAACATTTCTATGATGAATATTTTTACAATTTGATGTAGTGAATAGCTTGATTTCATTATTGACAACCTTCCTTTCTCAGCATTTATAGGAAATTAAAATATTTATTGTTTATGTTATTGATTTGAATAAAAAATAGTACAAGACGTTTTATTTTCTATAATATTGACTTTTCACTGCTCTAATTAATGATTAAATAATATTTATTTGGCCACAAGAGTTAAAGAAAATGGGAAAATGAGATACATTCATGTTTTTAACATTAAAATTATGCATTCAGACTTTTAGAAAGACATTGTCCATATGCCAGGTCAGTTTAAATGTTATATCAATAAAAATAATGATAAAAATGGTTTTTATAAGTTATTCTATTACTAATATTGTAATTCTAAATTGTCTTGATGTTTCTTTTGTAATTTCTTTTCCTGCAGTGCAGTATGATAATTGTTATTGTTTTTGCATTGTTGTCATGTTGCAGACTTCCTCTCAGTATGTGCCCCTTCTTTAATAATTCCTATTCAATTATTACTTTAAAACTTCCAATATATAATCAAAAGAACACCTTTGTCAATTGCAATGTTTATCATTTAAGAATTCAAATTATTTAAAAAATGGGCTTGTGTCATATTTATTAGATGTATTAAACACTATAATATACTTAGATTGTTAGATTCATTTCAAAAGCCTGTGGATCTTGACATGAAATGTTCGAAAAGCTTTAAAACCTTTAGTTAATAACCAGTGTATACATAATAACTAATGTAATACATATTTTATGAATATTGTAGAAATTCAACTGAGGAACAAGATGGTTTTTGAAGTGGCTGATTTTTCTCCAATATCAGAATAATGTAACATAACTTGTAAAACTTTTCTTATAAATTTTTAATTCTTGAATATTCAAACTTTTGGATCTACTAGCAAGTAAATGCGAGTGGGGCTCCCAAAATTCATGGTGTACCTTAGGCCCCAAATTGTGCAAGTCAGCCTGTGGATTTGTAAAATTGTGGCCTATACACAAATTTGTAATAAGAATTTCTTATTTGTTTATTGTAGCTAAAAATAAGCTAACTTTTTTTTTTTTTTTTGTAAAGCGACTTTCCAAAATAAGTGAAAGTATTTCAGATTATTGATAATAGCGAGTTGGTGTGCTACATGATACTGCCTATAAGACCTTATTTTTTGTATATTTTTGACTTTGAATGGCCTAATATGTCATTTGTTATAGAATTTTACTTATGCAAATACCATAATAAATCTCTCCAAATTCAAATGACTGTATTGTCAAACATGATATTATTATCTATCTATCAAATATTGACCCTTCACTGTATTTTACTAATACCTAGAGTTGTAAATATCGTCTCAAACATATTGTCATTGAGCTTTATAATTTGTCCTACAAAGTTAACTTTACGATACCATAAGTGCCAAGAAAAGTTATTTTTTATTTGCTTCAAGAAAATTGTCAAATCGTGTTCATCTGCCCCTTCTTAAACAGTTTTGTGCTTAAAATCTCCAGCTTTCTTGCATGATTGAACATTTTTCTGTTGTTTAATTTGCATTTCCATTTTTTTTAAAAACTAAATCTTCCAAAATAAGTTAAAGTAATTCAGTTTGTTAATTAGCAATGTGTGCTACTTAATTCTGCCTATAAAACCCTATAAAATGTTTTTGTACAAATGTGATTTTGAAAGTCCTAATATGTGATTTGTTATGGAATTTTACATATACAAATACCATAAATTTTTTTAAATTTTGATGGCTGCATGTCTTCTTTGTAGCACGGGGCCCTACTAACTTTACTTGGGGGCAAAGATTCACTTTGGAACCCCCAGTAACACTTTTGTTGTTCCAATTTGTATATTCATTTTGAAAGACCTACTATGCGATTTCTTATGGCGTTTTACTTATGCAAATACCATAATACATTTCTCCAAATTCAGATGACTGCATTGTCAAACATGATATTATTATCCTTCTTTCGCATATTAATCCTACACTGTATTTTAATAATATCTGCAGATGTAAATATCATCTCAAACATATTGTCATTGAGCCTGATAATTTTTCCTACAAAGCTAACTTTATGATACCATAAGTACCAAAAAAATATTTTATTTTTAAATCTTGTTTTATTAAAATTGTCAAGTCAAATTCATGTATCATTTCTTAAATAATTTTGTGCTTAAAATCTCTAGCTTTTTTGCATGATTTAAAATTTAAAGAAAATTTTTCTTATTGTTGTCTTATTAATTACCATTATTTTTGTAAATAAATATGTGAAAGTAATTCAGTTGATTGATTAGCCATATGTGCTACTTAATACTGCCCATCAGGCCTTATTAAAAGTTTTTGTATAAATTGGATTTTGAAAGTCGACTAACATGTGATTTCTAATAGGATTTTACCTATGCAAACACCATAAAAAATCCCAAATTTTGATGACTGCATGTCAAATGTGATATTATTAGTCTGTCTGTCTTTGTAGTATGGGGCCCTGGCCCTACTAACCTTACTTGGGGCAAAAATTCACTTGGGGACCCCCAGTGACATTTTTGTTGTTCCAATTTGTATATTAATTTTGGAAGTCCTAATATGTGATTTGTTATAGAATTTTACTTATGCAAATACCATAATAAATCTATCCAAATTTGGATGATTGTATTGCCAAACATGATATTATTACCTTTCTATCAAATATTAATCCTATACTGTATTTTTATAATACATGAAATATGTAAATATCATCTCAGACATATGGTCACTAAGCCTAATAATTTGTCCTACAAAATTAACTTTACGATACCATAAGCACCAAAAAAGTTCTTTTTTTTATTTTTGTTTTATAAAAATTGTCAAATCATTATTCATATGCCCTTTCTTAAACAATTTTATGCTTAAAATCTGTAGCTTTCTTGCATGATTGAAAATTTAAAGAAAATTTTTCTTTTGTTTGTCTTAGATTTTCATTTATTTGTAAATAAATCTGCCAAAATAAGTAAAAGCAATTCAGTTCATTGATTAGCAACATGTGTTGCTTAATTCTGCCTATAAGACCTTATTAAAAGTTTTTGTGCAAATTTGATTTTGAAAGTCCTAACATGTGATTTGTTACAGAATTTTACTTATGCAAATAACATAATAAATTTCTCCAAATTCTGATGACTGTATTGTCAAATATGATATTATTATCCGTCTCTTGAATACAGATCCTACAGTATATTTTAATAATATCTGAAGATGTAAATATCATCTCAGACATACTGTCACTAAGCCTAATTTGTCCTATAAAGTTAACTTTATGATACCATAAGTACCAAGAAAGTTCTTTTTTTAAATTCTTGTTTTGTAGATATTGTCAAATCATTATTCATATTCATATGTCCTTTCTTATACAATTTTCTGCTTAAAATTTTTAACTTCTTGCATGATTGAAAATTTAAAGAAAATTTTTCTTTTGGTTGTCTTAGATTTTCATTTATTTGTAAATAAATCTGCCAAAATAAGTAAAAGCAATTCAGTTCATTAATTAGCAACATGTGTTGCTTAATTCTGCCTATAAGACCTTATTAAAAGTTTTTGTTCAAATTTGATTTTGAAAGTCCTAACATGTGATTTGTTACAGAATTTTACTTATGCAAATGCCATAATAAATTTCTCCAAATTCTGATGACTGTATTGTCAAACATGATATTATTATCCGTCTCTTGAATATAGATCCTACAGTGTATTTTAATAATATCTGAAGATGTAAAATATCATCTCAGACATATGGTCACTAAGCCTAATAATTTGTCCTTCAAAATTAACTTTACAATACCATAAGTACCACGAAAGTTTTTTTTTTTTTAGTCTTGTTTTATAAATATAGTCAAATCATTATTCATATGCCCTTTCTTAAACAATTTTGTGCTTAAAATCTCCAGCTTTCTTGCATGATTGAAAATTTAAAGAAAATTTTTCTGTTTGTTGACTTACATTTCCATTCTTTTGTAAATAAATCTTCCAAAATAAGTGAAAGTAATTTAGTTTATTGATTATCAATGTGTGCTGCGTAATTTTGCTTATAAGACCTTATTAAAAGTGTCTGTATAAATTTGATTTTGAAAGTCCTAACTTGTGATTTGTTATAGAATTTTACTTATGCAAATATACCATAAAGGATTTCTCCAAATTCTGATGACTGCGTTGTCAAACATGATATTATTACCCTTCTATCAAATATTAATCCTATATTGTATTTTTATAATACATGAATATGTAAATATCATCTCAGACATATTGTCATTGAGCCTCATTTGCCCTACAACGTTAACTTTACAATACCATAAGTACCAAGAAAGTTCTTTTTTTCATTCGTGTTTTATAAAAATTGTCAAATCATTATTCATATGCCCTTTCTTACACAATTTTGTGCTTAAAATTTTTAACTTCTTGCATAATTGAAAATTTAAAGAAAATTTTTCTTTTGGTTGTCTTAGATTTTCATTTATTTGTAAATAAATCTGCCAAAATAAGTAAAAGCAATTCAGTTCATTAATTAGCAACATGTGTTGCTTAATTCTGCCTATAAAACCTTATTAAAAGTTTTTGTTCAAATTTGATATTGAAAGTCCTAACATGTGATTTGTTACAGAATTTTACTTATGCAAATACCATAATAAATTTCTCCAAATTCTGATGACTGTATTGCCAAACATGATATTATTACCTTTCTATCAAATATTAATCCTATACTGTATTTTAATAATACCTGAATATGTAAATATCATCTCAGACATATGGACACTAAGCCTAATAATTTGTTCTACAAACTTAACTTTACGATACCATAAGTACCAAGAAAGTTCTTTTTTTTTCAGTCTTGTTTTATAAAAATTGTCAAATCATTATTCTTATGCCCTTTTTTAAACAGTTTTGTGCTTAAAATCTCAAGTTTTCTTGCATGATTGAAATTTTAAAGAAAATTTTTCTGTTTGTTGACTTACATTTTCATTATTTGTAAATAAATCTGCCAAAATAAGTAAAAGTAATTCAGTTCAATGATTAGCAACATATGTTGCTTAATTCTGCCTATAAGATCTTTTTAAAAGTTTTCGTACAAATTTGATTTTGAAAGTCCTAACACGTGATTTGTTATAGAATTTTACTTATGCAAATACTGTAAAGGATTTTTCCAAATTCTGATGACTGTGTAGTCAAACATGATATTATTACCCTTCTCTCGGATATTGATCCTACCTTGTATTTTACTAATACCTGAAGATGTAAATATAATTTCAGACATATTGTCATTGAGCCTAATAATTTGTCCTACAAAGCTAACTTTACGATACCATAAGTACCAAAATATATTTTATTTTAAAATCTATTTTTATTAAAATTGTCAAATCATATTCAAGTATCCTTTCTTAAACAATTTTGTGCTTAAAATCTCTGCCTTTCTTGCAGAGTTGAAAATTTTTCTGTTGGTCTAATACTTTGATTTTTTTAAATTTTTTTCATTTTGTGTGTGTAAATAAATCTTTCAGACTAAGTGAAAGCACCTCAGTTCATTGATTAGCAATATGTGCTATTTAATACTGCCTATAGATAAGACCTCATAAAGTTTTTGTATAAATTTGGTTTTGAAAGTCCTAATTTGTATTTTGTTATAGAATTTTACTGCTTCAAATAGGCTCTAATTTGGATGACTGTATTGTCAAACAAGATTTTATTATTCCTTCTATCTATGTACAGGGCCCGACTAATGCCTCTTGGGGGCCCTGGGGCAAAAATTCACTTGAGAGCCCTCCAGTGACATTTTATTGTTGCTTTTTGTGGGAGGGGGGGGGGGGGGCTTAACCAAAGGGGCTTGGGGCAGCTGCAATAATCAATCCCAGTTTATAAATTGATCCTACTATATTTTAACAATGAAGAGAAATATCTGAAACATATTGACACAGCTTGATAATTTGTTCTATAAAGTTAACCCTAATGGATCCATAAGTAACCAAGAAAAGTTCATCTTTTTTTTATAATTCTTTTATAAACATTGCTGGATCATATTCATGTGCTTCTTTCTTAAAAAAAAAAAAAAAAAAGGTGTTTAAAATCTCTAGCATGGTTGATTTTTTTCTATTTATTGTACTAACATTTCCTGAAAAGTCAGAATTTGTAAAAGTTATAAACAGAATTTACTCCAGATAATAAAAACCTGTTGTCTGTTTCATGCCTGTATCCCACAAATTTATTGTCGTCAACAGTATCCTTTTCCCCCTGTGCTGTATTTCTGCTAAGAGTAAACATTCAAATGCTGAATGGTTAATAATCAGCTTAAAATTTAAGAAATATTTTGGAAATATCACCCATATTCTAAGAATAATTTGTTTTAAATTTTGAATACAGCATTCCTGTTTTCACAATTTCCTTGACATACTTATTGTCTATGACTAAAAATATAGTTGTAATAAAAGGTGTGTGTGTTTTTTTTTTAATATGTTTTACTATACAAGTTATTGATAATATAAAAATATTATATGATCTTACAAAATTAAACTGTATATGTTAAAGTTACACAGATATAACCTAAATCACAAAAGCAATAGTCATTCTTTTGTTATACTTTAGATATAAGAGGTTCATTCATTTAGCTTTAGCCTAAAAATTCCCTGTTCTTTTATAGCAATGTCCTTCTCATGTGCTTTTAATTATTAAGTATTTTATAAGTCGGAGAACAGATATTAGATCTTTCTAATCAGAAAAATCTCAAAGTTTTAGTTTTATGTCTGAATATTTTCTCTTATTCAGCATTGTTGGGAGATACTTTTAAAATACACAGACTAGAAAAAAATTCCTTAGTGTAAAATCTTGAATTATGAGTTTAGCCATCCTATAATATTCCCAATCATGCTCGTCCTTGAAACATTTAAAATACAATGTGTGCATCAGTTTGTTCTTTTCTTTTACCCAATTATGTAAAATGTCCTTCAGATTTTGTCCCAAACCTTACAATCTTCACTTTTCATCCTTTAATATTTTACAATAAATAATCAACCTAAATCCTTACAGTGAGGATATGTGACTGCTTTTTGCCATTTTATTCCTCCCCTCCCCTTTTTTTTTCTTTAATAAACAAACAAACAAACAAAAATAGTGGAGATTTGTTTCCCTTTTTGATAAATTTCTTAAAATTATCAAACTTATATATATTTTCTTTTAATGCTATAGTATAAAAGTCGTTGTAGAATTAATTAAGAAGAAACTATCACTCTCTTTTCCCTCTATAAGTCTTAAAATATTCCTTCTTTTTTGTACCTTACTCAATATTTCTGAATCTGAAATATATTTTTTAAGCCTCTTTGAAATATTTATTAAATAATCTTAAACCCTTTTGCAGACTTTGTATTCACCTTTTCTCATACTCTTTGTATTATTATTACTTTTTTTGAATTCTAAAGTCGCGAAATTATTAATACCCAAATAAATATACTGATATTTAGCAGATAAGAATTATCTAATAAAATAACAAGTCTAGTGACTAGAGATGATTTGCAGATAACCCTCATTGATTTTCTTGCCTTTTATGGGCACCAGAGGGCGTTGCCATCCTAACATTAAAGTTCTTTATTCCTTTCTTCAACATAACATCTTTTGTTCACAAATCACATTGAAGACATTAGATGCTTTTTCAGACAGTTTTTGTAATTCTTGATTGCTTATTATTTGTTAAATCTGGCACATTAAAATAGGAATAAAGCCATTTCTAATAATTTATTATCTAAATAATACCAATGAACAGTGTAAAAAGTAATTTTTACTTTACCATTTATCATAAAAGTTCAAGGACTTTTAAGTTTTTATATTTTTATTTTATTTTAAATAGTAGTAAGCATAAATTTAAATTTTTTTAATTAATGAATATTCAAATATAGCAATGTTCATATATTTATTAGATTTTTTTTTTTTTTTACAAATTCTATAACTTTTCTTATTTAGACTGGTATTTGGATAATCCTTGTATTTTAATGTCTGCAGATGTAATCTTTTAGGTTAAATACAAATACATATGTTACATTTACTATAAATTATGCTATTTTATTTGCCTTTTGAAATAAAACAAAGCTTTTCTTTTTGCAGTTTTTCTTTTTGTTGAATGTAAAATATTTTATTTAAAGTCTGAATAGGTGAAGCAATTTTTTTTATAGTTCAGAAAATAGTCAGGATCAGAGATTTTTTTTGTCCTCTTACTTAATTTTTTCCCTGCCCCTCTATTTATATATCTTCCAGATTAGAAATAACCCTTACTGAAACTCTCTGTAATTAAGTTTTTAAAATAAATTTTTACCCCCCTTTAGTAAATATAATACAGATGTATATATATATTTGATTTTACAGTTTTTCTGTTAAATATTACTTATTTTCGCAGCTTATTTTAATTATTATTTTTAAAAAATTATATTTTGTACAGAAAATTCATTTATATTTTACTTTTAGATCTTTTAGTTTTTGATGACTTCAAAATAGAAGGGAAAAAGGAAAACTTCAAAGTAAAAATACCTGTAACACATTTTAAATAGTTTTTTTTTTATGTATTTAACTAAATGTAAATTGATTTTAAGTAATTTTTATATTATTCATGCTCTTGAAAGTTGAGTAGAAGTTGAAAAAAATTCATAAAAGAGCCTGTCGCCAGTGATATGCATACTATCATAAAACACTGATGAAATGTTTCTTATAAGCAGTAAATTAAAATACACATGAACTATTTTTTGAAAATAAAACTGATTTTTAATCTGTAAATCTTAATTTTAGATTTTATATAAAAAAAAATTTATTTTTATATAATTTTGTATGTGGTCCAGTACACATACAAAGATAACACAGATGGACACACATGGATTAACATACATTAATAACACAGATTGTATTTTAATCTAATCATGCAGGATTATATATTCCCTTTAAATAGACTGAATGGAAATTTTATAAAAAATATCTTGTGCTTTTATTTTAGCTGGTTGCAGATGATAAATCTCCAAATATTGTTCCCATCACCATCATTCGTATTGCATTCATATCATTTAAAATACATACCTTTCACTCAAGTAAAAAATTAGTAAAAGATACCATAAACCAAAATATTTCTTTCAACATCAAAGCGTTGTTTCTAGTTTACACACAAAAAATATAAGTTTTTATTGGGGAGATTTGCGGCAAGCCAACATAAAAGTACCAACATAAACGGTACTACTTTGTTGAAAAGTTAAGCCTTAGTACAAGCATATATTTGATTGATTTTATTGAATTGGTTTAGTCAATAAATTCCAGCATTCAAATGGCTGTTTAACTCCAGCCATTTTCAAAGCAACTTTTCACTTTGGAATATTTCTCTATCATAAGAGGGTTGGTAATAATTGTTAAAATGATTCTGTTTTTGAAATTTGTTGACCCCAATTAAAGTTGACCTCAACTATTATCTTCGTCCTTCCTGTGTTTGACCTTCAGTCCTGTTTTCAATAAAACAGATATCTGCTGGTGGGTTACTGTTGCTTCATTTTTTCTCCATTTCCGATACATTCTACCTGTGGACCTAAGAATGTTTCATGCATTCTTTTGTTCCATTTTTTGGGTAAGATTAAATAAAGTATAACATTCACCAGCCTGTGCAAATTTCCTTAGAATTTGTATTCAACTCAAAGTCTTGCCGTACAATTTTTGAGTGTATCTCTTGGCATGTCATTTGTCATGTGGTTTTAGACTCTTGCTCAGTAGCTGAAACAGTGCAGCACGACAGTGGGTGCTGCAGATTATTTTAAACCTTGCAGATAATCCACCAGCTTAAAAAATAGTCAACATTTACTTTCATCATGCTTGTATTCACCATCTACCTAAACCTAGAAAACTTGGGTCGAACGCTCAAATGAAGTTCCTGATTGGACTTGATCGCGACTGCAGCCCAATCAGATTTGTGATGAATACCATTTGAGTGTTTGAACCAAGTTTTTTTTTTTTTTTTCTAGGTTTAGGTAGACGGTGAATACGAGCATTAGTCTCTATATTTATGTCATTTGTAGTATCCTTTTATTATGTATTTTAATAAGTATCGTATAGTGCTGTGATTGTAAAAAAACCCCCAGAGAATATACGCTATAGTTTCATGTGAGAAACAGAGGGTATATGGAGTTTTCTTCAAAAATCCATTAAGTATACAGTGTATACCCTCCTCTACATTCCTGGTGTCATGTCTGTTTATGAATAGGACAAGTCCGAATGAAAATGATCGTGCTATACTGAAGGCATAAACTTTCAGTATAGCACTATTTAGAGGATTCATTTTTGTCCTAAATAACATGATGAAAATTAACCTTCTTTCTGTTAAGTAAATCACATGGGTATTTTTATTTATGAATATTTTTGCATTTTACGTAGTCATTAATAATACAGTATTAAAATTCCTGATAGGAAAACAAATGCATTTTCTTGGTAAGTTTGATTAACAAAGTTTATGCCTTGCATTCAGTCTGTCTTTGAAATGTGACCTATTAATACATGAATGTTAATGTTTGTTATTATATTTATCTTTTAATTATTTATGTTACATCTTAAAATAGTGAACACATTAGGTGGCATTTTTTTTTTTTTAGAATTGTTTCCTCGTTTCATTATTTTGGAAGGGGTGGGGGAGGTGAGTAAAAGGAGCTAAAACTCTGTAATATTTCAGCATTCTAGATTTTTTGTGTTTGTTTGATAATCAAATGTTTCTGTAATGTCATATCAGTCGAAAGATTTCACACAATTTGCCTGAGTCCAAATTAGGTCATTATTATAATACAAAGCTATATGAAATGTAAAAATATCTATTCATGAGATCCAATAACTTAAAATGCAATGCAAAATTATTTTGGATCCTTTTCTTCAAGTAGTTTGAAGATTTTCTTATGAGATTTCATGGGTGTGCTTTTCCAGTATAAGGGCCTTGGTGTTTTTTAAAAACTGGGTGCGATTCAGGATTCAGAAAGTGAGATTGGTTGCTAAATGATAGAAACAGATATGAAAACAAACATGATTAACTTTTATGCTTGCTTATATTATAGGTAAACATTTATAAATATAGGAGCTTTATAACCCAATTTTATAGAATGCAATTCTTTGTATAACACGCAACTTCTCAGATATAAACAATGAATTTTGCACCTGCATTCCCATTTTGTAAAAAATGGCTGCTTTTTAGGGGATTAAGTGGGATACATTAGTTCAACTTCATCTCTTTAATTCAGAGCTTTTTAATGAAATAGTGGCTATTATTACAATAAAAAGTTTTGAAAATGAGTTAATAGAATGAATGATTGGATCCAGGCCTATTTGGACCCTGTTTATAAAGTAAATAGGTCCCAACAAATACAATATAAAGGTACTCTACTGTATTTTGATATGTTTCAGAGCTATTTGGTCATGTTTACAAAGCAAGTTTAATGATGTGTGAAATGTATAATATAATGCAAGATTCTGTAATGCACAACCTCGTGATTTTAGGTTTGTATTATATAAAGATCTTCTACTGTATGTATATTAGTATTGTTTAATTATAATATAAGTTCTGTTTGTGTATAAATATAGATAAACAGCTTCTTATGTGAAAAAAAATTGCTTCTGTCTATCAACCAGCGGAATAAGTTGCCAAAATTCACTCTCATGAGCCATGGCCCCTATACTTGAAAAGTACCATTTTATGTTTCAGTTAGCGTACTACTCACTCACTGAATTGAAAAACCAGTTTTCTTCCTATTCCATAGCTTTGATTTGTATCTCTGTATTGAAGACAATATTTATAGGATCTGATTTACCTTAAGAGGCTACCTCACTCACCCGCTCACTAATGTTAATCCTATGGGGGGAAATATTTTAAGATATCATCTCATTGCCCTTTCAATATATTTAAATGATTTATCTATTTTTTTGCATTGGATAGTTGAGGTCAATCTCCATGCAGGCCTTTTTGATCTTTTTCAGTTTTTTTAATTGAGGATACTTTTTCACTTTCGAAACAGGTTCCGAAAGTAAAAGTGTCTTCATTGACCTCAGCTATCCAATGCAAAAATGATTTAAAAATATTAAAATGTCAATGAGATATCTTAACATATTTCTCCCCATAGGATGAACATGAGTGAGCGGGTGAAGTAGCCTCTTAAGTGATTGAGTGAGCACGTTGAATTCCAGTAGCCATTGTAACGCTATGGTATTATCCAACTTTTAGAGAAACTCAGGTTTTTGACACCTGTCCATATTTCTGAAAGGGTTCCATCACATGTTACAAATTTCAGTGTGAATCCAGTATTAAAAGGAGTTTAACTTGGTGCTGGTTTGGATAGATGTATGAAACTGATTGAACTGATGTATGTTAATGAGGTTTACTATGATGACATGTTCACTATTGAAATACTTCGTTTACAGGGACACTCAAAAAGAATTGGTACATTATGGCCAATGAGAAATAATTGTTAATGATGTTATATTATTTCTAACATATAAGAAATGGTTAGACACCACTACAAGATGCTTATTGCCTTGCATTTTTTGCTCATTTACACTAAAGTATTCAGCTCTGTGAAGAATGATTGCTTGAGCTGGGAGTGCATTTTCAACTGTGATATTTTAAACTCATTTTTTGCATATTACTCGATGTGTATAAATTCCATGGATCATATACCAAAAGAATTTGAGTACATTTCAGTTTATTAAAGGAAATTGCTGAAGGGAAATTTTCAACTGTGTTACGCATTTCCTAACTGAATAAAATTTTAGCATAGTATGTAGTATATATATATAACTTTATAGATTCACTAAAGAATTCAGATATTTTTCAGACTACAGATGGTAATGGTTGAAATTAGGTTTTTAAATGTGGTAATCGTTTCCAAATTATTTACTTAAACATATTTTATCACCTTATTTAACAAGAAAGATTTGTTACAGTATTCTGAATGTGTTGGAAAGTGTTTCATAGTCTAGTGCATGATTTTTCTTTCGTGTTAAAATGGCATTGGTGCATTTTCTGCTTGAATAAACATTCACTGTTGAGTGGGTCAACTACAACTGCATGGTTTAAGTAAGAAGAAATAATGCATTTTCAGCTGAAAATGGTGTTGGCACATGGGCGCAGGAAAAATTAAGAAATTTGAATTCCTCCAAGATGGCAATAAAATTTAGTTTTGTGTATTTATAATATAAATGATAAAAATTTTTGATTTATTTGTAATTTTTAATGATGATTAATATAAGAAAAAAAAATCTTACTTTAGTCCCAAATGCGAAGTGTTCTGTTGCATTCGGGAATCAATAAGTTCGTGGGTGCTAAATCTAGAGAATAAAGTAGGCAGGTGACTTATTTTTTTTTTTTTTTTTTTTTTTTTGCTGTAAAACAGACTTGATAAAAATAGCATTAGAGGATTGAAACAACAAAGTGTGTGGTTTAGAAAAAAGTAAACAGATGGAGATCATGATGTTTGATATTTTCATATATTTGATATTTATTTTCAAAACACCCTTGTGTATATTTTTGATAGTTTCAGTCAAAACAAGTGTAAATGAGTTTTTCAACTTTTATTTATTGACTGTGTCTGTCTATAGATAAAAAGAACTTTTACCTCGGATAGTGACTTTTTTTAGCTAAAAAGAAAGAAAAAAATCTTTTTCACTTTTGAAACTGAATTTTTAAAGAACCAGTTATTATGTGGAACAATATCAATTTAGAGTAGCCGTTGAAAGATAAATATTGACTAATTTAGATTAACAAGTTATTTACAGCTGCATGAGAATCTTTTCTGGTTTTGATTGAGTTCAATTCAAACTGTACAACAGGTTAAGAAATGAATAAAGCAGACAAGCTTACATTTATGTTGAAATTTGTAATAAAAAACGAATTATTTTGTATTTAAAAATTTCTTGTATAAAACATGGAATTTCCATGAGACTTGATACTGAATCCTAATATAGTTTGTTTTTCGATGAATGTAAAAAACACATTATTCCTATGTTTAGTTGATCTTCAATTGTTTCTATTTTCAATTAGTTGATCTTCAATTTTATTGTAGTTGGAAGTGGGAAAAAAAAAAGACATGTTGAATATTGTTTTATTCATTTTTTATGCTAAGTGCAATATGTTTTAGTGTCTAATTTATATTAAGTCTGAAAATATTTATAATTAGCAGTACGTGGACTATTTAAAAAATATCTGAAATTTTTGATATTTTTAAAAATATATTTACAAACCCTGAACGTATGTAAAATTGAGACGATGTTTCATTTATTGGAAAGTTTTAAATTTTAATTTTTATACCACAGTATAAAATTGTTAGGATATGTCGTGTTGTTGCCTTAAAACTGGATAAAATTTGTATTATATTTTTAGATTAATTCCTATAGTTTCATTTTTCTAAAATCATTTATTTATAGTAATGTTTGAAATACTCGTATGTATATTCTTTTGTTTATAACTAATGATGCATCGTTAGGTTTGTTTTATTTTCAAGATTCCTTTATTTCGAAATTTAAATTATCTATCCGGAAAAATGCGTCCCAATCCTCGATTTCCCCATAAATTTAAATGTTTACAGCTGTTTAAACTGATTTATCACTTTAAAATTGACATTCAGCGTTTTTTATTGCACTGTAAAGTAACAAAATACAAACAAGTTGGAAATTGTACGTCAAACGTGACCAATGAGGTGCGTTCGTACTATAGCTAGTTCTATAAATATTCAGATCTGGATGATCTTTAATTCTGCGAAATGAATTATATCGTCTGCAGATTCATTTCTGAAATAAAATAAGTATCTCGGTCGCTTGACGATTAAACCTCCTATAAGAAGAAAGCACCGATTATTATTTTTTTTAATTCAAATTTCTTAATAAATATTTTTATTAATATATTGTAAAGTTTTGATTCGATTTTTATAAAATTTGAAATGTCTCGACAAAATTCTGCAAAGATAATATATCTTAAATTTCAAACCATTCGGTTGTGTAGGTTTTGCGTTGTTATATGCGGAAAGACGGACGGACAGACAGACAGACGGACGGACCAGACGACGACAATAGGTGCTACGTATTTATATAATTACGAACGCACCTAAAAACAACTTTAGCATAGGCTTAGAGTAGTGAAAGTGGGAATAATTTTTTATACTTATCGTTTTCAAGAATCTAATCCTAATTTTGTGAATCTGAAATTTTTACTTACCCATCATACGTAGTATAGGATAGGGTTATGTCTTGTAATCGTTTTAAAAATCGAATTTTTTTTTTTTTTTTGACAGATTTACACGTTTCACACTGAATATTCCGAAAAACATATTTTTAGAAAGAAAAAAAAAAATGCTGTCCGTCTGTGTGTGTCTGTAAACGCTCTGTTTCCCGAACAAAGTGAGATAGAGACTTGCAATTGGGTATGTACTTAGTATGTCATAATAAGAAGAAGCTTATTGAATTTCAGTCACCTCGATGATCCGGAACTCTTTTTTTCGGCCTCTCGAAAGAATCGTTCTGATAAAAGGTATATAAAACTTTTCGAAATTGTTTATTTATAAGAATGAATTTAAAAGACAATAAAAAACATAGATTTTGCATCAAGAAGGAAGTCGATCGGATCATGAGTGGCCGAGATATTTGGAATCCTATTTACCTAAGGCTCCTATAAAGTATTATAGGAGCTCTATATTTACCATACTACTTCGATTTTTCATGACGCTGTATTTCATTCTAATTTCCATTCAAAGATATATTTTAATTGGAAATGAGACCTTCATCCGACACAGTAAACTGGTAGAATTTGGATAAACAATTTTGGAGTGATAAGGATGTTTCTTTTAGGTCATTCAGTCATAGAGCCTTTAAAGTTTAGGACGTCCTCAAGCCACGATTTTATTCGAATTGCAATGCAATGTATAAATAGTTTACACATGCTTTCGTGTTTCATATTTTATATTATGCCTATCCATGATGAGTAAGTATTACGGTGGCCCCCAACGACTTTTGTAAATACTATTAATGTGTATTTTTCTACAATAAAATCTGTATATAACAATAGCATGTGGATAGCTGCCAAGTTTTACGCTTTTTTGTTGCCACTATAATTTAGTAGAAATTTTTGCATTATTGAATCGCAGATTTCGGCGATTTAATAAGGTAGAATTCACTATTAAATTTTAGTGGTAAGAAAAAAAAAGCATAAATATTGGCGGCTGTGTGTGCGTGGTTCTCAAATCTTCTGCATGAAATTGGCAGGCCTGACTATGGAAACGATTTGGAATTGAATTGCGTTTTTCATTTTATGATCAATAAATTAGTTTTCGAGTCATAAGCGATTCTTGTCACGTGACGACACGTTTTTTTCCCTTTCTCGCGTTTCCGTGTCAGGAATTCGGTTCAAAGCGTCGACTTTGAAGGTATTTTCTGAAAGACGCATGCGCCACAGCGTATTATTGCTTATTTTAATGTTTATTACTGTTAATTTTACGGTATAATACTGGCAGCTGCGATGCCAGTATTATACTGTTAAATCAACACTTTTTTTGCAGTGTAGCTCTTTTGGACTTGAGAACAGCGTTAAAGATATTTGTAGCTTTCTGCCATAAATATATCTAAACATTAAGCAGGGGTCTGTCCAGACTTCTTTTCTCAGGGTCCTGTTTTTGTGAAATTGTGTATAGCTTTTTACGTTTGTGAGAAAACCAGTCGTAATTTTGTGAATAGAAATGATTGTTATGTTTAGGTTCTTGTTTAGACGCTTTTAAGAAGATATGTGTATGTAAAATACGTATATTTTCTTTAAATATGGGAAAGTGAAGGTTAGATTTTGCTTTTAAATTTCTAAAAGGTTCAGTTTAGAGATGAAAATTTTTTGTGTAAGGTTTATTTTTAAAATAAAGAATTTTGTGAAGGTTTGTTTTGAGATTAAAAATTTTATTAAGAGTCCTTTTAAGAATACCCTTAAACAAATCCCTGCATTAAGGCTGTTGGTGAGTGAGATCTTAAACTCCCCTTGCTCGCGTTAAATCTTTGGGCGTAGGATGCATTCGGTATATTTAAAATATCTCCTCAGGAAATGAATATTTTTAACCTCGTTTTTCTTCTTAAAAAGTATCTGTGTACGGTTCTTAGGGTACTATACCTTTCCTTTTTAGTTGTCAAAATATTTCTAAAATATATATTTAATTTATAATTTTATATGTTAAAATCTGAGTTGAACCGAGTAAGAGTTTAACGCTTCGCATAAAATTAAGTAATATATTTCAGAAGTATTTTGAGAACTAAAAAAAAGAAAAGAAAAGAGGCATCTTTTAAGAAGAGTACATAGGGGGAATACTTAAAAATATTTATATCCTGAAGAGGTATTTTAAAAACATACGAATGCATCACACTCCCAAAGGTTTAACATCAGCGAGGGGGATTTGAGATGTCACTTACCAGCAGTCAGTCAACTCAAATATCTCCTCAGGAAATTCATATTTGTAACTTCTGTGTACTTCTTAAAGGATGTCTGTCCCTTTTTTTATTTCTCAAATAGATATACTTAATTTATAATTTTATGTGTTAAAAATCTTAGCTGAACTGAGTGAGAAATGAACACTTCACATAAAATTATGCAATCTATTTTTTAAATATTTTGACAAATAAAAAAAAAGGTCCTTTAAGAACCGTACACATTTAAAATAAAATTTAAAAATATTAATTTCCTGTAGAGATATTTTAACATGAGCGAGGTGAATTTGAGATGTCACTCATCGACAACTCATTGTATTTAAACATTCGCCTAAAATGTATCTTAATTTTGTTCCTCTAGCTAAGATATAGATAAAGAAATTAAATGGTTTTTTCTTATCTGACAATAAAGTGAAAAAAAAAAATGTTAAATTTGTAACACTAATGAAATTTTGAATTATATAGTTTTTCATCACTCGTATACTGAAAATTTTCTCTTGTATAATTGCAGATTTCCATGTGATCCTCTTCCATGGGTCGACTGAGAAAGTTTTCTTAAAAAGGTATCGTAGATATAAGTTTATTATTCATGTGTTTCTTAAGATATTTATTATTTTATGTGTATACATAAACTATATACTAGTACGCTAAGCATGTGCTTTGTTGAAAAAATAAAATAAACAAAACATTAATATCTTAAAAATTTTTAACCTAGCAGCAAGACATTTAAAAAATCGTACAGTTGGATTTCATCAGTACTCTGTGAAATCCAATTACATCCAGTACTTGGTATTTTTTTAAAAATGACATGTCTGGATTGTTAAAATTAAACCAAAAATGGAATGTTTTAGTAGTTGTGAAAATATTATTATTATTATTATTATTTTACAATAGCAATAATTTAAGTCTGAATATGTGTCTAGACGTTTTTACGTGAAAAACACTTTGAATTATTTTTTAATATATCATTTATTGCGAAAAATTGTCTACTTTTATTTCTTATTTCTTTTTTTTTCTTTTTTATAAATTTTTTTAATTGGATCGTTAAAGTTGATTTTTACAATACCATCAGTCTACCAATCTAAGCGTTACCAAACAGCGTGTAACATCCTCTGAAGCTCTAGCGAAAAAAAAAAAAAAAAACTACACTTGCATTGGATCTGATGGATGCTAAATTTTTCGTTGCGGGTCAGGTTGACTCGAATTGTTTCGCGTTAGGTTTTGACTCTCGTGGCTCAGGTTCCAGTTAGTCCTGCGCGGGTTGGGCTATGTCCGAAAATTCTGCTTAACCCTTTCAGGGGCAAAGTACTTTCAGTACTAAAAGGTTGAAGTAAAATGACTGGCACCGGAATTTACAAAAAAAATATTTGGAAATAACAAAAAAGGCTATATTTCACATACATATTAAAAGGAAAAGATTTTAGCAAAATTCTGGTGTCACTGTGGCGCTTGGGAATTAAAATTAAGTGGTTTCATAAATATACCACCGCTCCTGAAAGGGTTAAAGTCAACCCAAAAACCGGCATACGTCAGACCGAATCCGAAAGTGTGAGAAAATGAATATGTAGTTTGTTTAATACAATTACAGAAAAATAGTCTACGAATATATCTCTGTAATATCAGTTTTATCTTTTTTGCATAAAAATGAACATGTATCCACTCATTGATATTCAAATATAGTTTTTTTTCATTTGAAAAATATTCTAGACTTTTGGAAAATTGGGTCAACCCGAATCAGACCAGAAAGTGTCAAAACCCGACGCGAACCCGAAGCACTTAATGTCAACCCGACCCGCAATGAAAAAAATTAGCGTTAACTAGGGCTGGGTGATATCAGAATATTAATATCATAATATATCGCTGACCAAATATCGATATTTTCGATATATTGATTCATTTTAAATTCTTATGTCACCCTATTTTAGCATCATAAATGTAACTGTCCTCTGTATAAAATACTACAAACGCCACACATATATATGTGTGTGTGTGGGGGGGGGGGGATTATCTAGAAAAAAACAAAAATTCAATATTAAAAGGATATTTAAATTTTTATATATGGCTTTAAAAAATGCAAATCTTTTCCCTGCAGATCTGATCTAAAATGCGTATTGTTGAAAACTTTTGGAAAGTTAAACATTATAAATTATTCAAATGAGTCCACGAGCGATTGTACCGGAAATGCCCGATCCTCGAACGAGTCTTTTAATTTCGATTCTCGACGAACTCCGATGAACAAAACGGTACATCAGAACAGTAGACTGTTCGCCCATATTCCGGTATGTGCGTGACACCTGCACAAAACTGCAAATATCGCACAACTGTCGATATCGGCGCGGTATTTGCAAAAGTAACCAACTTTCCCGCCGATATTCAGTAGATCCGAAATTCCGTAATTTTCGAAACTTCGGAAGGAGGATGAAATACTGTTTGAAGCGATATATCGGAAGGATTAAAATCTCAATATCGTTATCGCGGTCTTAAAGAAATATCGATATATTACGGTATATCGGCCAGCCCTAGCGTTAACCGGACCCGACTCAATTCGCGGGTTCGAGTTAAATCGTGTTTCCCGACCTGATGCAGCACTCTAGTTAATGTTAACCCGATTTTTCAAAAAAGTCCGCAATCAGTTTCGGATGAAAAACGAATATGTATATATTTGTATATGTTTATTTTTCATATGTTTGTCTATATATTTATTTGTATATGTTAAATTATATGTTTATTTTTCTACATGAAACTCATATTAGGGATACAATTGATTATTTTTCCAGAATTGGTTTTAAATATCGTTTAATTTATTATTATTGTTTTATGCCGGGTTCTGGTTGAAGAGTGCGTCGGGTTTGACTTCAAATAGAATTTTCGGACGACCGATTTACGTAAAAGTAACATCAATTACATATATGAAAATAAGCTTGTATGATATAAATTAATAAAAAGCGTCGCTGGCTCCCGGTATAAAGAGTTATTGTAAACCGCATAATGTTGTAAACACCTTAAAAGACCCTTTCTTTCGTATCTTAATATCGAACTATTATCGTCCCACCAAATTTTTCGCAACTTTTCAACATCAGAATTGAAAATTATCTCTATTCGGAATAGGTTTAAAAACAAAGATATTACCATTTTACAAAAATTATGATTTGCGACGTGAAAAAAAAGCCCAGAAAATCTTCGCCTGTTTTCAAAGAGATGTTTGGGAAAATTCGTTACGAATTTTCAAACTAATATTCGGGTAGAAAAGCACATAAACTGTAACATTTTTTCAATGCTTTTACGCGAAAATGATCGGCGACCCTAGCTCCAATGTTTAAAGAATTTTCAATTGAATGAACCTATAAATAAAGAAAACTCACACGTTTTTGCTGCATGACGTGAAATATAATAATACCTCGGCTAACGATCATTGTTGTCCCTGTTTTACTACCGATTCTGCTAGCAAACATGGCCTACGATCCCCACTCCCTCTTTTTAGGTGCGTTCGTAATTATATAAATACGTTTCAATTATAGTCGTCATCTGGTCCGTCCGTCTGTCCGCATATAACAGCGCAAAAACTACCCAACCTTGAAATTTAATATATTGAAATGACTTGAAATTTAATATATAGAATTATTGCAGAATTTTGGTGAGTCATTTCACATTTTATGAAAATCGAATCAAAACTTAAAAAGATGAGGGGGGGGGGGGAAAATACGGGCTAACATATTTCTCCATATGCCAAGCGGCCAATTTTATTCAATATTATTTTTTAGAACAAACTCGCATAAAAGTGACATTTTTAGAAAAACAGTTCCAAAAAATGGTTTGCTTGAGAGACGAGTTACTTATTAAAAAATGTATAGATTCTGCGATAACTTCAGTGAAAATGAGGTTAGCAGCCGAATAGCTCAATCCATTAGAGTCAATAAACAAAAGATTCATTCATCGTGGGTCATAGAAATATTAAACCATGGAGGTCATCCTTCGCAAAGCAAGATCTCCAGGGTAAATTTTACAGCGATGTCGGGTGTCGAAAAAAAATTCGCATCTGTAAAAAAACGTATCATACGTAATAAGAAAAAAAAAAAAAAAAGGCATCCTCATTTCGCTCTTAGCTGACTATATAATTTATTTCACTGAAATAATAACGATGATTTTTTTTTTTTACATTGTAAAACTAGTTATAGCACGAAACGAACTTTGTTACGTTTAGCTTACCATTTCCAACTTGTTTACTTTCTTCTGTCTTTACGAGAAGAAAGTATTGGATGGATGAAAAATTCCGAATTGACTGTTTTCAGAAAATGTCTGTCTGTCTGTCAGTGTGTGTCTGTATGTGACACAAATTTTGTGGGCGCTCTCTTTCAAGAACTCATGCACGTAATTTAATAAAACTTTAGATTCAGTTAGTCCCTAATGTAAATGGATGCTGACTGATTCGTTTTTGGTGTATGGGAAATCTGTTTGAGATAGAAGAAAGTTTTGAAATTGGCACATCTGACTAGTTGGGTATATTCAGACATTTTTCTCAGAGAGAGATTTTTGAAACTCAGGGGGTGGAGGATTTTGACTTTTGACTATATAAGCGTACGTTTTCAAATCTTCCTGGAATGAATGCCCCGCCCCTCCCTCTTCACCCCCAAATTTGTCTCTGCTGCACTAACATAACGCAGCAGCGTTGCAGTTGCATGAGAAATCATTTTCAGAGTACGAGCGTTTCGGCTAACACGTCATTCCGGAACGAATTATGTTCATTAACTGAGGTATTAGGTTCGAGGTATAGTGTTCAGAATGAAACCTGTGCTTTTAGCCATTTTTGCGGTCATAGAATATTCGCAAGCAATTCCGATGTTCGTCCTTTCTGCACTGTAAAAAATTTTCCGGAAAAAAGTGGTGGCATTAAGATGCCAGGGCTTTTTGCTGTTACGTTTCCCAACAAAGTAGTGAAACATTCCAATTTTCAATAATCAATATACTTTTTTTATCCAGTGTCTTATTTAAGCAATTAAATTTTAAAGTTTTGGATTACAGATAAAATGAAAATTCAAATAATGAAGCATAAAAAGATTTAAATTAGCTACTTATTTTATCGGTTGATATTCAAACAAAGAATGACATTTGTTCAGATTGCATTTGTCTCTAAGTATCTAAGGCAGCTGTTTTTTATTCTTCCTTAATTATCAAAATGGCTAATGAAACATAAAACATGAAGCCCACATGCGCAGAATATAGTTTACGGAAAAGTTGAAACCTCTCAAAAATATTACACGAATTATTGCCGTAATGGACGTGGGACATAAAGAAATTCGAAATTCCGATAAAATGTGCGAAATGTTTCAGGATAATTTCCTGAAACGTTCTGAAATATTTTTACGGCGTGATTTGGCAACATCTGAAGACCCCATGCAAAGTTGCCTATTAATTCACTTCTTTTCAAAGTGCAAAATTCTGTAAAGATGACGTCTGATGGACGGGGTACACTGGCGGAATTTCCTCAAATGCTAGCCAAAACACGGAAACAAAAGTTACGTAAGTTTTTTTTTTTTTTTTTAAGTGTAAAAATAAAAAAACTAATCATAGTTATGAGATAAAACTATCTGTATCGCGTCATAAGGTCTAAAGGAAGTACTAGATACTTTTGAAAATTGAAATGACTCGTCTTCCGATTTTGGCTGTGTGAATTTTTAATTTTTAAATAATCATTTCAATTGTTGAAAGATTCACCGTGCTCTAAAAAACATCGAACCCTTGGTGTAGAAACTTACAGGACTACTTTTAGGTTTTTTAGGGTTCACGTCACGCGTGACGTGATGTCACGTGATCGTACGCAGTTGGATCGCAATCTGCATAAACCCGTTGACCCCCACAGTTAAGTTATGTAGTGTTAAGTTATCATAGTGGTAAATTAGTAGATGGTAAAGTGTGATTATTTTTATTAATTTCCCGCGAGTCTTGTGATAACAGCGAAAAAAAGTTTCTGGATCATTTTAAGGATTGCAGTAAGTTTTATTTATTATACATTTATTATTTATTTAAAACAAAAATCTCGGGTATAAAACAAAGCTAACTCATTCAATGCAAGTTTCGAGATATTAAAGTTTTCTAAATAAAACTGCAAACGAAACCGCTGCCATTGCTTTCTCTAAAAGAACTGATTTGTTTGTTAAGATTGGGCTCCGATAACTTATTTTTTTAAATTATTATTATTATTTTATTGCGGTTACGTTTTCATTATTAAAATGCATATCTAAAATTTATCTTTGTTTATTTTTGCAACTATCGAGTATCCAATAAAGCTTGTACTTTTAAAAAGTTGTCAGGTGCAGTGAAACAATTTTACATCAAACAGGAAAAAAAAATCAAAATTGTCAGTTACCCTGTTTTGGACCCGGCCCCTTTAAATTAGAGGTGTGCCAGGGCCTTTACCCGGCCCGCGGCCAGGCAAACTTTTAAACTGGCCAGGTTTGAATGGTTCAATAAAAAACAAAAAAAAATTAAATAAACGGGCCAGCCGGGCCGATTAAAAAAAAAAAAAAAAATAAGCAGGCCGACAGGCCAGATGTAAAATATTTAAAAGGGTCGGACGAAGCGGACAAAATATGAACAATTTTCAATGGACCTTGCAGTAAAGAGGAAAATAAGAAATTTTGCCCAGTAGTCACTGGCCGGTAGGTTGATCTTTTTAGTAGATAAAATAAAAAGATTACAAACAGTAAAGTTTTATTAGACTGTTGACATGTTTCATCTCAATCGGAGCCATGATCAAAACAAACAAGAATATTCTATAATTGCACGGTCTATGACATTATTTGAAACGCTATCTTTAATTTTCCCCGTACTTAAAAAAAAAAATTACGCACGCTATTTTTTATTTGGATTTTTACTTCCATTTTTTTTAACCATGGGGTCACTCGAGCCACAAATTTAGTAAGTTAATGTTACACTATTTTAAACATATCGAAATGGATATATATATATATATATATATATCACTGAGGTGCACTACAAGAGGCTTGCTATAAAATAGGGTGTGCCTAGAACTTATAGTTCCTTGACAGGAACACCCAAAAGAGTGCTGTTACATTACGCTGTATGGGGAAAAATCGTTGGCGGTTTATTTTAATAATGTTTCACTATTTCTAACATAATTGAAATGGATATATATCACTGAGGTGCACTACAAGAGGTTTACTATCAGTGATAGAAATTGGGAAATGAAAGGTAGGTGTGAAATGACGCCTACTGTAAATATCTTAGGCGTCAAATAAAAATTTCTAGTTGCAATTTCTAAAATTCACATGAATGTATCATTATATGCTACTTTATAGCAAATCATGAATATTTTGTTTTTATTTAAATTATTGAAGTTCATAATTTACAATATTATAATAATTGAAGCAACTGTAAAACTGATAAAGCCTTTTTAATTAATACTACATTTTCAAATTAATAGAAAAATGCACTTAACCATGTTAAACAAAATTAAACCTAACAAAATTTTATCAATTGTTGATAATTATACTTAAATTTAGTTTAAAAAAAACTATACATATAATTACAGACAAATATTGTTAACATGAAATCTAAAGAACCACTTTTGTGTGTGTGTGTGTTAACCATTAAAATATATAGTACCATCTTATCTGTTGGGGCTGCATTATCAATTCATGTTAAGCAAAAATTCACATTAAGCGATTTAATGCTAACAATGCTTGACTGCATATAAACTGCAAAAATGAAAGTCAAACATTACCCACTAATTTTAATTGAGTTTGATAATAAAATCAGGATGTCTGACCATCCTTCAGCTACATCATTTCACAGGGATTTATAGCTTTATCTGGACAAAAATCTGCTAAATTTGGTCTATACAGTTTTACCATTAATAAATCATTAACAATATCAGTGGATATTTTTTATTAAATTAAACTGACTAAATCCCTTTTCACATTCAGCAGTGCTAAATGGCAGGTTCAATATAAAGTTTAGAAGTTTGCATGAATTAATATATTCATTTGGATTCATACACTCTGCTGAATATCTCTGTGAAACTGTCCCACATTAGAATTTATGTTTAGTGTGAGACCAAATTTTCAAAAGCCGGTGATTAGCTAAGTTAAACAAAAAATAAGTGTTTAAAAAAGTTATGCGTAAAATTTGACGCACGGGAATAATTTTGTAGTCGTCAAATGCTATAATGTAGTTGCATTTGACGACTAACGACTGCTAATTTCGAACGCTGTTTACTATGGAATATTGTGTGTATAAGCACGTTTATTTACAGGGATACAGAAAATAATTCAAGTTAAAGTACTGTCTGTTAACAATAATGGCCGGAAGTGCGTTTTCAGTTGCGGAACACGTTTTTAAATTTAATTAATCTTTTTCCCAATGACTTGCTGTGTATAAGTTCGTTAGATCGTATACAGGGCAGCACAAAAGATCTCGAGTCCATTTCCGTTTATGGACGGAAATTCAGAGGGAAGTTTTCAAATGTACTATGCGTTTGCTAACTGAACTAGAATTTAGCATCCTATGTAGTATATATACAAATATATAGATCCTATACAGGGCTGAATAAAAGTATTCGGATATTTTTCCAAATATTGTTAATTCCTGAATTTTTTTTTTTTTTTTTTTCAAATTGTTTAATCTTTCACCTTATTAAACGGTAAAGAATTGTAAAAAAAAAAAAAAATATTTAAGCTGTTGGAAAGTGTTACATAATCTATGCTTGACGCATGATTTTTCGTTGTTGTTTTTAAATTGAAAACTCCAGTAGATTTTTTACATTTTAATATATTTTTACTTTCTTCTATCTATAATAGACGAAAGTATTGTAGTTGAATTTTTTTAAAAATTCCTTCGACAGATTGACACGTTTTAGGGGCCAGAGATTCCTAAAAACTATAGGTGAAAAGTGGGAAATTTAGTTAGTAGCCAGTGGCCGGTAGACTCAGTTTGATTAGTGGCCACTTTTTAAAGTTAGTAGCCACTATTATGTTTCAAACTTTCTTGACATTTAGATAAATTATAATCGTTGTACATAAACATATTTTTCTATAAGAGTTTTATATCTATTGTATGAGTATGAGTGGATTTCGCATGATTAAACAGTATCTCTTAAAAAAAAATAATCCAACTGGTGAGCCTGTGGCAAGAATCAAAATATTGAAAATACTGAAATGTCCTTAAAACCCGCTGGAAAAAAAAGGAATAAATTACTTGAAATGCATGTGGAGTCAAAGCGGATGAATATATTTTGTAGAATAAAACTGTATTTCTTGAAAAAATAATCCAACTAAAGAGTAAGCACATGAGAAAAAGCCGAAATATTGAAAATACTGCTAAGTCTTTGAAATCTGTTTGCATCTGGTAGGAAAAAGAATTAACCAGTTCTCTAATTAGATGTAATCAATGTAGAGATGCCTATTTCCATGAAAAATGGTGTATTTCACTTGGCGATCGATAAGATTTTTTTAATCGCCACTTGGCGAGTGGCGATCGATGGCTGATTTTTTAATCGCCACTTTTTAAACTTTAATCGTCATGTGGCGAGTGGCGACTGCTAATTTTCACCTATACTAAAAACATGTTTTTTAATTAAAATGTCTGGCTGTCCATGTGTTTGACCTCCTTTGTATCATCGAAAAGTGTGTGAAGTGATGCGTAAGAATTAAAAAAAAAAAAAAAATGGCTGTGGTCAGCAGGTTCTAGTTGAAATGGGTGATATTCCAGCGGAAGGGGACGCTGTGATCTCGATTTTTCGTTCTTGTGACGTACATCGCCTGCTGCTGCAGCGAAGTGTGTTTCACATCCATGTAAGCCGGCGATTCGCAAGCAACTGACGTACAACAGAATGACTAAAAATATTGCGAATTTTGAAGTATTAACATGTATAATGAGAGAGGAGAAAGTTTTGACTCGTTTTAGATTGACCACTGACAACAAAGGATACCTTTCGTATTAGACGCATGCCAGGAGAAATCGCCCAGGATTTCGCTACTGACAAGCAGCCTTTTCGGATTCTGGTTATTTCAGTGGCTGACATCCCCGTTCACTTTGTGTTTTTATTTAGGGATGAAGTTTTGATTTCGTTATGGAATAGGAAACAAATGCTAAACTATTTATTAAGTTAAGTGCAACCGGGTTAATCATTTCTAATCGAGCTGCACGCGAATCAGTTAAAATGAGATACGTAGTTTTAAATACAACCTTTTCCCTATTGGACGTTTAAAAATTGAAAATTCGCGAATCGGTCAAGTGCGAGTTTAACACGCGTACAAAGGATTACGTACAATAAATTTATTAATTACTAACTGCAATATTACAAAACATCATTGCTAAAAGAATAGTGTAAGACTTTGTGAAAAAACTTGGAATCATTCTATAAATTATTTTTCACTAATGGAATTCAATTGGAATGAAAAACGTTGACTATTTAGCACTATGATTCGACTTACCTGAAACAAAGACCTTATACAAAGTTTATCCTGGCATTGTGTCAAGCGTGCTTCGAAAGGAGGTCGCAAAGTTGCAACGCCGCCCTGCTCCGCGCTGCGTTTTTCTAGAACGGGTTTTAATTAATATCTCGGCTAATTTCCGACAATTTTTTTTAAAAATCATTATCAGCCATCCTTGGAGGATTCCGCGTCGATAGGCACTTCGAGCGCCCGCAAAGTACAGTTTGTGTGTAACGAAAAAATACGATTTTCTCAAAAACTATGTGACTTAGGACAATCGCTCTAGTTTTCCTGCAATGTTTCAATAAAACTACTACTACTCCTAATTTTTTGACAATTTTAATTTCAATAGATTTGGAAATAGAGGAAGGGGAGCATATTTTTGAAATGCATTTTTGTCTATCCCTGAAAGTATAATACCTAAAATTAAAACATACATTTTTGACTTCAGAGTTACGAGATATTTTGAACGATACCCCACAGGATATACATTTTTTTTCCAAGTAACAACTAGCCCCCCCCACCCCCCCAAAAAAATAAAATAAATAAATAAATAAAATAAAAAATAATAAATATATTTCCTAATAATATTTGTTTTTGGCTAATATAATTTATAAATATGTGTGTCAATAGCCTTTATAATTCTGCCAAGTTTTCGAAAAAAACGCCTATGACAGACTGACACACGAATGATCTGATAATGGTTCCGTTTTTAACACTTTCCAACCTAGTTGAAAAGTGTTTATGACTTCGGTTTGTCTGGCCGTCTGGCCGTCTGCCGTCTGCCGTCTGTCCGTGCTCTAACTCCCGTAAATATGCTCGGATTGCCCTGCAATTTTTATATGTTATAATCATTATCTATAGCATGTTCCCTATTTCAACGGAAGTATGTAGCACTTATAGTTTTTTTACAGGGACACTCAAAAGAATTCCGTTACATTGCGGTCTATGGGGAAAAATCATTTGCGGTTTATTTAAATAATGTTTCACTATTTTAAACGCATTGAAATTTATATATATCACTAAGGTGCATTAGAAGAAGCTTAATATGGAATAGGGTGTGCATAGCACTTATACTTACTTTACAGGGACAGTCAAAAGAATTCCGTTACATTACGTCTATGGAGAAAAATCGTCTGCGCTTTATTTAAACAATGTTTCCCTATTTTAAACGCATTGAAATTTATATAAGGTTCATTACAAGAGACTTACTACAGAATATTGTGTGTATAGCAGTCATCGTTCATTTACAGGGACACACAAAAGAATTCTCTATTGTATGTTAACAATAATTCCTGGAAGTACGTTTTAAGTTACTAAACGCGATTTTAATTTTAAATCGCTTTTTGTCTATTACGTGGTGTGTATAAATTCTGTAGATCCTATACAGGGAAGCACAAAAGTTCGGGAAAACATTTCCGTATTATTTAACTCCAGACGGAGAATTTTAAACTGTGCTACGTGTTTCCTAACTGAACTAAAATTTAGCATCCTATGTAGTATATATACAAATCTATAGATCCTATACAGGGCTGAATAAAAGTATTTGGATTACTTAGATGTTATCTTTTAGCTTATTGAAGAGTATGATTCGTAAAATTATTTTGGAAGCGTTGGAAAGTGTTACATAATCTATGCTTGACGCATGATTTTTCGTTCTTGTTACTTTTTAAGTACGGAACCCTAAAAAATAATTGTTATTGAATGTGTTATAAAAAATACATTCTAAAAACATATTGTGTTCTTTATGCTTTTAAATTAGATTAAATGAATAATATATTTTTCGATAACCGGACATCATGGGTGCAAGTCTTCAGTCTTGGAGCGATTTTTGACTAATAATAAATTATACTTTATATAGTGAAATAATACTAATTTTACAAGCAAAAACTTTTAATCACTTTCTTTTCTTGTAAAAGATACATTTTTAGCTAAAATGCAAGACATTAAGATCTTCTAGCCTGTCTTGTTTAGTCGTACTTTAATACTCAAAAACCTTTTCAGTCTTGGCTTTATGGACTCCTTGCATCCATGCCGGACATTAAGAAAAGTCTTTACCGATCCCTTCAATAACCGTCCGCGACCCATTGTTTGGTTAATCGCTGATCTAGATTGATGTTTTCAAATCTTGTCTAAGTATTATTATTCTTTCATTTTCTGCTCATTACTTTCGTGGTATTTGTAGGACGAATAATGGGCAATATATTTCTAAATATTCGCAGAATTCAAAGTATAATTCTTATCTAATATCTATATCTGTATTGTATTTACAAAATCTCTTTTTACCATATACTATATTTCTTCAGCATTATCAACTGCTTCGGAATTTCCGGAATTTCACCGCAACTCCGCGTATCACATTCAATGCTCCGGGAAACGGCATACGTAGAATAGTATAGATTTGAAATGGAAAATGTTTGGATTGTCTGAAAATGTTTCCTGGGATTTTCTTTATACCCTATTTTTAATCTATCCTATTTCCCTTTTTATCGTATCGTTTTTTTTTTTTTTTTTTTTTTTTTTACTTTCTTCTATCTATACCTAAGAAAAAAGTATGGGATTCGTGAAAAATTTCCGGTTTTCGACGGATTTATTTATACGTTATAGAAGGTCCTGAACACGATTGGACTGTTTTTAGGAAATGTTTGCTGTCTATGTGTCTGTATGTGACAAAAAATTTGTAGGCGCTCTGTCTCAGAACTAATGCACGGAATTTAATAAAACTGTGGATACAGTTAGACCTTGATATAAATTAGTTCTGATTAGTTTTTGGTGTAAATCGTTCGACAGATGGCGCTGTTGCGTTGCGCTTTTCACATGAATCTGTCTGTATGTGATACGTGCCACACATTTTGAGGGGGCTTTAACTCGCGAACTACTACGTAGAGTGGGATGAAATTTGATGTGAAGTTCTATTATGGGCAAAATGCAGGGTTCGCTGATATATATCAATGGATATCTATCATGATATATATCCGATATTTATTTTCAAAATATCAAGATTTTTGATATTTTCATATTATTTGATATTTATTTTCAAAATATCAAGATGTTTGTTATTTTGAATATTTAATATTTATTTTCAAAATATTACTCTGATATCAAAATATTATTATCAAAATATTACTCTATATCTACAAAATATTACTCTCAAAATATTACTATCAAAATATTATATATTTTTGATATTTTAAGTCAAAACAAGTGTAAATGAATTTTTCAACTGATATTGACTGTTCCATTCTCTAGATAAAGAACATTTGTCTCTGGCAGTAACTTTTCTAGCTAAATAAAAAAACAAAAATCTTATCCAAGCTTTGTATGAAGTTTTTATTTTTAAATGTAGATTATATGGGACTAATAATCATGTAGGATATAACTCATTCAGGACAGATATAGAAAGATATACTGTCTAATTTAGATCATCAGTTCTATATAGCTTCATTAGAAAAGAATAATTTTTAGGTAGCTTTCAATACAAAACTAGTCGTTGGGGGCCACCGTAATACTTACCCATCATGGATATGCATAATGTAAAATATTAAAATAAAAATGTGTAAACTACTTATAAAATGCATTGCAATTCAAATAAAATCGTGGCTTGATGACGTCACAAACTTTAAAGGCTCGATTACTGAATTGCTTGAAAGAGGTTTTTCCTTATAACTCCAAAAATAATAATCCTATTAACTAGCGGTTTATTGCATCTGATTAAGCGTCAAATTTCCAATTAAAATATCTCTTTGAAGTGAAATTTGGATGAAATACAGGGTCATGAAAAATCGAAGAGTGTGGAAAATAGGATTTCAAATATCTCGGCAACTAATTATCCGATCGACTTCTTGCTTTATGTAAAATTTATGTTTTTTTATTGTCTTTTATATTCATTTCTTAAAATAAACAATTTCGAAAATTTTTATATACCTTTTATCAGAACGAATATTTCGAGGGTCCGAATAAAATAGTTCCGGTTAATCGAGGTTAATGAAATGAAATAGGCTTCTTCCCATTATTACATACTAAGTACATACCAAATTGCAAGTCTCTATCTCAATTTTTTCGGGAGATAGAGCGTTTACAGACACACACACACACAGACACACAGACGGACGGCAAAAATTTTTTTCTAAAAATATGTTTTTCGGAATCTCCAGTGTCTGAAACGTGTAAATCCGTCAAAAAAAATTTTTCGATTTTCAAAACGATTACAAGACTTACCCTATACTACGTATGATGGGTAAGTAAAAGTATAAAGCTACCTATTGCAGCCGTTCGGAGGAAAGCAGTTCCGGAAAATTTCGATATATTTTCACCGATCATGACCCCCAGACCCCAAAACCACCCTCCGTTCAAATGTTGATTATATATATATATATATATATATATATATATATATATATATATATATATATATATATATATATATATATATATTACTTACCCATCATACGTAGTATAGGGTAAGTCTTGTAATCGTTTTGAAAATCGAAAAAATTTTTTTGACGGATTTACACGTTTCAGACACTGGAGATTCCGAAAAACATATTTTTAGAAAAAAATTTTTGCCGTCCGTCTGTGTGTCTGTGTGTGTCTGTAAACGCTCTATCTCCCGAAAAAATTGAGATAGAGACTTGCAATTTGGTATGTACTTAGTATGTAATAATGGGAAGAAGCCTATTTCATTTCAATAACCTCGATTAACCGGAGCAATTTTTTTCGGACTCTCGAAATATTCGTTCTGATGAAAGGTATATAAAAATTTTCGAAATTGTATATTTTAAGAAATGAATATAAAAGACAATAAAAAAACATAAATTTTGAATAAAGCATGAAGTCGATCGGATAATTAGTTGCCGAGATATTTGGAATCCTGTTTTCCACACTCTTCGATTTTTCATGACCCTGTATTTCATCCAAATTTCACTTCAAAGATATGTTTTAATTAGAAATTTGACGCCTAATCAGATGCAATAAACCGCTAGTTAATAGGATTATTATTTTTGGAGTTATAAGGAAAAACCTCTTTCAAGCAATTCAGTAATCGAGCCTTTAAAGTTTGTGACGTCATCAAGCCACGATTTTATTTGAATTGCAATGCATTTTATAAGTAGTTTACACATTTTTATTTTAATATTTTACATTATGCATATCCATGATGGGTAAGTATTACGGTGGCCCCCAACGACTAGTATATATATATATATCTCCATATATATATATATCTGACCTATGTCATACGATAACGCACGTATTTATAAATCAATTTTGATGAAACTAATTGTGTGTATTAAGCTCACCAATGTCTCGACCGAGTTCGTTGGCCAGCTTGGTCCGCCATTTTGTTTCAAGATGGCGGCCATTTTAAAATTTAAAACTAAAATAAATATACAAAAAAGTTAAAAATTCAAATTTATTTTTTAATTACGTGTTAGGCCTTGATACGAGGATTCCAGAGCATTTTTTGGTTTACCTCTATCTTAAAAAATGGCTGAGATAGAGCAGTTTGAAATTCTAGGGTGGCTGACATTTTGAAACAAGACAGCACGTTACAAAAATTTTCATTGTTGTAAAAATTTTCCCAATCATACGCATAAAACTATATATTCATATCCGTTAGCGCCAAATTCTCGCCAAACATGGCGACATTTGGCGAAATATCACCAAATTTGGCGACCAAAATAAGTCTTCATAAATGAAGCCAATTTGGCTATTGCTCAATAATTTGGCGAATTTCTTATTCAGATTCAGTATTAACGAATCCTTTGTAAACGTTTTCTTTGCATTTTAACTTGCTGTTTTCGTGTAACATTAGCTAAAATTTTAAAACGAAGATATAAGAAAGCTACCTTTTCCTCCCGGTACAGGCCGGAAGGACTTTTTTGTTTTGATGTTGTTGAGCTTAAATTGTACAACATGTCAAGGAATAAGAAAATATTTTGAAATTTATATTTAAATTTTTCAATAAAAAAAAAAAAACTATTTTGTATTTAATTTTTTGTTTTATAAATTTCTGATTTCTTGATAGTTGATACTGAATCTTATAGTTTTTTTTTTTTTTATAAGTGTATAAAACCATTTGTTTCTGTTAGTTCTGTTAGTTGAGATTAGTTGATCTTCAATTTTGTTCAAAGTGTAAAATAAAAGAATAAAAGGGGGGGAGGATGCAGTTTTAGTATATTGTTTAAGTTTTCATGTTAAGTGCAATATATTTTAGTTTCTAATCTATATTATGCTTGAAAATATTTATTATCAGCAGTAAGTTGACTATTTTGAAAATATCGGATATATATCGAAAATATCGGATATATATCAAAATATCGGATATTTTTGATATTTTCGAAAATATCATGATATTTACGAACCCTGGCAAAATGTATCCCAAGACTGGGTGCCGCAAATCGACGATTTGTTCGATTTATGGAGTGCTTATATGTATCTCGAGTTATGCATGCAGAATCAAACGAAACATCCAATTGAGACTCCTCGTGATAGAAATAGATTGTGATTCAATTTTGGTTGCAATCATCTAAGAAGGGGTGCCGAAATTCGATGATGGGTTCGAAATAGGCGGTACTTATAATCACCCGCTTAAATGCATGAACGCAACTTCATGCTTAGCATCCTGAATATCAGAATGCCTCGTGTTTAAAAAAAAAAAAACAATTTTCAAAATCGATTGAATTTCTTGTACTATTTAGAAATCATTTAATTGATTTGATTTTTATAGATGACATTTTTGTGATTGCCATAGCAATTTTAAGCATAAGATATTTTCCTATGAAAATAGGTTTTCTATCTGCAGTATACATTATCTCAATATACAAGTATATCTTAAAATACATTATTTTATATGTTACCTATTGCATATTTTTGTGTCCAACTAAATAGTCTTAATAAAGAAGAGTGCCCAGTTAAACGGATGGCATTGAGCTCACAGTCTATTCACACTAATTGTATATTATTTATACTATTATTTCAAAGAATAATGTGCCTCGAAAAATAAAGAAATCGACAATAAATTAAAAGGGAGATTAGCCCCCCCCGTTCTCCCCTTTATACTTAACCCATGAACCTCCAAAACAAATCAGGGAAGCGCCTTATCACAATGAACCTATATGGAAAATTTGAAGCAAATCGGATATTTCTATCAAGAGTTATCGCGTTACGTACGTACATACATACATACAGAACCTGTGGTCACATTAGCTCTCAGGGTTTGATATCCTGTGAGCTAAAAAGTCTCAATTATGGCCAAATTATTTATTTTATTTTATTTACTAGCTAATCCGTCCGGCGTTGCCCGGGACGGAAATATTAATAATCTGTTCTATACGAATATGACTGAAATCTGTAAGGCTATCGAATCGAAATCAAATCGAATGAGGCAAACCCCATCGTAATCGGGCTCATAAAACCCAAGATCGGAAAGCGCATCCTGGCGGTCGAAAGTTCAGCTAAAATATTTAAGGCTATAGATATCAAGTCGAATGAGCCTAACCCCTCGTAATCGGGTCCATAGAACCAGATATACTCCTATAGTTACACTTACCACCGCCAGGGGGCGCAGTCTGTTCTGGAAGAGGCCTTTTCAGAACACTTGACACAACCAAATTTCCTAGTAGAATTGAAATTTAACTACGGGTAAACATTGACAAAATAGCGGAAATCGCGAAAGTGGGTTACGTAATCCATCGGTTTCTAAAGGGTTAATGTAGATATTTTTTAAAACCCAACCGTGCATTTTGAAGAAAATGAACGTGTCTATGATCTGGAGTCTACTGTTTGTCCGTACTTGCATTTCCCGAGTCGATGCCGATTTTTAAATCTGGACCAAAAAAAGGAAATTCGCGTGAGTGAGTTTTGGAAAGGATTTTTTCGGAAGGTTAAAATTAATTTTTATCAAATCGGATACCAGATTTTAAAAAACAAACGGATATAGATTAGGCACGGTATTTTTAGTTTATCGTATCTTGTTTATAAACGCCAATTCGGATTTTTAAAGATAGGAGAAATAGTTAAAAAAGCGAAATTGACTTATGGTTAAAAACGTTTTCGAAAGGGTTAACGTGATTTATTTTTTTTAACTAAAGGTTTCTGCCTAAACCAGATAGAACGTAGATGTATTTAGGTGTGTTTGCTTTTTGTTTGGTTATTTTAGAAATCCGATGCCAGATTTAATATAATAGCAGAAAATCGGAATTCGCAAAAGAGAGTCCTGCGCACGAATTTTTTTTGAAGGGTTAATATTCGTATTTTTCAAAAACAAATACAGATCTCGAAAAAGGAATAAATGTAAATATTGTCTGGTATTTTTAGTTTTTCATACCTGTCTCTGAATCGCCGATGCAAATTTTTAAATATTACCAAAATTGCAAAAATCGCAAAACGGTATACAGTAAATATACTTTTTCGAAGGGTTAATTTTTGCACTTTTTAAAACCAAAGGTGGCTTTGAAAAGGACAAAGACAGTTCTTTATTAATTTGGTGACCGCTTTTCCGTATCTTTTGTATTCCGGTAGATGCAAGGCTAGGAAAACGGGAGAAAATAAAAAAAAAACAGGAATTCGATGCTTTTTGATTTTTTTTTTTTTTTTTTTTTTGAAAGGCTTAAATGTAAAAATTTTTCAAACCAACCAGATCGTTCGAGACGTAAAAGTATGTTCCTTTAGAATATGTAGTTGGTTTTTCCGTATTTTTAGCCTTTTGTTCATGGCGAATTTAGAAATACTTAAAAAAAAAAAAAAAAAAAAAAAAAAAACGGAATGTCTTCTACTTTCTTTCTTCTGTTCCGGAAGATACGGAAATTGGTTTCTGCGCAGGCGCCCGTTAGCTTCAGAATAATGACTTTTTTATTTGTGATCTTTGATCAGTTTTTAATTTATAACTACTTTAATTTTTAAAATTCTGAGGCTCAGGTACACCAGGAGATGGTTTGGACTACCTAATTTCTAAAATTCCAGGCTTTTAGGTGGGCTAGATTTTGCTAGCCATCGCCAACAGACACACACACACACACACAGAGCGAAACTTTATTTTATTAGTATAGATTACTAGCTGACCCGTCCGGCATTACCCGGGTTCGTGATAATAAACCTTATATAAACCTCAAATGTATATGATTTTATATTTATATAGCCTGATTTTGTATAAATTCATGTTTTTAAATGAAAAATTCGGGAAAAAATATTGATAGTATTTAGTGGTAAAAGTGCTCGTTTGTTTTTGCACCAGGGTCGTTCTATAGTTTAAAAAAAGTTGTTGTTGGCCGAACTATTTGAAGTTTTTATCTATTATAATATAAATATAGCGGTTTTGCAGCCCGTGTGAAAATTTTGTAAAAAAAAAAAAAAAAAAAAAAAAAATGATCTAGTTGTAAAATAAATGTTTTCTTCTCGCTTTTGTTTAAATTTTCGCGTCGGGTCCTTTTAACATAACAAAAAATATAGTTCTTATCGTTCGAACTCTGAAATTTCAAGAGTCAGCTGGGTAGGGAAGCCTACCAAATCTCTCTGAAATTTCAATCGGTTATAAATATAAATGTATCCAGCCTTTTTTAAAATTTCGTGAAAAAATATGCATATTTAATTGTGAAAACATGAACCGAAGCCGCGCCGAAACAGTCCGCGTTTCCTTCGAAAATTTCCCAGATTGTATTATTTTTTAAAATACTTCTACTCGTTCGAACGTTCTGAAATTTTCATAGGTGATGTGAATCCGGTCTTCCGAGATGTTCTAAAAATATTGTGTCGAAATACTGACATTTAGTTACTTTCAGCGTAGAAAAAGTATCTTTATCGTTAGGCGCGAATTTTTTGAAAGCTCTAAAATTCGTATTTTTGAAAACCGATTGCACCGTCGGAGAGATGCAGATGCAGGTCTCAGTTTTAAAAGCGTATTTTACTTACCCATCATACGTAGTATAGGGTAAGTCTTGTAATCGTTTTGAAAATCGAAAAAAATTTTTTGACGGATTTACACGTTTCAGACACTGGAGATTCCGAAAAACATATTTTTAGAAAAAAAAAAAAATTGCCGTCCGTCTGTGTGTGTGTCTGTAAACGCTCTATCTTCCGAAAAAATTGAGATAGAGACTTGCAATTTGGTATGTACTGAGTATGTAATAATGTGAAGAAGCCTATTTCATTTCAATAACCTCGATTAACCGGAACAATTTTTTTCGGACTCTCGAAATATTCGTTCTGATGAAAGGTATATAAAAATTTTCGAAATTGTTTATTTTAAGAAATGAATATAAAAGACAATAAAAAAACATAAATTTTGAATAAAACATGAAGTCGATCGGATCATGAGTTGCCGAGATATTTGAAATGACCCTGTATTTCATCCAAATTTCACTTCAAAGATATATTTTAATTGGAAATTGGACGCTTAATCAGATGCAATAAACCGCTAGTTAATAGGATTATTATTTTTGGAGTTATAAGGAAAAACCTCTTTCAAGTAATTCAGTAATCGAGCCTTTAAAGTTTGTGACGTCATCAAGCCACGATTTTATTTGAATTGCAATGCATTTTATAAGTAGTTTACACATTTTTATTTTAATATTTTACATTATGCATATCCATGATGGGTAAGTGTTACGGTGGCCCCCAACGACTAGTTTTGTTTATCGGTACTACCCTCTGAAATCCAGCTCAGGTGGAGCGGCGCCGAAAGGGAGAAAAAGTCAATCGCGAAAAGGACCCTTTTTGAAATTTTTTTTATCATTGAGTTAACAACTGATTGCGGCGCTCAAAACGTTAATGTATGAACTTTAAGAATATGTCGTTAGTTTTTCCGTATTTTAATCGGTTCAGCCAATGAGCATAAATTTTTAAAAATTAATATGGCGGTTAATTAAAAAAAAAAAAAAAAAAAAAAAATCTGAGCCTCAGTTGCATTAGGACCTGCCTTAGACTATCATCACCCAAATTTTCAGATTTCTGTATGCGCAAAATTTCGCTAGCCATCGTAGACAGACAGACAATTTTTTTTAATAAAGATTTTTTTTTTTTTTTTTTTTTTTTTTTTTTTTTTTTTACTTAACAGTGGAAATGTTCATTATATGTAGTAAAAATATAAATATTTTAATTTTTAATTTTTTGAAATTTTAAATCGATCTGTATTTATATCTATAAAATTTGCGAGGTATATAAATACAGCGGACTCTCGTTAATACGTCTCCCTTTAAGACGGTTAATGAGGACAATTTTGTTTCTTCTATCATATGCTATTTGCAAACTTAAAGACATCGCTTAAAGCGTACTACTCATCGGATAATGCGGACACTTATTTTCGCAAACTAACTTAGCAGAATCGGAACTGCTTTTGTACCAGGGTTCGTAAAAATGATATTTTCGAAAATATAAAAAATACCCGATATTTTAATGTATATCTGACAGGGTTGTTACGTTTAAAACATTTTGTTTAAAACATTTAAAACAATGTTTAAAACATATTTATTGTTTAATGTCACAATGTGACAATTCACAAATTAAATTCACGTGGAAATCTTTCAACAGAAAATTAATTATTGTAGAAATAATTTTATTGTTGATTTTTAAATTGTTGGCAACTGCTATAACGAAAAATGTTTAAATTGAATAGGAAAAGGCTGTTAGATTTTTAGTTTTTTATCTCTCTATATTAACATATGATTTTTTCAAAATGTTATGATTTTCAGCGTGACAGTAGGTATTCAGCTGTAAGTACACAAAATTTCAAGTCTTAGCTATACAGTTTCTGAGAACCGGTTCTGTGACGGACAGACAGAGAAGTGTGACGAATACGGTTTCATGAGATGAACGAAACCCTAAAAATGTTATGCTGTCAGTTACCAATCATAAATTCGCTACTCAAGAATCAAATAAAGTGGACAATTTTGTAGAAATAACACCTTTATCTTGGTGGATAAGCCTTGAAAACACGTCGATAAAAATGTCATGCAGATCATAAAACAATTACAAGCAGCTGTATGCTCCACTGCTGGTTTAGAAAGAGTGTTTTCTACTTTTGGCTTTGTGCAGAACAAAACTAGAAACCGGTTAGGTGCTTGCTAAGGCTGCCAAACTTATTACTATTTTTAAAGAACTTAATAATTAAATGTTTTAGTTTAGAATAAAAAAATTAATTATTAATTAATGTTTGGTATTTATTATATAATTTTTTTCTTCCTTACTATTTTTTAAAAATATGTTCATTCTTTATATTTAATTTATTAATTTTTGCTCACTTTAATCAAAATTGTGCTGTTGAATGAGAAAAAAACGTTTTAAACGTTTAAAACATGTTTTAAACAAAAAAAAACACGTTTTTTGTTTTTGTTTTTTTAAAAAAACGTTTTTTTCCAACCCTGATATCTGATATTTTTTATGTATATCCGATATTTTCAAAATTGTCAACTTATTGATGATTATAAATATTTTAAGACTTAATAGAAATTAGAAAATAAAACATACTAGTTGACCCGCCCGGCGTTGTCCGGGCCCGTGATAAAACCTTAACCCCAAATAAAAGATACTGATAATTAGTGATAAAAATGCTCGTAGGAAAACATTTAAAAAAAAAAAAGCTTTTGTTGTTCAAACCCTTTGAAATTTTTAATGGTTATAAATATAAAGGTTTTACAGTCTGTGGGACAAAAATTACGTCAGAAATATTGTTATCTGGTTGTAAAATAAATGTTTTCTTCCCCAGAAAACGACCCGTTTTCAAATTCTTTAGAAGGGGAAATCCCCCCCCCCTCCCATTTCCTTTTCCATTCCTGCCTTAAAAAAAGTGAAAGCGACTCCCTCCCTTTTCAATCTCACCCTTCCCCTTGCAATCTCCAATTGCCTTTTGTTCTACCCCTCACTTAAACGAAGCAGGTCGAAGAATGGATGCTCGCTCTGGGAAGTGGAACTAAACATGGAATTAAGAAGGAGTATTTCCTAGCGGTAGGGTTGGGAGCAGTGCAGGCCAATGGGCGAGCTATTCTTTCCGGAGTGGAGGCATGCGCAGTAAGGTCGAATTTGCACTGAAAAATTAAGACTTTTGCTTCTCGCTTTAATATATTAGATTGCACTTAGCTTGAAATCTTAATTAAACAATATTCTCAATGTCTCTCCCCCCCCCCCGCCCCTCTTAAGTAACAAAATTGAAAATCAACTATCTGAAAACAGACACAATTTACTTTTTACACGCCAAAAAATCAAACTATAGGATTTAGTATCAAGTATGAATAAAATGTTATGTTTTATGCAACATAATTTTAAATCTATAAAAAATTTTTTGAACACAGATGCTACTTTTTCATTCTCTAACCTGTTGTGCAGTTTAAACTAAGGAGTGTATAGATTCTATACAGGGCTGTAAAGGGCAAAACTGGGAAATTTCACCAGTGACCAGTAGTAGCAGTTTCATAAGTGGCCACTTTCTTTAAGCTAGTGGCCACTTTCTTTTAACTAGTGGCCACTTTTAGGTAGATTTCGTAAGAAATACTACCTATTACATTCTCACCTAAGTTGGAAATTTTGAAAAATTTTTGCAGATCTACGCCGATCATGACTCCCAGAACCCAAAACCACCCCCAGTTCAAAAGTTTATATATCTATCTATCTATCTATCTATCTATCTATGTCACTTTTTTCTGACCACGATAACTGGAAAAATTATGCATAAATCTCTTCCAAACTGATACATAAAATCAAGGGTCATAAAATCTCGGTCAAGTTCGTTAATGGGCAAAATCGAACCAAGGGGGGGGGGGGAAATGGGGGGACTTTTTGTGAAAACAGATAAATCCTCATAATTTCTTTATTATTATACGTATCGAATCCGTTTAAAGTTATTATTACTTCTAGGAAAAGGGCCGAAAATGTATGTATGACAGATTTTTGATATAATTAAAAATGGCCCCAAGGGGGGGAAAAGGGGGGTTTTAGGAAAAAAAAATCATAGCATCGTCAATTCACAAGATATCAAATCCGCGTAAATTTAATATTAATCCTCTTAGTATTATCTAAAACTTTTACATTGACATGTTTTTTATAGGACCAACCGTTATAGCAAAAAAAAAAAAAAAAAAAAAAAAAAAAAAAAAATTAAAACCAAAACAAACCCCTGCCGGCTCCGCCTGCAAACAAGTTATTTTTCGAAGTAGGCGGTTCCAACTCCCGCATCTTTTCGAAACTGATACATAAAATCAAGGGTCATAAAATCTCGGTCAAGTTCGTTAATGGGCAAAATCGAACCAAGGGGGGGGGGGGGGGGAATGGGGGGCTTTTTGTGAAAACAGATAAATCCTCATAATTTCTTTATTATTATACGTATCGAATCCGTTTAAAGTTATTATTACTTCTAGGAAAAGGGCCGAAAATGTATGTATGACAGGTTTTTGATATAATTAAAAATGGCCCCAAGGGGGGAAAAAAGGGGGGTTTTAGAAGAAAAAAAATCATAGCATCGTCAATTCACAAGATATCAAATCCGCGTAAATTTAATATTAATCCTCTTAGTATTATCTAAAACTTTTACATTGACATGTTTTTTATAGGACCAACCGTTATAGCAAAAAAAAAAAAAAAAAAAAAAAAAAAAAAATTAAAACCAAAACAAACCCCTGCCGGCTCCGCCTGCAAACAAGTTATTTTTCGAAGTAGGCGGTTCCAACTCCCGCATCTTTTCGAAACTGATACATAAAATCAAGGGTCATAAAATCTCGGTCAAGTTCGTTAATGGGCAAAATCGAACCAGGGGGGGGGGAAATGGGGGGCTTTTTGTGAAAACAGATAAATCCTCATAATTTCTTTATTATTATACGTATCGAATCCGTTTAAAGTTATTATTACTTCTAGGAAAAGGGCCGAAAATGTATGTATGACAGATTTTTGATATAATTAAAAATGGCCCCAAAGGGGGGAAAAAAGGGGGGTTTTAGAAGAAAAAAAATCATAGCATCGTCAATTCACAAGATATCAAATCCGCGTAAATTTAATATTAATCCTCTTAGTATTATCTAAAACTTTTACATTGACATGTTTTTTATAGGACCAACCGTTATAACAAAAAAAAAAAAAAAAAAATTAAAACCAAAACAAACCTCTGCCGGCTCCGCCTGCAAACAAGTTATTTTTCGAAGTAGGCGGTTCCAACTCCCGCATCTTTTCGAAACTGATACATAAAATCAAGGGTCATAAAATCTCGGTCAAGTTCGTTAATGGGCAAAATCGAACCAAGGGGGGGGGAAATGGGGGGCTTTTTGTGAAAACAGATAAATCCTCATAATTTCTTTATTATTATACGTATCGAATCCGTTTAAAGTTATTATTACTTCTAGGAAAAGGGCCGAAAATGTATGTATGACAGATTTTTGATATAATTAAAAATGGCCCCAAGGGAGGGGAAAGGGGGGTTTTAGGAAAAAAAATCATAGCATCGTCAATTCACAAGATATCAAATCCGAGTAAAATTATTATTAATCCTCTTAGTATTATCTAAAACTTTTATATTGACAAGTTTTTTATAGGACCAACCGTTATAGCAAAAAAAAAATTAAAAACAAAACAAATCCCTGCCGGCTCCGCCTGCAAACAAGTTATTTTTCGAAGTAGGCGGTTCCAACTCCCGCATCTTTTCGAAACTGATACATAAAATCAAGGGTCATAAAATCTCGGTCAAGTTCGTTAGAAGAAAAAAATTCATAACTTCGTCAATTCCCAATATTTCAAATCCGCTTAAATATATTATAAATCCTCTTAATATTATCTAAAACTTTTATATTGACATGTTTTTTATAGGATCAACACTTATAGCAAAAAAAAAAAAAAAAAAAAAAAAAAAAAAAATCCTTACTGGCTCCGCCTGCAAACAAGTTTCGTTTCGAAGTAGGCGGTTCCAACTGCAGCATCATCGCAAAAAGGTAATTTCTTCCGCAATTCCCGGCAAACAGGCTCCCCACGTTCTGCGTCTTCGAAATCTACTTGTGCCTGTAGGCCGAGCCGTCAGGGATTTTTTATTTAAAAGTTCTAAACAGTAAACTTTTGTTAAAATTTCAATTAGTAATTAATCTAAAATTAAATAGCCCAAATAAATATATTAATATAAGCATATTTCAGCCAGTAAAAATAGAGTGTTTGATGAAACGCAAACAAATTTTACTCTTTCCTTGTAGGAAAGTGGCCATAAGGTGGCCGCTGACAGACAATTTTTTAATACCCACTTTTTTTCCATTTAGTGGCCCTGTGGCCGGTGGCTAGTGCTAATTTTGCCCTTTACAGGGCTGTTCAAAAGAAATCGGAAACAGACAAGCTATAAACAACATCAATCGCCGAAAATGGATTTTTACAGCGTTATGTGTTTTTTTAACTTAATGTTTGTTTAGATGTTTCATTTCATTGTATGAAAAAATGAAATTTTATAACAGTATTGCCATAGTGATTCATCATCTATGGTTTACCGCATTATTTTTCGCCCATGTTTGTTTTATTCCGAAGGGGGTCTTGAGAGCTCATAGAAGAAGGATATTTCCTTCTTCTATGCTTGAGCTTGACCGAAAGTGTCCTATGTACCTCTAATATAGGTCATTGTCTTTTGATGATGATGAGTCATCGATCTTCAACGAGTATGCTGTTAGCGGCAACAGTAATATATTTTTCAATGCTTTTAAGATTAAAGCATTGATGGCGCTATAAAATATAGATCGCTTCTCAAAGAAGGATTTTGTCGAATGTGTTTACGGGACTCATTCATTCTGGCTCTACCTCCCCTTTCTTCGTCCTGCTTGAATTCCTTTTTTTTCCCCCTTCTTTTCCTCCAAGGTCAAAGATCGCGTTGTTTGAGGCTGCCTTCTTTTTCCCTTCTCTTCAGGGTTCATTAGCCCCTCGGGATGATCTGTCACTTGCTTTATTATTCCTGTTATCAAAAATATATCCCATGTCCTTTCTCAGCTTCGGAAAACGAGAAAACTTGTAGATTAGACTCGTTCCTACTCTCCTTGCACTTTTTCTTTCTTTTGTTGGGCCCAGATTAATAACGCTAAACTTTCGAACATTCACATCTACCTATTGACACGTAAACGCATGAAATTTTCGGACAGTATTCAACGACCAGGACTCGATGCAGGTTTTTTCTTCTTGTGGTCCTTTTTGTGAAAAGTAAAAGTTATTTTTGTGAAATTTATTATAATTTTGTTGGAAAATAACATTTTGTAACGAAGGATGAAATCCATAAATATAACGGTTTTACAGCCCGTGTAAAAATTACTTCAGAAATATTATTAACTGGTTGTAAAATAAATGTTTTCCTTTCGCTGTTTTTAGTTTTCGCGTCGGGTCCGTTAACATAATATAAATACTTTTCGTCGTCCGAACTCTCTGAAATTTTAGTCGTTTCTAAATATAACTGTTTCCAAGTCCTCTATAAAATTATGTGAAAATATATTTATATTAAATAGCAAAAATGTTACCCGAAGCCGAACGTGATCGCGCAGAAACACCCCGTTATTATAAGTTTTCGCGGAAAATTTCTCAGATTTTATCTCTCTATATTAAAAAAAAGTAACCACCGCTGCCGCCGCTGTCAATTAAGATTTTGTGCCTTGAAGTCTTTCTGGACTAATATCTAGAAAACTATTGCATGTAAAATTTTAAAAATTGGTAGTTTTATAAAGAAATGTTCGATAAACACGCTGAAGCAAACAGTTTTTAAATCGAAGAATTATTTTAAGAGATATTTAAAATCAAAGTTCGTCAAAACAGTTTTTTGAAAAAAGTTTTATAGGAACGAAAACTATCCGCAGGAATTTAACCATAATTTGTAAGGATATAGTTGACAAGTTTGCGGAGTGCAGACTGCAATCACTTTTTTAATTTGAGTAATTTTTTCAGGTTATATTTCAATTTTTTATTAAAAATTTTCATTATTTTAACGAAGATTTATTTCATATTTCATAAATTCCATTATTTGAACCGTTGCCAATTTTTTATTCAAAATTTTCATTATTTTGACGAAGATTTATTTCATATTTCATAAATTCCATTATTTGAACCGTTGCCAATTTGTAAAATAGCGCACGTAATAAGATTCCCTTTCAATTAAGAAATGTATTTACACGAGACTATTAAAAACAGAAATAAAACTTTAAAATAATATTTAAATGATCACGTGTTAAAAGCAATAAATGTAGAAAATGACGTAATAAAAATATACTTGCGCGTGAATATTACAAAGAGAAATACGAGTAACTAGGGAAATTCACGTCACATTTAAAATGATAAAAAAAACAATATTTCCAAACAATTTCAATTAATTATTATATTTTCATGAGAGATCAATTTATTTCGACATATCTTTTACCCATTATTGCAAATTTTAAAACAGCGTAAATAATAATATTTCCTTTCCAATGTCAAAATTCTTCTATTTGTTTATTTGGTGTTACAGTTTAACGATAGTTTTTTTTTTTTTTTTTTTTTTTAATGAAAATTGATTGACGGGGTAATGGAGAAGTATCAAAAGACAAATAAGCGTTGAATTAAAAATTCCCCGATGAAAAAACTAACTCGTGTAACGCATCTGATGTCAACTGAAAGTGACGCGACGCCACGATTATGCACGTTTGGCGCTAAATCATATATTTTGGTGACAGTTACAGTTGTAATCTGTTTCAACAGCAGTTGATTCGACCTTAAAATCCCTCAGTCAAAGGAAAATGAATGGAAACCCTGTTACAGCAGATCGCCACTGGTTGTTTAATTATAATACAATCTTCCGTAATCGTTTTAGAGATGATCAAATCAGAGTGTTTTTAAATCATGCGGTGTCAGAACGGGGGTTGGCGAGCGCAGCTCGTAGGGGGCAGAGCCCCCTAGTTTAAAAAAAAAAAAGTATTTCTTCTCGTCCGAACGTTTCGAAATTGTTGTGTTGTAGGTGATGTGTAAATCTGGTCTACCGAGATGGTCTAAAAAGATTGTGTCGAAATTCTAACGTTTAGTGATTTTTAGCATAAGAAAAAAGTCTTCTCGTGAGGCACGAAATGATCTACGTTCACTGCTAAAACTAATTATACCGTCGCGTCTATTAGAAGAACGGCTTAGAACATATGTTTAGTTTATCTCTAAAATTGCGCTCTTGAGAGGCGTTGCCGTAAGGGGAAAGAAAATATTCACCCGGAAAACTACCCCTTTTCAAAAATGTTTTTCAAAGGGTTAACATAATTCTTTTTTTTTTCACATTGATTGCGGCTTTGGAGACGTAAGAGTGCGATATTTCAGAATATGTTTTTCGTTTTTAAATAAATGAAACGGTTTAGTCGATAGGAGTTGGAACAACAGACTGGCGAAATAAACGCATTCTTCATTTAAATGGTTCTTCGTTCTCGTTCGCTGCCGTAAATCGGGTTCTGGGCATGCGCGAGTGCTGAAAGCCGGCTTGCAAAGAAAAAGATGAGTTATTGATCAGTTTTTAATTAATATTTTGGTTAATTATTAAAACTCTGAGACTTATGTGCATCAGGAGAGGCTTTGGATTTCCTTCACATAAATTTTCAGACTTCTACGTGCGTTAGATTTCGCTAGCCATCGCAGAGACACACATACAGAGCGAAACTTTCTTTTATTAGTATAGATAACTTTTTTAAGTCCTCCTGCTAAAGTTTTCCTCTCTAATGCACGTGTTTTGCTTGCAAATTTTACATTTAAAAAACTAATAAAATAAAAATAATGAATGGAGAGTATGTTTCTATGGAAATAGAATGTTTGTGTATTTTATGAAGTGGCCTGTTTTATTAAGAGGAATTTTGTGAAGGGTCCCTAAATAGGCCCCAAATTTTGTCTGGATCGACTCCTGAGTACTTCAGAATCGATTTGAATAGTTGCGAACATTCTATTTTTTATTAAGGTCTCAAATGACCTGCTCAACAATGCGAAACTTTCTGACACTTTTTCTGACTCATTTTTGAACGCAAAGGAATAAAATTAGCAAGTCTGACTATTGAAGCTCTTTGTAATCGAAATAGGTTCCACATTTTTTGATAAAAAAATTACTTATCGAATTATAAACGATTTTTGTCACGTGACGATAGGTTTTTATCTCCATTCTCGTAGTGTCGTTTCCGAAAATTCGGTTCAAAATGCCCACTTTGACAGTATTTTCTGAAAGATTTTGTGTTTACCAAAAAATGGAAAACTCTATTCGTTTGCATAATCTGTGAATAAGAACACCTGTACATTTCATGCGTTTCCGCGTTTGTAAAAAATGTGTCAAAAAATCATTTATAGAAAAATGGAAAATATCATTAGATTCCAAAATAGCTTTAATAGTCAGGCCTGCCAATTGCCTTTGCATTTAAAAGTGTGTCAGAAAATGGGAAATTTGGAACCACCTTAAGGCGATTCACAAATTTTCTGCTCAACATCGCGAAACTTCCTTCTTTTTGTGTCTCCATTTTTAAATGCAAAAGCATAAAATTGGCAGGCTAAGGAAGCGATTTGCAATCGAAAGACATTTTCAATTTTTTGATACGTAAATTACTTATCGAGTTATAAGCGATTGCTGTGACGGGGCCACATAAGTTTTCTCCTTTCCCACGCTATGTCGCGTCCGGATATTTGGTTCAAAACGCCCACTTTGACAGTATTTTCTGAAAAATCTGTTTTTACCCAAACTAGTCGTTGGGGGCCACCGTCATACTTACCCATCATGGATATGCATACTATAAAATATTAAAATAAAACATATGTAAACTACTTATAAAATGCATTGCAATTCGAATAAAATCGTGGCTCGATGTCGTGCTAGACTTTAAATGCTCTATGACTGAATTGCGTAAAAGAAACATCCTTATAACTCCAAAATTGATAATCCTATTAACTACCAGTTCACTGCGTCTTATTAAGCGCCCCATTTTAGACCGGGAGGCGGCAGCACAGACAATCACCTCAAACGCAATCGGTCTGCCAAGTCATATCTTGGTAGAAAACACCTTAAAACCCGATTTCAGCGGGTGTGCAGGAAAACACAATGGTAAACCTACGAGTCAACCGCTGAAATCGGGTTTTAAGGTGTTTTCCACCAAGATATGACTTGGCAGACCGATTGCGTTTTAATATGCGAATCGAGTTTTAACTCATTCTGGAATGTCAGCCGTGAACTCGATGAGGTGATTGTCTGTACTGCCGCCTCCCGGTCTATTTCCAATTGAAATACTAGGTGCGCAACTAAGTTTCCGCGTTTTTTTTTATCTATAAAATATGGAAAAAATGAAGAGAAATGCAAAAAACGATTTATTCAAAGTATCGGCCCTCTCTAGCTACATATTTTTGCCATCTCTCTGGCAATGCATGAATACCGCGACGATAAAAAGACGCGTCTTTGGACCGAAACCATTCATCCAACCAATTTTGCACTTCGAAATTGGCCAAGTGTAGCCCAGCCAAGCCATAGGCCATCGACCGGAACAACTGATAATCGGAAGGGGCCAGGTCTGGTGAATACGGCGGGTGAGGTAGCAGATCCCGTTTCACTGTTTTGTTGGTGTCCTGGACGATGGAAGTGCGATGACACCCATGTCGGGCTGCAATATCACTCGTTCGTGTCTCGTGTCCCATTCTGGCCGTTTTTCGAGCAATGCATGGTTCAGTACATACCCAATTTCAAGTCTCTATCTCCATTTGTTCGGGAGATAGAGCGTTTACAGACACACAGACGGACGGCAAATTTTTTTTTCTTCTAAAAATATGTTTTTCGGAATCTCCAGTGTCTGAAACGTGTCAATCCGTCAAAAAAATTTTTCGATTTTCAAAACGATTACAAGACTTACCCTATACTACGCATGATGGATAAGTAAAATGGAAAATGTCGTTGGATCACACAGTGTCTGATAAGAATACCTGCCCATTTCACACGTTTCCGTATAAAGATGAATTCAGAAAGTTACTCTCTTGGATTTGACAACCAAAGGGGGCCCCGGTTATACAGATAAGCCGGTTTAACTTCTGACGTTTTAGATATATTACACTTTCAATTCTGACCAATATTTCCTTCAGAAAACAAAGAATAGAAAAAAAAACAGCATCCTAGTTTTATATAAATTGTGTATCCGATGACTTTGTAAAAAAATCCTATTGGAAGTTCTGATATTTAGTGCTAAACAAAGCTGGCTGAAATGGAAAGAACGTATCAAATGCTGAAGTGACTTCGAGAAATGAATTTTTTTAAGGGTTAATATTTTTTTAAACCGAAAATGTCGTTAGAATGGAAAATGTACGCTATGTACGCATGTTTGTTTTTTCGTATTTTGATTTCCAAAGCCGATGCAAAATTTTAAAGTATTCAGAAAACACTAAAAGTGACTTTCGGAAACGAATTTTTTTTTTTTTTTTTTTTCGAAAAGGGCTAATATAAATATATATATTTTTAAACGGATTACGTCATTTTTAAGGAAAATGTATGTAGACATGGTTCGGCATTTTGTTTTTTTTATTTTTTTTATTTTCAAAGCCGATGCAGATTCTTAAATTGCTGAAAAAGCGCAAATCGCGAAAGAGACTTTCAGAAACTAATTTTATTGAAAGGGTTTATATTATTTTATTAAACCGGAGACGTTTTAAAGGAAAATGTACTAATGTAAATTAGTGGGTATTTTTTTGTTTTTCCGTATTTTGAATTTGGGGTGCAACGTAATTCGGCGAACATACTGCATCCGGCTGATCCGGCCACTATGCCGGTTAATCGGCAGTAGCCGGGTATTAGGATTATCCAACAGTACATTCGGCTTGAAATTATTTCATTGAACTCATTGTTAAAACTTCCAGATTATAAAACCGAGAGTTTAATCTTGCAAAATACAAAGCATCCATATATTTAAAGCTGTTTGGTAATTCTGTCAAATCTATTCCATCGAAATTCGATCGAATACGCATGCGTCAAAAAATCACCGGCCAATGAGGTGAGGGTCTATGACTGTCTCTACAAACGTGTTTGGGATCGTATCATCTGTTGTTTTTTTCTGTTGTCACGTTGCGTTAAACCTAGGAAGATATTTATCTAGAACTCACTGTGGAGTGTTTAGAAGGTATTTATTTTATTTATTTATTTTATTTATTGTAATTTGTATGAATACTTAGATGTCCATTTCGGATTTACTGTTTAAAAATGAATTTAGGCTCATAAGTTGGCGAAATCCAGATGGAAATTTTTTTTTTAGATCTCTATCATTTTGTTTATATAGTACAGAAAATAATTATTCAAACGTGTAGAACACGTAATACAAAATTGGACCACTTATGGTCTGTTTATTATCGAGAATGAATCTTATGGTGTTCCGATTGATAATGAATTCGATTATGTAAATATAATGTCAAAAGACAGTACGCACGGTAGTAATATTTTTATTATTATGTGTTCGAAAAAAGCGAATCTGAGCGCCTGAATATAAATTATAAAATATTATTTCTATATTTAGCAACTAAATATTTAATAAATATGCAGGAATGTGACTAGCTTTATGTGAATGTATAATATATGTAAGTCTGAACTTTAGCATTATTTTTTAACAGAAATATATTATCTCTATTCGATTTAAAAGTTTTGTCATTACATAAGTGTGCTATTTAATTTGTAAAGAGTATGTATGCATTATATTGTTTGTATGTATACAAATGTTTAGAATGTTTTGATTTGTAAACTCTTAATATTTGAATAATGTTTACATTATATTTGTTTGTATGTATACAAACAATATATGTATACAAAGAAGTATATATACAAACAATATTAATATTTACATTGTATTGTTTGTATGTATACAAATCTTGAATGTTTTAATTTATTACATTCATTTTTTACCAGTTTGCATGTCCGTTCATGGGCGATTCATATGAAACTCATAATTTGTCACAAATTGGTGATTTTATTGATTTAGTGCTTTGCCCAAGAATGTGGAAAACAAAACTATTTTTGACATCGGGTGAAATGAATGAGGTTATTTCGGTTTTTATTTTGTATATAAAAAATGTTATATGTAAAAAAATCCTGGCCATTAATCACATTGTTTTTTGTATATTTAAAGACGATTACTTATTCTTTGTAATTATTTTTTTGCTGGGGGTTTTTGAGCAAAATAATATTACTTCATAGCTAGAACCAGTTCCGCTAATCATTAATATTTTCTTAATCCTTTGACCGCTGAGCAAATGGGCAAATTTGTAATGTTTTTTCTGTTATTTTTTTTAAATGTCAAAAAAAGATAAATTTTCAAAATTGGTATAAAAAACTTAGGTACTTCTCTATTATCCCATTGTCCACTTTTCATAACAAAATACTATTGCCAAAATGTATGATTAAATGCCAAAAATGCAATCCCATTTACTTGATGTCGGAAGCATTATACGTGTTTGTTATGTCGTCAAGTGGTTTTTAATTCAACATTTGCGCGTATTAATGACAACGTTCTCCCGTTTATTTGGCGTTACAGTTTGGCGATAGTTTTTTGTTATGAAAAGTGGTCGATGAGATAATAGAGAAGTACCAAAACTTAATTACGTATATGAGTAGATTCCTTGACTATATTAATCATTACTCAATATTTTAAAACTGCATCATATTTGTAGAATTATATTAATTTAAACAATGCTTCTATTGAAGTGTGAAGAAGCACATACTTCTATGAAGAACCATATATTTACATAATCGTTTTCATTAGCAATCGGAACACCATAAGATTCATCCCCGATAATAAACGGACTATAAGTGGTCCAATTTTGTATTACGTGTTCTACGATATTTTACGTACGTTTGAATAATTATTTTCTGTACTATATACACAAAATGATAGAGATCTAAAAACACAATTTCCATCGGGATTGATTTTGCGAATGTTAAATGAGCCTAAATTCATTTTTAAACAGTAAATCCGAAATGGACACCTAAGTATTCATACAAATTATAATAAATAAAATAAATACCTTCTAAACACTCCACAGTGAGTTCTATATAAATACCTTCCTAGGTTTAATGCAATGTGCAAGAAAAAAAAAAAACAGGAGATGATCCCAAACACGTTAATAGAGACAGTAATAGACTCTCACCTCATTGGCCGGCGATTTTTTTGACGCATGCGTATTGGGTCGAATATTGTTGAAAAATGATTTTGAAGAAAAAATCGGGAAATTCACAAAATGGTTTCGGGAAAAACTTCACCAAATGGTTTAAAAATTCTTTGAGTGACAGCGGGAAAAAAATTTCGTTTTACATTCAATCATCGCAATTGGCGAGTGTGACTATTAAGTTTAGCCAGTACTGGCAATAACATCAATTACCAATTTTCAGTATTACTCGCCGATTGGTGAGTGTTAATTTTGTCTTATATCACAAACTGTATTTACATATACTACTAGATATAATGATTATGAACCATGATTTTTCTATTATTGGGCGAGATTCATGTTTTTTCAGCAATTCTTTGACGAAATTCATGTTTTTTCAGCGATCCTTTGAAGAATTTCGCATTTTTCTCATGATCCTTAACGAAATTCGCATTTTCCAGCGATTCTTTGATAAAATACATTTTATTCCGCAATTTTTAGACGAAATTTAGTAAAAAAGCATGACCTTTTGGTGAACTTTCCTTTTTTGCGATTCTTTGACAAAATTTGCTTATCTTTCACGATCCTTTTGCATAATTAATGTTTTTTCTGATGTCTTTTAACGAAAGTCATGTTTCCCCATGATCCTTTGATGAATTTAGTGTTTTTTCCTCAATCATTTGACGAAATCTGTGATTCCCCCCCCCCCCCCCGCGAAGATTGGTTAGATGTTTTTAGTCTGCAGGTGCCCTAAAAAGTCTGTGACGCCCGTTGCTGCATTGCACACATTCTTTCTTCCATGGTGCATCGAACGAAGAAAATTCATCCTAAAGAATCATTGTTTCATTCTTGACATTTCTGGAAAGAAACAACGTTCAACTCATTGGCTGAATTGTAAAGGGCGAAATGTGTCAAACATTAGCGGAAAGAAAGTGCGCAATTTGTTCGTTCATGGATAAAATCATGAAATTCATTAATCAATAGTTGATAAATTCGTCAATCGATAGCGGAAAAATCGCAAAATTCATTAATCGACAGTGGAAAAATCGCAAAATTCATCAACTGGTTTCGGGGGAAAAAGTTTTCAAATATCGTCAAATGGCTTCGAGAAAAAAAATCACAATCCGTCAATTTCGGAGAAAAAATCGTGAAATTCGCCAAATGGTTTCGAAATTTGTCGAGCGACAGCGGAGAAAAAAATCTTTTTCCATTCAATCATCGCAATTGGTGAGTGTGACTATTATGTTTGACCAGTGGTGGCAATAAAGTCCATTGCCAAATTTTCAGGATTACTCGCTGTTTGGCAAGTGCTAATTTTGTTCTATACTTCAAAACCCTTTTGATCATATCATCAGTGTGCAGGACAATTTTTTTTACGTGAACCATTTGATGAATTTTGTGATTTTTCCATTATCGATTGACCGATTTTACTGCTATCGAATTTTATAATTTATCAACTATTGATTAGCGAATTTCATGATTTTTTCCATGAACGTTTGACGAATTACGCAAAAAAATTAAGAATATCGTTAAATTGTCTTGGGTAAAAAAAAATTTAATATTGTCAAATGCCTTCGAGAAAAAGTTGCAAGTTGGAACGCCTGTGACCTCTTTTTCATGTTATGCATCTCGGGTCTATCCCCCCAAGTGGGACACTTTTCTAAATTTTGCAGACACCTCTCATGTGATATATCGCTGGAAAATTCTTTGACCGCTTATTCATGTTATGCATCTCCGGGGTCCATCCCGCCACCCCCCCTCCCCCCCCCAAAGGGTACTTTATAAATTTTGCACACAACCCTCATGTTATATATCATTGGAAAGGTCTGTGACTGCTTAATCATATTATGCATCTCGTTTCTAACCCCCCCCCCCCCCCCCCTAAGGAAGGCACTTTTATAAATTTTGTTGACACATCTCATGTGATATATCGCTGGAAAAGTCTTTGACCACTTATTCATGTTATGCATCTCCGGGGTCCATCCCGCCACCTCCCCCCCCCCAAAGGGTACTTTATAAATTTTGCACACAACCCTCATGTTATATATCATTGGAAAGGTCTGTGACTGCTTAATCATATTATGCATCTCGGGTCTATCCCCCCCCCCCCCCAAGTGGGACACTTTTCTAAATTTTGCAGACACCTCTCATGTGATATATCGCTGGAAAAGTCTTTGACCGCTTATTCATGTTATGCATCTCCGGGGTCCATCCCGCCACCCCCCCCCCCTAAGGAAGGAACTTTTATAAATTTTGTTGACACCCCTCATGTTATATATTGTTGGAAAGGTCTGTGACTGCTTAATCATATTATGCATCTCCGATGTCCATCTCCCCACTTTGCCCCCCCCCCCCCAAAGGGTACTTTATAAATTTTGCACACAACCCTCATGTTATATATCATTGGAAAGGTCTGTGACTGCTTAATCGTATTATGCATCTCTGATGTCCATCTCCCCACTTTGCCCCCCCACCCCCCCAAAGGGTACTTTATAAATTTTGCACACAACCCTCATGTTATATATCATTTTAAAGGTCTGTGACCACTTAATCATATTATGCATCTCAAATGTCCAACTCCCCACTTTGCCCCCCCCCACCCCCCCAAGGGATACTTTTCTAAATTTTGTTGACACCCCTCATGTCATATATTGTTGGAAAGGTCTGTGACTGCTTAATCATATTATGCATCTCCGATGTTCATCTCCCCACTTTGCCCCCCCCCCCCCCCCCAAAGGGTACTTTATAAATTTTGCACACAACCCTCATGTTATATATCATTGGAAAGGTCTGTGACTGCTTAATCGTATTATGCATCTCTGATGTCCATCTCCCCACTTTGCCCCCCCACCCCCCCAAAGGGTACTTTATAAATTTTGCACACAACCCTCATGTTATATATCATTTTAAAGGTCTGTGACCACTTAATCATATTATGCATCTCAAATGTCCAACTCCCCACTTTGCCCCCCCCCCCCCACCCCCCCAAGGGATACTTTTCTAAATTTTGTTGACACCCCTCATGTCATATATTGTTGGAAAGGTCTGTGGCTGCTTAATCATATTATGCATCTCCGATGTTCATCTCCCCACTTTGCCCCCCCCCCTCCCCAAGGGGTACTTTCTAAATTTTGCACACAACCCTCATGTTATATATCATTGGAAAGGCCTGTGACCACTTATATCATATTATGCATCTCCGATGCCCATCTCCCCACTTTGCCCCCCCCCCCAAGGGGTACTTTCTAAATTTTGCACACAACCCTCATGTTATATATCATTGGAAAGGTCTGTGACCACTTAATCATATTATCCTCCCCACTATGAAATTTGTCAAGTTAAAGCAACTATAAATTTTATTTTTATGGTACTATCAAGTTGTTTGCCGTCAAATTTTGACGGGTTCCATCTAGTTAATTTATTAAACTAAAAATAATGTACTTACATTTATGACAAGTTGTGTTTCTAAACCTATAAAAGAGCAAACATGCAGACAACTATAACTATTCATACACACGTGCCTGCATATATGAGCAACAGACACAGTTAAAAAGGAAAAAGTGGCAGAATGACTCATCCAATAAGAAATAACCTTTTTTTGCTGTGTTAGTAGGCAGGCAGGAAAGAAGTTTCTGTTCTCATAACACAAAACTTATAAAGTATTATTAAAGCAATAAAAGATAAGGGGAGTTTAACAGCTTGAACATCACACTGTTAACCCTTTCCGGCGCGGAGTAAGTCTGTTTTCAAAATGATGAAATAATGGACTGACACCAGAATTTATAAAAGAATTCATTAGTTAATAAAAACCTGCTTATATTACCGTACTTAATAAAAGGGAAATTTTTTTTAAATACTCTTGGTGCCGTTTGTCAGTTTTGGAATTAAAATGAGGTGTCCTTTTTTGTGTACACCGCCCGCTAAAGGGTTAAAGAAAAAGATAAAAGTATTAAATATTGTCTTTCCAAAATATTCAGTAATAGTAAGTTTTTCTAACAAAATTAATTTATTATTGCTAAACTATTTAGCTGATACTATTAGAACTAAAAATTTAAAGTAATGCAATTATAATATTGGTACTAAAACTGAAATTATCATAAAAAGTAATTGTTGATAGAAAATTAAAAAATTAGATCAAAAAGAAAATAACATAGTGAATCGAAACATAGAAAATAACATAGCTAATCTAAACACATGTTTAATTTCTTTAAAAATAAATAAAAATTTAAAAAGGACAGATCGAAACCTACTGCGGCCGGATATCCAGCTGCAAGTTAAATTGACATCCGTTGCATCTCTTATTTCGAATAGTTAAGCCGATGCACGTTTCGAAAAACGCGAAAAAGACGTTTCTATAATAATATTTTTTGAAAGGGTTTAATAATGTATATTTTTTTTTTCAAGGGATTATGCGTTAAAAAGATTAAAGTACGATAGTCAAGTGTGTATTTTTTGTTTTCCCGTATTTCGAATAGCATACTTCGAAAAAATGCGAAATTAAAAGCTGTTTTCGTACATCGCATCTTCTCTGCTCTACAATGGGGGGGGGGGCACCTACAAACCAATTCAACATTGAGTAGATTTCCCTAGCCATCGCGGACATACACACACACACACACGCGCGCGCGGACAAATTCCTTTCTTTTATTGGTATAAGATTTTTTTTTTTTTTAACCACATTTTATGTAATTTATGCAATTTAATCTAAAAACAGTCTGTAGAGGATAATATTAGTACTTGTTTGACGTCATTAAAATATATTACGCCCGCACAAGATAACGCAATCTATTTGATAAAATGCTTAACGTGCTACAGAGAGCAATGCAGAGTTGCCAAGTCTCCGGCTTTTTGGACACCAGTATTTTAGTACAGAAAATGTTGCTTTATGTAATCGGAACATTCTGCGATTTAAAAGAACAACATTTTCTGTAAGATAATACTGATGTTCAAAAAGCCGGAGACTTGGCAAGTCTGGCAATGTATTCGAATTCTTTATTGCCACCTCTTAAAATAAAAGAATATCTTTGTAAATAAAAATGATTTAATTATCGGTTCAACTATATTGCTATCATTGTTTTTTTCAAAAAATTTCCGTGTAGGTAGGTGATCGGTTAGTTTCATGTGTTTAAATCTAATTAGATCCAAATGGTAGAATTTCGAAACGTGCATCGGCTTAACTATTCGAAATAAGAGATGCAACGGATGTCAATTTAACTTGCAGCTGGATATCCGGCCGCAGTAGGTTTCGATCTGTCCTTTTTAAATTTTTATTTATTTTTAAAGAAATTAAACATGTGTTTAGATTAGCTATGTTATTTTCTATGTTTCGATTCACTATGTTATTTTCTTTTTGATCTAATTTTTTAATTTTCTATCAACAATTACTTTTTATGATAATTTCAGTTTTAGTACCAATATTATAATTGCATTACTTTAAATTTTTAGTTCTAATAGTATCAGCTAAATAGTTTAGCAATAATAAATTAATTTTGTTAGAAAAACTTACTATTACTGAATATTTTGGAAAGACAATATTTAATACTTTTATCTTTTTCTTTAACCCTTTAGCGGGCGGTGTACACAAAAAAGGACACCTCATTTTAATTCCAAAACTGACAAACGGCACCAAGAGTATTTAAAAAAAATTTCCCTTTTATTAAGTACGGTAATATAAGCAGGTTTTTATTAACTAATGAATTCTTTTATAAATTCTGGTGTCAGTCCATTATTTCATTTTTTATTTGAGCATCGGTGCGATGTATCGAATGCTATCTAACTTTTACCTTTTGGGTAATTCTCCATGCTTCTAATTGAAATTTAAAATAAAACTAGGGGGCTCTGCCCCCTGCGCCCTTCGTGCGCCAACCCCCGGACTTTCACGGTCTGTATGTCTCTGTCTCTCTCTGTATCTAGTTGTCTGGTATATGTCTACCATTTATCGTCTGTCTGTCTGTTTCCTGTATGCCTGTTGTCTGTCTGTGTACACTCTCTCGGCTGTTTGTATGTTGTCTGTATGCTGTCTGTATGCTGTCTGCTGCTAACTGCAGTCTGATGTATGTCTGTCGAAATTGCAGCACGATGAAAATTTAAGTTAGCTCTGCTCTTCACAAGTACTGTGAAGATTAATTCAACTTCTTGTGCAAATCATTTTGTCCAGGGGCGTAGCTACTGTGGAGCAGTTAGATCACATTGCTCCGGGCGCGAGAATCACAAAGGAACGGAATTATTTATATAAATTATTTTTTGCATTTGCCAAGTTTCTTTTCTTTTTTCTTTTTTTTTTTTTTTTTAAATTAACATACAGTAAAACCTGAGAAAGTGGAATCCCATTTTCATAGAAATTTTTTCTGCTGTACGTGTGATTATAACTGCTAATATGAAAACCTGTCTAAAACGGATTTTTCTTCATTGCTGTATTGAAAAAAATTAGATAAACGAAACTGCAATGTTCTTTGAACTTGACTTGTAAAAATTTCCATTTCAGATAATATACATTATAAATCTAACATTTTAATGCCTCTGAATTTGTGGATAGTCTATAAAGAATGTTACCATTCCCAACTTAGGGAACTTACATGTGCATTACTAGTTGTGTTTTACAGCAAAAAGTTTATATCAATTTGTAATAAGTACAATGAAGCCTGTTAAGACGAAATCGCAAGACACTGGGGGGGGGGATTCCGTTTTAGACAGGTTTTAGGCTTAGCAGATATAACTCTAGGGCATTCCTTCTATCAGCTTCATGAAAATTTCTTATTTATGGCAGGATGACTTTATAGGCAGATCAGTGGGCCCGTGCGAGGATTTCGCACTACAATCTAATATTTTTTATCAATATGCAATATTTATTAGATGCAGGTTTAAACTTCCAAAGAAAAAGTGAGGATAAAAATATCTGCAAACAACATTTAGTTAGTCAAGCCAGAATATCATCTAATTTGTTCCATTAAAGTTACAGTAGAAACAGATCCAAAATTGCAAAAGGCACGCGCGAGAAAAAAAAAATAACAATTGTATTTTAACTGCATTAGAGGATGACGTCATCCGCCTCGGGAAAAATATGGGACATAGAAATATAAATCTAAACGTTTCAATTTCAACTTAGCTTTTTAATCATAAATATAAAATAAACCCATGCGGTGTTTTTTGTAATCATTGCTGAGCATCATATAATGTGGTATTTAATTTTTGTGGCAACAGTAATTTCAGGAAAACCTTTCATTTCTTTCATGAAATCAACGTCGATTTAATTTCTAATTATCAGTAAATTTTAATCAAAAAAATGTTTTAACGAAATGCTAAGTGTGCTATGTCAGAAGCCTGTACAAAATCCTTTCATATGCTATCTCATTCGTCGTTCTACGTTTCATATTTTCTGAGAAAAAGGGATGTTGACAGAAGAAATAATATATATGATTAGGTTTTGACAGTTTCACTGTATTATAATGTAAGGGTATTAATGTGTATGTTTTAAACATGAAAACAACTTTTGGGAAACCTTTCCGGTAGAGAAAGGAGCACACCCATTGTACTTGCCCCAGGGCGCTGAATATATAGCTACGCCACTGATTTTGTCTACCCCTTTTCAATCCTTACTTGTAACTCGGAGATTTTCAGTTCCAGCTTCACTGAATCTTTGTACAAAAAGTTGTAAGATTGATTAGGTGATTCAGTCTGTTTACTTATACAGGGTGATCCTGAATTAAGGGTACAAACTTCAAGGGCTGGTATACAGGACACTGTAACAAACAGTTTTTGTGTAGGAAATCAGGGTCATAATCCATTTATTGAGTCAAAATGACAGGGCGTCTCACTCCGATCTGATGTTGTGTTTTCGTTCCTAACTTTTACAGTAAGTGAAGATACTTTAACGAAATCCTTACAATTCATACAAAGAGGAGTCTTTTGCGAATTTCGTTAAAATAGCTTCACTACTGTTAAAAGTTAGGAACGAAAACACAACATCAGATCGGAGTGAGACGCCCTGTCATTTTGACTCAATAAATGGATTATGACCCTGATTTCCTACACAAAAACTGTTTGTTACAGTGTCCTGTATACCAACCCTTAAAGTTTGTGCCATGAATTCGGGATCACTCTGTACATAGTATTACCAAATCATACAATATAAGAACACAGATTTTATCAGACAATTAAACACACTAAACCAACATGAGTGAAAAATTGACCTGGCCCAGGACTCGAACCTGGGGCCTTCAGCGTAATGTGCTGATACTCTGCCAGTAAGCCACCCAGATCGACATCCTAGCCCGGCAATTTCCCACATTTATCCATGTTGGAAACAGTCATCGGCCAACAGTTTTGTAGCTTCAGATGGCAATAATACGATGAATAACTATTCATCGGTCCGTAATTAATTATACACATTAAAGCATAAACACTTCGTCTGATTACTTTATTTTACTAAACAAGAACACACATTTTCGATCACTCATGTTGGTTTAGTGTATTTAATTGTCTGATAAAATGTGTGTTCTTATATTGTAAAATAAAGTAATCAGACGTAGTGTTTACGCTTTAATACACAGGGTGTTTTTATGATCATGTTACAAACTTGGAGGGTTGGTACAGGATACTGTAAAAATCATTTATTATATAGGAAACCAGGGTCGGAAATCTATTTATTAAGTGAAAAATACAGGGCGTCTCCCTCCAATCCGAAGTTGTGTTTCTGTTCACAACTTTTAACAGTAGTGAAGCTATTTTCACGAAATTCGCAAAAGACTCATCTTTATATGTAATGTAAGCATATTGTAAGGATTTTGTTAAAGTATCTTCACTTACTATTAAAGTTGAACGAAAACGCAACATCGGATCGGAGTGAGACGCCCTGTAACTATAAATAGATTTTTGGCCCTGGTTTAACTGGAATCTTTCTGAGTTTTCATGATATTTGACTAGTCTTTTTATATGGGTTGCTCTCCCATAGAACAAAATGTTTAAATATATAACGCCTTTTACTTAGTTACAATGATATGAGGACGTGAGTTTCAAAATTCACCTTATCCAAAAAATCAAATTCAAGGAAATCGCGAAAAACCTCTGACTGCTTCCATTGGTTTTCATTGTAAACCAAGATTTTAGGACGTCAGAAATACATACCAAAACTAGTTTTTCTGCAGATTGTAGTGTTTTTTTCAGTGAAGATTGACCAATAGAATAGATTGTTAGAGAAAACACGATTTTTCAAATTTTAAATAAGTCGAGTTTTGAAACTCACGTATTCATATATATGATTAAAATAGTCAAAGCAATCTGTATTTAACTGTGACTGATGTGATAATCCTGATTGAACAAAATGGACAGACTTGCGATCTGTGTGTATCTGCCGAATGTTTAGCGTGTAAAAGAAAATATAGAGGCATCAAACAATCGTTGATCATGGAATAAAGATCTGTCTCTGTTTAACAATTTGTAAATAAAAAAAAAAGAAAAAAATGTTTAACAAATCAGTAGTTCGTAATTCAGAATCAGTTGTGAAACTTCCACGTTAAATTCACAACTTTTTAGATTTTTTGCGTGAAATATCATAAAATCTCGATCCCTGGCTAAATTTTGTTTTTATTGGTATGAAAAACCGGTAAAAGTCAGGGAAATTTGTTGTTGATCTGGTACAGACACCCTGATTTTAATAGTATGTCCGCAGACACTCTCAGCGGCGCTGTCTCGAAACCATATTGGAAGCAAAATCACAATAGGAAAATATTTTTATAGCTTGTCTGCTTTACTTGAGGGCAATCCCAATCCTATAAATAAATGGCCAGCCATTATTATGTTGCTGCCATGAAAACGGAGGGGAAAAAATAGGCTGCGGGCATTTCTGATTCTGACCTTCGGTTGCAAACACGTGGTTGTTTACCTAGAAAGCCATTTCTTTTTTTTTTCTCTCTCTCTTTCGGGTAAAAAGGGCATCCTAGACACTAGTGTTATAGACTTATTATTAATTTACATGTCTTTAACTCGTAATAATTTTAGCAAGGGCAAAATGTCTTCCAGTTAAAATGAAATCCCATACCCTTGTCGTGTTTTAGACAGACGGGGAATGCGGCTTTGTTCTCCCTCGTTTCTTCCGCAGCTTATCGCTGTATGCTCCGCTCAGCCGCATCTTTGCGCATGCGCCGAAAAATAGAGAAAGGCGAGGTGAGGTGTAAAAGCCGGGCAGTTATTTACCGTTTCTTTTGTCCTCCTTTTTTATTTTTTTTCGCTTACAAATTAAGGACAGCAAAACTTATAGGATTTTTGCATTACAGATTAAAAAAAGTAAGTCACTTTTCCCAATCGCGATTGTTAGTTTTTCTGATTCTTAAAGTTTTGATGATTGTGTTACTCTGCGATGGCTGGAGATTATGAACACGTAAAAAGCTTACGTTCCTTCTATGACCGTTGACTGTGAAAATAAACGGGGGGAATCAGGATCGTAAAGAAAGACAGTTGTGTTGTGTTGGCTGCCGCGTTTCGTGTCTTTTTTAATGTAACTTTGACTTTTATTTGACTGATGATAGACTTTTAATAAATGATGAAAACGTAAGAGACTGTAATCAAAACATACCAGCATATTTTAAGAGGCATCGAAAACATTCGGGTTATATTGAAAAATACATGCACTCCATCCATATTATCTTAAAATCTACCCTAGTCTAGTTAACAATGTTATTTGTGTTTTGCTAATCCAAATTAATTTTTTATTGTACTTAAATTTTATATATTTACATACACTTACAATGTTTTTTACATTAATGTGTAACTGTATATATTCGAGACTTTTAATAAATGATGAAAACTTAAGACTAATACAAAACATACCAGCATATTTTATGTGGTATCAAAAGCATTCAGCTAATATCGAAAAATACATGCACTTCTCCACACACAAATCATCTGAAAATCTACGCTAGTCTTCATCTAATAATAGCGTTTGTCATTTGCTAATCCAAATTAATTTTTTATTGCACTTAAATTTTATATATTTGCATAAACTTACAATGTTTTGTACATTAATGCATAATTGCGTACATTCGAGTCTAGCACATATGGACACAGACGCTGGCAAGTGAAAACCATTGTCTTTTCCTGGATTTTGAAATGTAATTAAATTTTCTTTATTTCTAATGATTTTATTTTGGGAAAAGTAAAATCTACATTTTGTAAATTCGAATTAATTCTTAAATACACTTACATTTTCTGTATTTACATATACTTCTACAATGCTTGTTTACATTAATGCGTAATTGCGTTGTGTATATTCGAGTCTAGCACACATGGACATAGGCGCTGGTAAAAGTAAAATCTAGATTTTGCCAATTAAGATTAATTCTTAAATACACTTACATTTTCTGTATTTACACATACTTATACAATGCTTGTTTACATTAATGCGTAATTGCGTACATTCGATTCTAGCACATATGGAACATAGACGCTGGAAAAAAGTAAAATCTACATTTTGCCAACTCTGAAATACTTTCTGTATTGACATATATACTTACACAATGCTTGTTTACATGAATGCCTAACTGCGTATATTCTAGTATAGCACCTATTTAACCCCCACATTATTAAAAATGTTTTAACATGCAATACGTACTATCTCTAAATGACGTAACACAATTATTAAAAATAGATTTATTTATAACTGTACTGTATGAGTAACTGAATGTTTTAATTTATCTTATCAATTTTTCTTCTTTTTATAAATGATCCAATAACTCTTATCTAAATAAAAACAAATGAATTGAATGAAATAAATTAAGTAAACTTTTTTTACATTTATTCATACAAGAATTCGCAATGAATTCGACCTATTTATAAGACATTGATTTATTGCGATTTTTGTCATTTATAACATGAAAAATATTTTAAATTTAGATAGAATTTTAGACTTTGTTTGACAGGTTACACAAAATTAAAGTTTAATCATTTTTTGACGTAAAAATTCAGTCGAAACACGTCATCCTAAATCACGGTTTTTTATTTATATAAAATGATATAATTTCTTAATTTCTTTTATAATTTTGTTTAATAATAAATAGTTTTAAAGACAAAAAAAGCTTCATCTATTTCTTATACGGAAATTGCAAAAGGTGTTAAAAAAAAAAAAAAACTTTCTACAACTTTTGCGTCCTTTCCAAAAATATTTGGCATTTGTACATGCTGTACAAATCAGTTTATTGTAGGAAATGAACTATAATGGGTAAACCACGTTTTTTCATTGCATTCTTTTTATCATAAGTTTTCGTCTTAATTTAAGTTTTAAAGTGGTTTCAGTGTGTTATATGTTTTTATAACCAGGAGTTTTTTTTGTTTTCGCAATATCTTACCTGCGAAAGGTTTGTTTTTATCAACGAGCAAGATACATATATAGAGATATAAGTGAAAAATAGTTATGGCAATACAAATAATTCATTATTAACATTGGTATAAAATTAAGAAATATATGGAACATAGGAAAGTTTAGTGTAGGTAGGTTAAAACTTAGTGCCCTGCAGAAATTGGGAAAAACAGGAAATGTGTCCAACCAATAAAAATATATAAAAGCTTTTGGTGTATTTTTTATAGACAACATTTACAGAATTTTTAGCATCTTATTGAATTAAAAATAGTAGAAAATCCTATTTTCGAAAATTAAAAATATCCGATAACACTGCACTGTTAAAAATTTACAGCAAACTGTCTTGTCATTTGACCGTTTTTATAGAAAACGGTTACATAACCGTAAATTAACTCTTTTCTGATCATAACATGGGCAATAATATGATCAGAAAAGAGTTAAATTACGGTTATTTAACCGTTTTCTATAAAAACGGTCAAATGACTGCAGGATTGGCTTTTTCCCGTCCAAAACTAGTTTTTCCCATCCCACCGGGAAAAAGTGGTAAATACCGGGAAAAACTTCCAAATGACAATATGCAAGAAATATTCAGGCTTTCTGAATCTAATTTGTAAAATTAAAGTTAGAAATACATAAGTTATTACAAATTTCTCTTAGGTTGAAAATTATTCTGTAGGAAAGAAATATAAATAAATAAGAATTATTGCATAAAACATAAAATTTGCTCATAAATTTTTTTAATAATAATGAATTTCCTAAATAAATATTTTATTAAATAAACAATATCAATAAACAACAGTAAACAATTAGAAATAAACTGGGTTTAATAAAAGCCTCTAAATTAGTATTTTGTTATATGATGCTAAAATCCAATGTGCAAGTGGAAGACGAAGAATATGAATACGATTACGAATTACGATTGGTAACTGTTTGGGAATCTGTGTGGTGTGTAAATATTTAAATAAATGCATTCTATTGTCCGTTTTCATAGATCTGCCTTTTCTTTTCTTTTTTACCTTTCAAGCTATTTACTTAGAACTCAATTTTGACATTTTTAAAGGTTTTTTGAATTTATATTTATCCTTTTGATAATCAGTTTTTCCCATGTGGGAAAAACATAGTATTTCCCAGGACGGTAAATACAGGTTTTTACCATGGTATTTACCGGGAGTGGGAAAAACCTTGCCAACCCTGACGACGACAGTTTGCTGCAAATTGTTAACAGTGTGTACAACAAATTTGAACTTTTGCTCTGTCCCAAAACCAAAATGAGTTATTTCTTATTCAGTTTTTGCGCCGATTCCGAATCTAGTTTTAGATTTTCTCTAGATGTCCAGTTTTATGAGATAGTATTTGCATATTTTGAGTTATGGAATTTTTGTACAATTATATGCAAATGTAAGGCCTAAAGCATTGTCAGACTGGATTTTTTGTTTTATGTTATGATGATTGGCCAGTTTTTACAAAAATATTGTGTTCGCGATTATACCGACATGTGGCCATGAAATATTGTGCCTAATTTACATTTTTTTTTTCTAATAAGGTTTTTTGATGTCCAAATATTTCTGCCACACGAATACGTTAATATGTTTCTAAACCAGTTTATTAGTCTAATTTCAAATCTGGTGTCCGTTTTCTTCTGTCATCACGTCCAGTTTTAGAAAAAAAAGTTAAATTTAATTTTTTGGTCAGAAAATGCTTTTTATGCTACTTTGTGATGTACTTCAGCTAATTAGTATAGATTCTACTACTTTTTTCCATCGTTTTTCGATTATACCCATTAGTGATTATGTCCCTGATAGGAATCTGACGCTGTTCACCCTTTTGACAATAAGGTACACACTCTTGAAAAACAATGTATATCAAACATTTGAAAATACAACACAAAAGTAGAAACTCATTTAACTCAATATCTAGACGTGATATAAGGAAACGGATTGCAGATTCGAAATCAACATAAAAAAATCTAGTCTAGAAAAACATTACGTCAATTCTGTGGTAACTACTTTAAAGTTGAAAGTAATGTAAACATTACACTATTGAAAAATGCGCAAATTAGGCTTAGTAACTGACAGGTAAATGTTAAGAATAGGCAGATTGCGGTATTTACCTGAAGCAAATGGTCCAGTCATCATAATCTAAAAAAGGCAAGACATTGATTGTACCTAAAAAATTTCCATAAAATGGCACAATAAACCTTAAATTTGCATACACATAAATAGGCAAACTTCTCAAAAACTGGACGACCTAGAGAAAAACGAAAAGTATATTTGGAATCAGCAAGAAACTGATCTAGGATCAACTCATTTCAGTTTTGGTACAGAACCATTGTTGTCTAGTGTAATTTGATATAGATCCGATATTTTCTAAATGGTCAATTTACTGCTGATTATAAAGATTTTTAGACATAATGACACAATAAATTCATATTTAATACTTTGGAAATTTTTCAATAGAAAATTCCACACGCCTTACATTTATAATAATCAAAAGTTAATTGCTTAAAGCAAGCATTCTTAAGCAATTAAAATTTGATTATTATCAATGCAAGGCGTGTGAAATTTTCTATGGAAACATTTCCAAAGTATTAAATATGAATTTATTCAATTATCGATGCTGGATTTTCTTTGGTTTCGTGTTTGCCCCAGGGTTGGTAGCTCACGGAAAATATCCCATCTTGTGCTGCGTTTGTAGCCTTGCCAACATGTTATAGTGAGAAAGTTCCAGGCTGAGTATCGTTCCCAAGTGGTTCAGTTGGTAGAACATCAATACGCTATACTGATGAACCGGGTTCGAGTCCCGGCTTGGGAACTTTTTCACTCTGTTGGCTATACGCCTTTTAAGCAATTAAAATTTGATTATAATGACATAGTATAAATCAAACTGCTGGCGAGATCTAGACATATACCTCTAAAAGGCTGGTTACCGTATGTATATTGCATAAAACATTTTGCACTTGAATACTTAATAACAGTATTCCACATGTCTTTTTCTTACTTTTCTTTACTTTTATTTTTTTTTCTTCACTTACAACAAAATGGGAGACAAACTAATTCAAAACAGAAATTTATTTGCTTTTTGAAGTCATCGAAAATCAACCTATAAGATTCAGTATCGAGTGTCATGAAATTTGTATGTTTTATACAAGAAAACTTTAAATACAAAATAGTTTATGTACATAGGTAACAAATTATGACACTCTGTAATAATATACTACTTTTAATTGCTGAAAAGTGTAAAATAAAAACATTATAAAAGAAAGAGTTTTAATAGACTGTTGACATGCTTCGGCTCCATCGAAACCATTATCAAAACAAATAAGAATATTCTAGCATTGCACGATCTGTGATGTCATGATTTGAAACGCCATCATTCAATACTTCACGTACTCTTTATTTATTTATTTATTGAAGCATCATTTAACTTATGAAAATTATGGCTCAGGTTACACCATGGTTATGAATATGGAAATAAACTTCCAAGTAAAAAATAAATAAATAAATAAATAAAGGTGCGTAATCTGAAATAGTACGTGAAAAATAACAAAACCTTTTTATTGTTTTTGAAGTTTATTTTAGACCTTTTTAGCAATTAAAAGTAATAAACAAAATAGTTTATTTTATTGAAAAGATTTGGAACATAGATGCAAGCTTCTCTCCTTTATCATTTCCTGACCTGTTGTGCAGTTTAAACTGAGATAAACCAGAAAATAATATTTTCTAATACAGCTGTAAACAAATTAGACACTTTATTTTCCAATGGGCGTTCTAGGTTAATATTGTCTTACATAATTATTGGTGCTACATTTAAAAATTGGGCTTCCAACGTTAAGATGGGTAAAGATTTTTTCTTTTTCTTTTTTGGCTAAAAAAGTCTCACTGCCACAGCTTCTCTGTCTACAGAAAGACACAATCCATAATAGTTGAAAAATTCATTTACACTTTGTTTTGGTTCAAAATACAGGGTCATTCATAATTCCCTCCGGGGTTTCGAAACGTTATAGTAAAAAAACGAAGACGAATATGAAAAAAAGAAACATATGAAATTATTCCGAAACTATTCAAGTTTTACTTACATACATTAAGGTGTTCTATGTGTGAACCCTTGGTCACACGGCATACATCCATGCGAAAGTCCAGTTCCTGCCATACTCCGTTTCTTTAAATCTGAATCAGTGGTGTCAGTTCAACGGGCCTTTCGTAATAAATATCGAAAACAGGGACCAACTGACAAAACAATTCATGTGTGGTACCGGAAATTTAAAGAAACGGAGTATGGCAGGAACTGGACTATCGCATGGATGTATGCCGTGTGACCAAGGGTTCACACATAGAACACCTGTAATGTATGTAAGTAAAACTTGAATAGTTTCGGAATAATTTCATATGTTTCTTTTTTTCATATTCGTCTTCGTTTTTTTACTATAACGTTTCGAAACCCCGGAGGGAATTATGAATGACCCTGTATAGAAGAATTGCATAATATTTTGCAAATAAAGGGATATATACCATGATATATATATCCATTGATATATGTTAGGGTGTATCAAAAGTATTTTCGTTTTTTTTTTTTTTTTTTTTTTTTTTTTATGCTTTTATATCAAAGCAAGGTAGCTGACACATTCTCACCCCCTATTGTTGAATCTAAAATGTTATTTTAAGAGGATATATGTCCATCTATATTCTATAATCATACAGACTTCCTGAATGTATAGTTTTGTTAATTTTTAGCATGAAAATGGATTGGGGAGAATAATTTCTCCTCCTTCCCCCCCCCCCTCGTAAACGGGTCGAAATTCACCTGTCAATTCTGGGTTTGATTTCAAGGCTAAGGTATCCTTCCTTAAAACGTTTGGAATTTTTTTGAACTGTCTGGACACTACTCTTGACCTGGCCTCCAACTGCACACATTTTGAGGACAGCTTTATTTGCTTTAAGAACCAGTTTATAATAATGCCTTAATGATGCATAAAATCTCAACATGTGTATCACTCTTTATGTGACCTACAAACGAAAGAAAGAAGCCTGTATGATTGTAGAATATAGAGGGACATGTATCCTCTTAAATCTATATACTTTAAACGAAAAGCGCAATTTTCACAAATTTCCACACGAATATCCCCTCTTTGCGCATGCTTCAACTTTTTTTTTTTCTTTTGAAGGCTTCTCCCTTCTGAAACGGGAAACCTGATTGATTTGCCTGTTTACCCTAGGAGAAAAGGGTTGATTGAAAACGGATAAAGGTGTACCATTGCATTGGAAGCATACACCTTCTAACGTATTTTTTTTTCTGAGGTTGAAAGCTAAAGTTTTTTTAAAGAACTCATGTTTTCACTACACTCTTAGAACTGTGCCTCTGATTTAAGAGGTACATTCGGAATTTTTGTGCCTCTGAATATTAAGAGGCATGCGGTGCCTTTGAAATTAAGAGGTACATAGTGCCTTTGGGATTCAGAGGCACAGCGTAAGTGCCTTTGAAATTAAGAGGCACAGTGTGCCGTTGAATTTATATATTCAAGTGCCTCTTATTTAAAAATAGATTCTGTGCCTCTGATAATGGTGGCACTTGCATGTGCCACCATTATAAGAGGCACAGACTGTGATTTAATTATACTTTATATTAAATTTATATCTTTACAGTAAATTCTGTCTACTGCAGAAAGATTTCCCAGTATGGCATCCAAAGACATTGATTAAATTTTGTCTAAGGCAGTATACTTTAATAGAAATTTTTTATCACCCCGAGTATAAATTTGAAATAAATATTAAAATGTGTGTCCATGTGGCCTAAGTCAGTTCTGTGGTTCAATAAAGAACCTTGACAACATATCAATTTATTTTATACATAAAAAGGCATAAAAGCTTTATTAAAAACAAATAAGACAAACATTAAAAACATGAAAAATGATACAGGCACCACTGAAGTAATAGAACATCAATCGGTAATGTCGGCTACCGGAGTTAAAATAAGGTGGTTTAAGAATAGTTTGCTACAAAATATAGTTTTTTCTTGGTGTTTTTTACCATCTTTTGAAAAAATATAATTTTTTACCCAAAAAATGCATAGGTAAACATAATATTTGGGTCTCCATGCCATATCAACTAACAAATTTCAATATTCTACCTGATGATATAAATGAGAATATATTTTTATTGCATTGAGTTTTCATACCATGAATTATTTAAATTTTGGAAAATCATCATTTTTTGACTTGCAGAAAATTTGATTGAAATTTTTCAATTTTTAATTTCTCAAGTTCTATCAAACATACAGAATTTTATGACCCCCCCCTCCCCCCATTTTAAAGAGGGGTTTATAAGGTTTAATTTGATATGCAAGTTGAGTATGCTTAGTTCTAAAAAATATATGTTACTAATTTTCTTTTAATTAAAATTTTTTTTAGATAGCGGGTTTTTTTTTTTTTTTAACATTATGTTTGTTGTAATATTATAAGCTTAAAATTATGAAATTTTTAGAGTGGGATCTCAATCGGATCAAGGATTATGAAATAAAAGCTGAAGATTACTATGCAAATAATAAATAAATAACAAAATAGAGTTAGATTGTTATTTAAATGGCAATGTTTTAGCTTCTCCTGATAACTCCTGATCCCATTGAGATCCACTCAAAAAATTTCAGAATTTTAAGCTTATAATATTACAACAAACATACATGCCCCCCCCCCCTTTTCTTTTTTTAGCACTTTCCAACCTAGTTGAAAAGTGCTTATGACTTCGGTTTGTCTGGCCGTCTGCCGTCTGGCCGTCTGCCGTCTGTCCGTACTCTAACTCCCGTAAATATGCTCGGATTGCTCTGCAATTTTTATATGTTACTGTCGTTATCTATAACATGTTCCCTATTTCAACGGAAGTGTGTAGCACTTATAGTTTTTTTACAGGGACACTCAAAATAATTCCGTTACATTGCGGTCTATGGGGAAAAATCATTTGCGGTTTATTTAAATAATGTTTCACTATTTTAAACGCATTGAAATTTATATATATCACTAAGGTGCATTAGAAGAAGCTTAATATGGAACAGGGTGTGCATAGCACTTATAGTTACTTTACAGGGACAGTAAAAAGAATTCCGTTACATTACGTCTATGGAGAAAAATCGTCTGCGGTTTATTTAAATAATGTTTCACTATTTTAAACGCATTGAAATTTATATAGATCACTAAGGTGCATTACAAGAGACTTACTATGGAATATTGTGTGTATAGCAGTCATCGTTCATTTACAGGGACACGCAAAAGAATTATCTACTGTCTGTTAACAATAATTCCTGGAAGTGCGTTTTAGGTTACTGAACGCAATTTTAATGTTAACTTGCTTTTTGTCTATTACATGATGTGTATAAATTCTGTAGATCGTATACAGGGCAGCACAAAAGTTCGCGAACACATTTCTGTTTATTGACAAACTCCAGACGGAGAATTTTAAACTGTGCTACGCGTTTCCTAACTGAACTAAAATTTAGCATCCTTTGTAGTATATATACAATTCTATAGATCCCATACAGGGCTGAATAAAAGTATTCGGATATTTTTCCGAATATTGTATATGTTGGAAATTCCTGAAATTATGTTTTTAAATATGTTATGCGTTTTCCAAATTGTTTACTTAGAAGTTATCTTTTAGCTTATTAAACGGTATGATTTGTAAAATTATTTTGGAAGCGTTGGAAAGTGCTACATTATCTATGCTTGACGCATGATTTTTCGTTCTTGTTTTTTTCAAAAATTTTAAAAAACACTATCTAAATTACTTTTTTTTTTTTTTTTTTTTTTTTTTTTTAAGGAACTTTTACTTGAAATATACAAATAATGTTTTAGAGTGCAAAATGGGAATCAACATTGTGATTTGTGAAACTTTATAAAATGTAGAAAGTATTCAAGGCTGTCGCCAAGTGAATGCCTATCTGCCCCCTCCTTCAAAAACAGTTGGGGAGGATCAATTCATATTATACTTTTATTTAAAAGAAAAGCACTGTAGCTTAACATCTACAAGGTACCCCCCCCCCCCCCCCCCTCCATAAATCGAAATGTTTTAGCTTCTATTTGATAACTCCTGATCCCATTGAGATCCACTCAAAAAATTTCAGAATTTTAAGCTTATAATATTACAACAAACATACATGCCCCCCCCCCCCCCCCATTTTCTTTTTTTTTTCAAAAATTTTAAAAAACACTATCTAAATTACTTTTTTTTTTTTTTAAGGAACTTTTACTTGAAATATACAAATAATGTTTTAGAGTGCAAAATGGGAATCAACATTGTGATTTGTGAAACTTTATAAAATGTAGAAAGTATTCAAGGCTGTCGCCAAGTGAATGCCTACCTGCCGCCTCCTTCAAAAACCGTTGGGAAGGATCAATTCATATTATACTTTTATTTAAAAGAAAAGCACTGTAGCTTAACATCTACAAGGTACCCCCCCCCCCCCCCCTCCATACACACACAAACACGAGAAAAAAAATATCTGACTATGGTCTTGGAAATACTATATATGTTTACAGAATGTATTATTCATTTTATTAACACTTTCCAACCTAGTTGAAAAGTGTTTATGACTTCGGTTTGTCTGGCCGTATGGCCGTCTGCCGTCTGTCCGTGCTCTAACTCCCGTAAATAGGCTCGGATTGCTCTGCAATTTTTATATGTTATAGTCGTTATCTATAGCATGTTCCCTATTTCAACGGAAGTGTGTAGCACTGATAGTTTTTTTACAGCGAGACTCAAAAGAATTCCCTTACATTGCGGTCTATGGGGAAAAATCATTGACGGTTTATTTAAATAATGTTTCACTATTTTAAACGCATTGAAATTTATATATATCACTAAGGTGCATTAGAAGAAGCTTAATATGGAATAGGGTGTGCATAGCACTTATAGTTACTTTACAGGGACAGTCAAAAGAATTCCGTTACATTACGTCTATGGAGAAAAATCGTCTGCGGTTTATTTAAATAATGTTTCCCTATTTTAAACGCATTGAAATTTATATATATCACTAAGGTGTATTTCAAGAGGCTTACTACAGAATAGTGTGTGTACAGCAGTCATCGTTCATTTACAGGGACGCACAAAAGTTCGCGAACACATTTCCGTATTATTTAACTCCAGACGGAGAATTTTAAACTGTGCTACGCGTTTCCTAACTGAACTAAAATTTAACATCCTATGTAGTATATATACAAATCTATAGATCCTATACATGGCTGAATAAAAGTATTCGGATTACTTAGATGTTATCTTTTAGCTTATTAAACGGTATGATTTGTAAAATTATTTTGGAAGCGTTGGAAAGTGTTACATAATCTATGCTTGACGCATGATTTTTCGTTCTTGTTACTTATTAAGTACTATTTATATGAACATAAAAAAACAAAGATTGGCTGAGAGATACACATACATAATATATACATATACATGGATGTACGCAAGAGGGTGCAGGGTAAGACAATTTATATATATCACTAAGGTGCATTAGAAGAAGCTTAATATGGAATAGGGTGTGCATAGCACTTAAAGTTAATTTACAGGGACAGTCAAAAGAATCCCGTTGCATTACGTCTATGGAGAAAAATCGTCTGCGGTTTATTTAAATAATGTTTCACTATTTTAAACGCACTGAAATTCATATATATCACTAATGTGCATTACAAGAGGCTTACTACAGAATAGGTGTATATAGCAGTCATGTTCATTTACAGGGGCACACAAAATAATTCTCTACTGTCTGTTAACAATAATTCCTGGAAGTGCGTTTTAAGTTACTGAACGCGATTTTAATTTTAACTCGCTTTACAGGGAAGCACAAAAGTTCGCGAACACATTTCCGTTTATTGACAAAGTCCAGATGGAGAATTTTAAACTGTGCTACGCGTTTCCTAACTGAACTAAAATTTAGCATCCTATGTAGTATATATACAAACCTATAGATCCTATACAGGGCTGAATAAAAGTATTCGGATATTTTTCCGAATATTGTATATGTTGGAAATTCCTGAAATTATGTTTTTAAATAGGTTATGCGTTTTCCAAATTGTTTACTTGGATGTTATCTTTTAGCTTATTAAACGGTATGATTTGTAAAATTATTTTGGAAGCTTTAGAAAGTGCTACATAATCTATGCTTGACGCATGATTTTTCGTTCTTGTTACTTATTAAGTACTATTTATATGAACATAAAAAAACAAAGATTGGCTGAGAGATACACATACATAATATATACATATACATGGATGTACGCAAGAGGGTGCAGGGTAAGACAATTTATATATATCACTAAGGTGCATTAGAAGAAGCTTAATATGGAATAGGGTGTGCATAGCACTTAAAGTTAATTTACAGGGACAGTCAAAAGAATCCCGTTGCATTACGTCTATGGAGAAAAATCGTCTGCGGTTTATTTAAATAATGTTTCACTATTTTAAACGCACTGAAATTCATATATATCACTAATGTGCATTACAAGAGGCTTACTACAGAATAGGTGTATATAGCAGTCATGTTCATTTACAGGGGCACACAAAATAATTCTCTACTGTCTGTTAACAATAATTCCTGGAAGTGCGTTTTAAGTTACTGAACGCGATTTTAATTTTAACTCGCTTTACAGGGAAGCACAAAAGTTCGCGAACACATTTCCGTTTATTGACAAAGTCCAGATGGAGAATTTTAAACTGTGCTACGCGTTTCCTAACTGAACTAAAATTTAGCATCCTATGTAGTATATATACAAACCTATAGATCCTATACAGGGCTGAATAAAAGTATTCGGATATTTTTCCGAATATTGTATATGTTGGAAATTCCTGAAATTATGTTTTTAAATAGGTTATGCGTTTTCCAAATTGTTTACTTGGATGTTATCTTTTAGCTTATTAAACGGTATGATTTGTAAAATTATTTTGGAAGCTTTAGAAAGTGCTACATAATCTATGCTTGACGCATGATTTTTCGTTCTTGTTATTGATATTTAAAGACGGGGTGAAAAGTTGTTTCAGTTCTGAGAAACTTATAAATTTATAGCACGTAGTTTATTAATTTTATAAAATGCTAAAAACAATGTTTTAAAAAACACTTTGCAACACAGTTGAAAATTGTGTATTTGACTTTGGTTTGTCTGTTAACTCGCGTAAATAGACTCGGATTACTATGTGTTATTGGGGTTTACCGTGGCCCTGTTCGCTATATAGTTCGTTTACAGCGACACCCTCAAGAATTCCGTTACGTTATTGTCTGTGGGGAAAAATCATTTGTTGTGTATTTTAATGATGCGTTATTTCAAACATGATGATATTTATATAATGTCACTGAGGTGCACCCCTTGATGCTTAAATGTGCATTTGGGTGGACCTAGCATGGATCGTTCATTGACAGGGGCACACAAAAGAATTCTGTCTACGAGCGCTCATTGCTACAAGCGTTTTCTTTTCAGTTGTGGAATGCGTTTTGAATTGAACTATTTTTTTTTGCATATTACTGGATGTGTGTAAATTAAATCCTATAGATGCTATAGAGGGCTGTGCAAAATAATTCGAGTAATTGTCTTTTTACTGACGGAAATTGTTGAATCGGAATTCTCAACTATAATATGTGTTTCCTACCTAAAGTAAATTTTAGCATACTATGTAGTTTGTAAACTCAAAATGTCAGTCTGATTCATTTATTTTGAATTTATTTTATACTAATTTAATAGAGGCGTACTATGTTTATTGTGTTTTAATTTCATTGACATTAGTTTGACCAAATGAATGTTTTCTAGATTTTGTACACGTGTTTTCAAATGCTTCTCAGGAACATACGTCAGAACAGCTAAGTTTTCTGAACTTTTTGAAAGTTTATGGATAGTTGAAAATAAAACTTGTTGGCGCCACTTTTGGCTTCTAGTATCGCTTGGCGAAAAATGTAAAATCAGAAGTTGTTTGTTGTTCGTATCGTGCGATAGTCTCCAATGGGGAGGAAAAGTCGTTTGTTAATAAAAAATTGTTTAGTTAGTTCTTCGAAAATGTTATAAATAGTTATTTTTATACTGTCCACAATGGGGAAGTTGCACTGCACTCACTTTAGATTATGCATTCTTTTTTTATGTTTAATTGATGAAGACAACTTTACATACCTCAAAACTTAACTTGGAATCGCAAAAATAATTTAAACTGTGTAGTTATTGGAGTTTTAAACTCCGCTAAAAGCAAAACAAAACCACGTGATTGGTTTGACGTCACTGCACATGAAACGGGGAGTTCTGCTTAGAGCCGAGTGCTCGCAGGCTGTTTTATATTGCTTTCTATGTACTATAAACATATTTTAAAGACTCGTTTACACAAAAACAAAAATTAAAGTCAAAAGATTATTTTATCATATCTAAATATAATGCACTATTAATTTATACATTTGCATTAATTTTCATTTAGAAAAGTGTTGAAGCTGGTTGGATTCGAAAAATACAAAATCATGTCTTTCGGGAATATATTTTTATTTTTTAAATTCAAATATGCTTTTAAGACAGAAAAACTGCATTTCATGTGGGTAAGAATACAAGAAGCTGAGCTAAAAGTCACGTATATTGTTCACTTACTCTGATTTATTTAAACGAAATAAGAATGATACTTTTATTACAAAAGAAATCGTAAGTAAAATTGCATTTATATAGTTCTTGAAATGTATTATTTTCTTAATTCATTTTAATGCTTAATAATTCGTTTAAATATTAATATAATTTCGTGTTATGCAGGTTATATTACGGATAAAAAATGTACTCAAATTAATTATGAGAAAACGAAATTTTGAGCAACAATGCAGAAAAAAAGAATGCTTTATTTAATACTGGTTTATTGCATAAAAATTTTAATTAAATACTGACAATAATAATTGTGTATTCATTCTTCAGAAAAAAAAAAATTACTGCAACATACGTGAGTAAATTTATCCCTATTGTCTTTTATTTTCTCTTTTTATGTACTTGTTAGGGGAACTGTCGGTAGCGTAATAAATTTTCTTATTTTTATAAATGGTTAAATCAGTCTTCAAATTTAATATACATTTTCATCTTTTGATATGTTAAAGAAGTTTGTTCAGCTTACCTGAAATTTTCCTTTTTGCGCCAAGTGATATCCACAGTAATACAAAGTGTTGTAACGATATTTATCTTATCCATTGATTCACTTATATTGGACTAATAAGAAATAGTATTAGTAGAAAATAACAATTGTGTGAAATGAGCAGAAGATTCATTTTCCTTTGAATATAATATTATAATTCTTGGCTAGATGTACATGTTTAAAATCGCTTTTTGGAGGCTGCGTATAAGTGTTCCAATTTTACATTATATTAAAATATATTTACATCATATATATACAAGAGCGTCTTAACTGCTCGGATACATTTTGGAAACATTTGGAAGATTGTTATTTGAGTTCTGTGCACACGCGCGGGACAAACAGCTGTAGTTTGAAGGAGGGAGATCTGCAGTATTTCTCCACTTAGTTAGTTTCGACAGTCTCTGGTTTTATTCTCTGTTTTGCATCTGCGGTTGTCACTTAAAGTACTTATAGTTAATTGGGGTCTGGTTTTTAACATGTTTTTCAATCGTTCGCTGGACGTGGAGATTAATTAACTGCATAAAAAAGGTTTCTCCGTCAGTACTTACTTAAAAATAAGTATTAAATTAAATATATTTTTTAAATACACATCTTTTATAAGCATCTAATGTTTATTTTGATAATTACGCCTCCTTTTATGATTGGAATTCGTGATTTTTCAAAAAATTTTCAATATAATACTATAATTTGGCGTGGTCACCGAAGCTTAATGGGAAAATTCACCGCTTTTTAACACTTTCCAACCTAGTTGAAAAGTGTTTATGACTTCGGTTTGTCTGCCGTCTGTCCGTGCTCTAACTCCCGTAAATAGGCTCGGATTGCACTGCAATTTTTATATGTTATTGTCGTTATCTATATCATGTTCCCTATTTCAACGGAAGTGTGTAGCACTTATAGTTTTTTTACAGGGACATTCAAAAGAATTCCGTTACATTACGATCTATGGGGAAAAATCATGTGCGGTTTATTTTAATGATGTTACGCAATTTCAAACACATTGTAATTGATATATATCACTAACAAGGAGACCGCCAAACATGATGCGCACAGATTTTGATGATTTTAAAGTATGTTGTAGGGATCATACCCCTAACTATTCAGGTCAAAGGTTTCCTTCAAATGGGCTTTATTTTTCGAGAAATATCGGGTTTAAGTTCAGCATGCATTTTAAATGCTATTACTTCGCAATCCTGAACATGGTCTCCGTGGTGCCGTGGTAGCGTTCGCGATTTGAGAGCCGCAGATGGGTGTCCTGTCCTCTCCTGTGACTTTTACCTTTTTCTAACAAATTTTATATATTTGTCGCGTTATAAGTTGTATGCAGAATTAGGGAATCTGCATCTTTGAACTTTTTGATATTTTCCTAATAAATTCCATTTACATTTTCGAATATTGCGTGAAAATTTATAGTTTTTGCGCAACTTTTTTCGAATATTTCTGCTGACGAAAATCCAAACTAATTTATGTCTTGATATCTCGTCTTTTTAAAATGATTATTGTTTACATTTATGTATATTTACTTATTTATTTATTGTATTTATGAAATAATACATTTTTTTTATTTACATTTTCTATTTAAAAAAATTTAAATGATTAAGAAAAAATTAACAAAATAATATATCCTTTTAATATTTGATTTGTTCTAAATATATTGAAATATGTTAACTGCTGAAATACTAAAATATTTATCATCACCGACATCGACATTTTTAGTTTATTAAATATGGAACTAATTGTGTTATACCTATCGCAAAAATATTCTAAACAAATTTCGCATTAAAAATCGCCTTTAAATAATTGTTTTAAAAATATTGGAAGAATGTATAAATTAGCATATTATATATTCTTTAAATACTTAAATTGTGATAAATATTTAAAAATGCATTAAATTTGAAAAAGAAATTATTTCAAACGTGGTATTTGTCTGCAAAGGAAGCGAAACGAAATTGATAAAAAGAAAATTTTATTTATTCTGATATTACCGTAAAAGTCGTTCAACACGATTTTTTTTTTTCAGATATTTTTTATATGTATTGTAATTTACAAACGATTTTTCATTTCTAGTTGAATTTTTCTGTATGGCATTGACTTGTTAGACTGAAAAAAAAATTAATTGTAATACATTATTTTTTATTTGTGCAAATAAAAAATGACGGTGAGTTTGAACTTTACAGTTAAATGTATTTAAATAACATAAAAAAAAATATATATATAACTGGTTAAAACTTGGATTAATCGTTATTGCTTTAATATTTTATTACTCCTTTCAAGATATGTTTTTGGAATTTAGTTGCAATTTTGTCAATAGAAATATTAATTTCAAAATTATTTAGGAAGCGTTGGAAAGTGTTACATAATCTATGCTTGACGCATGATTTTTCGTTCTTGTTTTTTTTACGCTTGGTAGTTGAGGGCTAATAAATTTATTAAAATAAATGTATAATCTTTGCTTTTTTCTGTTTTAAGTTATGGGAAGAGGAAAGAAAAAAAAAGCATTATTTAAACTATCTTTTTAGGATTACTAAATTCATTTCTCGAGGTATAATCATAATTCAATTAATATAGAAAAGTGTAAAAATAATTTAATTATCGTTTTATCATTATTTGCTTACGTATAATTTTTGAATGGAGGCAGTACTTTTTGTTTGTTTGAAATATAGTTTCTCAGAATGTCCTATTTTTAGATTTATCAGGTTCTAAAAATTTTATATCTTTATTTTCCTCAATGTTCTAACTTTCGTAAAAAATAAAAATAATGAAAATATTTGAAAATCTTGTTAAAGAAGGCAGTATCTTAATTTTGAAAATCAGCATTATACTACACAAAGCTTTTTTAAAACAGAGCGAGATATGCTGAGAATTTGAATATGTTGTTGAAGTAGAGCCCACTCTTTTCACTTTTGAAAACAGTTATCTCATTACACGTAAACTTTTTATATTGACATATAAAGAAATCAAGATATATTATCATTCAAGGTTTATTCTTTGTTTGAAGAATGCATTAGTATCATAAGGGCGGGCATCATGTTGAGAGAGATTATGCTATAATATCACAATGGTTTTTAAATTCAATTCACAGGTAAGGCATGAATTTGCATGATTAATTTTTTTTAATTATATGGAAGGTATGGATTATATATTAATTTAGCAACAAAAACTTTAACATAGAACCAAAAAATAAAGAAAACATTTATAGATCATGAACGGAAATTCAAACATATTACTATTCTTTTAATGTTTAAAATGTTACTAACAACAATAAAATTTAAATATACATAACATTGCTTCAAATACATTTAGAATTATATTTCTGCATAATATTTCTATTTTGGCCTTTTTAATTTCCGTAGAAATATTGTTAATTTATAACAAAAATAAAACAGATAATTTTTAAACTAAACATCATCTCTAATCTGCAAAGTTCTATAAAGCATAAAACCTTCAATCCCACATTCTGAAAATGTCACAAAACTGACAGTATTTAAAATAATTACTTGATTGTTTTGCCTGTGTGTAGTGTAGTCCAGAGATCTGTTTAGGAAGAAATGAGTACTTTAAAGGACCCTTCACAAAATTTTTCATATTAAAACAGGAACCTTCCACCTTAAAACAAGATCCTTCACAAAAATTTTTGTCTTAAAAATAGGCCTTTCACAATTTTTTTCCATCTCCAAACTAAACCTTTTACAAATTTAATTATTTAAAAGAAAAATCTGACCACCTGACACAAAACAACTGAAGCCGTAAAAGAATCTATGTAGCTTTTACATATATATAAAGAATCTTGTCAAAAATTCATAAACAAGAAACTGAATATAACAGTTATTTCAAATTCACTAAATTATAATTAGTTTTTTCACATATATGAAATACTTTTCACAATTTCACAAAAAAAAGAACCCTGTGAGAAAAGTCTGGATATGTCCCTGAAAACATTTTTTGAAAAAATAAGTTGACTGCACCCTCCCTAATGAAATAAATCCTATTTGTACCAGTTTATTTTATATTGTGCAATATATATATATATATATATATATATATATATATATATATATAAGTATACCTTATTCTATAAAGTACAATATTGTAGTACGAGTATTAACTTATACCGATACTTTATTTCTACATCGAGATCTGGAAATGAAAATTCTTAGAAACGCGATGGAATAAAAATATCACTTGGAATTCACAGTATTATTTATTCATTACACAAATTAAAATACTTTTAATTTGTTATACTAATCGTTTTTAAGAAAAGAAAGAAATCGTCTAGCGTAAAGCAAGCCGCCCCCATAGGAAATAACAGGGAGAAATACAGCGAGGGTTTGTTTACATGTGTAGTGACGTCAGAACAGCTTTCGTCACGTGACGTGGCTTTTTCCCGCCACGACAAAAACTGCGTTTTAAAAGTTAATTTAATGAATTATACAAGTTTCAAATATAGGTGAAAATGGTATCAAAATGTTCGTATTTTTACACTCTATCAGATGCAAGTTAAATTGAAAAACGTGCAATTTCCCCATTTTAATACCCAACAAAACTTTCACTGCATTTTTCAAGAGTTTCAGTTAAATAAGCTGCCTATCTTATTTGACAGCGTTGAAATCCAGCTTTTATAGCTTCATTCCAAAAAATTCATATGAATTTTGTAGAGTTAATTTTGCTTGACGCTGATGGTATATCGCAATACAGAGATGACATTGTTTTGATTTTTGATTCGTGACCGATTTTACTGAAATTTAATGGAATATTTATAGTTATCCTGGCAGAAATTTCGGAGGGGGCTTAAACTCTAGTGATCCCCCCACTGGCTATGACCTTGTATGTTAATATATATACAAATCTGTAGATCCTATACTAAATAAAAAGTTTATGCTAGAGTTAGTTATGAGTTATTCGAGTGCATTATAACATGATTTCTATAGAATATAAAGTGCGTAGCAATTAATATTCATTTACAGGGACCTACAAGGTAATTTGGATGCCGTACGAAAAAATTGTAAGCATTTTTAGTATCGTATATTCTTTCGTGTGTATAAGATCATGTACAGGGATCATACTTATGTAGAACATCATATACAGGACTGCACACACAAAAAAAAATTGTAAGCATTACCGCCTACAGCGAATTGTTTAAATTGTGTTTTTAACTGCGTTGCGTATTTTCCAGCTGAGCTATACTTTAGTATGCTAAGCGATATATATGTTTACAGAATATAAATTAATCCAGCAGGCGGCGATCAACCCAGATTAAATTCAAATTTTCAGTATCGTTGTTCACGTTGCTATAGGATTCTTCCAATTTGAATTTAAATGGTGGCAGTAGCAAAATTTATCGGAAAGTTCTGTTAGTTTAAAAAAAAATTACCAAACAATCGCCACATAACTGAAAAATTCGGAAAAAAATTTAAAATCGCTGAAGATAAAATTTATTATTTTGGGTTAAATTATTGAAATCCGATTCCTTTTATGAATATAAAAAATCGCTGTAAAACAGGAAAAAACGTCAAAATCGCATAAAAAAATTTGCGAAAAACTCCAAAATCGCTTAACGAATTCCGAAAAAAACTTTATTGAAAATAGGGCAAGATTTAGTATTTTGGGTTAAAAATTTTAAACCGTATTCCTTTTATGGATAGCGCAAAACGAAAATAAACGCTAAAAATCGCAAAAATTTCCCGAAAAATTTTAAAATCCCAGAAGACAAAATTTACTTACTATATTGGGCTAAAAAATTGAATCCGGATTCCATTTAAGGATGTCAAAAAATCAACTCAAAACGAGAAAAACCCCCTAAAAGTCGCTAAAAATTAAGAAATCGCTGAGACGCATTCCGAATAAACTTTTAAGCGAATAGATTTTACTATATTGTGCTAAAAGATTGAAACCGGGTTTCTTTTACTAATGTAGAAAAATCACTGGAATGCTAAAAAATGCCAAAAATACAATAAATACGTGAAAAATTAAAACATAGCAGAGGAAAAAAAATACCATATTGGGCAAAGATTGAAATCTGATTCCTTTTTACGACAGTCAATATATCTCCGCAAAACGCAAAAAAAGCTAAAATTCTCATAAAAAATTGCTAATAATAATAATAAATCGATGTACGAATTCCAAATAAACTTTATTGAAAAGAAGACAAAATTTAATAACGATAATAAACGCTAAAAATCTTATTAAAAATTTCCCGAAAAATTAAAAAATTGCGGAAGATAACATTTACTAAATTGGGGTAAAAGATTGAAACCGGCTTCCATTTAAGGATGTCAAAAAATCATTTCACAATGAGAAAAAACGCGAAAAATTAAAAAATGCTGTTTGAATTTCGAATAAACTTTGTTCAAAAGAGGACAAAATTTACCATATTGTGCTTAAAAGATTAAAACAGGATTTCTTTTATTAATGTAGAAAATCACCGGAGAACGCGAAGAAATGCCAAAAATCGCATAATAAATTCGCGAAAAATTCAAAAAACGCAGAGAAAAAAATTTACTATATTGGGCTAAAAGATTGAAAGCTGATTCCTTATACGACAGTCAAAAAATGCGAAACGTGAAAAAAAACGCTGAAACTCGCATAAAAAAAATCGCTAATAATTAAAATATCGCTGTACAAATTCCGATTAAACTTTATTGAAATGAGGACAAAATTTACTATATTGGGCAAAAAGACTGAAACCGGATTTCGTTAACGGCAGTCAAAAAATCGCCATAAAACGCGAAAAAACATTAAAACTCGCATAAAAATTTTTGCTAATAATTAAAAAATCGCTGTACGAATTCCGAATATACTAATGAAAAGAGGACAAAATTTACTATATTGTGCTAACTTGCTAGATTGAAACTGGATTTCTTTTATTAATGTAGAAAAATCACCGGAGAACGCGAAGCAATGCTAAAATTCGCATAATAAATTCACAAAAAATTAAAAAATCGCAGACGAAAAAAATTACTTTGGGCAAAGATTGAAACCGGATTCCTTTTACGACAGTCAAAAAATCTCTGCAAAACGCAGAAAAATGCTAAAACTCACATAAAAAATTTGCTATTAATAAAAAAATCGCTACACGAATTCCAAATAAATTTTATTGAAAAGAAAACAAAGTTTAATATATTGGGCTGAAAGATTGAAACCACATTTCTTTTATGAATTGCAAAAATCGTCGCAAAACGATAAAAAATTCCCAAAAAATTAAAGTTGCAGAAGACAAAAATTTATTAAATTGGGGTAAAAAATTGAAACCGAATTCCATTTAAGGATGTCAAAAAATCATTTCACAATGAGAAAAAACATTAAAAACCGCGAAAAAAAAAAAAAAATTGCTGTATGAATTCCGAATAAACTTTGTTCAAAAGAGGACAAATTTACTATATTGTGCTAAAAAATTGAAACCGGATTTTTTTAAAATTATTATTATTAATGTAGAAAAATCACCGGAGAACACGAAGCAATGCCAAATATCGCATAATAAATTCGCGAAAAATTCCAAAAACGCAGAGGAAAAAATTTATTATATTGAACTAAAAGATTGAAACTGGATTCCTTTTACGACAATAAAAAAATCGCCGTGAAACATTAAAAAAAAAAGGGCTGAGACTCTCATAAAACCGCTAATAATTAAAAAATCGCTGTACAAATTCCGAATAAACTTTTCGTTAACGACAGCCAAATAAAATCACCGCGAAACGCTAAAACTGACATAAAAAATCGCTGTATGAATTCCGAATAGGCTTTATTGAAGTGAGGACAAAATTTACTATATTGGGTTGTAAATAAGATTGAAACCGGATTCCTTTTAGTAACGGAAAAATCGTCAAAGAATACTGCGAAAAACGAATAAAAATTATTTTAAAAAATTCAAAAACTGGCCTCGATGTGCATAACTTCAGACGCACAAGGTGCCTACCTGTCAAATCTTGCAGCTCGGCGCGCAGCGGTCTCTTCAGAAAACTCTGGACACACAAACTTCTGTAATGTATTTAAAACGTCGTACTTTCTTATAGCGTTTCCAAACACTGCATTTTTAATTAAAATATATATTTACACGTAAATATTGGAAAAAAATAAAACTTTCAAAAAATTTAATAATTATGTGCGAAAAGCATTTAATGGTGAAAATTACGTTCTACTTAAAACAATATACACTGATGTCCCAGAAATTGAGGGGCAGTGGCCAATTTCAGACGTTTCGTCGAATATATACCGAAACTCGTCAGGAAATGCCCTTGAACTTTGAGGATGTAAAGAACATCTTTGACTTCATGTTTTTCAGTGAAGATTTTGTCGCGAGGACAATGAGGGGGAACAAAAAATGCTAAAAATGGTCTGTCACTGTAGCAAATGGCTATGTAGGTCCTGTTCAGCATTTGTGTAAGCATAGCACGTATATCCGTGAAGATGTTAACATTTCTGTGAAACATTCAAAAAGTTTTTTTTATAGCATGCAGAGTTTTCAACCGAATTTAACACCGCTTTCCAAAAACTTGACAAAAAAATCATAGTGTACTGCAATTAAAACATTAATATGTTGAATATTTGATGAGATATGGGTATTTTTATGAAATAAATTTTAACTGCACATGCGCTAACCACAACTGAAAACGCTTGTTTGTAGCAAAGAACGCTCACTGACCGAATTCTTTTCAATGTCGCTGTAAATCAGGCATGTCAAAGTCGTTTACCACCGCGGGCGAAGTTAAGCATTATTTACAAAGCCGCGGGCCACATATGAAAAGTAATATTATTACCATTGCACAGGATAAAATATGTGTATATACAAAGCACAGCCATGTTAAAGAACTATTCACGCAAAATTCCCAAGTTATTATTATACAAAGTTTATTTCATGTCATTTTTCGAAAAAAATATTCAAAATTATTTTTCATCAACCAAATCTATAACATTTATTTGAATTTTCTAAATTGTATTTATTTTAAAAATGGATTGTACCCACTGGTCTGTTAATCTTGAGGCTCAGCTATCAATCTTCCGTGTTGTCTTTAAGTAAAAAATAAAAATAAACATATTTTGAAACAGAAAAAAAAGTTATTTAATAAAGTGTTTTTCATCTATGCGCTACTTATTTGATTTCATTTATTATTCAGTTTCTGGTTCAGATTGTGCTTATTTGACTTGAAAAATTATATAGGTTGGCAGCTTATAAAAATATAAGCAACTGAACATAGCTAAAATATGCCTAATTGCACTCTATACTTTAAAAAAATCAGTCGATCGATGAATAATTACAGTCATTTAAAAACTCCATATTCGTCGAATTTCCATTAATTGCAAGTAATAAATTGTGAAGAATAATTTCAACACCAATCATTAAGTAGTTGAAGTAAATAGTTTAAACTGATTTTCATATTTCTCGAAATTCAAAAATTTTCTTTTGAATTCATTTTTTAATATATTCTAAAAGTTTCCACTTCGATGATTTTTGTAATGATGCTTGGTAGCATTTTAAATGAAATGCATTTTCGTTATGATTTTTTTTTTTTTTTTTTTTTTAATCAAAGTAATAAATTCTATTTGAAAACGTTAATCAAATAGCAAGATAACATTATGAAATTTGCCTTGAAATTGAAGTTGACTCAAGTGTTCTATGTAATTTCAAATGAAAACTCCAACTATTTTGTGTATGGGTGGTCTTTTAATAATCCACATTTATAATTTGTCGACTTAAAATGCAAATTGTAAGCTTTTTTATCAGTTCGAAATTAACAGTTAAAAGTTTGTGATGGAAAGTCTTGAAATATCTGTATAAGGCAGATTTATTTATCTTCACTACCCATATTTTCAAGATATTTTCTAGATTGACGATGGTTAAGCATGTGCGTACGAATATAAGTTTTAAAGCACATATCTGGCTTTTATAAATCCATCCGTTTTACATAAATCTTTCTAGAAATGTTACTTATGCTTATAGTATTTTCACATTTGTTTAACTTCTCAAGACATCATTTCTTCAATTTCGTAGTGGATGATTTCGACTCCCGGGACATTTAAGAGCAAGATTCTGAGAGATTGAGCCACTTTGTATTAGGGGGTGATTCACACCATCACCAATCTGGCCCAAAAAATTATCAGTTGTTACTACTCTTATAAGATGGTAAAATCTAAAATTTTTTGTTTCTACCTTCCATAGTTTTAATTTTATCGCTTGTCAAAGGTCACCTTCAAAGATATAAAAAACGCTGTTTTTGTTATACATGGCAAACGTTTTTGCCCATATTAGGCAGCGCGATGAACTTGCCTCTGATATTTTTTCTATTATGAAATTAATAAATATGGATGTTTATAAAACATGCAAAAAGTTAATGGCAAGTTGCTTGCGCAAGGTCATTCAAGGTCCCGTAAAGTCACATTTTTGGTGTTTTTCGCCATTTTCAAGCCAGAATTACTCTTAGCGCATTTCATTTGCCAGCACAAATAAGGTATCATTGGATAGAGTTACTTCAGTACTATTTAAAAAAAACTAGCCGCCACTGGCGACCAGTTTGGTCTCCCTAAATGTATGTTAAACATTGCAACACGTTACATTTATTCATAATTTAATTTTCCCTTAAACCTTCGCCAAATCGGAAGATTCTAATAGACAAATCATGAAATTTTGCGATCATGGTAGCATTTCGCATATTTTTTGGGCACAAATGTCACATACGCACGTTGGCGCGATTCCCCCCCCCCTCCCCCGCCAATTTGGCGTAAACTTTGTTATGGAAATTGTTTATTTACTTTTATTTTTTATTTTAATTCTATAAATTATTTTTGATATGTATATCAATATTTATTTACAACAAACTATCATTTATTTATTTTTATTCTTTTTTTTAATTATGAGTATTTTTGTTAGCCGGGAGCAGATGATAATTCGCCAAATATCGTTCCCATCACCGTCATTCATACTACAATTAATTTAATTTTAAATTATAAACCTGTCACTCATTTCATTTAAAATACTTAACTTTAATCTCTATAATAAAACTGTAAGTCATGTGACTGTCCTCAACAGTTCCGGGATGCCGCATCGCTTTTTCATATGCCAAGCGGCCATTTTTATTCAAAATTATTTTTTCGAATAAACTGCATAAAAGTTACATTTTAAGAAAGATCGTTCAAAATAAATTAATATTTGAGAGATGACTTGCGTTCAATTATGTATATATCTGCAATAACTTCAGTCGAAAGATTCGCAGTTCAAATTCTCTATTCATAAAAGTAAACAAAAAAAAGATTGATTCGTCGTGAACATTTAAAATATTAAATCATGGAGGTAATCATTCGCAAAGCAAGTTCTCCGCGAATGAATTTTTGGACCGCTGCCTCGCGTCAAAAAAATAATTCGCACCAGTGAGACAATCAAAGTTTACCATAATTATGTGCTATACAACTCAACTTTCGGACCTTTTCTTGACGTAAATTGAACTCATGTAATAATATTTAATGAATCAGATTTTTAGCATTTTTAAAATCGCTAATACAGCTTTTATTTATCGCGTGTACAAATTAGAAATGATACTTTGATTTTGAAATCAAATGTTTTGATTTATGATATTATTTCTTATTTATTTATTTATTTTCTCTTTTAAATGAAAAGTGTGAAGTATTTTAAATTTATGTAATATAAGCATTTTAGATTAAAGTTAAGTATTTTAAATGAAATGAGTGACAGGTTTATAATTTAAAATTAAATTAATTGTAGTATGAATGACGGTGATGGGAACGATATTTGGCGAATTATCATCTGCTCCCGGCTAACAAAAATACTCATAATTAAAAAAAAGAATAAAAATAAATATGCTTATATTACATAAATTTAAAATACTTCACACTTTTCATTTAAAAGAGAAAATAAATAAATAAATAAGAAATAATATAAATCAAAACATTTGATTTCAAAATCAAAGTATCATTTCTAATTTTTTACACGCGATAAATAAAAGCTGTATTAGCGATTTTAAAAATGCTAAAAATCTGATTCATTAAATATTATTACATGAGTTCAATTTACGTCAATAAAAGGTCCGAAAGTTGAGTTGTATAGCACATAATTATGGTAAACTTTGATTGTCTCACTGGTGCGAATTATTTTTTTGACGCGAGGCAGCGGTCCAAAAATTCATTCGCGGAGAACTTGCTTTGCGAATGATTACCTCCATGATTTAATATTTTAAATGTTCACGACGAATCAATCTTTTTTTTGTTTACTTTTATGAATAGAGAATTTGAACTGCGAATCTTTCGACTGAAGTTATTGCAGAATATATACATAATTGAACGCAAGTCATCTCTCAAATATTAATTTATTTTGAACGATCTTTCTTAAAATGTAACTTTTATGCAGTTTATTCGAAAAAATAATTTTGAATAAAAATGGCCGCTTGGCATATGAAAAAGCGATGCGGCATCCCGGAGCTGTTGAGGACAGTCACATGACTTACAGTTTTATTATAGAGATTGAGGCAAGTTGAATGCGTTGCCAGATTTTTTTATACTAAAACCTCAAAATTTTAAAAAGTGGGACATATTTAAAATCTTCTATCTCGTTGCGCGAACAACATATGCAGACAACACTATAATTATTTTAAAGCTCTATTATTATACTTAACATAAAAATAAACTTTAGTGAGGCAAAATGCCTAGAAAAAAATAAATGATTTTTTTCTCTAATGAAATATGCCACTTTGGATAATATGGATTCTCATTGGAAACAGCATTTGAAATAAGTTTTAGCATTTGGAAACAACATTCTAAACTAGCATTAATGCTTTACCTTTCCCTGTTAATATATTTAACACTTTTTTTTAAATTATATTTTAAATAATAATAAAAAAAAAAATGTAAGGCCAGATGAGCATAAAAAATAATTTTCACAGAATATGTTGTAATGACGTGGCCACAGTTCTGAAAATGTTCATATATATATACATTCTAAGATGAAACATCTTTTGTAACTGAAAGTTCTTTATTAGGACAATAATATTAAATTTCAATCAATATATAACACAAGTCATCTTATGCGTTGAAAATACTCTTCGTGTTTGTATTAAACAGATCTTACTCAGAGTTGAAATAAGACAGTCTCTTTCTCATGTCCACACTGTTTCAAACTTTTCTTTCTGATATCATGAATTCTGTAAATTAGCTTTTGTAAAGTTCACAGAACTCCAATTTTTGCCAATCCCTATTTCACTTGTAGGAGATTACTTTCAAGGTGAAATAAGTATAACTTGAATAGGATTACATAAGACTTCCTAACACATAGGCAACTCCTGGACAAAAGGACCCCTTTTCTGTTAAGAGATTATCTATTGCCTCCAAAGATAAAAATAGAATCAGAATATCACAGTTTCTTTGGTATATTTTGCAATGATCAGATAAATTATTTCTTTGCATCCCGCAAGTCTAGTTTAATACCTGCTTCAGACTGGATATCTTAGACTGTCATTTTATAGGTGGAATTATAAAAGCTGTTCACACCGCAAAACTCATCTATGATAACTCATTGTACATCCCTGTGTCTGAGAGCTGAACAAATGTAAAAGTGTGCATATGTGAATAAGTTAAATCTCATCAAAAAGTCACCTGTAAAAAAAGCAGCCAAGTCTCGTAACTCATTTACCGTAAAAAGTACTGAGATCGTATAAAGCCAAGTTTAACTATATCTTATTAACTCTGAAATTTTCATTCACAAAATCACTCCTAGTCTCTACATCTTTAGTTAATTATTATTTTGTGACTTGGCAATTACGTAGCACGAGAATGTGATGTATATAGTTAGTCTTAATCAAATAATACTATAACATATTAAAATGTAATAACTTCCCTGTGCGTATATAATTTGCTTTAGTTAAATTATCCCATCCCATCCCATGACATAGTAAGGTGTAATAACTTTCCTGTGCTGCGTAATTGCCAAGTCACAAAATAATAATTAACTAAAGATGTAGAGACTAGGAGTGATTTGTGAATGAAAATTTCAGAGTTAATAAGATAGTTAAACTTGGCTTTATACGATCTCAGTACTTTTTACGGTAAATGAGTTACGAGACTTGGCTGCTTTTTTTACAGGTGACTTTTTGATGAGATTTCACTTCTTTTTGTAAGTAATCCTGCTTTTCTTGATTTTGGGTTCTTTTTGGAGATCATCCACTGATTTTCGCTAAGCCCACACTCTGTCCCTATTATTTACAGGTATCAAAAATTTGAAGATTTAGTTTCGTTTGCAAAGTATACTGTAGAAAAAAAAGAGATTTCAGGTTCCTAGGCAAGCACTAAGTTATGGGAGGGGGAGTGTCAAAAGTACTCTCAATTGCTTCCAGGATAGGTGCTATCCATCTGAGATATTACTCGCAGCCCTAGATACTTGATATTTAACATAAAAGAACTTTTTAGTATAAAAAGAAAGCCAAAATTAAAATTTCCGTAAATTTCCAATAAATCAAACTATATTCCTTTTTTCAATGTTTTTTTTTCGTTTTTTTTTTTAGTCTTTTTTTTATAATTTACGGATTTTTTAATTTTTCCTTACTTTGTGTACTAAACCCTGCCTTTCTGCCAAATGTCAAGCTTCTAGGACTATAAAATCGAATTATTTTCAAATTTTCCACTTTTTATAAATTTATTGATTTTTCGATTTTAATTCTAAGTTACCTGATTGTCATGCCAATATAGTAATTATTTGATCCGTCTTCTTAGGATCATTTAGGTTCAATTTAGAGATAAATCAAGTGAATCTTAGAGTCACCATGATTTTATTTAGAAAGGACTATCAAGCCATAACCAGCCAGTAATATCGGGGGGGGGGGTAGGGGGAGCTGTGAAAATTTTTGTGGGGCTAACATCATTTAACAATCCATATTTCATACGTGAAGTAAATAGAGTACAACCTGTGAAAGAAAACAAACCTGTCTATAAAGAAATCGCCTATATCGTAGCCAGTCTATAGCGGAACTTTTCTATAACGAAATTCGTAAACGAAAGAAAAGAAAACCATAATCCGGGAGAAATAACATAAAACAATTAGGGGCGTTGTACTAGCTAATAGGACAATTATCTTAAAACTAATGTTTCTAGCAGTACAAAATCAAATTGTTTTCGAATTTTCGATTTCTTAAAGATATTTCGATTTTTCGATTTTATTTTCGAATTTAACGAATATTTTAATTGTTCCTTTTATTGAATAGTAAATATTACCTTTAGACCAAGTTTTAAGTTTCTAAGACTACAAGATAAAATTATTTTCAATTTTTTATTTTTTCGAATTTTTTTTTTTATAATTTTCTGGATTTTTTAATTTTTTCTTATTTTGTATCTTTATTACAAATTTCAAGTTTCTAGCGCTACAAAATCGAATTATTTTGAAATTTCCGATTATTTTCGAGTTTTTTATTCTATTTTCGAATTTATTGTGATTTAATGTTTCCTTTTTCTCTATCCTAAACAATAAGTTTTCGCCGAATTTTAAGTTCTAAAGCTACAAAATCGAATTTTTTTCAATTTTTCTAATTTTTTTTTTTCGAATTTTACAGATTTTTTATTTATTTCTTTTTTTGTATCCTAAATACTACCTTTAATCCAAATTTTAAGTTTCTAGCTTTACAAAATCGAATTATTTTAAAATTTTCGTTTTTTTTCGATTTTTTGATTTTATTTTCAATTTTTGTTGTGTTTTTAATTTTTTCTTTTTCTGAATCCTAAACACTATCTTTACAGCAAATTTTCAGTTTCTAAGACTACGAGATCATATTATTTTCAATTTATCTCCTTTTCTTTCTTTCTTTCTATTTTTTATTTATTTATTTTATTTTTTTAAATTTTCGATTTTTTTTTTGAATTATCCTTATTTTTTAATGTTTCCTTATTTAGTATCTTAAATATTACCTTTATTCCAAATTTCAAGTTTCTAGCGCTATATGAAATCGAATTATTTTCAAAATTTCCTTATTTTTCGATTTTTTTATTTTATTTTCCAATTTTATTGCGTTTTTATTTTAACTTATTCTGAATCCTAAACACTATCTTTACCGCGAATTTTAAGTTTCTAAGGCCAAAAGATCAAATTATTTAAATTTTTTTCAATTTTTTTTCGAATTTTTGATTTTTTTTTTCGAATTTTCTGGATTTTTTCATTTTTCCTTATTTTGCATCCTAAATACTACCTTTATTCCGAATTCCAAGTTTCTAGCGCAACAAAATTGAATTATTTGAAATTTTTCGATTTTTATCGATTTTTCGATTTTATTTATAAAAAAAATTTGTGTTTTTGACGTTTTATTTTTCTGAATTCTAAACACTACCTTCAAACCAAATTTTAAGTTTTTAAGACTGCAAGATCGTGTTATTTTCAATTTTCAATTTTGTTCGATTTTTTTTTGAATTTTCGAATGTTTTTTTTTTTTTTTTCCGGATTTTATAATTTTTTCTTTCTTTGTATCCAAAACACTAGCTTTATTCCAAATTTTAAGTTTCTGTGGCTGCGGGATCTACCCATTCTTTTTGATGACGCGAGATGGAGTGAGTGTGTGAGTGACAAAAAATCGAAACTTTGAGTTCATATATCGTCTGCACTAATTTATGGGTATTTTTTTAATTATCCATATTTTTTAATTTTCCCTTATTTAGTATCTTAAATATTACCTTTATTCCAAATTTCAAGTTTCTAGCGCTATAAAATCGAATTATTTTCAAAATTTCCTTATTTTTCGATTTTTTCGATTTTTTGATTTTATTTTCGAATTTTATTGCGTTTTTTATTTTAACTTATTCTGAATCCTAAACACTATCTTTAATGCGAATTTTAAGCTTCTAAGGCTAAACAATCAAATTATTTTAATTATTTTAATTTTTTGCGAATTTTTCGAATTTTTGAATTTTTTTTTCGAATTTTCTGGAATTTTTAATTTTTCCTTATTTTGCATCCTAAATACTTCCTTTATTCCGAGTTCCAAGTTTCTAGCGCAACAAAATCGGATTATTTGAAAATTTTCCGATTTTTTTCGATTTTTCGATTTTTTCAATTTTGCTTTCGATTTTTTTGGTGTTTTTGATGTTTTCTTTTTCTGGATACTAAACACTACCTTCACACCGAATCTTAAGTTTCTAAGACTCCAAGATCGTATTATTTTCAATTTTCAATTTTGATGGAATTTGCTGAATTTTCGAATGTTTTTTTTTTTTTCGAATTTTCCGTATTTTATAATTTTTCCTTTCTTTGTATCCTAAACATTACCGTTTTTCCAAATGTCAAGTTTCTAGGACTACGGGATCTACCTAATCTTTTTGATGACGCGTGAACGAGTGAGTGAGGGACAAAAAATCGAATGTTTGAGTTCATATATCGTCTGAACTAGAAAAGACAGAAAGTTGTAATTTTAAATTTTGGTCCTGTGTGCCAAATACTCTAGAAAAACGAAGTTTCAAATTTTTTGAATACTCCAGCGCGGAGATATGGGGGGGGGGGGGTCAAAAGTGCCCTGAGTTGCTTCCAGTAAAGTATGCTTACGGATGTTCTCTCTCGACTTGGCGGAGGCACTGCCGTGCCTCCAGATTATATAATTGCACGGTCTAATGAAGTTATTATTTGAAACGATATCATTTAATTTTTCACATACTGATTAAAACTACGCACGTTATTTTTTATTTGTACTTGGATGTTTATTTCCATACTAGCCGCCACTGGCGACCAGTTTGGTCTCCCTTAAATGTATGTTAAACACTGTAACACGTTACTTTTATTCATATTTTTTTTTCCGTAATCCTTCGCCAAACCGGAAGATTCTAATAGACAAATCAAAAACTTTTTCGATCATGGTAGCATTTCGCATATTTTTTGTTGTTATGTATTTCATCTTTCTTGACAAAAACCGCTTAACCAACTTAAGCATTTATGCTTCATATCCGTTTGCTTATCAGTTGCAATATGCTTGCTAATGAGGAGATTCTTAAACATATTAAGTAGTTTTCCGTAATTGGATCCATTGCCAAATGGCGTATTTTAGTTAATACGATTTGGTGCAATGAAGTCTATTTTGTGAAAGTCTTTAATGATATCCACCATTTACACTGAACCATATTGTTGCCAATATTTTTTTGTTTGTTTGTTTCTCGCTAACTTTGGCTGTAGACTTGATTACGGGAGAATCAAGAAGAAAATCTATCATTATTCTCATTTAAAACGTCTTGAATAATGTGACATAATCGGAGTGCATATTATAACACGTAATTTTCGAGTATGGTTTGGTGAAACATTGAACTTTTGGAAGCCAGTTTTGATAATCACGTAAATATGTCACACCAACATTACCGCCTATAATTCTAATTACAGCAACCCGTTTTTTCTCTCTATATTGCAACTCTATAGTTAATATAGTGCCCCGGTGCGTCTACGACAGCTGTTCCATCAGAACATTTGATTTCAAAATAAAAGTATCGTTTCTAATTTGCGCACGCGAAAAATAAAAGCTGGTATTGGCGATTTAAAAAATTCTATTGGCGAGATTTGCGCCCAAATAACACAAAAGTACTTAATGATGTTATGTATTTTGTAAATGTATATTAAATTACTGTTTTGAAAGCGATTGGTCATTAATAATGGTAAATATGATTGGTGATTAACAATCATTTTCGGTGGTCTCTCTTCCTTTCACGTATAATACATAAATACCAAATTAACTGACAATTTGTTTCGAAATTTGATTCATTAAATATCATTACATGAGTTGTATTTGTTTACATTCAGCTTACATCAAGAAAAGATAAAGAATGAAGTTGAGTTGTATAGCACATAATTATGGTAAACTTTGATTGTGTCACTGGTACGAATTATTTTTTTGACACCAGGCAGCGCTCCAAAAAATCTTTCATGGAAAACTAACTTTACGAACGATTATCTCTATGGTTTAATGGTTTAATATTTTAAACCTTCACGACGAATGAATCTTTTTTTTTTTTTGTTTACTTTCATGGATAGAGAATTTGAACTGCGAAGCTAATTTCAACTTAAGTTATTGGAGAATATATATATAATTGAACGTAAGTCATCTCTCAAATATTAATTTATTTTGAACGATCTTTCTAAAAATGTCACATTTATGAAGTTTTATTAAAAAAAATAATTTTTAATAAAAATGGCCGCCTGGCATATGAAAAAGTGAAACGGACATTCCGGAACTGTTGATGACAGTCACATGACTTACGGTTTTATTATATAGATTTGTAACCATGGAGTACATCGAGCCACAATTTTCATAAATTAAATTATGTTTATCGTTTACACATTGTATTTTTACGTGTTACAAACTCTATGGTTTTTCGGTACTTCTCTATTATCCCGTCGACCACTTTTCATAACAAAAAGCTATCGCCAAACTGTAACGCCAAATAAACGGGAGAACTTTGCCATTATAGTATCAAAATAAATAAATAAATATAATGTAAGAATTTAAGGACACAATTGTTATTTTAATTAAGGAAATAACTAATAAATCAGTAAAACATAATGAAAAATACACGCAAATGTCGAATTAAAAAGCACTTGATGAAATAACAAACACGTGTAATGCTTCTGACATCAAGTAAATGGGACTGCATTTTTGGCGTTTAATCTTACAGTTTGGCGATGTTTTTTGTTATGAAAAGTGGTCGACGGGATAATAGAGAAGTACTGGTTTTTCTTATAATACATGGTTTGTATAGATTCGAGGGGAAAATTATATTACTTTCATAAAAATGTATTTGGATGGTTTCTTGTTAATACAGTCTTGCCAAGGCTGTGGTTTTCCTATTAGACTTAATGTTATCTATATGCTCCATTTTTCTGCAACTAAATTTCCTCATGCCAATATAGTAATTCATTGATCCGTTTTCTTAAGATCGTTTATGTTCAATTTAGAGATAAATCAAGAGAATCTTAGAATCACCATGATTTTATTTAGAAAGGACTATCAAGCCATAACCAACCAGTAATGTCGGGAGGGAGGGAGAGATGTGAAAATTTTTGTGCGACCAACATCTTTTAACAACAAATATTTCATATATAAATTAAATAGAGTAAAGCCTGTGAAAGAAAATGAACCTGTCTATAAAAAAAAGGCCTATAACGTAGCCAGTCTATAGCGGAACTTTTGTATTACAAAATTCGTAAACAAAAGAAAAGAAAAGCATAATCCGGGGAAAATAACACAAAACAATAACGGAAGGTGTACTAGCTAATAGGACAATTATCTTAAAATCTATCTAAAACAAACTATCCCCATCCTGTGGGATTTGTTTTTCAATGTTTTACTTTATTTAATGCAAAACATAGATTGAATCCGACAACTCATAAAAAAGTCGGAGGACTTTTTTATGAGTTCCGGCAGGAAAAGGTAGCTTTCCTATATCTTCGTTTTAAAATTTTAGCTAATCTTACTCGAAAACAGCAAGTTAAAATGCAAAGAAACCGTTTACAAAAGATTCGTTTACACTGAATTTGAATAAGAAATTCGCCAAATTATTGAGCTATAGCCAAGTTGGCTTCATTTATGAAGACTTATTTTTGTCGCCAAATTTGGCGAGATTTCGCCAATTGTCGCCAAGTTTGGCGAGAATTTGGCGCTAATGGATATGAATATATAGTTTTATGCGTATGATTGGGAAAATGATTACAACAATGAAAAAAAATAATTTGCGAGAAATCGCGTTCACTAAAACTTATAAATTTATATTAAAATCATTAAAATTACAGACATTACAATACACTTTCATAAAACATTAAAAACATATTAAAATTGGACGTTTCGGATTTACATGGAAAATCCCTCTTCAACAACAACATTTCACTTAGCGTAAATCATAGTTCAAAAATATCAACAAATAGAAAATGCAACGTATCAAAATTTCGAAGTCAAAGTTACAGTTATAATGACACGGAGTATTCATTCGGGATTGCACCTGCTTGACCATTATTGACCATAAATTTATCGTTGTTTTTTTGTAATGTGCTGTTTTGTTTCAAAATGTCAGCCACCCTAGAATTTTAAACTGCTCTATCTCAGCCAATTTTTAAGATAGAGGTAAAACAAAAAATGCTCTGGAATCCTTGTATCAAGTCCTAACACCTAATTAAAAATAAACTTGATTTTTTAACTTTTTTGTATATTTATTTTAGTTTTAAAATTTTCCGTGGCCGCCATCTTGAAACAAGATGGCGGACCAAGCTGGCCAACGAACTCGGTCGAGGCATTGGTGAGCTTAATACACACAATTAGTTTCATCCAAATTAATTTATAAATACGAGCGTTATCGTATCAAATTATTTTCATTTTTTCAATTTTTTTCGAATTTTTTTATTTTTTTTTCGAATTTTCTGGATTTTTTTAATTTTTCTTTTTCTGTATCCTAAATACTACCTTTATCACTAATTTGAATTTTCTAGCGCAACAAAATCGGATTGTCTTCAAATTTTCGGTTTTTTTCAATTTCTTCGATTTTTTCAATTTTGCTTTCGATTTTTTTGGTGTTTTTGATGTTTTCTTTTTCTGGATGTTAAACACTACCTTCACACCAAATCTTAAGTTTCCAAGACTACAAGATCGTATTATTTTCAATTTTCAATTTTGATGGAATTTGTTGAATTTTCGAATGTTTTTTTTTTCGAATTTTCTGGATTTTATAATTTTTCCTTTCTTTGTATCCTAAACACTACCTTTTTTCCAAATGTCAAGTTTCTGGGGCTACGGGATCTACCCAATCTTTTTGATGACGCGTGAACGAGTGAGTAAGAAGTGACAAAAAATCGAATGTTTGAGTTCATATATCGCCTGAACTAGAAAAGACAGAAAGTTGTAATTTTAAATTTTGGTCCTGTGGGCCAAATACTCTCTATAATTGAAGTTTAAAATTTTTGGGATACTCCAGCGCGGAGATATGGGAGGGTCAAAAGTGCCCTGAGTTGCTTCCAGAAAAGTATGCTTACGGCTGTCCTCTCAAGACTTGGCGGAGGCACTGCCGTGCCTCCAGATCCAGCCTCAACAGCCAATCGCTTAAAGCAAGCCACCACAGCCAACCAGAGTGAGTGGTAGTGGCTGTATCTACCCATAGAAAGTTCGAACTCACTGAGGGTATTTGTAGAATTCCCTCAAATTGTTCGGCGTTCTGAGTTATCCAAAATATTCGTTCTGAATGGGGTATAATGTTTCTATCTAGCAACACCTTTATAAAACAGATTGGAGCTAATTTTCTCACATGTTAGTAAGAGGCAAATTTATTCAGTTATTTTCAAACTACATCTGTTGAGAATTTTTTAAAAAATAAATATGGATGAAAACTTTTTTATGAAGACTGCTTTTTCTATGGAGAACTATTGAACTGTGGTGCTCATTCTAAATCTAAAAATATTGGTATTTTTACTGATTCTGACTTGGATAATGACATGAACAACTACCTGACAAAAATAAGTGTGAAATTGCCAGAAACAGATAGTTTAACAGAGAAACAACTTATAGCTTGTAGAAGTGGAAAAGAATTATCTGAAAATTGACAGAAAAAAATATACAAAAAGCGATTTCGACCAGGACTGCGAAAATGAACTTTGCCCCTATTCTTTTTATGCTGTGTTGCATGATAAACGTTTTTATATTGACAAACTTTTAGAAAAATGAGGATGAGGTTGTGAAATTTTTAAAATGAAATTTCTCCACCAGAGAGGTGCTGAAGAATTCAAATGGCCACTGCGTGATGATGTGGATAATAGTGCATCAAAGCACCATCTTCTTTGGTCCGATAACATTATTTATCTGGTGCAGAAACATTTAGAATTCCTTGTCTACGAGACATATAAGAAGTGGCTGTAAATATGCATAGCAAAAAATATATAAACGAAATATGGAAATGTACTAATTTCAAGTAGCGATATTTTATACTTTAATAAACGTTCTAATTCTTTTTTCATTTTTTGATAAATTTCCTTCAGTGACATTTAACTTCTTGTTAAGTATAATAATAATTTGTTAATATTAGTGTCTTAATATTATTAACCAGCTGTAATAATATTTTAAAAAGTAATTTATCTAACCATTGAGAAAATATACAAAAAAAAAAAAAAAAAAAAATCTGTGAAAATTACATTTTTTTAATGCTCATCTAACCTTACACACAAAAAAAAAATTTTTCAATATAATAAAAAAGTGTTAAATATATTAACCAGGAAAGGTAAAGCACTTGTGCTATATTAAAATGTTGTTTCCAGATGCAAGAGCATATTTCAAATGCTGTTTCCAGTGAGAATCCATATTATCCAAAATGGTATATTTCATTGGAGAAAAAAAATCATTTATTTTTTTCTAGGCATTTTGCCTCGCTAAAGTTTATTTTTATGTTAAGTATAATAATAGAGCTTTAAAATAATTATAGTGTTGTCTGCATATGTTGTTCGCGCAACAAGATAGAAGATTTTAAATATGTCCTATTTTTTTTAAATTTTGAAGTTTTAGTATAAAAAATCTGGCAACGCATTCAACTTGCCTCAATGTTTTACATTTTTTTAAATAGTACTGATGTAACTCTATCCGATGATACCTCATTTGTGCTGGCAAAGGAAATGCGCTAAGAGTAATTCTGGCTTGAAAATGGCGAAAAACACCAAAAATGTGACTTTACGTGACCTTGAATGACCTTGCGCAAGCAACTTGCCATTAACTTTTTGCATGTTTTATAAACATCCATATTTATTAATTTCATAATAGAAAAAACATCAGAGGCAAGTTCATTGCGCTGCCTAATATGGGCAAAAACGTTTTCCATGTATTACAAAAACAGCGTTTTTTATATTTTTGAAGGTGACCTTTGACAAGCGATAAAATGAAAACTATGGAACCTAGAAACAAAAACTTTTTAGATTCATCTAATAAGAATAGTAACAAGTGATAATTTTTTGGGCCAGATTGGTGACGGTGTGAATCACGGGTGGCTCAATCTCTCAGAATCTCGCTCTTAATGTAATAAAGACAATAATTAGTTTATTAAAGCAAATGTATTTTTTTATTCAATAGGCTTGCTGAAAAGCAATTTGATTCGCTTTTTAAAAAAAATCCGTTTCAATTCCGACAGTTTATCTTTCCGATGTTTAGCCAGATTTTTGCAAGTTTTCTTTATACTTTGTGATGTAGCACCTCTTAATGTACATTCTTTCCAAACTCCAACAGTGTCTATATCTCTATATGTGAAACATACAACTTCAATTTTCCGTTGAATATAGTTGTATTCAAAATCATCTTTAAAAATAACCGCGATGCTCATTTTCAGTTTATCCTATTTATTCCTAGCGGAAAAGAGCTTTAATATATTTTTTAATATAAATACTGGGATGTGTGAGAGTCAATAAAATGTGTGTATATCAATAAAAAAATTCCTGACGGCTCGGCCTTACAGGCACAGGTAGATTTCGAAGATGCAGACCGTGGGGTGCCCGTTTGTTCGGAATTGCGGAAGAAATGACCTATTTGCCATGATGCGGCAGTTGGAACGGCCCACTTCGAAACCTAACTTGTTTACAAGCGAAGCCGGCAGGGATTTTTTTTTTTTTTAACTTTTTTTTTTTTTTTTTTTTTTTTCTTTTTTTTTTTGCTATGAGGGTTGGTCCTATAAAAAACTTGTCAGTATAAAAGATTTAAATAATATTAAGAGGATTTATAATAATAAATTCAAGCGGATTGGATATCTTGTGAATGGACGAAATTATGAATTTTTTTTCTTCTTAAACCCCCATTTTTCCCCCCATTGGGGCCATTTTTAATGATATCCAAAATCTGTCATACATAAATTTTCGGCCCTTTTCCTAGAAGTAATAATAATTTTAAACGGATTCGATACGTATCCTAACTAAGAAATTATGGGTCTTTTTTCGTTTTCACAAAAAGCTCCCCCATTTCCCTCCTCCGCCCCTCTTTGGTTCGATTTTGCCCATTAACGAACGTGACCGAGATTTTACGCCCCTTGATTTTATGTATCCGTTTGGAAGAGTTATCCTGTCCGTAAAAAAGTGACATAGTAGATAGAGTTTTGAACTGTGGGTGGTTTTGGGTTCTGGGAGTCATGATTGGCGTAGAATCTGCAAAAGTTTTTCAGGAATTCCAACTTAGGGGAGGATGTAATAGGTAGTATTTCTTGTGAAATCTACCTAAAAACGAAAGAAAGATCACACATAATTATTAACCTAAGAAATGAAATTAATTAATTCTTTAGCGGGCGGTGGTCACAAATAAGGACACCTAATTTTAATTCCAAAACTGACAAACGGCACCAAGAATATTTAATTAAAATTTTCCTTTTAAAAAGTAAGGGAAATCAGCAAGTTATTCTTTACTAAGGAAATCGTTTCTAAAATCTGGTGTCAGTCCATTATTTCATTATTTTACAAACAGATTTATTCCGCGCCGGAAAGGGTTAAAGAGTTTAAATCGAAAATCCATATGTTCAACAAAAGACCGAGTGAAGAACCTGGATGGCATATTCGGGGGTTTTGTGTCAAGCACAAATATGATTATTTGTGCCGCTTGCAAAGTGACTCATTTAAAGCTATTTAATTTTAAATTTAGATTTTTTTTTTAAACTTTTTTTAATTAGCGCCGAATTCTATTAATTTTACAATACATTCCATAGTATTTAATAAATAAGCATATTATTTAATAATGTAATGTAAAATCGAAGAGAGTAGTAAAATAAAGTACTAGATATTTATGTATTATTATGTAGATATTAGGGGGCTCAGCCCTTTACTCGCTGACGCTCGCCAACCCCCCGTGAATTGCAAAGCAATTCACATTGAGACCGCTTCGCTCGCTCGCCCCTTTTTATTTTTCTAGTAATTCTAGCCGGAATAAGAACTACAATAAATCATTTGAACATATGAAATTGACAATTTTTTTAATGTAAAAAAGTAATTGAAAACTCCGTTGAAAAAACAAATAAAAATGAATTTAGTTGATACTACTAATGGGCATATAGATCATTTAAATACTATGAAAAAAGGATCTGGGAAACATAATTAGTTTAAAACTTATTGCACCTATAATATTGTACAGCACGGCTTAAATTCATTAAAAAAAAAAAAAAAAAAAAAACGCTACGTGGTAGGAAGATAGTTTATCATCAATGATTGTTTAAATTTCATTCTACATTTTACTATTATAATTGATTATAGATTTCTGCAAAAGAAATTATTTTTACTTCAATAAAACGGCAACAGATGGCAGCAGGGGCATTCTAGAAAGTTTATATTTTATTATATTCGATTTTTCATGTGAGTGAAATTCGTAAATAAATTCTAAATAAGAGTTGAGAATTCATTTGAAATTAACAATATTACTCATAATTAAAATGAGGAATCATCTCAGACGCTTTGGATTAAGTTCATATTATTTTATTTTTAATAATTGCTAGCTTGAGTTCCACTGCTCTGACACTGACCGCCATATTGGAGGCTGAGCTAACACAATCTTGTCTGTTCATTGGTCTGAGCTCTGGAAACTATGGTTGTTGCCAACGATAAGGTAGAAATTCAGCCCTATTTCTGTGTTCAGCCCTATTCTCACGCCATGTAAGACAAATATATATAGACTAGCCGCCACTGGCGATCAGTTTGGTCTCCCTTAAATGTACATTAAACACTGTAACACGTTACTTTTATTCATTATTTAGTTTTTCTCTAAATTATTTTTTGTATTATTTTACTTTGATTTTATATTATTTACCATTTTTAATGAGGGGTCCTTTTAGGTACAGTTGTCGCAGACGCACTGGATGTGATTTTGGCGATATAATTATTGGCTGAATAAATTAACCTTTGTGTGTGTTTTATAATAAAATTTTGTGTTTTTTAATATAAAATAAACTATTTCATAATAAAACAAAAGAATCATGCTGTTTTAGCAATCTCTAACAGGTACCTGAAAATGGGGTTTTCTCGCCAAAATGGCGCAAAACAAAAATCGTGCCAACCCCGGTGCGTCTGCGACAGCTGTTAGAATTTAAAATACATGCCGTTCACACTTTTAGTTTAAAATTGAAAATAGAAAAATAAAAAAATAATATCATAAATAAAAACATTTGATTTCAAAATTAAAGTATCGTTTCTAATTTGCACACGCGAAAAATAAAAGCTGGTATTGGCGATTTTAAAAATGCTATTGGCGAGATTTGCGCCCAAATTTACTTAAGAATTTACTTAATAATATTATGTATTTCATAAATGTATATTAAATTACTGTCTTGAACGTGATTAGTCATTAACAATGGTAAATATGATTGGCGATTAACAATCATTTTCGGTGATATCTCTTCCTGCCACATATAATACATAAATACCAAATTAACTGATCACTTCAAAATTTGATTCATTAAATATTATTACATGAGTTGTATTTGTTTATATTCGTATTCAACTTACGCGAAAAAAAGATTTTGAAGGAAGTTGAGTTGTATAAGCACTTCATCAAACGAAATAATAGTAAACTCTAACTCTCTCACAGGTCCTGGTGCGAATTATTTTTTTGACACCAGGCAGCGCTCCTAAAAATCATTCATGGAAAACTTACTTTACGAACGATTATCTCCATGGTTTAATGGTTTAATATTTTAAACCTTCACGATGAATGAATCATTATTTTTTTGTTTACTTTCATGGATAGAGAATTTGAACTGCGAAGCTAATTTCAACTAAAGTTATTTCAGAATATATACATAATTGAACGTAAGTCATCTCTCAAATATTAATTTATTTTGAACGATCTTTCTGAAATTGTAACTTTTATGCAGTTTTATTTGAAAAATAATTTTGAATAAAAATGGCCGCCTGGCATATGAAAAAGGCGATGCGGGCATCCCGGAACTGTTAATGACAGTCACATGACTTACGGTTTTATTATATAGATTTATATACTGTAAACATTTTGTAGTGCACTTCAGACTTCAGTGAATTATATCAATCCCATTATGTTTGGAATATCGTAACATCATTAAAACTAGTCGTTGGGGGCCACCGTCATACTTACCCATCATGGATATGCATAATGTAAAATATTAAAATAAAAATGCGTAAACTACTTATAAAATGCATTGCAATTCGAATAAAATCGTGGATGGATGACGTCACAAACTTTAAAGGCTGGATTACTGAATGGCTTGAAAGAAACATCCTTATAACTCCAAAAATAATAATCCTATTCACTAACGGTTTACTGCGTCGGATTAAGCGTCTCATTTCCAATTAAAATATATCTTTGAAGTGAAATTTGGATGAAATACAGGGTCAGGAAAAATCGAAGCGTGTGGAAAATAGGATTCCAAATATCTCGGCAACTCATTATCCGATCGACTTCATGCTTGATGCAAAATTTGTTTTTTTATTGTCTTTTATATTCATTTCTTAAAATAACCAATTTCGAAAATTTTTATAGACCTTTTATCAGAACGACTCTTTCGAGAATCCGAAAAAAAGAGTTCCGGTTAATCGAGGTTATTGAAATGAAATAGGCTTCTTCCCATTATTACATACTAAGTACATACCAAATTGCAAGTCTCTATCTCCATTTTTTCGGGAGATAGAGCGTTTACAGACACACAGACGGACGGCAATTTTTTTTTCTAAAAATGTTTTTCGGAATCTCCAGTGTCTGAAACGTGTCAATCCGTCAAATTTTTTTTTTCCGATTTTCAAAACGATTACAAGACTTACCCTATACTACGTATGATGGGTAAGTAATACACGATATTTCCCCCATAGACTGTCTGTAATGTAACTTAATTCTTTTGAGTGCTTTTGTAAAAGAGCTATAAATACGACACACCTCATTCTAAATGCCGAACATTCTTTATTACACGTCAATAACTAGCAATCCGAATGTTTTTACGCGAGTTAAGAGTACAGACAGACGAACCGAATTCATAAACACTTTTCAGCTATGTTGGAAAGTGTTCAAAATAAAGAAATCAACCCACTCTTGCGATGAGACGGGAGAACTTGTCTGTAACGGCGCTGAGTCACAGCCAACTTCAGCACCGGCCAAGAAAGCTCTTGTTTGTTTCTCCCGCCTTAGGACGGAGTTCATGACGTCAGATCGCGTGATCTCTGCCGAACCAATCGGCCGAGAAAACTGTCCTAGGGAGGAGGGAAACAAATAAGAGTTTTCTCAGCCGATTCGGTCGGCCGAAGATCACGTGGTCTGACGTCATGAATTCCGTCTTAAGGCGGGAGAAACAAATAAGAGCTTTCTCGGCCGGTACTGAAGTTGGCTGTGGCTGAGTGCAGCCAAAAATTTATTTGATACAATAATAGTACATAATAAACAAATAGCTTTTACTGACTTGTACTCTAAGAAACATAAACATGTTTATATATTATTCATCGACAATAAGGAATACCTACCTAGAATATGTTAATTTCAGAGCGTCTGGGGTTTTAACAAAAAAATTTTAATCTTATGTAAATAACATGACAGAAGGGGAGAAGTGACAAATCTTTCTTATTTATTAAAAGAAAACAGATATAGATATACTTTTAATTTGTGTTTTATTATGAAGTCTTAATTTTGTTATGGTATATTAGCCGGAAACAAACGCGGAGTTATTTATATTGTTTTAAGAGAAAATGTGTTAATGTTCCGTAATCGTTTCAAGTTTTTTTTTTTTTTTACCATAACACTACTCTTGATAATTTTATTTTTTCTGAAATCCTATATTTTTTCTGAATTCTTTATTTAAAAATTAATTCATCTTACGTATGATTTATTATTTTTCAAAAAAGCAATCGCTAATATGTAATCAAGATACAAAATCAAGATGGAACTAATCAATAAAGGTTCCAATTCTAATTTTTATAATTCAGGGGTCGATCCAGGAAAAATTTGGGGCCTATTTAAGGCCCCTTCACAAAAATCTATTTAATAAAATGGGCCCCATTCACAAAAATCAATTTGACAAAATGGGTCCCTTCACAAAAATCAATTTGCTAAAATGGGCCCCTTCACAAAATTCTGTTCCATAAAAACTTACTATTTGTTATTTATTTATTATTTTGTGATGTTTTAAAATGTGTAATTTGTAAACAAACAAGTTCACCAGAGAGGAAAACTTCAACAAAAGGATTTTAAAAAGTTTTTGTTTATAAATGTTTAGTTCGAGTTTGATTAAAAGGATTTCAACTTTTGTTACAAAATGTTATTATTCACAAAAATATAATAAATTTCACAAAAATAACCTTTACTTTTCACAAAATGGGCCCCAAGAAAAAAAACCTGCATCGACCCCTGTAATTAACAATTGAAAAATTAGTGAAAATTACGTCATGTTGTCAAATTCATATAATTTTCTTGAGCTTTATAAATGTAAAAATACATTTCAAGCTAAGGATAACGCCATTTTCATCGGTGCAAACTCTTCACGCGTACTTTTATGCTTAACCACCATGAATTGAAATAAAAATATATTTTCTATTTAATTGTAATGAAAATAAATGGCATCCATAAAGTTATAATGCATTAAGGTAAAATAAACCCTATAGACACAATTCTCATGACGTCATAGTAAATATGAATTTTTATTTACTTATAAAGACGAAGTACACGTGTTAGAAACATTTTTACCGAAATTTGACCTAAAAATAAATAAAAAATCCCTGACGGCTTGGCCTACAGGCACAGATAGATTTCGAAGACGCAGACTGTGGGAATAATAACTTTAAACGGATTCGATACGTATCCTAATTAAGAAGTTATGGGTTTTTTCCATTTTCACAAAAAGCACCCCCCCCCCCCCCCGTCCCACCCTGGTTCGATTTTGCCCCTTAACGAACTTGACCGAGATTTTAGGCCCCTTGATTTTCTGGTGTATCAGTTTGGAATAGATTTGTGCAGAATTTTTGAAATTATCGTGTTCATAAAAAAGTGATATAGATAGATAGATAAAGTTTTGAACTGGGGGTGGTTTTGGGTTCTGGGAGTCATGATCCGCGTAGATCTGCAAAAATTTTCCAGAAATTCCAACATAGGGGAGAATGTAATAGGTAGTATTTCTGACGAAATCCTCCTAAAAAATACAAACGTCCAAAAATCCACGCGTCTGAATTTAATATTTTTCATCATTTTTTTTATTGGCAACAATGAAAGTAATCCATCGTTTCCAATGCATTATTAGGATGGGTTCGCAGCGGAATCAACAGACTGTGTTTTATTATATTTAGAAGATCCGTTCATTGACCTATTTCGAAAAACTTTTTAAAAGATTTATAGGGACATTGATGGATTAATCTTTCAAAACCAACGAATTCAACTGATATTAGGATGGGTCATTTTCTGCGAAAGACGTAATCATTTATAGCAATGTGTTGCGAAATTAATTTTAATCTGATTTGCGGTGATATAAACACTTCTAGGTAGACATGCATAATCATATTTAAATTTATTTATATAATTTATATATTCAACGAAAGACATTCCATGTGTTTTCCCAGTAGATTTTATTTTATTTTATTTTTTTAACGTATATGTAAAATCATCCGATTTTTATACGATATGTATATCACAAATTAAACAAATATTTTTTCTAAGTAAAAATGCATTACGGATCCAACTTTTCAAAGAAATAATGAAATGTTACTTTTACAAGAATTGTACGTGGGAGCATTTTATAATTGCATTGATTTGTTAATAACTTTTAGCAGTTAAATATTTCCTAATATAACTAGAAATAAATGAAACCGTTTAGTACAGTACTGAAATTTTGAATAGCACGTTTACTTTCACATAATCGTGCTGGAATATTTCAAATGAAGTAATTCTTGTTGTTGCCATTATTATTATTTACTAGGGCATCGAACCCGGGCTTCCCGGAATAGAGAATATTATGTGAAAACCATTTATTATTTTTTTTTAATTGAAAACTCTAATAGATTTTTTTTTTTTACATTTAGTAATAGTTATAGATTGCCCCCTAATAGTACCAAAGAGCATTTTTATACGAAATAAGTCAATTATATATTCAAATAAAATTTTGAAATTTATTAAAAGCGGCCATTTTGTATTGGCCTCGTGCCAGAAGTGAATAGCCGAAGAAATCGCTAAAAATTTCATTATCTACAGTAGTTTTTTTTTTTTTATTATTCTGATAGTTTTGAGCGGTTTTAAGCTCTTATTTCAATTGCATGTCTGTTAAATTTGTGTTTTATTTATACTATTTTATTGATTGTTTAATGAAGTTTTAATTACTTTATCGAATATTACCTAGAAACAAATGCCGAAATAATTATATTGTTTAAAGTGCAAACGGATTCATATTTTGTAATCGGCTGCAAGCGATAGAGATAGATTTAAAAAAAATCATGCTTGAAATAAAATTTTAATGCTATAATAAATGAGTAACTTGCGATATACTTTCAAACAAATTGCATTTGAAAGTAGACTTTTTCCCCTTATATAACCGTGTAAAAATCAAAAATATGGCGACGTTTAGCAATTAAAAAAATTGCAGTAACAAAAATCGCAAAACCGAAATTACATCGTCCAGTGTTGCCATTCGCAAAATGACGTCAGCGTTTCGCACGGACACGATTGTCCTTTATAATATAGATAGATATACACTGTGCCATGTAACTAAATCGCCATTTATTTCACTACATAATATTGTTATCTTGATAGATTTTTTAACGAGATGCATTTGAGATACGCATCTTTTAACAGTGCAAGGTTCGTAAATATCGTGATATATTTTCGAAAATATCAAAAATTTTGATACATGATTTTTTTCAAATAGTAAACTTACTGCAGATAATGTTTTTAGATTTAATATAAACTACTTGATCCGCCCGGCGTTCTCCGGGCCCGTGATAAAATCTTAAATTAACCCCACAGAAAAAATATCGATAATTAGTGATAAAAGTGCTCGTAAGAAAACATAAAAAAAAAAAAAAAGCTCTATCTATTAATAGTTATAAATACACTATATTGCTAAAGGTGATTGGTCACTTGCGATTTTAGGCGTTTTGTTCACTATCTAGAAAAATACATGAGGAATTAACCTGAAACTGCAGGTGTGTAAACAGTATAGTATAGCTTATATATTTCCGCGAAGATTTTTTCACGAAACAGCATAGGGGACTGTCAACAAATTGAAAAAGAACGAATATCTTTTGGATAACCCTGTAAAAACTAATGTAGCAAAGGAGTTCAAACTCGAGATTATTAATAAGTGGCTTATTGTAATATACTGTGTTCATTTTTATTAGGATAGCATGGAAACTCGTAGAGAAATTAAGGTTAAAAAAAAAACAGTCCCAAATTTCGCATAGTTTTTTGCTCATAATTTGCAGAGTTCTTAATATATAAAAAAGTTCTTTTCAGAAAATATGACAAACAACATTGTACATAATACTCTGCAATCAGAATTAAATAATAATAATAATTAGATGAAAAATGAGCATTAAAATAAGCCACTTATTAATAATCTCGAGTTTGAACGCCTTTGCTACATTAGTTTTTACAGGGTTATCCAAAAGATATTCGTTCTTTTTCAATTTGTTGACAGTCCCCTATGGGGTTTCGTGAAAAAATCTTCGAGGAAATATATAACCTATACTATACTGTTTACACACCTGCAGTTTCAGGTTAATTTCTCATGTCTTTTTCTAGATAGTTAACAAAACGTCTAAAATCGCAAGTGACCAATCACCTTTGACAATATAGTGTATAAAGGTTTTACAGACGTGTAAAAATTACGTCAGAAATATTGTTATCTGGTTGTAAAATAAATGTTTTCTTCCCCAGAAAACGACCCTTTTTCAAATTCTATAGAAGGGTAGAACCCCCCCCCCCTCCCATTTCCCTTTCCAGCATTCGAAAAAGTGAAAGCGCATCCCTCCCTTTCCCTTTTGTTCACCCCCTCTCAAACAAAGCAGGTGGAAGAATAGATGATCCCTCCAGGAAATAGAAATGGAATGAAGAAGAATTTAGAAGGAGTATTTCCTAGGGGTAAGATTGTTAGCAGTGAAGGCCAATAGGCGAGCTATTTTTCCCCCAACCGTCTTGATTCTTCTTAATTCTATTTCCTTCTTTATTCCACGTTGAAATAAAAGTTGAGGCATGCGCAGTCAGGTCGAATTTGCACTGAAAAATTAAGACATTTGCTTCTCGCTTTAACCCTTTCAAGCACAAAGTACTTATGTTACGAAAATGTTGGAAAGATTGAATGACACCAGGATTTAAGAACAAATTTATTTGAAAATTATAAAGGTTTTTCTTTACGTACATTATAAAAGGCAAAAATTTAGTTCAAAATTCTGGTGTCGTTGTGGAATTTTGTGATTAACATTAAGTGGAACAGAATTTAACCCACCATGCCGGAAAGGGTTAATACATTCGATTAGAAACCACATATTGCAGTTAACTTGAAAATTTAATCAAAAAATATTTTGTCTCTTATTTCACCTACAACAAAACGTAAGATCAAGTAATTGAAAACAGAAACAATTTTTACTTTCTTCTATCTTTACAAGAAAGTATTGGATTCATGAAAATTTTCGACAGATTTATACGTTTTAGATAGAAGGTCCTGAACACGATTTGACTCTTTTTTGAAAATGTCTGTCTGTGTGTGTATGTAACAAAAAATTTGTGGGCGCTCTATCTCAAGAACAATGCACAGATTTTCATCAAACTTCAGATTCAGTTAGACGTTCACATAAGTTGTTGTTGATTAGGTTTTGGTGTAAATAGCCGTGCAGGTGGCGCTTCTATGCTACGTTTTTTTAGGATTTACACGATATTTTGCGATAGTCATATCTCTAGAATGAATTCACTTAATTTCATCAAACTCCATATTTTGTTATTTTGAAATATTAACATGTATGAGATAGAAGAAGGTTTTGGGATTGACCACATCCGACTGGTTTTAACAGTTAAACAATGTAAGCTTTTTCTTACCTTAACAGTTTTCGGTTTATAGTGTACTCAACCAAAATCTGAAAAGATTTCTTTTCTCACGAAGCTGTCAATAATTGGCTATCTTTGAAATTCGTGTACACTTGTTTTGAATGAAAATATCATGCACAATATTTTGAAATTAAATATCAAATATATAGAAATATCGAAAATGTCATGCACATTGACATTTTGAAATTAAATATCATGATTATATATCAACATATATATCCATTGATATAATGTATCAGCGAACGCTGTAACAGCGTATTCAGAAATCGATAGTGAGTCATGAATAAATTATGAAATCGACGAATCGATAGAAGTGCTATTGCAAACATCATTGTATATCATCTGTGAAATTCAACCTAACATGAATGAAGAACGAACTGTTTTCTGGATTAAATATTTGTAAAGGTATTACGGGTACCACTATTTTATTTTCTCTTTAAGAAAAAACAAGTGTCAAGCATAGATTATGCAATACAAGATTCACACAGACTCCTTAGAAATGAAAAAGTTTCTAAAGAGTACTTAGAAACTCCTTAAATGATCGCAAAGTATAATTTAGCGTTGAACAATGATTTAATTGAAGTATGCAAGAGAATAAAATGGAAACTTATGTATTACACGGTGAATAATACTGCTTAAGCATGTATGACTTGGAAGAGATTATAAACTTTAAATGGAAGTAAAATAAAAAAAACTTCATGTTTTCAAAGGTGAAGTTCAAGTGATTACTGCCATTCTAAGAAAAAAAAAATTGTATATGCCGCATGGTTTTCCCTTCAAAATTTACTTTTAAAATCTAGGTGCCTATTTGGGATTGGACTGGCCATTTTTCACTGCATAAAATAGTTCGATGGCAATTTTGTATTCAAATATACGAAACTAGTAAGCAATGCATTGTGAATACTCTGTCATTTTGGCACTAGCTATTAGATTTTAATCGAATGAAATCAGTTTTTTCTCTAAATGAGGTATTTAAAAATTAGTGTGTGTGTGTGTTACATCACTGCTAACAATTTGCAGCAAACTGCCCAGTCATTTGACTGTTTTTATAGAAAACGGTTACAAAACCGTAATTTAGCGCTATTCTGATTATATTTTACCCTATATTATGGTCAGAATAGAGTTAAATTACGGTTATGTAACTTTTTTTTTTTTACAAAAACGGTCAAATGACTGGACAGTTTGCTGCAAATTGTTAACAGTGAGATGACATGAACTAGCCTGATGTGCCAATCCCATAACTTTCTTCTATCTCCCACAGGTTTCGCATACACTAAAAAGAATCAGCACCCATTTATAGCAAGGTCTAACTGAAACTCAAGTTTTATTCAATTATGTGCATTCGTTGTTGAGACAGGACTGTTGCTAAAATCGTGTCAATCCTGCAAAATGTAACATAGCAGAGCCACCTGTTGGGAGATTTAAACCAAAAGCTAATCAACAACAACTTAGGTCAACGTCTAACTAAATCGGAAGATTGATTAATATCCGTACATTCGTTCTTGAGATAGAGCTATCGTAAAAATCATGAAAAAAGTGGTATAGCAGCGCCACCTGTTGGGATATGTACACCAAAACGTAATCAGCGTCTATTTATGTCAGGGTCTAACGGAATCTGAAGCTTGATGAAACTAAGGTCATTAGTTCTTGAGATAGAGCTATAGCGGAAATCGCGAAAACTGCTGCCTAGCAGCGCCATCTATTGGGCGATTTTCACCAAAAACTAATCAACACCCATTTATAACAGGGACTAACTGAATATAAAGTTTTATTAAATTTTAGTGTTTCCCCCAGAATGAAAAAGGGTAGAGTGCTCCTTCAAACAAGTCGGTAAGTGTGATCGAAGACCGCTCAAAGGGTTTCGTTTAATATTCCTTTCAAAACACTTTATTCTGTCTTTAATAAATTCAAATAAATATCATTTAGCAACAACAACAACAAAAAAAGTCATGGTTTTTTATAAAGTAAAAATTTACCGGTCTATTTTTTCGTTTTTTCGAATATCTAAAAGCCGGATAGCGGGCGAAGCCCGCTATTATATTCTGTTATAACAATATCCGTCATACGGACTAAATGCAATATTTAAAAAAATAATTTCAAAATTAAACAAATTGTACACCTTCAAAATGTTAAAATATACGAATATTTCCATAATCGGATTTTTATCATGATTCAATATGTTTCTCAAACTCATATATTTACTATTCTCTATTACTCCTATGGATACTAGTTTTGTATTATTCTCAAACATTTAAAAAATTCGTTAAACTTCCAATAGGACGTCAGATTTTCTTTTTAATTCTCTAATGACGTGCTATTAATCTGCTTTGTGTACATACACATACTCATACTCCTTGTATTATCGAGAAATCATTACCACTATGACGTCAATCAATTTTATTTCATATTTATCTTTTTTTCAATTGGCGAAACTTTTTATTTCATTTTCATTTTTCACGTGGAAATTGTCTGATAGAAAATTAATTATTGTAGAAAGAATTTTATCGTGGATTTTTAATTTTTGGCATCTGCTATAGCGAAAAATGTTTAAATTGATTAGGAAAAGGCTGTTAGAATTTTGGTTTTTTATCTCTATTTATTAAAACAATACGAATTTTTCAAATTTTAATATTTTGAGCTCTTCACAGCTGGTATTCATCTATATACACAACGTTTCAACTTTTTAAGTTATATAGTTTTTGAGAATGGCTCTGTGATGGACAGACAACGGAGCGGGAATAATAGGGTTTCGTGAGATGAACGAAACCCTAAAAAGAGGCACTTCAACTGAACAAAATGGGCACTTTTTTATGAAAAGGGCTTTTAGTGCTTTTCGTAAGTAATAGCTTAATTATTTTAAAGTTTTCTTTCTATTTTAATATCCACACATAAACATATTTATCTATTAAAAAATATTTGTAAATTTCGGTACTTTTCGGTTAGCCGGGCGCCAGTGATATATTATATACCTGTATTATACACACGTATGGCATGAAACATATGGCATGAATGATATATATACACATACATCTACATATATATACATACATACATATATATATATGCACAAATACGTACATATATCATTGGCGCCTGGCTAACGGAAAAGTACCTAAATTTCATTATTTGGGCTTTTTAAAATCTGCCAACAGTAGGTAAAAAAAATCGGATATTTCAAACTATGAATTAAATCTTTATTCAGCTAATGAAATTTTGAATAAAAGATCCTACAAACTCTACAAAATTAGTCGAATTGAAAAAATTATTGGACTTAGCACACTACAATCCAGTCAAGTATGTGCCTGCAAAAAATGGTTAAATTGCTATGTATAGTTTTTTATCCTATAAAGCTTATATAACTGAAATAAATTGACCAATTTCAACATTAAATAGTGCTTAAAATAATTCTTAGATTTACAAACTGTCTGTTTCAGTGTGTCATACATACAGTGGTGGCCGAAAGTGTGGACATTTTTTGAAAGTTTCATGTTTTTCAACTTTGTGTGCGTGTAGAATATATTAATTTTCACTTAAATACAAACGTTTATCTGTCAAATTGAAGGTAATTTAATGTAGAATTTAATAATAAAAACAGTATTACAAAAAAAGTTATGCAACTAATAGTAAGATCTATCTTAGATTTGCATTTTTTAAAAGTGATACTTACACAATCAATACTTAGTAGGATAACCCTTATTTTTTAAGACAGCTTCACAGCGTCTTTTCATCGAGTGAACGAGTGTTTGGAGTTGCTCTTTCGTAATCACATGGTGCCAAGGATCAATTATAGCTTCAATAAGTTGTCTTTTATTGGATGGATGTTTTTTTCGTACAAGAAGTTTCAAACGTCGCCACAAATTTTCAATTGGATTGAGATCAGGGCTGTTTCCTGGCCATGGTAATATATATATATATGCCTTTATTTTGAAACCATGCTTTGCATACTTTTGCTGTGTGGCATGGAGCTGAATCCTGCTGAAAAATAAATGGTGCGTTGTTGGGGAAGAGATCCCTGATGGAAGGTATCAATTTTGGTTTCAGGACAGTTTCGATGTATTTTCTGGCATTCAGGATGCCATCAATCACTTGAATTCGGCCCACACCATCTGCAGACATACATGCCCAAATCATGACATTTGTTGGGTTTTTTGTAGTTGCTTTAATGCAATCATAATGAAGTGCTTCTTATACTCTACGTCTCACGTATTTTCTACCATCACTACCAAAGAGCGATATTTTACTCTCATCGCTCCAGATTACTTGCTTCCATTGATTTTCTGACCATTTAATGTGTTCTTTTGCTAATTTAACTCGTTTTTCGCATTGCTTTTGATTTAAATATGTTTTTTTCCTTGGAATTCTAGCTTGTAGTCCAAATCCTGATAACCTTCTTCTTATTGTTCTTGAACTTACTGCAATACCCGCTGCATTCATTTCACATCTAATGGCATCTGATGAAATTTTTGTATCTTGAAGGCATAGCCGTTTAATTTTTCTCTCGGCAGTAGCACTTGTGCATTTTTTTCGACCTGATTTGGCCTTATTTTCTACTGATTTCGTTTTTTCATAACGTAAACTGAACTTTCGTACACCAGAACAAGTCACTGAACCACCAACTTGTCTTGCAATTTCAGCATAAAAGAGGCCATTTTCTCTCAATATGACAATTCGGCTTTTTTTTGTAGATGTCCAATTAGTTCTTCTTGTTGATGACATTGTTTAAAATTAGTTTTATTTAAAAAAAAAAGGACTTTTACATATTCAAAAACAGCAATACTCTATTTAATTGTACTAGTATGCATCATTCCGCAAAATATTTCTACAACAATAACTCTTTTACCATCCAGATAACCTAAACTATAGTTACAGACATTTGATTGGTCCTCAGAATAGTGTTTGTGATTGGCTAGTACGCTTTTATTACAAAACACGTCCTTATTCAAAACGATTTGTGTTTATTTGTTCTACTAAAATGAGCATAACTTTTTTTGTAATACAGATATTGTAATACAGTTTTTATTATTAAATTCTACATTAAATTACCTTCAATTGGATATATAAACGTTTGTATTTAAGTGAAAATTAAAAAAAAAAAGTAACTTGTAAAGCAAATTAAAAAAAAAGAAATTTATTTTCCAAAATTTTAAGCCCGAGAAGGGACAGATATTAAAATTATTTTATTTAGTCAATGCTACAATAATGTTGCATTTTTATATTAAATCTTGTTCCGTCTATTTAATATTAAAATATTAATTTTAAATTTGAAACATGATATTAAAGCAACTTTAAAACATTTCATTTAGTTGAAATGAAATCTAAATAAATCTTCAACTTTTTTAATTATTTGAACTTCTCATGTTTCTTATCTGTTAGAATTTGCTACAATACAAATTTTATATAATGCATGTAAAACTGAAAAAGAAGTTGAAGATTTATTTAGATTTCATTTCAACTAAAGGAAATGTTTTAAAGTTGCTTTAATATCATGTTTCAAATTTAAATTTAATATTTTAAGATTAAATAGACGGAACAAGATTTAATATAAAAATGCAACATTATTGTAGCATTGACCAAATAAAATAATTTTAATATCTGTCCCTTCTCGGGCTTAAAATTTTGGAAAATAAATTTCTTTTTTTTTAATTTGCTTTACAAGTTACTTTTTTTTTAATATCTCAAGTTTTTTAATAACAAATTAATATGAAGCAGATAAGATTCACACAAGGCAAGTATGTAAAAGACTGCACAGATCAAAATCAATATTGGTAATATGAAATATACAGTTCAAACATTAATTATTCTGTAAACAATACAAATAATAAAAGTAATTTTTAACAAAAAAAATATAACGGACTTCAACGGATTGTTTCTCATCTTCATAATGATAATAATAACCGAATCATGTTCATTTTTGCAAATAATTTTATTCCACTGTGCAAAATACGTTTGCAACCACTTTGGAAAGAGACACTAGTAAGTGGTGTGTGAAAGCTATCGATGAAATCTTGTGTTGTTTTATCACATAATAAGAAGTATAAATATAATAACGAGTATATATCAGCAGAATGTTCTTTAATATAATTGTAAACAGTGAATGTGTCAAGAGTTTTTGTTATATAATACAAATAATAAGAAAACAAGCTGGCTTCGCCCGCTAGCGGACCCCTAATTTACATCGGTGCCTCGAATCTTGTAAAACCTTGAACCGAACAAACCTCCAATCCGAGTCCCCTCTGCCTTTGGCACCGGATAATCCCTTAGTTTGCACATTGAATACTATAAACCTATAACACAATGAACCTCCGACCCGGGTCCCGCTGCCTTCGGCATCGGATGATCCCTTAATTTGCACATCGAATAGTATAAACCTCTAATTGAACGAACCTCCGGCTCGGGTCCCCGCCGGTTTGGACGGACAATTTTAAAAACATATGAATTGTACTTCTTCCAATGCTGAAGGCAGGAATTCCCGTTGGTGCTAGTACTGCAGCAGCATCATTATTGTGATTACTCATTAAACGAACATTCTGACTGAGCAATTAAATTAGAAAGTTTTTTCCTGTATCAGCAACTCCGCTTACAATCAGATTTATGGATGGAATAGACGGGTCTTTCTTTTGTTCTTCTACGTGCTTTATAATTGATTCAAATATTTTCCTTTTGTCAGCATTTATTTTTCTTGTTCAATTTATCTTCATTAATAACGATTTCTTGGTGAGTTTCAAAGTTATCAAAATCTGCGGCTATCATATCAACGTTTTTATTTGTTTCTTCAATATTTTCAAGCTGGTCGTGCAAATCACTTTCTTGTTGCAACTTTTCAGCCAAGTTGATTGCAGCTTGTAGTCGTTGTTTTGTTTCGCGACATTTTTCCATCTCTGGAAAATTTTTCACATTGTGCTCAAAGGATTCACGGTAGAGTTTAAATTCTCCCAATAGGTCTTTTTCGTTTCGCCAAGGCTTGAACAATATCAGAAATGAATTATAGTACAACTCAATTCCAGCGTCCGTTTTCGGGTTATGATTGGGCGTTTTCAAAACAACTGGTTTCAAACGTTTTCTGAACCAACTGAGGTTTTCTTTTAATTTGTAATATTCTACAGACTTTTGGTCTACAGTCGTTTGTATTAGTACCTAGTGGCCAATTCGTATAAACACATGTTTTCTAATTTGTCATGTTGATTCGGGTAATAATCGTCAATCAAATTCCGACAGTAAATTTCAGTAGATCGTTCATCCTCTTTTGCCAATAAAATCAAATCATGGTGATTTCAGTTTTCTTCGTCGGTCTTTTTTCATGCTGGTATTTAAGTATTGCACAGCATCCCATGAATAGAAGCATTTATGGCCAAGAATTTTGTCTACGGCTTCGTAACTTCCAGTTTCTCGACTAATCAAGTTTTATCTCGCAAAAGCGCGTAATCTGGCACCGAGACTTTTGTTTTCGTCAATGGTATTCCAAATATCTTCCTTACGATTTTTTTCCGGTTGGTTATATAACGCGTAATGTAATGATTTAACACCAAACTGGGTTCTCCAACAAACTGGTTGTCAATGTTGGCGGCTCACATAAAGAAAATCGCGGGATTATAATCATTGATCCAAGTTTGTTTTTCTGATCGTTTCAAACCACACTCTAAATAAGAAAGAGTGACTATTCACTCCGGAGGAGTGGATATTCACTCTATCGCAGAGTCAAAATTTGCCCAACCTCTTTAGAGTGACTATTCACTCTAGGCAAAAGTGAAATTATTCACTCTCTGAAAGAGTGAATACTCACTCATGAGAAGTGAATAGTCACTCTAAACAGGGGTGGATACTCACTCTTTCAGAGGAGTGACTATCCACTCTTGCAAAAAGAGTGGGTTTTTTCACCCTGATAGGAGTGAATAGTCACTCTTTCATAGGAGTGGCTATCCACTCTTTCATAGGAGTGACTATTCACTCTGGCAAAAGGAGTGGATTTCTCACTCCTAACAGGAGTGTATAGCCACTCTTTCATAGGAGTGAATGTTCACTTTTTATGGAGTGAATAAAAAAAAAATTTATGTTTCTTTTTTGGGCATTTTAAAAGAATCATATATTTTAGAGCATGCAATGAAAATAGACACAAGCGTGGTAAAGATTGGACTAAAATACTTTATTGGCAATATTTATTTAATTCAGTTTGTAACAGTAATTGAACTCTTAAGGAAAAATTCAATTAGAGTTACATAATGAATTAAATTAGATTACTGACAAAAAACTAAAATATTTTATTCCAAGCTTATCACTATTGTGTTTTCTTTCATTGCATGCCTTATAAAGATATGATAGTTTTAAAATGCCCATAAAGGCAAGTAATTAACCAAAATCTTAATCAGTGTATATTATTTCTTTCCTTTTCAAATACCCATTAAGTTTTACTTACACTGTAAACTGAAATGTCTGAAATTCAGACACTTAAGTGTCTGAGACGGATGGTTAAAAAAAGAGACACTTTAAAGTGTCTTAAAAATTTAAGGCACTTAAATGTGTCTGAATTTCAGACTCTTGAAATGTCTGAATTGTGGCCGTTTTTGTGCTCTGATTTGTGAGGAATATGCAGATATTTCTGACCACACTTTTTTTAGCATTAAATACAGCCATGTTTGACCACAGTGAATCCTGGATAAATTGGAAAATATTTGACCATAAAGCAGGGCTGGGGTTTGTTCCGGGAGCAGAACCTGATTAAAGCAGGGGCAAACTGGGTCATCCCCCCCTCCCCCGATTTGAGGGGGCCCCAAGTTTGGTATGAAATTTTTGTAAAGCTGATATTTTAAATCTCTTTCGACTTTGTACTGATTACAATCAATATTTTGAACTTTTAGAGTAGGATACGTTTAAAAACTAAAAATATATTTATCTAAATACAATAAAATCTTTCAATAGTGGACACCGCATCATCGTAGAATTTGTGTGCTATTCGGAGAAAGCGGACTCTTCCGAATAACAGACAAATTCCGTCGTCCTGGGGTGTCCGCTATTGAAAAGTTTTACTGTACTTAGATAAATATATTTTTGGTTTTTAAACTTATCCTACTCTAAATGTTCAAAATATTGATTATAGTCAGTGCAACGTCGAAATAGATATAAAATATCAGCTTTATGAAAATTGCATACTAAATTTGAGAACCCTAAAATCATAGTGGCAATGGCTAACGGCCCAGTTTGCCCATGCTCTTATGGTAGAAATCGAATCTTGCTTTATGGCCAAATATGTATTCTAAAGCATGAAAGTGTTTAATTTTTTGTCATAGTATAGAAGATGTTCACTAAAACAATTCGAGGGACAATGACTACTCCCCCCCCCCCCTTTCCACCCTCTTTACATACTATCGCAAAAAATTAAATTCATTCGATTACTGAGCATATAAAAAATATGTTTTTATATAATATTTTTTATATTCAACTTCATTCTATGCTAAAAGCATGTACAATATTGATTACAACTTTTCTGCACCGCCCGATTACACGAATTAAGTCATTGAATACTGTTGTCGGCAACGACTTCATTAGCGGCGCACATTAAAATGGCCGCCATTAAAAAAAAAAATCATTTTAGAATGAAAATTTAACACTGCAATATTAGATTAAAACTGTAATGTTGTTTTAGAAGAACAATGCAACTTTTCATCAAAATTGACTATTTATTTTAGATAGAAAATACTTCTTTTAGAAAAATACTTCTGATTAATTGTTTTAAAGGATCATCAAATTAAAATTGATATAAAATAATTTTGTACCATATAGTTCGTTTTCTGAGTGTACCATATAGTTCGTTTTCTTAGAAGAAAGTACAAGTTTATTTCCATGAAGTATGCTTTGAATTGTTTTAAGACTTGAATAGAACAGTTCAATAATGATAATAAAAAAATAATAATGGCAACTATAGTTTTTTCATTCTCTGAATGTTTTATATATTTTTTAAAATACTAACATATATAAAAACCAGGTTTATGCTATGGGAAACTTTATATATATATAATATGTGTGAAGAAATATATTTTTTCTTTTTAACGTAAAAACATATTAAAATTTACTGAAAACCCTGTATTTTAGATCTTATACAACACAGTTAAACAATCTAGAGTTTTAAAAAAATAAAAAATAAAGAAAGAAAAATAATAGAACCAGTAAATTTAGATCTCGAATTTTATTACAACAATGAAAACCATTTAGAAAAATATTTGGACCAAAATTATGCAAAAATGTAAATGTCTAGCTTTTTTTATTTTCCATTTTCTATTTTTAACCTTTTTACTAAAAATATTTTTTAAAAAATGTTAAAATTTGTTTTCAATATCTCAAGTTTTGCAAAACCGAAAGCTAAAGTTTTGAGCAATAAATCAAAGTAAGTAATGATATATTTGTTTTACAATTAAAATTGGCTTTAAAACCAAGTAATATTATGTGTAACTTAGAAGATTTTTTTAAATTCACATTCTCAAATTAAAAAAAAAAAATGTTCTGCCAGTTTGCCAATAAGTTTTTTAGGTTTAACAAATCAGATTTGACAAAAATAAATTCACCCCCCCCCCCCCCCCCAGAAAAAATGTAAAAAGATTTCTCGAAGAAAATTGTACATCTCTAATTATAAAATATAAAAAATAGGTCACCACAGGAGTTTGACCGCGAAAGAAAATGTTATAAGTATTCCGCATATTCATCAAAGCAACATTAAAAATTCCTTTACATATCAAAGTGTTAAAAAAAATTATAAACACAGCATTTTTTTTTCAGCATAAGGTTTGATAACTTTCTGTTATTGCTTTTTTAAAAATACATATTTTAAAGTACGCATTTAAAATATATATATATATTACTGATATTTTACAGTCATAGTAATAACATATAATTGCATAATATATATGTATATATATTTCTGAACTTCAATAAAATCAATGCTGTGAGTTATAATCCAGATTCTTTACAATAAAAAACTTTTATTGATAAAGTGGAGATCTAAAGATATATTAAACAAATTTGCTAATTTTGAAATTGATATGAATTTATTTGAAAATCATAAAAAATACACAAATATTTTAACATTAAAATATATTTATTTGGATTTAAAAAGATACAAATATAACAAATACATATTATTCTTATCAAATTAATTTAAATAGTAATTAAATAATCTTATATAAGCAATTATATTCCAACAAAAGCTTTATTTGAAAACGAAAATTAGTAGTTGTTTATAATCCTACCTACCTTTGATGAGTTAGTCATAACCATAATAGTAAATTATTTTAAACAAATATAACACGAAAATAAATAATTATGAGATTAAATGTTGATTTTATAATATTTATAACTTGTCAATGGAATAGTCAGAATTGAATGAATATTATAACAAGATGTTGAGCGTACTCGCTCAATTAAGGTAGTTGCACACTTCTGGCAAAACATAAAAAAAAGCACTGTTTTGCAAACCGATTTGTTAAAAATATTCATTGAAAATAAATCGCACATATTTTCCTTTCGAAAAGGGGGAAAAAAAACACATCCGACTGCAAAAAAAAACTCACCAGTCGGATTTTATAAAAATAATATTCAAAAAGTACAATACGAAAATAGATAATTCTCAGATTAAATGTTGATTTTATAATATTTATAACTTGTCAATGGAATAGTCATAGAGCGTACTCCCTCAATTAAGGCAGTTGCACACTTTTGGCAAAACATAAAAAAAAAAAGCACTGTTTTGCAAACCGATTTCTAAAAAATATTCATTGAAAATAAATCACACATATTTTCCTTCTGAAAAGGGGGAAAAAAACACATCCGACTGCAAAAAAAAACTCACCAGTCGGATTTTATAAAAATAATATTCAAAAAGTACAATACGAAAATAGATAATTCTCAGATTAAATGTTGATTTTATAATATTTATAACTTGTCAATGGAATAGTCATAGAGCGTACTCCCTCAATTAAGGCAGTTGCACACTTTTGGCAAAACATAAAAAAAAAAGCACTGTTTTGCAAACCGATTTCTAAAAAATATTCATTGAAAATAAATCACACATATTTTCCTTCTGAAAAGGGGGAAAAAAACACATCCGACTGCAAAAAAAAAACTCACCAGTCGGATTTTATAAAAATAATATTCAAAAAGTACAATACGAAAATAGATAATTCTCAGATTAAATGTTGATTTTATAATATTTCTAACTTGTCAATGGAATAGTCATAGAGAGTACTCCCTCAATTAAGGCACACTTTTGGCAAAACATAAAAAAAAAGCACTGTTTTGCAAACCGATTTGTTAAAAATATTCATTGAAAATAAATCGCACATATTTTCCTTCTGAAAAGGGGGAAAAAAAACACATCCGACTGCAAAAAAAAACTCACCAGTCGGATTTTATAAAAATAATATTCAAAAAGCACAATCTTCGTGATGAACGGAAAAAAAAATTAATAAAATACACACCAATGTTCTAACAATTATAACATTTTATAAATTACAAGCATTTTCTTCAGCGTATATTATTTCTATGTATCGTTTCATGATTATTGTAAATTACTTGTAATCCACATCCACACATAAGGACTGACACAAAATTATAAGCACATAATTTTTCAGTATCAAAGTTACGAACATCTCTTCAAACTACTAAACCGTTGAACTAACATTTTAAATCGAAGTATTAACGCGTCAGCCAATCGTCATAGACGTCTGCCAAGAATGAAAATGGTCCTCGTCAGCGGTCTGTTAAAAAAAAAAAAAAAAGACAATATTTACGTCACCATTGCTAATGGTGCGATCTCTGACCCAATTGACTCATTAAACTTTTTTTTTTTTTTTATCAGCGCAGCGGGCAGAAACTTTTTATTTTCTGGCGTTAAATTTATCAATTATCAAAATATAATTACTACAGTTGTTATATTTTCAGACAGAGGGAAAATAGCTTAAAAAAAAAAGATTGACGTAACACTTGCATATAATATATCGAATTTTAAAGAATTTAAAAGCAATTTTCATATTTCAGATTTTTGCTTTAGATATGAAAATCCAAAACATTATTCAGCCATTAACTTTTGAAAGACTTTATAACTTAATCTGAATTTCCATACGTTATTAAAACTAGAGTGGTCACTATTTGTATATACAACTTTGAAATCACTGTTGTTAAACTTTATAGAGACCAATCAGTGTCACATCGTAATTGGAATTTTGCGATCGCTTATGGAAAGTTTAAAAAGACGTTTCTGTTTAAAATGTCAGCTAAAAATTATTATTTAAAAAATATAATATTAAATTGTTTTTAAAAAGGATAATACATATTATTCCCCGGTGAATTTATAATATTTAAACACCACGAAAATAAGGGACTAAGATTTTTTTCGTCAGAGATGGGGTGTGGGGCTCTGTCCCCCTGAATCCACCGTATAAGTCAATTTTTAATTTTATTTATCCTGTATTTTAGTTTATTATTCTAAAATCATACATATTTCTGTTGTCAACATACCTTTTTCCATGAATTTACAAAACACACAACAATAAATGAGGTAACCTCCTTCGAAAGGTTTTTGAAGCAGCTTCTGACATAGTACCACCACCACATTTCGTTAAAACATGGTTTTTGATTAAATATTGCTATTAATTAAAAATTAAATCGGCATTGTTTTTATAAATGAAATGCGAGATTTTTCCTCAAATTAGTGTTGCCACAAAAATAAAATAACCGCATTATATAGTGCAGAACAATGATTAAAAAAAAATAAATAGTAGTACAAAAAAGATAAAATATCAATTCGCCACATAGGTTTACTTTATATTTATGGTTAAAAAGCAAAATTGATATTGAAATGTTTAAAAGAAAATAAAGACACCATCGATCGGTCGAAGCAGTGGTATTTCACGTGTATAATAAAAGGTATGCTTTGTTATATTAAATTTTATTTTAAGTGCATTCAATTTTTTTTTCATGTTTTCCAAGAAGCGGATGGATATCTTGTGAATTGACGAAGTTATGAATTTTTTTCTTCCTAAAATCCTATCCCCCCCCCCCCTTCCTTGAGGCCATTTTTAATGATATCAAAAATCTGTCATACATAAATTTTCGGCCCTTTTCCTAGAAATATTAATAACTTAAACGGATAATAAACGGATTTGATACGTATCATAATTAAGAAGTTATGGGTTTTTTCTGTTTTCACCCCCCCCCCCCCCCCTATTTCGATTTTGCCCATTAACGAACTTGACCGAGATTTTATGTCCTTTGATATATGTTATCAGTTTGGAAGAGATTTGTGCAGAATTATTGAAGTTATCGTGTCCATAAAAAAATGATATAGCTATATAGACAGATAGATAAAGTTTTGAACTGGGGGGGGGGGGGGGGGGGGGGTTGGGGTTTTAGGGGTTATAATCGGCGTAGATCTGCAAAAATTTTCAGAAATTCCAACATAGGGGAGAATGTAATAGGTAACATTTCTTACGAAATCTACCTAAAAAGAAAAAGGAAAAATGATCATTTCGTTTCTCTCAATAAATAGATATGGACAAAATTATATAATGCCAGGCTTTCACTCTTCAACGGAGTGAAATATTTCACTCTTGTCAAAGGAGTGAGACAGTCACTCTCGACAACGGAGTGAGATATTTCACTCCTTTCTAGAGAGTGGAAAATCCCACTCTTTAAAGAGTGTATTCTTATAAAATTCACTCCAAAAAGAGTGAAAATGCCTCTCACTCTTCCAAAGAGTCAACTTCTCACTCCTCCCAATTTTAGAGTGCACATAACTTTTTAACATGGTGTCCACCTTTTCGAGATAAAATTCAGTCAGTCACAGAATTTAAAGTTCAATGTTTCACCAAACCATACATGAAAATTATGTGTAATAATATGCAGCCTGATTATGGCACATTATTGATGACCTTTTAGATGATAATAATGATAGATTTTCTAATATTCCGTAATCGAGTCTACAGCCAATGTTTCAATGCTAGCAAGAAACAAAAAAAAATTAGGTACTTTTTGGCTAGCCGGCAGCCAGTGATATATATATATATATATATATATATGTGTGTGTGTGTGTGTGTGTGTGTGCTTCATTGTCACCTGGTTAACCGAAAAGTACCGAAAAATATTATAGCAACAATATGGATGCAGTGTAAATGTGGATATGGTTGAAGGTTTTTCACAAGATCGCAACAACCACATCAAACATTTATTGCCAATAAGAGCCCACTAAATCTACCCGCACAGGATTTTTCCCTTTATTGTATAACAATTATTTGTTTTCTTATTTTAAGTATATATTTGCGTTTTAATTTTAATAAAATAGTGCTTAAAAGTCTGTAATTTTCAAATGTTATATTTTTTAAATGCTCACTTTCGTTTCAACAATTTTTTTTTAAGTGTTTTGATTCACGGGAATTTCATTTTGCGCCAACTATTACGCTTGGTGACAATGGTTTTTGTACAACGGAAAAGTACCGAAAAAATGATTTACATTCAATAAATAACAAATCACAATATTTGGCACGGTTTGCATGACAACACGGTTTGTAGACAACATCTGCTCGGTCAGCGTTGAAATAAATGGCGCAGTAACAAACATTTTGGCATGGTGTTGGTATATAGGAAAAGTACCAAAATAAAAGATACAGCACAAGCTGTACATGAACGACTTAATAACGACGACATTGAAAATTGGGTACTTCTCTATTATCCCGTCGACCCCTTTTCATAACAAAAACTATCGCCAACTCAAATATTAAACGCCAAAAATGCAGTCCCATTTACTTGATGCCAGAAGCATTATACGTGTTTGTTATGTCATCGAATGGTTTTTAATTCGACATTTGCGTGTATAATTAATTATGTTTTACTGACTTATTAGTTATTTCATTAATTAAAATAACAATTGTGTCCGTAAATTCTTATATTTTATTTATTTATTTATTTTGATATTCCAATGGTAACGTTCTCCCGTTTATTTGGCGTTACAGTTTGGCGATACTTTTTTGTTATGAAAAGTGGTCGACGGGATAATAGAGAAGTACCAAAAATTGTTTGCCGCATATTTTACGCGAATTAGATGAAATTATGAAACAATTCTTTTACACAAGCATATAAAATGGTTAGTGAGTTTGAACGTTAATACCAGGAGCCTGTTAGTCGATACAATTTTCCAATATCTATATTTCCTCTTTGTCGATGAATAGTATGTGAGTATTATTTCAAATTTAATGTGAAAACCACGATTTCTACCCACGATTACTGTCCTATAACGGATATTTACGCTAGTATGAAAATAAAAACAAATAAGCATGTTTGTCACGTGATTTATTTAATTTGAAAGAATTCTGTTACATACATTATAACCAAATATTTGAAAATGTCCGTTTATTTAGAGTATGATGTCGTGTTGTTCCATTTTTTAAAACGTAAAAAAATCTAATTCAGTTTTATTTTGATCGTGGAAATATTTCAATTGAAAAATTATTGCTGTGGTCAAATTATTATTATGGTTTTTGAATTGTTGGCAACAATAAAGAAACATAGTTATATTTTATAGGAAAAACGTCCATTGATTATCAGTAAAAATTATGAAATTTTGAATTATTAAGACAAATATTTGAATAACGTAAATAAAACTTAGCTCATGTTACTTCCTGGATTATAATTCATCTATATGCAACGGCATTTAATCAATTTTGATCCTGACGTAAGCCAAAGAATTTCACTATTTCAAATTTCAAATTTTATTAGAATTAGCACACAGTTTAAATTTTGTGGCAACGCGTACAAAAAGTGGGAAAAACTCTAGTAAATTAACTCGTTCAATGGGATTTGCTGTGTTAAATTAACATTAAGATGTCACACTGGAAATAAATAAGTATTGCGCTGCCGCGCAATACTTAATATATTCTACAAGCACACAGTTGAAAAACATGAAACTTTCAAAAAATGTCCAAACTTTTGGCCTTTACTGTATCTCTATAAAACTACCAATTTCATGTTTTTATGTGTAATACTTTATTTAATATAAGTCGAGAAAGAGCACCTTTTATATTTCAGAATAGAGCGAAATGTTATAATCTTTTTTAATATCAAAAGTGCATCATCAGTTAACCCTATCACTATGTCTTATCGAAACATGCCCTGTTGTTGCCCAGGACAAATATGCTATCTATTTTTCAAATTAACAAGTAATATAAAAAAAAATAAGTCAATTCCTACTTTTTAATCATAAATATATAAAATAAACCCATGCAGCATTCATGTCCCACGTTATCTTTATTGAACATTATTTTATAATCATCGTTGCGGTATTTTATTTCTGTGGCATCACTCATTTGAGATAAATATTTCATTTCATTTATGAAAACAATGGGAGGAATTTTTTCTCCCATTTGAAACTAAAATTAATTAATTAAATTGAATGAATTAATTAATATTTGAAAAAACTGTATTAACATAAAGGGTCATCCACTACAAGTTTAAAAATATGTATTTGAACTTGAGTGAATGAATAGAAAATATTTTATGAACGATTGAAAATTTGAACAAGATATATATAGAGAGAGAGTGTAAGCTAATAGTAGGAATAAAAAATAAAAAAAAGTACCACTTATATTTGTACAGTTTAAATTTTTACCGTGTGTTACAAACGTTATGATATGAGATGTCACCGGGTGAAACATACTCAGTGAGTGATAGATTTTTTTGACAACTTGTTGAAAGTGCTTGGGGTCCGCGTGGACCCTAGGACACAGTGATAGGGTTAAGTGTGCCTATCAAACAAAAGTAATATTTTATTTCAAATGAAATGCGAAACAGCATTACAAATATGGCTTAGTTGCCTTTTTATTTTAGTAATGTACAAGGTTTTTTTTCATGCGATCGAGGATGAATTTCGCGATTTTTTTAATACAACCAACTGCTGAAATTTGAGATTTTTTTTTTTTTACACGCAACTGATTGGCAAATTTTGTGATTTTTTCTTGCGACTAATACACTAATTTTGCGATATTTTTTCGCGACCTATAGATGAATTTCGCGATATTTTCCTGCAGCCTTTTGGTGAAATTCGCGACAGCAAATTTTTGAGAGCCCAAAATAATCAGAGCACATTTCTAGCTATATAAAAACGGGCAGAGTGCATTTACAACCATTAGGTGAAACACTATATTTCGTGCATTATTTCTTGAGATATAACGCCCACAAAATTTTTGTCATATACAGAGAGACAGACAGACAGAGTCACAGATAGACCTAAAAACAGTCCAATCGTGTTCAGGACCTTCTAAAACTTATAAATCCGTCGAAAACCGGAGGCAAAAATTTTCATGAATCCAATACTTTCTTCTTTTGAAGAAAGTAAAAATTAGGGCAAGTCCTTTAACATTCTTGTACTTCTTAGAATTTTTCTACACTACTTGGATTTTTTTTTTCTAAAATACACTCTTCATTAATTATTTTTATTTTGTTAGGTTTGAAAATGCATAATTTGCAAACAAAACAAATTCTCTAGAAAGGAAAACTTTAGTAGAACTTCAGACTATTCTCCAATCTATTTTCTGACACATTCCTGAATTCTTTTTCTTTTTTTCGGAAACTCATGAAATGGACAGGAGTTTATATTAAGGAACTATGTAATCGAATAGCGTTTTCCATTTTTCGATAAAGGTAGAAAATCTTTCATAAAACACTCTCAGTGGGATCTTTCAACCGAATATCCGACGCGGCACCGTGAGAAAGGGAAAGGTTCGTGTCACGTGACTTGTCGCCACGTGACACGAATCGCTTATAGCCACTGCCATCGAGAAACACTCAAGGCCAACTGAAAAGAATGGGACGACATCGCTAATGGACCGACTTTTCACATATCAGTTATGTGGAGAGAGAGAGAGTGCCTCACTAGTTTAAAGAGAACTTTCAAACAATTACTTCGCACAAGGTTCGTACGCTTTTACCACAATTTTTTAATGTATTTTTTCGCCTTATTTAAATGCAGAAAGGTATTATAAATCCTGCAATTAAACAGGACGTCTATAATTTCTTCTGTCTCGATGGCAACGTTATAGCTCGATAAGTAATTAATGTATAAAAAATAAAAAAGGGAAAACTCATTTCGATTCCAAATCGCTTCCATAGTCAGGCCTGCCAATTTGAGAACCACCTTAAAAAAGTTATTAAAAAAGTTCGAATTGGAGTAATTTATTGGATTTCATCATTCGTTATAAAATGTTATTTTTCACAAAAGCATAATGAATTTCTCAAAAATAACTTTCACTTTAAACCAAATGGGCCCCAAGACAAATACCCTGCATCGATCCCCGTTATTATGAATTATATATAACCAATTTTGAACAAACAGTTTTCCTAGTCGAATGGACTTTTTAGATATTCCCCACAGTTAAAACCATTGCGATTGTGCTTAGGCATTGGCGCACCCACGGGGGGGGCTAAGGGGGCTGAAGCCCCCCCCAGACCCTGAAACTTAATGATGAAGTAACTATGTAACGTTTTCTATAAAATTATAAAAAGTTTTTTTTTGTTTTTGTTTTTTTAAGGTTTTTAGAAAATGTTTAAAACCTTTGTATCTCATTTCATCTTTATTCTCAAATCGTTTTCGAAATACGTTAAGCGTAAAGACTCATAGCGGTACTCTGATTCTCTCAGTTCTGAGTACCCATCCATCATCCATATTTTTAGAACGGTCAAGCGGATTCAAGTAACGCCCCCCTAGAGATATCTCTAAGGGGCGTTGATTCAAGTCCAAACGAGGGTGGTATTTCGTCTGCGTTGTACATCTGTGTAGTGGACAATACGACCCATTCAAAGTCGATAAACGATTGGCACTATCCATTTTGCTAAACATTGAAGTGGGGTGCTGGAGAAATGGCAGCCTCACACTAAAAACCTTTTATTACTCTAGCACAAATGAGGTACAAACGGGTACAAACGAGGTATAAGCGATTGGCCCTATCCATTTCGTAAAACATTGAAGTGGGGGGGGGGGGGGGGGGGGCTGGAGAAATGGCAACCACTAAAACCTTTTTATTACTTTAGTACAAATGAGGTGCAAACGAAAAGATTGTTGGTATAAACGATTGGCCCTATCCATTTTGTAAAACATTGAAGTGGGGGGGCTGGAGAAATGGCAGCCCCACACAAAAACCTTTTTATTACTCTAGTACAAATGAGGTGCAAACGAAAAGATTGTTCGTACAAACGGTGTATAAATTATTGGTACTATCCATTTTCTAAAACATTGAAGTGGGAGGGCTGGAGAAGCGCCAGCCCTACACTAAAAATCTTTTATTACTCTAGTACAAATGAGGTACGAACGAAAAGATTGTTGGTACAAACGAGGTATAAACGATTGGCACTATCCATTTCGTAAAACATTGAGTTGGGCAGCTGCCTTTTCTTCCAGCCCCCCCCCCCCCCCTACAAAAAACCTTTTATTACCCTAGTACAAATGATGTACAAATGAAATGATTGTTGGTACAAACGGGTACAAACGGTATAAACGTTTGGCACTATCCGTTTTGTAAAACATTGAGGTGGGGGGGGGGACTGGCCGTTTCTCCAGCCCCCCCCCCCCCCCCCCCCCCCACTAAAAAACTTTTACTACTCTAGTACAAATAAGATACAAACGGGTACAAACGAGGTATGAACGATTGGTAATATTTTCAAAAAAATGTGAGTGGGGGGGGGGGGGGGGCTGGCGAAATGCACCTCTATTTTATTAGTACTTCTGGTTATACACTTTTTTTTTAAGCATCATTCGTGTTAAAACGTATAAAAAAATAGCCATAGTTTTAAATTTTATATTTGGAGAATTTATATCATCAAAGCTTAAGAAAATCATCTAAGATTAGAATAATTCATCAGCACTTCATCACTAGAATGGTAAGCATACATATTAATTTCTTTCTAAGGATAATTACACTAGTATATTCGTAAGCATAAAGTTTCAAATTTATTAATAGATAAGAAAGGGCATATCCCGCGGTCTGCCCCTCCCTCCTGTGCCGAACAAGGTACTAATTTACTGAATCATGGACACAAACAAAAATAAAAAAGGCTAAGACAAAATTGCAATGAATCGGTGAAGAATTCCGTTTTATACGGGTTTTTGCTTTAGCAGGTAAACTTTCAAGGTATTTCTTTTGCTGAGACCATGGAATGTTTGTGATCAAGACAATATTACGTTATAGACAAGTTTCATTTACACAAGTTAAACGGTATGGGGTTATTTACACAAGTTTTACGTATACAGTTTAACAGTGAATGAAACCTGTCTATAACGGAATATTATCTTAATCGCAAACATTCCATGGTCCCATCGAAAGAAACACCTTTACAGTTTACCAGCTAAGACGAAAACCTGTCTAAAACGGAATTTCTCACCGATTTATTGCAATTCCGTCAGTATTTTTTACTGTTTTTCTATCCATTGTATCCAAGCCAAAGAAGACTCCATATTATAAAATTGACTTGTTTTCCTTTTCACAATAGATGTAAAATGTCATGTTAACGGTTTTTAGCTCACAGGCTATCAAAGCCTGAGACCGCCGGTCTTGGTGGTACATGAGACCGCCGGTTTTGTATGTACGTAACGCGATAACTCTTGATAGAACTAACCGCTTTGCTTCAAATTTTGTTTATAGGTTCATTGTGATAAGGCGCTTCCCTGATTAGTTTTGGGGGTTCATTAGTTAATTATAAGGGGGTACGGGGGCTGATCCCCCTGTTAGTATATTGTCAATTTCTTTATTTTTCGAGGGTTTATTTCAAATTCTTTGAAATAAGAGTATAACATACAATTAGTGTGAATAGCCTGTGAGCTCAATGCCTTCAGTTTAACTGGGCAGTTTTCTCTTTATTTATTAGCTCACAAGCAATCAAAGCCTGAGAGCTAATGTGCCCACAGGTTCTGTATGTACGTAAGTATGTATGTACGTAACGCGATAACTCTTGATAGAAATATCCGATTTGCTTCAAATTTTGAATATAGGCTCATTCTGATAAGGTGCTTTCCTGATTAGTTTTGGGAGTTCATTGGTTAAGTATAAAGGGGGAGGGAACAGGGACTAATCCCTCCCCCTTAATTTATATAAATGGATTTTCATGTAGAATTATCCGATTTGCTGCAAATTTGGTATATCTGTTTATTCTGATATTAGATTTGGAAGTTCATTGGTTAAGTATAAAAGGTTGGGAATTGTGAAAAATTGGGAAAAATCTACTTTTGTCTGTCGGTTGTGGAAAATGATTTCCGAATGTCAACAAACGATCGTAGAAAAGAGTCGCGAATTGTGTCAAAAGATCGCAAAAACAAATAGCGAATTTCGTCGATCAATTGTCAAAAAAAATCGTGAATTTTGACAAATGGTGGAAAGAAATTCGTCAACGATCGGAATTTCTTCAAAGATTGTGCAAAAAAGTAGCAATTTTTGTCAGTTGGTTGCGGAAAAAGACTCCCGAATGTCAACAAACGATCGTAGAAAAGAGTCGCGAATTTCGCCAAAAGATGGCGAAAACAAGTAGCGAATTTCGTCGATCGGTTGAAAAAAAATGTCGCGAATTCAGACAAATGGTCGAAAAAATCAATTCCGTCAATGATTCACAGAAAATAGCGAATTTTCGAAAATTATCACAAAAAAAAAAGAAAAAGAAAAAAAGAAACAATCACGAAAAAAAAGTCGTGAAATTCAATCGGTCACGAGGTAATCAGCACATGAAAACCATCAAAAAGTTACGAAATTTGCAAATGTTGTAGGTATAACATATCCATAGGTATAAAAAAAATTATTAATGATTTTCTGTCAGTAACAATTTTCTGCAATCATTTTCTGCCTTCCTCTTCAGACTATGATCAAAATTCCATACAATTCAGAAATCTGCAAAACCCTTGTCCTCAGGTCCCTTGCTCCTGCATTGGGTAGGGCAACACGATTCAATCTGCAGTACGGATCGAGCCGGGTTGACGCGGCTTATTTTCGCTGCGGGTCAGGTTGACTTGGAACATTTGACTACGGCAGGGACATATATGTCCCAGTGGACTATTGTTTATTCTATTAGTACGACTTTTCAAATCTGTCATACACTTATATTAGGATATTTTCAAGAGAAATCTGTCACAAGGATTTTTTTTGGAAATTGTAGAACGATTAATGCAAAATTAGTAGTCAATCCTGGCCCGTTATCAAAAGGTTAATTGTTTCGTTTTTTTTTTTTTCTCGGGTTTAAATTTCTGGCTAAAGCGAGAATTTATCACTAAAATTCTAGCCTTGGGGGTGACGAATTTTCTGTTAATCATGCTGTACACAGCTCAGAAGCAATTCATAGAGATTTTCTCACATATATTTCTAAAACTAGCCAAAATACTCATTAATGATAAATGTCTCACTTATAGAATGTTGCAATAGCAAGGCTTTAGAAAACATTTCAATGTTTAAAGTATTTATTAAATGTTTATTACTTTCTTCTATCTTTACAAGAAAAAGGTATTGGATTAATGAAAATTTACCACTGCCGCTTTTCGACGGATTTATACGTTTTAGAAGGTCCTGAACAGAATTGGACTATTTTTAGAAAATGTCTGTCTGCGACTCTGTGTGTCTCAGTGTCTGTATGGGATAAATTTTGTGGGCGCTGTATCTGAAGAACTAATGCACGGAATTTGATAAAACTTTACATTCAGTTAGACATTGATGTAAATGGGTTGTGATTAGTTTTTGGTGTAAATCGCCCAACAGATGGTGCTGCTATGTTACATTTTTTATGATTTTTACGATACTATATCCGATACTAAACCTGTATGAGATAGAAAAAAGTTGAGATTGGCAAATGAAACTAGTTTTTTTTATTGTAATCAAATCTGTGAAATCTGACGTTATTTTAACTTTTAATCATATTTAGATTTTTTTTTTTTTTTTTTTTTTTTTGGGGGGGGGGGGGGGGGTCTAGCTTGTGATAACTGATAAATTTTCTGAAATTTCAAATTTCTTGGGGGGGGGCAACTGCCCCCCAGCCCCCCCCCCCCCCCGAAATGGCGCCCCTGGTTTTAAAGTTTACTTTCATTTTGCCGGATGCGGGCCGAGCCGGGCCTGTGCAGACGTCTAAAATGCATTAGCCCCCCCCAAAGTGAAATCCTGGGTGCGCCACTGTGCTTAGGTACTCAAGGACGCCTTAAAAACGTGCATCTTCAGGTGAATTCCCAGTTCTAGGAAACTCAGCTGAAGGGGGTTGTACGCTCGAATCATTTGAATATTCGCCCTTGTTATTATTGTTCACGACCCTTTTAAAGCGGAAGCCAACCAAGTCTATGTGGGAGTATTTTTATGCAGACAAGAATAGATGAAACGTTTTCTGGCACTAAAAATGGGAAAACGCGTTTTTATTTATAGTGTCAGAGGATTCATAAAATTCAATGCATCGCACAACACGGTAAGTTTTGGTCTTAAAAGAATGGAGTGTTTTACTGTTTAATATGGAGAAAATTCTAACATCGAACACTATAAAACGCACATTTTTCTGCGACCAATTCGTGTATTTATCTATTTTTTCCCACGACCGATTACATTAGCGAAATTCGCGATTTATTTTCGCGACCGATTGACAAAATTTACATATTTTTCTGCGATTGATTGATGATATTCGCTTTTTATCACAATTAATTGACGAAATTCGCAATTTTATTTCACGAGCTATTGTCGAAATTCGCGGTTTTATTTCGCGAGCGATTGTTGAAATTCGCAGTTTTGTTTTACGAGCGATTAACAAAATTCGTGATTTATGACCGACTTATTGACGAAATAAGCGTTTTTTTACGCGACCGATTGACGAAATTCGCGATATTATTCCACGAGCGATTGACGAAATTCACGGTTTTATTTCGCGAGCGATTGATGAAATTCGCAGTTTTACTTCGCGAGCTATTGTCGATTTTCACGCTTTTTCTCCACGACTCCTTGATGAAATTCGAGATTTATTTCGCGATCATTTGATGATATTCGAGATTTATTTCGCGATCATTCGATGAAATTCGCAATTTTTTACGCCCGACCAATTGACGAAATTCGCGTTCTTTTACACGATCGATTGGCGAAAATCACACTTTTTTCTGCGACCGATTGGCGAAATTTGCGATTGTATTCTACGAGTTATTGACGAGAATCGCGGTTTTATTCCACGAGCGATTGACGAAATTCGCGGTTTTATTTCGCAAGCGATTGATGAAATTCGCGGTTTTATTTCGCGAGCGATTGACGAATTTCGAGATTTTATTTCGCGGCCGATTGACGAAATTCACGGTTTTATTTCGCGAAGTATTGATGAAATTCGAGATTTTATTTCGCGACCGATTGTCGATTTTAACGCGCTTTCTCCACGACTCCTTGACTAAATTCCCAATTTTTTTTTTATATCTCATACATGTGAATATTTTAAAATAACAGAATATAAAATTTAATGAAATTCCGTTCCATTCTTCAGATATGACTATCAATCGCTAAAATCGTGTAAATCCTAAAACCGGCTCACCAGCGCCACCAGCTGAGCGATATACGCCAAAACCTAATCAGCAACAAGTTATGTCAACGTCTAACTAAATCTGAAGTTTGATAAAAATCCGCGCATTAGTTCTTGAGATAGTGTTATTGCGGAAATCGTAAAAAAAATGCAGCCTAGCAGCGCCACCTGTTGGCCGATTTACACCAAAAATTAATCAGCACCCATTTATATGAAGGTAAAGGTGAAAATAAGGAATTTTGCTTTATAGCCACTGGCCGGTAGGTTGATAATTTTTAGTAGCCAGTTACTGGCTAGTGAGAATAATTTTTTTAGTAGCCAGTAAGTACATTTATGTCACTGAATATGTAAATTTTAAAAAAATTAATGACTTTACAGTAAACAAGTAATTTATGTACTAAATAAAAATATTTGAATATATATTGTTTCGGATAAACTTGAGGTATTAATTTCCAATCTATTTTAAATTTAAAAAAATAAGTTAACAGTAAAGTTATACAAATAATGCTTATGTAGCTAACTACATAAGTCCCACTATGCTTAGGTACTTGTGTAGATAACTGCATAAGTACCTTTTTATAATTATTTGTCTAGAATTTGGCAATAATAAAATAGGTATGTTTATGCACTAAGTAATAACTCACAACATGATATTCCTTACACATGCAGAAGCTGGGGCCAAAATCTCCAGAAATTCAGGAATTGCGTATCTCACCAATTAGTTTCCGAAAAAATTATAAATTTCGTCAAACGCATAAAAACGATTAATTTCATCGATCACGTGCGTAAAAATCACGAATTTAATCAATCGCGTGCCTAAAAATCAAGAATTTCGTCGAATGAGCACGGAAAAATCATATGACTATCGTCGATCAAGTGCGTAAAAATGATGGATATCGTCGAACGGGAGCGTAAAAATCCCGAATTTCGTGGATCGGGTGCATACAAATCATGAATTACGTCGACGTGCGAGTAAAAATCACGAATTTCGTCATTCAGGAGCGCAAAAATCACGAATTTCGTCAATCGGGCGCGTAAAAATCATAAATTTTGTCGAACGGGCGCTGCAAAATCACGAATTTTGTGAGTCAGGCGCGTAAAAATCATGAATTTCGTCGATCGGGTGCGTAAAAATCACGAATGTCGTCGAACTGGCGTGGAAAATCACGAATGTCGTCGATCGGGCGCGTAAAAATCATGAATTTCGTCGAACGGGTGCGTAAAAATCTTGAATTTCGTTAAATGGGCGTGTGAAAATCACGAGTATCGTCGAACGGGCGTGTAAAAATCACGAATATCATCGATCGGGGGCGGGAAAATTATTGAATTACGTCGATCGGACGCGGAAAAATCGCGAATTTTCGGGAAAAAGGGAAATTGGAAAATCCTGCATTTGGCCGGTTCTTTCCATATTTTTAATCGCCAGTTTTTCAGGTTTAATCAACGAGTGGCGACTGGCGAGTATTTATTTTCACCTTCATAATGAAGGTCTAACTGAATCTAAAATTTTATTAAATTCCGTACATTAGTTCTTGAGAGAGAGCGCCCACAAAATTTTTGAACAGTCAAATCGTGTTCAGGACCTTCTAAAACGTATAAATCCGTCGCAAACCGGAAATCGAAAATTTTCATGAATCCAATACTTTCTCCTTGTAAAGATAGAAGAAAGTAATATTAATAAAAGTCATAAAAATGTTGTAAATTATTATAAAGATGGACATAAATGAAATTTTTAAAAGCTTGTCAGGATTGAGTGCCACGATGTCCTCTAATAACCGTATTAATTCCAACTTGAGTGATTTGTATGTTAAAAAATATTTCAATGTTAGGATTTTTCAGAACCCAATTTTTGCGTTTAAATAAGATTCCATACTGTGTTTTACTCAACAAGTTTGAAATAGTACGTCAAACGTGCCAAATGAGGTGCGTTCGTACTGTAACTAGTTTTATAACTATTCAGATCTGGGTGCAGTAGCAGTTGCACTCTAATGCAAAAAGGCATGAATACAAAATTTATTTTATGTGATGCAGATTTTCCTATTATAGATATTCATTTTACTTTAAGAAATCAAGTTTCAATACACTGCTACAAACAGTTCATTACAATTCTCAGGGCTTGAAATTCAGTTTTTTCCAATTTTTTCCATTTTTTTTTCCAATTTCTTCCTTCCAACATTTTTAAATGGAGGGGGGAACTATAGGGGCAGATTCTCAAAATCTGAAAGAACCCAAAAAATCTAGTGGCCACATTGTGAAACAAACACAAAAACAATATTGTTTCTCTCTTAAATTTGTACGATGGGATTTTATAGAATCTTCCCACCTGTACTGTACACATTTTGTAAAAATAAATGTTTGTAATGCAAGTCCTGAACATTTTATGAATAAGCAATTCTCTTAAAGTTTTTTGTTCTATATAGATAAATTTTTTCCTCCTAAAGTATTTTTCATAGCTGAAAATACAAGCTCAACACGGGGAACATGCATCAAAAAATCTCTCTCTCTCTCTCTCTCTCTCTCTCTATATATATATATATATATATATATATATATATATATATATATATGAAAAACATATGGAAAAGATTTAATTTAGGTTTTAGATTTTAATAAAATTGGCAATTTCTGGCATTCAGAGATGAAGGAGAAAGATCGAACTCTGTAGGCCTCGTTTAAAATTTTTGTTGGCAAGGGGATTTTTTTTTAAATCTCTATGAGACAATAAATTACAATTTTCACATTTTATTATCGTGACGCCTTGACGAAATTCGCTATTTTTTCCACGTCTAATTAACGAAATTAGCTATTTTTTTCGCAACTGATTGACGAAATTTACGGATTTTTTTGCGATTAATTGACGACATGCGGTACTTTTTCCGTGACTGATTAACGAAATTCGCGATTTTTTCCGTGACCGATTAACGAAATTCACATTTTTTTTCTGCGAACGAGTGATGAGATTAGTGTTTTTTTTTTTTTTTTTTTTCGCAACCGATTAACGAAATTCGAGATTTTATTTCGTAGTATAGGAGCTCATGTATTTCAAATAGTAGAATTCATGACGTACGCAGGTACGTCGTGGTGCTTTAAAGGGTTAAATGGAAAAAAAGTCTAAATATGGATTTAAACTTAAAATGTACTTATTTTATTACGGAAATGAATCCTGTCATAATAACATACGATATAATTCATTTTTTCACCAAAAAAATTATGATGATTTTTTTGCATTGTCTTGCATTGGATATTTATTTGCTCATAGTATGATTTCAAGGTAACTGAATTGAAATGAATTGTTTGTAAAAGTGTATTGAAACTTAATTTCATAAAATAAAATGAATATCCTTAATTAGAAAATCTGCACATAAAATAAATGTTGTATTCATGCATTTTTGCATAAGTGTTCCACCCCGTGGCAGAATGTACGCGACGCTGCGACGGGCGTCGCAAATTTTTTAGGACACCTGCAGACTAAAAACATACAGCGATGCCGCGGACGCGCTATAGCGCGTAAATTACGCGAAAAAACGGCAAACTTCGTCGAAGGATCGCGAAAAAAACGGCGAATTTCGTCGAAGAATCGCGGAAAAAACGCGAAATTCATTTAAAGATAGCGAAAAAAACGCAAATTTAGTCAAAAAGCCGTGAAAAAACGTGAATTTCGTCAAAAGGCCGTCAAAAAAACATGTTTCGTTGAAGGATCGCGGAAAAATGCGAATTTTGCCGAAGGGCTGCGGAGAAAACGCCAACGTCATCAAAGGATCGTGGAAAAATCTGTTAATTTTGTCGAAGGATCACGAAAAAACGGTCAATTTCGTCGAAGAAACCGCAAATTTCGTCGTCGGATCGCGAAAAAACGGAGAATTCTGCCGACAGATCGCGAAAAAACGACCATATTTCGTGGAAGGATCGCCAAAAAACGGAAAATAATTTCATCAACAGGGCTACAGAGAAAACGCAAATTTCGTCAAATGGCTGCAGAAAAAATGCCAATTTCGTCAAAGAATCGTGGAAAAAACTGCTAATTTCGTCAAAGGATCACAGAAAAAGACACGCTAATTTCGTCAAAGGTTCACGAAAAAAAAACGTAAATTTCGCCAAAGGATCGCGCGGGTAAAAAGAAACGCAAATTTCGTCAAAGGTTCACGAAAAAAACGTGAATTTTGTGAAATAGTCCCGGAAAAGATGCAGCAAATTAGAAAATAGCAGACACACAAAGTTCTATGCTTATTAATATAGGCATAGTTTTTAATCTGAAACAATAAACTGAACTGTTCAAAAATCGGGTCAACCCGAACCCAATTTGCAAGAATCTACACTCAGCTTGAAATAGGCTCAATCAAAAGCATAGTTAATCCGACCTGCAACAAGAATAATTATTGCCGAGAGGGGATTTTCTCCCCTCCCCCCTCTGCTGTAACCTTTCAGAATAGTTGCTGTGAATTTCAGACTTTTTTTTACTCAGAAAGGCTGATAAATGCTGATGCCTTAATTAATTAGCACTACAACTACAACAGCAGCAAGAATAGGTTTATATGATTTATTGCGTATTGCAGACTATTTTTGAAAACATTATTAGCGTTGCAGACACTTGATGATAGTTCTGCCACTGGGGTGTTCCACAGTTATTTCACAAAGATCTGAATATTTATAAAACTAGTTATAGTGCGAACGCACTTCATTTTTCGCGTTTGACGTTCCATTTCCAACTTGATTATGTCAAATATTCTCTAAACATTGTTAATTATTTTTAAATTTGAATTATGTGTTGAGAGTCGAACTTTCCTTAAAACTCCGTCCATACATTTCTGAAATTCTAAAATGAACATGTTGTACATATTTATGTTGTTTTGGCAGGAGTATTTAAAAGCATCTTTATTTCAGGTTAAGATGACGAAATTGGAAATTCTGTTCATAAATAGGGGAGTCTTGTGAAGACGGATTACCTATCTTGCAGGTATGGCGTTTTTGTGTTTAAATTATAACAGGATCAGTCAATTGAATTATCTTTCCACCAAAGACGAGTGAACGAATTATAGAAATGTATAAAAATAATTAGTTCTAGTGTTGACTAATAAAAGGGCCTCCGGTAGGGAATTAAACAAGTGGGTAAGTGTGATCGAAGATCGCTCAAAGGGTTTCGTTTAATATTCCTTAACACTTTATCCTTCCTTTAATAAATCCAAATAAATTTCATTTAGCAACAACAACAACAAAAAAGTCATGTTTTTTATAAAGTAAAAAATTACCGGTCTATTTTTTCGTTTTTTTTTTCGAATATCTAAACCCTCCCGCTATTATATTCTGTCATAATAATATCCGTCATGCGGACTAAATGCGATATTTAAAAATATAACTTCAAAATTAAACAGTTTGTACACTTTCAAAATGTTAAAATATGCGGATATTTCCATAATCGGATTTTTATCATGATTCAATATAATTCTCAAACGCATATATTTACTATTTATTGATACTCGCTTTGTATTATTCTCAAACATTTCAAAAATTCGTTAAACTTCCAATAAAACGTCAGATTTTCTTTTTAATTCTCTAATGGCGTGATAATTAATCTGCCTTGTGTACATACACGTACTCATATTCCTTGTGTTATTGACAAATCTTTGAAAATTTCTGTTTTATTACCAGTATATGACGTCAATCATTTTTATTAATCTTTTTTTCAATGGGTGAAGCTTTTTATTTCATTTTCATTTTTCACATGGAAATCGTTCCATAGAAAATTAATTATTGTAGAAATAATTTCATTGTGGATTTTTAATTTTTGGCAACTGCTATAACGAAAAATGTTTAAATTGAATAGGAAAAGGCTGTTAGAATTTTGGTTTTTATCTCCATTTATTAAAATAATACGATTTATTCAAATTTTAATATTTTGAGCTTCATAGCTGATATTCATCTTTATATACACAAAGTTTCAACTCTGTAAGTTACCTAGTTTCTGAGAATGGCTCTGTGACAGACAACGGGGCGGGAGTAATAGGGTTTCGTGAGATAAACGAAACCCTAAAAAAGGGGGCACATTTTGTACCCTGTTTAGAAAACATATTCTGAACTGGTTTGTTTAGATTTCAGAGTCACATTTTATCAGTAGACATTTTGTGATATTTCCCCCCAAACTATTGGCTCATTTCGCGATACTCTCCCGCAACCATTCTACGAATGTCGCGATATTTTTCTGCGACCGATCCACTAATTTCGCATTTTTAACACTTTCCAACCTAGTTGAAAAGTGTTTATGACTTCGGTTTGTCTGCCGTCTGTCCGTGCTCTAACTCCCGTAAATAGGCTCGGATTGTACTGCAATTTTTATATGTTATTGTCGTTATCTATATCATGTTCCCTATTTCAACTGAAGTGAGTAGCACTTATAGTTTTTTTTACAGGGACACTCAAAAGAATTCCGTTACAGGACGGTCTATGGTGAAAAATCATTTGCGGTTTATTTTAATGATGTTACACAATTTTAAAGACATTGTAATTGATATATATTACTAAGGTGCATTACAAGAAGCTTAATATGAAATAGGGTGTGCATAGCACTTATAGTTACTTTACAGGGACAGTCAAAAGAATTCCGTTACATGACGTCTATGGAGAAAAATCGTTTGCGGTTTAATTAAATAATGTTTCACTATTTTAAACGCATTGAAATTTATATACATCAATAAGGTGCATTACAAGAGGCTTACTACATAATAGTGTGTGTAGAGCAGTCATCGTTCAGTGACAGGGACACACAAAAGAATTCTCTACTGTCTGTCAAAAATAATTCCTGGAAGTGCGTTTTAAGTTGCTGAACGCGATTTAAAATTGAACTCACTTTTTGTCTATTACTCGGTGTGTATAAATTCTGTATTTCCAGGGACATATCCAGTATATCCAGACTTTTTTCACAGGGTCCTGTTTTTGTGAAATTGTGAACAGCTTTTTATATTTGTGAAAAATCTAATCATAATTTTGTGAATTTGAAATGGTCGTTATATTCAGGTTCTTGTTTATGCATTTTTAAGAAGATATATGGATATAAAATACATATATTTTCTTTACATGTATGTATAAGTGACAGGTCAGATTTTACTTTTAAATGATTAATTTGTGAAATGTTTGGTTTAAAGATGACAAATTTTTGTGAAAAACCTATTTTTAAGACAAAGAATTTTGTGAAGGGTCCTGTTTAAAGGAAAATAATTTTGTGAAGGGTCCTGTTTTAGGGAAAATAATTTTGTGAAGGGTCCTTTTTTGAAATGAAAAATTTTGTGAAGAGTCCTTTAAAGGACCCAATTTTTTCCTACACAGATCCCTGATTTCATATACAGGGCAGCACAAAAGTTTGCGAATACATTTCCATTTATGGACAGAAACTCCAGAAGGAGAATTTTAAACTGCGCTACACGTTTCCTAACTAAACTAAAATTTATCATCCAATGTAGTGCATATACAAATCAATAGCTCATATACAGGGATGAATAAAAGTATTCGGATAATTTTCCGAATATTGTATAGGTTGGAAATTCCTGAAATTACGTTTTTAAATGTGTTATGCGTTTTCCAAATTGTTTACTTAGATGTTATCTTTCAGCTTATTAAACGGTCATGATTTGTAAAATTATTTTGGAAGCGTTGGAAAGTGTTACATAATCTATGCTTGACGCATGATTTTTCGTTCTTGTTTTTTTTCATACAATCAATTCGCGACACGGCGACTTTCCAGATTTGTCTCCGTGACTTTCTGGCGAAATTATCAGGTTTTTTTTTTAAAGCAACAGCTGTGCGAATTTCGTGATTTTTTTCATGCAGCCAACTCTCGAGTTTTCCATTTTTAACACTTTCCAACCTAGTTGAAAAGTGTTTATGACTTCGGTTTGTCTGCCGTATGGCCGTCTGCCGTCTGTCTTTGCTCTAACTCCCGTAAATATGCACGGATTGCCCTGCAATTTTTATATGTTATTGTCGTTATCTATAGCATGTTCCCTATTTCAACGGAAGTGTCTAGCACTTATAGTTTTTTTACAGGGAGACTTAAAAGAATTCCGTTACATTACGGTCTATGGGGAAAAATCATTTGCGGTTTATTTTAATGATGTTACACAATTTCAAATACATTGTAATTGATATAGATCACTAAGGTGCATTACAAGAAGCTTAATATGGAATAGGGTGTGCATAGCACTTATAGTTACTTTACAGGGGTAGTCAAAAGAATTCCGTTACATGACGTCTATGGAGAAAAATCGTTTGCGGTTTAATTAAATAATGTTTCACTATTTTAAACGCATTGAAATTTATATATATATCACTAAAGTGCACTACAAGAAGCTTACTACAGAATATTGTGTGTATAGCAGTCATCGTTCATGGACAGGGACACACAAAAGAATTCTCTACTGTCTGTTAACAATAATTCCTGGAAGTGCGTTTTAATTTGCTGAACGCGATTTTAAATTTAACTCACTTTTTGTCTATTACTGGGTGTGTATAAATTCTGTATTTCATATAAAGGGCAGCACAAAAGTTTGCGACAAACATTTCCGTTTATTGAGAGAAACTCCAAAAGGAGAATTTTAAACTGTGTCACGCGTTTCCTAACTAAACTAAAATTTAGCATCCTATGTAGCATATATACAAATCTATAGATCCTATACAGGGCTGAATAAAAGTATTCGGATATTTTTCCGAATATTGTATATGTTGGAAATTCCTGAAATTACGTTTTTAAATATGTTATGCGTTTTCTAAATTGTTTACTTAGATGTTATCTTTCAGCTTATTAAATGGTAACTAGGGGGCTCAGCCCCCTACTCGCTAACGCTCGCCAACCCCCCGTGAATTGCAAAGCAATTCACATTGAGACCGCTACGCGGTCCCAGCTCGCTTCGCTCGCTCGTCCCTTTTTATTTTCTAATAATTCTAGCCGGAATAAGTGCTACAATAAATCATTTGAACATATGAAATTGACAATTTTTTTTAACGTAAAAAAGTAATCGAAAATTCCGTTGAAAACACAACTAAAAATTAATTTAGTTGATGCTACCAATGGACATATAAATCATTTAAATACTATGAAAAAAGGATCTTGGAAACATAATTAGTTTAAAACTTATTGCACCTATACTATTGTACAGCACGGCTTAAATTCACTAAAAAAAAAAAAAAAAAAAAAAAAAAAAAAAACACTACGTGGTAGGAAGATAGTTTATCATCAATGATTGTTTAAATTTCGTTCAACATTTTACTATTCTAATTTATTATAGATTTCTGCAAAAGAAATTTTTACTTCATTGAAATTGAAGAAAAATCATTTTTACTTCAATAAAACATCAACAGATGGCAGCAGGGGATTCTAGAAAGTTTATATTTTATTATCTCCGATTTTTTGTGTGAGTGAAAATCGTAAATAAATTCTCTAAATAAGAGTTCAGAATTCAATATTACTCATAATTAAACGACACTATTACTCATAATTAAAATGAGGAATCGTCTCAGACGTTTTGGATTACGTTCATATTATTTTATTTTTAATAATTGCTAGTTTGAGTTTCACTGCTGACTCCACCGCCATATTGGAGGTGGAGCTAACACAATCTTGTCTGTTCATTGGTCTGAGCTCTGGAAACTACGGCTGTTGCCAACGATAAGGTAGAGAAATTCAGCCCTATTTCCGTGCCACGTAAGACAAATATATATATAGATGATTTGTAAAATTATTTTGGAAGCGTTGGAAAGTGTTACATAATCTATGCTTGACGCATGATTTTTCGTTCTTGTTATTTATTATTTTTATTTTTTTTACACGACCGAGTGATAAATTTCGCGATATTTGTCCGAGACCAAATGACTAAATTTTCAATTTTTTTTTTTTTCTCCCTGCGATTGACTAACAAATTTTGTGATTTCGTGACCGATTATCAAATTTTGCGCTCTTCGTGACTGATTGGCGAATTTTGTGGTTTTCATTTTCTCGCGAGCAATCGAGAAATCCCCCCCCCCCCCCTCCAACCTTCGGCTGATTGACGAATTTCTCGATTTTTTCCCTTCGACCGGTTGACGAAATTAGCAATTGTTTTTTCCTACAGCCGATTGACTCAATTGAATTTGTTGTGACCAAGAATCTTTCTCGTCTTATATTTAAAAAAAGTATACCATATAAAAACATAAAAAATTGTAGTTTTATAGAGAAACTAGCTGTTACCCGTGACTTCGTTCACGTAACATTAAAAAAAGAATAAATGCATTTATTTAGCAAAGCATTTCATTCGATAATTAAAAACATATATAGTTAACCAAATCTTTATCACATTTTAAAGGGGACAATGCGGTATTTCTTTGCTATAGGGGCCTTAACATAACCCAGTCTTTAAAAAGTGAAATTTCATGCCAAATAATATATACAATCGCAAAAATGACACTGCAACCAATGAAAAAAGAAGGGCCCAGTGAAATCGTGAAAATCGACGAATTCCTCTTCGTAAAACGAAATATAACACTGAGAGAATTCTTCTATACAACAGTGCATTTTAGGTGGTATTTGGTAGGGATGCACCGGATATCCGTCTCCTGCCGGATATCCTGCTTATTCGGCACTAAAACCGGATATCTGGTCCGGCCGAATACTTCAATATCCGGTTCCCGATTAGTGACTTATTTTTTAACATTATCAGAAAAAGTTAGTCCAAAATTAATTTGCTTCTTACCAACATTATCCTGTTAAAACAATGTTAGTATAAATAAATATTCGTTTCACAAAAGTGAAATTATAGGATTCATTTATAAATGAAAGTATAATATTTAAAATATGACAACAAATTATTTATAATTAAAGGCAAGTTATGGTGCTCAGCATTTTCGGGCTCTGTTATGTTTTTGATCACAAATATTTTCCTTCTTCTGAGAATAAGTGTTCACTTCTCTGGTTGTCTGTTTTTCTTGTGTTTTCAACAATTCTAAAGTAAATTTTATTGAATCTTTTGTCAATATTTTGTATATGGATGGAAGACCAGCTGTGATGTTCACTGTCCCCTTTCTACTATAAAACAAGATACTTGCAATGAGTAGTTTCTCTATTTAAATTTTGTTAGAAAACATTCGTCATAGAAAAAGTAAGTAATAATATGTACGAGTATGTAAGAAAAGAAAAAGACGCTTCAATAGGATGTTTAGTATTTATAAATAACACAGATTTATAAGTATGAAAAACAGAGAAATTACTTAATTGTTTGTCTTTTTATGTTCAATGACCCTGAATAAAAGAAAAAAACTACTTATATGTATATTAGAATAGGCAAAAGACAAAAATGATTAAATTTCAATACTTAATTAGTAAAAAGAATTTGTTTTTAAGCAACTATAATTTAATAAATGAGTTTAAATATATTATTAACATTTGAATGACATAAAATTATAATAATTTAAAGTTTTTCTTTCTTAAGCAAGTATAAAATAGAAATATTACTATTGAAATTAAAAACAAGAAAGTATTCGGCCGGATACCGAATATTCGGTAAAATTTTGTACCGGATATTCGGTATTCGGCAAAAATTCACATCCGGTGCATCCCTAGTATTTGGTGTGAAATTTGTATCTGTATTCATTTTTAAATGGGCATTATTATATTGTTTATTTGTATAGACATGTGTTATAATATTTCTTACTACATTATTATTTTATGTCTTGTTTATGTATATATTAAATAAAGTGCTTCTCGCTAAGTGGTGTAAATATTGAACAAACTGCTTGTGGATTTTATACATTGATAGATATTTCATAAAGATATAACAATCTGATGCGATTCTAAAATGTAAATAAAGAAAGTATAAGTAAAGAAGGTAAATATAGAAAGTACTTTAAATTCTGTCCAATTTAACCTCGATATTTTTTCTATCGCGTCAAGGACACTCTAAACAAATAACTACCGAGAACACCAATCTGATAATCTAAATTTACATATTTTTGTCAGTATATATAGGATTATTTTAATTTATTTCGTGCGCTTGAAATTTTTTACGCTTTTTCTAGGGTTAAGTGTCGAATAAATGTACTTTCTTGTTATTTTATTTTGCCATTTCTATTTATTCTATTTTCCATTCATTCCATTTATGGATATTGATTTAATTTACATATTCGTTTCAAAGAATATTGTTTAAAGTTATTATTAGGATTAGTATATGATACGATTAGGGTTAGGATTAAGATTATAAACTGGACGACAATGGTATGATTAATTCAGGTTTAAAGGATGAACCAGGATGTCTATTTACATCATGAAGTAATAAGAAAATTAGAAAATTATCGTCTGATATTTTTTAATATGTTTTACAGTCATAGTTGGTATCAAAGGTGAGCGAGAAAATGATCATCTTAAATACCATTAAGTGTTTACCACGCAAAAACAAATCTGGTTACAACAATGTATTTAATTTTGCGCCAAATTTCACTTGATAAAAAAAAGAAAATTGGCTATGGACCCGATTACAGATCCCTAACATTCCTATTTTCGGAAATTTTCTACCTATATGTGAAAGCCTTTTCTACTATATACAACACGCTTTCACGTTTATAATATTATGAATTGGCACGATCGGCTTGTTCAAGTTTACATAATTCGGCTGGAAGAAAAGTTTCATTACTTTTTGATTTCTTCTTTGCTTTTGCATTACGCGAATTTGTCGGTAAAATTGATTTTCGTTTCGATAACATTGTTGTTTTTTAAGTTTTTAAAAATATTGTAATTTTTCTTAAACATTGCTTTAAAATCTATGCCATTTTTCTCAACCTACAAGACTTTACAAAAAGCTATTACGAAAAAGAACATTAAAAAAAGCTGTATTTAAAAATGACAACAAAGTTTTTATAATTTTAAAGCTAAAAGAAATGTAAAATTAAATTCCGGTTCGAAACGACCATTTACAAAATGTGTTTTGATTGTGGGAAAATGATAGAGGGAAAAATGCTATTACTTCGACGCAATCATATTAAATCTTTACCTTTTATGAAAAAATGCAACTTTCTTTTAAAAAGTAAAGTAATTTTTATTAAGATTTTCTATACGGATAATTTTGCGCTGCATATTATTGACATTTGCCGTCCAATATCTTTTCAAAGGTTTTTTTTTACTTTTTAAAATTTAAATTAAAAATATGGTACCTTTATGTTAGCTGTGTGCAGACGATAAACCGCCAAGTATTATTCCTATCATCATCATTCGTATTGAATTTGTATTAAAATATAAATCTTTCACTCATTTCATTTAAAACACAGAACTTTAATTTACAACACATATATTTAAAATAATTCATTTCATGTGAAATAGAAAAAGAACAAAAATAGAGAAATTAATCATAAATAATTTGATAACCCAAGATCATTTTATTTCAACATCAAAGCAAATCTGTTTTATTTTCGATATATGACATCATATTCGCTTGCTTTCCATACTTACTCGTATTTATGCACCTTGTATTATTATCAAATATTTGAAAACTCAAGTTTTGTTTCTAATATGACGTCATTTCATATTCTGTTTCTTAAATAATTTTATTTTCATTTTTCACGTGGAAATTTTTTATTTGAAAATAAATTGTTGAGTAAAAATTATTATTCTAGGTTTTGGCAACGATGAAGTGTTAGCAACGGTAAAGTAAATTTAACCATTTCAAAATATTATACGAAAAAATGTTTATTTAATCTCTATGAAAATAATGAAATTTTGAATTATTAAGAAAAATATTTGCATAAAATAAACAAAAACCAGCCTATGTTCATTTACGGGTTATAATTAACCTATATGCAAAGATACATGATCATTAAATTCTCCATTTTGACGCTGGCTTCAGCCTAACATTTGTACACAATCAGATTTATAATATTATTAGGATTAGGATAAAATTTAAAAAAAAAGAACAAATCAAACACAAAATTGTTACTCAGATTTTATGAAATCAAATTTTTAGAAGTATTTTTCTTAATCTGACGCAAACGATAAATAGCCAAATATGGTTTTAATTGCAATATTTCTCATTGAATAATTTTGTAAACATTACGAACATTCTTTCTCATGTATCAATTAAATTTTTCATTTTACAACATTATTTGTCATCAAAACTGTTTTTCGTTTTTCCTCTTTTTTATTTTAAATAAAATTAGTAACTTTTTTCTTTTATTTTTCTATGTGTTTATGTCATTTTCTAAATTATATAACAGTTTCAATTCTTTCACTGACGATAATGGTCGCCAAAAATCGACGAATGGCAACCTTTTCGTCCAAAATAATAGAACTTTTTATCATGATTCTATAACTAATCTACGTAGAACGTTGTGTTATATACTAAAACCTTCCCTGAAAAATTATCTATCGAACAGTGCAAGTTCCATCAAGATCCATTGAGCGAAACTCGAGTTATAAAGGAACGGAACGAAATTTCCGTTTGTGTTTTATATATATAGTAGATAGAAGTAGATGTATGTTAAACACGCTGACACGCACAATTTTTAAATCGAAGAATTATTTTAAGATGTATTTCATCTTGAACTCGGTCAGAATAGTTCCGTTAAAAAGTTTTATTGTATTGAAAACTATGCATAGTTATTTAACCATCTTTTGTAGGCGCATAAATAACCAGATTGCGGTGTGCAGTGCCCAATCATTTTTTTAATTTGACTAATTTTTTTTTTTTTTTTTTTTTTTTTTTTTATATGAATAGAGATTTATTTCATATTTCGAAAAAGTCATTTTTAGGGTTTCGTTCATCTCACGAAACCCTATTCGTCCCGCTCCGTTGTCTGTCCGTCACAGAGCCGGTTCTCAGAAACTATATAACTTACAGACTTAAAATTTTGTGTACTTATAGCTGAATACCTACCACGAAGTTGAAAATCATAAAATTTTAAAAAATCGTATATATAGAGAGAAAACCAAAAATCTAACAGCCTTTTCCTATTAAATTTAAATGTTTTTCGTTATAGCAGTTGACAACCATTAAAAATCCACTATAAAATACTTTCTACAGTAATTAATTTTCTATTTTAAAGATTTCCACGTGAAAAATAAAAATGAATTAAAAAGTTTCACCCATTGAAAAAAGATTAGGACGTCCTATGGGTCATAAAACGGAAATTCTCAAACATTTCTCAATAATACAAGGAGTAGGAAGAGTGCGTGTAAGTACAGAAAGCAGGTTAATAGGATGTCATTAGAGAATTAAAAAGAAAATTAATCTGACGTCCTATTGGAAGTTTAACGGACTTTTCCAAATGTTTGAGAATCATACAAAGCGAGTATCAATATGAGTAATAGAGAATAGTAAATATATGAGTTTGGGGAACGTATTGAATCATGATAAAAGCCCGATGATGGAAATATTGGTATATTTTAACATTTTGAAGGTCTGTATACAACATGTTTAATTTTGATTTTTTTTTTTTTTTTTTTTTTTTTAAATATTGCGATGAGTCCACATGACAGATATTATTATGACACAGTATATAATAGTGGGCTTCCCGCTATCGGACCGGTTCAGATTTTCGAAAAAACAAGAAAAATGGAATGGTAAATTTTTACTTTATAAAAAACAAGACTTTTTTTGAAAATGAAATTTATTTGGATTTATTAAAGAAAGGATAAAGTGTTTTGAAAGGAATATTAAACGAAACCCTTTGTGCGATCTTCGATCACACTTACCCACCTGTTTTTACCTATTTTTGCCCAAGTTTAAAAAAAAAGCGCAAATAATATTTTCAAGCACTTTTCTTTTGAAAAAAATATACAAAAGAATATTAAAAGAGAAAGAAAACTTTTAAATAATTAAATTATTTCGTGCGAAAAGCATTAAATGGGGAAAATTATGTCCTGTTTAAAACAGTGTATTTAAAAAATATTTTCTTATAGCGTCTAAAAGAAGACTTTATTATAAAAGTCAGGGAGGCAGTGACATTTTTTTTTCTTAACCATTTTGTAGAATGCTGATTTTTAAATGTGTGATAATAGATCTTACTGAATCCATCACGAAAACAGCCGTCAGCTGTCGCGGCAGCTTTGGGTTCGGTTTTGAGAATTGAAGAATCCCTTGTCAAAGGGAAATGAATGTCAACCGGATTACCGAAAATCGCCAGTGGTCGTAATAATATCAATCAAACTTCCGTAATTGGGTAATCTTTTTTTAAAAAAACAGAGCAAATTACCGTGAACCTGCGGAGTCTGGACGGAGGTTGGCAAGGGGCGGAAAGCCCTAATTATGGGGGAGGGGGGGAGATATTACCCATTATTTTGAAACTTTGCACTGATAAAGCACATCTGGCTATTCAGGTGATCAATATGAGTTGTTATAATTTTTGGGGTGGTCCAGGATAATAAAGTTTAATGGATTTAAAATACATTTATTATTATTATATTTTTTGAGGGGTGAAGTAGGTTAGTAATCTTCTATGCAAAGGGTTCAGAACCGCAATAACTCTGTTTGGCGCCTGGTGTGAAACCCCTTGTTAGTTTTTCTACCGATCGTAGATGCATGAGTAGTGATTAATGTCAGTTTGTTGGCACCTATTGTAATTAATTGATGGCGCATGGTGCGTTAGCACCCCCCGCACCACCCTTGTTACGGCCCTGAGTGGGTTGACCCAATAACAAAATGTATATATGCTGTAAAATTCACATTAGAACGCGGAGTCCTGATATAAGTTTCAAAGGAACTGATGTCGCAGACGCACCAGGGTTGGCACAATTTTTGTTTTGCGTCATTTTGGCAAGAAAACCCTGTTTTCGAATACCTTTTATTTTATTATGAAACAATTTATTTTATTATGAAAAAATGCACAATTTTATTATAAAACACACACAATCATTAATTTATTATAAAACACATAATGTTTAATATTATAAAACACACGGATTCTGCTGTACAGGGTTGCCGTACGAAGCAAAATCGCCGGGTATGTCCAGGCATCGGTATATTGGCGCCAAACAGATACTTCGGTAACGTCTGCGACATCTGTCCCATTTAAAAAATTCTACCTGAAATCTATTTCCGCGCATTCCCCCCATTTTTCGGGCCCACGAGGGTCCAATGTGTCGATGTGTGTTTGTTTCTTCTTTAGTACAATAATCGATTCTGTTATTAATAATCAGCTACAAAATGGGTTAGCTTTCAGAATGTAGAATGATATGTCAATTTGGCAGTGATGAAGAAAAATAAATCAAATTGTACTTTATTCTTCTATTGCACTTTACTACTCCACATTTTGCGTCGATTCACGAAGAAGCCCGCATTTTTCAAATGACTTTTAATTAGGCTAACGAAAGTTCAATGAATTCCTACGTGATAAAACGCGCTATTTCTAGAAGGTCGGATCTGAGTGTGTCGCAGATGTAGTTTTTTTGACACAGATACGCTGCTATAAATTTTTTTAAAACATCCACAGCTATAGATAATTTGTACACGATCACTGTGAGTGCATTTTCCAGAGCTGCCAAGTCTCCGACTTTTTGAATACCAGTATTTTAGTACAGAAAAAGTTGACTTTTTTAATCTGAGCACCCTGCGATTTAAAAGAACAACATTTTCTCTAATAAAATACTGGTGTTCAAAAAGCCGGAGACTTGACAACTCTGATTTTCGCGTACGTTACGGATATGATAGGACTACAAAATCTTAATTTATCTTTGATATCGTAAAAACTTCGATTTCTGATAGAATTAATTCCCTAGAGAGTCAGAAATGTCATTTTAAGAGTAGACAAATTATTATTAATACGAAAAAGATTGAATGATCTGAGCATGGTTGATTTCTCAAAATAAACATTTCTCAAAAATAAATAGATTTTCTGGCACAAAAATATCTTTCAAATAGAGTAGATTCTCGATTATATAATGTTCGAGGATGCGACACACTTGGTTAACAGAACAACACCGTACCTTCATCATAAACGTGTTTGGGACACTTCTATAAAAGAATCAAAATTTGATAATTTTCAGTATCTAAATGAAAGGTTTTGTTATTTTACACGTTTATACCCTTTATTATTATTATTATTATTATTTCATTCGCAGCTGCAAAATTAAACACTTTCCGTTTTCTATGACACGTTAAAATTTTACCATAATGATTCGTGTAGCTTTGATATTTTAATAAAGTCTGTCACTGGCTTCATTGACTTTAATAAAATATCTATATATATTAAATTTTTATATTTTTCCCCATTTAAATTACTTATTTCCAACAACACTTTTTTCTACTACTTCTATTCTCAAAATTCCGTTATTCTACGCATAGTATCTTAGCTTTCCCGTATTAAAATAATTCCATTTCGAATATTCTTTTTCTTTCATAAACTTATTATTTTATTTTTTGGGACGATTTCTAAAATGTCTTCGCGTCGTTTTTTCGTGCTCTTTTTAAGCTGATTGGCTGAGGATTCGGTTCGCGCTGGTTTTTCGGTCTTGTATTAATGCGCACCGATTAGTAAAACGTCATGCACGCTCTCGGAAAACTGGTTTCTCTTTGGTCTGGTTACCTACAGGGATACAAGATCTGCGCCAAAATTGCTTTCCTGCGTCAAGCTGCTTCAAAACAGATTGCACCAAACTTATGCCCAATCGCCATTTTTTGCAACTGAGCTTTAATTGCTGTATGCATATAAGCATAGATGCCCTCATTTCCAAAAATTCCGGAGTTTCGCTGGAAGGAAATGTAGGATAAAATACAGTAGTACTGTAATAAAATGGAAAATGCGGAAATCTATGCCTACAAAAAAGAAAAAAAAATAAGAAAGAAAAAATAAGAATGAAAAGAAATTTCCCATCGAATCGCGAAGTTCCTTAATCCGCTGTGTGATTTTTCTGCGAATATCCTGGGTGTCCGAAAAAGGTTGGACTGATTTGAAAGAATCATAACTCTAAAAATAATTGAGTAAATGCAATTATTTTTTTTTTCAAAGTACTCGTCAAATATCCAAGATTTGTTACATGTAGCTGTTTTAAAATCGTGTCATTCAAACGATACGCAGAATCGATGATCGGAAAATGCAAATCTCACCACACATTCGCAATTTTTTGCTTAGGTTATTTGAGTACATAGTGGATCCTTTCTTGCTAAATCGAAGATGCTGAAGGAATTTCTAATTGACATTTTCCCCATAACTCCAATAGTTTGACTTATACAAGCTTTCCACTCCGAAATCATCGAAGAAATTGCGAATGTGTGGTGCGATTTGCATTTACATATCATCGATTCTGCGCATCGTCTGAATGTTACGACTTTAAAACAGCTACATCTAACAAATCTTTGATATTTGACGAGTACTTCGAAAAGAAAGTAATTGCATTTGCTCAATTATTTTTAGAGTTATGATTCTTTCAAATCAGTCCAACCTTTTTCGGACACCCGGTATATTTTATATTTCGCCAAATTCCACGAATCATTTGTTTTTCGTAGATTTCAAAAAATAAGTATTTTAGAAATAATAGATGGAAAGAAGAAAAAAGTTACTAGACAAAAAATAGATTTGAAACAATTTTTACGTTTCTCAAAAACATTTTGTCTACTGATAAAACATACTAGCAACTTTCGTCAATCGATCGCGAAAAAATAGCAAATTACGCCAATCGGTTGCGGGAAAAATCGCAATATTCGTCAATCAGTTACGGGAAAAATCGCAATATTCGTCTACTCAGATACGGAAAGTAGTTGGGAATTTCATCAATCGTATGGAAGAAAAAAAAATCACGGGTTTCGTCAATCGGCCGCGGATAAAAAATCGCGAGTTTCGCCAGTTTGTCTCGGGGGGGGGGGGGGGGGGGGGGGGATCGACATTGGTAACTTCGTCAGTTGGTTGCAAAAAAGAATCGCGAATTTCCTCAATTGGTCACAGAAAAAAAATCTCATTTCGTCCATGTATTTTAAAAAAAGTGCATTTCATCAATAGGCCGTTGAAAAAAGATCGCGAATTTCGTCAGTTGGTAGTTGAATAAAAATTGGGGATTTTGTAAATCGGTCATTGATGAAAATCGCGAATACCGTCAGTCAATCACGGCAAAAAATAAAAAAAATCACGGATTTCATTAATCGGTCATTGAAAAAAATTTGCAAATTTTGTAAATATGTTGTTGATAAAAATTGCGAATTTCGTCAATCACTCGCAGAAAAAAATTGCGAAAATCCGTCAGTCAGTCACGGAAAAATATCGCGAAATGCATCAATCGGGCTTTGATAAAAATCGCGAATTTGGGTCAATCACAGCTGATTAAAAATAAATGGTTATTTTCATAATCTGGTTTAATTAGAGTTTTGGCGAACGTGGTTTTTCACAAATTTAATTTAATTTATTGCAACTGTGATTCACTTATAACTAACTACATAGTTTATCATAACGTGACGTCTTATTTAAAAGAAAAAATGTATTGGTATTCATTAAATATTTGCACACACTTGAGCGTACACATGTAACGGTATCCGGCAGCATCAAATTTTTGCCAAGCATCGCAATACTTGGGGGAAATATCGTTAAATTTGACGACCGAACTAGGTCCCTATAAATGCAGCCAACTTGGCGATAGCTTACTAATCTTTCGAAATTCCCTTACATATTCGGTATAGACGAAAAACTGAAACTCTTATGTAATCGGCTTTCATGTCTTTAGCTTCGTGGTTTGGAGTGATTAACAGAGTTCTTAGAACAAAGTCTTCTGGTTACAGGCCGGGAGGACTTTATTTTCTCTTTCTTTATTGTTTTTGGTTTTCGTGGGCGCGAAACACATATACATGCGATATAGTTGTTATCCGGTTTTAACGAGTTTCAGGCTAATCCACATCTTAAAACAATTTATAAAAGTCTACAATTATATATCAAATATAAACTTTATATTTTATGTTGAAAAAGGAACATACACACATACAATACTCATTAATGTTCAAATATATAGTTTTTTTTTAAATCTGAAAATATATTCCAGACATGTTTGAAAAATCGGGCCAATCCAAACCCGATTCGCAAGAGTAAAATTCTAACCCGAAGCGATTCATGTCCACCCGAACCGAACGCGACCCGCAACGAAAAGAATTCGGTTCATGAACCTCAGGTCGTTTCCTCTTCTGGTAAAATCGGATTATTCAGCCCCATACACCAAGCAAGTCATTAATTCCTTCCAAACTCTCGGAAGATGTGATGTCTGGGGTTTATGATAACAAAGACTATCTTACAGCCTCGATGTTGAATTCCACCCTTTCCCGGATGTTGTTTCCTCATATAACCCCGCAGCGAAATAATTCTTTTTATAGGCTTCTTATTTTTTTTTCGAATAGAGAGCGGCGGTATTTCAAAAACTTGGGAATATTATTTGCGCCTTTAAATTAATAAATTGTTCTTTACCGGTCGCAAATTTAAAATTTTTGTTATTTATGTGCAAATAAAATAATCTTCGTTTTTAAATTTTTCATCTACATTTAATAATATCATTTCTGATTAGTAAAATTCTCTTTTTCTGGTTACTGCATTCCTTGCAGTTGAAAAAAGGGTCATCTACTGCTTTCTGTGTTTTATTCCGGGATTAAAATCCGGTTGGTTTCTTTGCTTTTCAAAACCGTACCATTGTTCTAACAAAATAACTGAGAAGCAATCCTCTTTTTTTAGTGGAGTTAAACTTCCTTTTTAAATATTAAAGCTGTGTAAGAGTTCAAATTCCTTATAGCCTGCGTCATACGTAAATAAATAAAATAAACTTCCTCATTTCGGCCCTTTTGTATTCATGTTATTTTAAATGGATTTTGATAGTTCTTTTTTTTAACCGGCTTCCAACAAGGTGGTTATACAATTTATTATATACTGGATGACCGGCCCGGCGTTACCCGGGCCCGTGATTGATAAATATATCTAACATATAACATCAGTGTTGAATGATTTTATATTTATAAATGAAAATCTTTCGTACGAACCTAATGTTGGATTTACTGCATTCGGCAACTTACTCCCTAGAATTTCTATGATTTTATATTTTTAAACGAAAATCAATGCAAACGAACCAGAGTTGGGCAAGCAAATTTGGAAATGCAATTATCTGCAATGCAATTACAATTTAATTGTATGTAATGAATATTATAGTTACAATTACATGCCATAAACAAAATCTTACAGCACTGTAGTCGGAACCGCCTCCCCATCCCATTGTTTGGCGAAATTTCTATGGGCAGCGTACGTATTCTAATTTGTGTGGTTTCATTTTTGAAAACGAAAATCTACTCAAAGAATGCATAGAGTTAGCAGCCTCACTGCCTTCGGTAGCGTGCACTAGTTTTGCTAAGCACACTCCGGTCTGTTTTCGCGAACGAACCTCAAATTTGTATGATTTTATATTTATTAGACGAAAATCTTTTCTAACGAACTAAGAATCTCCCGTTATAGTGATTGCCGATTTAATTTCTGACATTTAGATAGATTAAACTTTCAATTCTGACCAAAAGTTCTTGCGAAAACGTAAATAATATAAAATGCGCGCCATTCTTTCCCTCATCTCCCCTCAGTCTTTTAAAACGCGAAATGATAGCAAAAGCACAATTCTCTTAAACGAGAAACGATATCGTCAAAGGCAGTAGGGGGGGGGGGGGGGAATCTCTAGCCTCCTTGAAACGACTTAAAGAAAATAATTATTTTCGAATAGTAAATATTAATACTTTTTGAAATCAAAGATATCCTTAGAATCGGAAAAAGTACCGGAAATAAGTGGTTTTGTATTTTACTCGGCAAAAAGGAGATAGCATCTTAAAAAACTGGAGAAAAAACGAAAAACATGAAAGCAAGCACACGAATTGACCTTCGAGAAATAGTTTTTACTTTCTTCTATCTTCTATGATAGAAGAAATTATTGTAATTGAAAAGTGCTAGAAAAAAATCTGGGATGGAAAACAAACTTCTTAACATATTTACCACGAGGGAGTCGTGTTTCTTCGAATATTTACATCGAAAATTCCTTCCTAAGGCAGCAGGGTTGAATTTCAAGAGTGGGGGTGAGGAGTCAAAGTTTTCTTGGGGGGGGGTGCAGGGTTTGTAATCAAAATAGGAAAATCCTGCATAATAAAAAATGCTGTGGGATATTTGGATTCTTTTAAATTCTTTAACAGGCATGTGGTTCTTCCGAAAGTATTTTTTAATTATCGCGGAAGTCCGCTATTTATTTTACTTTTGCGGAATTTCGCGAAATCAATTCGTGACACGGTAATTAATTTCACGAATTTCATCAAAGATCTTGGAAACAAATAGCAATTTTCTTCAATCGGTCGCTGAAAAGTATCGCAATTTCACCAATCAGTCGCAGAAAAAGAAAAAAAATCGGTTGCGGAGAAAAGTCGCAAATTTCTTGAAAGGATCGCGAAAAAAGCGTGAAACGATCGTGTAAAAAATCGCAAATTTTGTCAATTGCGGAAAAAAATCACGAATTTCGTCACAAAATCGCGGAAACAAATAGCGAGTTTTTTCAATCGGTCGCGAAAAAATATCACGTACTTCGACAAATGGTCGCAGAAAAATTTCGCTAACTTTACTAAATTGTCGCGAAAAAAAATCCACTTCGTCAATCGATCGCAGAAAAAAAAAATCGCAAATTTCGTCAAAGGATCACGGAAAAAAAAATAAAACGCGAATTTCTCCAAACAATCGCAGAAGAAATCGCAAATTTTATCAGTCTGTTGTGGTTAAATATCGTGAATTTTGTCAATCGATCGGGGAAACAAAGAGCGAATTTCTTCAATCTGTCGCGGTAACAGTGAATTTCATCGATCGGTAGCGAAAACTAATTGCAAATTTCGTTAATTGGTCGCAGGAAAATGTCGCGAATTTAGAGAAGTGAGGTCTTTCGAGCCTTTATCTATTTAAAAAAAAAAAAATATTAAGAACAATTAGAATAAAAATGTATACACTGTTTCCATTAAAGTTCTTTTTTAACACCTTAAATTTTAGATGTCTTAAAATTCATGTGATAATGATATTTATAAAAGCATAAGTCGTTTGAATTAAACCATGTGGTCGCGAAAACAAATCAATTTCTTTAATCAGTGGCGAATTTCTTGAAACGATCGCGAAATAACAACGCGAATTTCGTCAAAAAAATCTTGAAATAGATGGCCAAAATGCAATCAGCACACGAATCTCATCAATAAATAGATTCAAAAATTTTTGCTCCACAGTGATAAGAAAATTTTCATTAATGTGTCATTTGTGTCAGTAAAAATTTTCAGTCCTACATCGAGTTGGTTGATGCTGTGTTTTTGGTTAAGGGTCGGATTGAGAGAGGGACACCCCCCCCCCCCCCCCCTCAGAATATTTGTTATTCAAAAATTGTTTTTTCACTCGGAATCGCCCCTGACTTTATTACAGCGACGGCGAACCTATGGCACACGTAAGGGTCATTAAGGGTTTTTGCACTTGTCAAGTGTATATTTTTAACCAACAAACAAGTCAACTTGCATATCAAATTAAACCTTATGGAATTCTCTTCAAAATGAGTGGTCAAACAACTCCCTACGCCTGATAGAACCTGAGAAAATCAAAATTGAAAACATTTATGCAAGCCAAAAAAATGGTGATTTTTCGAAATAAATAAAAAAAAATTAATTGTATGAAAATCTAATGAGATAAAAAAAAAAAAACTTTAAAGATGTATTCTCATTTATATCATCAGGGAGAACGATTCCTGACAGTATCTTTAAAATCTGAAATGGTCAGGTTTGAAAAATTTTAGTTGATTTGGCACTCGTAAGAATAATTTTGGCACGGCGTTGCTTATGGTTCTAAATCAAGATACATTGAAAAAAAAATTCACGTCAAAATTCACGAACTTAGATGAGATGATTTTGTCTAAATTCGATTAAAGGGAAATTGGAAATGAAAATTTTCAAATGCAGTATATTAAGTTCCAATCTAAATCAAAGAGAAACTCTGGCATATTGACAGTTTTTCGTTTGTATATATGCCTTCAGATTAGGATCATTCTTTTTGCTCAATATTAAGCCTTCAGATTAGGATCATTCTTTTTGCTCAATATTAAAACTCAGATAGAAAGCACTTGTCACATAACTCAGCTTGCGTTCTATGAAAATTAACCCGATATTCATTATTTTCATCCAAAATGCAACGATACCAAGATGCAGCACTATTTTTTTTTAAATTAATTTCTAAAGTTGTTTCTATTTACAGTGCAATAGCTACATGTATGTTACTCATATTTTAAAAAATCGTAGTAAAAAAAGTACTTTTGATTTATTATTTTTCCATCCACTGAATTTGTTTTTTAGTTGCCACGTCATGGTCATGTAAAATATTTTTTGAACATATTTGGCACGCGGCAATAGAAAGGTTCGCCAACCTTGGTGTGGTATATAGTTTTAAATTTCCTGTCATTGAGGGGGAGATTCTTCTTTATTAAGTAAAAATTTTATGTTTTCTTCTTTTTTCATGTTTGCATCCCTCAGGTGTTGGCCTAAAGCGGTTTCGTGATATTCCAATTCCTTACAATATTTTTTGTTCGTTAAACGTAACGTAACGTTGTAAAACTTTAAACTTTTTTTTTTTCGATTCAAACGGGGTGGCCTTTTTTTCTCGAGAACTATTCGACCTATTTCCTTTAATTTTTATGTAAAAGAAAGGTAATCCTTTTTGCAGGAGCTTTTACCACTGTAAAGTATCATTTTCATTAATTTATTTTTTCAATCTCTTAAAAGTTAAAGAATAAAATAAAATTATCTTTTTTGTTCAATTGCCCGTCATTTTGTCAAAAATCAACTTTTTAACACAAATAAGTTCCAGAGAATGGAGAGAATTGCCTTTCATAATTGAATATTAAACGCGTGACTTTTCATATTATTGCTAACAAAGCGTATAACCAACAGAGTGAAAAATGTCCAAGCCGGGAATCGAACCCGGATCCTTGGTTTTTAGATGCTGGTGAACGGAGAAAAGCGGTCGCCCGATTGAAGTTCCCGGTACGGCGAGTAGTTGCAAGTCCTCCCCGCACAATGCGTATTATTATTTTGCACACAAAAATTTAAATACATAAGTGAATTTGTTAATAAATATAATTCAAAAAGTCCGAAGATGGTATCTCTTTTCTTTATAAATAAAAAGAAAATCGTAGAAATCAAGTGAAATTTAGGCCAAAGAAATAAAATCTCCCCTTAAGTTAGACCACTTGCAAAATTCATCTTGAATTGTGTGCACTATTTTTTATTCTTAGACTTCCTTTTCCTGTAATAATTTTTGGAGTCTACTGTAAGGTATGTTTTTTTTTTAATTACGTGGGAAATAGTTTGGAATTTGTTTTTAAAAAAATCGGGTTAATTTGAAACAATTTGAGTCAACGCGACTCACAACGAAAACATTAGGTAACCTGGTTCGCATAAAATTAGGTTACCCTCAGTGCTTAATTTGCGCCGGAGTTCACTGGAGCTCAGCTCCGGTACTGCTTTGATTTTAGTGAATATTTAAATATTTGTCGGAATTCACCGAAGATCCACCGGAACAGCGCTGTGTGTTGGGTTTTGCTAGGGGATACAAAGACATCCTTGGCGAGTAGGATTTTCTGAAAATTCCCCGCTCCTGATTTTAATTAATTAATTAATTAATTAATTAATTTTTTTTGCTCTGTTCATTTATTAGATTTTATTATATGTAAATGCATATACATATAGTCAAAATATATTGGGAAATTTCCTTTTGCTAAAGATGAAATTGCTTTAAATTTTGTAAATAATGTATGAAATATAAATATGCACGGGGAAAGCAATACACTACCGTTGTTATTACTGCAGAATATTAGAACTCCGGTACTTTTTTTTGTTAAAAATTAAGTCCAGCTACCTCATGTACGCTAATGGCACCCGGTGCATGTAAAATCCGTCGTGGGTGTAAAGTCCTCCAAGTTCCCTGTGAATTACACCTCTGGGGGTGTCTAGTCAGGTGAAGGTCTTTCTACATTACGAGACCAACTCGAGTAGCGATGACATGACGTATGGATGAGCGATGCAGCGAGGAATTAGTAAATATCCCAGCATCTCACATCCATCCGGCATGACTTCGCTACAGTGCGCCGTGCTGAACCGTCTCATCCAAAATCAGTTAGCAAACGGCTAATTTTAGCAAAGTAATTAAAGCAACAAGAAGCACTGAAGCCACATCGGTCTATAGATTTATCAAAAACATCTTCGCCAAGCGGAGAGCTGGCGAATCATCACCCCGTTGCCAGGTATCAACCCTTTAAGCTGGGCTACCCGACCTGATGCAGGGGACAAGTGCCAAGATCTTCAGTCTTTTAGAGAGATTTTTAACTGATAGTAAATTCTACTTTATGTACTTAAATAATAGCAATTTTCCTATATCAAAAACTTTTAATCGCTATTGTAAGAGATCCCTTTTTAGACATAATGCAAACTCAAAAAAGTTTTCAGTTTTCAACTCTCATATGGGGGGAAAGCGCCAAACATCCACCTTTATAGTCTACAACAGAGGCTGAGAACTTCTATATTTATTTTATTAGATCTGCATATTACATTAATAACTCTTGTTTATAACACCGGTATTTTTTTTTTTTTTTATCCGTTTTTCGCGGGGGAAAAAAACCTCTCTTTCTTTGTCATCCGGCCACTGCCGTCTTTGTCTTGTTTTTGTGCATTGTTTTACCGAGATTGAGCACTTTGAGACGGCGAAAACCGTTTCATCGTAAACTGAAATGGAACCGGTTTTATTTTCTTTTTCCCCCTATGAGAGAGATGATTTTTTACGGGCATCCCCTTTATTTCTTTCAGTCCAAGATGACTCCAGAAAGGAAATAGCAGGAAAAAAAAGTCCGTTATGGTCACTGTTATCTGCGCTTTTTCTTATATTTCGCGATGACGCGCTCTTTTTCCGGAATTCGAAACTGAAAAAAATGCCCATCTAAACCGGCAGATTTTTTTCGTGTATGAATCATACCACCACACACTGCCAAATACAGTATTCAAATTTAGATGGAAGGTCGTTTCAAGAATCTTTCTTTATCGAGTAAGCGGTGAATTTAATTTGCACCGCTTTGTAGTAATAACCGGTAAATTCCATTTACTTTCAAGAACATTGAAATAGTTTGCTTCCTTTTCTTTTAATCAGTTAAGGGAGTAACACAACACCACTTTGACACCCCGAAATCTCAGGCTTTTTCGAGATTTTTCTTTTTCTCTAAGAAATGCGAAGTGTTTCTAAAAATCCTTTTACACTAAATTATTATACATACATTTGACTTGACCGCTCATCTCTATAATAAAACTGTAAGTCATGTGACTATCCTCAACAGTTCCGGGATGCCGCATCGCTTTTTCATATGCCAAGCGGCCATTTTTATTCAAAATTATTTTTTCGAATAAGCTGCATAAAAGTTACATTTTAAGAAAGATCGTTCAAAATAAATTAATATTTGAGAGATGACTTGCGTTCAATTATGTATATATTCTGCAATAACTTCAGTCGAAAGATTCGCTGTTCAAATTCTCTATTCATAAAAGTAAACAAAAAAAAAGATTGATTCGTCGTGAACATTTAAAATATTAAATCATGGAGGTAATCATTCGCAAAGCAAGTTCTCCGCGAATGAATTTTTGGACCGCTGCCTCGCGTCAAAAAAATAATTCGCACCAGTGAGATAATCAAAGTTTACCATAATTATGTGCTATACAACTCAACTTTCGGACCTTTTATTGACGTAAATTGAACTCATGTAATAATATTTAATGAATCAGATTTTTAGCATTTTTAAAATCGCTAATACAGCTTTTATTTATCGCGTGTACAAATTAGAAATGATACTTTGATTTTGAAATCAAATGTTTTGATTTATGATATTATTTCTTATTTATTTATTTATTTTCTCTTTTAAATGAAAAGTGTGAAGTATTTTAAATTTATGTAATATAAGCATTTTAGATTAAAGTTAAGTATTTTAAATGAAATGAGTGACAGGTTTATAATTTAAAATTAAATTAATTGTAGTATGAATGACGGTGATGGGAACGATATTTGGCGAATTATCATCTGCTCCCGGCTAACAAAAATACTCATAATTAAAAAAAAGAATAAAAATAAATAAATGATAGTTTGTTGTAAATAAATATTGCTATACATATCAAAAATAATTTATAGAATTAAAATAAAAAATAAAAGTAAATAAACAACAATTTCCATAACAAAGTTTTCGCCAAATTGGCGGGGGAGGGGGGGGGGGAATCGCGCCAACGTGCGTATGTGACATTTGTGCCCAAAAAATATGCGAAATGCTACCATGATCGCAAAAGTTCATGATTTGTCTATTAGAATCTTCCGATTTGGCGAAGGATTAAGGGAAAATTAAATTATGAATAAATGTAACGTGTTGCAATGTTTAACATACATTTAAGGGAGACCAAACTGGTCGCCAGTGGCGGCTAGCTATAAAATAAAAGTCCCCAGTTAAACTGATGTCATTGAGTTCACAGGCTATTCTCACTATTTGTATATTATACTATTATTTCAAGGAAAAATGCCCTTCGAAAAATAAAGAAACCGAAAATAAATTAAGGGGGGGATCAGCCCTCCGTTCTCCCCCCAATAACCAATGAACCCCCAAAACTAATCAGGGACGCACCTTATCGCAATGAACTTATATACAAAATTTGAAGCAAATCTTATAATTCCGCATGCAAAACCCATTTATCTATATTAAGGGTGGATCAGCCCCCATTTCCCACCTTTATACTTAACCAATGAACCGCCAAAAGTAATCAGAGAAGCGCCTTATCACAATGAACCTATATACAAAATTTGAAGAAAAATCTGATCATTCTGCATGAAAAAGCCATTTATCTAAATTAAGGGGGAATTAGCCCTCCGATCTCCCTTTATACTCAACCAATGAACTCCCAAAACTAATCAGGGAAACACTTTATCACACCGAACGTATAAACAATGTTTGAAGCAAAACGGTTATTTCTATCACGAGTTCTCGCGTTACATACGTACGTACATACATACAGAACCGGCGGGCACATTAGCTCTCAGGCTTTGATAGACTGTAAGCTAAAAATGGGTTCTCCATACCTGCCAACTTGTAAGATTTAGCCTTACAATGTAAGGATTTAGGTTGAATTGTAAGGTTTACAGGATAAGATTGTAAGGTTTTAGGCAAAACTTGAAACTATTCTTAAAATATGTTACTATTGAGTGAATGAAAGGAAAAATTGATACACGCATAGCAATGCTGAATGTGAAAAAATGTTCAAAATTTAAAAAAAAAAAAATCCGATTAAAAATAGACATTTTCTGACTTAAAAAATGTTTTTTTTTTAATTAAAAGTGTATGAGAAGAACAATGCTATGAAGAAAACTATGACATAGGTTAGGCTAAAGTTAAATCAACTTCTTAGTTTATAAAAGCATGTCAAAAATTGTCAATTCTTCTGTTATTTGAGTCATTTTTCCAAAATTTTAACTTTAATGTGTACTATTAAATTAAAATTTGTAAGCTCGTTAATTATTTTTGTATTTATCTCCAACTTAAGTACAATAAAGCATATTACAGAACACCTTTCATTGGCATCTATTTTTGGGAGCACAAGAAAGTGTCAGAAAAATTATAAGGTTTTCGAAACAGATATGTTGGCAGATATAAAAAATTCAGTAAAAACTACTCAATTTTAAATATGTCACATACTCAAAATAGCTCCGATCCAAATATTCTCAAAATTGAGAAACACATGTACTTATTATTGATTCCATGGATGTGTTCAAATATGAACTCTGTGTGCTCTCTGTTAAATATTCAATACATTTTTTTTTCTTATTTTATGTAATCAGTAGTACCTTCTGTAAATATTAAATGTATGCAAATATTAAATTATGCTCAGTATTTTAAAATAATTTTAAAGTGCTTGAAAACATTGCTCGTGGTCATAAAAAATATGAAGTAAAACAAGATGGCCGATTAGGTAACACGTGGGAAACCAAGATTTAGGTAAAAACATGGGCTAAAAGACATTTAATAAAACACTACACTTTCAAAACTAAAATAAGTTAAATGGGGAAAAAATTTGTCAAGGGGCTCTCCCCCCCCCCTCCCCTTATATTACAGGTTAAAATAAAAAAGCGCTGACATTTATTTCCCGCTCACCGCTCAAAAGTATTAACCCTTTCAGAAGCAGTGGTATGTTGATGAAACCACTTAATTTTAATTCCCAAACGCCACATTGGCACCAGAATTTCGCTAAAATCTTTTCCATTTAATATTTTTTAGTATGCGGAATATAGCCTTTTTGTTATTTTCAAATAATTTTTTTTGTAAATTCCGATGCCAGTCATTTATTTCAACATTTTAGTACTGAAAGTACTTTGCCCCTGAAAAGGTTAACAAGAAACATTTAATTGATTATTTATTTGGGAAAAATAGCAAAATTATTATCAAGATACCCAAATCAAATATTTTTATGACAAGGGCATTGCTTTCAAGCACTTTTTTAAATACTGTGCATAATTTAATATTTACAGAAGGTACGGCTCATTACATAATATTGGATTTTAACAGAGAGCACTTACTTTCACAGTTGCCGAAGAAATCTTGAATCTAATTTTCTTTTCACAAATATCCATGTCGCTCAGCTCACAGCAAGGGTGATTCTGGTCCAAATTTTCCGAAAAATTAAGGCAATGATTTCCGAAATATATATATATATATATATGTCGGTCATAAATCCGAAAAATCGGACATAAAATGTATCAGTATTCCGGCAAATGATCGCCGAAAAAAATCAATCTCGCCATTCGTTCGAAGAAAAGTCGCCAATTTTGTCAAAGGATCGCGGGAAAAACGTGACTTTCGTCAAAAGATTGCGATAAAACGACAAATTTTGTCAACAGATCGCGGGAAAAACATGACTTTCGTCAGAGAATCGCGAAAAAACGGCAAATTTCGTCAAAAACATTGCGAAAAGCGACAAATTTCGTCAAAAGATCGCGAAAAACGGCAAATTTTGTCAAACGTGACTTTCGTCAGAAAATCGCAAAAAACGGCAAACTTCGTCAAAAACATTGCGAAAAGCGGCAAACGATCGCGAAAAAACGGCAAATTTAGTCATAAACATTGCAAAAAACGTCAAATTTCGTCAAAAGATCGCGATAAAACTACAAATTTTGTCAACAGATCGCGGGAAAAACGTATACTTTCGTCAGAAAATCGCGAAAAAACGGCAAATTTCGTCAAAAAATCGCGAAAAAACGGCAAATTTCGTCAAAAAATCGCGAAAAAACGGCAAATTTCGTCAAAAACATTGCGAAAAGCGACAAATTTCGTCAAAAGATTGCGATAAAACGACAAATTTTGTCAACAGATCGCGGGAAAAACATGACTTTCGTCAGAGAATCGCGAAAAAACGGCAAATTTTGTCAAACGTGACTTTCGTCAGAAAATCGCAAAAAACGGCAAACTTCGTCAAAAACATTGCGAAAAGCGGCAAACGATCGCGAAAAAACGGCAAATTTAGTCATAAACATTGCAAAAAACGTCAAATTTCGTCAAAAGATCGCGATAAAACTACAAATTTTGTCAACAGATCGCGGGAAAAACGTATACTTTCGTCAGAAAATCGCGAAAAAACGGCAAATTTCGTCAAAAAATCGCGAAAAAACGGCAAATTTTGTCAACAGATCGCGGGAAAAACATGACTTTCGTCAGAGAATCGCGAAAAAACGGCAAATTTCCTCAAAAACATTGCGAAAAGCGGCAAATTTCGTCAAAAGATCGCGAAAAAACGGCAAATTTTGTCAACAGATCGCGAAAAAACGGCAAATTTTGTCAACAGATCGCGAAAAAACGGCAAATTTTGTCAACAGATCGTGGGGAAAACGTGACTTTAGTCAGAAAATCGCAAAAAACGGCAAACTTAAATCAAAAACATTGCGAAAAGCGGCAAATTTCGTCAAAAGATCGCAAAAAAACGACAAATTTTGTCAACAGATCGCGGGAAAAACGTTTACTTTCGTCAGAAAATCGCGAAAAAACGGCAAATTTAGTGATAAACATTGCAAAAAACGTCAAATTTTGTCAAAAGATCGCAATAAAACGACAAATTTTGTCAACAGATCGCGGGAAAAACGTTTACTTTCGTCAGAAAATCGCGAAAAAACGGCAAATTTAGTGATAAACATTGCGAAAAACGGCAAATTTCGTCAAAAGATCGCGATAAAACGACAAATTTTGTCAACAGATCGCGGGAAAAACGTGACTTTCTTTAGAAAATCGCAAAAAAGGGCAAATTTTGTCAAAAGATCGCGAAAAAACAACTTTTGTCAACAGATCGCGGGAAAAACGTGACTTTCGTCAGAGAATCGCGTAAAAACGGCAAATTTCGTCAAAAGATCGCGAAAAAACGGCAAATTTAGTCATAAACATTGCAAAAAAGTCAAATTTTGTCAAAAGATCGCGATAAAACGACAAATTTTGTCAACAGATCGCGGGAAAAACGTTTACTTTCGTCAGAAAATCGCGAAAAAACGGCAAATTTAGTGATAAACATTGCGAAAAACGGCAAATTTCGTCAAAAGATCGCGATAAAACGACAAATTTTGTCAACAGATCGCGGGAAAAACGTGACTTTCTTTAGAAAATCGCAAAAAAGGGCAAATTTTGTCAAAAGATCGCGAAAAAACAACTTTTGTCAACAGATCGCGGGAAAAACGTGACTTTCGTCAGAGAATCGCGTAAAAACGGCAAATTTCGTCAAAAAATTGCGAAAAATGGCAAATTTCGCCAAAAGATCGCGAAAAAATGGCAAATTTCGTCAAAGGGACGCAAAAAAAAGTGGCCGGAGTGGACACCCCCCCCCCCCTTTTCCCTCTGTTGTAACTTTTCAGAAAATTTGCTGTGAATTTCAGAATTTTTTTTTAATTCAGAATCACCCCTGGCTCACAGACCGGACAGACTGCCTATGCATGGCTGTCAACTTCTACGCTTATTTTGAGTCGAATAATCCTTTTAGAACCGGATATTTCACTTAACAAACGCAATAAAGTATAAAGTACTGCATATCGTTAAATAAAATCAGTATACAATTTATTAAACATTTATCTGGTTCAAAACATGAATATTTGATTTAAAAAGGCGTAGACGGTTGGCAGCCCTGCCTATGATTATACGAAGCATTTATAACAGCAATGCAATGTAACCTTACGCGGCGCATGATATAGTTCCTAAAGAGAAATAAAAATGTATTATTATTTTCCCCTTATTTCCAGGGTATATAGCATTGTTTGATCCTGTTAATGAGCGTCTTTTATGCCGCCGCATGAATGGAATAAATCATTACAAAGTACAAAATGATCGTTTCGCTTGAGTTTGATAACATATGATGTTTCAAATTTGAGAAAGAATAGGTTCATTTTTTATATGAGTACATCGATTTACTCATTTTTGAGTACTTCATTTTTTTCACTGTTCATACTTCATTTTCAATAAATCTCAGATTTCAATTTCATGGAAATCTGAGTCTGTCTTTTCAACTTTGTTGGAAAGTGTTTAATAAAAGAAAACTGCCCAGTTAAACTGACGGCATTGAGCTCACAGGCTATTCACACTAACTGTAAATTATATTCTTATTTCAAAGAATTTGAAATAAGCCCTCGAAAAATGAAGAAATCGACAATATATTAAGAGGGGGGAACCATCCCCCGTTTCTCCTTCTTATAATTAACCAATGAACCCATAAAACTAATCAGAGAAGCGCCTTACCACAATGAACCTATATACAAAATTTGAAAAAATCAGATAATTCTGCATGAAAAATCCATTTATCTAAATTAAGGGAGGCGGTTAGCCCCCCGTCCGCCCTTTATACTTAACCAAAGAACCCCCAAAACTAATCAGAGAAGCGCCTTATCACAATGAACATATATATAAAATTTGAAGAAAATCGGATAATTCTGCTTAAAAAACCCATTTATCTATATCAAGGGGGGTTAGTCCCCCCCCCCGTTCCCCCCTTTATACTTTACCAGTGAACCCCCAAAACTAATCAGGGAAGTGCCTTACCACAATGAGCCTATATACAAAATTTGGAGTAAATTGGATAATTCTGCATGAAAAACCCATTTATCAAAATTAAGGGGGGGGTAGCCCCCGTTTCCCTCCTTTACACTTCACCAATGAACCCCCAAAACTAATCAGGGAAGCCCCTTACCACAATGAGCCCATATAGAAAGTTTGAAGAAAATCGGATAACTCTGCATGAAAAAAATCATTTATCTAAAATAAGGGGGGAGGATTAACCCCCCCGTTACCCCCTTTATACTTAACCTATGAACCCCCAAAACTAATCAGGAAAGAACCTTACCACAATGAACCTATATATAAAATTTGAAGAAAATCGGATAACTCTGCACGAAAATTTTTTTTATCTAAAATAAGGGGGGAGGATTAACCCCCCCCCGTTACTCCCTTTATACTTAACCTATGAACCCCCAAAACTAATCAGGAAAGAACCTTATCACAATGAACCTATATACAAAATTTGAAGAAAATTGGATAATTCTGCATGAAAAAACCATTTATCCAAATTAAGGGGGGTTAGCCCCCCGTTCCCCCCCTCCTTTATAGTTAACCAATCAATCCCCAAAACTAATCAGGGAAGCGCCTTATCACAAGGAACCTATAAACAAAAGTGGAAGAAAATCGGATAACTCTGCATGAAAAATTCATTTATCTAAATTAAGAGGGAGGATTTCCCCCCCCCCCGTTAGCCCCTTTATACTTAACCTATGAACCCCAAAACTAATCAGGAAAGAACCTTATCACAATGAACCTATATACAAAATTTGAAGAAAATTGGACAATTCTGCATGAAAAAACCATTTATCTTAATTAAGGGGGGTTAGCCCCCCCCGTTCCCCCCTTTATATTTAAACAATCAATCCCCAAAACTAATCAGGGAAGCGCCTTATCACAAGGAACCTATAAACAAAATTGGAAGCAAAACGGTTATTTCTGTCAAGAGTTATCGCGTTACGTACGTACATACGTACATACATACATACATACATACAGAACGGGCGGGCACATAAGCTCTCAGGCTTTGATAGCCTGTGAGCTAAAAAAATAAGATAATTTCCATTAAATCTTTTATCTACAGAAATTTCATATAAAATGTATAGATTATAATGAAAAGTGAATAATTTGGTTACTTGCAGGAAATAGAAGTTCTTATGGCAATATTTACATTTTAAATGAAATACTTACTACGCCTTGTTGTAGTTTTTTGTTTACAAGCTTTAAGGAATTAAGCTTGTAAACTATTATTTAACGCTTCTTTTATTTATTCAAAAAGCAAAATATGTTTAGAGAAACTGTAAATTCTACGTTCATTGTAGATTGTAATCTTTCTTCCTATCATTTTAAAAATTAAGATAATTCTTTTTTAATCAATGATATATTTTTTAATAATCTGATTAAAATCGTGATTTAAAAAATTTGAAATAATGATTTTAATCAAACGATTGAAATCATTGACACCCTATTCATATGATTTTATTGCATTGTATTATCATGCTAAGCTAGTTGACCCTTCTGGGGTTGCGCAGGATAATAACATTAAATATATACCTGGAATCGGTGTTGAATGATGAACATGTCTACATATCATAAAACAAATTTGCAAATTTCGTCAATCGGTCACGGGAAAAATAGCAGTATTCATCAATAGGTTGCGGAAAGTATTTGCGAATTTCACCAGTTGGTCACGGAAAAAATGCTAATTTCGCCTGTTCATCGGGCAAAAATATTCGACTTCGTCAATCGGTTACGAAAAATAATCGCGAATTTCATCAGTCGGTCGTTAAAATAAAAATAATTAATTTTAGCAATCAGTCGTTCATAAAAATTGCGAATTTTTTCAATTATTCGCGACAAAAAGTAGCGAATTTCTTCATTCTGTCGCGGCGAAAAACCGTGGATTTCGCCATTCTATCGTTGAAAATAATTTTAATTTTGCCCATCAGTCGCGGAAAAATATCGCGTAATTCGTCAATCAGGTGCGAAAAATATCGTAAAATTCATCAATCAATCGCAGAAAAACATCGCGAAATTCGTCAATCTGTCGTTAATAAAAATTATGAATTTCATTAATCACTAGCGTCAAAAAGTTGCAAATTTTGTCAGTCAGTCGCGGCAAAAAATAGCGCATTTCACCAATAGGTCATTGAAATAAAATGCAAATTTTGACAATAGGTCGTTGATAAAAATTGCGAATTTTGTTAATCATTCGCGGCAGAAAATGTAATTTCTTCAATCAGTTGTTGGATTTCGTCAATCGGTCGTTGAAAAAAGCAAATTTGGTCAATCGGTCCTTGATAAAAATTGCAAACTTCGTCAATCACTCGCGATAAAAATCTCTAATTTCTTCAATCAGTCGTAGCAGAAAATCATTTATTTCGTCAATCGGTCGTTCAAAAAAATTACAAATTTTGTCGATCTGTCGTTGATAAATATCACGAATGTCAATCATTCGCAAAAAAATAGCGAATCTCTTCATTCAGTCATGAAAAAAATCTCGAAATTTGTCAGTCGGTCGTTCAAAAAAGATTTCGAACTACGTCAATAATTCACAGAAAAATATCGCGAAATTCTTCAGTCGGTCGTTGATAAAAATCGCTAATTTCGTTAATCACCCGCGTCAAAAGTTGCTAATTTTGTCAGCCAGTCGCTGCAAAAAATCGTGCATTTCGCTAATTGGTCATTGAAAAAAATTCAAATTTTATCAATCGGTCGTTGTTAAAAATCGTGAATTTCGTCAATTTCTTAAATCAATCGCGACGTCATCAGTCGTTGATAAATACCGCGAATTTCGTCAATCGGTTGTTGATAAAAATCGCGAATTCCGTTCATCACTCGTGTAAAAAATTTCGAATTTCGTCATTCAGTCGCTGCAAAAAAATCGCGCATTTTGCCTTTCGGTCATTGAAATAAAAAAATGCAAATTTTGTCAATCGGTGGTTGATATAAATCACGAATTTCGTCAATCAATTGCGGCAGAAAATCGCGAATTTCATCAATCAGAATCGGAAAAATAACGCGAATTTCGTCAATCAAGTGTGGAAAATATCACGAATTTCGTTAATCAGGTGTGATAAAAAATGGCACATTTCGCCAATCGGTCGTTGAAAAAAAATTGCAAATTTTTTCAATCAGTCGCAGAAAAGTATCTCGAATTTTGTCAATCACTCGCAACGAAAAAATCGCTGATTTGCCAATCGGTAGTTGAGAAAATTGTAAATTTTGTCAATCACTCGCGGCAAAAAATCGTGAATTTCGTCAGTCTCTTGCGGGAAAAAAAATCGCGAATATCGTCATTAAGCAAGGTAAAAAATTGCGCATTCGTCAATTGTTCGTTGAAAAAAATTGCAATTTTTCTCAATCAGTCGCAGAAAAATATCGCAAAAGTTGTCAATCGGTCGTTGGTAAAAATCGCTAATTTCGTCAATCACTCTCTGCAAAAAATCGCCAATTTCGTCAATCACTCGCAGGAAAATATCGTGAAACAAAATTTTTATTGCTCTAAAATTAGATTTTCGCCGCTCAGAAACTGCTTTAAAAAAGCTTTAGTGCACTTTCATCCCTGCCAGCGATACTGTCTTTTGGATTGTATTTGTTCGAAAGTCAATCAGTGCTGTCAACAAGAGGGGAGGGGGGGGATCAAATATGAAAATTTTATATAGAGCTGAATACCGGACCTAACAACGTCTGTCAGTGGTTGGGGATATTTAATGCTGTTGCACTCAAAAATAAATAAAATGATAGACCAATAATTATAAGAAATAAATAAAATTATAAAAATGTGCATTTAAAAGGAAAAGAAAGAAAGAAGAAGCAATGATAAATTATACGTAACATGAAATTCTAACTAAGAGGAAAGTCAAAATGTCTGTAATAAAGTAATTTATATATAATATGAAAATAGAAAATTACATTAAAATATTTACCTTTTCGAGATATAGATGTTATTCATTTGTTTCGAAGGTCAATATTACACGGAAACTCGTGAAAAATGAGATTTTTCTTTATGTGATTTACACAAAGGAATATAGCAATAAACCATCTTGGTTTAACAGTAAAATAAGTTTGTTATAGAAAAAAAAAAAAAGTCTCGAATCAATATATGAAAATTTTCAAAACTCAATTCAAATTTCATACAGTATTGGAAATTCAAGCGCTCGAATACGCCATCTGGTGGAGAAAAGACACAACTTCTCGCTTCACGAAAATTCCTTGCTAGCCCATTGTATTGCATGCATTTTATTTTTAATTTGTTAATAATCATTACTTTTTTGCAAAATTTCATATTTTATGTGATATTTGTATTCTGTGTTTATATGACAAAGTAAAAATGATCCAAATTTGAATATCTAACACTTTCAAATGTGTTTACAATAAATAATGATTTCAATGGCACATTAGTTAAAGGGACAATTTTCCTGTACCGAAGGCTGCGACCAGCGGCTCTATAGGCCGTTTTAAGTCCCAATATCGAAAAGAAAATGAGAAAACACATATGGAAAACAAATTTAAAAATACTCCTGTTACTGACGTTAAATGGAGCTAGCAGCAGTACAACCATGTGGTTTTTAACCACGTGTATAGCGGTCAAAGGAAACTTGCTGATTGTGAGCTCTGATACTATGATAAGAGGGTTTATGCAATGCTGGGAGAAGCTTGCAAATTAGGTTTCTATCGAGATATAAAAGTTAGTATCGTTCAGAAATATTAACCCAGTTATGTAGTTGTATTTGAATCCAATCCTCAGTTGTATATTTTGTTATTTTATTAAACCTGTTTTGTTTATATTATATTTGAAGAACTTTCTGTCGTGTTGTAACTGTTATTCATCGTAATCCTACATATATATATTATATCGTCCATGAAGTGTTGTGTCCGAAGTAGGTTCTGACCTCAGTGACAGAACTATCTTCAACTATTTGCAACGCTAATAATGTTTTCAAAAATAGTCTGCAATACGCAATATATCATCTAAATCTATTCTTGCTGCTGTTGTAGTTGTAGTGCTAATTAATTAAGGCATCAGCATTTATCAGCCTTTCTGAGTAACAAAAATTTCTGAAATGCACAGCAACTATTCTGAAAGGTTACAGCAGAGGGGGGAGGGGAGAAAATCCCCTCTCGGCAATAATTATTCTTGTTGCAGGTCGGATTAACTCTGCTTTTGATTCGAGTCTATTTCAGGCTGAGTGTAAATTCTTGCAAATTGGATTCTCTCTAACCCGATTTTTCAAAAGTTAGTTCCGTATATTGTTTCAGATAAAAAAGTATGCCTATATTAATAAGCATAGAACTTTGTGTGTCTGTTTTCTAAAGGAATGCTGCATCTTTTCCGGGACTATTTCACAAAATTCACGTTTTTTTTTTTTTTTCGTGAACCTTTAACGAAATTAGTGTTTCTTTTCCCTCCGCGATCCTTTGGCGAAATTCACGTTCTTTTTTTTTTTTTTTTTTTTCCGTGGCCCTTCGACGAAATTCACACTTTTTCCGTGATCCTTTGACGAAATTAGCAGTGTTTTTCCACGATTCTTTGACGAAATTGGCATTTTTCTGCGGCCATTTGACGAAATTTGTGTTTTCTCTGTGGCTCTTTGTGAAATTTGCATTTTTTCCACAATCCTTCAACGAAACTCATGTTTTTTTTTTAACAGTCTTTTGACGATAATCAAGTTTTTCCGCGGCCCTTTGACGAAATTAGCCATTTTCTCAGACCTTTTGATGAAGTTAGCGTTTTTTCTTTAGCCTTTGGACAAAATTCGCGTTTTTTCCGGGATCCTTCGACGAAATTTGCCGTTTTTTTATTCGAGATACTTCGACGAAATTTACCATTTTTTCGAAATCCTTCGACGAAATTTACTGATTTTTCGAGATCTTTCGACGAAATTTGCCGTTTTTTCGAGATCTTTCGACGAAATTTGCCGTTTTTTTTCGAGATCTTTCGACGAAATTTGCCGTTTTTTCAAGATCCTTCGACGAAATTTACCGTTTTTTGGCGATCCTTCGACGAAATTTGCCGTTTTTTCGCGATTTGTCGGCTGAATTCTCCGTTTTTGTTCGCGATCCGACGACGAAATTGACCGTTTTTTCGTGATCGACGAAATTAACAGTTTTTTCCACGATCCTTTGATGAAGTTGGCGTTTTCTCCGTAGCCCTTTGGCAAAATTCGCATTTTCCGCGACTTTTCAGCGAAACTCATGTTTTTTTGACGGCCTTTTGACTAAATTTGCGTTTATTTCGAGATCTGTCAACGAAATTAACCATTTTTCGCGATCTTTAAATGAATTTCGTGTTTTTTCCGCAATTCTTTGACAAAATTCGCAGTTTTTTTTCGCGATCCTTCGATGAAGTTTGTCATTTTTTCGCATAATTTACGAGCTATAGCACGTCCTCGGAATTGCTGTATGTTTTTAGTCTGCAGGTGCCCTAAAAAGTCTGCGACGCCTGTTGCAGCATCGCGCACATTCTGCCACGGGGGTTCTGACTAACCTTACTTGGGGCCCTGGAGCAGATATAAACGCACCAGTAGGACCAGCAGGGGTTTCCCCCACACACGAGAAAGCGTATCTGCTGTTACTGAGTGCGCAGCAGAAGTGTACTCAGCTCGTAGTGGCCTATTGCCGCGCGACTGCTACCGGCCGCCTCTGGAACCATCGCCGCTTTGAAAGCCGTGCACTCACTAACAACAGATATGCTTTCTCGTGTGTTGGACGAGTTTGGCTATCGCATAGATGTTTGCCGTGCAACAAACGGTGAACACATTGAACAATTATAATGTCTAAAAAAAAAACTTTGAAACTTCCTCTTTTCATAGGTATAAAGATTGTTCATTTTGCATTTGTACTTTAATAAATACATTTTTTTGAAAATGGGTCAATCATTTTGAATAACCCTACTGATATATATATATATATATATATATATATATATATAGCTTTTTTAAATTAATTTTCCTTTTATCTTTTTCAGGTTTCTTCTTTGTGGGATCTTCCTATGAATAGAATGATTGACTTGAGAACTATTGCAGTCTCTGTGTTTATTAAAAACTACTGCGTGAAAAGATACGGTGGATGGAGGAAACAGTTTTTAAATCCAATAGAATTTTAAATTTCAAATTATGGAAAGAAATGGAGATGTCATTGCAGAATTAAACCGATGCAACACCCTCAGCTATTCATTGTTGAATAACAGCTACAATTACGACAAGTACAAAATGTGTAAAGATGACATTGTTACTCCATTGTTCTGTAGCGCCTCTGATTGCCTGAGTAAAAGTATAATTATGGGTTCAGAACACAAATCAGCCGACAGATATCTCGATGAGAAAATAAATTTGTTCAATACGAGGAGGAATTATGTTCCCAACGATGATTTTAATATGCCTGTCATTGAAAGCAGCGTTGATAGCATTTGCGACTCCCCACTATGGGAGAAACCACCGATATTGCAGAGTTTTTCACCCCTAAAAGTTGAAAATTTAAAACTAAAAAATAACTTCTTGAATGGAAATAAATTGAATAATAACGTTGATGTGTATAAAAATATGTCTTTATCGAGTGCGGAAGATTATAACGTATCTGTTAATGATAATGATATAGACAGAAAATTGCTGCTAGACTATGAAGCTGAAACAAGTTCCTCATCGAGTACTGAAGAGCTTGAGTCTTGCCCAGAAATAAAAGATGACAATAGTGCTTTAAATGAGGTCGATTCCAATCATAATATAAAAAGTTCTGTAGCTCAAGATTCTGATGCTCCTAAGTTGCCTGAAATTAAGCAAAGCGATTCTGATGCTCCACCTAAAAATGATAGGGCAATGCCTGAATTAATTCCTTCGTTAATTTGTCTCGATGATGATGATGAGTCAACTGTCACGGAAAATAAAAAAGAACAGTATGAAGTCATTAATGTTGCTGATTCCCCTGAAATGCCAACTCTTATTCCATTTACTTCAGAAAGAGATGAAATTTTTCGGGTTAAGACTGAATACATTAGCGAAGATGAGATTGTTAAGCAGGATGAGACAGATTCACGTGATACTGCTGATGAAATGTTCCAACCGCAAGTTCTTTTGCGTAGGTTATCTGTAAATAATGTTTCCAAAGATGATAAAACAAACATCTTATCTGCTTTTCTCCATAATAACTGTCACAAACCTGTATTTGAAGGTCCTGAAATTGAAGAAATCGAAGGTGTTCGATTTTTCCAGTTTCGTTCAGAAAGAGATATGGATGAATTCAATAGAAACTCTGTGAAAATTGAAGCAGATGAAGATATGATAATTCCAACAAAAACCACTGACATAACTCAAATCAAAGGGTGGCGTACCAAGTTTTTTGCTCCTGAGGCTCAGTTTCACCTGCTCTCTGAGGAGATGTTTGAGGAGCTGAAGAAGACACAAGGTTCAAATCAAGAGGACAAAGTCACTGCGAATCATTTAAACGAAACCGAAAACAAAAGTAATGAGAAGAAAGAACTGCATTCTGAAGCCCCAACTTCAGAAACAAAAAAATCTCCTACTGCCACAAAGTGCAATGCAGAAGAATCATCCGAAGATAAAAATGATCGCTATGACGATTCCTCATCTGATTCCGAGGAAGACGAGAAGAAGACTCGTTTTAAAAAACTAAAAGACGATGGAAATAAAAATCCACTGTCTGCATTCGTCAGCGAAGAGTTAGACAAGTATTTGTTGAATTCTGCCACTCTTAATATCAGTTACTTGCAAAAAGTTAACCCTAATATCATCCCTATCGCTAAAGATGCAAAAATTTTATCTATCGGAAAATTGAGGAAAAGAGATGGTCCTCCACTTCCGCCGCATTTTGTGTTTAAACGTAAAAGCGATTCATTTAAAATAGAAAAAGTTGAAAATGATTCAGTCGAGTCTATAACTTTGGATGATTCGCCTACATCGCCGAATATTATAACTTTGGATGAATCATCAGAAGAAAGCGATGAAAACATTCCAGTTGCAACATTATTAAAATCTAAAAGGAAAGTTGCAATGAAGAGAGAAAGTTCTAAAGGTTTCAAGCGGAATTTGGAATTTGAAAGCGAGGCATCAGCTAAAAGAGTTGTTTTGAGACTAACCAAAGAAGGAAGTGGTGTTTCTAAAGGTTATAAAGTGTCTGATATATCGTGCAAAAAGGATAAGTCTGCATCAACATCACGTTCTTCTTCTCCTTCATCTGGCACCTCTTCGTTAGATTTGTCCGAGAATATTGTAATTCCCATCAGTGGATCTCTACCAATTGTTAAAAAAACACTGTTCACTGATAAAAATGAGAGACGTTTGGTCAATGAGTTCTTGAATAATTTAAATATGTACGGCACACGAAAAGATGTCGCCATGCTAGTACAGTCCAATCAGTCTTATTTTGACGATGGCCCTACCCTCACAAGTAAAATATGTGCAAAAGCTGTGAGTGTACTAGTTTCAAATAAGGAACATTTTGAAGAGAAGCAAAAATCAAAAAAGAAATTGAAAACCTGGCAGAAATATCTACCAAAAAAGATTGATAAGGAAAATATGAAAATGAAACTCACCAAAAGAAAATCTCGAATTGATATACTTCTTAACGATGCGGAAAGTATGATTCCAGCTGAACGAGGAAAGAGGTCCATCAGACTCCCTGCTAGGTATTTAGATTCAGCTGTACTTGCTGCCTCTGAGTGGGTATCGCCTGTAATAACTATTGATGGTACTGTTCCTATTAAAACTAAGCAAGAAATTGATGAAGATTCGGATAAAAATGACGTAAACGATGAAAAAAACATTGTACTTTTGTACCCTCCATCTTCAACGGAAAGTTCATCGTCTTCCTCGGATAGTTCAAGCGAAGATATTGTCGATAAAGAACCCGTTAAACTTCCACAAAAGAGATCTGTCAAAATTCAGAAAACCCAAGTAAAGAAGAAAAAACTAAAAGATTCTCCAACTAAACTTTCCACGAAAGTAGATGCCAAAAAATCTATTAATCAAACAAACATTTCACAGTCAAGTATAATCGAATCTTCATCTAGTGACAGCTCAGATGAAGATGTCGTTGAGTCTGTCGATAATAAGAATAAAGCGAAAGTTGTCAGTAAAAAAATAACTCCTGGAAAGAGAAAGAAGAGTGAAGCTATTCCTGTTAAAAGTTCAGATTCTGCTGGAAAAGCATTAACCGAGAATGTGTCTGCAACTAAACGCCAGAAAAATAAAGTAACTGAAGTAAAGGAAATCGTCCTCGATTTTTCTCCAGAGGCAAGTCCTAGTACTAAAGTTGCCGATAAGACCTCTAAAAGTAGAACTGTATCTCCTTATCCCAGGGTTTATTTAATGCCCGGTTGTTCGTGTAAGCATTCAGCGAGAACAGCCATATTTGATTACAACTTCAAGCAGTTTTCTTGTGCATTCTGTGACAATATAAAGAAACTGATTTTTCACGCTGGTAATAAAAAGACTGAACCAAATTCTGTAAATGTTCAGAATAAAGACGATACAAAAAATGAATCTTGTGCTTTAATTAAGGAGGAACCGCATGTCAGTATTAGTACGGCAGGAAAGCTTGATTCTGTCAAATCGACCTGTGAAAAGCCTGAATCGCAAAAGAGCCAGTTAAACATTTCTGACATATCAACATCAATCCCAATCAGTTTCGCTAACCAGTTCCTAAAACAAGACTCTAAACTCGCAACTGTAAATCAAAATGTGACGTCTACTTCTAGTGTTCCTTCTAATAAGTATATTCTCCTTTTGCAACCAGTCAAAACTGCTGCAAATGTCAACACTGTTCCTGTGTTGCCTGTACGTCGCGACTTGATGACATCCGTCAAAAGCAATCAGTCTTCTGCGCCTCCTGTTGTTACTAATTCAGTAATTTTTGGTAACAAAAGCAAGCCACCAATTTTAATACGTAAAACATCGACTGGTCTTGTTACTCAAACTACACCTAGTGACTCTTCCAATTTTAACACCCTAGCATCCAACAAACTTCTGAAAATGACTGAAAATGCATCTTCTCAAATTTCAAATTCTCTTTCGTGTGATACCTCTAGTGATAGGACTTCGCAAGGTTTGACAAGTCCTAACTCTAAATTAATTTCTAATGCGAATAGTACTACTGTTTCCTCACCAGTTGTTACTGCGTATAAGGTTGGTGGTAATTTTTATATATGCAATCCCATGCTGTCATCTGGCGAACCCAAAACTGTCATTGCCAGTAATGCCCTTTCATCTGCTCAGTTGAAACCTGTTGAAGGACCCGTCATCACATCTGTTCAGTCGGTTCAGGTGAATGAGGAAAAATCGGAAGAAGCATTATTTCAAAATGAAAATACCGAATCGTCAAATGCAATTTTAAATAATCATCATAATTATCACAAGAAGCAGCGACAAAATCGACGGAAAAGTCCTTTAACGCGACTCAATTATACGGATAACGATGCTAAGAGAGAGACTGAAGAAAATGTAGATGTTGACGTTGAAACTGTTGACGATTCTTGCAATGCCTTTGTTAAGAAGAAACTGATTAACGTCGAGGACAGTGACTCTGACATATCGGATGAGGAATGTGCAAATATATTTTTATCAAGTGCTGATAAGTTGCGTGCTGTGTATTCCAAAAAAACAATTAAAGAAAGGCAAAGAAGGCTGCAAATTAAAAGTGGATTTGAAGCATTGAAGCAGTCGTCAAGGTGGTTTAAGGATGCAAATACATGGGTTGAAATTTTAAAGATGGTATGTTTTGAAATTTACTTTCTATCTATCCGCTCTAAATTGTTTTGAATGCAGGGAGTGTTAGATTTTAAATTTCTTGCATGCTAAATGATTAAAACATTCATCACATTATTTAATACAGTAGACTTCCTTAAATCTGCATAGCTTAAAACAAGAGGTTGTGCAGATTTTAGAATTTTGTGGATTTCTGGTCACTGTTTTGTTTGCATTTTTCAAGCAGTAATTTAAATTCAATAATGCACTTGAAATTATAATGAATACTTACATTAAGTAAAATAATAAAAATTAAGAAAATTGAAAAAACAATTTAAAATATTAAAAGTAAAGGTCAAGTAAATAATTAATATTGCATAACTAAATATGCATAATGATGATGAGATAATATTTGGTACTTCTCTATTATCCTGTCGACCACTTTTCATAACAAAAAACTATCGCCAAACTGTAAGATTAAACGCCAAAAATACAGTCCCGTTGACTGGATGTCAGAAGCATTCTACGTGTTTGTTATGTCATCCAGTGGTTTTTAATTCAACATTTGTGCGTATTTTTCATTCTGTTTTACTGATTTATGAGTTATTTCATTCATTAAAATAACAATAGTGTCCTTAAATTCTTATATTTCATTTATTTATCTATTTTGATATTCCAATGGCAATATTCTCCCATTTGTTTATTTGGCATTAGAGTTTGCCGATATTTTGTTGTTATGAAAAGTGGTCGACGGGATAATAGAGAAGTACCTAATTTTTTTCTTAAATTATTCAATGAAACTTGTTTTATAAATGTACATTAATAATTCCCATCAAAATCTTAAAGTTTTATTTCATGTTTAGCCCTACTTAATAACCAAAAAAGCTTGATTAATACTATTAATTACTAAAAATATTTGGTAAAAATATCACGATTGCCACTGATATCAGCACTCTCTTGAATTTTTTCAAAAATAAATGTATACTTCCTTCATGAGAAAACATGAGTTGAATCCTGTTAACCAGAATTACTATATAATAAAATGTGTACAGAATGATATAAAAATTTAAAAAACTTGAATTTTACACCTTCATCTTAACTGTCAGTTTCATTGTTTACATTGGAAACGTATGGATTTGAGGGAGTCTACTGTATAATACTTTGGATCCATCATAACTTAATTCCCAGTAACTTGACATTTATTATTCACATGGTTGGAACAAATTTCAATGAGGAAGTAATTCACTGACTTGAAGCATTTTACCAAAAAACCTGCTTAATTGGAATTATTCTGTTACAACTCAGCTTAAAAAATTCTCCTACATTAATCAGTACTTTCTGTTTAAAATTAATTTTCTCTGTTATCCAGCCATTTATTTCATCCAACCATTTATTTATTTTTTTCATATCCCTCAGTAAATTGTCAAAATAACATATGGAAACATGGCTATATTGCAGATATAACTACAAAAATACTTTCTATCAAGAAATTTTTGCATATTTGCCAAATGTTTAGGAAAATATTTAAATTTTTAAATTCAATTCATTTTGCCAAAACAAAATTATGTGAAAAATATCTGAAACAACAAAAAAAAAAGGGTTAATGTTTCTATCCTGTTTTAAAAATTATTAAAAAAATTTTGTATTCCACAGAAGGATCAGGGTCTGTAAGCTGTGTTTTTGGCCCATGAAATAAGACTAAAATTCAATTTTGTTATACTGACTTATTTCACTTTTTAATATTAGAAGGTTTATCCTCTACGATTTCAACAATATTGTTTGCATTCTGTTCGCATTTATATAACTTACACAAGCTCAAAGTTTGTATTATTCGTAGTTTTTCATAAAAAAATATTTTTTAATATTTTACTATGAGTGCAGCTTTGCAACACTTTTATTTTTACATATAGTGTACATTTTGATGTATTTTATACTATATGTAAAGAAGAAAGTGTTGCACGATGGCGCTCCTATAAACAATTGATGTAAAATGAGAAAAAATTGCATATTTTTCATCAAAAACTATGAATAATACGAACTTTGAGCTTGTGTAAGTTATATAAATCCGAACAAAATGCAAAAAATATTGTTGAAATCGTACAGGATAAACCTTCTACTATGAGAAAGTGAAATAAGTCAGTATAACAAAATCAAGTTTTTGTCTTATTTCATGGGCGAAAAACACGGCTTATGGACCCTGATCCTTTATTTAAAAAATAATGAATATGTTATAAACTTTAAAGAATAGATATTTTATTTTGCAATTTATTATGGGATCAATATAATTATTTTTAACATAATCAACTGAATGGTAAATATTGTGTCATCCCAGAAAGCTCTGTAGTTTTTCAAAACAAAGTGTGGTTTTGTCTACTTATTTTGTTACTGCTAATAAGGAGTGGCTTTGAATGACCCAGATTTGTAAATTTGGTCTTTTCTGCTTGCACTGCGTAATTCTTGCTTGTGTTGTGGTATAATTTTTTTTTTCAGTGCAGTACTAAAAATGTAGAACCAAAATTTTTATTTTTGTCAATTACACTCCTTTATTTAAAGAAAGGTAAAAATGCTTGTCAGACTGCCCGTAAAATTTTTGCTCTATGTGGACAAAGTGTTGTTTCAGATGACACAGTTCGAAGGTGGTTTGAGATGTTTTTTAAGTGTGGAAGTTTCAGCCTTGAAGATGATTCCCGCTCCGGACAACCATCATCATGCCAGACATGCTGTACTCGCTTGTCACAAGTGTTGTGATTTGCCTTACCTCTTCCATACCATGCAGTGGATGTCATATTGAATACTTGCCTTCAAAAATAAATGTTCATTTTCTTTATGGTAAAGGAAACCTCTTAAAAGAAGCTTACTGAGCTGTAATTTGAAGCAGCACAACAGAAGGAGTTCTTTTACCTGTGGTTTATTCTGTTGTGCTGTTTCGAATTACAGCCCAGATGTCATGACGAAATGGTTGTTCTGAGCGAATATTGTGTTGGGTGGGATGTCGTCCAGATAGCTCTATTGGAAGAGCATTGCCAATTGTAGCCAAAGGGTCTGGGTTCGAGTTCCAGCCAGGACACATTTTCATTCAGATGGGAAAATGACTACTCGTATGAATTATTATGGAATCATCTGAAAACAATGTTGTTTGAAAACAATGATGTTGAAACAGTGAAATTAAGTTTGCACCAAGCTGCACTAAAAATAATAATTAAAAAAAAAAAAAAAAAAAAAAATTATGAGAATTAAAAATTCTTTCTTTATGTCTGAACCTGAAGATGTAATGTGGAACCTTTTTTTCTCCTTTTTTTTTATGTATTTATTGCAGTTTACTTGTCAGTAACATGTATTAGATTTATATAAAATATAGAAACAATTATTTATTATTAATAAAAATTATTGAAGTTGCATCCATAATTTGATTTGAAAGTTGTAAAACTTTTAATGAAATCGTGCACATACCCCTACCACTGTCTCGGAATAGAAATATTCACTTTATTTAGTGACAAAAATTCTTCAATAAAATAAGACGAAGATGACTACTCAAAATTATTGATTAAAAAAAAGGGAGATTTTAACACTATGTATGTATGTATACAGCCATGAACAACATACATATCCACAGTAAAGTATCACCAGTCTGTAAACCTGTAATTTGCATTGTACACAAGTGGTGATTTAAAAAAAAAAATCCTCCAATATGCCCAAATTTTATTTCTGATATATATTATTGTATATCATTTAATGCTTTTTTTAAATGCCTAAAATGATAATACGTATACAAACTATTTTATTTATTTAATCTTCCAAATGGTAAATTAAAAATATTCTTTCTTTTTAAAAAAGTATTTGTCTTAAAAAAAAAAAAGGATGGTTTCTTAGACAATATATTTAATCTCTCATCTAGAAAGAATTACTGTGTATAAAATTTGATATGTAACTATTGATTTCCAAACCAACCAATTAATGCCTTAAATATAAAAACCAATAAATTCTTATTGAATCTTTTTTTTTTTTTTTTTTTTTTTTTTGGGGGGGTGGGGGGGGGGTCAAAGATGCTGAAAGACGTTTCTAAAAACATAATTTTGTGGTTCAGCAATACATAGTTTGTCTTCACATTATTAAAATAAAACAAATTACCTAACCTTATGTTATTGAATAAATTTTAAAAGTAGAAATTTTCTAAGAAGTTTCAATTATTACTATGTCTGTGTATTATGATGTAAGCTTTTAGTGATTACTGTGGTAACAGTTCACTTCAATGTGATTTATACAGGATATACCATAAATTCGTTAAAACTTTAAAAAAATATTTAAAAAAAAACAAATGATGCTAAAAAATTTGTAGTTTGCAGGAATGGGATTAGAGGAAAATCTGATTTTTTTTTTTTTTTTTTTTTTTTTTTTTTTTTTTTTTTTTTAAATAACAAAAAAGTTATGGTTTGAAAATTTACAGATAAATAAATGGCACTGGCATGTAAAGTCACTTGTTTACCGGTCCGTTACTTCCCTTGCACATTATCAAAGATGTCATTCAGCTGGCCATATATGGAATCCATCCAGACATGCTGTACTCGCTTATCACAAGTGTTGTGATTTGCCTTACCTCTTCCATACCATGCGGTGGATGCCATATTGAATACTTGCCTTCAAAAATAAATGTTCATTTTCTTTTACTATAAGCCTAATTTGCATAGATCTGCTTCATATTATGCAAGCCAGCGCCATCTATTGATTACTTTTTTAATCACTACTTTTTTTGTTATTAAAAAATTCCAATCTCCTTCGAATCCCATTCATACAGATTGCAATTTTTTAGCATCATTTTTTTTTTCCTTTTTAATGGATTTTTAAAGTTTTAACAAATTTGTGGCACACCCTGCATTTTCATGAATTATTATTCCATTATGATTTCATGTCAACCACCACTTGTTTGTTGAACATGTGCAAACATTGGAGATTCTATTATTTCTCATTCTATTGATTTTAATTGCAAAGTATCAAAAGCCTTTTAATTTTTCATTTCTTCCTGTATGTTGTATTTCTAAAAAAAGCTTCATTCTGTCAGAGAAATATTTGCATATTTACTTTTATTATGTAATCCATATTATAGGCCGTTACTGTGTCTGATGCTCAGCAGAAATCGGATAGAATGTATAATCTTGCCAAAAAAAGACTCAAGGTTCATAACACTATGCTGATGGGGAAACTATCCAAATTACTGGAAGGTAATTTTTCTTAAGCTGTGTCGTCAAGTTCATTAACTTATTGTTGTAAGCTTTGTGATAGTATGTATTTATTGGGTCTTGTGTTTCTGTTTTACTGTGAATTTATATTTCTCTATATTACTGTATTTTTTTCGTGTTACATGTCGCATTGTTTTTCCCCCTAAATCAGAGTGTGTGTTTTTATGTATTGCAGAATAAATATTCTAAGCAGAATGTCTTAGAAAACGAATTCTCCAATTTTCTTTCTACTCAAAATCTTGGAGTTTGTTTCTATTCGTTTCTCTTTGCTCGTTGCTGAGAAATATTAAAATAATCTCAAACACTGTGTCCAATTTAAGTTGTAAAATGGGAACTATCAGTAAATGTTTTGAGTCAATGAGCTGTTTGAAAATAATTTTAAAATTAATTTTTAAAGAGTATTAAGAATGGTTTCAAACATTTATTCAGCAGAAATCATTGAAACCAATATATCGAACTAAAATCAAAATATATTTCAATGTATTTCTTTATCAAACTGATCTAAAAGTATAGCTTGTAAATTTTTCTATCTTTTTTTTTATTCCACTTTCATACCTGTGCTGACATAATGTTTTTGAAAAATGTCTACTTCTATTTTAAGTATTTTTAAAGAAAAACCCATAAACTTTGAAATTTCTACTTGTATACAAATTTCCAATTTTATCATATTCTTAAAGAAACTTAAAATTGAATCAGAAGTCTATTTTCTGCTGATAATAACTGTATTTTGATAATTATATTAGGTAATGAGTTATAATTTATCTCAATTTTACCGTACATTACCATGAGATTTTGCAATTGGGGAAAAATGACAAAGTAGCTCCTTAACTGATCATTATTTTTGGGAGAAGGGGAGCAAGCAGACCTTTGATTTTATTTATTACAAATATCTCAGTTCACATAGAATGTATTGCCCTTTTGTGCTTACTAAATTTGTTTTTCTTAAGTATAGTTTTTGGTCTTTACAACCTTAAAATGTAAGCACTTTTAGTTCTGGTTAATCAGTGGTATACTAAAAAAAAATTAATTAAAATTTCGCACACAGCTTATGAAATGTTAAAAAAACAATTGAATGTTTTTGTGATGTAAAACATTTGTGGCGCACCTTCACATCACAACCCACACACACACACACACCACCGTAAAAAAAAAAAAAAAAAAAAAAAAAAAAACTGGTGATAGTTTAAAAAAAACTTGTACCATAAAACAAATTTCTTTAATGTAGGACTTATAATGTGCAATTTTATACAATCTAGAGCTATGACATTTCATTTTGTGTTTCATTTGCAGTGAACCCTCAAAACATGATGAATGATTCAGAGACAATCTAACTTTAAATTGGTTGGACTTTTGAGTTAAAACCTTCATAAGAAAGAACGTTAAAAAAAGTATATTTCTTCCTATATTCCCCTAAAGGAGGTGGGTGGATAAGCATTCATTTTGCCCCCTTCCCCACAGATAGTATTATTATTATTATTATTATTTTAAGAGGTTTTGACTTTTAATGTCATTTATGATTAATATTTACTGCCTCTGTGATTGATTAAAAAATAAATAAATAATGGTTTAAATGTGTTGTACATAATCAGCATAGGTTTATTTAATAAATTTTATTGTATTTCAATTATAACATTTGGTTTTATTTCTATATGAACCATAGTTTTTTTTAAATATGTTTTATTTTATTATGGGCCTATATATATTATATATATAAACTAAGATGTGTTATATGAACACATCTCAGTCATGGAAGTCTATCAATAAGCCTTCCCTTTAGTCCCTTCCTTTTTTTTTTTCTTTTTTTTTTTTTTTTACTATTAATTATTTTTTTGACTGAAATTTGTATCTTGTTTTTATGATTATGATTTATAAGTGCAATGATGGATGAAACTGGGAATGATGGATGAAACACTTCTGATGACTTAAGCTAAGGTGGAAACCTTTTGGTAACAGCCACAGTATCAGTGACACCATGTATTAATGATATTTTCATTCAAAATATAATCAATCTGATATTGTCGTTGTTGCCAAAGCAATTACACTTGACACTGCTTGTAATAAGTTTACAGATGAATATAACTCATTGCAGCTTAAATAGGATGTCACTAGATTAATTTTGGCACGATTTTATGAGCCTTGTGATTTATTCTGTTGAGCTGATTCAGATATCAGACCAGATGCTATGATCGGTAAGGTTAGCTGGGTGAATTGGATCTTCCAGATTCGTCCGGGATGGCTCAGTTGGCAGAGCATTAGAAGCTTCTGTCAAGAGATCCCTGGTTCGAATCCTGGCCCGGACATTTTTCACCCAGTTGGGAAAATTACAACTCATATAAATAGGATGTGCTTAAAGCAATCAAAACATCTTTAAAATAAAAAGAAAAGAAAAAGAAGCGGAAATAAGACTTATCAGGGATTGGGGAAGGGGGGGGATCAATACTTATTAACCCACTTCCTTTATCCTTCAGTCTCATTGAATAAGAGCAGATTGGTTATTTAATAAAGCAGAGTTTCCCCCAGGTTTAAAAAAGGGCAGGGTGCTTCTGGTGAGAAAAGGGCACATTTTTATTCTTAAGGGCACTTTTTGGATTCTTGGGGGCACTTTTCGGATTCTTAAGGGCACTTTTTTTTATTGTTAAAAGGTATTATTTTAGTTTTTAAAGCCACTTTTGATATTTAAAAGTCAGGGCACTATTTTCAAGACAACATTGAGTTAATTTTTACTATGAAAGCAATTTTTTTAATGCAAAAAGGAGAAAGGGCACTTTTTTTACTGATGGGCACGAAGGGTGCTAATTATTTTACTGAGGGGGCAAAAAGGGTGCTAATTATTTTATGAGGGGCAAGAAGGGTGCTATTTTGTAAACTAAAGGGCAGGCAGAAACTGTCTGGGGGAAACACTGTAATAAAGTATGATACTTTGTTAATGGTACATTGATAGAGTAAAAGGTAAAAAAGAAAGGAATTATTCCTTAGCTTCACGTTTCATATTGAATGTGTTAATTAGGGGTTTTTTAGCTCACTAGAAATAGGACCAGTCTGCTATCTTTCTCTGACTCAATAACTTATCCAATGTCTTTTGCCTTTGCTGCCTAATATGAAAGTTTCCAAAAATTGTGTAACATTGTCATCGAATGTTTGTAATATTCTTTTTCTAGATTTTTCTGTAAACCTGGCATCTTACAAAATTTTTTTCTTTATATGTTTGCTGTGCTAGCCATAGAAATATAATAACTTTAATTCATTACTTTAATAATGTAATAACAACTTAACTGTTTTTCAATTTTTTTTTTTTCATGTTTGCTTAGCAGATCAAACCTAGTTTTCTCTACATTTTGATTATATTCCAATACAGGGTAGCCCTTATCATTGTCCAATAACTAATTCCTGAACCATTAGTTTTAGAGGTATAGTTTCGGTTGTAAAAATGTTTTAGATGTTGTTCTTCATCCCACGAAAATCCATTTCTGTAAAAATAAATAAATAAATTTACAAAATTTTTATTTTTATACAATCCCTGTTTTATTAATATTTTATTTAACTCAACTTTCTATGTAAAGATGAAATTGTGTAATTGATTTTTCACTAACTTTCTCATATTAAAAAAATTATGTTCACAGGTTTGTTGCCAATGGCAATACAACATTTTAATATTTTTAGAACTTAATTACAAATGAATACATTAATTTTAAGGCATTTTTACCTGCCACAGTCGATAAATCGCCAAATATTCTTGAGAGTAAATTGCATAAGAGTTAAGACAACAATGGACTGAATGTGCGCCAATACACGCTCGCCAAAAAAGGCCGTGAAACCGCAACGATTCCATTTTAAACACTAAAAAGAAAATATAAATTTTAAAAAATTATGTGTAATAATTAAAAAAATACACTTTTATCCTCTTTAATAAAAAGGTACGTGTTGCTGACGACTGGATTTTTCACTAATCGTTGCCACAGATTAATCTCAGAAAATGAAACATTTGAAGTTACTGAAAAAATGAATAGCTTGAAAAGTATTTGTTAGAAAATTACTGAAAAAATGAATAGCTCGAAAAGTATTTGTCAGAAAATTGTTAGACAAACTGCATTAGAAAGGTAAAAAATTGTATTTTTCTGGATATAAATTTCAAATCTAATGATTATGCCGTTTTTCAAATATTGAATTTCAAAAAATTACCAAATTTCACAATGGAGTACCATAGCGAAACCTTCACACGTAAAAAGATAATGATAATGACAATTTGCCTGACGTGTATTACTGGCTATAGCACGAGTCACAAATTATAGTAGCCTTATTATTCTGTTAAAATATGATGTCACGAGTGCATGATTTTTATTTATTTTAATATAATCATCTTAGAAACAAAGTTTTGGGAAATTTTTTCAAATGGGACTCATAATTTGGCTAATACTGTATATTTAGAGTTTAAAAGAGGAAAGTTGGGAGAGCGCTTTATATTACTTAGGTTTTCTCAGAAACGTTTGGTCAGAATTGAAAGTTTAATATGTCAAAATGTCAGAAATTAAATCGACCCTAAATCGGCAATAACTATAACGGTCCTTTAGTTCGTTTGGACAGATTTTCATTAAAAATATAAAATCATTCAACATTGATTTTATGTATATTTTTAAGGTTATTATCACAGACCCAGGCAACGCCGGGCATGTCAGCTAGTCGATTAATAATTTCATATTAAATAATTTGCAATTATATGTTGAGAAATCAATTAAGAAATCATAAAAAGATAGTTTAAATAATGTTTTCTTTTCTTTCCTGCTATGCATATCTTAAAAAAGAAACAAAGCCAAAATCCTAATTTTAAAAATAAATTCGCAAGCTTGTGCTTTCTATTAAACGTAATCAAAGTAGTGAATTTTCAAGTTTGGTACCTAAGTCATATTCACATATTTTATCGGAAGATTTTTGGAAAAACAAATTATAGTCATGAAATTGGGCATGATTTTCAAGATCAACTTTAAAGGCTTACAAAAGTTTTTTTTCTTTTTTAAGCTATTTTTACTTTAATATTTATTATTTTAATTTTAATTTTTTTTTTTTTTTTTTTTTGCCATGCCAGTGGTGGTGCTGTATATAAATTACACTAAGATTAAAGAATAATAAGAGTAATTTGAAGATATTAAAATGACAGAATATTTGCAGAAATCAGTGGATGTACTCTAGAAATATGTAAATTAAACACCAGTTATTAAAAAATGTCATGTGGTTATCTTTAAATCAAGTTTCAGTGTATATATATATTTTTTTAGTGACAGCGTCATTTTAGGACTTCGAGAACAGGTATGCATTATTTTATCATCTACTTTAATGTGCAACTTTTACAATATGAATAACTGCAGAGCGGCTTTGTCAAATGGCAATTGCAGGGGTCAATCCAGGCAAAATTTGGGCGCCTGTTTATGGCCCTTCACAGAATTTATCTTAATAAAACAGTCATCTTTACAAAATTCCTCTCAATCAAACAGGCTTCTTTACAAATTTTTCTTAATAAAACAGGACTCTTCACAAAATTCCTCTTAATAAAATTGATTCCTTCACAAAATTCCTCCTAATAAAATGGGTCCTTCACAAAATTCCATTCCATAAATACATACTCTTCATTAATTCTTTTTATTTTGTTAGGTTTTAAAATTTGTCATTTGCGATCAAAACAAGTTCACCAGAAAAAAAAATAGCAGGAAATTTAAAGAAGTTATTGTTAATAAATGCTTGGTTTCAATTTAAATAATTAAATTTCATCTTTCATAACAAAATGTTATTTCACTAAAATACTTTTTTTTTTTTCACAAAATGGACCCCCAAAAGGAAAGTTTGAAAGAAAAAATAATTTAACAATAACAATTTATAGTCATATTACTGTACTTGTTGGTGATAACCACAAATACCACAATTTTTGTTCAAATGTACTTTAATCGGATGATATTTGATACATTTTTGCCATTAGAACTTTACCTCTAAAATGAACGATTTAGGAATTAGATATTAGACAATGTTAAGAGTGGATACCTTGTATAATTCACTTTTAAATTTCTTGATCGGGGTTCAAACCTGAGTTTTCTTGAAATTGTTTGGTTGAGTTTCAAAATGTTTGAATGTCAAAACAAAACCATTCGAATTCAAAGTTTCGGTCTACTTTCACCTTTTTATATATATTTCCTTAAATAAAGTAAAAAGAGTGGTTACAAATGCCTAATAAAGAAAATTAATGTATTTTTTTAATATTTTCTCTCATACTTTTGAGTGCTCTGATTTTTTTCCAGAATATGTTGATATATTTTCTGCCTTTTTAGGAATTGAGCCTCCCACTGTTAGGAATAAAACCAAAATGCAAATAATCAGAACTCTTGCATTAGATCAAGATAAATACCAGAATAAAAAGTCTGTCCTGCCTTTACTGTCTGAGGGATATAAAGGAGGATGTACGTTCAGTTTGGACCCTGAAAGAAAGAAATCCAAATTGGATGCGCCAGACATTGGTACTTGAAATTTTTCCTTTCAACTTCAATACTTGTTGCGCTGTTTCTTTCTTCTTCTTTTTTTAACACTTTCCAACAAAGACGAAAATTGTTTATGAATTCGGTTATTGAAAATGAAGTGCACTTATAGTAATGTTGCACTATTTCAAACACATTGAAATTTATATATATCATTCAATAAGGTGCACTACAAGATGCTTACTATACAATAGGATGTGCATCATAGAATTAAGAAGAACGAGCAGGAAGATGACGAGCCGGTTTCGCTCTGAAGCACGTTGAGGCTGATGAGAAAGTTGCTAGGAATTTGCTTGCAACCCTACCACTTAACACATGGGCTGATAAGTTCCCGGTCTAATAAAGAAAACACAACTTTTTAACATAACTTTATAACTTTAATAATAAATAATAATAATAATTTAATAATAATAAATAACATAACTTTATAACGAAAAAGCTCCAAACAGTACTCAAAATCAAATCATCGACTTGTTGTTGTTTTGGGTCAAAAGTCAACACGTGCAGCTCCCACTTTGACAACAGCTTTTTGATAGACAAATGTTCATTCAAAATAAAACCTACACGTTCCTTGGATATCTTCAGAGTCGGAGCTATCTCCAGCAACTTCACTTTGTGGTTCCCTGAAACGATTTTGTGGACTTTTTGTTATGTTTTCCGGAGTAACCACCTCTTTTGGGCGACCAGAGCGTGGTGCATCACTGGTGTCCGTATGACCATGTTTAAATTCAGCAAACCAGTCAATAATGGTCGATTTACCTGGTGCAGTGTCCGGATAACACTTATCAAGCCAAGCTTTTGTTTGAACGGTGTTTTTTCCCATCAAATAACAATATTTTATCAAAACAGGAAATTCTTGTTTATCCATTTTTTTGTTTATCAGCAAAGTCATTCAATTAAAACCACTCTAACGTTTTATCCACATGGCGAATCATCACGATATTTTTCTGTTACCTTTTAAAGGTTAGTATTTACTTAAAAAAAAGCATAGGTTTGGTGATTGCAACGTCATCTGTGTGCCAGATTGGGAACTTATCAGCCGATGTGTTATTGGCCTCTTGGAGTTTCAAACCTACCTCTATTGGCTTACTTGGAATTAGTTTTTGTAGCAAATGCTAAATAAAAAAAACACAGTGGCAAACAGGCAGCAGGGAAATTCCTATGTAAAACAGCCTTGTCTTCCTTCCAGTTGCTATTCCTACTTCCATCGTGTGCATAGCATTCATCATTTATTGACAGACACACACAAAGGAATTCGATTGCAGAACTAACTGTCTATATGAACAGTAATGGTTTGAAGTGCGTTTTCAGTTAAGGCACGCCTTTTTAACTTTAATTCTTTGCATATCACTTGGTGCGTATAAATTTTATACATCAAAAGATTTTTCAAATACATTTCCTTTTATTGATAGAAATAGCTGAAGGGGTATTTTCAACTGTGCCTTTCCTAACTAAACTAAATTTTAGAATACTGTGCACTGTATATACGAATCTATATATACTATACAGGGTGGCATGAAAGAATTTTGATATTTCTCTGACAATAGAGGGTGATTGCTGAATTGGTTTTCAAATGTGTTATGCATTTTTTAAATTGTTTACTTAGATGTCCTCTTTCACCATATTATACAGTATTGTTACAGCATTCTGAATGTGTTGGAAAGTGTTTCATAATCTATACTTGATGCATGATTTTTCATTCTTGTACTTGTTTACCCCCCTGTTCATTACTTTCTATAAAAAATTATCCATTGCCAAAACTGACTTAATGCATGTTATAACATTTTTTTTTTTTTTTTTTAATGGAAAAACAAAAAAATCCCTGTTGACTCGGCCTACAGGCACAGGTAGATTTCGAAGACGCAGACTGTGGGGTGGCTGTTTGTTGGGAATTACAGAAGAAATGACCTTTTTGCCATGATGCGACAGTTGGGACCGCCCACTTTGAAATCTACTTTGTCTGTAGGCTAAGCCGGCAGGGTTTTTTTGGCTATAAGGGTTGGTCTTATAAAAAACTTGTCAGTATAAAAGTTTTAGATAATATTAAGAGGATTTATAATAAATTTAAGCAGATTTGATATCTTTTGAATGGACGAAGTTAAGAATTTTTTTCTAACCCCCCCCCCCTCCTTTTTTTCCCCCTTGGGGCCATTTTTAATGCTGTCAAAAATCTGTCCTACATAAATTTTCAGCCCTTTTCCTAGAAGTAATAATAACTTTAAACGAATTCGATACGTATCATAATGAAGAAGTTATGTGGTTTTTTCGGTTCCCACGAAAAGCCCCCCCCCCCCCACATTAAGGAACTTGACGAAGGTTTTATGCTCCTTTATTTTATGTATCAGTTTGGAAGAGATTTGTGCAGAATTATTGAAGTTATCGTGTCCATAAAAAAGTGACATAGATAGATAAAGTTTTGAACTGGGAGGTGGTGTTGGGTTCTAGGAGTCATGATCGGCGTAGATCTGCAAAACTTTTTCAGAAATTCCAACTTAGGAGAGAATGTAATATGTAGTATTTCTTATGAAATCTACCTAAAAAATGCACATTTTCATTCCTTAAACCCTCAAACATTTTGTGATAAAGCAGTTTTTTTTAATTCGTATTAGTTCAAAAGTTTTCCTCCTTTTAGTGTTTGCGGCACGCAGGTAGAAACAAAAGAATTGAGAAAGAGGGTTCATTATAGGGGCCTGGTATAGATGATTTTATGCGAGTTGAAAATTGTCACTGTTATCTATGTTTGTTTAAAAACGTAAAACTTTATTCATATGGTACTGCGAAACGCTTCACTTTTTGCACACCCCAGTATCAAAGGGCCATATTTCAACCAATTTTCAAATAAATTGTTTTTAAAACTTCAAGATATGCTCTTTCATTTGCAAAAAACTCTATTATTACTGTATTATTGCACTTAAAAAAAAAAAAAAGTGGAGAAATTTTAGGTATTTTTTTTTTTTTTTTTTAAAGTTATAACATGCCTTAAAGTTAATAATGTATAAGCCCAGTGATGGGATTCAAATAATTTAACAACCAGTTCTCTATTCTTAGACTTTTTCAAGTATAATCAAAAAACAAAAAGAAAATGCATAACACGTACATTATGAAACACTTTCCAACATTATAAGAACTATGAGACAAAACTGCCAACACATTGACTGTCAAGCCTCCCTATTTATATTTTTGCTTTGGCAAGAAATACTTGTAACATCTTCAAAGTACTCTGGAAAGTTTGATTTCTGTTTTTTTTTAAAAGAAATATGTGTTTGGTACTATAAATTTCATCATTGTGTCAGTTTGATTCTATTGGATAGCCTGAGCTCTTGACTATAAGCTCTCGCAAGACTTTCCTTCAGAGTAAATTTTCTCTTAGCACATTCATGTCAAGTTTTTCCCACACCTCTTAAGGAACTTTCCAAAGTCTTTTCAATGTTCGTGGATGGTGTCTTCCTAATGTTCACTTTAACAAACACATAACTGGTGATAAATCAGAGTTCTGTCTATATTTTTCTCGTAAAGCCCCGTTTTTGTGAAATTGTGAAAAGTTTTTTTATATTTGTGAAAAACCTAATTGATAATTTTATGAATTTGAAATTATTCTTATTTGTAGGTTCATGTTTATCTATTTTTAACAAGATCTTGTATGTGTAAAACAGTTAACTAATAGGTTATTTGTCAACTTTAGCTTTTTTGTAACAATAAGATTTTATTTTAAAATGATTAAAATTTGTGAAAAGTTCAGTTTAGAGATAGATGGAAAAGTTTTATGAAAAGTACATATTTAAGACAAAGAATTATCTGAGGGGTCCTGTTTTATGATGAAAATTTTTGTGAAGGGTCCTGTTTTAAGACAAAATATTTTGTGGAGGGTCCTGTTTGAAGACACAATGTTTTGTGAAGGGTACTGTTTTAAGGTGAAAATATTTGTGTAGGGTCCTTTAAAAGGCCCAAATTTTTCCCAAGATCCTTGTAAAATGGAAATTTGTGGTAAGACCACATGAAACGCGACTTTGTTTAAGTGAGTGTAGCCTAAAAGAAAACATCAATTTGTTATCAATTAATAAAGAAAAAACTCACTGAGGTGGGTTTGTGAATGTAAAGAAAGTATCACAGATGAATATAAATATGTGACTTGTATCTTATAAGTGCCATTTTAACAACTTGTTTTCTGAAAAAAAAAAAAAAAAAAAAAAAAAAAGAGGTAATGATTCTACCTAACTAGCTGAATCCCACTACTGAGTATGCCTGAGTTCAAGAATTGACTCAAAAGATCTTTCTTTGGTTTTTTGTCACTCTGATTAAAGTAGGTATTCCCTTGTCACAATTTTTCTCATTTATCAGTTTGTAGATAAAACCTGATATCTTGCCCATTAGGCCTGGACGATATCTCGATTTCAATGTTGTGATGTATTGCCAGCTTTTTACTTGCTATCGCAATATTACAATATATCGTGATTTTAAAGTTTACAGAATAAATAAAAGAATGTTTTGACTAGTATTTATACATAAATTTATTCACAGGTAATATTAAAACTAATTTAACTTAAGGTGGTTCTCAAATGACCTGCTCAACAACGTAAAACTTTCTCACTCATTTTTTAACACAAAGGCATAAAATTGGCCTGACTATTAAAGCGATTTGAAAGTGAAGTGAATTTTCAATTTTTTACTAATACTTATTGAGTTATTATAAGTGATTCTTGTCACATGACCAAGCGTTTTTCCCATTTTCGGACTGTTGCGTCCGGAATTGGGTTCAAAACGCCAACTTAGACAGTATTTTCTGAAAGATTTTCTGCCTTTTCCAAAAAATAGAAAATGTGTTTTGATGACATAGTTTCTTGATAAGAACACCTGCCCATTTCATGTGTTTCTGAACAAAAATTAATTCAGAAGTGTGCCAGAAAGTAGCTCTTTTGGATTTGAGAAAAGCCTTAAGCTATGTAAATTGCAACTACTATTTACATCATACAACCTTGAAAGCTGTATGATGTATTTAGTAGTTTATTTTGATATTAGTTGGTAGTTTATTTTGATTTTGAAAAGCTCAATTTAAAAGATTTCTTAAACATACTGTAATAAGATGGCAGTTATCACCAAGTGTTTTGTCTCATCATCAGATTGGATAATTCTTTTACTATCACTAAACAATCCTAGTGACACCCGTTGTTACTTGTTTATCCTGGATGGTGTTGAATTTAAGCTTTTCACAAATCATAAACTAGCCACAAAAATCTTTCATTTGCAAAGAAGAAATAGCACTAAAGATTTTTCTTGCTTTTACAATAGAAAGTTTTTCTATTGGTTATTACAAATGTTCATCTTAAGGCTGCTCATCAGCAAACTTCCCGATTCCTCTTGCTAATGTTAATCCTATGGGTGTAGGATGCATTCGTATATTTAAAATATCTGCTCAGGAAATTAATATTTTTCACTTCTATTTTCTGTGTACACTTCTTAAAGGATGTCTCTTTTTTTTCTTAGTTGTCAAAATATTTCTGAAATATATACTTAATTTTATGTGAAGTGTGAAAATCTTATTCAATAAGATTTGAACACATAAAAATATAAATTGAACACATTTTAGAAATATTTTGACAACTAAGAAAGAAAAAGAGACCTATCCTTTAAGAAGTGTACACAGAAAACAGAAGTTACAAATATTAATTTCCCGAGGAGATATTTTAAATATACAAATGCATCCTACACCTATAGGATTAACATTAGCAAGGGGAATCGGGAAGTTTACTGACGAGCAGCCTTAAAGGATCTGTGGGGGTAGGGGAAGGCAGATGGCTGGGAATAAAAAATTTCATTTATAAAGGAAAAGGACAGATAAATCAGGAAATATGGTTTTGCACCCCTGGGTAGATATCTGCATGGGCCAGAATTGCCAGTTACCTACCTGTTTGTGTATATATAAAAAAATTTGTAGATGCTATACAGTGCAAGGAAAAGGACAGATAAATCAGGAAATATGGTTTTGCACCCCTGGGTAGATATCTGCATGGGCCAGAATTGCCAGTTACCTACCTGTTTGTGTATATATAAAAAAATTTGTAGATGCTAAAGAATTTGGATTAATTTTCTGACTGTGGATGATCATTGCTGAAATATGTTTTGCATTTTCCAAATTGTTTACTTGGACATCCACTTTCGTCCTATTAAAAGATGAACTTTTGTTACAGTATTCTGAATGTGTTGGAAAGTGTTTCATAATCTATGCTGGAGGCATGATTTTTCTTCTTTTTTTATTGCTTTTGCTATTGCTGATTATTTTGTGACCATTACGCTTGTTGCTTAATGTCTGATAATAACTTAAGGCTATGCTTGAATTGAGTGTACTGAGCAGGGAAGGGCCATTGTCCTTCCCTTGATTTTTAAATTTAATTTACTAAACTTTCTTTTCTCTCATCAATTTGATAAAAAAAAAAAAAAAAGGTAAAATTTATACTTTTCAAATAATTAGAAATGTAATAAATAAGTACTTTACGTTGTACTCAAATATGAAAACAAAACAATAAGTTGCTAACCAACATATATTTTATAATAAGATTTTTAACTGATATGTGAAAATTAAAATCGCATAATTAAAAATAATACTCGATGTTTCAGTTTATCTTTAAACCCTCTGACAGTCTTCCATAAGGGCAAATCTGTAATGTGTTTTTTTCTCTGCATTTTGTTTTAAATGCTAAGAAAAACTAATTTTTCAACGTTGAATATAAAAAACTTAATTACAAATATGAATGTAATCCTTGAGAGTAATTATTTGTTGCTCAGCGCATTCAAAATGCATTAAATGATTATGATTTTATTACTTTAAATAATGCTTAGATTGCAGTGGAACCTGGAGCTTTAGTGACTGTATTAACACAGGCTTTGTCAGTGAGAGGGTTAAAACCATCATCAGGAGTTTATTTTCTTAAATATAAAATGGCAGAAAAATATTTACATGTTACATAATTGGAGCAAAATTCAAACATGAACAACCAGCAACAGAAATTTCGTAAAATCATTTAACGTAACTTATTTAAAATGTTTTATCAAATTTCCGTTGCTGGTTGTTCATGTTGTTTGAATTTTGCTCCAATTATGTAACACGTAAATATTTTTCTGCCATTTTATATTTAAGAAAATAAATTCTTGGTGATGGTTTTAAAGATAAACCAAAACTTTGAGTAATATTTTTAGTTTTGTGATTTTAATTTTTACATCTCAGTTTGAAATTTTGTAATAAAATGTACTTTGGTTAGCAACTTATTGTTTTTTTTTCATATAATTAGAAATAATTAAACACAGAGAGAAAAGGGATACAGACACCTTTTATCTGTGTATTTCTTTTTACATTCCTGTGTTAAAGAATCTTCTTAAAGGTGTCCTTTAAAGGAGAGAGGCCTCCTTTAACCACTTCAAAGGCAGCTTCGAGATAAGTCAGGGGTAACAAGTCTGTTTCTCTATCTCTGTGGCCGTTGAAGTGGTTAATGAGAAAAATAATAAACTGTTTAAATTCTTCATTTTTAGATTCTGATTTTTAAAAATTATTATTTGTAACATTTCTGTTTTTTTAATTTTTTTAAAAAATTGTCTTGCATGTAGGGTTTTGACAAAAAATTCTTAGTTTATTTTTCTTGGTTGTAATTTATTTAGGTGTGAGGGGGGATAGCCTAGGCAGCAGACTACAGTTATATTTGTTCTATGTATGATCATGTCTCTTTCTAGGTTAGCAATTTTTGTTTCTTTTACCGGTTGTTCTCTGTCATTTATTTCTTTCTATCCAGAAATAGTTGTTGAAAATGCGCAGGATGTCCCTTCACAGCGTGTGATGGAAACCATCTCTTCCCAGATGCCACCTTCTCAAGAAAAGAGGATTCTGAGTCCACAGCCTTCCATTACAGAGGTTAAAAGTGTGGTGAAAATGTCTCAGCCAGAGGACTCTCATTCTGTGCAAGCTATCAGTTCAGATGGTATTTTACTTCTCTACATTTTATCTTATATTTATTTATTTATACATTTTTTTCCCTAACACATAACTGCCAACTTCTGTTTTTCAAAGTAGGGCCATAGCCAGCCTGCAAAGTCAAAGGGGGCTTTGAATTATTTTGGTGGGGCTCATTCACAGCTTATCTTTCTTCTTCTACTTTGAAGAAGAGAGCAAGTTCCTCCTATCATAAAACTTTTAATTATAAAGTTTTAAAAAGTTTAAGTATAATATGGACAAAGTATTTATTTATTTTTATTTTTTTCTTAATCATACTGATTGGTAAAGATATCATATGAATTTTCCAACGGAGCGAAAAGTCAAAGGTTCTGGGTTTGATTCCTGGCTTAGGCAATTTTTCGTTCAGTTGGAAAAATTCAATTCATATATCTTAACCAATCAGTATGATTGAGGGGTGGGGGGAAGGGAGTGTACTTACGTACCAGTCATTTAAGGGTGATCATCACTTATATTTTCCGTATACTGCTAATGTTATATTTTTAAAATCAATACTGCGCATTTACTATTGAACTGATTTATTTAAAAAAAATTTTGGTGATAGATATGACTTATTTCTTTGAAATGACACAAATTTTACAAGTGAGATGTAATTACCCTTTTTTTAATTTAAATTAAAAAAAAATTAATTTGTTTCCAATAGATTTCACCAGATGGCTCTACCAGTGCTGTAGATTTTCCGCATAGCTAACAAAACTACTTTTTCTGCTAGTTTTTATATATTTTCTTGTTAATTGTCATCATTATCTTGTTATAAATTTAATAAGGGGTATTTTTTACACGATACTACATAAAATACGTCGTTCAACAAGCCTTTTTTGTCTTTGCAGTAGTAATTTTATTCTCATCTGCCATATTTGAAAGAAAAAAAGAAAATTCTTTCAAATTTGCAGTAACCCTAAGAGTTCCGGTCGGTCAAATCAGGGGTGCGTTGGGAAGAGATCTCCGATATCACTTTTGACTTTTTTTTTCTCTACCGTTGCCTTTTAAAGGGAAGGAGACGGGGAGGGGGGGGGGGAATAGGGTAAACAGTTTTGGTCATTTGGTTTTCTTTCTGTAAAAGGAAATTTTTCTTTGCTTTGTAGAGAATGTTTATTTAATCTGTGAAAGGGAAACTTCTGATCATTTTTTCTAATGTGCAGAGCCGTCCTTAGCGAAAGCGAGGCCGGTGCAAGAACTTTTGCGAGGCCCTTCCATTCCGATCAATGTTGCCAATTGAGCTGTTTTTTATTAATCTACCGGAAATTTTTAATTGTAATTTTTGCTTTATTTAAAGACAGATATTATGTGTGAAAAAAAAAAAGTTAAGGCATCTATTTCGGAAATTCTGGTAGATTCTTTGAATTTAAAAAAAATCTCTAAATTGGCAATACTACTTCTCACAACGTCTTTCGTCTTTAGAAAAAGCTCGTGCTCGCATGACATACACAGTTCTCAGCAAAGATTCTTTTTTTTAGGGGGTGTGGGGGAGGGTAGTATGTTTTAGTAGAGGTTTATAGAGACTAGACCAATTTCCTTTTATAGTACTCGGACCGGGCTCAGTCTATTCCTTTTTTTTCAGCAGTTTTGGAACGAGCGGTGAATTCATTCTGACCGTCTCATGTTGGGACGGTTTTTTTTTCCTTTCTTTTCTTTTTTTTCTTGGGGGGGGGGGGGGGGGGGGAGAGGAAATTAGTAATAATGTACAATCGTTAAAAGAGAGAGAGAGAGAGAACGTCCTAATACTTTTTAATCTTGATATTTACACAGAGTGATGCGAAAAGTACTGATTTACTGCGAATTGTGTATATTTTTCGAATTTAAATACAATTTTGGGAGAGGAGTCATCTACATATTAAAAATTGTATCGACTTTGAAATAAAAATCTTTCCGCTAGCCAACAAACCAACCGTGAAATCCCTGGCTCTGTCAATTTTGTATCAAGGTTCTGATATCGATATTTTAGGGTATTATAAATGGCAATTTGGGTCCGAGTTATAAGTGTTTATGGTTATTGAGCCCTTATATTTGCACCATACTAAAATTCAGGGGCTTCTGTAAAAAAAAAACCCTATAATGTCCCCTGTAAAATTATGTCACTTTGTTCACACACACAAAATTTGAGCACGCTGTGACAGTTTGATCACGAGTTATAAGAGTTTAAATTTGTCGGGTGCTCAGCATTTGTTTTAAATTTTCTTCATTTCGCCCATTTTCCATTACTTTCATTGCTTCATTTTTTTCCATGTTATTTTAATTGTTTCATTTTTTAATATCTATTATTTTGAATTATCTGACCCAGAAAGCATTGCCCGTACTCATGATAATAACTTTATATATACCTAAAATCAATGTTGAATATTTTTAAATTTTTTAAACAAAAATCTTTCTAAACGTTCTTAATGCTGGGGACCTTATTGCCTTCGACAGCGCACACCTTCGAATTGTATGATTTTATATTGTCAAATGAAAATATATCCAAACAAACTTAGAGCTGGGGTCCCACTGCCTTCGGCAGCGTACACCGGGCGTATTCGGCTGTGTTTTGATTATATACTTTATAAAAAAAAACGCCGTAGACTCGGCCCACAGCTTGAGTCGGGTCGGGTTGATGAAATTATTTTTGTTTATCATCACTAAAGAAGAAAAAAAGAAAACAATTCATAACATCAAAGTCTAAAAATTTTCATATTCCAACTGAAATAAACAAATGATTATCAAATGCATTATCACCATTTTTTAGTACCAAATGATTAGAATACCCAAATTCAGTAAAATATATATATTTATTTACTTCTATACGACCCTGAATGAAGATTTATAAGCTTCGTTCCTAAAATCTTTTTAACACTTTCCAACCTAGTTGAAAAGTGTTTATGACTTCGGTTTGTCTGGCCGGATGGCCGTCTGCCGTCTGTCCGTGCTCTAACTCCCGTAAATATGCTCGGATTGCTCTGCAATTTTTATATGTTATAGTCGTTATCTATAGCATGTTCCCTATTTCAACGGAAGTGTGTAGCACTTATAGTTTTTTTACAGGGACACTCAAAAGAATTCCATTACATTGCGGTCTATGGGGAAAAATCATTTGTGGTTTATTTAAATAATGTTTCACTATTTTAAACGCATTGAAATTTATATATATCACTAAGGTGCATTAGAAGAAGCTGGGGCACAATAGGGTGTGCATAGCACATATAGTTACTTTACAGGGACAGTCAAAAGAATTCCGTTACAGTACGTCTATGGGAAAAAATCGTCTGCGGTTTATTTAAATAATGTTTCCCTATTTTAAACGCATTGAAATTAAATAAGGTGCATTACAAGAAGCTTACTACAGAATATCGTGTGTATAGCAGTCATCGTTCACTTACAGGGACACACAAAATAATTCTCTACTGTATGTTAACAATAATTCCTGGAAGTGCGTTTTAAGTTACTGAACGCGATTTTAATTTTAACTCGCTTTTTGTCTATTACGTGGTGTGTATAAATTCTGTAGATCCTATACAGGGATGCACAAAAAGGTCGCGAACACATTTCCGTATTATTTAACTCCAGACGGAGAATTTTAAACTGTGCTACGCGTTTCCTAACTGAACTAAAATTTAGCATCCTATGTAGTATATATACAAATCTATAGATCCTATACAGGGCTGAATAAAAGTATTCGGATTACTTAGATGTTATCTTTTAGCTTATTAAACGGTATGATATGTAAAATTATTTTGGAAGCGTTGGAAAGTGTTACATAATCTATGCTTGACGCATGATTTTTCGTTCTTGTTTGTTTTTACTTCTGTAAAATATACGTGGTTTCTTTCTTCCATTCATGTATTCTTGAAATACTCATATCGGGAGCATTAGTTTCCAAACAATTTCATTCTTTTCATCAAATATCTACCTCTAAATACCGGAAAGCGGCTACTGTTGTATCATTTTGCAAAATAGTGGAAGTAAAAGAAATTGTTCAGAAGGCTTTCTTCCGGTATATGTGTATATACAATATGTCCAATCTCTCTCTCTTTCTTTCTCGTGTCATTCTCCGTAGTATGATCAATGGTCGAATTACATTTACTGACCCAGGCCAGGACTATAGATACAGAAAAGGCTAGTTCGCCGCGGGGGTAATTGAGATATAACATCATGTCCCCACTTCTACTAGGAACTGGCCGGCGGTGGAAATTGCAGATAATCATTCTCCAGAATTCATGCACAGAACAGAAAAGTGTTAGAATTGTCTAAAACGTTCCTTCCTTTATTTCCACACAGATGATTGTTTTGCTATTATTGAGGAGGTATTATAAAGATAAACCGACGTCTTGCACCGTTGCAACTTGCTACAATACGTATTAAAAAAAATCCCTGACGGCTCGGCCTACAAGCACAGGTACATTTCGAAGACGCAGACCGTGGAGCGCCTGTTTATTGGGAATCTCAGAAGAAATTACCTTTTTGCCATGATGCGGCAGTTGAAACCGCCCACTTCGAAATCTACCAGTGTCAAGTAGGCAAAACCGGTAGAATTTTTTTTTCCCTGTAAGGGTTGGTTCAATAAAAAGCTTGTCAATATAAAAGTTGTAGCTAATATTAAGAGGCTTTACAATAAATTTAAGCGGATTTGATATGTTGTGAATTGACAAAGTTATGAATATTTTTCTTCGGAAACACCTATCCCCCCCTCCCCCTTGAGGCCATTTTTAATGATATCAAAAATATGTCATAGATACATTTTCAGCCCTTTTCCTAGAAGTAATAATAACTTTAAACGGATTCGATACGTATCATAATCAAGAAGTTATGGGGTTCTTTTTCACAAAAAGCCCCCCACCCCTCTGGTTCACTTTTGCCCATTCACGAACTTGACCGAGATTTTATGCCCCTTGATTTTATGTATCAGTTTGGAAAAGATTTGTGCAGAATTATTGGAGTTATCGTGTCCATAAAAAAGTTACATAGCTAGATAGATAAAGTTTTGAACTGGGGGTGGTTTTGGGTTCTGGGATTCACGATAGGTGTAGATCTGCAAAAATTTTGAAGAAATTCCAACATAGGGGAGAATGTAATAGGTAGATCTATTACGAAATCAACCTAATAGCAAAGATAAAAATATTAACATGAAGTGAGCGTGACCAATAAAACTATTTAACTGAGTCAAAAAAGAACACTTACATCGTCTTCTTTTTCACAAAATAAATAAAAAATGAAAAAAACACTAAACACGTTGTCCGATAAAAATGAGTATAGTTCTTACAACAGTTGATATCATATGCGCCAAATGCGAGCTCAATCCAAAGCAAAGTTTAAACGCCTATTGTGTTCACTCACATTCACATATACAAATACATACAGGCATCATCATAAAAATACCATAAAAGGACACCGATGGTCTGAAAACGAAAAAAATACCAATATTCACGCATACGGAATAATTGTAAAAATATCAAACCTTCAAATATAAATTTACCAGTACACTTGTGCGATGATTTCGCACTGCAGTCTAATATTTTAGGTAGATTTCGTAAAAAATACCACCTATTACATTCTCCCCTATGTTGGAATTTCTGAAAAATTTTTGCAGATCTACGCCGATCATGACTCACAGAACCCAAAAACACCCCCAGTTCAAAACTTTATATCTCTATCTATCTATATCACTTTTTTATTGACACGATAACTTTAATAATTGTATACAAATCTCTTCCAAACTGATACATAAAATCAAGGGGCATGAAATCTCGGTCCAGTTCGTGAATGGGCAAAAGCGAACAAGGGGGGGGGGGTGTGTTGGAGGCTTTTTGTGAAAAAAACCCCATAACTTCTTAATTAGGATACGTATCGAATCCGTTTAAAGTTATTATTACTTCTAGTAAAAAGGCCGAAAATTTATGTAGATTTTTTATATCATTAAAAATAGCCTCTGGGAGGAGGGGGGGGGGGGAGCTAGGGGTTTAAGAAGAAAAAAATTCATAACTTCGTCAATTCACAAGATATCAAATCCGCTGAAATTTATGATAAATCCTCTTAATATTATCTAAAACTTTTATATTGACAAGTTTTTTAGAAAACCAACCCTTACAGCAAAATAAATAAATAAATAAAATAAAAAATAAATAAAAAATAAAAACAAAAAAATCCCTGCCGGCTCCGGCTACAAACAAATTTAGAATTCGAAGTGGGCGGTCCCAACTGTAGCATCATGACAAGAAGGTCATTTCTTCTGGAATTCTCTATAAACAATCGCCCCACGGTCTGCAGCTTAGAAATCTACCTGTGCCTGTAGGCCGAGCCATCAGGGATTTTTTTTTAGATGCAGGTTTAAACTTCTAAAGAAAAATTAAGGACGAAAATATCTGCAAACAACATTAGTCAAGCCAGAATATCATGTCATTCATTCCATCAAAGTTAAAATAAACTGATCAAAGATAGCAAGAGCCACGCACGAAAAAAAAAAATAATAACAATCGTATTTTAACTTCATTAGAAGATGACGTCACCCGCCTCGTGAAAAACACGGACAAAAAAAAAAAAAAAAAAAAAAAAAAAATGAGCACATATAAAATAGAATTTAATATAATATAACATAGCGTACATTTTAGACTACATGTAAAATACCACTGCTGCGATCGATCGATTCGATGGTGTCTTTTTCTCCAAACATTTGAATTTGAATTTTGCTTTTTAATCATAAATATAAAATAAACCCGTGCGTCCCACTTTGTTTTTTATTGTGCTATTTATTTATTTTTTTATAATTATTGCTGAGCACGATATAATGTAGTATTTTATTTTTGTGGCAACAATGATTAGAGGAAAAAAAAATCATTTCACTGAAAAAGACAATGCTGATTTTAATTTTTAATCAAAAAACATGTTTTAAAGAAATGTGAGTATACTATTTCAGAAGCCGGTTCAAAAACCTTTCGAATGATAGTTCATTCATTTTTGTGCATTTTGTAAATGCATAGAAAAAGGGATGTTCGCAACAGAAACAATACATATGATTAACTAATGTAAAATTTTAAAGCATATGTAAGTACAAGGAAGTCAGAAATTATAACTTATTGTATGATAAATCTAAAACTCCAAATATGAAAAAATACATAAATAAATTTTTATTCTTAAAATGAAAGCCTATTTAAAACATTTAAATTACATGCAATTTGGTATAATTGCAACTCAAGTAATATATATATATATATATATATATATATATTTTAAAAAAAAATGGTCTCTTATTACAGTTATTTTGTAATTTATTTTTAGTTTATATAATTCGTGTAATAAATCAAACTGTGCTTTAATTTTTTATCACTTTAAGGTGATTTTGATGTTCAAAAATAGTAGAAGGAAAACAGCGTAAATGTTGGCAGCTATGCAAACATCGTAGATGTAGCTTTAACGTGTACAAATGGTACTGTTAGTAAATGTATTGTTGCTAGCGATTTTCTGATTCATTTTTAAGCATAAAAGAACAATACTTGCAAGCATGTTTATTGAAATAATTTGGAATCGAAAAGTTCTTTATTTTCAAATAAAGGAATTACATCTGGAGCTATAGGCTATTATTGTCTCAGGACGGCAATTTGTTCCTTTCCTGTGCTGTCACGTCGTAAATTTCAGTTAAAAATGACAACTTTGACAGCATTATTTGAAAATCTTTTGCCTTTACAGAAAAACGAAAAAAAAAAAAAATACATAGTTTCTTAATAAGTTTGTGAATAAAAATTAATTAAAAAATGTGTCAGAAAGTGCACAGTTTAGATTTCAGAACAGCCTTAAATAAATAAAATATATATGCAAAAAATTTAAGTCCGTAAATAAAACAAAGGAATTATGTAATACAATTTTATTAAATATATTTACTGTTAATTATCATATATTTAAAATTCTAAATATTCTTTCGGTTTAATTAAATTTATCTTACGAAGCTTCGCTTAATCTTAATTATTATTATTTTTTTTTCAATTTCGGTTCAGATTACTGGGTTTCTACTGATATGGATAAGCAGAAATATTGATGTACAATGCTCCCCCCCCCCCCCCCCCCCTCCCCAAAAAAAAAAAAAAATCGATCCATTAATTTGGATAGCTAAATACATTAGCAATGTAACTCCAAATTTGAGGAAATATAATTAAAACATATCAATATTGCAGAAATTCTTAATCTAAAATAGATCATTTAATTTAAAAGCGTTATTTAGCGCAGCTATTTACCTCCTGTAACACTACAAAATCCCTTTCTAATTACTATAGCTAAACCATGTGTTTCTCTCAATAACAGGAGATTACAATTGACTAATCAATAACTATTAAAAAAAAAAAAAAAAAAAAAAAAAAACTGGCTTTAACCGCGCTGGAGGTCTGCATGAGCTGAAAATTTCACGCCCGGGGCCGTCCCGAATGAAGCCATCTTGTTCCGAGTCCCCCAGAAAGTAAAATCCAAAACCAAACCTCATCCTCTAAGCCATCTTTTTATAGTCTATACAGATGGTTCCCAAGCAAAAGCTAATCTCTAATCTTCTAACTTACATTTACTTGGCACAGCGTGTCTGTGTTTATCCGTTATCGGCTTCAAACAGGAAGTGACGTTTACAAGAAAGTGGGGCTGCTAGAAAAAGAGGTTTTTCGCCCATGCGAAAGTCAGCGCCATCTATTGAGTAAAGGCGATTTTCATATTATCTGACGCTCCTTTTTAAGAGTCTATGCTAGTCATGGGAAGAAATGCTTTAGCTAATGTTAAGTATATGGGAAGGTTAATTTCAAATTTCTCACTCGCATTTTCATATTTTTAAATGATTTTCTTTGCTTAGGATAGCTGAGGTCGATCTCTAACATTATTCGTTTTTACTTGTTTGAGTTTGGTTAAAGTTTTTTTTTTTATAAGCACACATTTTCAATTTTGGAACCAGTTCTAAAATTGAAAGTACCCTTATATTAAAAAAAAAACTGGAACCAAAATCAAAAAAGTAAAAACTAACAACATTAGAGATTGACCTCAGCTATCCTATGCAAAGAAAATCATTTTAAAATATTAAAATGCGAGCGAGAAATTTGTCAAGAACCTTCCCATAGACTTAACATTAGCTTGAGCTTTTTTTCGCGTGACTAGTGTAGGCTCTTAAAGGAGTCCCATTACCTGCGATATATTCTGTTGAGCTGTGTACATGGCAGACCAGATGCTGTTGCCAATAAGGTTATCTGAGCAATATATGGCTAAAGTTGTCGGCCCAAGTATCTCGGTAGAGCGTTGTCATTTTAAGTCAAAGGTTCTGGGCTCGAGTCCAGACTTGGGCAATTTTTCGCTCATTTGAAAAAATTCAATTAGTGTGATATAATTATTGAAAGATTATGAAATCTGAAGGAGGGTCAAGAAGTTGCTGGGGGGATTCATCCCAGGGGGTGCTGTTTCCCTTTACTCCTGGCATCAAGGTTTTGGTTGTTCTGACATCACTGAGCGCGCTAAGGAGAATTCTTCCAGTTGAAAAGAACATATTTTCTCATTTAAAATAGTATTTTTGCTATAAAAAAAATCGTTTCTTTGGCCATAGGAGGGCATATTTCTTCAAAATAAAACATTTTTCATTAGTGTATTTTTTTAAGGGGGGATAAAGCAATTTAGAGTAGTTTTTTTTCTTTCAAATGAAATAATCGTGTATCATTTTTGCTACAAGAGGGAGTTTTTATTGTTTGTTATCTTTGGTCGATCTATGAAAGGGACGGAGATGTGAAGTAAACATTATTGTCATTTTCTTAGACAGCCACGGCTGTTTCCCTCACACGAAGCTTTAATTCCTTTTCAATTAGAAAGATTTTTGGTCACTTTTCCTAAGTACGTGACAAATATTGTCCAGCTTTCGTTAGTACAACATCTCTTGGTCTCAGCTCTTTAAAATAACACATTCTTTGCGTCGATTTTCCTGAAAATGCCCATTACTTGTGCTATTACAACATGTACTAATCATTCGGAAAAACATGAAATTTTCTATATCACACATTTCACAGAAGAAATCTGATATAAAAAAGATGGATTCATTTCAAGCATGCAGAAGAGCAGATAATAGCTTTAATGCTGCTAATTCCCGAAATTGTTTAGAATAGTAATCTAATATATATTCATCAAAAAAAAGGGGGGGGGGTACCGTAAAATAAAAAAATGTGGAGTCAATCAACTTTGATTGCACGATAAAGCAGTACCAAAAAAGCAAATAATGGAGTGCACACCTAAAATACGTCTTCAAAATGCACCTTGTGATGAAATAAAATGCTTGAAATGAAAGCATATATTCTGATGGTAAAAACCTAAAATATATTAATTATTAAACTATTTTTATGTAATTTTGTCATCATACAGCATTAAAATATAATTTTATAGAAACATTATTCTGAATTTCAAATTTAATTTTTCTTTATCGCATAAATCTCAGTTTTAAAAACTTGGCAATTTAAAAATGAAAATTTCTATTTTTATTTTTATTTTAAATCTTAATATTTTTCTTTTCTGTTTTTTTTTTCCTTTTTATAAAAAATAATCATGTACTTTTCTTAGTATAGAAATATATCTTCTTGATAATGGTCATACAAAATGTAGATGAAAGTTTAGATCAATTTATTTAATCAATAATTACATGAAAAATCTTTTAATTCAAATATTTATAATATAAAAGTAGTACTTTTAAAAATATTATCAGGTGTTAAATAATACTTTCCACAGTCCCAATATTTTGAAAAAATAACAATATTTAGTATTTTCTGATTATTTTTAATTTACGCGACCTTTAAACTTTTTCATTAATTTATTTTTATCATTCTCACTCTAAATATCTGAACATAATTAAAATTTATTTTTTGCAGCTAACGATTTATAATAAATATTTTTAATTACTTAAATTTTATTTTACTTTTCATACAATATTTAATTATTAAATCATGGATATCAAGGTAATTTCTTTTTAGAGTTCCTGTATGAATATTTTCCCTTTTATTTTTCCTTTTTTATGAAAAATAATCACATATTTTTCTTAATATAATATAAATATATGCTATCTTAGAATATATATCTGATATCTTGATAATGGTCATACCAAATATAGGAAAAATTGTGGATCAATTCAATTTAAATGTTTTTAATATAAAATTAGAAAATATTGTTGGGTGTTAAATTTTATTTAAAGCATCAAATTAGAAAAAAAGAAAATGCAAATTATATAACTTCTCCTGAAGTAACATATGACATTATTGAAATAAACTATTTTAAAATAACAGAAATCATTCTGTCCAGAGTGGGATCGAACCAACAATCTCTCAGCTTAAACTTAGAGCCTTAGACCACTCAGCCACCGTGACCTCGTTCTGGGGTACTCTGAAACTGAATAAGTTCTAGATTTAATTTCATATTCATACATGCGCAAATAGGGCTACTTATTTTATGTGAATCTTACAAATATCCCTTTCCGTTTTAATATATATGATTAATTACATAGCAATCTGAGTGTATTTATGCAAATGAGAGCACAGACAGACAAACCAAATTCATAAGCACTTTTCAACTGTGTTGGGAAGTGTTAAAAACAAGCTTATGTCAAGCAAAAAAAATGACAAGTAATAAAAGAGTAGTTTTACCCAATTGCTTATCAATTTAGTTGCTTGTTACAGGGTTCGTACAGACTCCTTAGACTACTTAGAAACTCCTTAGAAATGAAAAATACTCCTTATAAACTCCTTAGAATTATCGAGAAGCAAAATGAAGTGACTTCATGCTCTTAATTGAAGTATACAAGATTAGAAAATAGAGACATGAGGATTAATATTGCCTGTATATAATGATCTTTCTTAGGTAGGGCATGAAGTAAAATAAATTAAAATTAAATTTTATCTTTACAAAAGAAAAATTAAAGTGATTGATTACAGGTGATTTTCTTACCATTCTAAAAAGTAAGCAATACATTGTGAATACTGTGCAGTTGTAACACTGACCCATTAGATTTTAATCGTATAAGATCTATTTGAAAGTCTTTTATGTTAATTTTCTTAATTAAAAATTGTGCATGTTATAAAGGTACAGTAATACTTAAAAAAAAAAAATGGTAAGTTCTTTAAAATTTTTGGATTTCTTAGATACTCCTTGGATTTTTTTTCTTCTGAATTCTGTACGAACCCTGTTGTTGAGGACACATATTATTTTTCATTTGTCAAAGCGGCTAACCCATTATAGGTACATAACCTATTACTTTAGGTATTCAAATAGTACATAGTAGAAAATAGACATACAGTGGAACTCCAGATATACGTTACCTGAGTTGTACGTTTCAACTCAGTGGTCCCGGCCACTTGCCATTAAAAAATTAGCTGAGTTATACGTTTTGAGTTGTACATTTCCCTCAGTTATATGTTACGTTTTTGTGGCCCCAGCCAAAATTTTGTGTCATTTATGCATTTTGTAACCGGAAACATTGACGATGCGTCGGATGAGTATGATTTGAAAGATCCCACTCTAACTAAGGGCTTTTGACATAGTAAATCAGTTCATCAGTAGTAAAAAGAGTAACGGTAAGGCGGCTGCATTATTAACACAAATGCAAAGTTTGCTGTTCACTGTCGGCACTGACGAAAAGAAACAATCGAATATTAGTGATTAATTCTACAAGATTCAGTAAACTACAGAAATGTCTTTTCATAAATGATTTTCATTCCAAGGCGATTCCAATAATTTCTTTTAAGTACACTATGTGTATTAAAAATATTTGTAATAAAACTTTTATAATAAAATAACTTCATGTATACTTTTCTTATGTACTTTTTATCTACTCTGTTCCATTTTCGAAACTTTATGTCATGGGTGCAGTAATATTTAGGAAACTTCAGTTTTCGATATAAAAGGTAACTAGAACTCCTCAGCCCCTCAGCGGAGCAAAGTTTTTAGGATATATTTAAAATATGATTCCGGTAGACCATTAATTGAGTTGTACGTTTTACTGAGTTGTGCGTTTTGTTGTCCGGTCCCGAGCAAAACGTATAACTGGAGTTCCACTGTAATTATAAATGTGTTTCTGTAGCAAATCAGATTGATTCAGCATTTTCAATTGAATAATTTTCAAATAATTAAAGTGAAGTTGCTCTTTTTTGAAAAATCCAAAGATTGTTTTTCATATTGCATCTTAATAATCATAAAATTGTTTGATATCATAAATTTGAAAAATATTATTATTTAAAATACAGATTTTGTCTGTTAATGTTCCTCGAAAGTCATATGTTTTGAATATTTATATTGATATACAATAAATGTAGTATTACTATCTAATAAAATGTGAATTACAAAAGTTTACTTAACAATACCATGCTTCTTAGCACATTGTCGATGGGTAAGTGTTGCCAGTTTATCATGTTTTTTTTTATTCAAAGTATCTACCAAAATTTTCTAACAGTAATTTTTACTTTAATTTATGATGGGCAACCTGTTAAGTAAAGATTACTATGAAGATCATTACAGGGCTAGCATTCCCCCTAAAATTCCTAAATTTCCTAAATATTATTTTATCCCCTAAAATTCCTAAAATTCTCCTAAAATTTTCTTCTTGTTCCTAAAAATTCGAAATCGACAAAATTTCACCGAAAAATATCGCGAATTTCGACAAATGGTCACCGAAAAAGACACGTATTTTGTCAAAAGATCGCTAAAATAACGCAAATTTCGTCAAAAGATCGCTAAAATAACGCAACTTTTCTCAAAAGATCACTAAAACAACGCAAATTTCGTCAAAAGATTGCGGAAAAAAGCAAATTTCGTCAAAAGATTGCGGAAAAAAGCAAATTTCGACAAAGAATAGTGGGAAAAACTTAAATTTCATCCAAGGATATCGTGGGAGAAAAAAAGCTAATTTCGACAAACAATCCTGAAAAAAAACTCAAAGTTCATCTAAGGATCGCGACAAACACTAATTTCTTCAAAGGATCGTAAATTTTTTAAAAACAGCTCGGGAAAAAAACTAGAATTTCTTAAAAAGATCGTGGAATAAACGTGAATTTCGATTAAAAAAAAAATCGTGAAAAACCCCTCCAATTTCATCCAAAAATCAAGGAAAAAAGATAATTTCGTCTAAGAATCAGGGAAAAAACGTGAATTTCATCAAAAAATTGTGGTAAAAAACGCCAATTTCGTTGAAGGATCATGAAATTTTGTCAATCAATCGTGCATATAAGGCAAATTTCGCCAAACGATCGCACAAAAATACAAATTTCGTCAAAAGATTGCGGGGAAATTGCAAATTTTGTCAAAAGATTGCAGAAAAACGTGAATTTTGTCAAAGGATCACGAAAAAAAGCAAATTCCGTCAAAAGGTTACGAAAGAAACATGAATTCCGACAAAAGTTATTGGAAAAAAATGTAAATTCTGTCAAAAGATCACGAAAAAACGTGCAAGTTTGTCAATACATCGTGCAAATAAGGCAAATTTCATGAAAGAATCGCGAAAAAATGCATGTTTCGTCGAAAAAAAAACACTGAAAAAAATGCAAATTTCGACAAAGAAGTGTGAAAAAAACCTTTCAGAAGTTTTTCTGTTAGTTTCAGAATTTTTTTTTCTCATAATCACCCCCTGCTTCCTGCCTCTTGTTCTCTAGGTTCACCAAGAACATCCAAAAGAGAGAGAAAGAGAGCATTCATTCTGGTTAGGCTCAATGATACAGGAATTAAAAATTCTAATTAATATAATTGCAGTAAGCATAAGTTGTTATAACCGTTTGTAATATCAAGCCGGTTATTGTGCAAATTTAAATGCCCTCATTCGCAACAAACAACACAAGCACATGGAACAAGGGCTGAATTCATTGGAATGATGGGAATATTCTTTGGCAGTGTACCACATGTGCCTGTCTAGCACGAAAATACTGTTATTACATACTTGTAATGTTAAAAATATCGCAAATGCCCCTAAAATTTTCCTAAAATTTGGAAAAAAATTCCTAAAATTCCTCCCTAAAATTTTGAAAAATCCTAGTGCTAGCCCTGTCATTACTTAAAAATTCTTGTAGATGTTTTGAATTTTAAAAAACATGCTAAATTAATGATGAATATACCCGCCAATGTAGTGTTAATAACCTTAACATTTGGTTTCCTTAGTTTTTTTCATTTATTTTTTATTTGTTTTTAATTTAATTTTTTATTCTGTTTAAAACATTGTTTGTTTTTGTTTTGTTTTTCCTATTTTTTTTTCTGCTTATTAATTTTTTGTTCATCGATTTGAAGAGGTGCAAAATGTAGGTACAAAACCTACTCCAGCTGAAAGCAAGGAAGACATTGAAATCATTATAGAAACTCCCCAAGACGTTGTTATTGTAAGTCCAAGTGATTCCACTAAGACGAAATTTGACAGACTAAAGCAAAAAGTGAAAGAAGCTGTAGATAAAGAAGAAATGACAAAGAAGAATGATAAAGAAGAAAGCTCAGATTCAGATACCGAAGAATTAGGTTTATATTATTTTATTTTTGTTAAAATGTTATCTTTAATTTAATTATTTTCTTTTAATTTATGTTCAGATTATACTTTATGTTGTGTTTCTCGAATTATTTTTAAATACAGTAAAATTGATCTATTTAATTTTTTTTTTGTTTGGTTGTGTAATTAAGTGTTAACCAAAAAAAATATATATTTGGAAATTACTTGGATCCTAGGGACTATTTGGACCAGAAACAAAAATGAGATTTGTATGTACTGAGTTGAAAGTATGGACATTATTCCCCAATACTCTACAGATAACAACACTAACTAATAATTCAGTGCACCCAGGTCTGATTTAAAGCATTTTTTATTTAGGTCTAACTAGTCTTCTCCTGGGTCGAAGATACAGTGATCGTTTTTATTCCTAAAATTTGCTGTTTCTTGTTTTGAGAAATTAAAGCTTCATAATAGTTTTGTAAAATTGAAAGAAAAAATGTTGTTTTGCATAAAAATAAAAAATAAAACTAATTTGACAAATTAAAATTAGATTAAGCCTAAGTGTACTTACCTCATCACACATTATGATTAACAATTATATGTGTTATGAAGAAAAACATGTTATTTTTATAGAAAAAGCATGTTATTTTTATTTTATATAAGTTTTTAATCAATATTTGTGTGTTTGATTCTGAATCAAAGTGCCTCGAATGTGAGGCAGTTTTGATATGATTCTTAGCAAAAATTTGTTCTAAATAAGATACTTAGATAGACACTGAATACACCTGTTATAGTCACCTTTATTGTTGTAGTCAATGTCCTTACTTTTTTTTTTCATGTATGGAAAAAAAAAATCATACCTAGGTATCCCAACTTCCCTGGCCGTTAAAAGTTTTAAATCCATGTTATAAACATACTTTATAGAAAAGCATAGTAGTGTGTAATTAACCTCAAATAGATTGAATGGGGGCAGAAATCTTCTATTTGCTATTTTTAAAGCAAAACTGTACTTAAATGATAAAAACAGAACACGAAAAAGGCTTATAAAACATTTTAATATAATGATTGACATGTTTTGAACGCACAAACAGCGCCATTATCAAGATCTACAGGATAAATTATTCTCGATAAAATTTTTGAGAATAAACTTGAAAAACATAAACCATGAGATCCTATGTGTAATAAAAGCAGGGGCATAAAAATAGTCAACTGTAAATGTGAAAATTAATATTTCCTTATTGCTTTTATAAAATTGAAAAACACTTCATGCCAAATTTTAGGTAATTTAAAAGAGGTTGATTCATTACATTTGTTCTTGTTATGTATGTAGATTTCTCTTGATTCACGGATAATAATTAATTAAAGATAATTAGTGATTTTGTTATGATTATGCAAAAGCGTCGTTTCTTTGAATCATATAGTTGTTATATTTAGCTTTAAAAGTAAACTAAAAGTGTAACAGTGCTAAAAATTTTAACTGGCATTAGTAGGGGATGAAATAGAACTACAAAAGTGCTTCATAATTCATGTGAGAAACAGTAAGGTGTAGAGAAAAAAGTAATCCAATTCCAAGAGACGTACTCTAATTCCTTTTCTAGTAATTTAAACATTTAATTACTTTCTGGTTTACAAGTGAAATGATGAATATTTACAAATGAATTACGTTACAACATATAAAACCATGAAAAAACGGCTCTGATAGCTTTCTGATTATTAAAAGTAGCCGATAGATAAAGTGAGGGATAACGCCCTAAAAATTGAATAAAAGACGTTGGAACATCTTCCGCAGAGATCCTCTCTCTGCATCAAAGCTGAGGGCCATCTGGCACTTTTTCGAAGATTTTGTCCGGGCTTTGCTCAGACCATCTAACGCTGAGTCATTTTCCCAGGACCTCAAGAGCAATCTGGTCTCAAGTGGGCATCTGGCTTGGTCATGTGCATCTTCGGCCGCCACATTCATGACTAAGAAATTTGTTTTTTTCCATTTGTAAAACAGCCATATTATAGGAGTATGAACAAATCAATTCTTAAGTTTTTTTCTTCTTTTAACTGCTGTTTTTAATTTAGATGGAGAGTTTTTATTGTTCAAAGAATAAACTATTTTATTAGGGCTTCCGTACTTAAAACAGTAAAAATGGAACCATTATAAGATCACTCCTGTGTTCGTCTGTCGGAGCCCTTTTTGTAAACTATGGATTGAGGAAAGTTGAAACTTGGGAAAGTTATAAAGCCTTTTTACCCACATATTTCCAGTTCACAAATATGTTTAGGAAAAATTTAGGGGGCTAATTAAGTTACTTGGGTAAAAAAAGTTTTATTTTTGTATATCAAGTGGGATATCGGGTGAAAGATTTCATAATACCGAACTCAAAAACATATTTCTTTTAATTTTATGTATTATATTTTCAGAGATATCATCGAAAATACACTGAAAAAATATGTTCCCCCGCCCCTCTCTATTTCCGAATCTACTGAAACTAAAATTGTGAAAAAATTAGGGGTAGTAGAAGTTTATTGAAACCTTGCAGGAAAACTATAGCGATTTTCCTAGGTTGCATAGTTTTTGAGAAAAACACATTTTTCTGTTACACACAAACTTTACTTTTTGGGCGGTCAGTGGGGCAGTTGACGGGAACTCGAGATATCTATCAACGCAGAATCATTCAAGGATACTTGATAATGATTTTCGGGGGGAAAAAAAAATGTCTGTAATTAGGTGAGATATTAAGTTACTTGAAAAATAAAGTTTCTTTTTATGTATTGTATAGGGTATCGTTCAAAAGATCTCATAACATCGAACTCAGAAATATATTTATTTTAATTTTAGGTATTATATTTTCAGAGATATTGTTTAAAGTATACTGGAAAAATGTCCCCCCCCCCCCCCTTCAATTTCTGAACCTACTGAAACTACAACTATGAAAAAATTAAGAGTAGTAGGAGTTTAAATTTATTAATTACTTTTTAATAATTAATAAAGTATGGAACCCTTTGAGCGCAAGTTATACTTGTACTTGACTGATTTATTATTACATGCTTTTTTTAAACTAAACTTTGTTCATGTATGTAAAAGTGGAATTTTGTAATTAATTTTTCACTTTCTTCCAGCTGTGCTAGAGTTCTAGAAATTGTGTAAAGTTGTGTGCGCTCTTGTACACTATTTTAATAATTTCTTAACTAAATTTTAATTAAGTTTTGATTATACATTGAGAAAACAACTTAGAAATCCTAAATTGTTTTAATAATTTTCTGGTGTGATATTTAAAAAAAAAATACTACTGTATAACTCAACAATAAATATTTTTTAGTTAATTTAGTATAAAATAACATTTGCAATAATATAAAAATGCTTTTCTTTTCTTTCCTGTTTCTATATTCAAAAAAAAAAAAAAAAAAAAACTTTATCAAAACTATTTTTTTTTTTTTATAACAATCCATTAATTTTGAACTTTTAATATATGGTTTTTAAATGAGAATCTGACATCCTGTAAAGAACACGATATTTCATTTAAATGACATAGATTTTAAATTCGACATAGTTCTACTTTTAAATGGATTAATAAAAATGTGCTTTTTTCAAAAAACCATTGTTATTTTTATTTGCTTATTTTCATGATTCTCTGAAGTACTTGCTGAAATAAGGCACCAAAGTTATATTAGTATGTAACTTATATTTATTTGAATTTCCGTTAGGTTCGGATAATTTCAATCTGTCCGGCATTTCTGATGATGATTTTGATCTAAAGATCTCTAACGAAGATAAGAAAGAAAATTCAGGCAATCTAAGTATGTTATCAGCGAAAGAAAACACTGATTGAAACCCTTTCTTTTTAGTATTTCTGCATGACCCTATTATGTGAACGTAAACAATTTCTGTTAGATAGTTTAGTTTTCTTCTGTTCTTTAATTGCTATTTGATTTTGAAAGGGAGTTTTTACTGCTGCAAGAAGAAATTGTGTTTTATTTGCACATTTTCGTGACTAAAAGTGTTGCATGTAGTGGCAGCTCATGTCGATTTGAAGTTACTGGGTTTGGTCCATCATAAAAAAAATGTTAATTTTCATATACAGGGCTTTACAAATGTCATAAAATCTGGTTGACAGGAAAAATATTTACCATCCCCCTTCTCCCCCATCCTTGATTTGCAAAAAGCACTGAAGTTTTTTATGAATTGAGAAAAATAATAACAAGCATAGTTTAGAATTATTAGTTATATTGTTTAGAATAGTACATAATTTAGCTTTGTATATTTGCTTCAAATAAATTACCTATCACTTGTATGTTATTATTCATTAAAATGAATGAGATTAATTATTTCTAATTCTGAACACAAAAGTCTAATTCGAAAGATACAAAAAAACTTAAGCATTTTTTAGCATTGTATCCAATTTTAGATAACACAGAGACTGGATTGACACTATTTCTTACTGTTTTATTGAACTCTCTTCCTCCCCCCTTCCCACATTCTAATCACATGACATGCTAGCTGGCTAGAGCATTTTCTGTGCATGAGATTTAAAATGCCTTTTAAACTTGGTTCTTCCATTAAAAGTACAAGAGAAGAGGAAGAAAGTGCTTCAGAGAGAAAAATCCCTTTCGGAATCTCTTGAAAAGTCAGTTCAAATAGCCTTTAGCTTTTGAAGACTTGAAACTGATGCCCTTTTTATACTATATGTATTCTCAAAACAATTACCTAAAATCTACTTCTTATCATTGTATTCCAATATCACTTCATGCTGTCATCAGTTGATGAAAGAAACAATCATTTTAGAACACTGTTAACGCATTCATAATGTTCAAAACATTAAAAAATCCAAATAGGTGCATGCAATACAATACATCCACAACGTTTGAAGGATAGACTCAGATCGACACGCTGAGTGCATTCGTAATATCCTAAAGGTTAAAATGAGAAAAACACTTACTTTTTGAGGTACTTTTTTTGTTTTTTTTCAAGTAATCCACATTACTTTTGTATTTATCTTATTAATTACTATATTAAACATACCATTATTACCATTTAACTTACTCCGATCTAATGTCATTTGATTTGAAAAACTGAAAAGTATACAAATCGTACACAAAAATAATAATTTATACACACACACAGACAGATACTTGGTGTTGAAAAAGGCATTAGTACTTGATCAACAAAGTTCATTTCTAGTCTTTTACTATTGTGTTACGAAAGAAAAAACTGTAAAGGCCACATGATTCAGCAATACTATTCTAATACACAAATTATCCATTTTCATGAGAAACCCATAGGATTAACATATAAAGTAATTTTCAGTTATCTTTCTTCATTCACTGCATTATGGCAAATTGACAAGTTCCTACATGTACAGGTTGTCCATAAATGTTTGTTTGGGTCTGCTTACCTCGTAACTCTCGATGTAAGAACATGACGAAAAATATTATTACAAATTCATAAAGTACAGCTCAAAGAGATTTTTTAATAACACAAATAAAGTTAGATATGCATAAAGTTTTAACTCAAAACATTATTCATCAAATAATAATTAATATTAAAATTTTATCAAATTTATCAAAAAATTATTAATGAATTATGTAATATCTATCTAACTTTGTGCTCATAATTCAATAACAACTTTTTGATAAAATTACAATATTAATTATTATTTGATTATAATCATTATTTGATTAATAACGATTTGAGCTACAACTTTACACATATGTAACTTTGTGTTATTAAAAAAAAATCTTTGAGCTGTACTTTACGAATTTGTAGTAATATTTTTCGCCATGTTCTTACCTCAAAAGCTATGAGGTAAGCAAACCTGTGCAACCATTTATGGACACACCTTGTATTGCAAAAAAGTTTTAGCACTGAGAAGGCAGTATATTGGCAGATATTCAAAATGCAGTTGTAGGATGTGTGAAGGAGTGAAACATTCTAATTCAGGTGCCAAATGGGGCTTGGTCTACTTTGTAGCCTATATCCAACAGAAAGTAACCAGAGTCCGATTAACATCTTAAGGCTGTTGGTCTGCAAGATCTCAAATTTCCCTCACCAGTGTTAAACCTGTATATTTAAAATATCTCATAAGGAAATTCATATTTTTAACTTCTTTTTTCTCCGTAATCTTAAAGGATGTCTTTTTTTTTTTTTAGTTGTCAAATTATTTCTAAAATATATATTTAATTTTATTTGAAACATTAAAATACTTGGTTTTGCTAACATTTTAACCCATAAAATTGCAAATTAAGCCTGTATTTTAGAAATATTTTGACAACTAAACAAGAATGAAAAATCATGCATTGCATTGATTATGAAACACTTTTTTCATCACCATTGAAATAGAAAAGAAAGAAAGAATTAGAAAAATTCATTTTCGTTTATGCAATGAAATGGTATACTTAAATAAACATTTTTTAAAAAAAAGCACTATACAGTAAAAGTTCATTTACAACCTCTGCTATCCATAGCCAGTAATGTGTGTGAATTCTTTTGTGCAGCCCTGTGTATGATCAATACACCTCACAATACATTAAAAATGGGTTAAGATTTAAAATGCAAAGCTGAAAACGTGCATCACTCAGTTAATGCTCATAGTCAGTCCTGTAACTGATTTTTTTTTTTTTTTGTGTCTCTGTAAATAAAAGATAAATACTACTTACTCAATAATCTATAGAAAACATGTTGTAGTGCACCTCATAGAATTAACCCCTTATTAGGATAGCCCCCTTAATTTAGATAAATGGGTTTTTCATGCAGAATTATTCAGTTTGCTTCAAATTTTGTATATAGGTTCATTGTGATAAGATGCTTCCCTGATTAGTTTTGGGGGGTTCATTGATTAAGTATAAAGGGGAGGGATGGGGCTAATCCCCCCTTAATTTACTGTCGATCCCTTTATTTTCCGAGGGGCATTATTCTTTGAAATAAGAGTATGATATACAATTATTGTGAATAGCCTGTGAGCTCAATGTTTAACTGGGCACTTTTCTTTTTTTTAATTAATATCTCCTGTACTTAATGTTATATTCAAAATTTTATTATTTGTTCAAGTCTCTAACTTATACGGTTTCTGAGAACGGACTCTGTGGCGGACAAACAGACAGAGAAGTGAGACGAATAGGGTTTCGTCGTTTCGTCTCAAGTCATGAGATGAACAAAACTCTAAAAAAGAAGTAAAAAATATTAATCTCTTGAGAATATATTTTAAAAATACAAATGTGCTATAGGTTTAACACAAGGGTGATTCTGGTCTGAATTTTTCGAAAATTCCGAAAAATTAAGGCAATGATTTCCGGGGAAAAAATATCGGTCATAAATCCGAAAATTCGGACATAAAATGTATCGGTATTTCAGTAAATGATCTCCGAAAAAAATTCTCTTCATTCGTTCGAAGAAAAATCGCCAATTTTGCCAAAGGATCGCGGGAAAAACGTGACTTTTGTCAAAAACATTGCGAAAAATGGCAAATTTTGTCAAAAGACCGCAAAAAAATGGCAAATATCGTCAAAAACGTTGCGAAAAAGGGCAAATTTTGTCAAAAAGCCACAAAAAAACGACAAATTTTGTTTAAAACATTGCAAAAAACAGCAAATTTCGTCAAAAGATTGAAAAAAAATGGCAAATCTCGTCAAAAACATTGCGAAAAACAGCAAATTTCGTCAAAAGATTGCGAAAAAACGGCAAATTTTGTCAAAAGACCGCAAAAAAACGGCAAATTTTGTCAACAGATTATGGGAAAAACATGACTTTCATCAGAAAATCGCGAAAAAATGGTAAATTTCGTCAAAATATCGCGAAAAAATGATACATTTTGTCAACAGATCGTGGGAAAAACGGGACTTTCGTCGGAGAATCGTGAAAAACCAGCAAAATTCTTCAAAAGATCGCAAAAAACGGCAAAATTTGTCAAAAACGGGAAATTTCGTCAATCATTGCGAAAAATGTCAAATTTCGTCAAAAGATCACGAAAAAACATCATTTTATCAACAGATCGCAGGAAAAACGTGACTTTCGTCAGAGAATCGCGGAAAAACGGCAAATTTCATCAAAAACATTGCGAAAAATGGCAAATTTCGTCAAAAGATCACGAACCCCCCCCTCCCTGTTGTAACTTTTCAGAAAATTTGCTGTGAATTTCAGAAATTTTTTTTTTTACTCAGAATCACCCCTGGTTTAATATGAGAGAGGGGAATTTGAAATCTTAACTGACCATCAAGCAGCTTTAAGATGGCGAAAATGCCAGAGGACACCCAACATCATGGGGACCCTGTTGTAGCCAAAAATTGGCATACGTTCGCAAGATCTGCTCTCTCTCCTTTTGCTAATGTAGTGATATTTAAATTTCAAGCTAGTGTGTATTACCTTTAAAAAGAAATTTTTCAACAACTGACTAACCAACTTACTGACCAACAGCCTTAAGCACAGTATCATTTTGGGACCATGGAAACTCATGCCCTAGTAGCCCAAATGGGACAGCTGTCCATAGTTGCATGTTTTTGTCAATAAAATATTTATTTTTGTGTTTTGCATGATTTCATGATTAAAGTAAAATACTCATAAGGAATTGAAATTACATTAGTAACGGATATTCATTTGAATTTCCTTTAGGTTCGGATAGTTTCAATCTGTCTGGAATTTCTGATGATGACTTTGATCTAAAAATTTGTACTGAAGAGCAGAACGAAAATTCAAGATCATCGGCGGCGGATGAAGAAAAAGCGGATGGAACACCTGTTAAAGACTATCCAGGTATGTAATATTTGTTGAGGAAATTCTACTGGTGTATCTTCATGCCTAGCAAAAATATTTGTTGTTGGCATTAAAACTTCTTACATTTGTATGTTTATTTACTCTGTATTAATGGGAACTAAAGGAAGGTCTGTCTGAAAAAAAAAAAAAAAATATCTACTACACATAGTGGGCTGAAAATTTGGATGATGATAGTCCAAGGCAGGTCCTAATTCACCTCAGGCCCAGATTTTTCATTTTTTTAATTATTATTATTATAACCAAGATAGTAATTAAAAACCATAATGAATATTACACAATGGAATGAAAATTTCCCAGTGTGGTGGCCAGAGAATCCAAAGCAGGGAAGGTTTTTTTTTTTTTTTTTTCCTCTTTTTCAAGTTTGCATCAGGTTTAATTTTAGATATTCAGAAACATGAAAAATGCCCACATTCTCTATAACAGTCCAATTTGTTTTAAAACATACAAATATTAACCCTTTAAAAAAAATTCTCAAGCCCCTTTGGATCTTCGGAGACTCCCTTTTTACTTACTAATCATACGTGGTATAGGGTAAGTCTTGTAATCATTTTAAAAATCAAAAGAACAGTGTTGACGGATTTACACGTTTCAGACACTAGATTCCGAAAAACATATTTTTAGAAAGAAAAAAAAAATTGCCGTCCATGTGTGTGTCTGTCTGTAAACACACTATCTCCCGAACAAATTGAGATAGAGACTTGAAATTGGATATGTACTGAGTATGTAATAATGAGAAGAAGCTTATTGAAAATTTCAGTAACCTCGATGATCCGGAACTTTTTTTTTTTTTCCTTACTCTCGAAATAGTAGTTCTGATAAAAGGTAATATAAAAATTTTAGAAATTTTTTTTTTTTTTTTAAGGAGTGAATATAAAAGACAAAAAAAAAAAAAAAATTGAATGAAGAATGAAGTCTATCAGGTAATGAGTTGCCGAGCTATTTGTAATCCTATTTTCCACACTCTTTGATTTTTTATGATTTTTCATCCAAATTTCCATTCAAAGATATATTTTAATTGGAAATGAGATGCCTAATCCAACGCAATAAACCGTTAGTTAATAGGATTATCATTTTTGGAGTTATAAGGATGTTTCTTTTACGCCGTTCAGTAATAGAGCCTTTAAAATTTAGGACGTCATCACATATAAAATTCTTGAAACATTCAGACATTTAGAAGTACTTTTAAGAAAATAAAATTTGTAAAATATTTTCTCAGAACATAAATACTCATGTGTCTTTCGCTCATGTTCTTACAACTAAATATCCATATTTTTGCACGAACATTATACACAGGCTTCTGTAACATTATATTTATATCTTATTAATATTAAACGACCAAACACAGCCCTTTTACAACAAAATATCAATATTGTTTCACAAATTTCTTACACAAGCTTCAAAACCATTATATTTATAACTAACTGATAACAGTTTCGAAGAGTTTGGACAATAAGAACTACTTTTTTTTTTATCTTTCAAGTACTTTTACCACTAAATATCATTTTTCCACAAATGTTTTATACAATCTTTGAAATCATAATATTCATGACTTATAAAAATTTCTGAGTTTGGTAAAAGAACTTTTTAAAATTACGTATTTATATATTCATGAACGTACCTAAAAAATGTTTAAACAATATAAATTCCATTATAAGCTATATACTAGGATAATTAAACTTTTATTTCCCTATTCTTATTTTTTTTTTTTTTTTTAAGTAACTAATGCTGTCGATGCTGCTGCTCTAAATGAATTTTTGAGGGGTCCTTTTCGGCTAATACACTGATTTCCAGAAATTAAGGGGCAGTGACCGGACACTTTCAATTTCAGACGTTTTGTTGAATATCTACTGAAACTCGTGAGGAAATGTCCTTGAACTTCAAGGATGTAAAGAACTTGACTGTTTGACTTCATCTTTTTCAGTAAAGATTTAGTCCTGAGGACAATTAGAGGAGAGGGGGGGGATAATAAATTTAATAATAAAATAATATTTGGGTTCTCCCAAGAAACGGAAAATGCTCAAAATGATCCATCATTGTAGCAAATGACTATGTAGGTCTTGTTCAACGTTTTTGAGCATTTGTGTGAGAAGAATAGCACATATATTCTGGAAATTGTTAACGTTTCTGTGAAAAATTCAAAATGTTTTTTATCATAACATGCAGTTTTCAACCAAATTTAACACTGCTTTCCAAAACTTGACAAAGCACAGTAGAAATAGTATAATGCAATTAAAAGATGAATATATTGAATATTTGATAAGATATGGGTATTTGTATGGAATAAATTTTAACTGTGCATGGGTGAACTATACCAAAGAATTTTTTTTTTTTTTTTTTTTTTTTTTTCAGGATTTGGTAGTCAATTCTATAGAGCAACTGATATAAAAAGTCCATTCAAATATCGTGAAAATTCAGAAATATAGAAATGATATATAGTGAGTTGCTTTCTAAAATTAGCTGGATTATAAGGGATTTTCCCTCAATTTTTCAATTAGCTCTCTGTATCACCAGTATCTTTTTGAGTTTTCACGATATTTGATTGGTCTTTTTATATGAGTTGCTCTCCCATAAAACAAAAGGTTTAAACATGTAACTCCTTTTACTTAGTTACGATGATATGAGAACGTGAGTTTCAAAACTCGGCTTATCCAAAAAATCACATTCAAGGAAATCGTGAAAAACCTCTGACTGCTTCCATTGGTTTTCATTGTAAACCAAGATTTTAGAACATCAGAAAAACATACTGAAACTGTATTTTCTGCAGATTGTAGTGTTTTTTCAGTAAAGATTTATCAGTAGAATTGATTGATAGAGAAAACACGATTTTTTAAATTTTGGATAAGGCGAGTTTTGAAACTCATGTCCTCATATATTTATTGCATATAAAATTGGGTTATTTTCCGTTATACCAACACATGCCAAAATGTATGCTAATGCGCAATTTATTTTAAATGTGACCATGCCAAGGACTTTTATTGCAAACCATGCGAAACATTGTAACTCGCTATTTATTGAACTTAAACTTAATCCCCTTTTTTAATTATTTCATTGTAACCATGCAAAACATCTTAATTTGCTGTTTTTCGAATAGAAAATATTTTTTATTAAGTTATAACTTACATTTTTCATTGACGCTGAAATGTATTTTGCCATTTGGCTGGTGATCAGGAAGCTGCAACAAAATTGTTTCAAAGCTGTGGAAATATACAAAAAAATATATATATATATTTTTTTTTTCGAGATGTTGGCTAGTAAATCATAGTATTTAAATCACAAATATAATTTTGTTGGTCCTGGATGTCCCAATCTGATGAGAGAGTACGGGACATGACATTGTAAACTGGTGTAATAAAAAACAGTGCAGCATTGTTTGTCATTATTTACAATCCTATCTCATGGAGTTCATAGGATGATGTCTTTATTTAAAAAATATGTTTGCTGCAATGCTAAGAGACATTTACAATTTCGTGCCTGCATTTTAAGTTGAGTTTTATTTTATTGTAATAATATTTATTTATTCTTTTATATATTTTTTTTAGTTTTAAGCATATATTTGTATTGACTTAATAAAATAGGGTACTTCTCCATTATCCCATCGACCACTTTTCATAACAAAAAACTATCGCCAAATAAACGGGAGAACGTTGCCATTGGAATATCAAGATAAATAAATAAATAAAATATAAGAATATAAGGACACAATTGTTATTTTAATGAATGAAATAACTAATAAATGTCTAAAACATTATGAAAAATACACGCAAATGTTGAATTAAAAACCAGTTGATGACATAACAAACACGTAGAATGCTTCTGACATCCAGTCAATGGGACTGCATTTTTGGCGTTTAATTTAACAGTTTGGCGATAGTTTTTTGTTATGAAAAGTTGTCGGCAGGATTATAAAGAAGTACCTCAAATAGCTTATGAAAGTTTGTAATTAGATCACTTTCGTACCAAAAATGTTACTATTAATTTTTTTTTCAAATGTTTCATTTGGCACAAACTATTACGCTTGACGACAGACAATGGTGTTAGAATAATGGAAAAGTACCTAAAATTGCTATTTACATTTATTTGTGCAGTATATACAACCTTTTGCTGATGACATCAAATGGACTATCTCATCTGGCTTTTAGAAAAATTAACATTTGTTATGTCATCTCTCTGATAAAGCACATGGCACAACCTTATTAAAAATATTGTGTGATTCTATGCCAGGCTATGTTATAAAAAAATAATAATTTATCCAATTTTTCTTGAGTTTGACCCTCTCTGAAAATGTTTCAGGTTTGATACCTCTGTTTCATCCGAAAGTCATGTCAAAAAATTTCAGTCCTTCCCAGTCACCCGTGCCACCTAAGGACAATGCGGGAGAATCTAGTCAAAAGACAAATTCTTCTCCCAAGAGAAATTCTAACGCACCAGGAACTGTGACTGAGGAGATTCAGATTGATGATGACGACGATGATGATGATGTAGCCATTTTAAATAGTCCCACAGTTCCATCCTCTTCGAGTGGTAAGTTGTGGACATTTATTTAATCGATACAGGAATGAAAATCTGAAAATGCACAATTTTCCAGTTTTTATTAATTTTATACTGTTCTCCTTTTTTCACTCTTTTTTTTCTTTATAATTTCTTTCCAGTTTTTTCTATAATTTTTTTAAATAACTTAAGACCAAAAATAAATAAATTGCTGAATATTTGGCAGCCGAATAGTAATATTTAAAAAATATATGAAAGGATAAAAAAGGAAACCTTTTTAAAATTCAAAATTAAAATTAAAATTACCAGATTCTTTTTCCTAACTTTTAAAATCGAATGCAACAATAAACTGAAAAAAGTAATGGCTGCAAATATATTACATATAAGCATTTTGATTATATATATATATAAATTGCATATACATATTAATTATAAAATAGAAATGCAATTAAACAAAAAGTGTTTTTGTTTCACACACGTCTTTTTTTGTTATTTGTATGTTTAAAAATTTTAGCAGCTTCATGTATTTTTGGAATTTCTAATATTAAAACATTCCTTTTACCAAATCCCCAAAGCAGAATATGCTTAAAACTGTGACGTACATCACAGAACAACGGGGTTCTCTGCAGAACATTTCAAATTTTCAGTGAAATTCGCCATTCATTTCTGAGAGGACAATGTGAAATCTGTCAATCTATTGTTGGTAAAAAGTTGCAAAAGTCATCAATCGGTTGCAGGAAAATAATTTCAAAATTCGTCAGTCAGTCGTGAAATTCTTCACTTGGTTGCAAGAAAAAATGTGAAATTCGGTCAATTGCCGAAAAACCCCCGTAATTTTTGCCAGTCACTTTCAAGAAAAAGCCTCAAAAATTGCCAATCAGTAGAAGGAAAATATCGCTAAATTCATCGATTGGTCATGGATTTAAAAAATGCGAAATTCATCAGTGGATCTTCAGAAAAAATTGCAAAATTCTCCAGTCTGTTGCGGGAAGAAAATCTTGAAATTTGTTAATCGGTCATGATAAAAATTGCGAAATTAGTCGATTGAGGAAAAAAATTTCAAAAATGTTGCGAAATTCTTCAATCAGTCTTTGGAAAAAATCATGAAATTCTTCAGGTAGTTGCAGAAAAAAATGCAAAATTTGTCGATCAATCACAGAAAATAATTTTCACCACTTTGTCTCGTGTTAACACCCAAAATTCGTCAGTGGATTGATTATCGGAAAAGAATTTCGAAATTCGTCGATGGGTTACAAGAAATAATCACTAAATTCGTCAGTCAGACAAGGGGAAATTCTCAAAAATATTGCAAAACTCATCAGTTGGTCGGGAAAAAAATCATGAAATTTGTCAGGTGGGAGGAATTGTGAAATTCCGTCAGTTGCAGGAAAAATTCACAAAATTTGTTGATCTATCGCGAGAAAATATTGGGAAATTGTACTGATAAATCAGAACTCTAAACAAGCCAGTTCAAAATATGAACAGGAGAACATTGTGCCCTTTTTAAAAACAATGTCCTTAAAAAAAAAAAATCTCACCCGGCAGTCCTTTTTTTCATATTCATTATTTGTAGATCATTGCAATGATTTCTCAAAATGAAAATACAGTCGGACCTCGATATCTCGAACCTCCTTATCTCGAAAACCTTGATATCTCGAAAAAAGAAATTTCCCCTGCATTTTCATCAATATTCTTACGTATTTTCCATAGTTATCTCGAAATACATTTTTCAAAACCCTTGATATATCGAAATTTTTTCCACAAAAATTAATTTTATTTTTTACTTTTCACTATTATCTGCTGCAAAAACAGTTTGATCTAGATGCCCGTTTTACATTCTCTTATCCCTTTGTTGATACAAAGACTTAAAGGATGAGAATGGAAGGCTTTATAAACCACAACTAACAAAAGTACACTGGAGAGTACGCTGAAAGGAGCAATAGCAATCCAGTCACACGCTTGCTGCATTGCATCCGTCAAATTATTTTGTGGTAAACCTAAAATAACGCCAAAGGAGGGGTAGGATATATCCTTGTCACTGTCTAGAATAAGCATTCCTCGCGCCATTCATCTGTTCTGAAACAGGTGCACTTTCTTGACGATAAGGGGTTTGTTTCTTTCTTTATTTCTTAACCGATCGGCAAACACGTGTTCCTAAACATTCGTAGATTCATTTATCCGATTTCTGGAAAATGGCTGGTGAAAAGCGTAAATTAAACGTGCTATCGATTGAAGATAAAATTAAAATCTTGAGGTTTGTGGATGAAAACAAGCTAAAAAAGAAAATCGAAATTGCTGCTTATTTTAAAATCCCTTGCAGCACTCTTTCAACAATAATAAAAAACCGTGAAACAATCGAAAAAAACTATGATGGTGGAAATAGGAAAAAAATGAAAATTCGGAATTCCGCCTATCCTGAAGTTGAAGAATGTGTTCGGAAATGGTTTGTTCAATGCCGTGATCAAAACATTCTTTTGAGTGGATTGATGTTACAACAAAAAGCAGAGGATTTTGCAAAAAAAACTCGATGTGAACAGTGAATTTAAAGCAAGCAACGGTTGGCTGGAGAATTTAAAAAAAAGGCATAACATCGGAAACTTTGCGGTGAAAGTGCATCGGTTGAAGTAACTACTTGTGAAGAGTGGCTTTCAGAACTCCCTTCTCTTTTAAAGGACTACAAAGCAGATGATATTTTTAACGCAGATGAAACTGGATTATTCTACCAATGTTTGCCCAATAAAACGGCTGTGTTTAAAGGTGAAGAATGCCGAGGTGGCAAACAGAGTAAGCTTCACGTGACGGTGCTTTTGGCAGCAAATCAAAGCGGTAAAGAAAAGCTTCCTCCCCTTATGATAGGACGATCTAAAAAACCGAGGTGCTTTGCTAAAATTAAGTCATTTCCAATGCTCTACAGGTCAAATATAAAATCTTGGATGACAAGCGCAATTTTTGCTGATTGGCTCATAGAAATCGATAAAAAATGGCTAAAAGTAAAAGACGCATTCTCCTCTTCATAGACAATTGTAAAGCTCACTCTAATCTTCCGACGCTAAAAAATATCACTGTTAAATTTTTGCCGCCAAGCACGACTTCAAAGTTACAACCACTCGACCAGGGGATAATCCGTAGCTTCAAGGTTGGTTATCGAGCACAAATTGTGAGAAGACTCCTGGATAACATCGGTGATGGTAAACCTTCTAACACACCTATCAACATCTTACAGTTAATGCGAATGGCTGACTATGCATGGAGAAATGTTACAGAAACAACGATAAGAAATTGTTTCATCAAAGCAGGATTTTTAGAAAATGTAAATTCCAGTGAAACAGAGGAAGTTGATTCCATTAAGCAAGCGACTGAAGAGGGAGAGCTTAATCTAGAACAGTGGGAATCAATACAAAAGGCATATCACACTGAAATTTCATTCGAAGAATTTTTGAATGTAGACAATGAGCTTGAAGTGTGCGGCACGATGACAGATGAAGACAGAGATTGTTTCAAGCATTAATGCAGAAGTTTCTGATGAAGAAATCGAAGAACTACTCGATCAACAAGAGCACGAAAAAATTACCGTGAAGGAAGCCGAGAAGGCAGTTGACATGCTGCGGCGATTTCTCGAAACAAACGATAATATTCGAACAGAAGCGTTTGGTGCCATTGCTATATTACAGAAAACTGTGCAATTGCAAACAGATTCTGTCAGACGACAGACTTCAATTAAAGATTTTTTCTTCAGAAAAAACTAAATGTATTTCTTGATGAAGAATTGGATATTGTATTTAATCAAAACAGGTATGTGAAACACAATTTTGAAATTATATTAAAACGTTGAAAATAGTAATTTTTTAATTATTAGTAGATTGTACGTATAGTTTTTAATGAATCTTATTTTTTACAACAAAACACAATTTCTAAGATTTAGATTTTTTAATTTTGTCAAAACCTTGATAACTCGAAACCTCTATATCTCGAATTTTTTTCTCTTCCCCAGAGATTCGAGATATCGAGGTTAGACTGTATATCACTTCTAAAGTTATTGACAGAACTGTAAATTCTTTGTCAATGTCATGGTTTTAAAAGTAAATCTTTCTTAACCCAAAATGTTTCTTTTGTGTGTGTGTGTGTGTCACTAATTTACAAAACGTCTTTTGCATTTCTATAAAAGATGAAATTGCAGATTCTGAGATACTTTGGTGAAAATTAGGTTAACAGCTGAATATCTTAATCCATGAAAGTAAATAAACAAAATATTCATCCATTGTGAGTCATAGAAATGTTAACCATGGAAGCAATCAAGATCTCCATGGTAAATTTACAACTCTGTCGGGTGTCGAAAAAAAAAAAAAAGGCATCCTCATTTCGTTCATAGCAGATGATATAATAATTAATTTCACTCAAATAATAACGATAATTTTTTACATTGTAAAACTAGTTATAGCACGAAATGAACGCGCCTCATTTGTCACATTTAACATACAATTTCCAACTTGTTTATTTTTATTGTAGTGTAAAAAGAATGCTAAAACTCATTACTAAATGCTTCACCTTTATGGAGACATTGTTGGGTTTTTATTTTGTCACCTTAAAATAACATTAGTAATTAAATATAAATATGTATATTTTTCTCTTTTTTAGTTTTCCCCCCTCTTTCCTCTTTTTTGAACGCTTGCTGTTTTCAATCCTGTATACAGGATGATTTATAATTCCATTTTGTCTCAAATGACTGGTGAACTGAGTTCATTGCAGTCATAGTAAAACTTTGAAAGAGGTTTTGCCAAGAGGCACTTGGCAGTGTCTCTTGGCGATAACTTCCAGAGATTGTATCTCAAAAACTAATGGGAAAGCTCAATGATAAAGTTATAGTGTGTCACCGACTTAATAAGAAATGACTTGATGGGTACAAGAATACCACAATAATTGCCTGTACAGTGTATCTAAAACCACTACAAGATATTTTCTTTGACAAAAATAAATAATGCTGATAACATACCGTATTTATTTGTGTATTTTTCACACTTTTTAACACTTTCCAACCTAGTTGAAAAGTGTTTATGACTTCGGTTTGTCTGGCCGTCTATCCGTGGTCTAACTCCCGTAAATAGGCTCGGATTGCCCTGCAATTTTTATATGTTATTGTCGTTATCTATAGCATGTTCCCTATTTCAACTGAAGTCTCTAGCACTTATAGTTTTTTTACAGGGACACTCAAAAGAATTCCGTTACATTACGGTCTATGGAGAAAAATCTTTTGCGGTTTATTTTAATGATGTTACACAATTTCAAACACATTGTAGTTGATATATATCACTAAGGTGCATTACAAGAAGCTTAATATGGAATAGGGTGTGTGCATAGCACTTATAGTTACTTTACAGGGACAGTCAAAAGAATTCCGTTACATTATGTCTACGGAGAAAAATCGTTTGCGGTTTAATTAAATAATATTTCACTATTTTAAACGCATTGAAATTCATATATATTACTAAGGTGCATTACAAGAGGCTTACTACGGAATATTGTGTGTATAGCAGCCATCGTTCCTTTACAGGGACACACAAAAGAATTCTCTACTGTCTGTTAACAATCATTCCTGGAAGTGCGTTTTAAGTTGCTGAACGCGATTTTAAATTTAACTCACTTTTTGTCTATTACTTGGTGTGTATACATTCTATGGATCATATACAGGGCAGCACAAAAGTTCGCGAACACATTTCCGTTTATTGACAGAAACTCCAGAAGGAGAATTTTAAACTGTGCTACGCGTTTCCTAACTAAACTAAAATGTTAGCATCCTATGTAGTATATATACAAGTCTATAGATCATATACAGGGCTGAATAAAAGTCTTCGGATATTTCTCCAAATATTGTTTATGTTGGAAATTCCTGAAATTACATTTTTAAATAGGTTATGTGTTTTCCAAATTGTTTACTTAGATGTTATCTTTCAGCTTATTAAACGGTAATGATTTGTAAAATTATTTTGGAAGCGTTGCAAAGTGTTACATAATTTATGCTTGATGCATGATTTTTCGTTCTTGTTTTAAGTACTATTTGATATTAAATATCCTTGGAGAAAAACTTTGGATAATTAAAGAAATGACTGTCTTTATATTAAAAAAATAATAATTACTGTTGCATCAGTTTTTAATAGGGTGAACAAAGTCTTTCTTTAGTTTTCAGGAGTAATCTAGGGTAATAATAATAACTAAGTTAAGGAAAGGGCATTAGTAGAATTTAAAAACTCTATTTCTATATTTTTCCACAAAATGATCTGCTCTAAATTTAAAGCTCTGCAGTATTTTTTTTTTTTCCTTTTTCAGCTATTATAATTCCACAACGTGAACAATAGTATCCAATGTCTTAACATGAACTGGTTCATTTTCAACAGGATGTACTAGTATATTGCATGTCTGTTGATGCAGCCTGATGGATCCTAAAATCACCTGCACTTTTGGAGTAGGTGAAAACATAAAATCACAGGTTAACTTAAATATAGACTCCTTTGAATACACAGGACTAAACTCAAAATTGACTTTAATGAAATCAAAATTACTAGGATATATGTGGTTAGAGTCATTTGCAAATCGTGTTTCATTATTCCAAACCTAAGGAAAAATTTTGTATAGGATAAAGCTTTGTCTGACGATTGTGATAAAGAACTTGCAGTAAAAATTTTCTGGATCATCAGCATTATTTTTTTTTTCTTTCAGTATGCATGTATATTTATCAGTGTATAAATGCAAACATAGTATATTATATTTGTTATATACTTGGAAAGTTTTTACAAAATGAAAGAATTGTGCTTGATATAGAGTTCTATTTTGTATGAAAAATATTTTAGCATAGTTGCCACAATTTTAATTGTTTATAATTTTCTACATTTTGAATAATTTGGCAGCTATTAATTTAAACACTGATTGCTCTCTAACATATTTTAAAATAAAACATGAAAGTAGTTTGTGTTGGTTTATTTTTATGAATCTTGCTGAAACTTTTTGTTGTTGTTTAAGAAAAAAAAATGGAAAAGGGGAAGGGGATAATTTACTTTTTTCTAAATATTTTATAATCCACTGTAGCATTAAAACCAGCAGCCTTTTGAATAATAGAGCCAGTTCCTTAACAGAATTTATCTTGTATATAATTTGTCCTTCGAGATATAGTAATAAAAATTCATATTTAGAATAAAGATGACATAACAAAACAAATGATTTTTTTTTTTTTTTTTTTTTTTACAGGGACTTTTATTGATATTTGCAAAGCTCATATGGAAATAAATATGTATAGGGTTGCTCCAGACAATTTAACTAAAAGTGTAGTATAGACCAGTGGTTCTCAACACTTGAGGCACCTGCAACAGAAGCACAAGTTAAGGCTGCTCGTTAGTAAACTTCCAGATTCCTCTCCCTAATGTTAAACCTATGGGCATAGGATGCATTCGTATATTTAAAATATCGCCTCCTCATGAAAATAATATTGTTTTTAACTTCTGTTTTCTTTGTACACTCTTCTTAAAGGATGTTTCTTTTTCTCTTAGTTGTTCAAAATATTTCTAAAATCTATGCTTAATTTAATATTTTATGTGTTAAAAGCAAGTACTTGCAGTAAGATTTTCAATTCACATAAGATTAAGTAGAAAAAAAAATATATCCTTTTAGAAGTATACACAGAAAACAGAAGTTAAAAAATATTAATTTCTTGAAGAGATATTAAAAATATACGAATGCATCCTACGCCCATAGGATTAACATTAGTGAGGGGAATCAGGAAGTTTACTGACAAGCAGCCTTAATCCCTTGACTACGCTTATTGTTTAAAGTATGTGCGTAACGAGGACAACGTATGCTACGTATGTGGTTTCTGTGTTTCACTACACATTGTAATATAGCGTTGTAAGGGCATGTCTTGTAAGAGAGGTATGTTGCTTTCCCCGTCATAAGATCATGTGAACCAATAGCATACCAGAATCGTTCAGTCCAACAGGAGGGGCTATGAAACTTATCTTTTGAGAGGATTATTTTTAGCTTCTATATTACTCTTTAGACCATGTGTGTGTTTTCGTTGGGCATTTATATAACATAATATAATAATATCAAAAACAACCATCAATTTGTTCTTTGCGCTTTGTATATCTTCTGTGCAGTGCCCTGAGCTGTCTTGGATTTCCTTCAAAGAATGGTAGCGGGAAGCCATTTGCTGTTTTCGACGTCGTACTCCAGTTGTTAATGGGAATTCCCACATTTTAACAATCTCATTGGAGGTAATGGTAGAAAAATAGCCCTCATATTAGTTAATTCAGCTTTATTTTGCATGATGGTGTTTGTAAAGAATGCATGCTTTTTTTTTTTTAAGTTATTTTATGTGTATTATCATAGCTTTATTAAAGAGAAATAAACGCCTAGTAAAAAAGTCCTTCCGGCCTGTACCGGGAGGAAAAGATAGCTTTCCTATATCCTATATCTTCGTTTTAAAATTTTAGCTAATGTTACACGAAAACAGCAAGTTAAAATGCAAAGAAACGTTTACAAAAGATTCGTTAATACGGAATTTGAATAAGAAATTCCCCAAATTACTGAGCAATAGCCAAATTGGCTTCATTTATGAAGACTTATTTTGGTCGCCAAATTTGGCGATATTTTGCCAAATGTCGCCAATTTTGGCGCTAACGGATATGAATATATAGTTTTATGCGTATGATTGGGAAAATTATTACAACAATGAAAGAAAATAATTTGCAAGTAATCGCGTTAATGTGCTGTTTTGTTTCAAAATGTCAGCCACCCTAGAATTTCAAACGGCTCTATCTCAGCCTTTTTTTAAGATAGAGGTAAACCAAAAAATGCTCTGGAATCCTTGTATCAAGGCCTAAAACGTAATTAAAAAATAAATTTAAATTTTTTAATTTTTTTGTATATTTATTTTAGTTTTACATTTTTAAATGGCCGCCATCTTGAAACAAAATGGTGGACCAAGCTGGCCAACGAACTCGGTCGAGACATTGGTTAGCTTAATACACACAATTAGTTTCATCAAAATTGATTTATAAATACGAGCGTTATCGTATGACATAGGTCAGATATATATATATATATATATAAATCAACATTTGAACGGAGGGTGGTTTTGGGGTCTGGGGGTCATGATCGGTGAAAATATATCGAAATTTTCCGGAACTGCTTTCCTCCGAACGGCTGCAATAGGTAGCTTTATACTTTTTTGTATTGAAAGCTACTTAATAGTCTGTACAGATATTATTAATTTCACTTGTACAAAAGGCTGTAGGATTAATTTTTTTTCTTTACTAAATATAGTTTTTTTTTTTTAATCACTTAATGTGTTTATTAAAGCCCTACAATATTTTTACTTTGTTTAAAAATGAATAAACTGTGAATAAGTATGTTTAGTTGATAGATAAAACATTAATGTGTGTGCTGAAGAGGGTGCAGGAGGCAGCATTTCTAGTTAAGCATGATTGTAAAGGAACAGTGTAGAAAAATTAGAAACCATTGATATAGATAATAATTTTTTTTTAAAGATACTCTAGTGCAGCTTTTAGAATAACAAATATCATTTAAATTTTTTTCTTCTTTTTTTTATTTTTTTTATTATTATTATTGTACGTATAGAAGCATATAAAGGGTTTCTTATTATTCCTTATGTATGACAAGCAAAGAAAATAGATGAAACAATTTTTTTTAAATTTATATATTTATTTACAATGTATACACATCTATACTAATAAAAGAAAGTTTCGCTCTGTGTGTGTCTGTGTGTGTGTCTGTCTGTTGGCGATGGCTAGGAAAATTTAGCGCACCTAGAAGTCTGTAAATTTAGATTTAGGTAGTCCAAACCCTCTCCTGATACACCTGAGCGTCAGAACTTTAATATTTTGAAAATTAGCCTAGATATTAACTAGATTATCATTAACCATCGCTTCTAAAATGTCATCTTTTAAATCAAAATGGCGAAAGAAACTGACTGGCGCATTGAATTTGCAACCGGAAATGAACGAATTCGAAATTATTTAACTAATTAGCGAATTTTAAGAAAACTAATTGAGATATCAATTTGGAAATTTCTGAGCGTATGTAAAAAAATATTCTGTGTCTGACTGTGTGATTTTTGAAAAATTCGGTTGGTAATTTTTTTTAAATTTCTGCAATAAACTGCCAAAAATCTGCTGGCGCCAGTGAAAACAATCCCAGAAATTTTCAGACAGGGATCGGCTTTCATTAAAAACTGAACTACAAAGAGATCTGTTTCTCTGGCCGATCCCTCTCATTTAGTTTGCGAAAATGAAAGGAAATAATTGCCAAATTTTACTAATGAACAAATATTTAGGTAACTAATTAAGATATAGATTTGAAATTGAGGTCGGGAAGGGGTGTCATCTGCTGGCTATTTTAGCGTAGCGTCTTCGTTATGTTCTAATTATCAGAAAAATGTAATTCTTTTTTTAATGATCGCGTTAATGTACGTGACGGTGGTTCTTTTGAACAAATTATTCATTATATTTGCAGGTATGGGGAGGGAGGGGGTTAACGCCTTTCTCTGAGATTGTAATTATCTCGGGCCCGGGCAACGCCGGGCGAGTTAGCTAGTTGTAAATAAATGCAAATGTTATCAGTATGCAAATGTTATGCTGTATGTTATCATGCAAAAAAAAGTATGCAATTTCATGTGTATATCTTGGGTTATGCGAGTTAAATAACATATCTTACGCATATAGTGACAGTCTCTTCAAATTTATTGAAGAATTTGCTCAGTGTATCGCTGTTTCAAGCTGTCTTAAAAACTTAAAGCATTTTATAATTTGGAATATAGTTACATTGTATCTGTTATGATCTGAATAGCAAGTAATTGTGCAGTAAAATATAAAATCATATTACTAAAAATTCAATTACTAAAAATTCCTATGTTGAAAGATTTATGTAACATATTTAGGCATTTTATTTTCAAAAATTAAGTTTATGGTAAATAATATGAGAGAAATTTAATAAAACAATTAGTGTGAAAATAAAAAAAAAATGTTTAAAAATTTAGTTCCTGAATTATCTTAAAAAAATAATTCAGGTAGTCATTTTCCCTGTTACATAGTCATCACCAAGACATGCCTCTGTTTATTTTCTATTTTGATTGAAAAGCATCTCCCACAAGATGTAGAAAGAGGTAATTTTAATCCCATGATAATAAGTTTCTTATATTCTGAAAACATAAATGATCCACTATTCTCAATGTATTTGCACTTGGATACAAATTCAAAAAAGGATGCCATTGACAAATGTTTGCATTTAAAAAGCAGTTCCTTAATTTGGTATTTGACTTTGTTACCAGTATCATTGGGAAAGTATTTTATACGATGTCTTGGGTACATCTGAATGATAATTGGGAACATTGTGCTCTGCCTTTGTCAATCACTTGTACACAATCATGCAAAAGTTCCTGCAAAAAAAAATCGAAATCCACCTTTTTAAAAACAATTTCAGATAGTTTTCAGAAAATAGTGAGAGTACATAGTAGCCAATGAAAGAGACAGTCCCCAATATTTTACCACCTCTTGTCTATCATGTGATCGATATAGGCTGGTTTCTGTCCATTGTCAAACTGCCATGTGATCAAGGTAGGCTGAAAACGTCTGAGATCAGTGGAATACCAGATTTGCCTCTTTCATTTACTGCAAGAGTACATAAGGGGGGGGGGATTTCTTTTCTTTTATCTTTATGCACTGCAGAGCTATCTGATCAAAAGTCAGCTTATATTATGAGCATCTGAAGATCACATGAACAAAAATTTGTGTAAGGTGTTTTTGTTGAGAGAAAATTTATTTCTACATTTAAAAAGAAATTTGCATTTTTTTTTTCCAGGAGGGGGGGGGGGGGGGGGGGTAGAATATTTACACCAATTTGTATACAAATATCTTTTTGGGTAGAATCAGAACAATGGATATGCATTGTTAGGACAAAGATCCTACTTAAATGCAGCAGGTGAATTTCTTTTTAAACATTCAAACCATCCAGAATAAGATTTGTTATGTAAAAAAACTGAGCATCTTGCTTCTAAAAAATTCCTTAGATATGTAGTTAGATATCCATCTTTAGCGAACTATCTTTCATTGTCTATTGACTCTGTGCATCTATTGTTAGTTTAAATAGGGTTTTTATTTCTAATATTTTTTAAATTATAAAAAATGAAAAAAAAATTACACACACATTACGTTGAATTTTATAAATGTCTGTTAAAACGTGGCTAAATTATAAGAAGTTGTTATTGTATGGAGTGAAATTTTTTCCACCTTTTTATTTTACTATCATCCAGTATCATGTACTTTATTGAGTCATTTAACATGTTCACTATAGAGTTAAAATTAACGCGCGTGAAGGATGTTTCATCAGATTCTCATGTTTATGCTCAGAGGATGCATAGGTGGCATCCATGAAATGTCAAATGAGTGACCAAGTGACGCTATGTATGCATCCTCGATAATGAACTTGTTAAGAATGCAATAAAATAAAAACTATATTTTTCTCAATTTACTTTTATTTCATTCTCTTCTTATTGAAAAGAAAGTAAAACAAAAAAGTTTAGAGGTAAAACAGCTTCTTTCCTGGAGAAATGGTGCTGAAAATGTTTGGTATATCTTTAACAGAAAAGTATAATGAAAATTATGCTCTTGTATACTTGTTTTCTTTAACTTTTTAATATGAAGCATTGCAGGTATTAAGAGACTACTTCACACATGTGAAAACTCCTGCTCATTAATGTTAATCCTATGGGGGAGGTTTTTTTAAATATCTCGCTTGCATTTCAATATTTTAAAACAATTTTGCATTGGATAGCTGAGGTCGATCTCTACAATTGCCATTTTTTAATTTTTTTTAATTTTGTATGCTGTTTTTTTTTTTTTTTTTTTATGGAGATGCTTTCACTTCCGAAACTGGTTACAGGTGTTTTCAAGTGAGTGAAGTGTAGCCCTTTAAGAAAAAACTCAACAAAGATCAATTTATGTATTTTTTAACATAACATAGACGACTATAGTAACAGTCTCTCATAAGGTCAAGTTCATCTGAAGTTTGTTTTATAATACTGACTGACTGATAATAATGATAAATGTGTCTATTTAAACAACAGATTCTCAAAACTTGTTTTTTGCGAGTTCATCGTTGAATATCTGTCATTCTTCTATTGTGTTTCCTATAAAAGCAATCAATATCTTCAGTAATTCCTGAAAAAAAGATGCATCTATTTGAGCTGTTTTATATACTTGTTATTTGTTTGTTTGCAAAATCACATGACTGGTTGTATTTTTAATTTTTATTTATTGCTGAACAATCAATTTATAGTTTAATTACTGACCAAAGTAAAAAAAAAAAACTTTGATAGACCTTCAGTAATTTTCAAGTAAAATATACATCCCTATCAGCTGTTTTACATACAATTTCATAACTGTTACACTGTCCCTTTAAGCGAGTGATGGTTTAATTAGGTCTTATTGTAAAGATTATTGTTTGGAAATAGTGGTAGCCAAAAAGCAGACCTGGGGTACCCCTGTCTAAAATAACCTGAATTTAAAGCTGACCCTTAGTTTTAAGATAAATTTTATCAAGCCCTGAATAGGCTACATTTGTTTTAGTACTATCTTCTATTTAAACGGGGTTCCCTGTCAAAATTGTACACTTTTAAAATAAATTTTAAAAAATCAAATAAATGAAAAACTTTTTTTGACACTTTTTATTGAATTGTGTTTGTTTGTTTGAGTCTAATTTTATAATTGATGTTTGCTCCACTTCTGTTGAACACATTCATTGGCTGGGCTGTCTAACAGCAAGGGAATGTCCAGAGACCAAAAAATTCTTTTATATTTTGGATCAAATTCCACTATCTTAACTGATTTTGCATGCAAGTTGATTGTCAGTGACAATGCCTATTCAATGCATTCAATTTTGGATTCAAAGCATATTGCTTAATTTTTTAATTTGTTTCTTGTTTCCAGGTGCCAGGGCCCATCCTTCTTCCTCCAAAGATGAAGTTGAACTGTCTCTGGCAGCCAAAACGGCCAACAAACTGTTTGGTCCGTGCACAGTGCAAAAAGTTCAATTGAAGAACGGACAGACTGTATTTGCCTACAATCCAAGAAAAGAAGGCCCCGAAGCGGCAGAAGCATCTACTTCATCGGCCTCTACTAACAAATCCCCCGCTGCCTTACAGACTAACGCGAATGGGATTCGAAACTTGAGTGACATATTTAACAGTGTTTTTAGTAAGAAAAAAAGGGCAGCAGCCACGAACAGAAAAAGAGTCATTGCTCCCGAAGAAATAGTGTTGTCGGACAGTAGCGACGACGAAACAGCAGGGGCCAAAAGTAGTGAGAATGCTTCGAGGACTTCATCACCCAGTAAAAAAAATGCTCAGAAAAGAAAAAATGATGATGAACAAAACCAGGGTGACAAAGAGGATTCACCCGGTGCTTCCTGATGATGTGTTTGTGGTCAGTGCCATTGTTCGAAACTAAGCTTCTAATCTGTGGACTTCTTGCAGAATTGGACACCATGTGATATTCATTTTTAGACTGTGTAAATTTGCATATTGTGTACAGTTATTTATCTCGCATTCATTATTATTTATATTGTTTTGTTTTTCTTCTTCTGTTGATGGAGGACTCTCCTTCGTGCCTGTTGCAAGAGTCATAGCCATTGTGTTCAACGTTCAAGTGACACACTCTGTTCTACCTTAGTTTTTATTCTGTTGATCTGCAATTTTATTTTTATTTATTTTTTTAAGGTACAGAATTATTAGATGATAAAAAAACTAAATCAAAAATAGAAATCTTGTGCTCTATTTTGTGTGTAGGATTGCAAGTTGATTTAAATGGCTGCTTCACTGAAATTCCCTGATCGTGAAATCCCATGTTAACCTATGGGAAAACTTAAAAGTGCATATAATTATCAAAATACTGTTTTCACCATCAGAAAGTAGACACTGGATGTCGATGAGGTGCGTTTTTAAAAACTGTCTCCTTAAATTTGAAGTATTTGAAAAAAAATCTCTATAAACTTTGAAATTTAAACTTGATGAACATATTTTGTCTTAATCCTAATTTATTTGTTTTGTTAAAATCCTAAAATTTAAGGAGACTATTTTTTAAATCGGCATTGGATGTTTATTTTCTGTTGTTGAAAATCGTATTTTGATAATTATATTAGGTAATCACACTTTTAAGTTTTTCCATAGGTTAGCATGGGATTTCACAATTGGGGAGTTTTAATGAAGCGGCCTCTTAAGGGGACATGGTACTTTATGAAAACAAAAATGGCATAGCTTGACACAGTTTTTTTTAATTCACCAAAAAACCAGTTAATGTGTACACAAAAATAAATAAACTTACCACATGTTTCCTGCAAAATGAACTTTTTCCAGATGTACAGTAGAACCTGGTTCTTAAACTTAATAAGTATACTAAATAATTTTTAATAGTAAACTATTAACATTTTTATAATTAAACGTGATAGGGAAAAAAAACTTTTTACTACCACCTTCCAATTTCAGGTTCACAGAAAATTGTAAATACAACATGAAGGTAAAATTTCATAACTGTTTCATTAATCTTGCGGGGAAAAGTATAAAAATTAAAAACTGGAAAAAAAAGGGTTTAAATATTTACTTTTATGATATCGTAAAATATTCCTAAAATACAGACGTGCCTTTTTTTTTTCTGCAAATATTTTTGAAAAATCACTTTTTTGAAGATGCTATGTCCCCTTAAGCTGTATTTTTGTGTCCGTCTTGTTAGAATTTTGATTTAAATTTTATTCTGTTAATATGTTTTTCTTTGAATCCTCTGTGAATTTTATAAGAATCGCTGAACAAAATAAATATTTTTATTACTGGGATAATATATATATATAATAACAAAAATGAACATAAGATTTTATATAATAATTTCTTTTAATTGAATTTGCTTCTTTACTCCCTGTGATTCAACCTCTTAGAAACATGTAGGTAGCTCATTCCGTACATTTAGAAAGAAATAATCCATCCTTTTGTATGAATTGTTTGCAAGAAATATTTTGGCATTCCTTAATAAGTTTGGAATGTTGCGATACTTGCATAGATATTGTGTCACTTTCAACCCTCTCCTTTTATTTATCTATTCCCTCTTCTGATATAAATTGAATCCGTCATTTCATAACTTATGCAAGTCTAAGATTCAGAAAATTTTCACGAAACAATAAGAACTGTGCTCACACAAAAGCTAGATTTATTTTTTGCAACATTTTTGCGCTTGCTAAGATATTTCTTAGATCTTTAAATTTGTAAATTATTTATTTGTTTCATGGTAATTCAAATGGAAAGCTGAAATCATGTCTTAGATGGATAAAATCCATGTTCACAACGGAAGAAACATCATATGGGTGAATTATAATACTTGCTAAAATTGAAAACCTGTCTAAAACTGATTTTTTTTTTCCTGGTCCCCAGCTAGTCTGTTTTCACAGGTTTTACCGTATTTGTTTATTTATAGCCTTTTTCTCATTGAGTTGCTGTCATACATATTTATGGGCTAAAAGACCCCTAGATGAATATATATAAATATATAATATCCATTTATTTGCTTGTTTTAAAACAACTTTGGCGAGCCAATTTTTATCTCATTAAAACTGTTACAAAATGTAATAATTTAACCTAGTTAATTTAGAATTTTGCAGTATAAAGACCCTTCACAAAACTGCCGACCCAACAAAAGCACATTAATGTCTATATCCTAAGTGTTGACATTCAGTCACATAATTATATTCAATTTAATTTAATTATCATAATTATATTTAATTATATCCTGTTCTTTCACATCTTATTCTATTGTGGGTCATTGTAGTTCAACCTTAAGTCACAAGGAAGGTCAACCTTAGTCATGGACTAATGTTGTTTTTGTTTGTTAGATGAATGACCCTTTTACCATGTAGCAACAAATAAATAAACCTATCTAATTTATATAGGGCCTGCCTTCAGGTTTGCAACAAAAAAAGTGGACTTATGCAGTTTTTGAAATGACAGATTCAATTTGAATTATTTATTGGCTATGGATAAGTGACTCGGAGTGAATTTATAACATTTTACATGATAGTCATTCTGTACAATGGATTTTTTTTTCTTTTTAAATTGATGTTACATTTTATTTATTTCTGTCTGTAAATGTTCGATATGCATTCTTGAGGTATAAAATCATGAGTAAAAAATATATATATACTTACCTATTTGTTTATTGGATATGAATCTGCTAAATAATCATACTTCATAAAACTCTGTTCTTCTATTAGTTATTATATTCATTATTATGGATTGCATAAATGAGATCTTCAAAAGTTCTTCCTTTTGATTATTCAATGTATGCATTTATATATTTACTCTTATTTTATTATTTACAATCACAATAGAATACAGTGTTTAGTTACAGAATAAATTGTTAATATTTTAGGGGTATGCAAGAACCGGGTAATTTCATAGATAATTCCTTTAACATTTCAGAAATGTTTGGTATTTTTCAGTTGTTCAGGAAAATAACACCAGCTCTTCCATAGGTGTCAGCGGAGAAAAATACATTGAAATGGAGTGTATAAACATGAAATAAGCTAAACTAAAAAAGTTTTGTCAGAACTCCCCATGCGAAACATTTTTTTTAAACATGTCAACATAAAAAGTAGCATAGAAATAAATGTAGCCATTAAGAAACATTAGAAATCCAAAAGTATGTGTTTTCCTTAATGGAAATACTAAAACAGTTTTTTTCTTGGTCAGAGAGACCCCCCTTCCCTCATGAACACCATGTTTAAGATCTTTTAAAACACATGAATGTGAAAAGGAAAATAGGACTAAATATTGTCTTCCATTCTTCCATCGGGTATTCAGGGGACAAGTCCTCCCTGATGAAAAATTCTTATTTCCTTTTTCTCTTAATTTACATTAAAAGATTTTTTTTCCAAAATTTGAGAAAAAGAAAATTTAGTAAATTCCTTCCCCTGCTTCCCTCCCCTTCCTTATGGTTACCCATGTATCCAGATTAACAATTCTGTTACTTTTACACTTTTTTGTATCACAAGGTCTTCCAGTAATTAAAAATAAATAAATAGACTTCTGGTTTCAATATTTTCCTTTATTTTCTTCAAATATTTTTTTTAGTTGTAGGCAAGATACAAAATATTTTAAGAACTAAAAAAAAATAAACTGTCAACACAAATGCTGTGCTTCAGTGTTTTTATTTTTAGTGTTATTTTCATTTTAGAATCTCTCTAGTAATCCCACCTTTCTTTTTTTGGACTGTAGGCCATTTTCGGTAGCGTCTGTTTAAATTGAACTCTAGTTTTTCTGGGTAATACGTTAAAATGAAATAAATACCCAATATTTCTGAAATCGTGCAAATGGTTATTTTATAACAGTCAGCCATATTTATTTGTATTGTCGATTAAGAAATTTGTGTTGCTTCCGTAGCCAAAGATAAGCATGACCAGTATATTGTATCGTTTTTTGGTCTGTCAATGATTCGATTGCTACCTCACAGTCATCTCTTGCACAATGAATTCATATGTAATTAAGGCATTAATCTACATCATTGTACAAAAAACATCCTTCAACCCATTGTAATGTGCTTTTTGAATGAAGACCACCTAACACACGTCTACAAAATAAATCTTGACTACACCGTTTTGGGTGATTCTAATGTCTGTTGATAGGCTGAGTTATAAAAACACTGAGTTTTTCTTTCTATCACGTAAGATTTTTTTTTTTTTTTTTTTTTTTTTTTTTTTTTTTTTTTTTTTCCACAAAGTGAAAATTAAATTTAGAAAAGTCACATAGAAGATGGAGTCGAGTCAGAAAATGTTGTCGAAAAACCCCTTACAAATAACATTATCAATATTTATAACTATATATTAATCAATAAAATGTAAGTTTCTGACATTTTATTAATTTGTTATATTTTCCATAGCTGTCACAGAGTGGAAAATCATTATAATGCTTTTTCTTTGCCTTGAAGAGTGATGCATCCTTATCATTGCCCCCCTTTTTCTTTTATTAGAAAGTTTGTCTTGTGCAGCACTTGCAGCAGCTTCATAGGCAGGCATCAGCAATAACCAGCCAGATATTTAATAGTACCTATTGTCTTTATGACTAAATGTTTAATGATACATTTGATTAAGGAATTTTTAATTGATTAGCCTGAAAATCTCAAATGTGTGTCAAGATGGTATAGGACAATACAGTTTGAATATTTTGTCCAAAAATCAGTGTAGAAAAATACATCAGAAACTTACATTGCTCTAAAGGGGGGGGAAAATGTTTTCATTGTAGGCCTGTGATAATTAACATCAGCAGCACATTCCAAAGTACTCAACATCAAAATGGATTCAAACAGTGTTATTCAATTGTGATAAACCGTCCATGTAAAGTGTTTATAGTTTTTGGTCTTTAAAAAAAAAGAAGAAAAAGAGTGTGTTTTTTAACTCTGTACATAAGTGTTAAAAAATTTTGTATAGTTTTCAGAAATCACAGATAATCTTTGATACGTTTACTGAAAATGTAAATAAAGTATTTATAAAGTCTGTAAATAAAATTATGTAGGCCTGCACTGTTCTATTTTCTTCCCATTTTGTGACACTATTTTCATCATCCATGTAAATGTGTAAAAGCTCCTATGTTCTACAAAGTAAACCAGCACAGGTCATTAAGGATTAAATAGGCCATGACTACATTGAAAAATGCATAATGACTAGTGCCTGGTTGTTGTGGGCTTAAAAATTGTGTAAAAATAATGCTGTATATTATTTTATAATTCTTCAAAAGGCTGTTTTCTAAAATTTAAATGTTAAAATTTTTGCAGTAAAAATTCTGATAAAACTATTTTGAATTGTTTATGTACTGACTTTTAAGATGTACTTGTACACGTAATACAGCTGCAAATGTCAAATTATGCTTTATGCATAATTTTTTCTTTTTTTTTTTTTTCTTTTCATATTATATTTCTGTATTAAAAATTTACATCCAGGCATTAAAATTATTTAATGAATTTATGTTTCATAATGTATGGTTAACTTGTTTAAGTTTCTAGATTTTTATTTTTCAAAAGTTTATTTTTTGCAACTAGCCGAATATAGACTGTATTTGCCCACAAATTATTTAAATTATTATTTTTTTTTTTTTTTTTCAGATTCTATGTTTCAATTATATTTTATATCACAAATTTATTTATTACATTTTATTGAAAATTGATTTTGTCTAAAATCTTTTAAATAATGTACTTTTAATTGTATTTATTTTTCAAGTCAATCTTTTTTTTTCCCCCATAAGCGAGTAAATTTGCATAGGCTTGAAATTTCAAGCTTAGCCTTTTGACCAGGTTTGTCCTAAATCTCAAAAATCTGTTCATTTTTTATTTCTAAAAATTGGTTCTTGAAAATTATTGTTACAAATGTTAAATGTACAAATTATGTTCAACGAGTGACTATATGTCTTTCACACTTAAAGAAACACCACAAGTAACGTTGAAAATGTTATAAGTATTTTTTCATACACCTTTATTATTGGATGGTCTTGCACCTATTTTTCAATAAAATTGATGTCTGTCAAAGTTGTTTTATATGAAAGTTCCTAAACATTTTTCTTTTTAACAAATCTACTCATAAAAACTAGTTAATTTATTCCTAATGTTTTTATAACTTTATTTCACATTATGAAATGTTAGGTAAAAAGAAAAATGGGTGAATCATCAGTGGATTCTCGACAGGCAATGTAATTTTTACTCTGTAATTTAACTGGTGAAGAATATTAATATTGAAAAATAAGTTTCTACTTGCATTTTTTGAAAAGAGTAAGTGAAACAATAATTCTTCTTATTTTTTTTTCTTGGAAGCTCTATTCCCCTGAACCCATTGTTTAAGATAAGACATAAATGTAAAATGAAACACATAACTAAACATTAACTTCCACAGGAGGTTCAGGGGGTGGCTTGTCCCCTTATTGAAAAATTCATGCTACCTCTTTCTCTTAGTGTTTAATTTTTAAAAATCTTATTTAATTTGGGGAATTAAATTATTTGGGACAAAGATTACCTTTTAAAAAAGGGGTGGCTTGAAAAAAGTGGGGATTTTTTTGAAAAAAAAATTTTTTTTTTCAACAGGGCAACAGTACCCTGCCCCCCATCCTTGTTGCCACATATGCTTTTAACAAATCCACCGATGAAATCTGGTTAGTTATTCCTAATGTTTATTAACTTATTTGGCATTTTCAGAGGTTAATTTTTTTAAATCAGAAGTGGATGGATTATCTGTGATTTAAATCAGTGGATAGACAAAGTAATCTTCTGAATTCATGGACATATACTTCATGAATTCTTGCCATTGGATTGTGCATGGATTTTTAGAAAAAGCTGTACATAGTCTCTGTAGATATCTTGTTGTATGATCTCAGTGTGAATAACTCTTTTTTTTTTTTCTCCTTTTCTTTTCTGTCTGTAAAGAGATATTGAACATGTGTACATATTTCTCCTATGAATCGTTGTTACTAAAAAAAGTAATTGAGCTTTGTGGCTCTGTAATTGTAAATAGTCATCTTTTTAATAAAAACAAAAAACAATTCTTTAAAAAACAAAGTATTGTTTCAACTTCTTTTTTTATATACAATAGAAGATCTTTATAATGTAATTCTCTATATAACATACCACTTATCAGATGCAAGAAATATTTCAACTCTCTAGAATGCTAAGTTTAAGACATTGTTTCGTATTTTTTTCTCCTTAATTTGGAGTTTTTTAATAAAACAAAATATTGTTAAATATAAAATTTTGGGAATGAGTCATATAATGATAAAGTCCATGCCTATTTGAATGATGTTTATAAAGTAATTTAACAATGTGTGAGAAGATCTATAGTATGCAAACATTTATAAATCCACACAACTTCTAGCCCCAAGGAATGCAATATAAAGATCTTCAAATGTATATTGATAGGTTCCAAACCTATTTTGCTATGTTTACAATGTAAATTTTAATGATGTGTGAAATGATCTATATAAAGCATAACCTCTCATTTTTAGGTTTGCCTTATAAAGATCCTCTACTGTATATATATTTATTATGTTTGAATTGGAAGGACTGTCTAATCTGACTAGTGTTGCCAAAGTGTTCCAACTTTAAAGACCTGTCCCGTGGGAGGACAAAAGTCTGATTTTTCATGATGTACATCATGAACCTCTATACCAGGACTTCTATCGAAATAGCCTTTCCAAGAAGGAAATCGTTCCTCGAAAAAAGCCTCAAATAGATGGATCCTGCATACGTCACTAATTCGTCTGCTTCACCGTTTAACAGTGACAGTGACAGCCATGGGCACTGCTGCAGCACGGATTCTGGCCAGCTGCGCAGAACCGTGCGCGTAGCTATGCAGCTGCCATTTAGTGCCGAAGTCTCGACACGATGTTATCACTATTGCGTTAGAAGTCCTTCTATAGAGATTCATGATGTACATATTCTTATCAATTACTTTTAGTATCATCTTATTCATTAGTATGTATTGAGAGAACTTTATACAGTAAACCTGTTCAAACACAACCTGTCTATGACGGAAAAATGTTACGGTCTTGGCGAAAGGAATCTACTTTCTCAGACTGAAACTGGTCTAGAGTGGAATATTTTTCTTGTCTTTGGTGTTTGTTTTTACAATATTTGGTTCAGTAAATCCTGTAAAAACAGAACCTGCCTATAACAACCTTCCACTAAGATTATTGTGTTTATTGGATACACTAAAACATACTAAGACAGAATTTCATGTGACAGAGAAAATTTCTGTTTTAGACAGGTTTTTGTCTTAGTAGGTGGATTTTTATGGTACTCTTTCCATCAGGAGCATGGACTTTTTACATTTAAGACAGGGTTCCATTTTTGTAGGATCTACTGTATTTTAATGTCCTGATATAGAAGCCACTGTCCCGCTTTTTTGTGACAGTAGACCTGGCAATACTATCCAGGACACGAAAATCAACAGGGGACACTTCACTGATATAGATTTTCACATCTCCATTGGAAGAAATTTAATAAACAGGAGGTGATTCATTTATGTAATAGAATGATCAAAATACAGTTTTCATCATCAGAAAGTAGACATAGTGCATTATTTAAAAATTATTTTCCTTCCTTTATGTATTTTGAAAAAAATCTGTAAATTTTAAAATTTCTACTTGTGAAAAATTTTTAGATTTTATCCTTAAAAAAATACTTAAAATTGAAGGAAACAAAGCACAGATTTTTACAAAAGCACACTACATCAGCATCGGATGTCTAGTTTCTGACAGTGAAAACCCTATTTCGATCCTTTCCTTTTGTTACGTAATGAGTTATTACCTAATTAAATTTCTCATAGGTTAATGTGGGATTTCGCATTTGAAGAGATTTACAGAAGAGCAGAGATGGGAATGCTCAGGAAAAAAAAACTAGTTTTTTTTTTCCACTTGGGAAAATTTTATTTTTTAAATATCTTTAAATGTTCACAATATAGTTACATTCTGGTGTTTTCCCCCCTTTCTATTTTTCTCATCATCATCAAAACATTCCATCTTCAACATGAAAACATTAACTTGGACAATATAATCTGTAAAATAATTAAATGTTAATTTAAAATACTAAAAAATAAATAAATACCATAAACCAAAACATTTTATTTCAACATCAAACAATTGTTTTAATTTACACACACAAAATATAAAAGCTGCTTTTGGCAAGATTTGAGCACAGCTAACATAAAAGTACCCAAAGATTTTTAATAATACCAGTTAGTGTAAATGGTAAAGTTGATAACTTAATAGGATTCAATATCATTTTGCAATTTTTCATCTGTCTTAAGAGAAGAGGCTACTTCACTCATGTGAAAACACCTGCTCACTAATGTTAATCCTACAGGAGGAAATATTTTAAGATATCTCGTTCGCATTTCAATATTTTTAAAGGATTTTTTCATTTTCATTGGATAGCTGAGGTTGATTTCTATGCAGACCCTTTTCACTTTTCCGATTTTGGTTGCAGTTTTTTTTTTTTTTTAAATTGAGGATACTTTCTCAAAATCAATTCCAAAAGTGAAAGTATTTTAATTAAAAAAAACTTCTAATTGAATAAATAAATAAATTAAGTTGGGGTAATAAATAAAGTAAGGTACACAAAAAGGCCTGCATAGAGATCGACCTCAGCTATCCAATGTTAAAAAAAAAAAAATCATTTAAAAATATGGAAATGCAAACAAGATATCTTAAAATATTTCTCCTTTTAGGATTAACATTAGCGAGCGGGTGTTTTCACATGAGTGAAGTAGCCTTTTAAAGCACTAGCTGTCACATTCTTGATGGCCTGTACGTCTATAGCATTTACCTGTTTTATTGCTTAAACCCTTGGTATCATCGCATTGCACATCTGCAACTTATCCAAAAGTCAATCTGAATTATTCATAGAATTATCAACAGATGGTGGTACTAAGTTAATTCTTCATACCAAAGTTTTAGTTATCATTTGAACAGTTTCACAGCATTATTGCTAAATTGATCTTCATAAATTTAGTAAATTTAAAAAAGGCTGGAGGTGTCCAAAAATAGATTTTCTAGAAAGGTAAGTTCTTATACTTCACAATTTTCTATTAGAAAATTGACAATGTTGATGGCAAGTAAGTATATTGTCATTTTCTATTTATTGCAGACATAAAATAATTTTTTTTAATATTTTTCTAACTTTTTTTTTTCTTTGTTTTGGTACATGCTTAAAATGATGCATTCTAACATCTGAGTAAATATTTTTCAAATCTGAGTTGTAGAGTCTCAGAGAGTTAATATGTTTGAAATATTTCAGTAATGATTGTGACAGTGCCCTCTAGCTTCATAGTTTAAAATTTTGCTGCTTTTATGCTGTGGTATCATGGTCACATACATACAATTAAAACATATCAGTTTGTATTAAATGAAAAGTTTTATTAAATAAATAGCAATTTTAAAAACATGATAATAAAATTTTTAGATAATATTACAAGACATTCCCCGTACATCCAAGGAACCTTTGCTTTCTTATCACCAAAACGAAGATCTGTCTCCTCAGAACACAAAAACATGTCTGCCTCCCAATGTTAAAAGAAAACTCCATCTCCTTCCTGTCTGCATAATACCTCAGATCCTAATTGATTGACAGCCTTCTTTCTTTCTCCTCCCCCTTCTAATCTCTGGGTTCTCTAAAATCCATTTCTTTTGTAGGAATACCTTACTGGCACATTGTAAACCCCTTCAGATAATCTTATAGAAAAGGTTCATACACACTTAGACAGACTATACAAAGCATGAAAAGTCTTTCATTCTTACTTTAAATGAATAAAACAGATCTTCTTGCTAGGATAATCCTCTTACAATAGGTGCCACTCAAGACCCATCACTTCTCTTATTCTGGGATTACTTTACAGGGTTCCTACGCACCTGGAAAATATGGAAAACAGGGAATTGGCAGGGAAAATGACAAGTGCTCAAAAAGTCAGGGAAAATCATATTTTTTCACTAAAACCTGGAAAAGTCAGGGATTTTTTTTTTTTTAAATATGTGCTATCATGTCTCAAGATTCTTCCAAGTTCCAAATTCAGTCTGCAAAAAAATTCCGATTTTTTACTAGCAGATAGTATTTTTGCTGCATTCATATTTTTAGCATGATGTTTTAGCCATACAAATTTGTTGTTAAATAGGTGATACCTCTACGAAAGAGATATAGAGCCATGTTAAGGAGGCTAGGATGAGATATCATGAATATTTAAATAAAAAAAAAGAAAGACAATTATAAAGCAAGCCAAAAAGAAAAGCTGTGGCTAAAATTAAATTGTTAAAAGACAAAAAATTGAAAGTTACATAACAAACTGTTTCTGAAAGAACACAAAGTAGAAATGTCAAAAATATTTGAATGGTTGATATGTGAAATCTAATTATATCCATAAAATGTTACTTTGAATCCATCCAAATTTGTATATTTTTAATTGTTGTTCATTTTTTATGTTTTAAATATCATATAATAGATTTTTAGTTTCAATTTTATAGATTACTTTTATTTCCAGAGGTATATTTAATCATTAAAATATCTAGAATTGCTATCCGTATTTCTAAAAATGTCGTGAATTGTAGGAAAAATGGTCTGGAAAAGTCAGGGAATTTTGTTATTGAAATAGAGTATGAACCCTGACTTTAATCCTATCATAATGAATTATATGAAGGTCCCAGGACATCACAATGCATATTTGTAGGTTCTGAAAACTTTTGTTTTGGTTATATGTTGATTGATGAATACACATTCTTGGGTCTTAAAGAAGTAATCAAATAGTAATCCCTAGAAATATATTTTAATATTATAAACAAGAATTCTTGATGTAAATTAAATACTTTTTCTTTAATAATATGCAGCTTAGAGGTCTGCATGGGTCGAAATTTCGAGGCCCGGGCCCGGCCCGACGCATACAAAAAAAAATTCGGCCCGGCCCGGCCTGAATTAAAAGTTAAAAGTTCGGCCCGGCCCGGAAAAAAGTTAAAATATCTCGGCCCGAGTGAATTTCTAACAAAACATTGACTTTTACGTCGATTTGGTTAAAAATTTGCCTCGTAGGAGGAGATCTAACCAAAAATTCCTATCTTAGCCTTTTTTTTTCATGTTTATAATCTTCATTTTTATAGAGGTGCCGAAAGCTGGAATATTTATTTTTTAAATAAATCTCTATTTGTTGTATCTATGTGTTTAAGTAAGTTATCATGAATATTGTTAATCCATATTCCATTTATTGAAGTGTTAAAAATCAGAAAAATGCTATACAGTAAAATCCTCTAAAATAGAATTGCATAGGGAAGAAAAAAAATGAGTTATAGACAATTTGCCTTCTTATCAGGTGTAAATGTATTATTATATTCTTTTCTTGCATATTAGTATATTCATTTTTAATGGATCAACACATTTTTCAATTTAAGACAGGATTCCGTCATAAGCAGGTTCTTTTTCACACGTTTTACTATATTTTAATTTAGCCATATTTTAATAAGTGTATAAATCTACTATTCTTTAAAAAGAATAAACTTTAATGTTTAATTATAAAATAATGGCGATTTAAAAATGTATGCATGTTTTGCAAAGATTTTTATGCCAGGTCTTATTTTACTGACCTTCGAACGGACCAGGCACGCCGAGACAATGATTTTCATACGGGTCAAAACCAGGACTAAAAATTTTGAGACGTGAAGACTAAGAAGAATGAAACCAGTCCAGGCTCTGTCAGGGCTGTCTCAATATACTGGGCTTTGACAGCTACCCACTCTGGGGAAAGTCATGATGTGATCAAAAGAGGGAACGCAAGAACGACTTGAAATCTTCACCCCGCTCCGATTTCTTGCCTGAGTTGAAATTTGGTTTGTGTTGTGTTATTGCTACGGTGTAAACACGTGCTTCGTTTTTTTTTTTTTTTTTTTTTTTTTTTGTTAGATGCAATTTTTTGTATAAATTGAATTAAAAAAATTCTTTATCATGTTTAAAGACTCAAGAAGTTTTGTTGATAAAGTTACATCAAAGATGGAACAGTTTCAGAATATCAAATGAAGTATCTGAAAATGAAAATGTTTTCGCGAGGCATGCAACAATTGTAAGAAAAAAAAAGTAGCTGGACAAACTTAGTGAAAATTTACTGGAGTTTTTCTCGTGAAGGAAAAAAAATAAATGCTATTTCGGATGTGGAAGAAGAATTGAAAAGAAAAAATAATTGGATTGATACCTTCCTTAAGGATAATTATTAGATATTCATTATTGCGATGAATGCGTTAATTTTTTTATATATGTGTGACAAATGTGTTAAAGTTGTGGAATCGGTACAAATAGATATGAATTTACAAGTAGCTGTCTTTACAGGTAAGCAAATAATTCATAATTTTGATGTATTTTTAACTAATATTATCTTGAATTGTTGGAGAAAATTATAAAATATTTTAAGTAGTATTAAAAATTATAAGATTTTTGAATCCCATGAAAACAAAATAGATAATTATTCTAAGACTTAGAAACTGTTTTTATATGAAAATTCTAATAGTGACATTTTAGATCAGCTGTGTGTTACTTATACTTATATAATTCTAAATTACTTTGTTTGCCATCTTAAAATGGCATTTAAAAAGAATATCTGCAAATTTAAAAATTTCTCCAGGTGTTGCAACAATTAGAAATAAATCAAAGAAAAATGTATTAATTTGAAACAAAATTTAAAAAATAGTCAACTTTTTATAAAGTATTTCCTATAAAGCCCACAAACTTGTGGGATTTACAAACAATTCATAAAATCATGCGACTACTATACAGACATTTATGTACATATCAGTTTTATTTATTTATTATTTTTTAAATAATGAGATTATTTAAATAAAGATATTATTATTTGTGATATTCCTTAATGCGTATAAAACATGTATGTGAATTTAGATATTTTTTCTTTAAATGAAAATATACCGTAGTTCATCTATTTGAAAACAAAGATTTACAATTTTTTTAAAGCTCTTTTATACAATAAATATATCTAAAATATACAATATCTTCTCATTGACTTCGAGGATTCTTTAAAATATATGTGAAATTTTGTTTTATTATTAAAATCGATAAAAATCAATTGTATTCATTATATAAAATGTTTATTATCTCTGAATTGTGAAAAAATAACTCGATATATAATTTTATGCTATTGATTAAACTCCATAATATATATATTTGTGATACCCTTTGATGCATATTAAAGAGGTTTCTAAATTCATATTTTTTTCCTTATGAAAGAAGACTGTATTTCATCTATTGCAAAGCAAATATTAGCAAAGGTTTTTATTAAAGCTATTTTCAGGGGTATGTCCAGACTTTTTTCACAGGGTCCTGTTTTTTGAAAATTGTGAGCGTCTTTTCATATTTGTGAAAATTTTAATAATTTTTGGGGAATCTGAAATTAGAGTTATATTTAGGTTCCTGTTTAGGCAATTAAATTATAACTTGGTCTTGTTTTAACGAAAAAAATATATATAAATGCATTAAATTTTGATATATTTACATGTAAACATATTTACATTATACATATAGCTAGATAATAGGGTCCTCAAGGATTACAGCTGTTATAGGTGGAATTTTATTTTAATAAGAAATCTTGTGAAGAGCCCATTTTTGTATGAAAAACTCTTGTGAAAGGTCCTTTTTTAAGACAAAAAAATTGTGAAGGGTCATGTTTTAAGAAGAAAAAAATTGTGAAGTGTTCTTTAACTGACCAAATTCTTAACAGATCCCTGGTTTTATACAGTAAATATATCTAGAATACACAATATCTTCTCATTCATTTAGGGGATATTTTAGAATACATGTAAAATTTTGTTTTATTAAAATAGCTTACTAATAAGGATAAAAAGCAGTTGTATTCGTTATGCGAATTATTTATTCTCTGAATATTGTACAAATTGAATTAAAAAATACTTAATAAAAATTTTAAAATATTTACTTAATAAAAAATTGTTTTATACGCATTAAGGTATATCACAAATAATAATCTTTTTATTTAAATATTCAAATAATTAAGTAATTTCTTTAATTTAAAAATAATAAATAAATAAATAAAACTGACGTGTACATAAATGCCTGTATAGTAGTTGCATGATTTTCTGATTTGTTTGTAAATCCCACAAGTTTGTGGGCTTTGTAGGAATACTTTATAAAAGTTGACTATTTTGTAAATTTTGTTTCAAATTAACACATTTAGGTAGATTTCGTAAGAAATACTACCTATTACATTCTCACCTAAGTTGGAAATTTTGAAAAATTTTTGCAGATCTACGCCGATCATGACTCCCAGAACCCAAAACCACCCCCAGTTCAAAAGTTTATATATCTATCTATCTATCTATCTATGTCACTTTCTTCTGACCACGATAACTGGAAAAATTCTGCATAAATCTCTTCCAAACTGATACATAAAATCAAGGGTCATAAAATCTCGGTCAAGTTCGTTAATGGGCAAAATCGGACCAAGGGGGGGGAAATGGGGGGGCTTTTTGTGAAAACAGAAAAATCCTCATAATTTCTTTATTATTATACGTATCGAATCCGTTTAAAGTTATTATTACTTCTAGGAAAAGGGCCGAAAATGTATGTATAGCAGATTTTTGATATAATTAAAAATGGCCCCAAGGGGGGGGAAAAAGGGGGGTTTTAGGAGAAAAAAAATCATAGCTTCGTCAATTCACAAGATATCAAATCCGCGTAAATTTATTATTAATCCTCTTAGTATTATCTAAAACTTTTATATTGACAAGTTTTTTATAGGACCAACCGTTATAGCAAAAAAAAATTAAAAACAAAACAAATCCCTGCCGGCTCCGCCTGCAAACAAGTTATTTTTCGAAGTAGGCGGTTCTAACTCCCGCATCTTTTCGAAACTGATACATAAAATCAAGGGTCATAAAATCTCGGTCAAGTTCGTTAATGGGCAAAATCGGACCAAGGGGGGGGGGAAATGGGGGGGCTTTTTGTGAAAACAGAAAAATCCTCATAATTTCTTTATTATTATACGTATCGAATCCGTTTAAAGTTATTATTACTTCTAGGAAAAGGGCCGAAAATGTATGTATGACAGATTTTTGATGTAATTAAAAATGGCCCCAAGGGGGGGAAAAAAGGGGGGTTTTAGGAGAAAAAAAATCATAGCTTCGTCAATTCACAAGATATCAAATCCGCGTAAATTTATTATTAATCCTCTTAGTATTATCTAAAACTTTTATATTGACAAGTTTTTTATAGGACCAACCGTTATAGCAAAAAAAAAAATTAAAAACAAAACAAATCCCTGCCGGCCCCGCCTGCAAACAAGTTATTTTTCGAAGTAGGCTGTTCCAACTCCCGCATCTTTTCGAAACTGATACATAAAATCAAGGATCATAAAATCTCGGTCAAGTTCGTTAATGGGCAAAATCGAACAAAGGGGGGGGGGGGATGGGGGGGGGGCTTTTTGTGAAAACCGAAAAATCCTTATAATTTCTTTATTATTATACGTATCGAATCCGTTTAAAGTTATTATTACTTCTAGGAAAAGGGCCGAAAATGTATGTATGACAGATTTTTGATATAATTAAAAATGGTCCCAAGAGGGGGGGGGGAGGGGGGTTTTAGGAGAAAAAAAATCATAGCTTCGTCAATTCACAAGATATCAAATCCGCGTAAATTTATTATTAATCCTCTTAGTATTATCTAAAACTTTTATATTGATAAGTTTTTTATAGGACCAACCGTTATAGCAAAAAAAATTAAAAACAAAAAAAAATCCCTGCCGGCTCCGCCTGCAAACAAGTTATTTTTCGAAGTAGGCGATACCAACTCCCGCATCTTTTCGAAACTGATAAGTTCGTTAATGGGCAAAATCAAACCACGGGGGGGGGGGGGGGGGACTTTTTGTGAAAACAGAAAAAAAAAACATAATTTCTTAATTATGATACGTATCGAATCCGTTTAAAGTTATTATTACTTCTAGGAACAGGGCCAAAAACTTATGTATGACAGATTTTTGATATAATTAAAAACTGCCTTAAGGGGGGGAGGGAAGGAGGGTTTTAGAAGAAAAAAATTCATAACTTCGTCAATTCCCAATATTTCAAATCCGCTTAAATATATTATAAATCCTCTTAATATTATCTAAAACTTTTATATTGACATGTTTTTTATAGGACCAACTCTTATAGCAAAAAAAAAAAATCCTTGCTGGCTCCGCCTGCAAACAAGTTTCGTTTCGAAGTAGGCGGTTCCAACTGCAGCATCATCCGCAAAAAGGTCATTTCTTCCGCAATTCCCGACAAACAGGCACCCCACGTTCTGCGTCTTCGAAATCTACCTGTGCCTGTAGGCCGAGCCGTCAGGGATTTTTTTCTTTTAATGATTTATTTCTAATTGTTGCAAAACCTGGAGAAACTTTAAAATTTGCAGATATTCTTTTTAAATGCCTTTTTAAGATGGCAAACAAAGTAATTTAGAATTATATAATTATAAGTAATACACAGTTGATCTAAAATGTCACTATTAGAATTTTCATATAAAAACAGCAGGGGTCGATCCAGGAAAAAATTTGGGGCCTATTTAGTCCCCCTTCACAAAAATCTATTTAATAAAATGGTTCCCCTTCACAAAAATCAGTTTGATAAAATGGGCTCCTTCACAAAATTCAGTTTGATAAAATGGGCTCCTTCACAAAATTCAGTTTGATAAAATGGGACCCTTCACAAAAATCAATTTGATAAAATGGGCCCCTTCACAAAATTCTATTCCATAAAAACTTACTATTTATTATTTTGTGATGTTTTAAAATGTGTAATTTGTAAACAAACAATATCACCAGAGAGGAAAACTTCAGCAAAAGGAATTAAACAAGTTTGTTTATAAATGCTTCGTTCGAATTTGATTAACTAGATTTCATCTTTTGTTACAAAATGTTCTTTTTCACAAAAATAACCTTTACATTTCACAAAATGGGCCCCGAGATAAAAAACCTGCATCGACCCCTGAACAGTTTCCAAGTCTTAGAATAATTATCTATTTTATTTTCATGGGATTCAAAAATTTAATTTTTAACACTAGTTAAAATATTTTCTAATTTTCTCCATCAATTCAAGGTAATATTTAGTTAGGTAATATTAGTTTCACATAATTATCCTTAAGTAAGGTATCAATCCTATTATTTTCTCTTTTCAATTCTTCAAGATCCGAAATAGAGTTTATTTTTTTCTATCATGAGAAAAATATCCAGTAAATTTTCATTTAGTTTGTCCAGATACTTCATTTGATATTCTGTAACTGTTCCATCTTTGATGTAACTTTATCAACAAAAATGGTTGAGTCTTTAAATACGATAAAGGATTTTTTTAATTCAATTTGTATAATATTCAGAGAATAAATAATTCGTATAGCGAATACAGCTGCTTTTTATCCTTATTAGTAAGTTATTTTAATAAAACAAAATTCGTTATACGAATTATTTATTCTGTGTGAAGAACAAACAAGCAAACAAAACCTCAAGAAAAAAAAAAAATGTAATTGATTAAAGTCCATAACCTATTATTCGTGTTACCCTTTGATGCACGTTAAATATATATTGTAAATAACAAAAATTATAAATGAAAGAATATTATCATTAGATTTCATTTTAAATTTATTGAAAAGAAAAGATTTAAATCTGAATTTTTAATAAAGATTTAAATTTTTGTTTGAGTTGTGTGATAAAAATATTAGAATAAACCATGTTTTTATACATTCAGTTCATTTTTAAACATTAATGTGATTTAAAAAAATTATACAATAACATCTTAATTTCTTTTTGAAATTTGCCTTTACTTATTGTGAACTAGTTTCTGCAAGTTGTTGTGCCATATGTGTTGGTGAAGGCAAGTAATTTTATATTTATCTGTAATTTTTTTCCATATATATATATATATAAGAATTGCAAAAAAAAAAAAAAAAAAAAAAAGTACTGAAAAGCAAAATGATTTTTATTTATGAAATCAACGACAGTAAATGAAAAAATATATATATGTGTTAATATTTTACATGTAAACTTCATATTGTAGCATAGTGGATATAGAGTTCAACCTTCCCTCCATTCCCCTAGCGGCGAATACACTGTCCCGGCCTGTTATATCAAGATGGCCTTGTCTCTGTACGGAAAACATAATTTAAGGCACGGCCTTATCCTTCAGGAAAAAAGTAAGGCCCGGCCCGGCCCGTAAAGAGTAATCACCAGGCCCGGCCCGGCCCGTAAAGAGTAATCACCCGAGCCTTCAGAAAAAAGTACGGCCCGGCCCGAGTGCCGTGAAGGAAAGTAGGCCCGTGCAGATCTCTAATGCAGCTGGAATTAATTACTCTTTTCGTCTGCCTTTATCTTAAGTATATATCCTTAGGCTTATTGTTTGTAATAGTAAATGGATAATATAAATAATGCATTATAAAGAAGTTGCTTGGCAGCATTTATATATTCAATAAAAGGAACTAGAGTAAAACCTCTTAAAACCATACCATTTGCCTGCTATTCAGAGGTAAAAACACACAAATATGTAGGTACTGAAAAAGTGTCTGCTATTCAGGCATGTCTATTGTGGAGGTTTTACTGCACTGTGCAGGTAGATGGAACATGCAATACAATTTAGAGTTTGTTTCAAACTGTAGTGACAGCAGATGAAATGCAGAGTTGGCCAAATTTGTAATTGCACTTATCTGCAATCTAAGTACAATTTAATTGTATGTAGTTGAGTATAGTTTCACATATTCAAGCACACAAATTTCGTCGAATAATGGAATGGGGGGCAGTTCCGGCTACAGTGCTGCAAGATTTTTTTACGACATGTAAATTGTAACTATAATTAATTACATGCAATTACATTGCAGATAATTTCAATTACAAATTTACCCAACTCTGGATGAAAGTTATAAGGTTTTTTTCTCCCCTTTAAATTTTAAAATTTAATTGCAATTTAAAATTAGAAAATGCAATTTTGTAATATATTCATGTAAAGTGAAAACAATTAGTTTAGTGGGTATAAGCCTAAAAAATGTTTGTGTTTTCTTGGAAAAATAATTGTAAGAAAACCATTCATTTGTAAACAATCGTCTTTTTTAGAAATTTTACATCTCTACTGAAGAGTTCCTTTAAAACATATTGTACAGCTTTTAGAATGAAATGACTCAATCGACTACAATAACTTAATCAAGCGATATATAGTATGTTACAGCATATATAACACACACTTTTGAGATAAGAAAATGGGTCCTGTTTTACAGGTGTGCATTATATTATACACCAAGTATAAAAATTCTGATTTGAAGTCTTTGTAAAAGTTACATTACACATCACACATACCAATTTCAAATGAATGATTTCAAATGAACCCTGTTCTAATTGAAATGTTTTCATGTGGTTTGTTTTATTCAATTCAACATTGCATATATATTTTTTTAAATATGAAACAAAAAAATAATTTTTTTGAAGATTTAAAACGGATGATCCCCCTTAATAAGATTTTTAAAAAAAGCATTGAGCAAAAGCCTCGTTTATTAAAGAAAGTCCTTCCGGCCTGTACCGGGAGGAAAAGGTAGCTTTCCTATATCTTCGTTTTAAAATTTTAGATTATGTTACTCGAAAACAACAAGCTAAAATGCAAAGAAAACGTTTACAAACGATTCGTTAATACTGAATTTGAATAAGAAATTCGCCAAATTATTGAGCTATAGCCGAATTGGCTTCATTTATGAAAACTTATTTTGGTCGCCAAATTTGTCGATATTTCGCCGATTGTCGCCATGTTTGGCGATAACGGATATGAATATATAGTTTTATGCGTATGATTGGGAAAATGATGACAACAATGGAAGAAAATAATTTGCGAGAAATCGCGTTCACTAAAACTCATAAATTGATCGTTGGTTTTTTGTAATGTGCTGTCTTGTTTCAAAATGTCAGCCAGCCACCCTGGAATTTCAATATAGAATTGCTCTATCTCAGCCATTTTTTAAGATAGAGGTAAAACAAAAAATGCTCTGGAATCCTCGTATCAAGGCCTAACACTTAATTAAAAAATAAATTTGAATTTTTAACTTTTTTTGTATATTTATTTTAGTTTTAAAATTGTCAGTGGCCGCCATCTTGAAACAAGCTGGCCACAAGCTAAATACGAGCGTTATCGTATGACATAGGTCAGATATATATATATATATATATATATATATATATATATATATATATATATATATATATATATATCAACATTTGAACGGAGGGTGGTTTTGGGGTCTGGGGGTCATGATCGGTGAAAATATATCGAAATTTTCCGGAACTGCTTTCCTCCGAACGGCTGCAATAGGTAGCTTTATACTTTTTTGTATTGAAAGCTACCTAAAAATCTCCAGATATTTTATTTATCTTTAAATTGGAAATGTTGCATCATTTTAAATGGAGTTCCTAGCGACACGGAAAATCGTGGCATTTCAAAGTAGTCAGGGAATTTACAAATATTTTCTAAAAAGTTTGGAAGGTTAACATTTTAAATAATTTATTTTACTTCTCGTAACAGTTTGTATGTTATGATACAAATTTCTGAATTTATATTTATTTTTATGCTGTTTAACTCTTTCAGGGGCAGTGGTATGTTTATGAAACCACTTAATTTTAATTCCCAAACGCCACAATGGCACCAGAATTTTGATAATAGTATCTTTTGCATTTAATATGTGTGTGAAATATAGCATTTTTCTTATTTACAAAAAACTTTTTTTGTAAATTCCGGTGCCAGTCATTTATTTCAACATTTTAGTACTGAAAGTACTTTGCCCCTAAAAGGGTTAAGTTATTTTGTGTTAATTTTATAAAAGTCTATCTAAAGTTTTTGGAATATATTATTTTTAAATGAATACTAATAATTAATGCATATATTTTTTAATATTTATATATTTAAGTTAATTACTCTATCAAAGCAGATTTTGTGTATGCCCTTTAGGTCCTGGAATTTTTTTAGATTTGTTCAGAGAAATTGCCAAACATGCTACCCTGTTATATTATGAGTACGTTTTTATACTTTTTATATTATATTAATTTTGTTATAGAACTTCTGTTATCCTACTATTTCAATTTTTTGTTACAATATGCTGTGATGTGACGCACCTAACGCATCCTACATATGTTTGCAACCCGCGAGAAGAAAAAAAAAAGATACACTTGATAGAAGTGCGTTTGCGTGTGTGTAGTTTCATCGTAGAGCCTTCGTTCGCTTTTACCTCTGGTGTATTTGTGGAAACTGTTTTCTTCGTTTTACCATTCGTTCTCAAGAATCGTTCCTGATAGAAGTTTTCTAAACATCTGTGAAGGTGAATGGCAAATGCGTTCACTTACCTTGAAGAGCGATGAAGAAAGATAAAGACATAAACAGGGGATCCGGCGAAAGAAACCTAACGAGGGGCAGGAATTTGGACTCTATCTCCCCGTAACCCGCAGCCCATGCCATGTTTTTTTTTTTTTTTTTTTTTTTTTTTGAGTATAATTTAAAAAATATTTATTTGTAACTTTCTGACACATCTACGGACTCATTCTGAAACGTAAAAACATGACACTTGCACCAGGGCCGTAACCAGAGAAATAGTATATAGTGCAAACGATTTTACAGTTCCCTTTTTTAACACTTTCCAACCTAGTTGAAAAGTGTTTATGACTTCGGTTTGTCTGGCCGTGCTCTAACTCCCGTAAATATACTCGGATTGCCCTGCAATTTTTATGTTATTGTCGTTATCTATAGCATGTTCCCTATTTCAACTGAAGTGTGTAGCGCTTATAGTTTTTTTAGACGCTCAAAAGAATTCCGTTACATGACGGTCTATGGGAAAAAATCATTTGCGGTTTATTTTAATGATGTTACACAATTTCAAACACATTGTAATTTATATATATCACTAAGGTGCACTACAAGAAGCTTAATGTGGAATAGGGTGTGCCTAGCACTTATAGTTACTTTACAGGGACAGTCAAAGAATTCCGTTACATGACGTCTATGGAGAAAAATCGTTTGCGGTTTAATTAAATAATGTTTCACTATTTTAAACGCATTGAAATTTATATATATATCACTCAGGTGCATTACTTACTACAGCTTACTACAGAATATTGAGTGTATAGCAGTCATCGTTCATTGACAGGGACACACAAAAGAATTCTCTACTGTCTGTTAACCATAATTCCTGGAAGTGCGTTTTAAGTTGCTGAACGCGATTTTAAATTTAACTCACTTTTTGTCTATTACTGGGTGTGTATAAACTCTGTAGATCCTATACAGGGCAGCACAAAAGTTTGCGAACCCATTTCCGTTTATGGACAGAAACTCCAGAAGGAGAATTTTAAACTGCGCTATGCTTTTCCTAACTAAACTAAAATTTAACATCCTATGTAGTATATATACAAGTTTATAGATCCTATACAGGGCTGAATAAAAGTATTCGGATATTTTACCGAATATTGTATAGGTTGGAAATTCCTGAAATGACGTTTCTTAAATAGGTTATGCTTTTTCCAAATTGTTTACTTAGATGTTATCTTTCAGCTTATTAAACGGTCATGATTTGTAAAATTATTTTGGAAGCGTTGGAAAGTGTTACATAATCTATGCTTGACGCATGATTTTTCGTTCTTTTTTTTTTTTTTTCAAGTTTTACATGTATAATATTTTTTTTATAAAGCTAAGGGTTTAAACTGCACATAAAGCTGTTTGTATTGTACATAATGCAATTTTCTTGGGGAAGGGAGCCCAACATGGAATGGATCAGAACCTGAATAGGGACTGAGCCTCCAGTAGCAACTACTTGAGCCCCTCCTCTGGACTTCATAATCATTTAATAATAAATAATATTTCTATTACATTTTAAAACTTTAACACTTTGTAATCAAAGGTGTTATAGGACAGGTGGACTTGCCCTCTACTTCTGCCTGTATCTAATTTATTATCATCTGTACTTGAGATATAAACGATTGTTGTCTCATAACGACCTTTAAGTCGCGTGCTGAAATTCAGTTCAAACTTTTACGGCGTGTACATAGTTGTTGAATAAGAGCTCATACCTTTATAAACAAGAATGAATTGGGGAATGCGGCCTAAAATAGTCAGTTTGGATTTGAGAACTTGAACGCTTAAATGTTTTACTGGATCGTTGCGCTCAGTATATTAAAATTGGTTAAATAGATTTGAAGCTTTAGGGCAACATTGAATGCGAGGCATTTTTCTCCGGGCGGGGAATTTTGCAGTTTAAGGGAGGGAGGGTGAGCATTTCTAAACAATGACCAAGTACAAAATATCCTATCTTCCGGGGAGCTGGTGTCCTGGCCGTCCCCAAATTTAGAATGCACAACCTGTGGCCCGTGGTGGGTCTAAATGACAACATCTCCAGAAATTGCAAATCTAGCCAATGAGTCGCGAAAAAAATTGTAAATTTTGTCTATAGGTCGCAGAAAATCCTCATAAATTTAGTCGAACGTAGCATAATAATCATGAATTTCGACGATCGAGCGCGTAAAAATAGTAAATTTCGACGATCGGGCGCGTAAAAATCGCGAATTTCGTCGAACGAATCGGATGGTGGCCCTCGACAAGCCAGTCATTTTTGTGAGTGGCCTTCCTCTTATAAAGGTTGTGCACCCCTATGCCTAATTCATCACTGATTTGGAGAACTGGTGACTAAAATGAACTAAATCCACTTTTTTTTTTTCAAATAGATATACATTACTGAGGTGCACTACGACACTACGAGATGCGTACTACAGAATAAGGGCAGGGTCGGCGAACCTATGGCACGCGAGAGGATATTTTTGGCACGCCGTGGATTAAATCAAATTTAGTCAAACTCCCCAAAATTCTGCACCTCATTATTTTTCTTCCATTAATACACGAGCTTGACTGGCAATAGCTTTTCATTGTTATAATAAGTACTTGTGTACTTATCATATCAATGAATTACCCACTTCGGAATCATTTAACCCTTAAATGCACAGTGATGCAAAGTTGCATTATTTTTTATTTAACTTATAATAAATAAATCAACTTCTTTGCGACCACTATATTTATATAGAAATATTAATCCTGTAAAAATCACATCACATATGCTACTAAACAAGGTTAAAAATCTATCTTAAAATTTCTGTTGTCGAATTCTTAATATAAGTATAAAAAAATTTAATTTTAAAAGAAGAAATCATGCATTTATGGTTAAATTTATTATCTGTCCAGATGTGACTCCAATTGATAAACGGATTGTATTCGATTGGTTGGAAATTTCAGAAATTGAAATGTAGCTTATCGACTTCCTGGACTCAGAAATTTGTCAAATTGAGAGAGGATTTGGAAAGGATCGAAAAAGAAAGGCATCATAAACAAAAATGTTGATAGTAAAATTATGTACACTTTGAATTCAATTCCAGAAGACCCCATCTCTCCCTCTACTTATGCTTGTGAATCATTATTATCAGAGATGAACGATATTAAAAATTCTAATCGAATCAACTTGTCAGATGACTCCAGTTCATCACGTATTTTATTTCAAAAATATCCAATTATGAGTCCATCATATGGCATCCAAGATGCAACATAAGAAATCAAATTAATTTGTTTAATTGCTTTACTTTCTTCTCTTTCTAATTACTTTAAAAAATGTAACTACAGTTAGACATTGTTAAACCATCACTCTGCTTATTACGCCAATTTATTAAGGTCCCAACCAAAGAAGGAAATAGCGGTAAAAAATCCTAATAAATCTTTACTTGAAAATATGCGATCTGTTAAACCTTCACTTACTTTATCTTCGACTTACGATTTATCTTTTTTGTACAAACGATAGCGGAAAATCGATAGAAGAAACAAACAATTATGACAATGAGTTAAATGAGAGTAATTACGAACTCGGCGAAGAGAAACTAACACCGAAATTCCAAGATGCTGATGCTGCATTACGTACTTTACAAAGTTTTTTAATTTTGTTCTGAAAAAAAAGAAGATTTTGCAATGCTTATGAAATTAGAAAATAAAAGAGAGTCAACGAAAACTACAGAGAAAACAGATTTATTTCGCAGACTTTTTAGATAATGTTTTTTATATTTGCTAATGCCTTCTTATGCATTGTAATATATTTTTAAAATAATAATTTTCTATTTAATAGCAGGTGTAAAACAAATATTTTGCAGATATGATTCCTAAATGATTTTTTTCGATGTTTCTTTTCTAATTTTCTATTTAAAATAAAATTACCTCAATTATGAAATCACCACGTTGCTTAAAATGTCAAAATCAACAGATCCCAAGGGCTATTACAATATTTTTTACAGCAAGTTGTTTCGATTTGAGTTTTCAATATTTTTACGATTGCGAAAATTATTTCTTATACTTATCTTCTTTCTATAATTATTACTATAATCAATTAATATTTTCAAGTGACAAGTTATTTTGGTTTGAATTTTCAATATTACACATAATTTAATTTAATATGCATGTTGATATTAATATTATGTTAATATTATTACCTGCAGGTATGTTATCCATATATATCTTAATCTTATAATAATAAAAGAAATTTTAATAATCTTTTATAGTTTATTTTTTTTGGCGCAGATAGGTGGGGTTTGGGGGTTGGCACGCCATGGTCGCTTGAAAATTTTTTGGAAGAAAATTGGCACGCGGATGTGAAAAGGTTTGCCGACCCTGGAATAGGGTGTACCACAGTACAAATAAATATATACAAATATATATTTGTACTGTGGGGTATACATAAGCATTGATCGTTCATTGACAGGGGCACACAAAAGAATTCGCTTGCAGTCTTATGAGCAATAATGGCTGGAAGTGCGTTGTTCAATTTAACTAATGTTTTGCATATTACTTGGTGTGGATAAATTCTATAGATCCTATACAGGGCTGCACAAAATAATTCGAATACAATTCCGCTTATTGGCGGAAACTGATGAAAGGAGAATTTTCAACTGTGTTATAAATTTCCTCACTGAACTAAATTTTGGCATACTTTGTAACGTATTATATATACAAATCTGTAGATCCTATAAGCGCAAAGGAATCAGTCAAACGATTTTACGTCAGATGGACCATTTTTATTCTGAAATTCCGTCAAGGAGGGGGAGGGGCTGGCTAACTTTTAGGGGACTGCTTCTATAAATATCAATTTTTCGGGCACTTCCGGGTTGGATCCAACGCTAAAAAGGGTAGATCAAATCCTGATCTAACGATTTCTGATTAAAATCACTCTTTTTTGTTTTAATTATCCTAAAAGTTACCCCCCGGGGGGGGGAACTTTTAGTTATAATTATATTTATAATTATCTTAATTATATTTATAATTATAACTAACTAATTAAAGTTGATCAAACGACAAAAAATGTTGATCAAATCAAATCTGATCAGACGATCAAACGAAATACATATGTCACTTTCTCAATTTCTGTCAATGGGGGGGGGGGGGGAACTTTTATAGGTTATTTTTTCGACCTATATAGATGGTTATAACTGAAATTATGTTTTTTAATTTGTTATATATGCTTTTTCCAAATTGTTTACTTACATATCCTCTTTATACAGTATTCTGGATTCATACGCATGATTTTTTTTTCTTGTTAATTTGCAGTTTAGACGCAAAACATTTTTCTCTCTAAACTAAATACAGATAGATACACTTGACAGATAACTAACTGTGTTTGTGTTCATCTTTGAGTGTTAGCCTTCGTTCACCTTTCCCTCTGGTGTATTTTTGGAAGGGGGATTTTTTCTTTTTCGTTCGTTCTTGAAAATATTCTTGACGAAAGTTTTTCGGAGGTGTATGTCTATCTTGGCAAGAAATAGCTGCGAAGGTGAATGGCAGATGCGTTCCATTCCGATGTCCTCAGCACGGAAATCACACTTACCTTGAAAAAGAGAGTATAAAGACATATAAAAGCATTTGGATAAAACATAATTTTACGGATTCGACCAAAACTGAAAAACAGTCAATACTGCTAATTTATAGCCTTGTTCAAAATCCTAAACTAAGAATTCACGAGAAATTTTTTTTTTATTATTCATGTATTTATTTGTCATATAACAGAATAATCAGTATATCTTGGGACATTTTTTTTTTCTTTTTTCCAATTCCTACTATTAGCTCACACTCTCTATTTATTTATATATCTTGTTCAAATTTTCAATCCTTAATAAAATATTTTCTATTCATCCACTCAAGTTCAAATACATTTTTTTAAACTTGTAAAGGATGACATTTTATGTTAATACAGTTTTTTCAAATATTGATTCATTCATTCAATTTAATTTAATTAATTCATTTTAGTTTTAAATGGGAGAAAAAAAATTCTCCCATTGTTTTCATAAATGAAATGAAAGATATTCTTCAAATGAGTGATGCCACACAAATAAAATACCGCAACGATGACTATAAAAAAATGTTCAAAAAAGATAACGTGGGACATGAATGCTGCACGGGTTTATTTTATATATTTATGATTAAAAAGTAGGAATTGCCTTAATTTTTTTTTTTTATATTACTTGTTTGCGCTTAATATATAAAGTCCGATTTAAAAATATAAAATCTCTGACTAAATGCCTCAATGTAATATATTTTCAAATTTATATAATTTAACGATCGTATTATACGGAACAGAAAAAGAAAAAAATTAAATCGATTGAACTTGTAGCAAACTCAAAATTAAGGTCCGAATCTGAGTAGTGTCCATTCGACTTCGATATTGTTAGAGTCAGAGACAACAAGAATAAAGTATTGTTGCCATGGGAACAACGACATACAATATCGAAATTTATAACGACAGAATACTTAATCAGGCGGTTATTTTTAAAACACACTTAAAACTTACCCAGCCGCCGAAACTGTGTAAAATTAAACAACTTCAGCAGTACGCAGCTTGTATGTATAAGTTTATGGAAAAGATAATATTGAATCGTTTAAGTTTAAATTCATAAAGTACTGCGTAGTTAAACACTCGTTTAACAAGCAATTTCTAAATGCATTAAAATCGCTTGGGCGAGGAAAATGTGTTTCTCGCCAAATACTCGAAAGTATTTTATTTTTTTACAGATGTTCTACTAGGATTCCGCAGCTCAGTTTCACTGATCCTCTATTACGTACTTGAGTACTTTCATTAGCCTTTTTTTTTTTTTTTTTTCAAAATATTAGGAATATGAGCTTTTAGGAGACCTTCCCTGTTAGAACCCCTGAAAATCGGGACGTCTGGCAACACTATAGTCTGGAAACATGAAAATGATTCTTATGTATATAGGAACTGAAGCATTATGGAAAAAAATCCCTGACGGCTCGGCCTACAGGCAGAGGTAGATTTCGAAGACGCAAACCGTGTTGCGCCTGTTTGTTGAGAATTGCAGAAGAAATGACATTTTGCCAGGATGCGGCAGTTGGGACTGCCCACTTCGAAATCTACCTTTGTCTGTAAGCGGGGCCGGCAGGGATTTTTTTGTATTTATTTCTTGCTGTAAGGGTCGGTCTTATAAAAAACTTGTCAGTATAAAAGTTTTAGATAATATTAAGAGGCTTTATAATAAATTTAAGCGGATTGGATATCGTGTGAATGGACGAAGTTATGAATTTTTAATTCTAAAACCCCCTCTGGGGCCATTTTTAATGCTATCAAAAATCTGTCCTACATCAATTTTCGGCCCTTTTCCTAGAAGTAATAATAACTTTAAACGGATCCGATACGTATTTAATTAAGAAATTATGGGTTTTTTTCTGTTTTCACCAAAAGCCCCCATACCCCCCCCCCCCTTCCCCCCACCGCTGGTTTGATTTTGCCCATGAACAAACTTGACCGAGATTGTATGCCCTTTGATTTTATGTATCCGTTTGGAAGAGATGTGTGCAGAATTATGGAAGTTATCGTGTCCATAAAGAAGTGATATAGATAGATAGATAGATAAAATTTTGAACTGGGGGTGGTTTTGGGTTGTGGGAGTCCTGATCAGCGTAGATCTGCAAAAAATTGTTGAGGAATTCAAAGTTAGGGGAGAATGTAATAGGTCGTATTTCTTACGAAATCTACCTAAAAAGTACGTAATCGTTTTGTTTGGTGAAATGCAGTTCTATTTTTGACCTCCAAAGTCTGTTTGTTTATGTAATTAAACAACAACAACAAAACCTGCTCTTTTTTTCTCTCTCTCCGTTAATCTAGCCCAAAATCATATGCAAAACGATGACGCCTCTTCGAAGTGTCGTCATTGGCCCCGAATAATAAATAAGGTCGTCTTTTGTAATCCCTAATAACAAGCATGAACAGTGTTTTCCTGCTTTTTCTTTCTCTTTTCCAACTCTGTTTTTCCTCCCGTCACATTTACGTAAGCGAACAGGAAAGAGTGGAATTTGTAAACAGACTTGTCCTCGATGCGATAAGCTAACAAATAACAATTATTTTAACGTAACAATAATAACATACAGGGTGCCCCCATCTTATCGTTGATTATCATTAGCTGATTATTAAACCGACTATAGTAAGTTCTTGAGAGGCTTTGACTTCAATACTGTGTGATTTTGTCTAAAATCACAGTAAAAAAAGTGTCTAAAAAATGACATTCCCAAAGGAAAGACTGAATATTTTATGTTAACTTTGTGATATTAAGTTAATTTTAGCATTGAGAGTTATTAGTTTTTTTTTTTTTTTTTTTTTTTGTAAGATTTTTATTATTTTTACGGGTATTAGATGCAATGGTTAAGAGGTTACTTCCCTCACAAGTTCTTTTTTTTTTTTAATAAGAATACTTCCCCCTCCGGAACCGTTTTTGAAAATGAAAGTATCCTTATTTAAAACAAAAAAAAATGCAAACAAAATCGAAAAAATAAAAAACGGCTCTTTAGAGCTCTTACCTCAGCAAAATAAAAAAAGGCAAATAAAAAAAAGAAAAAAAATCATTTAAAAATATTGAAATGTAAACGAGGCATTTAAAAAAAAAAATCTCACAGGATTAACATTAGCGAGCGGGTGTTTTCGCGTGAGTGAAGGTAGCCTCTTAATACGAGAACTTTTATAATCCCCTTGTTTCTCGTATTAACGGAGTTAGACTGTATTTCCAACTTCATTCAATTTAGTCATTGCACCCAGTGCTTGATGACGCATCCATGGATGGCGCATTTTCCATTTGAGTCATCCGTCAAAGAGTCGTCAGTGTGTCAGATATCAATCAGAGGAATCATGCGTGCTACTGACGCACGCATTTTTTCATTTAAGTCATCAACAATGGGAATGATCAAGTCGATAAACAATTTTTGCACTCCCATTTCCTGATATACTTCATTGTAGAAACGTTAAAGCGAAAAGAAGAAAAAAACAACAACGAAATAACATGCTTCAAGCGTAGATTATGAAGCATTTTCCATCACATCCAGAATAGCGCAACAAAACTTCACCGTTTAAATAATGTCAAAGATGTGATGTCTATAAGTAAATAATTTGAAAAACGCATGACGCATTTGAAAACTCAATTTAGGAAACTGCCATCGATCCATAGTCGAGAAAACATCCCCTTTTGTGCCGCCCTGTATAGGGCAGTTGCAATGGACGTCCTGTTGGAGGTCACGGATGAATGGAAGTACCCTAACCTCCAAGTGAAGTACAATAGTTGATCAGCTGATTGCAACTTCTCTAATATATCCTATATAAGATTGGTATATAACTCCATCATATGCTAAAATTGAGTTCAGTTCGGAAACGCATAACACATAATTGAAAATTTCCCTTTCAACTATTTCCGTCAATGAACGGAAATGTACCCGATATCTTTTGTGGAGCCCTGTATAGAATCGATAGAAATTAACCCCCTTCACTCCCAGGACGTGCGCTGCGTACGTCTTATCATTTCAGTAATCAGTGAACATTACGTACACCAATACGTTCACTATACATCTTACGTCATTATAAGAAAGAATAAAAGAAAATAAATTCCGAAGTTTTATGTATATACAGGGGCTAGTGGTCAGGAAAAAATACAGTCAAAAAAGTGACAAACACCAATATATTCTTATAGAAAAATTCATGTTGATTATTTGATCAAATAATCAACATGAATTTTTCTATAAGAATATACTGGTGTTTATCACTTTTTTTGACTGTATTTTTCCCTGACTACTAGCCACCCTGATATACTGTATGTATATAATGTGCAAGTTTTATATGTTACAGGGTGTCCCACAAGGTACGCAGCGTCTAATATGTACAGATTCGGATAGAGCACGTCAATATGAGTATTTTGAATGGTAACAAGTGGGGTCCCCGAATATAGCGTGATAGTCTAATTACAGGATGAACGTTATCATAGCTGCCAACTTTTACGCTTTTTTCCTACCACTAAAATTTTATAGTAAATTTTACCTTATTGAATCTCTGAAATCACGGGATTCAATAAGGCAAAAATTTCTATAAATTTTTAGTGGTTACCACAAATTTGCATAATCATCTGGGGAATCTTTCATGTTGTACACATCGTCATTTGGAATACCCACTATCGGATTCATCAATAACGTCATAGCTGCCAGCTTTTACGCTTTTTTGATACCACTAAAAATTTATAGAAATTTTTTGCCTTATTGAATCCCGAGATTTAATAAGGTAAAATTTCCTATAAAATTTTAGTGGTAGGAAAAAAGCTTAAAAGTTGGCAGCTATGATAACGTTCATCCTGTAATTAGACTATCACGCTATATTCGGGGACCCCACTTGTTACCATTCAAAATACTCATATTGATGTGCTCTATCCGAATCTGTACATATTAGACGCTGCGTACCTTGTGGGACATCCTGTATTTTATACGTATTATGATAACGTTGTAAATCCTTTAACGACCTTACATTCATTAATTACTATTAAATCACGGAAGTTATTAAATGATTTATGACACAAACATTTTGCACCGCACAGCCTGGTATATACCCTTCTCCAGCGAAATTAAGCCTGGGAGTGAAGGGGTTAAACACAAAAGGTAAAATTCGAAAAATAAGTTATATTTGAAAACTCGTACCTAGGGGTCGGAAGTAGCGCGCTACAAGTAGCGAAACTACAGTAGTCACTACATTTTACAGTAGTTGTAGTGTAGCGCGCTACATTTTGAACAATGTAGTGTAGCGAGTAACGCGATACAAAAAATCAGTAGTTTGTAGCGAGAAACGACGCTACTTTTACCGCTACTTCAAGAGAAAAAAAATGTATTATTCTTCAAATCACGTGGCCAAAACTTTCTCCTTTTGTGCAAAGTTTGTTCAGCTCAAAAATTTACGAATCTCAGCTGCAGTAAATAGCAACGCAGTGCATGAAGTCCATTTTCCCATTGACGCTTACCGCTAAAATCAAGTGAGGAATTAATTTTCTTGCTGGCAATACTTGTCTATTTACCCGTTATTAAGTCTTCATGTTTTAACGCCAAATTTCTTATTATTCGGAATTATTTTATTTACAGATTTATTTATTGTTTGCATTTAGTTGTTTTTCTGTGATTTTCTATAGATTATAATATCTTTCTTAATTTTGCTACGAAATTTATAATGTGTAACATTTTGGAGACAAACACAAGACATTTCCTTGTATGTTATCTTTCTACATTGTTTAATGACCACGGTTAGGTCGCACTTATTTAATTGTATTCGGCAAACGCAACATAACGAGGAGTCACTGTGTATTTTTTAATCTGTGTCTTCCATTTCGAGTGTAAATTGGATCCTTTGGCAAAATCTGAAAGTAGCGAAGTAGTGACTACTTTTGAAAAGTAGTTTGTAGTCGCTACTTTTTAAAACAAGTAAGTTGTAGTTAACAAAATTTAGATAAAGTAGTTGTAGTTCGCTACAATAAAAAGGTAGTTTTTCCGACCACTGCTCGTACCACAACTGAAAACGCACTTCGAGCAATTATTGTTCATAAACAATATAATAACCAAATCATTTTGTGTGTCCCTGTAAATGAACGATGCAACACCCTATTCTGTAATTAGCCTATTGCAGTGCACCTCTGTGATGTATATCCATTTAAATAGGTTTGAAAGGGTGTAATATCATTAAAAACCGCCGCAGATGATTTTTTCCCTATAGAGCATAGACTGTCATGTAACGGAATTCTTTTGAGTGCCCAAGTATAGGAACTAAAAATGCTATTACACACCTCATTTTCAATACCGAATAAACCATGGTAAAAATCAGTAACCTATATCATTTAGAATGAAACCCGAGTACATTGACGTGAGTTAGAGCACGGAAAGACCGAATTCATAAACACTTTCCAACTTTGTTTGGAAAGTACTAAAAAAGATGTGTGAAATAGCAACTCTCATAAATGTTGATAAAAGATGTTCCGATTTTTTTTTAATACGATTTTAGGTAGGGTTCGTAAAGGAATACTACCTATTACATTCTCTCCTAGGTTGGAATTTCTGGAAAATTTTTGCAGATCTATAGTGATCATGACTCCTGCAACCCAAAACCACCCCCGGTTCAAAACTTTATCTATCTATCTTATCTATATCACTTTTTTATGGACACGATAACTGCAATAATTCTGCACAAATCTCTTCCAAACGGATACATAAAATCAAGGGGCATAAAATCTGGGCCAAGTTCGTGAATGGGTAAAATCGAACCAAGGGGGGGGGGGGGGCTGAGTGGTTTTTGTGAAAACAGAAAAAACCCATAACTTCTTAATTATGATACATATATATCTTAATATGATACGTTTAAAGTTATTATTACTTCTAGAAAAAGGGCCACAAATTTATGTAGGACAGATTTTTGATTTCATTAAAAATGCCCCAAGGGTGGGGGGGGGGGGGGGAATAGGAGTTTCAGAAGAAAAAAATGCATAACTTCGTCCATTCACAAGATATCCAATCTGCTTGAATTTATTATAAATCTTATTATTATCTACAACTTTTATATTGACAAGTTTTTATAGGACCAACTCTTACAGCAAAAAAAAAAAAAAAAAATTAAAGAAAAAAAAAGTACGTTTGCCTGTAGATCAAATCCGCCTACTTGACACAGGTAGATTTCGAAGTGGGCGGTCCCAACTGCCGCATCATGGCAAAAAGGTCTTTCTTCTGCAGTTCCCAATAAACAGGCGCCCCACGGTCTTGGATAAGTTTATATATGGATAGTACTGCGGAATACCAGTGCGATGACAGAAAAGGTAGGTCTCTTCTAGTTTCTCATTTATTGAAGATATCAAGCAGTCATTTATTTTTCTGAGATAGCGCCGCTGTTGAATGCACACCTCGGACATAATGAAGATCTTAAAATACTCAATATGAGTATTATTATTAATGTGAATTAATGAAAGTGGCCATACATGAGAGGTCGTCGAACCAGTATTTTGAGTTATAGTGTTGCCAGGTCCACTGTCTGAAAAAGCGCGACATCAGCTTCTAAATCAAGAAATAAAAAGATGGTAAATTCTATTAAAACGAAACCTGTAAATAACAAAATCTTGTCTTGCATGTAAAGTTCATGGTCCCTACTCAAGGAATACCATACCTCCTAATATATAAAAACCTGTTCAAAACGGATTTTTCCCCGGTCCTTTGCGATTTCGTCTTAGCATGATTTTGTATACTAAATAAACGCAACTATCTTATACAAAAAAACCTAAGAAAGCGGAAACGCTGGGGATTGAAACAAAATTCCAATTTAGCAGGTGTACTTGTATAGTTATTCCTATCGTTCGGACAATGATGTTTTTACTTTTAAAACAGAATTCCGTTACAAACAGGTTCCGGTTATACAGTGTTTTCTAAACAAAGTACAGTAAAACCTGTAAAAACAGAATAGCTAGGAATCGCAAAAAAATCCTTCTTAAATATAGGTTTCTCTCTAACCAACGTAGATTTGTAAGGTGTTCCTTTTGAAGGGAACTGCTGAATAGAATAACGGAGTCATATCCCGCATTTTGCAATGTAATGCAAGCCCTCTAATTTAATAGAGACATTTTCTACAAGTAAACAACAACACCAGGTATCCAGCAATTTTTCAGACAAACAAACGTCATAAAATCCTCCTGTCGCCGAATGTGACAGCTGGTTAGTGTCACACACTAAAGGCTATTTATGACGTATAATTTCACAGAGCTGTAAAATTTAGCCTATACTAGAACTCCTATAATAGGAGATGCCAAGTTCCCACGTCACCACATGTTTTCGGCCCCACAGCCCCAAGGAAGGAGCCTACGAACGAACCAAAGGAGAGTCATGAACTTTATGCAGACCTGATAAAACAGTAACAATTCCTGAAGTTGGAGGGGCGTGGAGTTCCAACAGCAGTAACAAGATTGGTGAACTGTGACAATAGGAGAAGATGCAGGACATTCTAACAATTTTACTTCGAACTAAAAAAAATCTGTGAAAAAATTCATTCTGGACTAAGTTTCTCAGTTAAGAGTTTGGTGTCTCGCCTCTGTTATTTAACTATGTCTTCATATGACTTAGTGGTTTTAGCTTAGAGTTTTTATAAAAAGGACTCAAATCAACAAATAAAATGGAAGTGGTGTTGTGAATAGCAAAGAGAAACTCTAGAGCTTCAAGGAAACCGATGCAGAACTATGTTCAGTGCATGCAGGTACGATTTCTACATAAATGCAATTAAATAATAAACTTTACTTTTAAAAAATGTACTTTACTTATTTTTAAGATTAACAATTGCTATTGAGAAACATTTTTCTTATCATCCCAGGATCAGGGATATCTGTAGCAAATTAATTAATCTTAAACCATAAAATATGCATAAAAACACGAACGAAAAATCATGCGTCAAGCATAGATTATGTAATACTTTCCAACGCTTCCAAAATAATTTTACAAATCATGACCGTTTAATAAGCTGAAATATAACATCTAAGTAAACAATTTGGAAAACGCATAACATATTTAAGAAACGTAATTTCAGGAATTTCCAACATATACAATATAAGAAAAAATATCCGAATACTTTTATTCAGCCCTGTATAGGATCTATAGATTTGCATATATACTAACATAGGATGCTAAATTTTAGTTTAGTTAGGAAACGCGTGGCGCAGTTTAAAATTCTCCTTCTGGAGTTTCTGTCCATAAACGGAAATGTGTTCGCGAACTTTTGTGCTGCCCTGTATAGGATCTACAGAATTTATACACACCCAGTAATAGACAAAAAGTGAGTTCAATTTAAAATCGCGTTCAGCGACTTAAAACGTAATTCCAGGAATTGTTGTTAACAGACAGTAGAGAATTCTTTTGTGTGTCCCTGTCCATGAACGATGACTGCTCTACACACACTATTCTGTAGTAAGCCTCTTGTCATGCACCTTAGTGATATATATAAATTTCAATGTGTTTAAAATAGTGAAACATTATTTAATTAAACCAGAAACAATTTTTCTCCATAGACGTAATGTAAAGGAATTCTTTCGACTGTCCCTGTAAAGTAACTAAGTGCTGTGCACACCCTATTCTATATTAAGCCTCTTGTAATGCACCTTAGTGATATATATATCCATTACAATGTGTTTGAAAATGTGTAACATCATTAAAATAAGCCACAAATGATTTTTCCCCATAGACCGTAATGTAACAGAATTCTTTTGAGTGTCCCTGTAAAAAAACTATAAGTGCTACACACTTCAGTTAAAATAAGGAACATGCTATAGATAACGACAATAACATATAAAAATTGCAGGGCAATCCGAGCCTATTGACGGGAGTTAGAGTACGGACAGACGGCCAGACAAACCGAAGTCATAAACACTTTTCAACTAGGTTGGAAAGTGTTAAAAAGTGTAATTAATTTTATGTTAAGTAATATCTTTTTATAATGACAGACAATGCTGAATATTCGACAGCATTGCTTTTTTCACTATATTCAAGCTCATTATTCTTTTTTATTTTTATGATGCAAGTATTCAATAATGAGCTATGTAAATATTTTGTAAATTATTCTATTTTCTATTGTTTAACTCTTTTAAATGACCTTTTGTAAATAAACTTTTTGTGTTTAACTTTAACTTAGTCTCCTCATTCATGTTTATTATAGTGTGATATTCTTTTAGTCAATATTTATTAGCAGAACTAAACAGCGGGCTTGGTGGCTCAACCATAAGGACAATTTCCTTCAAAAAAATAATCACAACGCTGTACGTTTTCTAGGGATAGGGAGAAAGCACTTTAATTTTATATTATTATTTAGTTATAGAAAAATTATAGTTGTTTCAGAAAGATTGTTCCAGGTTGTACGATCACCTTACCTTTCATTAAAAGGCCAGCGAAATTGCCGCTGAAATAATGGGTGATTCACTATTTGGAAGAGAGATATATAGGGGGGGGGGGGTCAGTAACTCCCTATACATTTTACAGCTATAATTACAAATCTCTCCAACAGGAACTATAAAATTTTCCGTTATATACCCAGAGCCCGATTAAGGTCATCCGGGACCCAATGCCCAGCAACTTTTTTGGGGCCCCCTTGAAATAAAATAGTAGCTAGAAAATTTTTGAGGGTTGTAATTAGATATTATAATACAGTTGCCAAGTTAAGCAAAATCTTTTTGTTTTGTTTTTGAAAAAATAATTGCAGAAAACTTCCTTTTTAAGAAACTTTTTTAAAATCATTTTATTCATTTTGGGCCCCTCATCAGCAGTGGGCCCAAGGCCGTGGCCTAGTTGGCCTGTGCGTTAATCAGGCCCTGTATATACCTGTTCTGTCTAAACAGGTTTTACTGTATTAAGTTCCAATTGATGCAGACCAACGAATAATCAATAGTATGGCACTAAAAGAAATGTAAAAGAATGTGTGCATGAGGACTTTTCGCGTCCCGCTCGGTGGTTACTCGGTACGGGTCTTGGATCCCCAGAAATTTGGGACACGCCGCGTCAATCGGGACACTTGACAACACTAAGCATGACTGTTCTAGACGATGATGTCATTATGATAATCGCGTCCATATCATCTGACGGGACATCATCTCTACAGTTTAGAGAACTCCCGTGTCATGACCAGACCATGATAAACGCCTCTCTCTCCGCGTGATCGACAAAAACAAGTGGCGTACGTGCACGTTGTATTCTCCTTGAAGGTCGTTTTCTGAAATTAAAAATAAAGGTCTGCTGAATCACGCTGGAGGAAAAGCGGATTTATTGTGTCGCTCTTTGTTACAGGTGGTTCGCTTAGCCATAGAAACAATGCAGTCACGGGGTTTGGAGTTAAAGAAAAATAGACAAGTCTGGATTTAATGAATCTATTGGTTTCTATCTCTAAATGGAGAATGAACAATTTTTTTTTTTCCGTGAAGGGGCTCTGCCATCGACCTGTAAAATTCGTCTTAAATGTTTTTGTTTTTTGTCCATTCATTATCTCTCTCTCTCTCTCTCTCTCTCTCTCTCTCTCTCTCAAGAAAACATGTTTTTAGTATAAAAAAGAAATATTTGAACCAATATTTCAAGGTATTTAAAAAGAATCAATATTCTACACATTTTTGTGATATCTTTTATGATATACTACATTATAGAGCAAACCTATTAAATACATGTCTTTCTAATAAACCTAAATATAAAACTAATAATACACAATTAATTATAAATTTTTCCAATCATGTATTTAATAATATCAATTTACACAATATAATAAACAACATTACTAACAATTTTCCAATAAAAAATTTTACCATTCACAAGACATACAAATATAATCGCACACTTGGACGTAAAATTTTTAATTACTATTCTTTTTCAAAACAAATGGTCTCTTCAAATAATTACCCGTGTTATTGTAATGACCCAAAATATCAAAAGTACATAAATACAACACATGGTCATATCATTACTGGTGATCTTAATATTGTAGAACAACCTATTTTACAAAACTTAATGCATAATGGCACAAAATTTCGTCTTCCATATAAGTGTAATATCAAATCCATAATATTGCAGTTTATTCAAGATATTGATTTATTTATATATAAAATTGCTATTGATTACAATAAACCAATCGAGTATTTTAATGAATGGAGATTTTCTGTTATAGATAAAATGAAAAATGAAATTATAAAAAATTATCATCATATTACACATGCAGCTTTTAATAATATAAATAAACATATATCAGAATTACAAAACAAATTTATAATTACTTATGTAGATAAATCTCCAAATAATTATGCTATCATTTGTAAAGAATACTATAAAGTGTTAATTCACAATGCAATCAACACAAGTAATATTTTTAATAAAACTAAATTAAATATTGAAATAAATAATAGAAAATTATTAAATTATCACAAATTACTAAAAATCAAATGTAATAATTTAAATTATCCTTATCTTGTTATAATTCCAAAATTTCATAAAAATCCTATAAAATTTCGCACTGTTACCATCGGGTGTAACACATATAATAATAATGCAAGTAATTTACTACTTAATATTTTAAAGCAGATATATGATATAACGTTAAAACATAATAACCAACATTGCCTAAAAAACAGTTTTCAACTCATTAATAAAATACATAATATCAATCCGGTAAAATTCATAAAAACATTGGATTTTAATGATTTATTTAATAACATTGATATAAAAGACTTACATAAAACAATGTGTATATTATTTAAAGAATTTAAATCTCAATTAAAATTAAAAGAACATATTTCAGTAAATTTTTTTAAAACTTTACTAAATTTTACATTGCATAATAATTACATCATATATGACAATATTATTTATAAACAATGCCAGGGAATTCCGCAGGGCGGAACAGCATCTAGTATTCTCTCTGACCTTTACTTATATTATTATGAAAGAAATATTAGTACGAACAATGATTATGTATTTTATCGATATATTGATGACATTATCATATTTTATTTCAATGAAAAAAATTGCACATCACCACTCAATTTTTATCCTACTCAACTTAAATTAAGCGAAAATGATTTAATTAATAATAATATTAACTTTCTTGACTTAAAAATCAATATTAATAATAATTATAAATTAATTTTTGATATTTATGATAAGAGATTTGATTTTCCATTTAAAGTAAATATTTTTACCAATTATGCTTCATGTTTACATAAATCTGTATATAAAAATATAATTATCAATTATCTACATCGTATAAAATACTTATGCCAGGATATAAATAAAAACAAAAATATTAGATTTATTCGAGATCAAGCAAAAATATATGGTTATCCAATTTTTATGATAAATTCAATTATCAACTCTTTTAAATAACATTTATTATATCATTAAATTATTAACACTGTATGTAATAAATTTTTGTTTGAATGTGCGATAACATATAACACTAGATATAATATTACAATTATAACATACATTAATACAATTATAACATATTAGGAAATTTAAAATTTGATTGAACATTATATACACTCTGTATAGTATGTGATTGTGCGTTGCCGATCACATATGTTTAGGTTTCATTGATGAGCAGTTTTCATACATTTAAAATTATACACGGATAACATTGGTTATTATAACTCACAAACATATCTATTTGCAAAGTGTATAAATATATATATAGTTTTTTTATTTTTATCTATGAAATTAAATTTAATAAGTAATTTTAATTACTGCATAGCATAAATTTGATTGAAGCACAGTAGTGATAATAATAATTATTTAATTTGATATTAAATTAATCTCTGAAATCTAAAATATAATTAAGTATAAGTATAAACAATACATTAATTATTTAATAACAAGTCTAAAATATATTTAAGTAGAAGTAACAATAAAAAATTAATAATTTAATTATAAGTTTATAATATATATCAGTGGTTTAACACAGCTGGCAGCAAAGCACTTTGTTTTAAAATAATATATCTTTTACAAAATATACTTTTGTTAAGAATATCTGAAATGCTGTGCAGGATGAATAAATTCTGTGTATATTTATTCATATTGTAGGATTTTATTCGAATTTAATATTAAAACTACAAGGAAGTATTGTTTATTAAAATTTATATATTGATTAAATTTAATGAAGTGATTATGTTAATAATAATATGGATATGTAACTAAATATTAATTATGAATAATTATAATACCAATAGATGGCGGCATTTTACGTTTTAGTTAGTTGATGATATTATAGATATTATTTTGAATTTAACTATAGAGGGAGCTATTGCTTGTATATTAATTTTACTTTCAGGAATTAAAATTAGATGGAGTAATTATATATTCACGGATATAATTTTGTTATAAGAGTATTATCAACAGAATAGTTTTGTGTGTTTTTGAATTATATTGTGTTGGGGTGTCATTGATCGAGTTGTGTTTTTAAAAACATGAGCTCTCAACTTGTCTTTCAAATCATTTCTCTCAACTCGACTCGAATGTCAACATGTTTGATACGTGCCATGTGGAATTGATCATTATGAAGAAGTTGCTATATTTTGAGGATACTGTATCATTCTTGTGAGTAAAACATTTTTTCTACAATTTAAGGGTTCAAAATTACAATATTATTTCAAAAATGATATCTGGTGGTTATATAGTGTGGTGATTTATAAAGATTTTGGATAATCTTTGTAAGTGATATATTATATATTTCTTAATGGTTTTTTATTTACATTTTACATATTTCCAATTTAAAATTTTTCCAATTGTTGTCTGGTAATAATTCAGTATACTTGGTTGATTCTACAGTACTTAGCATCATGCCAGTAGAATTATGAAATACTGAATTATTTTTAAAACACATGTGGGTGCAGCCAAGCTGAAGAGTACATCCACATATGTTTTTTCATATCCAATTCTTGATTGGTTCTCTTGTGGTCCAGTTTTTCCACTGAATAATGTTCATAATTAATTTATTAATCCATTTGTGTTTACATAATAGCAACTCCAATTTATAATTTTTTTTCCCCTTTCTCTCTCTTTCTTTTTAAATGTTCTTCAGGTATGAGTAAATTTGGCTAATTACCATTGAAGCACATGCTATGGTAATTTTATGATTGCACAAGTTAATTATTAGCTATGTGGTATTCTGATTACACAATATCATTAATTATCTCTTAGTAGATTTTAGTAGAATGATATTAGAACTTGATATGTTTTTGAAATTCATAGATATTATAATTATATATATACAGTCGAACCCCGGTATAGTGAACCATCTACGGACCCAGAAATATGTCCACTATAACCGATGGTTCACTATATCCAAATTCTTTAAAAATATAATTTTTTTTTTAATATGATTGTTATTATTGATTTTTTAGTATATGATGTATTGTTAAAAATAATGATTGCTATAATACGTTATTTACTTACAAATTATTAACTAATTAAATTGACAATAAATCAAATAATAAAAAGAAAAAAGTTACTTTCTAAAACTTGATTTTATTTTTATATTCTATGGAAGAAATTTGTGATTTTTGATTGAATGCAGTTCGATTTTAAGTAGAGTTCATCAATTTTCTTATCAACAATTAGTAAAGAATCTAATATTTTTTGGTCCACATTTTCTGTAGAAAAAAAATGTTCAGTATATTCGCTGCCGATTTCACTTCCGAGATAGAAGGCGTCGAAATTTCAAATTCTTCTTCAGTATTGTCTTCTATGTCTTTTTCAACATCGTTCTTTTGTTTAACTTCAGATACAGTGTCATCATCTGTAGGGGTACCAGAAGTATACACTTCATTATCGCAAGATTCAAAGTGCTCAGTAACGTCCCTTGGAAAAATGTTCACATTATGCTTTTCCAGCCACAGAGCTATTGGTAAGATTTCTTTATCATCTTCCTTCTCCACGTTGGCATTTTTTCATTCCCACAATGGACCTTTCGAAAGACCTGCGCGTCGGAAACAGTTGCGGATTGTTGCTGATGTCACCTGTCTCCATGACTTTTCCAACAAAAAGACTGCTTCCAAAAGTGAAATGTTGTATTCCGTATTGTTCTCTTCATAGTTCTCAAAAATACGCATCACTAGCTGTTTCCTATAATGGGACTTCAGGCTGCGAATAACGCCGTGGTCCATGGCCTGTAGCACAGAAGTCGTGTTTGGAGGCAAAAAAACGAGCTTAATGCATTTCAGATTTTCTAAGTGGGGATGAGCTATGCAATTGTCGACAACGAGAACAATTTTACGTTTTTTCTTCAACAAATCATTGTTCCATTGTCGAAGTTCTTCTTCTTAAAAAAAAAGGAAGTCATGCAGGATTTTTGATTAGTTTTGTAATTGACGGGCAGTTTTTAAACATTTTTAAAACATCTTTGTTTTTGGGATTTACCCACGACAGTTAATTTTCGCTTTTCTGATCCGTTCATATTTGCACATACAAGAACAGTTATTCTCACTTTCGAGAGCTTCCTGTTAGTGCACTTTTCCCCTTTAAATTTTAACGTCTGATCGGGAGTCATTTAGTAAAATAATCCAGCTTCGTCAGCCTTAAAAATATTCTTCTCTTCATAACCCTGGATTGCATCCGTCCACACTTGAGCTTTCCACTTTTCCACATCCGATGACCAAACACTTGCTGCTTCACCAACAATCTTCCACAAGAAATATTGTTCCGTTTTTTTAACCTAATCCAGCCATCCATTAGAGCACACAAAACTGTTTTTTCCGAATTTTTCGGCAAACTCATTCGCTTTAATGTGAAGCATGGGTCCGGTCACAGAAAGATATCTATCCCGCTGAATAGTGAACCATTTTAATAGAGCTTCTTCCACATTTTCTCTTTCAGCCCGGCATAGTTTCTTCGAAGAATCCAAATTTTTATTGTGTGCAGCAAGAATCGCACTGCAATTTTTCCAAATGTTCGAAACTGTAGATTTTGAGAAGGAAAATTCCTTGCACAATGCCGATTGATTTGTTCCATCTTTAATACGTTTAATTATGTTAACATTATCATCAATCGAAAATGCTTTTCTTTTCCAAGAATTCGCCATTTTTACAAAATTTTTAGCTGCTCTTGAAAAAACGTATTCTTATCTCATCAATCAAAATAATAATGAAGAGAGACACTGTAAAACGAGGGACATTCTTGGACTGTTCCGATTATACCGAGGACGAAGTTAGCAAGTGAACATCAGAGCTTATTCCTAGAATTAGGGAGAAACGAAGAAGAGAGGTTTGTTCCTTTAATAGGGAGAGGAGGGGAAAAAAGCATGTGCTGTTTAGGCGATGAGCATGAAAGAGTGAAATTTGACACAATATAAAGCCATGTCATCATTTGCAGTCACAACTAGTGCAAGTTTAAAGTTGGAGAACTGAAAAAAGAAATCTGGGGAAATAAAATTTGAGTCCACTATAAACGAACTACCAAAATCTCAGCTGTCCACTATAAGCGTATAAAATAACATTAGTTAAATGGAAGTTCGGACGGGACCAGCAAAAAAGTTCACTATATCCGAGTGTTCACTATATCCCGGGTTTATTATAGCGGGGTTCGACTGTATATATATATATATATATAATTAATTATAATATCTATGAATTTCAAAAAACATATCAAGTTCTATTCTACTTAAATCTCCAAAGAGATAATCAATGATACTGTGTATACAGAATACCACATAGCTAATAATTAACATGTGCAAACATAATATTACCATAGCTGATGCTTCAATGGTAATTGGCCAAATTTTACTCATACCAAAAGAATATTAAAAAAAGAAAAGTAAACACAAATGGATTAACAAATTAAATATGAACCATACACAATGGAAAATTGGACCACATGAGAATTAAATATGAATTGGACATGGAAAAACACATGCACATGTACTCATCAGCCTGGATGCACCCACATGTGTTTTAAATAATAATTCAGTGTTTCATAATTCTACTGGCATAATGCTAAGATCAGTAGAATCATCCAGGTACACTGAATTATTACCAGACAACAATTGGAAATATTAAAATTTGGAAATATTTAAATAGGAAATAAAAAACCATTAAGAAAATACAATATATTTCACTCACATCGATTATCCAAAAAACTGTAATTAACACCTCACTAAATTACCACGAGATAACAGTTTTGAAATAATAAAATTGGAAATATGAACGCGTAAAGTGTAGATAAAATATTTTACTCACAATAATTATACAGAATCCTTAAAATGTCACAACGTCTACATAATATTCACATCCACATGGCAATGCATCATACATGTTAACTAAGTCGAGTTGAGAGAAATGATTTGTAAGACAAGTTGAGAGCACACTTTTTTTAAATCACAACCCCATAAATGACACCCAATCACAAAATGATTCAAAAACACTCAAAATAATTCTGGTTTTAATACACTTATAACAAATATATATCCGTGAATATATATTACTCCATCCAATTTTAATTCCTGAAAGTAAAATTAATATACAATCAATAGCTCCCTCTATAGTTAAATTAAATATAATATTAACAACATTATCTACAACTACCTGAAAGGTAAAGTGTCGCCATCTTTTGGTATTATAATAGTTCATAATTAATATTTAGTTAAATATCCACTTTATTAGTTACATACTCACTTCATTAGATTTATTTATATAAATAAACTTTAAAAAACAATACTAACTTGTAGTTTTACTTAAAATTCAAATAAAATATAATACTACTATATGAATAAATCTACACAGAATTAATTCAACTTGCACAGCATTTCAGATATTCTTAACAAGAATATATTATGTAAAAGAGATATTATTTTAATTCAAATTATTTTTGCTGCCAGCTGTGTTAATCCACTGATATTATAGACATTTATTAAATAATTAATGTTTTATTTTTACTACTACTTAAATATATATTAGACTTGTTTTTAAATATTTAATGTTTAATTTATACTACATTGTAAATATATTTTATATTTATAGATTAATTTAAATATCTAATTAAATAATTCATAAACAATTCAAAATATCTCAAAATTTATAATGTTGATAATTAATAGTATTACTACTGTTTTTCAATCAAATTAATGCAATGCAGTAATTAAAATACTTGTTAATTTTAATTATTCATAGACAAAAATAAAAACTATATATATTTATTTTTATATATATTGCAAATAGATATATATATATGAGTTATAATCACCAATGTTATCATTGTATAATTTAATTTGTTATTGTATAAGTTAATTTATAAATGTATGAAAACTGCACATCATTAATACCTTAAACAGAGGTGATCGGCAACGCACAATCACAACTATACAAAGTATAAATAATGTTCAATCAAATATTAAATTTCCTAATATGTTATAATTGTAATTATGTATGTTATATTTGTAATTTTCTACATAAAGTGTATATAATGTTCAAACAAATATTAAATATTAAATTTCCTAATATGTTATAATTGTAATAATGTATGTTATAATTATTATTTTCTATATCTTTTGTTATATGTTATCGCACACTAAAACAATAATTTATTACATACCATGTTTATATTTAAATTATATAATAAATGTTATTTAAAAGAGTTGATGATTGAATTTATCATAAAAATAGGATATCCATATATTTTTGCTTGATCTCGAATATATCTAATATTTTTGTTTTTATTTATATCTGAGCATAAGTATTTTATACGATGTAGATATATATATATATATATAAATGAAAATAAAATCCATGCGATAAGGGCTATTATGGTGCAAAATTCTGTGTCTGCCGAATGCATTTCATACATAATGTGCTATATATATGTATGTATGTAACACATGGGCTGATAAGTTCCCGGTCTAATAAAGAAAAAACAACTTTTTGACAAAACTTTATAACTGTATGACTTTATAACATTAAAACTTTAATAAATTACATAACTTTAATAATAAATAATAATAATTTAATAATAATAATTTTATAATAATAATTTAATAAATGAATAATAATAATAATTGAATAATAAATAACATAATTTTATAACGAAAAAGCTCCAAACAGTGATCAGAATCATCGACTCGTTGTTGTTTTTGGTCAAAAGTCAACACGCGCGGCACCCACTTTGACAACAGCTTTTTGATAGACAAATGTTCATTCAAAATAAAATCTACACGTTCCTTATGGATATCTTCAGAGGCTCAGCTAGCTACCTCCTGCAACTTCACTTTACGGTTCTCCAAAACGATTTTGTGGACTTTTTTGATGTTTTCCGGAGTAACCGCCTCTTTTGCGTGGTACATCACGGGTGTCCGTACGACCACGTTTAAATTTAGCAAACCAGTCAATAATGGTTGATTTACCTGGTGCAGTGTCCGGATAACGCTTATCAAGTCAAGCTTTTGTTTGAACGGTGTTTTTCCCCATCCAATAACAATTCTTGAAATTCTTGTTTATCCATTTTTTTTTTTTTTATCAACAAAGTTGTTCGACTGAAACCACTCTAACGTTTTATCCACACGGCGAATCGTCATGACATTTTTTCTGCTACCTTTTAAAAGTTAGTATTTACTAAAAAAAAACATCGGTTCGGCGATTGCAACGCCATCTGTGTGTCAGACCGGGAACTTATCAGCCCATGTGTTATGTATATATATATATATATATACAGTGAATTCTGTCTAAGGCGGACTCTGTGTAAGCCGGAATTTTGCCTAACGCGGAAAAATGTTCAAGTCCCGGCAAACACATAAGAAATAACATTAATTCATGCTCCATAAGCCGGAATTTGCCTAACGCGGAAACGGAAAGGTTTTTAAAGTCCCATCGAAATAAAAATTTTGCATAAGACGGAAAAAAAATTAAAAAATGATAGGCATTTGGTTTATGAAATTTCAAAACTGATGTTAACTGATGATACAGCGAATGTCATCAGAACGGAAAATGATTAAACATTTAAGGAATAAATTTTTATTACATTATTTCTCATATATAAGCAAAATGTTTTTCCTCTTAAAAAAAGGAAAGAAAAAACATCATACCAAGTACATTTTTTACATTATCTCAATTAATTATTCAAAAAAAGAAATTGATATAAAAAAAACTCTACACATTAACATTTCTCTCTTTTTTATTGTATTAGCGAAAGAATATCACTTTTTTTGCTTGCTTCAGATTTTGAGTTCTGATCGTTGTTTATGGCAATCAGTCATTTGGTCGCCATAGCTCTTTGTCTAATGTGAGAGGGAGAGGGGGGGGGAAGCTACAATCATTTACATATTGTATGAGCGCTGGTTGTGGTTTCAGAGGGGGAGGGGATGGAAGATGAATTCGAAGTGACGTATGTTTTATTTCAAATAAATCACATGGTCAGAAAACGAGGTCGTTGCACGTGTTATTTGTTCTTCCTCATTTTATATTGTCTACTGATATTACTAAGTGATAGTAAAAAATGGCTTCAAAATCTAAACTCAATACGCTATCTCCGCTGGATAAAATAGAAGTTATTAAATTAAAAGAAAAATATATATTCTGTAAAAATCTTTGTTTTAAATTTAAATGCGGTAAAACACAAATTTATGATGCTATAAAAAGAAGAACAGGGTTGGAAAAGGAATGGGGAAGCAAACCATCCAACAGAAACCGGAAAAGTGCTGTGAAAAATGAAGACATTAATGCATTAACACTTGAATGGTTTTCTAACGTTAGAGTTAAAAATTTGCCCATACCTGGAACACTGTTGCGTGAAAAGGCGAAAGAGATTATCGAAAAATTAGGTAAAACGGATTTCAAGGCTTCTACTGGATGGTTAATGAGTTTCATTAATCGACACAATATTGCCATGAAGCAAGTTTGCGGAGAGTCGAAAGACGTCCCAGACCAAGAAATTCAGGAATGGAAAATAAATTTTCCGCTACTGATTGAAGGATATCAAACTAAGGACATATACAATTGCGACGCAACGGGACTTTTTTATCGTGCGTTGCCCACTAAGTCCCTTGCAAAAAGAGGAAGTGAATGCCACGGTGGTAAAAACTCCAAAGAGCGTGTCACTGTTTTGCTTTGCGCGAATATGGAAGGCAGTTTAGAAAAGCCCTTAGGGATAGGAAAACCGCAAAAGCCGCGATGTTTTAAGAATGTGAACATTAATAAACTGCCTGTGATTTGGAGATTTAAAAAAAAATCATGGTTGTCGACTGCCATAATGGTGGGATGGCTGGCTGAATTCAATAACCGTATGATCAAAGAAAATCAAAAATGTTGTTATTTTTCGACAATGCACCTCGAACTATCGAATATAAAATTAAAATTTTTCCCGCAAATACTACTGCAGTAACACAACCTATGGATCAAAGAGTTATAAAAATGATGAAAACCCATTACAAAAAATATCTCTTGCGGTCCATTTTGCGTCTTTAGATAATTGCTCTTCTGCCACCGAAATGGCAAAAAATATAAGTGTTTTAGATGCTGTCAAATGGATTGCCAAATCCTGTTCAGAAATGTCGCCTGAAAAAATTGTTCGTTGTTTTAGAAAAGCTGGTTTTGTTTCAGAAAATGATCATGAGTCAGTTGACCAGTTGGGGGAAAATGAGTTACAAAATCTAATAGATGACTTAAAATGTGTTCACAGAGTGAAAAAATTAATGAAGAATACGTATCAGCTGACAATATAGTGTGTACTACTGAAGATAACACTTCTGTGGACATTTTGATTCAGCGATATCAAGATTTGGAAAGTGCTAGTGAAAATGAAGATGAGCACGATTATGAAAACCATGAAGACAATGGAGGAATTCAGACGTATCAAGACGCCTTGAGAAGCATTAGGTATCTCAAAAAAAATGAAGAATTGATATCCATAATAACGGACTTGCAATGTGCTACTGAAAAATGCTTGGTAAAAAGAAAGACAAAACAAGCATCGATAAAAGATTATTTTTCGACTGTTTAAAAATACTATGCCACTATGTGAAATAGAAAGTAGTTGTTAAGGTAAATGATTTTCATTAACTTTTAAAATGGAAGAAATTTATCATTGGTACTACTATTTATTTTATTATTCATATAATGTGTTTGAGATTAATAATAAATTTAATAAGACATATAATTTCATTTAAAAAACTGTACTAAAGATTATGAACGTAAAAATATGACTTGCGCATGTGTATTTTATTTATTTAATTTGGCTGTTTTGTATAAGGCGGAATATTGTCTACGGCGGAAAAATTTTTCGGTCCCGATTGATTCCGCCTTAGACAGAGTTTACTGTATATATATATATATATATATATATATATATATATATATACGCATAGCCCATAGCTGCCAACAATTCCTTTTCTGTGTTACCACTATTTCCGAATAGTAATATTGACCTTATTTAATCAAAAAATACTGCGATTAAATCACGCCAAGATTAAGCGAAGATTTCTATTCGGAAATAGTGGTAATAAAAGAGTGGAATAGTGGACGACTGTGTATGCGCATGTCACGAATAAATGGGAGACGCTTTGGTAGAAATAATTTGTTTGGACTCGGGACTTCTTTACAGATCGAACTCGTTTATTGAAGTGTTCATGGAACATCCTCTTCGCGCGTTCGATTGGAGGCCCTGCGAGCCATTTATGTTTTATAATGTTATAAAATCTACAGGATCGTGACTCAGACAGAACTCTCAAATCTGCAAAATATCCGCTCTTGATGGGTTGCACGCCAGTATTTTTCAGCATTTAGGATATTTTCCAGCAGCGGGCGAAGGTTTGAAATTGGGAGGATAATTTAATTTAATGGGTCAATTAGCTTTTGATTGATGTCTGGGGTCTTATGACGACAACAAGACATGGTTATGACCTGGGTGCCGCAAACCACAAACGCAGGACCGTGCGAAGAGAAAACTGCGCCCGGGGCAAAGTTTCAATTTGGCGCCCCCATCCCCTTCATTTCTTCTCTTTGTGACAGATGTAAAAAAAAAAAAAAAAAATGATAAAGTGTAGAAACAGAAATAAATTCTATTGAGTAAATATTTCGCGTTTAATTTGGAACTTTAAAAGATTTAATTTTAATTCAGAAATTCCAAACAACTAAATAATATGAGAAAATTGAACTTATTTCTTAGAGAAATCATGCATGATGTTTTGGAAATTCCTCGTAAAATGATTGACGGCTAAAAAATGAATGAATAAATCTATCTATCTATATTATAAAGGACAAACGTGTCCGTGCGAAACGCTGACGTCATTTTGCGAATGGCAACACTGGACGATGTAATTTCGGTTTTGCGATTTTTGTTACTGCAATTTTTTTAATTGCTAAACGTCGCCATATTTTTGATTTTTACACGGTTATATAGGGGAAAAAGTCTACTTTCAAATGCAATTTGTTTGAAAGTATATCGCAAGTTACTCATTTATTATAGCATTAAAATTTTATTTCAAGCATGATTTTTTTTAAATCTATCTCTATCGCTTGCAGCCGATTACAAAATATGAATCCGTTTGCACTTTAAACAATATAATTATTTCGGCATTTGTTTCTAGGTAATATTCGATAAAGTAATTAAAACTTCATTAAACAATCAATAAAATAGTATAAATAAAACACAAATTTAACAGACATGCAATTGAAATAAGAGCTTAAAACCGCTCAAAACTATCAGAATAATAATTAAAAAAAAACTACTGTAGATAATGAAATTTTTAGCGATTTCTTTGGTGTTGTTAGCGGGCAATCGAACAAAAATTATTAAAAGTAAAAAATCTATTAGATTTCAGTAGAAAAAAAATTTAAAATGGTTTTCACATATATTCTCTATCCCGGCAAGTCCGGGTTGGATGCCCTCGTAACTAATAAAAGAAAGTTCCGCTCTGTGTGTCTGTCTGTTGGCGATGGCTAGGAAAATTTAGCGCACCTAGAAGTCTGTACATTTAGATTTAGGTAGTCCAAACCGTCTCCTGGTATACCTGAGCCTCAGAATTTTAATATTTTAATTACTTTCTGAAGTATTAATTAAAATGCACAAAGAACTCTCATTAAAAATACGTTTTTATTCTCTTGGGTTGGTTGGTTGCATCGATTCTTCACAGAAGTAATTAAATAAACCAGAGTAGCGATGCATAAATAAGGATTTCTAACTAAATAGTGTCAACATGGATTGAAGCGTAGAGGAGCCATGCGAATGTCGCGCCACCTGTACATGACAAATTACACATACGTCCCACTGATTGAAATATTTTGCAGGCCTATTTTTCTTCATGACAATTAGTCGGGTTTAAGTTTTTTTTGTTCTACATGACATTTATTATTATGATTATTATTATGATGGAGATTGTTAATACAGAAAACTTTATTTAACAGATTCTTTTTTATATTTGTGGGAATGAAGAGGGGCAAGGGTCTCAATTACATTTAAGCTTCAAGGTGTATTTCCAGAAAGCAGTTACCAGAATTTCCGAATACTAGTGTAAGCCAAATTTCAAATTAAGTTCCTAGCTTAACCAAATGAATCAATCATTCAAGATGTATTGTGATCCTCCTAATTAGTTATTTGCTGAAGGCCACTTGAACACCCCCCCCCCCCCCCGGTCCATCCTTCAAGGTTTTTTCTCTAACTCTGCTTCGTTTCCATATCTCAGCAACTATCTTTCCGATTTCAAAGCAAGTGATTTCAAACATTATAATTAACTTAATAGTCACCCTTTATAACATTAAACTAAATTTATGAGTAGCGGTTATCACTATTTACAAATAAGAGTTTAAGCCAACTTTGTAATTAAGTTCCTAGCTTAACAAAACGAACGAATTTTTATGCATGCATAGTGGGCCTCCTAATTAGTCATTTTCTGAAGGACACTCGAACATCCCCTTCCTTCGGCACCTCACTCAAGGTTATTTTCTCTAACTGTGCCTTATTGCAATAACTGGGCTAATAATGTTCCAATCTTTTCGAAACCAGTTCAATTTTGTAGTGCGCGTACTATACAGTAACGTAGGCAGCGGGGACCTGTCTCAGAAGTTCGTTTGGAAAGAGTTTTGTTTAGAACAGAATGCTCCCCTGGCGGTGGTAGGGGGGAATAAAAGATTTTCTAGAGTGTACGAGCATGCCGGGTACACGGTTCCGAAGCCATCGTAGACCGTGGCCAGAGTTCCGTTTTTTAAGAGATTTAAGTTTATTACAAGGGCTCGGGCAACGCCGGGCGGGTCAGCTAGTAAATAAATAAAACTGTAGTTGGTAGTATAAATTTAGCGCCCCCTCAATTTCCGCGCCCGGGGCGAAAGCCCCCTTCGCCCCCCTCTTCGCACGGCCCTGCATAAACGGCTGCAAGAAGCACAAACGTCAGCACTTTTAATCGAAATCGATGTTGGTAAGTAATAATTGGGAGGGGAAGAAACAAAGCTAAGAGGGGCGAAAAGGGGTTTTTAAATAGAAGACTTAAAGTTAGAAAAGGAGCTGGAAAGTTTTACTTTTGAATTTAAAAAAAAATCCCTGACGGCTCGGCCTACAGGCACAGGTAGATTTCGAAGATGCAGACCGTGGGGCGTCTGTTTGTCGGGAATTGCGGAAGAAATGACCTTTTTGCGATGATGCTGCAGTTGGAACCGCCTACTTCGAAACCAAACTTGTTTGCAGGCGGAGCCAGCAAGGTTTTTTTTTTTTTTTTTTTTTTTTTTTTTTTTTTTTTTTTTTTGCTATAAGAGTTGGTCTTATAAAAAACATGTCAATATAAAAGTTTTAGATAATATTAAGAGGATTTATAATAAATTTAAGCGGACTTGAAATCTTGGGAATTGACGAAATTATGAATTTTTTTCTTCTAAAAACCCCCTCCTCCCCCCCCCTTAAGGCAATTTTTAATTATATCAAAAATCTGTCATACATAAATTTTCGGCCCTTCTCCTAGAAGTAATACTAACTTCAAACGGATTCGATACGTATCATAATTAAGAAATTATGGGTTTTTTTCTGTTTTCACAAAAAGTCCCCCCATCCCCCCCCCTTGGTTCGATTTTGCCCATTAACGAACTTGACCGAGATTTTATGCCCCTTGATTTTATATATCAGTTTCGAAAAGATGCTGGAGTTGGAACCGCCTACTTCGAAAAATAACTTGTTTGCAGGCGGAGCCAGCAGGGATTTTTTTGTTTTTAATTTTTTTTTTTTTTTTTTGCTATAACGGTTGGTCCTATAAAAAACTTGTCAATATAAAAGTTTTAGATAATATTAAGAGGATTTATAATAAATTGAAGCGGATTTGAAATCTTGGGAACTGACGAAGTTATGAATTTTTTTCTTCTAAAACCCCCCTTTTTTCCCCCCCTTGGGGCCATTTTTAATTATATCAAAAATCTGTCATACATAAATTTTCGGCCCTCTTCCTAGAAGTAATAATAACTTTAAACGGATTCGATACGTATAATAATAAAGAAATTATGAGGGTTTTTCTGTTTTCACAAAAAGCCCCCCCCCCCATTTCCCCCCCCCCGTGGTTCGATTTTGCCCATTAACGAACTTGACCGAGATTTTATGACCCTTGATTTTATGTATCAGTTTGGAAGAGATTTCTGCAGAATTTTTCCAGTTATCATGATCAGAAAAAAGTGACATAGATAGATAGATAGATAAAATTTTGAACTGGGGGTGGTTTTGGGTTCTGGGAGTCATGATCGGCGTAGATCTGCAAAAATTTTTCAAAATTTCTAACTTAGGTGAGAATGTAATAGGTAGTATTTCTTACGAAATCTACCTAAAAGGTCTTTATTTTTATCATTTCATGCATATAGATATATTTTGCTAAAGGAAAAAAAAATGCTTTAAATTTTTCAAATGTATTAAATCCAAATATGCCGATGGGGGGGGGGGGGATGTCTGTCCACATCACAGATATTATTACGACAGAGTATAATAGCGGGCTTTGCCCGCTATCGGACCGGTTCAGATTTTTACTTTGTAAAAAAACATGACAATATTATTATTATTATTATTATTATTATTATTATTATTATTTTGAAAATGAAATTTACTTGGATTTATTAAAGAAAGGATAAAGTGTTTTGAAGGGAATGTTAAACGAAACCCTTTGTGAGATATTCGATAACACTTACCCATTTGTTTATTTTATCCAGACGATAGATTGTAGAAAACTAATCCATTCATTTTAATCAACTTAATATTTTCCACTCAAAATAAATAGAAGGAAAATGATAAAGCACAGAAAAAACCCAACGAGAATTTCATTCATTTCTTCAAAAACCAGTGACCTAATTTTATGACTCTTAAGTTTCAAGATATACCAAGCAATAGATATTTATTACATCGTTATGTTCATCACTCTTCTAATAATGTGAAGTATGATTTGTGATTATGTTATTATAAACTTGTTACCGAACTAAAAAACATTTTATAAGACAATTATTCATCATTAAATGTAACTTATGAACTTACAGTCGTGCAACAATATTTCTTCAGAAAAACCACTAATAATTTGTGAAATATATGTTAGTGACGTCAATTTATTTCAAAGAACTCATGCAACTTAATTACTTGTAACTTTCCAAACTTTGTGATAATGAGTCAGTGTACTTCTAAATCCCATTCTGTGAACACACAGGGGGCATTGTTTAGACATTATTAATTAAAAATGTCTCCTGTTAAAAATCTTCTAATTAAAAAATGTTAAACCTTTAAGTATTTGTAATTAATGTAGAATATAATCTTTAAAATCAAGTTGAAAAGTCAATTCATTTATTTATTAGTTAACTACATCTAATATCATCGTTTACAAGTTTTTTCTTCAGATTATTGTGCATATAATGGATTATTAACAATCACGTGGATAATTAAACTGATGTTCTCCTGGATTACGTCGGCTGATATTTTCACTAACGGATAGACCATAGAAAAGGTAAGCCATTCCTTTTCTTTCTCTATTTTGAACTCAAGAGTTAATTTTAAATCTGACAATTCTAATATTCTGATGTTCAGCGCTTACCTCGTTCACCTTCTACACAGATTACCTATACATACTTAGTAAATATAATCTGTGGTCCAGATGAGACCGAGATTAAAACATTTTACTGAAAAGTTGTTTCCGAGTGTTTTGAAATTTAATTAAGCGTTTTATGATAAAATAAAATGACAACTACAAATATTCTATAAATTTTATTTTTATTTATTTATTTATTCAGGTCTTCACTAAGAATGAGCTCTGGGAACTAAACATTTGTGAAAATTCTAATATTCTCACATACACACATGTATGTATGTGGGATAGATTTTTAAAATATTGAAAACGAATTCAGAAAATATCAAAATGTTAAAATATGCCAATATTTCCATAATCAGGTTTTTATCGTGATTCAATATCTTCCTCAAATTCATATGACATCATATATTCACCAGCTGACGTCCTATTCATTTGCTTTCTGTACTTCCTCATATTTATACTCCTTGTATTATCGAGAACTCTTTGAAAATCTCTGTTATACTTCCAATAGGACGTCATCTCCTTTTTCATTCTTGAAACATTTAATTCCAATTTCAGTTTTCATGGGGAAATCTTTCAATAGAAAATGGATCGTTGTCGAAAGAATTTTGTTGTGGATTTTTAATGGTTGGCAGCTGCTATAAAGAATAATGTTTAAATTGAATAGCAAATGGCTGTTAGATGGGTGGTTTTTTTTAATTAACTATACATTATTTCAATTTCGGATTACTGTATTTGCTTCGGCTGTGGTTTAATTAGAGATCGACCGAAATTTCGGTTTTGGCACAAAATCGGAGTTTCACCGAATGTTCGTTTTCGGCGAAACTGTTGCCAAAATTTCGGCCTAACCGAAACTCGACCGAAACTATCTGTATTTCAAAATATCGCTCCTTCTTTCGGAAATTTTCAACTTTACTCATTGATATGAGTTAGTTGTATCGGCTCAAATAAGACACTGTTTATTCCTGTGAACTCCACTGTTTATCATTAATGGTCATGACTGATTCATGATGCGAGTGTAAATTATAAAGCAAGCAATGCCTATAGGACTAAACTTAAAAGACGCTTATCACGTGATCTTTAAAAACTGCAAACTTAACAGCAATAGAATTTTTTTACTGTGAAACTCCAGATTGTTTCGAATGCTTTATGAGAAAGTTGTTGTTAAAACATATGGAGATTTACGAAATTTATTACAAAAGATATATCGAGTTATGTATACTTAAAATATATTTTTATTACATGAAATTCGTATAATTGGAAACTATTTCTGTGTTATTGATAAATTAATTACGTTTTATTTTATATGAAAATAAATAGTTTTGGATAGAGGCACAGAGAGTCAACTTGGCACCGGAAAACGAATTTTAAAACAGGGGTGCTATTTTAATACTTTCTTAGGGAGGCAGGGAGTGGCAAAGCTTTTTTTAAGTAAACATGTTATTTAAACATAGGTACCATAAAAATGTTTGTACAAAATTTTAAATAATTAATAATAATATTCAGCAATATTTAAATATATGTCTATATTTAAACGTCTATTAAATTAATAATATTTATCATTATAAAATGATTAAAACATATTCAATGTTAATTTCCTAAAGAACAAACTTTTAAGTACTTTATTTCAAGCAATTTAAAAGCAAAATATTAACGAACTGAAAATATGAATATATATTTAAAAATTAAATATTCCTTATTGAATTTGTTTTACATTATTTAACTACATTGTTAATTAATTATTGATAAATGCCAATAATTATTAGTTGTTATAAAATAGTAAAATATAAAAGTTGTATTATTTATGTTTCATTTTTGTTTGAAACCTATACTATACACACTATGTACCTTTGTTTGTTAGAAATATGGTTCAATACACGTATAACTAATAAATTAATTAGTAACGTAATTAGTTATTATTAAGTAATTATTAATTATTTGTTAATAATCAATTAATAATTTTATGCAGTTATGTACGTATTAATCAGTTTTTAATTTTTTTAACACTTTCGGTTTCGGTTTCGGCCGAAAGTGGGAAGGTCACCGAAATCCGGTTTCGGTTTTTGTTTCGGTCTTAAAAACTTGTTTTGGTCGATCTCTAGTTTTAATACGCCTGTGTGTACAGTTTCACGATTCTTGCTTCGAAACTGTCGATTTGTATACAAATACAGGCAGACAGACAAATTTTCATTTTACTTACCCATCATACGTAGTATAGAGTAAGTTTTGTAATCGTTTTGAAAATCGAAAAAAAAAACATTTTGACGGATTGAATCGTTTCAGACACTGGAGATTCCGAAAAACATATTTTTAGAAGAAAAAAAAAATGTTGCCGTCCGTCTGTGTGTCTGTAAATGCTCTATCTCCCGAAACATTTGAGATAGAGACTTGAAATTGGGTATGTACTGAGTATGTCATAATGGGAAGACGCTTATTGAATTTCAGTCACCTCGATGATCCGGAACTCTTTTTTTTCGGACTCTCGAAATAGTCGTGTTCTGATAAAAGGTATATAAAAATTTTCGAATTTGTTTATTTTAAGGAGTGACTATAAAAGACACTAAAAAAAAACAAATTTTGCATCAAGCATGAAGTCGATCGGATCAAGAGTGGCCGAGCTATTTGGAATCCTATTTTCTACACGCTTCGATTTTTCGTGACCCTGTATTTCATTGCAATTTCAATTCAAAGCTATATTTTAATTGGCAGTGAGACGCTTCATCCGACGCAGTAAACTGATAGAATTTGGATAAACAATTTTGGAGTTATAAGGATGTTTCTTTTAAGCCATTCAGTAATAGAGCCTTTAACGTTTAGGACGTCATCCAGCCACGATTTTATTCGAATTGCAATGCATTTTATAAGTAGTTTATACATTTTTTATTTTCCTATTTTACATGATGCCTATCCATGATGGGTAAGTATGACGGTGGCCCCCAACAACTAGTTTACATATTAGATATTATTATAGAATAATCAATTTTCTCAACCCAGAATATCGATTTTTCGTATGCCATCCATTCTCAAGTAAACATTTTCATGTTCAACAAACATGTTTTACAGACAAACATGATAAAGTAACTAATTGTATTAACATTAAAATTAAAATTAATATCATTTCGTTATTCCTGCATGAGTTAAACAGCTGAAAATGTTTCATTGACAATGGATTTCATTTTGCATACTAAAAATCGATAACAAAAAACAAATCGAATTCATAAAACACTTTTCGACTATGTTGGACAGTGTAACGTCAAACGTGACAAATGAGGTGCGTTCGTACTATAACTAGATTTATAAATATTCAGATCTGGGTGCAATAGCTGTTGAACTCTTATGGAAAAAATTCATGAATATAAAATTTATTCTATGTGCAGATTTACAGATATTAATTTTATTTTAAGTTTCAATACACTTTTTACGAGCAATTCATTAACAATTCTGTTACATTAAAATTATTCTATGCGCAAATATCTAGTAAGACAATGTAAAAAAAATCATCCTTATTATTTCAGTGAAATGAATTATATCGTCTGTTATTGTTAATTTCCGTCATAAAATAAGTACATTTTAAGTTGGCAACATTGCATCTTTTGTTGACATGGAGTGAAAATTCCAATGGGAAACTGAAGCATAGCTTTGAAAATTTCAGAGCTTTAAATCCATATTGAGACTTTTTTCCACATTTAATATATCTTTCCCGGAAACATCTATCCAAAAGACTGTCGGTAGATTATAGGACTGCTATCATGAAACAATTTTACTATACAAATTCGGTTTTTAAACTCAGCAATATACGGAAATAATAGGACTCCATCTTAAATAGGAAGTCATCACCATGGCAACCTAGAATCATGACCTGTCATGGGATATCACTGAATTAATTACGTAGAATAGGATGTAATAGAATAAAGAAAACTTTTATTAATTTTTTTAAAGTTTTGATTCAATTTTCATAAAATTTTAAATGACTCGACAAAATTCTGAAACGATTCTATATATTCATTTTCAAACCGTTCGGTTCGGCAGTTTTTGCGCTGTTATGTGTACAGACGGGCGGACTAGCACGACTATAGGTACTATGTATTTATATAATTACGAGAATTTTTTTTTCTTTACCTTTTCGGATATCCGAAAACTATCTGCTTTACCATTAATTAGCAATTGACTGGTAAACAGGATGTTTCTCGTTTATACAAAAATTAAAACAAGAAAAAAAAATATCGATTATATGGAATCGGATCGTGCTTGAAAATGATTTTGTAATTGTATCGTATCAGGAATTTGAAAAGTTTCAACGAGGAAAAATGAAAGCTTTAAAATTTTTTTGATAATGTAAAGACAAGAAAATAATAGTTCTTAAATAACAAGTGACTGTAATAAAAAATATACCTCGGTTATATAAATTCTTAAAGAAAAAAAAAAGAACGGAAAATCATGCGTCAAGCATAGTTATGTAACACTTCCCAACACTTCCAAAATAATTTTATAAATCTATACCGTTTAATAAGGTAAAAGAGTCGTAAAGGCATTGTAAGTAAACAAGGTCAAACCGGGCAGGGACGCCTACCTTTCGGTTTAAGCTCAACTAGCCCCGTCCATATCTAAGTAAACAAGGTCAAGGTCAAACCGGGCGGGGAAAATTCTCCATCTAAGTAATCAATTCGGAAAACACATTACATATTTAAAAACCCAATTACAGAAATTACCAACACTATTCGGAATTATCAATATCCGAATTATTTTGTGCAGCCCTGTATATAGGATCTATAGATTTGTACATATACTAGATAGAATGCTAAATTTTAGTTCAGTTAGGAAAAGCATAGCACAGTATAAAATTCCCCTTATAGAATTTCGGTCCATAAACGGAAATGTATACGGAAATAAACGAGGACTTTTGTGCTGCCCTGTATAGGATCTATAGAATTTATACGCTCCAAGTAACAGATAAAAAAATTAGTTAATATGAGTTAAAAATGCATTAAAAACGCGTTCAGCAACTGAAAACGCACTTCCAGCAATTATTGTTAACATGCAGTACCGAATTATTGTGTGTCCCCCTGTAAATGAACGATGACTGCTATACACACACTATTCTGTAGTAAGCCTCTTGTAATGCACCTTAGTGATATATATAAATTTCAATGCGTTTAAAATAGTGAAACATTATTTAATTAAACCGCAAACGGTTTTTCTCCATAGACGTAATGTAACGGAATTCTTTTGACTGTCCCTGTAAAGTAACTATAAGTGCTATGCACATCCTATTCCATATTAAGCTTCTTCTAATGCACCTTAGTGATGCATATCAATTACAATATGTTTGAAACAGTAAAACATTAAAATAATCCCAAACGATTTTTCTCCATAGACCGTCATGTAACGGAATTCTTTTGAGGATCCCTGTCAAGGAACTGTAAATGCTAGGCACACCCTATTCTGTAGTAATCCTCTTGTAGTGCACCTCAGTGATATATATCATTTTCAATATGTTTGAAATTGTGTAACAGCATTAAAATAAACCTTAGATTTTCCCCATAGAACGTCATGTAAAAGAATTCTTTTGAGTGTCCCTAGAAAAAACTATAAGTGAACACTTCATTTTCAATACCGAACATGCCACAGTAAACCTCAATAACATCTATCAGTTGCACGACAATCCGAATATATTTAAGTGGGTTAGAGCACGGACAGACAGACAGACAAACCGAATTAAGAAACACTTTTCAGCTATGTTGGAAAGTGTTAAAAAAAAAAAAAAAGATTGTATACGACTTGAATAAAACCAAGTATGTATAAGTCGATTCAAGTATGTATAAGTCGATGCCTGTATAAGTGGTGGGGACCCAAAAATTCTGTAATTGTGTCAGAATATTGGTGCTAATTTAAAACTGCTTTGTCGAAAAGGGAAATAAAAGCTTTGAAAACAGCTTTAAAAATAATTATCTCTTTTTTTATATCTTTGAAAGATAAATTTAACCTCCTATAATAATCTTTATTTCGATAATACTTAAGATATGTTATGCGAAAAAAAAACTACCCATAGAGAAAGAGATGTGTTATTTATTTATTTTTTAAACTAGGAGCTGTGTGAACATAGGCGTAGAGTTGTAGGGGCTCATGGGGTTCGCAACTTCGAACCCCACCAATAATTTCTAAAATAGACGTGTTTTTCCCTCTAATACTTAAAAAAAAAAAAAAAAAAAAAAAAAAAAAAAAAAGTTTTTTAGTTTTTTTTACTTTCTAATATTTTATGGAATTTTTAATATGCCATTTTTCGATAGATAAATTTGTTTCTTGAATTTTTGCCATTTTCCCTCTTTTTTTTTTTTTTTTTTTTTTTTTTTTTGTTACAGGAATAAACGACCCCCCCCCCCCCCTTTTACGGTCTTCTTTTTCTCTTTCTTTTATAATTAAAATAAAGTGCCAACTTACCAATGTTAGAACTTTTGTAGCCGAAATACCATATAAAAAACGAAAATAGAAAGTAAAATCCGTATTCTGAAAAGCATTATTCAAAGTCAACTTTCGTTATGATTTTATTATAAACGATTCGCGTATATCATTTTAATAAACGGGTCTGTACATTCGAATTTCTTCATTGTCTTAATATTTTATTTATCAGCAGACGATTATGTTTAATTTCTTTAAAAAGGAGTTAAAAAAGCAACATTGAACTGGCAATAATCAATCTCTTTTATACACACATAGGTATTTGCGTGGAAAAGAGAGTTATATTCGAGTTAAGTCCCACCAATAATGTTCAAAACTTTACGCTTGTGTTAATCAAATAATAATATTAATAAAACGAAGTACTGATACATGAATCGGCTGGGCAAAGAATATTAATAAGGAGAAAACGAAAAGTTCTTTGGGCGAGGAAACTCGGATGCAAGCATGAATGTAAAGGGATATTACGGCAACCCTTCGCCTGCCGTAGCGCTTCCAGCGCATTAAAAACTTGCTCGGTTGGAGAAGAAATTCGTAATTTGGAACTGTTGGCTTCTTCCGTGCGGGGATTTTGTGTCGCCAGATGTTAGGTTAGTACAATATTGTATGGTGGCCTTTTCTCTCGCCAAACAGGGTTGCTTCTGTTTATCATTGTTCAGGAGTGGGAAATAGCGGTTTCCGAGTATTGAGTAAGCCTTGAATTAGCTGTATTTAGCGCTTATATTTCTAAATTCGCTGTTAGAATAGTTCGATTTTAAGTTTGTATCTGTGATTTTATTCAAAGGCTATAGTGTGATTTTATATTCCCGAATTCAGTCGAAGTATAGTTTGAAAAAACGCTCAACCATGCGTATTACAGTAGATGCCCTTCTGCTTTATCCGTTTCCGAGTCGAACTCGCCAACAGAAAATCGAATGCGTTTTGCAGGGCAAACCTCGGCCTGCTTTAGATAATTTAATTTCGGTGGAAACGAAAACGAGTGCAGATTCTTCAGAAAGTAAATTTGTGATTGTTTTTGATAAGGCATCTTATGATCACGTGGACTGGCTGACTGGCTGTGAAGTACGCCAAGCCCTGTTTTGCTGGCCATGCGTACTTTTCAGATCTGCTCATGAAGATGCTTGGAATAAGACTGGTCTAAACGATTTGAACAATCTGGGCGAGAAAATTAAACAGCACGAGAGGGGTTTACTGCACATCCAATCCCAGCTGGATTTACAGTTGTTTATGTCTACTATAAAAATTGACCAACCCCCTGCGCCCCCACTCGAAAACAAGGACGTCGAAAAGAATCGCGAAATAGCAAAACGAATCATCGATGTCATTTGTTACTTGGTGAGTCAGCAGAAACCTCCACGGATTCGATCTCGAGATAAAAACATCCTTGAAGTGGAAGACTGCTTGGAAAATCTGCATTTTCTGCGCGATTACGATATTCTGCAAACCAGCCTCATCGATTATGGGATAGTGAAGATACAACAAACTCCGAAAATAATCGCTGATATGATCGAAGCCATTACTAGTACTGTAAGAAAAGCGATTCAGAAAGAGCTGCATCATTCTACATACGTTTCGGTGATTCTGAGCGAGCATTCTACCGAACGCACAAAGTCACAAATTTCAACGGTACTGCGTTACCTCAGAAACGGCGAAGTGTGCGAGCGATTCGTCGGTTTTAATAACGTAGAAGGGTTAAAAACGTCCAAGATGATTTATCAACTCCTCAACAAAGTCATTACTGATTTCCAAATACAGCGAAGAATAATAGCTTATTCTCTGGACGGTGCTATGCTTGCTAGCATGCCGGCATTGTACGAGGTGAAACAAGAGTTGAAATATTGCCATCCCCGCATTCACTTTGTACCATGTCATTTCCACGACCTGGATGATGTACTGCTGAGGAGTTTATCTTTTTCTCCCGAATGCGATTTGTTTTTTAAAAATGTCATGGTTATAGAATCGTATTTCCAAGAAGGAGCCAATGTACGTCTAGAATTTAATGGCTTCAATAAAATGGACGACGACAATCAAGCAGACGATAATTTTCAAGCAGAGCGTTGCACTAACTATTCTGCCTATCTGAATACCATTAAAACGCACAGGTTGTCTATCATAGACTCGTTCGATAAAGCTTTGGCTGAAGATGGAAAACTGTCCGACAGTGACGTAGTTCAATTGAAAGCCCTTCGTGCATTTCTTTCAGATTTTAAAAATAATTTTCTTCTGGAAACACTTTTGAAATTGTTCGATGTCGTAGCGCCGTTGGTAGAGGCATTCAAAAGCCCTTTTCCGGGTTTGGCTTTTGATACCAATCTGATACAGTGCGTCTTGAAATCATTTGAAGAAGAACTTCAAGTTGGTAAGGTCGAGCGTTTCTTGGAGAGGACTGTTCAAGATTTCGTCGATTCGAACACTGGTGACAAACAATTGTCATCTTTCTACTTGCAGAAAAGAAAATCCTGCTGTAGACTTTATGTGGAAGTGGGCGGGTGTATGAACAGCCAGATACAGTACAGATTTGAAGACGCGTCTAAGTTCAGTTTCTGTCAAATCTTAGACTTGGAGAGCAGCTCGAAATCGTTAAACTCGGAACACGTGCAGACATTGATCGCGAATTACGGCCAAGTTTTCGATTATGCACTGTTAGACAAAGAAATCAAGTTGGTGGTCGGGAACAGGTCGGCTGTAAACCCCGAATCTGTTCACGGACTGTATAAATTTTTCGTGACGTCCGGTCTTGGCAGTTCTTTTACGAATCTCTACAAATTGTGCGAACTCGTCTTGACTTTACCCTCTACAATACCAGATATGACGAACAGGTCTGCGAGGACGAAACTCGACGAAATAAATGCGTGGTCGTACGCAGCCGTTAAACAGCACAGCCGTGACGTCACTTTCCTGTGTCTCGAGCAAGACTATTTGAAGGAATTGAAAAGGAAAAAAACATTCTACGATGACGTCATTAGTGAATTTCGTGAAAAAAGTAAAACATTGGAATTAACTTAATTTTATCCTCACCTATTTAGATAATATAACAAATTATTATGTGTACAAATGTATTATCAAGAACAAAAGAAGATAGTTTTAGGTAAGTAAAGTGCATTTGATGGAATTTTTTTAAGGTAACAGTCATAATGACGTATGAGGAGTGCCTTGAAGAAAGACTTTTAAAGAGAAAGTGTCCTCTTGTGTGCCCCTTGCCTTAAGGCTGTTAGTCAACTTCCGAATTCTCTTTTCTAATGTTAAACATATGGGCGTAGGATGCATTCGTATATTAAAAATGTCTCCCCAGGAAATTATTATTTTTAACTTTTTTTTCTGTGTACACTTCTTAAAAGATGTCACTCTTTTTTTTTTTTCATTAGGTGTCAAAATATTTCTAAAATATATACTTTATTTTATTTGCAGTGTTAAAAACTTAATCAGTTTCGCTAAGATTTTACAACACATTAATTTATAAATTATGCCTATATTTTAGAAATATTTTGACAAAAAAGAGACATCCTTTAAGAAGAATACACAGAAAAGAAAAGTTAAAATTATTAATTTACTGAGGAGATATTTTAAGTATGCGAATGGATCCTACGCCCATTAGGTTTAATATTAGCGAGGGGAATCAAGGAATTGACTGACTAACAGCCTGAAAGGGCTACTTCCGTCATGCGAAGACACCTTCTCGCTAATGTTAATCCTATGGGAGAATTTTTTAAAAATATCTCGTTTGCATTTCAATATTTTTAAATGTTTTTTGCACTGGATAGCTGAGGACGATCGCTACACAGGCCGTTTTTTTACTTTTTCGATTTTGTTTGGAGATTTTTTTTATGGAGATACTTTCACATTCGAAACCGGTTTATGCTAAAAAAAATAATCCTAAACAAACGGCCTTTGTAGAGATTGATCTCAGCTATCCAATGCAAAAATAAAAAAAAAAATAATTTTAAAAAATCGAAATACAAACGAGATATATTTTTAAAGAACGCTCCTATAGGTTTAACATTAGCTTTTGCGAGTGTCTTCGCGTGATTGAAGTAGCCTCTTAAGAGCTCTGCATCAATAAAATATCAATTTCCCCTCGCTAATGTTAATCCTTATGGGTGTGTGATGCCTTCGGCATATTTAAAATACCTCCTCAGTAGATTAATATTTTTAACTTTTGTTTTCTATGTATTGTTCTTTAAGGATGTCTCCTTTTTTCCTTAGTTGTCAAAATATTTTTAAAATGTAAACTTAATTTTATGTGAAGTATTAAAATCTTTCAACACATAAAATTATAAATTATGTATGTATTTTAGAAATATTTTGACAACTAAAAAATAGAGAGACACATCCTTTGAGAAGTGTATACAGAAAACAAAAGTCAAAATATTAATCTACTGAGGAGGTATTTTAAATGTACCAAGTGCATCTTACACCCATAGGATTAGCATTAGCGTGGGGAACGCGAAGACACGCGCAAGCTAATGTTAAACCTATGGGAGCGTCCTTTTATATCTCGTTTGTATTTCGTTTTTTTTTTTTTTTTTTTTTTTTTTTAATTATTTTTCTTGCATTGGTGAGCTGAGATCGATCGCTACAAAGTCCGTTTTTGACTTTTTCAATTTTGTAGGTTTTATTATTACTATTACTTTTCTTTATGAGGACACTTTCACTTTCGAAAGCGGCTCCAAAAGTAAAAATATCCTCATATAAAAAAAAAAAAAAAAAAAAAAAAAAAAAAAAACGAAAACCTTCAACCAAAATGGATAAAGTGAAAAACGTCCTTTGTAAAGATCGACCTGAGCTATCCATTAATAATAATAATAAAATATTTTAAAATATCAAAATGCAAAGCAGATATTTTAAAAGAACACTCCCATATGATTAAAACTAGCTTGCCTGAAGTAACCCTTAAGTTCTATTCAAGTTTTACATGTCATTATCACCGTATACTGTGATAAACCCTCTTTTTAAAAATCTTTGAAAGTAAATTTGTATTTTGTTATGCAACGACTGCCCTTTTTTTTTTTTTTTTTTTTTCCCAAAATTAATCACATTTTTTTTTTTTTTTTTTTTTTTTTTTACAGAATTTCTGGTAGTAATTTATTTTAAAAATACGAAAGTTGGAAGCTATGCTTTTGTGTATGCCCGAATGACTCATTCGAATATCAAAATCATTCATTCTGCCCAAACTAGTACATACTATGTTTTTAAAAATTATTTTTCAAAATTTTATGTCTTTGTAAAAAGGTAAAATTAAAAAATTTTGATCAAGTAAATTTTTTTTTAAATTTCTACATAAAAGGTATTTCTAATTTTTTTTTTTTTTTTTTTTTTTAAGAAGAAATAAATAAAAGTAAAACGTACGCATCAACTGGCAACAGTTTGATGGTGAAAACCAAATTATGATAATTGTATTGGATATAAAGTTTTCCTGATTTTAAATTTCTCCATACGCTTTCAGTGAAGATCGCTGTTGCACATGTTTAATGATTTTATACTGACTTCGTTAATACTGATAATTTAATTTGAGGCTTCAAAATTTAATTTTATTGTAAAGAGCAATTTCATTTTAATTATTGTTTTTACACTCCATATACATTTAAATCTTGTATATGGGTTGCAATTAGCCATTTCTGTACTTATAAAATGACGTATTTTATTTTTTGAAGGATATTGATGTGTAAATGTATATTTGATTATTGCATATCATTTTTTAAGTGTATTTAGTCACATGATTTTCTCCCACGAATGATATTGGATGTTTGTAATTCAATTATTTGTTGTATTTAATGTAATATCTCCAATCATAATGCATTAGAGTTAATGCTTAACAGTTTATAATGCGCTTTTTAAAACTTTATGAATTAGAATTTTTAAGGTGTCAAATATGACCGCATCTTTTAATATATCGGATTTTGATTTTCCTTCTAATATATTATAGTTCAGTTCATATAGCCGGACTCGGACTCAATTTCTTTCATTAGACTCGGGTCGGGCCGGAGCCCATTTTATGCCGGGCCTGGATTCACTCTCTTTCGCGAGACCGTGTTGGACCGACATTTTATTTATTTTTTATAAAAAATTAATAGTTATGTTGTACATATGTTTAACGAAATTATTAGAAATTGGTTTAATAAATCACAGAGAAATATTTTTTTGGAACACCTTTGGGATTAGCCTTCTGTCCGCCATCTTGTTTTTTAAATCAAAACATATTTCTTTTATTTCTCATTTCCAAAATAATTTTCATCCATATTTACTTATTATAAACAAGTTATTTAATTTTATTGGCTAATTTATTTATATTTAATAATAAAAGTTAAAATGTTTTGATTTAACTTGATTATCTCAGAAACAAAACAAATGTTTTGATTTATCGCCTGCGGTCAGCCATCTCATTTTTTAAATCAAAACATTTTAACTTTTATTATTAAATATAAATAAATTAGTCAATAAACTTAAATAACGTGTTTATAATAAGTAAATATGGATGAAAATTATTTTGGAAATGAGAAACAAAACAAGATGGCGGACAGCAGGCTAATCCCAAATTTTAGCCCTATTGTGATTCACTTACTGAATCTTCATTTAAACATAATTGTCTAAGTCATTTTTTTAAATCTCGGTGTTTCTGTTTATGTACGTAATTGTCTAAATGGTCGTTAATATTATTGTCATTCCGCATTCCACGAATTAGGGACATAGAATCTGAAGATAAAATCTATACATAAGTAAGTGTGCTTTTTTTAAGAATTTTAATTACATTTCTCCAACAATACCAGAATATTCTATAGAAATTGAATTGGGCCGGGCCGGACCCGAGCCGAATTCTTTTTCTATTACGATATAAATAATAATTATAAATAGGATAAGTTTAATAAATTAAAATAATAAGGGTAATAATAGGTGGATATGTTTTATGAATTTTTTAATAAATTTAATGTTATTATTAAATGTGCACAAATTTTAATTGATTAATGATAAATATAATGATGTAATTATAATTAATAAATTTTAATGTTTTAATAAATTTTGGTATAATATAATGATAACTAAATATAAAGTTAATGATATAATTATAAATAATAAATTTTAATAAATTAAATGTTTTAATAAATTTTGGTATAATATAATGATAACTAAATATAAAGATAATGATATAATTATAAATAATAAATTTTAATAAATTAAATGTTTTAATAAATTTTTGCATCATTTTGTGTAATCAAATATTGATTTTTTTTTAAAGAAAATTTTATTTTTAATCTTTATTTATTTATTTTTTAAATTAAGAAAAGTTATATCATTGTAATTATATCATTATATTTATCATTATACATTTCTTAATTATGTACAGAAATCCCTGTATTTTTCATACGAACGAATGAAAAATTTTGTGTTGCGAAAAGGGAAACTGTTTTTTTATTGATGTAAATAAAGATTATACATTGTATGAAATTTTTATATAAACTACTGGTTTTTTTAATTAAAAAAATCTAATATGTGTTTAAAATTGTACATTATAACTTTTTTAAATTTTCAATTAATAAATGAATCAATACAAATAACATATCTCATTATTATTATTATTGCTGATTTCGATATATTCTTCACGTTATGTTTTTATTATTATTATTATTGTATTGAAACTCAAGTGAATCTCTGTTTAAGAAATTATTTATTTATTTATTTATTAGAAATACTTTTCTAAATCGAAAGAAAGTTCATTTAAAAAAATTACATTTAAAAATAAAATTTTCTTAAAATATATATATATATATCAAATACATATTTAATTAAGAAAATTTTACTTCTTATAATAGCTTTCATAATTTCAAAAAATAATAAATAAACAAATTGGGCTCTTATTGCAGTCAGAATAATAATAACTCATACATAATTTATTTACATTCAAAGTACAGTAGACTCCCTTAAATCCGCATAGCTTAAACCCAGAGACTGTGCAGATTTTAGAATTTTGCGGATTTATGGTCGCTGTTTCGTGTACATTTTTTAAACAATAACAAAGGTCGATCCAGGCAAAATTTGGGGCCTATTTAGGGGCCCCTTCACAAAAATCTATTTAACTAGTAAATCTGCAGATCAGGAGCCTCAACGTCAGCTCTGAAAGTCATTGTTTTTTAATGACTGTTATTTAGCATCTTACAATCTGCAATTTAATTTTTTTTTTTATGTTACATACATATTTATAGGCATATAAAATACTTCGGGGGTTTCAGAAATTAGAAGCGTTCAATTAAACATGGTTTATGCAATCATATTCTGAAATTCGTATAAACTTCTTATTCATGTAACCTTTTAGATAAAAAAATACATTTCTTCAGGGAACTCTGCCCCCCCCCCCCCTGAAACCCCCGTAATCATATTAAATTTATATTCATAATTTCCTATTAATTGTAGTATATATTTGATTTCGTTTTGCACTGTGATTTTATTAGAATAAGCGACTGTTTGGAATAAGGATTTCATATTGTCTAAATATCCAAATAGCAATATTTACTACGGAAGACCTTCATCTGATGGGTAAGTTGAATAAAATCTCAAGTACTTTAGTACGAAAGTAGCTTATGGAAATAAGTTATTTTGCTAATAAAATATTGCAGCGAAATAGTGCGAGTTGTTTGAATTTTATTATTTTGATAGTCTATTGGATATATTTATAAGACCTCCCTATCGAAAATTTAGCATCCATAAGTTTACTTTTAAATCCATTATTCAAATAGGTGATTTTCGGTTCAGTGAAAAATGAAATTTGAAAATCGTCTGCATTCCCATAGGAAAGCATGATGACCTAAAAAGAAATAGTCTATATTTTTCGAACGAAGGAATCCAATTTAACCAAAAACTATACAGCTCATTCCGGGTATCTCGCCAACATACCTACCAAAAATCAACCTAATCGGACGTTTTTTACGGCAGTTATTGCGATATAGACGGAAACCAAAAACTTTTCGCATCTCCACAGTTAGCCTCAATTGACGTTTCGGCAATAAAGCAGTACCCTTCACAAAACTTTATTTAATAAAATGATCCCCTTCACAAAGGGTCAGAAATGAGAAACGTCAAATTAAACACGCGGTTTAAACGCAATGATATTCTGAAATTCTTATGAACTTCTTATTCATGTAACTTTTTAGATAAAAAAAATAAACTTGTATCAAAATAAATTCTTCATTTATGTCAGTAGAATATTAAAATCTCCCGAAAATAATTTATTTTGCTAATAAAATATTGCAGCAAGTGAGAGTTACTTGAATTTTTATTATTGTGTGATATTCTTTGAAATATCGTTGCTATGCAACTCATAAATTAAAGAACAAAGTAAAAAGAAATTCATTTTAAAATTTGTAAAAAATATGAAAATAAATTATTTTATATTTCCCGAACCGATGCAAAAAATGTTCCAATAATTTAAGCAATTCATTTCTAAATTCTAATAAATGTATCGGCCAATTTTCAAAGCTATTGAATATATTTAAAACCCCCATATAAAAAAATTCGCAGCTGTAATTTTACGTTTAAATCCATTATTCAAATATATGATTTTCATTTCAGTTAAAAATGAAATTTGAAAATCGTCTGCATTCATATAGCAATGCATTATGACCTAAAACGAAAATGTCTATATTATTCGAACGAATTAACCCAATGTAACTAAAAACTATACAGCTCATTCCGGGTACTTCCCCAACTTACTCACCAAAAATCAACCTAATCGGGCACTTTTTACGGCAGTTATCGCGGAACAGACATACAGACAGACGGAAACCAAAAACTTTTCGCGTCTCCACAGTGAGCCAAAACTGACGTTTCGGCAATTAAGTTCTAGAAATATTAAGATGTTTTATTGCGGTCGGAAACACATAATTTCTATAATTCTAAGCACAGTAGGAAGTGAGTTAAAAATGGATGACAAAATTCCATCTTTACATACAAAAACCAAAAATAAAAGAGTTAAATAAAAGAGGGTAATAAAAAGGAAAGAATGGAAAAACCCTATAGTAATTTTGTCAAGATGAAACACTTCAGATTGATGCTAGTTAAAGTTAGTCTGTACTAATCAGATGTAATATGCGATGAAACATATGATTTGTTTTGGGTTAAATTACTAGTGTTATTGCAATGCAAAAAAATTAGTATGGTGATGGATTGTAGTCCATCCACATATTTCATTCTGATAGGATTAAAATAATCTCAGAATAAAATGGAGTGATCCGTCTTGATCGGCAACTATGGTAAGAGGATTATCCGGGAGAAAGGGAATTCTTTGTTCATTTCAAATAAGAACGAAAGACTTTCTTGTTTTGTATGGCCTTGCTAAATGTGTGTAAATTTTATCTATAAGAAGATTGTCTGAAGGGGTTTAAAATGTGTCAGGAAGGTATTCATATGAATGGCATGACTAAAGAAAGGTATTTCGAAGAACCCTGGATACCAATGGGTAGGAGGATGAAAGAAGGGTGTGTCAATCAAGGAGGATCAGTGCATTTTGCACAGGGGAAGAGGATGGAGTTTTTCGCCATGCAGTGGGCAGTCTGGATTTAATAGAATGAAGAAAACTTTTATTAACATGTTCTAAACTTTTGATTCGATTTTCATAAAATTTGAAATGACTCGACGAAAGTCTGCATCGATTCTATATATTAAATTTCAAACCATTCGGTTGGGTTGTTTTCGCGCTGCTATAGGCGGACAGACGGACGGACCAGAAGACGACTCTAGCTGCTACGTATTTATATAATTACCAGCGCACCTTAGCTCTGTTTTCTCTTCAGAGTTAATTGACCGTTTTTTGCTGTATTCCAAGTAAGTATGTGTCTTTCTTAAAAGACACGTGCTGTCACAACTCGTGTTTGAGAAGAAAAAATAAAATTGATTTCTTTTTTTTCTGAGATCATGAATATTTCAGTGAATCCTTATTATTAGACTTCCACGCCACTGACTCTTTCTTTGTGCAGTCTTGCGCTTGCAGAGATAATCTTTTCATGTTTCGAAAGAATAACGGAAGGTCTAGTATATGTCACGAGTGAGTGAAGAAAAAATAAGAGTCACTCGTGATTAGGAGATGCATATTTCATGATCCATTTGACATCATGGCATTTTAAGTTTTACTGCTTATTCGGTAGCCGAATTTATTCTCAAAAGCTCTAATAGGGGGAAAACGTCATATTTAGACTGTTTGTCAGGGAGATCTCGAATTTTCCTAGCTCATGTTAAAGTTAAACCTATGGGAGTGTAATACGAATGCGTATATATTTATAATATCTCCTGAGGAAATTGAACTTTTTAACTTGCTTTTTTTCTCTGTACTCTTCTTAAAGGATGTATCTCTTTGTTTTTTCCTTTAAAGTTGTCAAAGTGTTTCTAAAATATATACTTAATTTTATTTGATATGTTAAAATCCTACTTCCTGCTTTCGCTGAGATTTTAACCCGTAAAATTACAAATTAAGGCTATATTTTAGAAATATTTTGACAAATAAACAAGAGTGAAAAATCATATGCATCATTGAATAGATTATGAAACACTTTTTTCATGACTATCGAAATAGAAAAGCGAAAGAATTAAAGAATTTCATTTTTGTTTGTACAATGAAATAAGATATCTAAATGAAAAAAAAAAAAATTAAACAAAACAAAGGAAAATATAGATTTTTAACTGGGAAAAGATGATTTCTTAATGATTTTTCTACTATAAGATAAAGATTAAACTTATATTTTAATTTTTGAGCAACCAACACCTTAATGAGTATTGATAATTAAACAAAACAAAATTAAAATATCAATTTTTAAGGAAAACAGCAGATTTCTTATAAATTTTTCAACTATAAGATGATGTTGTCAAACTATAAGATGAAAGTTAAACTTATATTCAGTTTTTGAACAACCAACACCTTAATGAGTGTTAATAATTAAACTTGAATTTTAAGAAAAAATGCTGATTTCCTAATGGTTTTATACTGTAAGATGAAGGTTATATCAATTTATAAGATGAAGGTTAAACTTATATTCTAATTTTTGAACAATCACCACCTTAATTAGTATTAGAAATTAAACAAAACAAAGGGAAATATTGACTTTTAAGAAAAAATGCTGATTTCCTAATGATTTTATACTGTAAGATGAAGGTTATATCAATTTATAAGATGAAGGTTAAACTTATATTCTAATTTTTGAACAACCACCACCTTAATGAGTATTAATAATTAAGTAAAACAAAAGGAAAATATCAATTTTTAAGGAAAAAAGATGATTTTAAATGAATTACGCATTTGATTGCAGGTTTGATTGTAACACTTAGAACAAAACTAAAACTATTGTAGAACACTATTTTATATGATTTTTAACTCTTAGACGACCTACACTCCAAGAAATATTAATATTTTATTGAAACAAAGTAATTTTTAAGCAAAACAAATAATTTTTTAACCTAATTAATTAACTACAAATGATACATTCTTTAAAATATGTTTTTACTGCAAAGAGAAACTTATTTGAAAATACTTTTACTAACGCCGATTTCAGCACTCCCTGACGGAAAAAGATTAATTTAACTGAAAAACGACGAATTTTATTGATTTTTTCACAAGTTTCAAGGTTTTATTGTCTTGTAAGGTGATAGTTTGTATGATTTTAACCTTTAGACCCCAGCAATATAGGGAAAATACCCAAATTCAGATAATTTTAAGCTAGAATTTTAGTGAATTAATTGATTTTTCTATGTTTTCACACGTTTTAATTTATCAGATTTTAACTTTAGTTGACTTTTTAGTATTATACAGCAGGCTATTAGAGAATTAAAATAGATTTTTCAACAAACATTACACCCATTTTAAAATATAGGTAAGACAGATTCACGGTTTTCTTATACTCTTCATATAAGACATAGGATAACTGAATATTTGAATAATGTTTTCTATACAGACGATTCTAACCCCAAGTTAAAATTCATACTCTTTTTGGATTATTCTTTCATATAGCATCTATATTTCACTAATTTACATATAAAAATAAGAATTTACTAATCAGTTACTTAATTTTACTATGTATATTTGATTTTATACTGTTTACACTGCACATAGCGTAATTTTTATATTATTTAGACTCGATTTTTTGTAAGGCATATTCTATCTAAAACCTTCTGCAATGCCCGTTTTCCTTCTCAAATAGGCAAACATCGAAGGGGAAGCCATAGTCTCCCCCCTCCCCCCCCCCCTCCATTTGAAAGGGTGTTGGAGTTCAGTAGACTGACGTCAGTTGTTTATCCCATCAAAAACATACCTGTGAAAGAAGGCCAAGTTCGTTAACGGTTTCGCTAATAAAAGAAGTGAGATCTAAGTGGAAACCAAGTTCTTTCGAAGCTCCTTAAATCATAGCTCCTGTCATGCATAACGTTCTTCAATTGGTTAAAATGATTTGTTATATTATTTGCTACTCAATAGAGCGATTTGGCAAGTTTTCTCTTATTCAAATTTCTCTACATGATTGATCTGAACTTAAAGTTAATCATTTCCTTAACTTATCAATACCTTAACTTCGACATACTTATTCGAATACTTGATTGACTACATCTTTGCCAATGGCATACTAGACTAAATTGTACTCAGACTCAAAGATTAAAGTTGGTGGGTGAAAACTTGCCAAATCGCTCTATTGAGTAGCAAATAATATAACAAATCATTTTAACCAATTGAAGAACGTTATGCATGACAGGAGCTATGATTTAAGGAGCTTCGAAAGAACTTGGTTTCCACTTAGATCTCACTTCTTTTATTAGCGAAACCGTTAACGAACTTGGCCTTCTTTCACAGGTATGTTTTTGATGGGATTTCATTACTTTTTGTATAGTTACAATATACTTAAACACTATACTTAATGGTTTTAATTGTGTTTACAAGTGACTATTTTATTTACCAGGCAACATTCAATTTAATTTAAATTTCCTACAACAAAATATTCGGCTGTTAATTTGCGGCGGAAATTTGTATTTTAATACTGCTGTATTTAATATTTGTTTTGAAACGAAGTGTATTGACTCGAAATTTTTATTATTTCTGGAATAACAATATTCATAATGACATAATTTTATGTTTTACCATTACAGACTCATTAACATATAAATCAACAGTCCGATTCATATTTACAAACAAAATGACGAAGCTATCCAAGTAATATCAAACAAATACTATAAAATTTACAGATAATTCAAAATTAAATCGGCATTGTTTTCATAAATGAAATGAAATTTTCCTCAAAGTAGTGTTGGCATAAAAATAAAATTCTGGAGTATATCATTCTCAACAATGATTAGAAAAAAATATAGCACAAAAGAAATAAAGTGTGACATCTCCGCACGTATTTATTTTATATTTTATGATTAAAAACCAAAATTAAAATTGCAGTGTTTAGGAGAGAAAGACACCATGGATTGTCCCATGTTTTTTCGATGCAATTAAAATACGACTGTTATTAAAATCTAGAGAAATGCTTAAGTGATACTAAAAGAAAGAACAAAAGATTTATAAAAAAAACCTTTTAATGATCAACATACGTTTCAACGATCCTACGGCGCCATTTTCAAGAACTATAACGATAAACAAAGTATTCTCGCAAATTTGGAAAATAAACTTGCAAACATGAATCACGAGATCAAATACGTAAATAAAAAGAAAACTGCCCAGTTAAACTGAGGGCATTGAGCTCACAGGCTTAAAGAAATAAACAATATATTAAGGGGGGTCATCCCCCGTTACCCCCCTCATAGTTAACTAATAAACCCCTTAAACTAATCAGGGAAGTCTCTAATTACAATGAATATATATACAAAATTTGAAGAAAATCGGATAATTCTGCATGAAAAACCCATTTATCTAAATTAAGGGGGGTTAGACCCCATTTCCCCCTTTATACTTAACCAATGAACCCCCAAAACTCTTCAGAGAAGCGCATTATCACAATGAACCTATATACAAAATTTGAAGAAAATCGGATAATTCTGCATGAAAAACTCATTTATCTAAATTAGGGAGGGGGTTATCCCCCCTTTCCCCCTTTATATTTAACCAATGAACCCCCAAAACTATTGACAGAAGCGCATTATTAAAATGAACCTATATACAAAATTTGACGAAAATGGGATAATTCTGCATGAAAAACTCATTTATCTAAATTAGGGGGGGGGGGTTATCCCCCTTTATACTTAACCAATGAACCCCCAAAACTATTGACAGAAGCGCATTATCAAAATGAACCTATATACAAAATTTGAAGAAAATGGGATAATTCTGCATGAAAAACCTATTTATCTAAATTATGGGGGGGGTTAGCCCCCCGTTTCCCCCCTTTATGCTTAACCAATGAACCTCCAAAACTAATCAGGGAAGCGCCTTATCACAAGGAACCTATAAACAAAATTTAAAGTAAAACGGTTAGTTCTATCAAGAGTTATGTACGTACGTACGTACGTACATACATACAGAACCGGCGGGCACATAAGCTCTCCGGCTTTGATATCCTGTGAGCTAAAAAAGAGAAAAGCAGGTGCTTGAAGTAGCCAACTGTAATCGTGCAAATTAACATTTCGTTATTGCTTTTTAAAACGGAAAAGTACCTCCTGCCAAATTTAATGGTACTTTTCCGTTTTAAAAAGCAATAACGAAATAATTATTTTCACGATTACAGTTGGCTACTTCAGATACTTTTCTGTTTTAAAAATCAATAACGAAATATTAATTTTCACGATTACAGTTGGCTACTTCAAGCACCTGCTTTTCTCTTTTTTTACATATTTGATCTCGAAATGTTTTCAAGTTTATTTTCCAAATTTGTGAGAATACTTTGTTTATCGTTATATTTCTTGAAAATGGCGCCATAGGAGCGTTGAAACGTATGTTGATCATAAAAAGGTTTTTTATAAGCCTTTTGTTGTTTCTTTTAGTATCACTTAAGCATTTCTTTAGATTTTAATTATATTTAGTGATCTTATTTTGTGATTATGTACGATTTTTTTTTTCTTGCGCGAGTCTTTTTCTAAGTTTTATAAAATAAATGAGCTGATATTTTGCCCCAGCTACACTGCCTAGACCCATGGTAGCTACACATCCATGATCAATATTTATTTGAATCATAGGAATGACTCTCTTTTGTTTACATTTTTAATTCTGGGATTAGACGAATTTCAACTGCGGATATCTCGAAATATATGCGTATTTCGATATATGTATTCTCTCAAGATGTTTTTGTTTTTTCACAATGCGTATAAAAAGGTAAATTTTATGCACCATTACTCAAAAAATTAATTCTCTGAAATTAGCCCAAAATGGCTGATAATCAAATATTTTGCTGCAAGGTCAAGCCGGATTCAACACTTGGCGCTTTTTTGGCAAATTAAAATTTCGCCTAATAGACCTAACGTTAAAGTAAAAATGGACACCCACAAGTGGGTAATTAATCGATTTTCAGAATTTTTTGATTTTTTTTCGATTTCTTATAGTGTAAACGAACTTCTCACCAAATTTTAAGTCTGTCAGTGCAGTAGATATATGAAATCTTTTTGATGAGTGAGTGAGTCACTGATAAAATTATCGATTATCAGACAATTTCAAATATCATTATCTCGGAAACTAATTATGCGTTTGTTATAAAATTTTGGATTCTGGATACTTAAGTGGGCCTTACTACACATCTAAAATTACAAGTACGTAGGTCAAATAGATTTTCAGTAGTAGAGTGTCGAAATTTGGCGAAAACAGCTCGAAATGGTTCGTGTAAATATACTCACGGCCGGTGTATCGACTTTTTTGCTTTGGGAACTTGGCTGACACACTGCCGTGTGTCTAGACAGGCAGTTGAAATGTTTACAAACCCATGTCCAGACTGACTTTCAGCTCCCATTACTAATTTTAACAATTATTCATATACTGATATAATTTTAATCTATAACTGTAAATTACAAATTTTTTTAATACGTTACTCTCCCCAAATTTATTTTTATTTTCACGTATTTAAATACAAAAATAATGAAAATCAAAGTATTAATATTTTTACATTATTATAAATATAATTATTACCGTTTAATGAATAATTATTTAATTACTTATTAATTACATTATTTATTTAACAGATAAATTAACTGTACCTGTGTCTAAACACCCTGCTTTACATATATACTTAGACGCACTTTAAGAATTTACTGCTCAATAAGTAAGTATTAGCTATATCTTTAATATAACCCACACACATGTTTGTTGTTGTTTAGTTCATACAAGAGAATTTTGTTTATTAAATAGTAGATATTCACTTTTAGATTTCTTTTATTTGAATTTTCAATAAAAATTATACGAACTCCTCATAAGAAAACCTCTGTTTACACATGGACAATAATCCTGTTTACACATAATTTCTTGAAAATGTAACAGCGAATTAATCTCTGCTATAATACTTATTCACATACATTTAAATTCATTTAATATCAAACGTAAAAAATTGTTGAACAAAAAAATTATAAAAAGTTTAAAATTTTTAATATATATTTTTTTTAATTTTAAAAAGTTTAAAAAATTTACAAAAGTTAAAAAAAAAAAATACAAAAGTTCTTAAAAAAATACATTTTTTTTTTAATTACAAAATATTTACAAAGAGTAAAAAAAAATTACAAAGTTTTTCTTTAAAATATATATATATAAAACATAAAATAAACCTATGTCTAAAACTTAACACTGAACTATTAATCAATTAAAATAATGAACTATCACATGAAATATCATGTAGTAGATAAAAATGAATTTATTAATTTAATGACATCAAAAATCTGTCATACATATTTTTTTTGCCCTTTTCCTAGAAGTAATAATAACTTTCAACGGATTCGAGAAGTATCATAATTAAGAAGTTATGGGGAAGAAGTATTAAGAAGTTCTGTTTTCACAAAAAAAAAAAAAAAAAAAAAAAAATCCCCCACTTTTTTTCTTTGGTCCAATTTTGCCCATTAATGAATTTGACCGAGATTTTCTGCCCCTTGATTTTACGTATCCGTTTGGAAAAGATTTGTGCAGAATTAAGGAAGTTGTTGCGTGCCCATAAAAAAGTGATAATATAGATAGATAGATATAGAAAGTTTGAACTTGAGGAGGGGAGGGGGGGGGGGGTTCTGAAAGTCATGATCAGCGTAGATGTGCAAAAATTTTTCAGACATTCCAACATAGGGGAGAATGTAATAGGTGTAGTATTTCCTACGAAATGTACCTAAAATGCTCAAATTCTTTATTCACGCATTTTATTAAAAAGCAATGTCGACAGCTTTAAAACCATAACTCAGTAACTAGGAAATGTTCTTTAACAAATTGGAGAACAGCCAACAATAACGGGCTTTTCACCCGACACTTAATGGATGAAAGATATACGAAAACAGATTCTCAAGAGAAAATAAAAGTTGTTTCAAGATTTCTTCTACAGATTGAAACGGAACAGCTATCTGTTGAAACTTAGCATGTGATTTTATTTTTTATATTTTTTCGAAAAGTGTTTCTTTAAGCCTGTCCGTCAATCCATTTGCTTATCTCCGCGCCAAAGCACTCGTCACTTGATCCGCGTGATGTCCCATTTTCTAGGCTAAATTTAGCTCTCTCATGCCTATACGAGAATTATTATAAAATAATAACACTTAATTTAACACTTAAGGCTGTTCTCAAATCCAAAGGGGCTACTTTCAGACACGTTTTAAGTAGATTTCGTAAGAAATGCTACCTATTACATTCTCCCCTATGTTGGAATTTCTAAAACATTTTTGCACATCTACGCCGATTACGACTCCCAGAACCCCCCCAAGTTCAAAACTTTACATCTATCTATCTATACCACTTTTTGATGGACACGATAACGTGAAAAATTCTGCTTAAATCTCTTCCAAACGGATACATAAAATCAAGGGGGCATACAATCTCGGTCCAGTTTGTTAATGGCCAAAATCAAACCAAGGAATTGGGGGGGCTTTTGTGAAAACAGAAAAACTTATAATTTCTTAATTCGGATACGTATCTAATTCGTTTAAAGTTATTATTATTCTAGGAAAAGGGCCAAACATTTATGGAGGACAGATTTTTGATATCATTAAAAATGGCCTTAAGAAGAGGGGAAAAAATAGGGGTTTCAGAAGAAAAAAATTCATAATTTCGTCCATTCACAAGATATCCAATCTGCTTAAATTTATTAAAAATCCTCTTAATAGTATCTACAACTTTTATACTGACACGTTTTTTATAGGAACAATCCTTATAGCAAAAAATAAAATAATAATAATAAAATAAAATAAAAATCCCTGCCGGCTCCGCCTGCCAACAAGTTAGGTTTCGAAGTGGGCGGTTCAAACTATCGTATCATGGCAAAAAGGTCATTTCTTCCGCAATTCCCAACAAACAGCCGTCCCACGGTCCGCGTCTTCGAAATCAACCTGTGCCTGTAGGCCGAGCCGTCAGAGATTTTTTTAATTCATTTTTATTCAGAATCGTATGAAATGGTCAGGAACTCTTATTCAGAAACTGTGTCATCGAAACACGTTTTCCATTTTTTTTGTAAAGGTAGCAGATCATTCAGAAAACACTGTTAAACTCAGCGTTTGGAACCGAATTCCCGATACTTCAGCGCTAGAAAGGAGAAAAACGTGTTATCACGTGACACGAATCGCTTATAACTGGATAAGTAAGTTGTTTATCAAAAAATGGAAAACTCATTTCGATTCCAAATCGCTTCTATAGTCAGGTCTGCGAATTTTGCGCCTTTTCGTTTAAAAATGAGTCCGAAATTATGTCAGAAAATTTTGCGTTGTTCAGCAGATCATTTGAGAACCACCTGAAGCTGCCTTCAGTACCTTCCTGAAGAAGTCGTCCTGAGATAGGCATAAATCAAATCTCTTCCCATTCTTCTCGAATTATTTTGTGGTCATCGAGAAAAAAAGAGGGGTGTTTTTTGACCTGTCCACGACTCTCGATGTTGACCTCTGACCTTTAGACATGCTAAGAAAGTCATAAAATAAGAAAGGGAGCGCTTCGCCACTGTGGTAGCGTGAACACATGTATATATAATTAATGAATTCCATATATCGTTTGAAACGAAAAAAACTTTATTTTAGATTAACACAATAAAAAATAAAAAACAAAAGTAAAAATGAAAAATTATGATAAGTATCCATGCCACAATTTACATGGTCAGCCAAATTCCGATTCTGACGTCCGCTCAAAATGGAACCTCACTCTCGAGTCTTCCAAATCCAACTCCTTCAACATTCAACTCCAAAATGTACTTGTTGCCTCCCTCCAAAAAAAATCAAGGGGCCCCTCTAGAACTCGTCTTTTCTTCTCTCGGGAAAGCAACGCCTCTAATCCCTTCTGATGGACGACCGTCCTTTTTAATCCTTTACTTCCAGACTGAAAATTGCACTTTGCAGTGGCTTTCTTTTCATCCCGGGAATTTCTGCAGAAAGCATTGCCTTCCATACAAAACCTACCTTGCAATCTCGCTTATCTCCAGGTGACAATGAAAGACCCCCAATCTATATTTCTATCTTTCATTCTTAGGAGATTATCCCCTTTTTCCAAGTAATTGATTAGTTGATTCACGTCCACCTGTCACCCTTTTGTGCTCTTACTTGAGTAGTGACACTTCACAAAACCCCTTTCATAAAGGATTAGCTTGATCTTCTGAGTATTGAGCAATGAAAATTTTCAACATGTCACAACTCCTCCTCCCTAAGAAAAAATTTCTGCAGGAAATTTGGCATATACATGAATACAATAAGCTCTTTCAATCAATTTCTAAAGAGGTCAACAAAGCACAAAGGAATTTTGAATAACACATGAAAAATCCCTATAGAAAACAAACACATTCCCATACTCAATATTTGATAGACCACACTGTCAATAGGATTTACTATAATCTCTTACCTACAATACCTAAGTATAATTCCAGGAATAATTTATACAATTGATGCCCTAAGAAACAATTTTGAAATATTTCACATACCTATAATACCAAATACAGATTACACTTTACATGATTCTAACAAAAAAAAAATAATAATAAAAAGAAAGTATAAACCTATATATAACACAATGCCTAAAACAATTCTCTTAAGAAAACACTTGCTTAAAAGCTTAATTTTGGACACTTCTACAAACAAAAGAAAGCATACTAAATTATGCAATCATTAAATTAATGAAGTTTTACTATTACGAAAATATTAAGCATTAAATGATAAATAAACCCAATAAAGATATTACAAAAATGAGCACTCCCAAATTTAGAATAAACTTAATTTAGAGAATTCTCCCGAAAACCATCTTTTCGACAATAATTTTCGTCTTACAACTTCATAATCATGATTTTTCCTATCTAAATCTTATTTGATTTTAATAAATCTGTCTTTGTGATCCGTTTTAAAAACAGAATGCTACATTCTTTTTAACTTTGATTTCCTATTCACATCTTCTTGGCATTTAGCCCCCCAATTTACTCTATTATTTTCCTTCATCCTAGAGTTAAATTTACTGGCCACAGTCATAGATGAACTCAATTTCTTTCTAATTCTATTTCTAACATGTATAAATCCTATACTACCAACAAAATACCTGGGTATATTTACATCATACTCAGAATTCTTCTCCCGAAATTGACCTCTCTTACATGACCTTTTAACCATATCCATTTGAGAAGCATCATCTTTTATGTCGGTCAATTCAGATCCTTTTTCCAAATTCCTATCATTCACGTCTCCTGATGAATATGCCTCTATCTTATTAACAGACTTATCCCTTTCACAGATTTCATTTCCAACCATTTTTCTAACAAATTTTTGCTCATGATCGCTAGACAATCTGAAGGTTCCCTGCCCATTTAATTCTCGTCGATTCCCCACTTGTTTACATACTGAATTCTGCTTATCTATATTTCCTAACTTTAGCAATTCATAAACAACGGGTGTTATCAGTGGAGGAGAATTTAGTTTTCTCACAACTGCAACCACCACATTCTTTTCATGCTCTTTTTCATCTTCTATCAAAGCAATCGGCACTGACACCAAATCCGCTTTTTGTCTATTTCCAAGGGCCGGTATAAGAAAGACATTTCCCACTTTCTTAGCACTCCACGGAATGTCATTAGCATCAAAAACCGCAATTTGCGCACCTGTGTCCTTAATCGCTTTTACTTTCTTACCATTCACGCATAAATCAACCATAGGTAATTCGGTTTCCACACCTTCCTTATTATTTACACTTTTCCCATCACTAGTAATGATCCAAGCTATGCTTTTATCCTCATAATTAGTTTTACTTTTTAACAATTCCGGACAATTTGGACGGATGTGGCCCACGGCCAAACAATTATAACATTGGACTTGTCTTTGCTTTTCGAAAGCATTGTCCTTCTTAATTTGATCAAATTTCCCACACTCTTTAGTATTCTCAAATTCCGATTTTGGTTTAATTTCCTTTCTACTTTTAGAATTAAAGCTGTCTTTTTGCTTATCCTGAAAAGATTTATTTTCCCACTGTTTTCTATTCGACCTATTAAATTCTCTTCTTATACTCTCAAATTTATCTGATTTTTCTGCGAGTTTAGAAGCAATCTTTATTTCCTCCCAATCATCAATAAATTTTTCTTTTATCTCAAAAGGGACACGTTTTTTCAATTGTTCCGTGAGCATTAGTTCTTTTAAGGATTCAAAATCTCTCACTTCTAATGACTCTAACCAATTATCCAGATAACCCCTTAACTCATAAATCAGATCCACCCATAATTCACCAGATTTTCTTTGATGAGTTTCAAATTTTTGTTTTAAGGCGCCTGTACTTAGCCTAAACCTATCTAACAAAACTTTCTTTACATGTTGAAAATCATCACATTTATCTGCTGGTTGTTTTACAATAATTTCGGCAATATCAGAAGGTAACAAAGGAATTAATTGACTGACCAAATCTTCCTGAGAAACTTTAGCTTTCTCGGCTTGCCTTTCAAAAATCATAAAGAAAAGAGTTATATCAATTAATTTAGAATCAAAGCGCGGAACTAAATCCTTTAAATTTACCTTAGGAGTTCTATGAAAATCTACATTTGATTCATTAGATGAAACACTAACAACATCCGCAGAATTTTGAATACGCAATTTTTCTAATTCAAATTGCTGTTCTTTTTCAAGTTTTTGTAATTCAAGTTGTTGCTGTTTTTCGAGTTTATCTGCCTCAAGTTGTTTTTCAAGTTTATCTACCTCAAGTTGTTTTTCAAGTTTATCTAACTCAAATTTCCTAAGCTTATCTTTTTCCTCTTGCGCAATCCTATCTAATTCAATTTGCCTCTCTCTTTCTTTACGATCTTTTTCGATTTGTTTTTCCTGCTCTTTCCGCTCCGCCTCCTGTTCAATAAAATATTGCAATCGAATTTTAGCGAAACTTTCATCATAATCCTCTGCATCTACGATAGCCTGAATTATAGCTTTATTTCTACACGTTTTTGACACACTGGTCTCAAATTCCTCTGCTAATAACAGCAAGACACTTTTATTATATTTTCCTAAATATTCTGCCATATTTTCCCCCAAAATATAATAAATTTCAAAATATCAGATATATTCAATTTACAATAATACAATAAATACAGAAATAGAATTTTCTTCACTATACGTATAATAATGTATTCAAAAACGACACAATTTTAATATAGCAAATTCTCATGCAACAGTGACGTCTTTCAAACTGAGTATATCCCCCAAAATAAATTTTATACCCAACAGTACAGTATAACATCAATTTATTTTGTAACATTAATCATAATCATCCACAGTATACCCATAAAATTAAGCTATAACTTTGTTACTGTAATAACTAAAATGTATATAAACAAAACTCTTATTTCCAAAAGTTTTATACAAAATTATGATTAAAGTACCCTGATTAATAATCTCAATTAATCAATAACAATTTACTATACCCCAAGTAAATTTTAACATATACATAAGTATATAATTTTCTTAACCCAATATTATACCAAACAGATACCAGAAAATCAACAAACATAAAAATTCTAACTAAAATTTAAATACCAAATTAATAGCTTCCCTAGAATTCTTAAATTTCACATAGAGTTTTGTTCCCCAAAATTAAAATTTATACACAAAATTCAATTTAAAACAGACCTCTATAGAAGATATCATAAAAGAGCTTACCTCCAGATGCAGATATTTCCTCCACACTGATACCAGGCATCCAAGCACTTTTAAAGATGACACACACAGATTTTTGAAGAATTGAAGACACTGATGAGGCACTAAATTGGCTTCGATCCATATGTAGACAACTCAGATGGTACACCGCATATCTTCATTCCACTGGATATATTAAGAAGCACAAACACGTATCACCAAATCTATAGTTGACTGTTCATACACTACACAGCTTTTGTCGATAAAGTTTTTTTTTTTTTTACCAGTTCTCTGCTTGCTAGAACTCCGAGAAAAAACCACGACTCCAATTATACTTCAAAACTCCACAATTCTGCTTATCCGTTTTCCACTGGCTCTTCATCTGTTTAATCAGGTTAACGCATAGATCCGTAATCTAATTTACTTTAGATCACATATCCCATTTGCTGCCACCAATTAATTATATATACTATACTATAGCTGTGGTAGCGTGAACACATGTATATATAATTAATGAATTCCATATATCGTTTGAAACGAAAAAAACTTTATTTTAGATTAACACAATAAAAAATAAAAAACAAAAGTAAAAATGAAAAATTATGATAAGTATCCATGCCACAATTTACATGGTCAGCCAAATTCCGATTCTGACGTCCGCTCAAAATGGAACCTCACTCTCGAGTCTTCCAAATCCAACTCCTTCAACATTCAACTCCAAAATGTACTTGTTGCCTCCCTCCAAAAAAAATCAAGGGGCCCCTCTAGAACTCGTCTTTTCTTCTCTCGGGAAAGCAACGCCTCTAATCCCTTCTGATGGACGACCGTCCTTTTTAATCCTTTACTTCCAGACTGAAAATTGCACTTTGCAGTGGCTTTCTTTTCATCCCGGGAATTTCTGCAGAAAGCATTGCCTTCCATACAAAACCTACCTTGCAATCTCGCTTATCTCCAGGTGACAATGAAAGACCCCCAATCTATATTTCTATCTTTCATTCTTAGGAGATTATCCCCTTTTTCCAAGTAATTGATTAGTTGATTCACGTCCACCTGTCACCCTTTTGTGCTCTTACTTGAGTAGTGACACTTCACAAAACCCCTTTCATAAAGGATTAGCTTGATCTTCTGAGTATTGAGCAATGAAAATTTTCAACATGTCACACCACATAAGAGATGCCGCACACTTAGAACGTGGTGTGTTTGATCCTTAAATTTAATAACTTTCCAACATAGTTGAAAAGTGTTTGTGAATTCGGTTTCTCTGTCCGCGCTCTCATTCGTGTAAATAGAATCGCATTGCCATGAAACCGATATATAGGTTATTGACGTTTACCATGGCAGGTTTGGTATTGAACATGAAGTGTGTAGCATTTAAAGTTCTTTTACAGGAACAACCAAAACAATTCCGTTACAGGACGGTCTAGGGGGGTGTAGTTTAATGATGTTACACTATTTCAAACCTATTGAAATAGATATACATCGCATCGCCGAGGAACACTACATAGGCTTACTGTAGAATACAGTGTGCATGGCAGTCTTCGTTTATTTACAGGGACACACAAAATAATTAATTTACAGTTCTATCTATATTAAAAATAATTGTTGGAAGTGCGTTTTCAGTTGGGGTATTCGTTTTTAAATTTAACTCCTATTTTTATATTATGGAGCGTGTATAAATTCTATACAGGGCTGCACAAAATAAATTGAGTCCATTTCTGTTTATTGACGTAAATTGCTGAAGGGGAATTTTCAACTGCGTTATGCTTTTCCTGACTGAGATAAATTTTGTAATGCTATGTAGTATACAGGGTAACTCCAAATTCATGGTATAAACTTTAAGGGTTGGTGCATGACACTGTAGCAAACAATTTTTGTTTAGGAAAGCAGGGTCGGAAATCCATGTTTAGAGTCAAAAATACAGGGCGTCCCACTCCAATCCGAAGTCGCATTTTCCTTCATAACTTTAAGAGTATAGTGAAGCTATTTGAACGAAATTCGCATCCGACTCATCTTTGTATGAATTGTAAGGATTTCGTTCAAGTATCTTCACTAAGGAAAATGACACTTTCGAATCTGAGTCAATCGATATTTTCCTTTTGTTATGAAACTTTTTGTTTCAAGTAGGACGACCCAGTGATTTCAGTTCTGAAATACCAGAAATACTCAGAATATTGAAACAGGGACATACTCAAAAATGATTAGCATCAGTTCAAACTCATTTTTGAAACATGGACATACTCAAGAATGATTAGAATCATTTCAAACTCATGTTTGAAACATGGACATACTCAAAACTGAGCACGCATAGGGTCGGTTCATATATACTCATTTTTGAAACATGGACATACTCAAAACTGAGCACATTGAGGTCGGTTCATACTCATTTTTGAAACATGAACATTACTCAAAAATGATTAGAATCAGTTCATACTCATTTTTGAAACATGAACATTACTCAAAAATGATTAGAATCAGTTCATACTCATTTTTGAAACATGGACCTACTCAAATAGGAGCACATGATGTTTTACTGTAGAGCGCACCCAGTGCTTGATTGGTAAAGCACTGGGTGTGCTCTACCAAGGGATTCCGGGATCGAACCCCGGTCTGGACATTTTTTCACTCTAATGGTTGTTCGCTGTTAAGTAAAGTGATAATTCACATGCTTTGTATTTTTGTAAGAGTAAGTAACATAATATAATTAAAAGTGTCCATAATCACTTCATTAAACACATTTTTTTTTTAAATTCATTTAATTCCCATAAATTCAGAAGTGAAAAATATCTGCATCGTAAATGGCTTACACAAGTCTATTATTCACAAAAGTTGTTGGATGGCCGTTTTATTTATTAAAATGTGCGCAACATTTCCTTCCAACGAATGCAATTTAGATTAGATAACACGAAGCACTTGCTATATCACGATCACGAGGTAATAATAGGTAACCAGTTTCGTAAGAAGGCTGATAATTCAGAGAGTTTTCCAACATACGGCAATAGATTCCCAGGAAATATAGTTATGACATGTAGTTAATACAGAAAGGGGGAGGGGAGAGATGGAAATTAATTAATTTTGGAAGAGAACCGGCCAGTAAAAACTCGTTAGAAACGTGTCGACACTTTCGAAAGCTGATAAAACAACGCAAATGTATAAATTTTAGTTTCTGCTAATAGGACCATGACTAGTTAAAAGTTGTGGATCGATAAATAATTATTTTATGATTGCGGGATAGAGGATATTCTAGTTATATTATATCGCTCTGTAACATAAAATTCGAGTCTCGAAAGAGGCATGCAGATCTATATTAATAATAAAAGAAAAGAGTTTGTCTGTGTGTGTGTTTCAGGTTCCTGACGTCAACGCGACGTATATTTAACGTAAATTGCTATTTAATTAACTTTATTTTCTTTGTTTATTGTATTTGCGCCGCCCAAATTGCTTAAAATGGTTAATTTCCATGTCACATCGACGTCATAATTCCCCCCCCCCTTCTTTTTTTTTTTTTACAATTTTTTGTTTTTAACACCCGTTTTTGCGGCACTCTCACGGCTAAACCATTGATCTCAGAAAAAAAAAATCATTACATAAAATGTAGGAAATTCTCTTTAATTCATATACTGTCAACTTTTACGCAAAATATATAATTTTCGAGTTATTTTGAAAAAAAATGACAATGAAAAGTCCGTTTTTTTTGCACGTTTTTCGTAAAATATATATATATATATATAGAGAGAGAGAGAGAGAGAGAGAAAGAAAATATAGTTTTTATATTTTCTATAAATTTCTATAAATAGTTTTTATAGAAAACGGTTACATAAACGTAATTTAACTCTATTCTGAACATACGTAATTATTGCCCTTATTATGGTCAGAATTAGAGTTAAATTACGGTTATCTAACCATTTTCTATAAAAGCGCTCAAATGACTGGGATAGTTTGCTGCAAATTTTTATCAGTGTACTGCTACGAAGTATCTGACAACTTTTCCTTAAGTATTATTAACAGAATATTTGGAATTATTTTTTAGTTTCTAGAAATTTAAACCTGATTCAGTTCAAGTTTACTTCATTATAGAATGCATAACAAACAAACGTATATATTCAATTCTTCTAAAGTTACATTAAAAGAAGTCGTTGAATTAGGCAACTTATTCTGAAATTCTTTAAGCAAATCATACGATAAATTATGCTTTTCCTCTATTTATCATTTTTAGGGTTTCGTTCATCTCACGAAACCTTTATTATTCCCGCTCCGTTGTCTGTCCGTCACAGAGCCATTTTCAGAAACTATACAACTTACAGAGTTGAAACTTTGTGTTTATATAGCTGAATAGCAGCTATGAAGCTCAAAATATTAAAATTTGAAAAAAATCGTATTATTTTAATAAATAGAGATAAAAAAAACAAAATTCTAACAGCCTTTTCCTATTCAATTTAAACATTTTTCGTTATAGCAGTTGCCAAAAATTAAAAATCCACGATGAAATTCTTTCTACAATAATTCATTTTCTATTGCACGATTTCCACGTGAAAAATGAAAATGAAATAAAATGTTTCATCCATTGAAAAAAAGATTAATATGAAATAACATTTATTGACGTCATAGTGGTAATAAAACGGAAATTTTCAAAGATTTCTCAATCATACAAGGAGTATGAGTATGTGTATGTACACAAACCAGATTAATATCACGTCATTAGAGAATTAAAAAGAAAATCGGACGTCCTATTGGAAGTTTAACGAATGTTTCAAATGTTTGAGAATAATACAAAGCGAGTAACCAATAAGAGTAATAGAGAATAGTAAATATATGAGTTTGAGAAACGTATTGAATCATGATAAAAATCCGATTATGGAAATATTCGCCTATTTTAACATTTTGAAGGTGTACAAAATGTTTAATTTTGAAATTATTTTTTTAAATATCAAATTTATTCCGCGTTACAGATATTATTATGACAGAATATAATAGCGGGCTTTGCCCGCTATCGAGCTGGTTTAGATATTCGAAAAAACGAGAAAATAGACCGGTAAATTTTTACTTTATAAAAAACATGACTTTTTTTTTTGTTGTTGTTGCTAAATGAAATTTATTTGGATTTATTAAAGAAAAGATAAAGTGTTTTGAAAGGAATATTAAACGAAACCCCTTGAGCGATCTTCGATCACACTTACCCACTTGTTAAGTATTTTCTTCCTTATTTGTTAATTCATCGTGTTGCCAGTTGTTTTTGCAAATAGATCATAATATTCCGAGAAAATGGAATAAAACAACTTGCTCAACCTAGACCAACATATGATCCTAGGATCGTATGTTGGTCTAGTGCTCAACATTAGCTGAATACTGAGATTATGCATGTTCTGATTTTCTCCATGGTTAATCAACGAAGAAAACATTTTTTCCGCCGACTCATTTAACATTGTCTGCTAAAAAGTTACACGGATGACAAAACAAGGAAAATGGAGGAGAGGTTTTTAAAAAGTGGATTAAAAATAACTCGTTCTGAAGTAGAATAGAATATTTTTTGGAGAAAAAAAAAATTATCCTTGAAGTGGTGTTTTCGTCCTGTTTTAAGAGAAAGTATCTGTAGCCATCTTATCGTTAAAGTATGGCTTAAGAATTTTATAGATTTATAATTCATTAGAGAATAACTGAGAGCTTATCTTAAACAAAAAATAATAAAAAATAGAATGGTGTGGCCATCACAAAACAAATACAAAATCGGACAAATATACACTATATATTTCCAATGATGACCGGTTACTTGCGATTTTAGACGTTTTGTTAAATATCTGGAAATATACATGAGGAATTATCCTGAAACTTCAGGAGTGTAAACAACATGATTGACGTCATATATTTCCGCGAAGATTTTTTCCCGAAACCCCATAAGGGGCCGTCAACAAATTAAAGAAAAACGAATATGTTTTGGATAACCTTGTAAAAACTAATATTGCAAAAGCATTCAAACTGTAGATTATGATTAAGTGGATTATTGTAATAATTTGGGTTCATTTTTATGAAGATAGCATGTATACTCGAAGAGAAATTCAGGTTTTTATAAAAACAGTCCCAAATTTTATCAAGTTGTTTGCTTATAATTTGCAGAGTTTTTAATATAAAAACAATTTATTTTCAGAAAATATGACAAACAAAATTGTACACAACACCCTGCAATCAGAATTAAAAAATAATAAAAATTGTATGAAAAATGAGCAGGTTCACTAAATATTGTTTCACTGCGCATGCGCGAATTCAATCAAAATATACTGTGCATAATATATTAGCTAAATATATAGACCAACTTTTATGAAAGTCTCAAAAACATAGCTTGAAAATTCTGATAATAATCGTCGATAGAATAAGCTCGAAATTCTCTGTTCCCAAAAGGAAGCAAAAAGATGAGGGGTTGTATCAAATATAGAATGAGAGACACTTCATTCTTATTATGTCAACTTTCATAAGCTTGTATATTTGGATACAACCCCTTATCTTTTTGCTTCCTTTTGGGAACAGCGAAATTCGAGCTTATTCTATCGACGATTACTATCAGAATTTTCAAGCTATGTTTTTGAGACTTTCATAAAAGTTGGTCTATACATTTAGCTAATATATTATGCACAGTATATTTTGATTGAATTCGCGCATGCGCAGTGAAACAATATTTAGTAAACCTGCTAATTTTTATTTTGTTTAATTCTGATTGCAGGGTATTCTGTATAATTTTGTTTGTCATATTTTCTGAAAATAATTTGTTTTTATATTAAAAACTCTCCAAATTATAAGCAAAAAACTTGGTAAAATTTGGGACTGTTTTTATAAAAACCTGAATTTCTCTTCGAGTATACATGCTATATTCATAAAAATGAACCCAAATTATTACAATAAGCCACTTAATCATAATCTACAGTTTGAATGCTTTTGCAATATTAGTTTTTACAGGGTTATCCAAAAGATATTCGTTTTTCTTCAATTTGTTGACGGCCCCTTATGGGGTTTCGGGAAAAAATCTTTGCGGAAATATATGACGTTTATCATGTTGTTTACACTCCTGAAGTTTCAGGATAATTCCTCATGTATCTTTCCAGATATTTAACAAAACGTCTAAAATCGCAAGTGACCGGTCATCATTGGAAATATAGTGTATATACAGTGGCTCCCAAAAGTGTTCGTTTAAGAATTTCAATGAAATAATGCTTTATTCATTAATTAAAATTAATATTTCAGAATGGGTATTTAATAATAAGATCTGAAACTTTTTCTTGACAAAACTACATAAAATATTTAAAAAAAAACAAAGTAAAACGTTATTTTTAAGAAATCAATAATCAAAAAATAACAAAAAAGTTACCTCACAAAAGTCTTCGTACACTTTAAAAAAATCTCTACATATTAGTAAATATTGTAATATTTCGTCAAATTAGTACTTACTAGGATATCTTTTAGCATCCACAACAGCTTTTAAACGTCTGGGAATAGATTTCACTAGTTTTTAGGGTTTCGTTCATCTCACGAAACCCTATTACTCCCGCTCCGTTGTCTGCCTGTCACAGAGCCATTCTCAAAAACTATATAACTTACAGAGTTGAAACTTTGTGTATATAGCTGAATAGCAGCTATGAAGCTCAAAATATTAAAATTTGAAAAAAATCGTATTATTTTAATAAATAGAGATATAAAAAAAAAATTCTAACAGCCTTTTCCTATTCAATTTAAACATTTTTCGTTATAGCATATGCCAAAAATTAAAAATCCACGATGAAATTCTTTCCACAATAATTAATTTTCTATCAGACGATTTTCACGTGAAAAATGAAAATGAAATAAAAAGTTTCACCCATTGAAAAAAAAGATAAATATATGAAATAAAATTGATTGACGTAATAGTTGGTAATAAAACGGAAAATGTCTAAGATTTCTCAATAATACAAGGAGTATGAGTATGTGTATGTAGACAAAGCAGATTAATATCATGTCATTAGAGAATTAAAAAGAAAATCTGACGTCCTATTGGAAGTATAACGAATTTTTCAAATGTTTGAGAATAATACAAAGCGAGTATGAATATGAGTAATAGATAATAGTAAATATATGAATTTGAGGAACGTATTGAATCATGATAAAAACACGATTATGGAAATATTCGCATATTTTAACATTTTGAAAGTGTACAACATGTTTAATTTTGAAATTAATTTTGTTTTAAATATCGCATTTAGTCCACATGACAGATATTATTATGACAGAATATAATAGCGGGCTTCACCCGCTATCGGGTCGGTTCAGATATTCGAAAAACCGAGAAAAATAGACAGGTTTTTTTTTTTTTTTTTTTGGAAAATGAAATTTATTTGGATTTATTAAAGAAAGGATAAAGTGTTTTGAAAGGAATATTAAACGAAACCCTTTGTGCGATCTTTGATCACACTTACCCACTTGTTTTTGTTTGTTTTTGCTAAATGAAATTTATTTGAATTTATTTATTAAAGGATAAAGTGTTTTGAAAGGAATATTAAACGAAACCCTTTGTGCGATCTCCGATCACACTTACCCACTTGTTTTGTAATTTCTGCATCAATGTTCATCCATTCATCGATCATTACAGTTTTTAGTTCGTTTTCCGTTTTAATATCGTGTTTTCGTATTCTAACCTCCAGTTCTCTCCAAATATGTTTGTTCTATTGGGTTTTAATCCGGCGACTGAGGAGGTTTTTTCAGAACTTGTGGGCAATTATAGAGACACCAGAGGCGAACGTTGAGAGCTCTGTGTTCAGGATCGCTATCTTGATTTAAAAAAAAAAAAAAAAAGTTTTTCCAGTACCCAAATTTTTGGGCTGATAGTTTTAAATTGTTTTTTAAAATATTTAAATAATGTAATAAATAATGTAATAAATATTTATATAATGATCATTGATCATTGATCATTGATCATTGATCATGGATATCATTGATTTTGCGAAGGAAAGCCTAAGTTTTCTGTTTTTTGCACTAACAATAAAATTTCTACGGGCAGGACGCCCATTTAATCCAGCTGATCTCGCAGCATTCGTCGAACAGCTTCAGGTGAAATTGAAGTAGAAAATCTTTCATTAAATTCTGTAGCAACTTTTACAGCACTTAAACGTGGATTTTTCATAGTTTTTCTAATTATAAATCTCTGATCACGTTGTGTTAACTTTGACGGACGACCTTTTCTTACCTTGTTTTCGATACGATTTTCAACTTTAAAGCATTTTATCACATACTGCACCGTAGGATGGGATAAATTAATTTATTTAGCAATATTCTGAACTGATTTATCACTACTATGATGAAAGATAATCAATTTTCGGATGCTGTTAGTTATTTCTTCACGACTACGACCCATTTTTAAATAATAAATAGAATATTACGGAGAAAACAAGCAAAAATTAAGGCCAAACGATTTTTTAAATGTCACCACAATGCAAAAATAAAAATAAAGAGACAGACGATAATTTTAATTATGAATTTATCCGAAAACGTTTCGGTGTACGAAGACTTTTGTGGCGTGTTCTTTCTCTGCCTCCTTCCGTTTTCATTTTTAAATGAAAAGAAAATCGGTCAATATTTAAAAGAAAAAAATGTTGGGTGTTATTTAGAATAACATAGAGATGATGTTGAAAAATATTGGACTTCATATTCGAATCCAATTCCAGGTTACTTCCTTTTTACTACAATTTTTTAAACTGTACGAACACTTTTGAGAGCCACTGTATGTTTTTAATAAATAACTTCAAATCAACAAGTGACTCAAACTGACCATTTCAAATTTTAATGAAACTTAAAGGGATCATTCTCCCAGATGATATAAATGAGAATATACGTTTATAATTTTTTTTTTTTTTTTTTTTTTTTTAATCTCAGTAAATTTTCATAACAATGATTTTTAAATTTAAAAAAATCCTCATTTTTTGGCTTGTATAAATGTTTTCAATTTTGAATTTCTCACGTCCATTTAATTTGATATGCAAGTTGACTATGCTTGTTTAAAAAAATATATAATTTAATTTAATTTAAAAATTTTAAATTAAAAACAAATTAAAATAGTGTTTTTAAAAAATTTTGAAAAAATATGTTTTTTGTAATGTTATAAACTTTAAATCCTGAAACTTTTAGCGTGGGATCTCAATGAAAAACCAATATTAAACACCAGTTGGGGCTGGTATTTAAAGTTGGCACCTCACCAACTTTATGATTGGGCTAAAGACAGCAATTGTCTTATTAATTTTCAACTTTATTTTTTTTTTTCATGACAGCTGATCCCATTGAGATCCTACTCTAAAAGTGTCAGGATTTAAAGCCAAATTAGTGGCGCCAACTTATATGGGCCTGTGGGGCCCGAGCTCACTCAATAATTTGTCATCCCAGCCTACCCGAATCCCATTGTTCTATTTTATTATTTATTTCATTGTTTATTTTTTACTCTGAAACAAAATTTATTTTATCATTTACCAGTAGGGGTGAGTCAATGACCATTTCTTTTCATGACCCACTGACACTAATAAATCACTTAAAAATGACTGAAATGTTTGGCTCGATGTTTAGCTTTTTGCACTTTCAAATTTTAGTCATAGTATGATGATATAATAGTAAATATTGCTGTCTAAAGGAAGCAAGAATATAATTTAATAATATTACAACTTTATTTTTTACTTTAAAGCATGATAATTTGATTTTGAGTCCGTCCACGCTTCAATGAAAAAAAAAAACTGGACAATTTTACCCAAATATTCTTGAGTCCACCCAATATTTTTCAAAAGTTGGCGCTACTGTCAGGGGATTTAAATTTTCATACGTATTTTATTACATAGATTTTATCCAACTTTTACAACAACTGTCGATATTTTGTGGTTAACAGGTATCAGGTATGGTAGTATTTTATTACGATATAATAAAATCTGTACAAAGATCTCGTTAATTGTAATAAAATGTAGTTTAAAATGCACTTGTAGATCTACCAAAAACTTGAAATAGCACAATTATTGGGAAACCGGTTCCGAAAGTAAAAGTATCTTCGTAAAAAAAAAATCCACACAGAAAATCGAAAAAGTAATCAACGGCGGATATAGAGATCGAGCTCAGCTATCCAATGAAAAAAATATATATATCCCTTAAAAATATTGAAATGCAAACCAGATATTAGAAAATAACTGCCCCACAGGATTAACATTAGCGATCGGGTGTTTTCGCGTGAGGGGAGAGGATCCTTAATTGTATGGCATTTTCCGCAAGAATTATTCTAATTCTCATTACTTTCTTTTTTTATTATTTTTTTCAAAAACGCGTATTTTAAAGCAAATAGTTTAATAAAAAGGGTTAATTAAAAGCCGATGATTACTTTTAAAGATGTATTAAAAATATAGAGATACTGAGAGCTGTATATGAACTGGAGGGGGAAAAAAAAAAAGAAAAAACACGAAATTTCTAGATTTTTTTTTTTTTTTTTTTTTTTTTAGAAACCAGAATATTTTTTAGAAGGTTCTGGAAAGTTAATGCGTTCTCTAAATGCTTTCAGGAAAAAAAAAAAGTACAATATGAATTTCAAAAGAAAACCGATAAAATGTTCGTCGTGGTCTCAATACAAAGAAAAGAAAACATACTGAAGAAAGAGAAAAAGAAAAAAAATGGAGAAGAAATATTTCCAACGAAACAGGTTTTCAATTCCTACTGAGCTGAGCTCATATCTATCTATAATTATATCTCCACTGCAGTTTTCTCCCCCAGTTTCGAGATAGCATAGCTTTTCTAGGAAGCTGCTTTTCCATTCTACTTTTTCACGCTTTGGCGAAATCCCTCCTTGGAGCTTGGGAGAGAAGAAGCCATGATTCCATTCCAATTTTGCGCCCAGAAACATGTTTATCAAAGGAGATATTTTATTTTATTACATTCAACTTTTTTTTTTGTATGTAAAAATGAATTTTGTAATCGATATTTAATCAACTTCGTGATAGCCTAGAATTATAAAAATTACATTCACAGGTGTTGTTTTTTTTTCGATGGCAATACAACATTTTAATATTTTTAGAACTTAGTTATGAAATTAATTTTAAGGCATTTTCCCGTTAGCCCGTCACAGGTTAGAAGCCTTTTTAGTATGTACTGGAAATAAATTCGATAATGAATTAGATAATATTCGTAGAATTGATTTTACGAATAATTTTAAGGAACACCATATTGAAAAATTAATCATGGAATATCGCCAATAATAAGAAACTTGAAAACACATATGATTCGCAAAAATACAAACTTTATACTCTTCAATATTATATAAGCTTTTTTTAAAATTAAAATACAGCCTTAAACGTTTATGTATAGCCAAACCCCCTCAGAAATGAAAGAATGTCATTTGCAGTAAAATTGGCCCAATTAATTTTGAGAATTATTCAGGAGTATATAAAATACCACTTATTAAAGTAGACGGATCCAAGAATTACTATATTGGCATGCCAAGCAGGAAATTTAGTTACAGAAAAAGGGAGCATGTACCTGATATTAAGTATAATAGAAAAATCATAACCATGACAAGATTATATCAAGAAGAAACCATCCAAATAAATTTCAATGAAAGTAAAATAATTTTTTCCTCCAGTCTATACTATTCATCCATAATAAGAGAAACCATAGAGATAGTAACACGCAAAAATACAATAGGTAACGATGCAGCATCCTTTAACTTACCAAAAATTGTGTCTCGAGGGACTCCATGGTTACAAATATGGAAATAAACATCCAAGTAAAAAATAAAAAAATAACGAGCGTAATTAAAAAAAAAATAAGTGAAAAATTAAATGATAACGTTTCAAATAACTTCATAGACCGTTCAATTGTAGAATATTCTTATTTGTTTTGATAATGGCTTCGATTGAGCTGAAACATGTCAACATTGTAATAAAACTTATTTTACTGTTTATAATCTTTTTATTTTACGCCTTTTATCAATTAAAAGAAGAAAATGATGTGTGAGTGATAAAAAATAGCAACCAGTTTTTTGGCAGGTGTCCAAAAGTAGCATACACATTTTTTGACGACGACGAAAAAACCATATTGGAAGAAACAGGACTTTGTCTCTAATAATATAATACATTGTATTTTTTAAAATTTAGAATAGACAATTTTATTTAAAATCTCAATTGTACCTCCTCATTTGTATGATGTTATTCTTTGTCTTTTGACTTATAAAGAAAAAGAAAAAAGAAAATCAAATAATACTTTATATCACAGAAAAAAAAAGATGAAGAAATCATTATAAACCTTTTTAATGCGTTTGAATTATTCGATAACTCGATTTTGAGTGTCCTCTGTGATCCACTACCCAACTCATATCGATATTATTTACAATTTACATACATTAATACATTACGCCCCCCCCCCCAAAAAAAAAATAATAATAATAATTGTTCAAAATTTTATTTTACAAGTTTTAGATTACCTCCGTAGTTTTATATTCCAGTAATTATTTTCAGAACTTTTTTATTTACATATTACATTATTATATAATAGACTAAAAAGTATATTCTTCTGTGATTTTGGACCATTTAAAATAGTATTATAAGAGTTGCAGTTACAAATTATTCGTAACGAATCATCCATCAAAAAGTCTAAAAATATCTAGAAACGGAATGTAATACAGTGTCTCACAAAAGTGATGGGACACTTGTGCTTTATAAAAAGAAACTGCAATAAAATAAATAAACAAACATGTGCAAAAATTTTTTGGGTGTGTTTCATATTTAAAGTTAGTAACAATTATTACATAACATACATTTTGTCAAAATATTAAAATATTAATTTAGTAAAAATACAATTGTTCAGAACGGAGCAAAAAATGGCTCACATAAGTGATGGGACACTTACTTTTCCATCAAATATTTATCCAAAAATTTTACTTTTTAAAAGGTTTTAATATTTTGTTGGATTTCCTTTTACTTTTAAAACATGATTTAATCTTTTTGGGATGGATTCGACTATTTTTTTTGTGATTTCTGGAGTGATTTTACCCCATTCTTCTTGAAGCACCGATTTTAGTTGTTGTTTTGAAGAAATGGTGTGTTTGCGAATTCTTGATTCCAACTCTTGCCAAATATTCTCTATGGGATTTAAGTCTGGAGATTGTGGTGGTGTTTTTATTATTTCAGGACAGTTATATAGCAGCCAGAGTCTAACGTTCAGAGCAGTGTGCTTGGGGTCATTGTCCTGGTAGAATTTAAAATCGTTATGAAGGTTCAATTTTCGTGCTGAAGATTTCAAATTTTGCTTTAAAATATCAATATACTTGTACTGATCCATTATACTGTCAATAAAAACAAGATTACCAACTCCAGCGGACGACATACACCCCCATACCATGACTCCTCCTCCACCATGTTTTACTGTTGGTACCAAGTTCTGTTTGCGAAGTTCTTCCCTGGGTTTTCTCCACACCAAGATTCTACCGTCAGAACCAAATATATTAAATTTACTCTCATCAGCAAATATAACTTTATTCCAGTAATCAGAATTCTTATTTATGTTGGATTTTGCGAAAGCTAGTCTGAGTTTTCTATTCTTTTCACTTACGAAGAATTTTTTCCTGGCTACTCTACCGTGATATCCAGCAGATCGAATTACCCTTCTAATAGTTTCAGGATTAACAATTATTCCATATAATGCTTGTAAATCAGCAGCAACTTTTGAAGCACTAATTCTTGGATTTTTTTTAATATTTCGAACGATAATTCGCTTTATTCCATTGGATAGCTTTGATGGTCAGCCAGGTCTTCTTTTATCCTGAATCATATGATTCTTTTTATACCGTTTAATGATATTGAAAACTGTTGAACGACTCAAGTTAACTGTTTCAGCAGTTTTTCTAATAGATTTTCCACGTTCAATATGCAAATTAATAACTAATTTTCGAATTTCAGGCGAAGTTTCTTTTCGTTTAGCATTCATGACTACACAGAGCTAAAAAACACAAAAATTCCAAAACAAACTGGAGAGAAATACTGCAGACGATTTTATAAATTATTGCCAATTGCTTTTAAGTAAAAATAAAACCCCAAAAAATATTTTTATTGCTTATTTCAGACGATTTTTGTTGCATATATAATGGTGTCCCATCACTTATGTGAGCTATTTTTTGCTCCGTTCTAAACATTTGTATTTTTATTAAATTAATATTTTAATATTTTGACAAAATGTATGTTATGTAATAATCTTTACTAAATTTAAGTATGAAACACACCCACAAAAAAAATGTGTACATGTTTTTTTAATTTATTTGATTAGTTTCCTTTTGTAAAGCACAAGTGTCCCATCACTTATGTGAGACACTGTATGTATTTGTCATATTCTTTATTTTGAAAAAAAAAAAAAAAAAAATAGAAAGACAAAGTGAAAATAGGTAAATAAATAATCAAGAAATAAATTACGACAAGCAGTTTCGAAAAGACAATCTTCAAGATTTTATTGTTCTTTGTTTTAAATAAAAATGGCATCGAATGACGTGCTTCTCCATTGTCGTCTGCTTTTGACGTTTGTTGAAAAAAACCTGCATGGAAGCCTTTCGAGTTGAATCCTAGAATAGAAAGAAGAAATTGATCTCATTATTTTTTGCAAACGATGAAAGATATGTTAAAAAGGCTATTGTAGAAAAGTTCCATCTCTATTTCGGGAAAGGTAGTGGGTGGATATAATGAAAAAAAATTGCAGAAATAAAAATTTCGAGTATCAGTGCTTGTAATCCTATTACAATTGATAAGAGAGAAATCCCCTAAAACTACTTGGAATTCCGTAATTACCTATGCAAAAATCAATTCGAAATCAGTGCTGACCCGACTCAATTTCCTCAAAAAATTCTAATTTTTCTTAAGATACAATTGAGATTTAAAAAAATATATATTGCATACATATGTGAATATTTTACACTATATTTCAGATTCAGACTATAGGTCCACAAGCCAATAGAATAAAGAATAGCAACACTAATGGTCACTTAGGCTCTGAGCTGTATATTTTAATTAAAAAGTAGATTTTTGAAAATATTCCTCTGTAATTTATTAAAGTATATTTCCAAAAAGTCCGTTAACAAAAGCTCAATCACTATTATTGCCTGCCGACGCGTTCTGGGAACAATTATGTCCAGGTCTGGCCCGGCCTGAGTTCCTGAGTATGTTTAGAAAAAAAAAATCATCCTGAGCCCGGCTCATGCTTTAACATAATTTTAAATTAGTAAATATAAATACACTGGAAGATCTTTATAATGCAATTCTAATATAATGCAATTCTTTATATAATGCAATTATTTATATAACGCACAACTTCTCAAGACGTAAACAAAGGAATGAATTTTGCAGCTTTAGAATCACCTCCTTTATTCCACATTGTAAAAAAAAATGGCTACTTTCTAGGGGACTCAATGGAATACATTATTTCATCTTTATCTCCTTAATTCAGAGTTTTTTAATGAAAAAAAATTCCAGGCAAATTTGGACTATATTTCTAAAGTAAACTTAACAAAATGTGAAATGATCTATATTATGCAAAAAATAATAATCTGCACAATCCCTAATCCGAAGGCACGGATTATAAAGATACTCTACTCAGTGGCGTAGCCAGGGAGGGGGGTCCAAATGCTCTGGATACCAGTAATATTGTACAGTTTTCTTGGCCTTAATTATCGCAGACAGTTTTCCGATTAAATAAGATACAGAAAACTTTATAAAATGAGTGGTATCCAGAGCATCTAGACCCCCACCCTGGTTACGCCACTGACTCTACTGTAGTGTAATAAGTTTCAGGCATATTTGGCCATGTTTACGAGATAAGTTTAATGATGCGTGAAATGTGATCTATATAACGTAAAATTCTATATAACCTTGCGTTTTAAAGATAGGCTAGTGAAACGGGACAGATTTTGTCTTCCCATGAAAGTATACAGGGTGATCCACTACCAGTGCGACAAACTTTAAGCGGTAATATCACTGAAACTTTTTTTGTATAGGAAAGCTGGCTCTCAATCCACTTATACAGGGTGTTTCACTCCAATCCGAAACATTTTTTTTTATTATTTATTTATTTTTTTTTTTTTTTTTTTTTTGTTTGTTCATAACTTTAAGAACAATGAAAATATTTTACCGATACTTTCAAAGACTTATTTGGCTTTCTGTGAAATGTGATAATTTCCTGAGAATTGCTGGAAATGGCCACGATCTGCATCCAAACAACACTGATCTAGACGCTAGTTAATTCGGGATGTAGATCATTGACCTAATGACCATATCCGTGATATCATCTCATTTCAAACACAGCAAGGCAAGTCTTTTGAAAATATGAATTTTGAATTTATCTTTATTACTGTTAAAGTTGTGAACGAAAATCTGGGTTCGATGCAGCAGTATTTATTCACTCACGCGAAAACACCCGCTCGCTAATGTTAATCCTATGGGACAGTTATTTTACAATATCTCGTTTGCATTTCAATATTTTTAAAGTATTATTAGTATTATTATTATTATTATTCATTGGATTGCTGAGGTTGATCTCTATGCAAGCCGTTTTCTACTCTTTCGATTTTGTTTGTAGGTTTTTGTCATGAGGATATTTTCACTTTCGAAATCGGTTCCGAAAAAAAAATTATAATCATGGAGAAAAAAAAAAAACTTGCAATCAAAATCGAAAAAGTAAAAGTAAAAAAAAAACGTCCTGCATATAAATAGACCTTAGCTATCCAATGAAAAAAAAAATCATTTAAAAATATTGAAATGCGAACGAGATATTCCAAAATAACTGTCCCATAGGATTAACATTATTGAGCGGCTGTTTTCGCGCGAGTGAAGTTTGAAGCTCTGGTCGTGAATCGCCCTAATGTATAAAAAGAAACAGCGAAAGTCTAAGAAAAAAGAAAAACTTTTATGCACATTTCAATTAATTTTATGAATAGGGATATTAATTAATTATAATTAATAATTTATGAATTAATGGTTATGTGTCTCGGGCTGCACATAAAAGGTCGCCGGGCCACATATAGAGTATTATGGCTGGCTGCGGTCTGCCTATATCTATGGCAAGTCAAGCACAACTGCCACAGCTGGCAGAGTTCCGCTGAACTGAAAAAGGAATTGACCTTGCCTCTTTCGACTTCCGTGATTACACGTTTATTATTATCCGTCATTCCCCCCCCCCCCCCCCTGCTCTTATTATTATTATCTCCATCATCCGCCTTCCTTCCGCAGCGGATATAACGTATCTTTTCTAGCTGTATTGAAAAAAGAATTTTTCTTTCCATCAATTTTTTTTTTTCTTTTTTGTAATTTTTTTTTCTTTATTTTTTGGGGTGGCGGGAGCGGGTTTAAATCAAATTAGAAATATTTATGATGATTTCTCTTTTAATTCTGTTAGAGCAGCCATACTCGACCTTTTTTTCTCGAGGGCCGCGGACATATACGACACGTATGTTTGCCACGTTAAGTGGGCCGTAATACACTATGACTATACTTATAATAATGAAAAAAGAAAAACAAATATAGTATTAAAAAAATCCCTGACGGCTCTGCCTACAGGCACAGGTAGGTTTAGAAGACGCAGACCGTGGGGCGCCTGTTTATTGAGAATTGCCGAAAAAAATGGCGTTTTCGACATGATGCGGCCGTTGGGACCGCCCAATTTTGAAATCTACCTGTGTCTGTAGGCGGAGCTGGCAGGGATTTTTTTTTTTTTTTTTTTTTTTTTTTTTGCTGTAAGGGTTGGTCCTATAGAAAACGTGTCAATATAAAAGTTGTAGATAATATTAAAAGGATTTATAATAAATTTAAGCGGATTAGATATCTTGCGAATGGACGAAGTTATGATTTTTTTTTCTTCTTAAATCCCTATTTGACCCCCCCCCCCCCCTTCCCGTGAGGCCATTTTTAATGATATCAAAAATCTGTCCTTCATCAATTTTCGACCCTTTTCCTAGAAGTAATAATAACTTTAAACGTATTCGATACATATCATAATTAAGAAGTTATGGTTTTTTTTTCTGTTTTCTCAAAAAGCCCCCCCCCCCCCCCTCGGTTCGATTTTGCCCATTAACGAACTGGACCGAGATTTTCTGCTCCTTAATTTTATGTATCCGTTTGGAAGAGGTTTGTGCAAAATTATGGAAGTTATCGTGTCCATAAAAAAGTGATATATATACTATATAGATAAAGTTTTGCACTGGGTGTGGTTTCGGGTTCTGGAAGTCATGATCGGCGTAGATCTGCAAATTTTTTTCAGAAATTCCAACATAGGCGAGAATGTAATAGGTAGTATTTCTTACGAAATCTACCTAAAAGCAATATGACAAATCTAATATAATCAGTAGGAGCAATTAAATAAGTACAAAATGTAAAAACGTAATAACAAATTTCCAAATTCTAAAAAAAAAAAAGGAAATATTTTGAAATAAATCCAATTTTTGCTTAATGCAAACACTTTTTTACATTTTTAAAGTGTAAAAATACATAACGCAGATTTAATTAATTGTAAATGTTGTTTGATTAGTATTGAAGTTTAAGAAATGCATACAACATACAACACAGTAGCACAAATAGGATTACATACAAAGACTTTTGGCTAAGAAAACGTTATTTAAGGTGTTTTAACGTAATGTAAATTCATTATAAATAAAAGGATAGATTTTGTCTTCCGATGAATATTATATATATATATATATATATATATATATATATATATATATATATATATATATATATATATATAGTGCTTGGCTATGCTGTACATTGTTGATCCTTGGTCCATGGTCCATCATCATTTAAAAAACTTTTTTTGGAAACATGTACTGGTGATCTCCAATGCTTGTATTATGTGCTTCCTCATGCTTTTAATTTGGTAATTTGTTTTTTTGTTTTTTTCCTCTATCCTTTTTAATCTTGTTTTATTTTGAATTTAATTGTTGTTTAATAGTTTATTTCTCTATTTTATGGATGTGGTTGTCCCAAATTCATATTCTTTAACTATTTTATAGCTAATATGAAGATGAAACCAAACCACACATTTTATTTGTGGAAATTTAGGCATTTGGGACCAGACGATTCTGTCTAAGTTCTACAAATTTATATTATTCAATTTCTGTCATTCAATTTCTGCTATTTTTAGATAGTTTTCGTAAGAAATACTACCTATTACATTCTCCCCTAAGTTAGAATTTTTGAAAATTTTTTGCAGATCTACGCCGATCATGACTCCCAGAACACAAAACCACCCCCAGTTCAAATCTTTATCTATCTATCTATGTCACTTTTTTATAGACACGATAACTCCCATAATTCTGCACAAATCTCTTCCAAACGATACATAAAATCAAGGGGTATAAAATCTCGGTCAGGTTCGTTCATGGGCAAAATCGAACCAGGGGGCGGGGGGGATGGGGAGGCCGTTTGTGAAAACAGAAAAAAAACGTATAATTTATGAATTATGATACGTATCGAATCCATTTAAAGTTATTATTACTTCTAGGAAAAGGGCCGAAAATTTATGTAGGGCAGATTTTTGATATCATTAAAAATGGCCCCAAGGGGTGGAAAAAAAGGGGGGGGGGGCGTTAGAAGAAAAAAATCCCAACTTCCTCAATTCAGAAGCTATTAAATTCGCTTAAATTTACTATAAATCCTCTTAATATTATCGAAAACTTTTATACTGGCAAGTTTTTTATAGAACCAACCCTTATAGCAAAAAAATAAATAAATAAATAAATAAATAAATAAATAAAAACAAAAACAATCTCTACCAGCTCCGCCTGCAAACAAGTTAGGTTTCGAAGTGGACGTTTCCAAATGCCGCAACAAGGCAAAAAGGTCATTTCTTCCGCAATTTCCAACAAACAGGCGCTCCATGGTCTGCGTCTTCGAAATATACCTGTGCCTGTAAGGCCGAGCCGTCAGGAATTTTTTTACTATGTTTTTGTAATCTAAGTTGGGGGGTGGGGGGTACTGTATTGTTGTCAATTAGTTATTTTAATTTTATACATAATTTCACAGTTTTTGTTGGTGGTCGGTAATGCTTATTTAATGGTTATATATATATATATATATATATATATATATAAACAGCAAAGATCTTAAATACCTTTTATACACACTTTAATTTTTTATAAATATGGATCAATGACTGTGTGTTCCGAGCCACTCATAAAAGGTCCGTGGGCCGTTAAGGCGCCTGCGTTGGAGAATTGAGGAATTGGGTATAACCACGGCCGACTTCAAAGTCTTAAAAGTAATCAAATTTGAGTGACGCTATGTTAATAATTAAAAAAAAAAAAAAATATTTTTAGTTTTATTTTTATTTACAGGTGCAATTATTATTTTTAACATGAAAAGCTATGTAAAATGTATTCGCTGATGCTTTTTCATTCACATCTCTCCTGAATTCAAAATATGGGTTTTAAAAGAAATGATAATATTATATCAAAATTCGAGTGACCCCTTCACATGAATTTAATAGGATTGTTTTAAAATTCAATTTAAATTATTTTTGGTTTGTCTTCTAAAGTATATTTACACATACAAACAATACTTTTAATTTTTCAATACACTGTTAAATATATTACTTTCACTCAGCCTATATTATGCATTGAAATGTATTTATTTTAATAAATTGATTTATGTTTTGTGCACGCTATCCAAAATCATAAGTGAAAATTGTGTAAATGATTATTTTGCGTCATACTATCCATTTGCATACATTTCACATATAGTTTGGATACTATGACGCAAGGGAAACATTTACATAAATTTCACTTACGATTTTGGATAGTGTGGCGCCGAAGATAAATCAATTTATTCAAATAAATAGATTTCAATGCATAATACAGGCTCAATGAAAGTATGATATACTTTGCAGTAGATTGGAAAATTAAAAGTATTTTTTGGATGTGTATATACACTTTAGAAAAGACAAATCAAAAATGATTTTAATTGAATTTTAAAACAAACCTTTTAAAGTCACACCAAGGCGTCACTCGAATTTGGATATCATTTCTTTTAAAACCCATATTTCGAATTTATAAGACGTGTGAATCAAAAAGCATTTTTTAGGTAGATTTCGTAAGAAATACTACCTATTACCTTCTCCCCTAAGTTGGAATCTTGGAATTTCTGGAAAATTTTTGCACATCTACGCCGATCATGACTCCCAGAACCCAAAAACCACCTCCAGTTCAATACTTTATCTATCTATCTATCTATGTCTCTTTTTTATGGACACGATAACTCTAATAATTCTGCACACATCTCTTCCAAACGGATACATAAAATCAAGGGGCCTAAAATGTCGGTCAAGTTCGTGAATGGACAAAATCGACCAGGTGGGGGGGGGGGGTTGTGAAAACAGTAAAAACCCATAATTTCTTAATTATGAAACGTATCGAATCCATTAAAAGTTATTATTACTTCTAGGAAAAGGGCCGAAAATGTATGTAGGACAGATTTTTGATAGCATAAAAAAGGGCCCCAAGGGGTGGGGGGGGGGTTAGAAAAAAAATCATAACTTCCTCAATTCACAAGAAATCAAATCAACTTAAATTTATCATAAATCCTCTTAATATTATCTAAAACTTTTGTATTGACAAGTTTTTTATAGAATCAACCCTTATAGCAAAATAAATAAATAAATAAATGAAATAAAAAATCCTTGCCGGCTCCACCGGCAAACAAGTTAGGTTTCGAAGTGGACGGTTCCAACTACCGCATCATGGCAAAAAGGTCATTTCTTCCGCAATTCCCAACAAACAGGCGATCCACGATCTGCGTCTTCGAAATCTACCTGTGCCTGTAGGCCGAGCCGTCAGGGATTTTTTTATTATTATTATTAATAGCATAGCGTCCCTCAAAATTTGATATTATTATTTTTAAGACCCCTATTTAAAATTCTTAAAGCTATAAGATAAAGTGCAGCGTCACAAACTTTTAATCTGTACCGTTCAGGGTTTTTGTACTCATATCATTACTTTTTTTGTGGTTAATGATCAAAAGATGAAAAAAATAAAATTTAAAGACCACTGCAATGAGTTCATATATGAAAGAATTTATCGTTGGTTCATTTATGCATATAGAAGAGTTATCGTGGGAAGTAAGTTCAGGGGGTGATTATTGAGAAGATGTCAAAGTTGGCGAATCCTTTGAAAAGACCTAAAGGATTTACTTTTACGGAGTGAAACAATTTGTTAAAACAAGAAGGTATAGTGGCACTTGGTTGTTTTGGCAATCCGCAGAGTGCGTTTCCTGGGTACTGAAGTACTAAACTGGAGTGTAGTTTTCCCTTTTATTTTGTATGGTGAAGCAAGGAAGACGAAAATCACATCACTAGAGTTAATGTTCTTTAATTGGAGAATGATGTCACACTTCACAATCTTCCACAATAGTGATATTTTGATCAATCAAAGTTTCAGATTTTTTTAAATGAATCTGATGAATATTGGTGAGGTGACATTTTAAATTTAAAGCCAGAGGTGAAGAACACAAACGCGATCCAAAGAATAATCCAGAAATGCTGTTGAACAGGTCCGATCAAGTTCATGTAATCCAAAGAGTTTTTAAGCCATTAAGAGGATTTTTCATTATAAAACCAAAGGGTGGCCAAAGGGGCCAAGACATTTTTAGATGTTTATGAGATGAAGATCAGAGGGCAAGTGTTCTATCCGATATGAAAGTAGGCGCAAGGAAAAACACGCCAAGCGAGATACATTTCAAGCCAAGAGAATCGCATTTTTTTGCGTGGGAAATGTAACCGTTACTTATATACATATCAACTTCATAATTGACGTCATTGGAAGGGAAAAATCTTTTGGCGAAGATTGCACTTTGGCTAAAAAGAGAGATTAAGAATTTTACCGTTAATTATTGTTTTGGGAACAGGGCTTTCGAGGAATGCAGCAAAGGCGCCGTTTAAATGTTATAGACATCTGGAACAATATGCGAGACAAAGCTGACCATGAAAAGGAAAACATTTTATGCCTTGTATAATTTCATTTCTTTTGATATGTGGGAGACCGAATAAGTACGTTAATGATAATTTAAAAACAATATGCATGATTTTGACTAAAAGTCTTTCGTTGAAAGAGAAAGATAAAAAGGGTGCGCTTTTTAACAGCCGGGAATGTATATGAATTACGATTATGCAGAAAGGGGAAAATATATTTGATAAAATACATAAAATATAGATTGCTTTAATTTTTTGAAAGGAATATATATGGTATCTTTACCATATCATAGTCATGATTTTCATTCACCTTCAATTCCTAACCCCCTCACCTAATAAAAAGAGATATACTTCAATTTTAAAGTACCGTGTTATTTGAAATTGTTTTGAAAAATAAAGTTATTTAGTAAGATATTGAAATAATGTGTAAAATGCATGTTTTTAAAAGTTTTTTGTTTGTTTCACAGATATAAAAAGAAGTGTTAAATTTTACTACGTAAAAAGATTACTTTCTGGGAAAAAATAGCAAGAAATATTACTCTTTAAAACTTTTTATCTCAAAAAATAACCAGCATCATTCATTGCTCGCTAATAAAAATAAATAAATAATCATTTAAATTACTTGTCTAACCTCCCAAAGTTTCGCTCCCCACTTCCTTTGCCCAGTTGAATAAAACAGTTGAATGAAAAATATACAAGTTTTCTAAAAATAATTACAAATTAACAAAACTATTTAAAAAAATTTACAAAAAAGTTTTAAAAAAATCACAAGTTAAAAAAAAGTTTTAAAAAAATTACAAAAAATAAATACAATACAAGCTAACAAAACGATTTTTTCAATTGTTTTGTTAATAAAAATTACAAGTCAGTGAAAATTTTTCAGTGTTTTCTAAAAAAAAAAGCTAAAAAAATTAACAAATGAATGAAAAACATACAAGTTAGTAAAACAAAATTTCTAAGTTTTCTAAAAATATTTACAAATGAACAAAAAAAAATTTTTCAAAGTTTTTTAAAAATATTTACAAATTAACAAAAATATTTAAAATATTTACAAAAAAGTTTAAAAAATTCACAAGTTGACATTTTTAAAAAAAAATATATATAGAAGAATTTAAAAATAAATTACAAGTTAACAAAATATTTTAAAAACTACATGTTAGTGAACCTTTTTGTCAAAGTTTTCTAAAAGTCTAAGTTTTAAAAAATTAACTTATGAACGAAAAAAAATGCAAGTTAGTAAAAAATTTTCAAAGTTTTCAAAAACATTAACAAACAAATTAAAAAAAATTACAAAAAGTTTTAAAAAATCACAAATTAGTAAAAAAAAAAATTTCAAACTTTCTAAAAATACTTACAAATTAACAAAAATATTTAAAAAATTTGCACATTAAAAAAAAAAAAAAAAAAAATTACAAACATTTACAAATTAAGAAAAAAAGTTAAAAAAATTAATATATATTTTTTAATTTACAAGTAAATTAATACTGCGCGGCATCGTATTACTGCTTATTTTTTTCTGTTTATTACTGCTAATTTAATATAATATTGGCAGCCAGTATTATACTGTAAAATCAACAATTTTTTTTTTTTTTTCTAGGAGTGTATGAACATGATCAATAAACAGAAAACAACGTTTACTTACTTGCATGCCTTTTTCTGTCCCATTTACTTAACGTAATGTATTGCCAGACTGTTCGAGGCTTAGTTTCTGTTTATACAACTGGATTTCGTTTTCGATGATGCCCATGAGTTCGTCTAAATATCTCTCGTCAACCTTTCCGATTTTCTTCTCAAAAGCTGTCTCTAAAGCTGACCTAATAGCGGCCACCTTGATCATATATGAGAATTCGTCGTCTTCGGCAAGATTCGATATAACGGCCGTATACTCTTGGCTAATAACCTGTTCTAGAATTAGTTTCGTTGCGGAATCTACTTTTTCATATGGATCGGGCATTAATTCTTTGAACAATTCTACATCTTTTTCTAGCTTCTCGAATAAAGATTTTAGCATGTTTTTATCGATATTTTCACCCATCAAGAAGATATCAGGCTCGTCGTCGATAGACCCGAAGCCATTTTTAATGACAGCAAACAGAAGCACAAAAAGAAAACTAATTCTGATCATTTTTGGCAGACGATATTTTGCGGTGGATTTTGGCAACGATTTCAAAGAAAGGACTTCACCGAACTTCAAGAGAGACTTTATGACTATGATTGAAAAAAGGGCAAATGGCAGCGGAATGGATTTTGAAGATGGAGATCAAGAAACCAGGTGGTTTTACAAAGGATTTTCATAGGATTATAGCACAGATTACTCATTTGTCATTTTTTGTTTTATTAAGTGATTAACTCTTTCACATTGAAGAGTACTTATCACGTATCTGGTTTATACAGCTGGACTGTTCTTCAATATTCCTGTGTACTTTAGAACAGCGTTTTTCAACCTTCTTTGCCCCACGGCACATTTCAACATATACAGTTAAACTTTTGAGGCACACTCGCATAATAATAATAATAAAAAAGTCATAAAAATGTTGTAACTTGTTATAAAGATGGACAGGAATGAAATTTTAATAGAAAGAAAATTGCCCAGTTATACTGAGGGCATTCAGCTCACAGGCTACTCACACTAATTGTATATTATACTCTTATTTCAAAGAATTTGAAATAAGCCCTCGAAAAATAAAGAAATCTACAATATATTAAGGGGGGATCATCCCTCCGTTCCCCCTCCTTTATAATTAACCAATGAATCCCCAAAACTAATCAGGGAAGCGCCTTATTACAATGAACCTATATACAAAATTTGAAGCAAATCCTATAATTCTGCGTGAAAAACCCATTTATCTAAATTAAGGGGGATTAGCCCCCCCCCCTTTATACTTAACCATTGAACCCCCAAAACTAATCAGGGAAGCGCCTTATCACAATGAACCTATATACAAAATTTGAAGCAAATCGGATAATTCTGCATGAAAAACCCATTTATCTAAATTAAGGGGGATTAGTCCTCCATTCCCCCCTTAATACTTAACCATTGAACCCCCAAAACTAATCAGGGAAGCGCCTTATCACAATGAACCTATAAACAAAATTTGAAGCAAAACGATTACTTCTATCAAGAGTTATCGCGTTACGTACATACATACGTACATATACAGAACCGTAGCTCTCAAGTTTTGATAGCCTGTGAGCTAAAAACTTGTCAGCATTCATTTATTTTCATTTTTATTAATATTTAATGAAATAAATTAGTTTGGCATTTTTGGCTTCCGTTTAACTTTTAAATAATTTTTATAAAATTGAATTTTTTGCCGACATATTCTTAAATTTTCTTTCTATGCTTCTAGACATAGTAATTAATTTTAATTTTTGACAGTTTTGTTTAAGAAAAATTCACTTCATGCAAACAGGATGTTGAAAAGGAATCAAACACTTTCTGTTATACTTTTATATTATTTACAAGGGGTTAAATAGAAAACGTAACACTTTCAATTGCAAAGCCTTTTGCAACCCAAAATTATATCTCTTGAATGTAATTTTCAGTGCAAATTAACATTTATTAGGGTTCAAATTAAAATTAATTTGGGTGTAAATTACATGCAAATGTTACGTTTGCATGTAATTTTGGGTTGCAAAAGGCTTTGCAATTGAAAGTGTTACGTTTGCAATGTAGCCCCTAGGGGGCTTTTTACGTTTCTGTCTGAAAAATGCATTTTTCAGTTTTTAGTGCCAGAAAATGCCAACAATTCATAAAATTCAAAGTATCATCATGACTCGATATGTTTTGATTGCAGAATAATGGAATTTTTACTTTTCTACTTGTTAGTGCCATAAGAGAAAGTTTTTCTAAATGTAAATCATAGGACCCAAGGACCCTATAACAATTTAAATTTTGTAAAGTTAAAAAAATAATAACTATTTTGACCTAATAGAATTTTATAGGATGAAAAAAAAAACGTTTAAAACGTTTTTGAAATTGGAACTATGCTTCTAAAACTAGCGGTTTTGGAATGAGCTAACGATAAGAAGGGACACACCCCGCATTTCAAGAGTTCCATGTGCACAGGCATTTATAACGTCGACATTTTTTAGGTCGGGTTCCTACCAAGAAAGGTTTATAAATATAATATTTTCGAAAACATCACAAATATCCGATATCTTGATATATATCCGATATTTTTATATATAGCAGAAATTTTCAAAAAGGTGAATTTACTGTTGATTATAAATATTTTCAATGTTAATACAAATTATAAAATAAAACCTATGGCACTTAACATTAAAAATTAATAAAACAATATTCTAAATGTCTTTTTAGGGTTTCGTACATCTCACGAAACCCTATTACTCCCGCTCCGTTGTCTGTCTGCCACAGAGCCATTCTCAGAAACTAGGTATAACTTACAGAGTTGAAACTTTGTGTATATCTATCTGAATACCAGCTATGAAACTCAAAATATTAAAATTTGAAAAAATTGTATTATTTTAAAAAATAGAGATCAAAAACCAAAATTCTAACAGCCTTTTCCTATTCAATTTAAACATTTTTCGTTAAAGCAGTTGCCAAAAATTAAAATCCACGATGAAATTCTTTCTACAATAATTAATTTTCTATTGAGCGATTTCCACGTGAAAAATGAAAATGAAATAAAAAGTTTCACCCATTGAAAAAAATATTAATATGAAAAAAAAAATGATTGACGTCATAGTGGTATAGATTTCTCTTATTAATACAAGGAGTATGAGTATGTGTATGTACACAAAGCAGATTAATATCACGTCATTAGAGAATTAAGAAGAACATTTGCCGTCATATGGGAAGTTTAACGAATTTTTCAAATGTTTGAGAATAATACAAAGCGAGTATCAATATAAATAATAGAGAATGGTAAATATGAGTTTGAGAAACATATTGAATCGTGATAAAAATCTGATTATGGAAATATTCGCATATTTTAACATTTTAAAGGTGTACAACATGTTTAATTTTGAAATTATTTTTTTAAATATCGCATTTAGATATTATTATGAGAGAATATAATAGCGGGCTTGGACCGCTATCCGGCTGGTTTAGATATTCGAAAAAATAGACCGGTAAATTTTTACTTTATAAAAAACATGACTTTTTTTCTTGTTGTTGTTGCTAAATGAAATTTATTTGTATTTATTAAAGAAAGGATAAAGTGTTTTGAAAGGAATATTAAACGAAACCCTTTGAGCGATCTTCGATCACACTTGCCCACTTTCTTTTTTACCCACTTACAACAAAACTGAAGACATTGAAAACGGAAATCATTTTCTGAAAAGTTAAAACATTTTGCTTTTTATACCTCATCAATAAACAGATAACAGGATTTACACTAGATTGATTTTGACACAATTATTCAAAATGGTCATTTTGAATAATTATGTCAAAATTAATCTAGTGTAATCACGTTTCCAGCATTAGGTCCCATTACCTGCGATGTATTCTGTTATGAGCTGATTCAGATATCAGGCCAGATGCTATGATCAATAAGGTTAACTGGGTGAATTAGTTCCACCCGATTCGTCCGGGATTGTTCAGTTGGTAGAGCATTGGCAGCTTCAGGCAACAGATCCCTGGTTCGAATCCTGGCCCGGACTGTTTCGTCCAGCTGGAAAAAATTACATCTCATATAGGATTTAGTATCAAGAAAAATGTATGTTTTATACAACAAAATTTTAAAGATAAAATAATTTGATTTAATTGAAAAATTTGAACATAAATATAAGATTGTTTGCTTTTTCATTCTCTAACCTGTCGTGCCTTTTAACGGAGCTAAACCAAAATCTGAAAAGGTTCTTTCTCATGAAGCTGTTGTTATCTGAATTAGACAGTTTGTCTTTCAATAGCTGTTCTAAGTTAGTATTGTCCCACATTGTTATTGGTGCTACATTTAAATTCAACTTTTAACATAAAGCTTAGAAAATATGTATGTATATATTACTTACACATAGTGTAAGTTTTGTAATCGTTTTGAAAATCGAAAAATTTGTTTTGACGGGTTTACACGTTTCAGACGTTGGAGATTCCGAAAAACATATTTTTAGAAAAAAAAAATTGCCGTCCGTCTGTCTGTGTGTGTCTCTGTAAAGGCTCTATCTCCCGAACAAATTGAGATAGAGACTTGAAATTGGGTATGTACTTAGTAATGTCATAATGAGAAGAAGCTTATTGAATTTCAGTCACCTCGATGATCCAGTACTCTTTTTTTCGGATTCTCGAAATAAAAGAGTCGTTCTGATAAAAGGTATATAAACATTTTCAAAATAGCTTATTTTAAGGAGTAAATATAAAAAAAGACAATAGAAAAAACAAATTTTGCATAAAGCCTGAAGTCGATCGGATCATGAGTGGCCGAGATAGTTGTAATTCTATTTACCACACGCTTTGATTTTTCGTGACCCTGTATTTCATTCAAACTTCAATTCAAAGATATATTTTAATTAGAAATGAGACGCTTCATCCGACGCAATAAACCGTTAGTGAATAGGATTATCCATTTTGGAGTTATAAGGATGTTTCTTTTACGCCATTCAGTCATCGAGCCTTTAAAGTGTAGGACGTCATCCAGCCACGATTTTATTCGAATTGCAATGCATTTTATAAAAATAGTTTACGCATGTTTTATTTTCCTATTTTATATTATGCCTATCCATGATGGGTAAGTATTACGGTGGGCCCCAACGACAAGTTTTTCTTTTTTGGCTAAAACTGTCACCGCCAGAGGCAAAAGTTCCCTAATAGCTACAGAACGACACAATCCACATTTTGAAAAATTCATTCATACTTGTTTTAACTGAAAATGTCAAAAATATCATAAGCAATAATATTTTGAAAAAAAATATAGATTACAAATATATGAAAATATCGATAGTATCAAACAACATGATATTTTGAAAATAAATATCGGATATATATCACGATATATGTTATCACCGAACCATGCTACCAAGTCGTAATATAATCGACGTTTTACTGTATAAGCCTTTAATAGAAGAACAATACAAGCATTAAATGATCTAAAAATTTCTAAAATATATAAGGAAAATACAACTAAGGTGTTTTTTCAGTCTTTGATGTTTTAAACTAAACGAGCAGGGAAGACAAAATTAGCTTTGAGTTCAAATATGAACAATGTTCACCCATGACCAAAATGATCCATTAATCAAATTTTCTAGAACATGTGACCGAGCCCAATTGTCTTTTCGTGCCCGAAATCCGTAGGATATAAAATTTAGTCAAAATAGTCTGAGCCTTTTTTAGATAAAATTAGCTTGACTCACAGTGACCCCAAAAAGACCCACTAATCGGATTTTCTCGAGCCTGTGACCTAGCCCGATGATTTTTCGTGCTCCAAAACCGTAGGATACAAAATTTAGTTCAAATCGTCTGGGCCGTTTTAAAAATAAAAATAGTTTGATCCATAATGACCCATGACCAAAATGACCCACTAATCGAATTTCTCTCGAACATGTGACCTTATCCAACTGTCCTCTCGTGCCCGAAAACCATAGATTTAGTCTAAAAAGTCTGAGCCGTTTTTTAGATAAAATTTGCATATATATATAACCACACACATACAAGATTTGCTCGTGTTAAAATATATGATTCCCATTCCCATCTACTGAAACTAAAATTATGAAAAAATTAGGGTTAGTAGGAGTTTATTAATTCATAAATAGTAATTAACAAATTTAATGTACGGAACCCTTTGAGCACGAGTTAGACCCGTACTTGACCGATTTTTTTTTTTTTTTTTTTTTTTTTTTCCCCCGCGTCTCAATTGTTGTTGCAAGGAAACTTGTTTTAAAGGCAAATATAGCTAAAAGTTACAAAACTCTTTTTTTTCCATTATTATTTATGAACAGTTGTTGTTGGTATTGTATTTTCATGAGTTTTCACCTTTTTAAACACGACGACACGTTAATTCATGTGTGTTCTATCGGCTGTTGCCAGGTGTTCCGATTTTCAGGTGCCCCAAGAACCTAAAATGTTTTAATGAACCTGTCAAAACACAACTTGTGTAGAACGGAAAATATTTTGTGGCCTCGTCGAAAGGTATCTAACTATTCAGGCGGAAACCTGTCTTGAACGGAATAGTTTTCCGGTTCCTGTCGATTTTTTTTTTACACGTTTTACTGTATACTTAGTTCAGTAAGTCCTGTAAAAACGGAACCTGCCTATAAAAAATCCCGTCTTACAAGTAAAACATTCATGGTCCCGACGAAAAGTGTACTACACAATTATAACTGTTCAATCAAAAACCTCTGCAATACGGAAATTCATTTCGGTTCAAAGAAGCAGAATTCATAATACTGCATAAAACTTAATGCGACAAATATATAAAATTTATTAAAAAAAGGTAAAAGTCACAGGCGAGGACAGAACCCTCATCTCCGGCTCTCAAATCGAGAGCGCTAGCTCTGCACCACGCAGACATTGTTCAAGGTTGCGAACTAATGGGTATTTGAAACGTATGCTGAACTTTAACCCGAAATTTCTCGAAAACTAAAGCCCATTTGAAGGAAACCTTTGACCTGAATAGTTAGGGGTATGACCCCTACAACATACTTTAAAATCATCAAAATCTGTGCGCATCATGTTTGGCGGTCTCCTTGTAAGATTAATATAATATAACTAGCAAGCTACGCCCGCTGCGCTGGTCGGTTTCTACAAATGAACCTTGAATCAAACGAAATATATCGTTTAATTTGACCTTGTATTTGAAAGCAATCTGTAGATTTACCTGGAATATTACTGAAAAATGACGTCATTCCGATATTATATTTTATAATGTTTTAGCTGGTAAGGACCAACTCTTTTATTTGGTCATTTACAGTTAGGGAATGAAAATCCATTCAGTAGAAGTTTTTATAAAGGCTAATCCTTGATAATCGGGTTCATCTGATTATAGAACTTTTCCACATAATTCTAAAACTAACAGAACGATATGAAATATACTAAAACCATCCTTACAAATTATCTACTTAAAAATGCAAGTCGCGAAAAATACGCCCAGTAAAAACTTTCAAAAAGGCTAATCTTTCGGAATCGGGTTCACCTGACTATATAACCTTCACACATAACTGTTTGACTAAGCAACGCAGAACAATATGTAGTACACTATAACCATTCCTGAAATAGCATCTAACTAACTAACAATACAATTCTCATCAAAATCCGTCCAGTAGAACTTTTTCAAAACGCTAATCTTTCATAATCGGAATCAAATATTGAAAAGGCTAATATTTGATAAAAAAATGATCACCCGATTTTCGAATTTCCCCCTATAATTGTAGAACTAAGCAACGTAGAATGATATGTTATATAATAAAACTTTCCCTAGAAAATTATTTAACAGTGTAGGTTCCACCGAAATCCATTCGGCAAAATCTTTTAAAAAGGCTAATCTTTCATAATCGAATTGATCTGATTGTAGAACTTCCGATAATAATTCTATAACTAAGCTACGTAAAACGATATGTTATACAATAAAGCCTTCCCTAAAAGATTATCATACAGTTTAAGTTCTACGAAAATCCATTCAGCAGAACTCGAGTTATAAGCAGTCGGAACGAAATTTCATATCACTGTAAAAAATTTCCAACCCTTTTCCGTTTCGTAAAAGATAAATTTCCTTTACGATACGGAAAACAACCGATAAAGTATTTTTTCCGAATCACAACAGAAAGTTTTCCTACAGTCATAAAAATAATCTTTTTATATCGTATTAGTTTCCGAAATTAGGAAAATAGCATTGACCGGACTTACTGCGCAGTCTCGCTCTCTGCTAACGTATGAAAGGCGTGGCGTCACGTGATTGATAACAGAACAGAATCGAGATTTTCGATGAAGAAGACCTACGCCATGTTGTTAAATATTGGACAATTGTTCTACGTAGTTCTAACTTCGCAATGGTAAGTACTAAAATTTATGTGATTTTTAATATTTGGAATTTGATATGTCCATATATTTACAGTGCATGATTATCAAACCGAATAACATGTTTAAGGAGCTGCGTAGCCTGAAATAAAATGCATATTATCTTATTTCTCGCTCAGTTTATTTTTTATGAGAAAAATATCCCCAATCAAAAAAATATTTTGATGTGCCAGAAATTTCTAACTTAGATATTATCTTAATAAAAACTCAATTTTTGTAGACTGCTTTTTAAATAGTTTTTAACTTATTCTAAATTCAGGTACTTGTTTATTTGTTTAATTCTGTAAGGCATCCAGTGTTGAATTCAGGAGATAGCCGGGGGAGGAGGGGGGGGGGACATTCCTCTCTCCCGGAGCATTGAAATGGCCACCCCTTCTGAAGATTTCGGATTTTATGATTTAATGGTCAAAAAGTGCAATTCCCCCCCCCCTCCCTCGGAACTCTATAATATGCCCCCAGGAGCCACAGAAATCCCTCTCGGAGAAAAACACCTGAATTCAACACTGAAGATATCAATAAATACCTATGATCTTAAAATAAATTCATGAGATTTTTCTGTGTTCGATGCCATATCGGAATCATATATTGTCTTTTTTTTCAGGTACTACATTATTATAGAATCAATTTAACATTTTATTAATTGTAGTGTATTAAAATTCAATTAAAAAGGAATGTCCATTAAATTCTATAATGTTGATTAAAAAATTGAGAAATGTATGTCAGGGTGCTATAACGAAATTTATAATGGTATATGGTAAAATAAATTTCAGTAGTCTTTTAATATCAGACAATATTTTAGTTGTGAGAAACGTAAAGTAGAATATGCTTAATACCTTGAGGTTGATTTTACCTATATTCATGCTGTAAAAGCTTGCATACAGAAGCTTTCAACTGCCCCACCCTGTATATTCAAATTTAATTTATTAAATTTTATTTTTCTCACATTATTTTGAAAATAAAAAATGACTTTTAATCTTTTCTAATAATTTAAAATAAATAGAATAAAAAAAGCAAACAGGGAATTTTTGTCAGTAGAGGTGGGGGGGGGGGGGATTTATTTTAAAAATATAAAGCTTCAATTCTTCATTTAAAAATTAAAAAAAAGAAAGAAAAAGAAAACCTGTAATAGCTTTTGTTACATTTCTGTATTGTTTTTCATCCTAATTTATATAAAAATTATCTTGTATGTGGGTTTCTAACAAAAAAAAATATCTAATTTGATTTTATTTCATATTTGTGCTTTCCTTTAACTAAATCTTGTCATGTATTTAAATGCACGTGTTAATACTGTGCAAATTTCAAGAAATAAAAAATGTTCAAATGAGTCATAATGTCAACATATAAATCATAAATGTTCTGAAAATTCTGCTATTTTTGGAGTTCACAGAACCCGAAATATCATTGTAATAGAATTTTTTTTTAGCTCACAGGTTATCAAAGCCGGACCCCCCTCCCCCCCCCCGCTTAATTTACATAAATAGGTTTTTCATGCAGAATTATCCGATTTTAAATTTTCAAATTTTATGTATATGTTCATTCTGATAAGGCGCTTCGCTGATCAGTTTTGGGGGTTCATTTGTTAAGTTTACATGAGGGAACTGGGGGCTAATCCCCCCCCCCCCCTTAATTTTTAGATAATGTGTTTTTCATGCAGAAATATCCGATTTGTTTCAAATTTTGTATATAGGTTCATTCCAATAAGGCGCTTCTCTGATCAGCTTTGGGGGTTCAATGGTTAAATATAAAGGGGGAACAGGGGCGAATCCCCTCCCTAAATTAAATAAATGGGGTTTTCATGCAGAATTACACAATTTGCTTCAAATTTTGTATATAGCTTCATTGTGATAAGGCGTTTCCTTCATTAGTTTTGGGGGTTCATTGGTTAAGTATAAAGAGGGCAACGGTCATTAATCCCCCCACCCCCTTAATTTAGGTAAATGGGTTTTTCATGCAGAATTAACCGATTTGTTTCAAATATTGTATATAGGTTCATTCTGATAAGGCGCTTCTCTGATTATCTTTGGGGGTTCATTGGTTAAGTATACAGGGCGGAACTGGGGGGCTAATCCCCCCTTAATTTAGATAATGGGTTTTTCATGCAGAATTATCCGATTTGTTTCAAATATTCTATATAGGTTCATTCTGATAAGGCGCTTCGCTAATCAGTTTTGGGGGTTCATTTATTAAGTTTACAGGAGGGAACTGGGGGCTAATCCCCCCCCCCCTTAATTTAGATAATGTGTTTTTCATGCAGAAATATCCGATTTGTTTCAAATTTTGTATATAGGTTCATTCCAATAAGGCGCTTCTCTGATCAGCTTTGGGGGTTCAATGGTTAAATATAAAGGGGGAACAGGGGCGAATCCCCTCCCTAAATTAAATAAATGGGGTTTTCATGCAGAATTACACAATTTGCTTCAAATTTTGTATATAGCTTCATTGTGATAAGGCGTTTCCTTCATTAGTTTTGGGGGTTCATTGGTTAAGTATAAAGAGGGCAACGGTCATTAATCCCCCCACCCCCTTAATTTAGGTAAATGGGTTTTTCATGCAGAATTATCAGATTTGTTTCAATTTTTATATATAGGTTCATTGTGATAACGCGCTTCCCCGGATCAGTTTTGGGGTTCATTGGTTAAATATAAAGGGGGGAACGTGGTCCAATCCCCCGTAATTTGGATAAATTGATTTTTTATGCTGAATTATACAATTTGCTTCAAATTTTGCATATAGGTTCATTGTGATAAGGCGCTTCCCTGATTAGTTTTGGGGGTTCAATAGTTAAATATAAAAGAGGAACAGGGGCTAATCTCCCCCTAAATTAAATAAATGGGTTTTTCATGCAAAATTTCCCAATTTTCTTCATATTTTTTATAGAGCTACATTATGATAAAGCGCTTCCTTTATTATTTTTGGGGGTTCATTAGTTAAGTATAAAGAGGGGAACGGTGATTATTCCTCCCCCTTAATTTAGATAAATAAGTTTTTTATGCAGAATTATCCGATTTGCTTCAAATTTTGTATATAGGTTCATTGTGATAAGGCGCTTCCCCGGATCAGTTTTGGGGGTTCAATGGTTAAATATAAAGGGGAACAGGGGCTAATCCCCCCCTCTCTAAAATAAAGAAATGGTTTTTTCATGCAAAATTACCCAATTTGCTTCGTATTTTGTACATAAGTTAATTGTGATAAGTCGCTTCCCTGATTAGTTTTGGGAGTTCAATGGTAAAGTATAAACGAGGGGAACGGGGGCCAATCCTACCCTTAATTTAGATAAATGGGTTTTTCATGCAGCATTATCTAACTTGCTTCAAATTTTGTATGTAGGTACATTGGTGAAGTATAAAGGGGAGAACAGGGACTAATCCCCCCCCCCCTCTCTCAATTGAGAAAAATGATTTTTTAAAGCAGAATTATCCAATTGTTTCAATTTTTTTTATAAAAGGTTCATTCTGATAAGGTGCTTCCTTGATTAGTTTTGGGGGTTCAATGGTAAAGTATAAAGGAAGCGAAATGGGACTAATCCCCCCTTAATTTATGTAATGGGTTTTTCATGCAGAATTATCCGATTTGCTTAAAATTTTGTATTAGGTTGTTTCTGAGAAGGCGCTTCCCTGATCAGTTTTGGGGGTTCAATGGTTAAATATAAAGGGGGAACAGGGGCTAGTCCCCCTAAATTAAATAAGTGGGTTTTACATGCAAAATTACCCAATTTGCTTCATATTTTGTACATAAGTTCATTGTGATAAGTCGTTTCCCTGATTAGTTTTGGGAGTTCAATGGTAAAGTATAAAGAGAGGAACAGTGATTAATCCCCCCTCCCCTTAATTTACATAAATGGGTTTTTCATGCAGAATTATCATATTTGCTTAAAATTTTGTATATAGATTGTTTCTGATAAGACGCTTCCCTGATCAGTTTTGGGGGTTCAATGGTTAAATATGTAGGCGGGACAAGGGCTAATCCCCTTAAATTAAATAAATGGGTTTTTCATGCAAAATTACCCAATTTCCTTTAAATTTTGTATATAACACATGGGCTGATCAGTTCCCGGTCTGGCACACAGATGGCGTTGCAATTGCCGAACCGATGCTTTTTTTTTAGTAAATACTAACCTTTAAAAGGTAGCAGAAAAGATGTCATGATGATTCGCCGTGTGGATAAAATGTTAGAGTGGTTTTATTTGAACAACTTTGTTGATAAACAAAAAAAATGCATAAACAAGAATTTCAAGAATTGTATTTTGATGGGAAAAAACACTGTTCAAACAAAAGCTTGGCTTGATAAGCATTATCCGGACGCTGCACCAGGTAAATCAAACATTATTGACTGGTTTGCTGAATTTAAACGTGGTCGTACGGACACCAGTGATGCACCACGCAAAAGAGGTGGTTACTCCGGAAAACATAAAAATAGTCCAAAAAATCGTTTTGGGGAACCATAAAGTGAAGTTGCAGGCGATAGCTCAGACTCTGAAGATATCCAAGAAACGTGTAGGTTTTATTTTGAATGAGCATTTGTCTATGAAAAAGCTGTTGTCAAAGTGGCTGCCGCGCGTGTTGACTTTTGACCAAAAACAACAATGAGTCAATGATTTAGAACACTGTTTGGAGCTTTTTCGTTATAAAATTGTTATTTATTATTAAACTATTATTATTATTTATTTATTAAATTATTATTATTATTTATTTATTTATTAAATTATTATTATTTATTATTAAAGTTATGTTATTTATTAAAGTTATAAAGTCATAAAGTTTTGTTAAAAAGTTGTGTTTTCTTTATTAGACCAGGAACTTATCAGCCCATGTGTTAGCTTCATTGTGATAAGGCGCTTCCTTCATTAGTTTTGGTTGTTCATTGGTTAAGTATAAAGAGGGGGACGGTGATTAACCCCCCCCCCCCTTACTTTAGATAAATGACTTTTTTATTCAGAATTATCAGATTTGTTTCAATTTTTATATATAGGTTCATTGTGATAACGCGCTTCCCCGGATCAGTTTTGGGGGTTCATTGGTTAAATATAAAGGGGGGAACGTGGTCCAATCCCCCGTAATTTGGATAAATTGATTTTTCATGCTGAATTATACAATTTGCTTCAAATTTTGCATATAGGTTCATTGTGATAAGGCGCTTCCCTGATTAGTTTTGGGGGTCCAATTGCTAAGTATAAAAGGGGTGGAACGGGGGCTGATCCCCCCTTTAATTTAGATAAATGTGTTTTTCATGCAGAATTATCCAATTTGCTTCAAATTTTGAATATAGGTTCATTCTGATAAGGCGCTTCCCTGATTAGTTTTGGGGGTTCATTGGTTAAGTATGAAGGGGGAATGGGGCTAATCCCCCCTAACGTAGATAAATGGTTTTTTCATGCAGAATTATTGGAATTTTCTTCAGATATTGTATGAGGTTCATTGTGATAAGGCTCTTTCCTGATTAGTTTTGAGGGTTCATCGGTTAAGTATAAAGGGGGGGAACTGGAGGCTAATCCCTCCCCCCCTCCTTAATTTAGATAAATGGGTTTTTCATGCAGAATTATCCGATTTGCTTCAAATTTGGTATATAAGTTCATTCTGATTAGGCGCTTCCCTGATTAGCTTTGGGGGTTCTTTGGTTAAGTATAAAAGGGGGGAAAAGGGGTTAATGCTCCCCCTAATTTAGATAAATGGGTTTTTCGTGCCGAATTATCCGATTTTCTTCAAATTTGGTATATATTTTCATTGTGATAAGGCACTTCCCTAATTAATTTTGGGGGTTTATTGGTTAAGAATAAAGGGTGGAACGAGGGGCTAATCCACCTTAAGTTAGATAAATGGGTTTTTTATGCAAAATTATCTAGTTTGCTTCAAATTTTGTATATTGATTCATTGTGATAAGACATTTCCCGCATTAGTTTTGGGGGTTCATTTGTTAAGTATAAAGGAGGGAATGGAGACGAATTCCCTCCCCTTAATTTAGATAAATATGTTTTTCATGCAGAATTAACCGATTTGCTTCAAATTTTTTATATAGGTTTATTCTGATAAGATGCTTCCCTGATTCGTTTTTTTTTTTTTTTTTTTTTTTTTTGGGGGGGGGGGGGGGCTGTTGGTTAACTATAAATGGGGAACGGGGACTAATTTTCCATTTTAATTTAGATAAATAGTTTTTTCATGCCGAATTATCCAATTTGCTTCAAATGTTGTATACCGGTTTATTTTGATAAGGCGCTTCCCTGATTAGATTTGGACGTTTATTGGTTAAGTATAAAGGACGTAAATAGGGGAGCTAATGACCCCCCTCCCCTTTTTCTTTGATATAAGAGTATAATATTCAAATAGTGTGAATAGCCTGTGAGCTCAATGCCATCAGTTTGACTGAGCACTTTTCTTTTTATTATTTTATTTCCAATTTAATGTATATAATTTTTTTTAATTAATATACTTTTTAAAAAGTTAGTATCCAGCCGAATATTTGATAATCTGCTAAATCACTATTTGTTACATATCGTAAAATTATTGTTATGTTTTTCTACTATATTCCTGTGGCACCATTTTTTTTTCTTTTAATGCTGATTGTGAAATCCCATAGTAACCTATGTAAATTTTAAAGAAATGATAAATTCCGTTATACAATTATCAAAATATAGCTTTCACCAGCAGGAAACAGATGTCCAATGCTGGTAGAGTACATTTTTAAAAATTTCCTTAAATTTTAAATTTTTTAAAAATTTTATGAATTTTGAATTCTTTATTCAAAGGAAAATTTTCAAATATTTTGTTCTTAAAAATACTTATCGCTGAAGACGAAGTGTCCCCTTAATCATTCTTTGCTCTTGTGCTGTTTTTTATCTTTTTAAATATACATGGTCACTAGCAATTAGTACAATAAAAAAAATTAATATTATTACTGTTATTATTACAGGATAATACTGCAGTGATCAATGTCGCCTTACAGCTAGAACAGATCATCCTTGCCTAATAGAGAATGAGGATGATAGAAAGGACGTCAAGGTGTTTTCGTATGTTGATGGTGTGACACTTTTTTCGGAGAAATGTTCAACTGAGTCAATTTCGTTGCTGTAGCATCCTACTGGGTGTTTAATTAAGACTGTTATCAGGCCGGAATCTAGGCAGGCTTTTTTACTAACTGCATCAATTCTAAAGGAATGAAAGCCAATAGCAATCATAGCATAAATACAGTGCTGTAATTTGTTTTATTAAAACATTTTGATTTATAGTTTTGTTCAAAATAAATTTTATTTTTCAGTATAAATGTTTGTTTTATTTTTTCTGTCTTTTGTTGTTAGCCAGAAAAAATCGAGTAATTTATATATTTTTTAAAAAATTGTATTTTGTCAATACGTGCAATTTAATGTTTGTGTAAATTAAATGCGCTTGATTTATTTTAATAAGTTTAAGTAAAAAAAAAAAAAAAATAGCACATACATATTTGCTAAGACCGATTTTTTATTGAATGCACTCTTATTTTATAGATATTTTTTCTGAATTATTTGCAATTTTTAATATTCTGCTATTAAGTGATCTGCCATTGAGGAATAAAAGACTCACAAACATTTATTTTTTTGTTATTAATCATGATAAAAAAAATTTGTAATCAATATACTTTTTAAAAAGTTAGTACTCAGCCGAATATTTTATAGTCTGCTAAATCTCTATTTGTTACATTTTGTAAAATTATCACGTTTTTCTACTATATTTCTGTGTCATCATTTTTTTCCCTTTAATGCTAATTGTGAAATCCCATGGTAACCTATGGAAATTTTAAAGAGGTGATAAATTCCTTTATACAATTATCAAAATATAGCTTTCACCAGCAGGAAACAGATGTCCAATACTGGTATTGTACATTTTTTAAAATTTCTTTAATTTTTAAGATTTTTTTAAAAAAGTATTTTTATTTTAATTTATATTTAAAATATATATATATATTAACTGACAACTGGACTTCCACTGTAAGTAAGTGCTTATATATTCCATATTTTTGCTTTTTTAATTTCTAAAGAGTTTATAAGTATTATTCACAAGTCCTTATTTTATTTCTTCAAAATATAATGCAGGTTTTAAGTTATCAAATTGGCTTTTGATAAGTTTATTTAGCTGATTCGCCAGATTGGTGTCATAACTTTTACTTCAATATAATCTTTTGTTAAAATATTGTATGCAAGTACATGATTTTGGAAAGAATTTTTTTTAATTACTTTTTTTACAGCAATTGGTAAATTTTGGTATCTTTTGAAATCTAAGCATAGTTTCATTGCCAATTTCTTCAACGTTATCTAATCAGTTATAATACAGAAAGTTCAGAAATCTTAAAATATTTAGATCAATATAATTTCAGCACTATAATCTCAATTTAAATTAAATAATTGCTAAATAACACTTGTATAGTCTAACAATTTTTAATCAGAGTTCATTGATTTAAATCAACTTGATTTCAATCCTGATTTAAATCAACTGATTTATTTAAATACACTTTTTTTTCAAATTTAGGTTAAGATATTTCATTATAAATATTATTTTCGACAACAATACATTGTAAATTTAAGGACTGGGAGAGACAGAACTCAAAATCCTTGCTTTTTGAATTTTATTTAAATCAAATATCACACTTAAAAATAAAAATTCTATTTTAAAAATAGAGAATCTCAGCTGAGAAATGTTAAAAGATTAAAGCATAAATTTATTTGTTAAAAAAATATGTACAAATCTTATGTGAATTTTTTAATACAAAAACATGGAGAGTTTCTGTGAGGATTTGTAAAACGTTAGAATAAATAAATATAGGTCAATCAAAAGTATATTTATTGTTATTTATGTTGATATCTCATGACTTCATTGTGCACATGTAAATAACAAATGGTTTGATATTCCAATGTACTTTATTTATGGAAAGATTCGGAAAATAAAGATTACATGGTTAGTAATACTCTGAAATGTTTTTATATATTTTTTAATATAATTTTAATTTTAATTACTTATAAATGTAAACTAATAAACAACTAAAGTTTTAAAATCTTTAAAAAAAATCAAACACCTGATATAAAAGTTTCTTTTATTTTAAATTTAAAAAAAAATCAAACTTTAATTCATTGCAAACTCTGTAATCGCTTATAAAGAACTCATAAAGCTGGAAAATTGGTATTTCTTTTCAAACATTTTAATAACAAAGAATAATTTTTTCAGATCCATTGAAATTTATACCCAGATAATCATAAGTATTTTTAATATATGCTCCAACTTCATTAAATGAATAGTGTATGTATTCTGTATTCCAGAGTAGTGTATATAATCTGGAATAGGTATGTTTAAAGGAATACTGTATATAATCCAGATCTAGAGTAGGATGTTTAAAATTTCATTTTTTTTTTCTGAATAAAATTCTTACATTATCTTTTATATTTTAAGATTTTTAATCGAGAAATTTGGTCAAAACAAAAAGATTTAGCTTTTAGTATAATGAAGAGTTTATATGCTTTTTATTTTATCAAAGGGGTAATTTAAGGTGGTATATATTTTATACAGAATAGGTCAATAAAAAGTATATTGTTAAATTGCAGTTAGTGTAAATAAGTGATATATAACACAAGACAATTTGTTTACTTTATTTCATGTTTTCAAAAGTAAAAGAGAATTCACATTTTCAAATTATATCATTTTCTGTTGCTCCATTTTTTAACTATATTTTTAACTGTTTATATGATTAAAATATTTCAAATTAAACAAGTGAATGAGTTTCTCTATATATTTTTAAATTCAAATAAATTTAAATGAGCTTTTCTAATTATTAATTTTAATGATTTAGTAAAGGTTATTTTACTTTAAAACGCGTAATTTTAAAATTGTATTTTTAATTTTAAAAAAAATAGCTGATTTAAATTTTAACAAAAAATGATTTTTATTTACTGAGCCTTTTTGTTATGTAATTTTCAGTTGAGCTTCAAGTTCAAAGTCTTGTACATTTTCAAATTGTATGGCTTCTGAAAATTGTTTATCATCAACGTATTTATTAGGGTTAGCTGAATTCTGTATATTCTTATAATTTACATGACTTCAAAAGTTTTTAGATTTACTTTATTATTATTATTATTTTATGGCGTTTTAGACAGGAGAAAAAAATTACCTTCCACATAAAAGATAAAAAATTAAAGTTTCAATGCTGCTCTATATAAATTTTCAAAATTTATAAAATAGTTTCTGGATTTTTTTCTTGTGTGTGTGTGTGTGTGTGTAATAGCAGAAAAGCACCCAAATTGGGTTATAATAGTTAGGTGCAGCAATGTTCCTAATTGGAAAGTGTCTCTGTGACACAAATTGGGTATAAAAAGTGAGAAATTTGAAATATCATATGTATTTGGGGACAAAAAACATTTAATCTCCAAACTGTCACAGTAAAAAACAAATTTAGTCTTCTGGAAACTGTCTTTTTAAATTTAATTAAAGAAAAAATAAGCTTAGAGGGTCATATTCATGCCGAAATTGTAGCAAATTCAATAGATACATCTAATTGGGGCATCATGTTTGTTTTTTTCAGTAAATGTTGCCCTATGATAACAAACTGGAATTCACTCAGTCAAGTAGTTTTGAAATTATGAAAATTTAAAGTTTGTAACTCCTAATCTGTAATCGTTGCAAATCAGACTGTAATGTGGGTAGTGTTTTAAGCATAACTTAAAAACTACTTAGCGGAATCAGCTGTGATTTTTGATTTGCATATTTGAAGTTTTTAGAAATCTATTTCTATTAAAATTAATTTTTTTAATTAATTTAAAAATACATTTTTTTTTTATAAATTAAACCATAAAATAAACCATAATCTATAATTTTTTAATCGAAATAGATTTCGAAAAGCTTCAAATAAAATATATGAATATAAAATTATTACGTCAAGTATTGAATTGTATAAAAAAAACTCCACAAGCTGTTTAACATTAGGAGTTCCAAACTTTAAACTTCATAATTCTTAAACATTTTGACCAAGTGACTTCCCTTTTGGTATCCTTGAGAAAAAGTTACCGAAAGAGGCAAATATAATGTCAAAGTTAGATGTACATATTGAAAAGTTCGGAGTTTTGTGCAACTTAAGAACGAAGACGACCCCATAAGATTGTTTTTTTTAAGGCGTAAATTAAAAGAAGTTCTCGTTTTTTAAGGAGGGGCGGTCACTATTGTGATTAAAAAATGTTTTGTATGTTCTTTGTTTTGGATATACAGCAATAGAAAGTCTTTCCAGCATCAATAAAATTTCAATGTTAGTTGCATACACTTCATACGCATGCAACATGTCATATACTTGTGCTACACCCAATGACATAAGTGTGGGTTTTAAATATCCAGTCCAAATTAAAAATATTTTGTTTCGTTTTTAATATCTTATTTAACAGTTTTTTGGCATCCCCTAAATATTTAGTGCCTGGGGAAATCATCTCCCACACACACTTCACCACTGGCTACACCTATGTATATTCTGGCACTAATAAGCTGGCATCTCTGTACAGTCCACTTTGCTATACAGACAACAGATGAAAAGGTTTGTTTTGGGCACTATTTGGATTTTCTTTTATATCGCTTAAAATATATTAATTTTTTTTTTCCCTAGGAAACATATACACATATTCTAAAGAAAATAAAAGTATATTATGTATTTTATGAACATAAAATCCATTTCATTGTGTACTTTTTATTTATTTATACACTTTTCTTTTACGAGAATTACTTCTTGTTTATAAAGATACTTCCCTAGCATTCCTTGTATAAAATACTTATTTAAAGAAAATGTAAATACCCATGAGCTAAACGTATCAGTATACTTGTAACAAATAAATAAAATTTCAAGCTGATTCTGTATTGTAAAGAAACTTTTGTTATAAAGAGTAGGACCAATAACAGATGAAAATATTGCTTTTGGACACTGTTTTGATTTCCTTTTATCTCAATTAATTATTATTAAGAACTTTTTTGAATACATACATACATTTTAAGTATTTTGTTATCATAAAATGCATTACATGTAATGCATTTTATGATAACAAATACTTAAAATGTGTGTATGTATTCAAAAAAGTTCTTAATAATATTTAATTGAGATAAAAGGATATCAAAACAGCGTCCAAAAGCAATATTTTCATCTGTTAATGTTCCTACTCTTTAAAACAAAAGTTTCTTTACAATGCAGAAAATTTTCCGATCATAATGAAAAAAAATTCCGTAAAGCAAAGAAAAAGTTTCTATTCTACACAGGAATTTTTAATTTTTTCATGATTAGTTTACTGACTGATTCGGAAAAGTTTCCTTTTTAAAACGGAATACTTTCTGTCTATTCTACCGTTCTACCAAGACATTTCTTAGTGTGAATGGAAAGTTTTCCTTTTTAAAACGGAATACTTTCTGTCTATTCTACCGTTCTACCAAGACATTTCTTAGTGTGAATGGAAAGTTTTCCTTTTTAAAACGGAATACTTTCTGTCTATTCTACCGTTCTACCAAAACGTTTCTTTATGTGAATGGAAAGATTTCCGTAAGACCCAGGAATTTATTCTGTGTCTAAAGATTAGTTTCTGAATCAAACAGGAAAAGTTTCCTGACGGAAAGAAAAAACTTTCGTTTTTTTTCGTTTTTTTTCCGTGTTGGTTCGGAAAAGTTTCCTGTACTATACGGGCAACTGGAAATCCTATTCCTACCGGAAACTTTTCCGAATTTTTTTTTACAGTGTATATGTAGAAGTAAATAGAAGTATATTGTCATTAATATAGTTTGCATTTGAATAAAAAAAGGTACTTTTAGGTTAGCCTAGCACCAGTGATATATGTACATATATAAATATATATGTATACATATAAGTGTGTATATATATGTATTTGTGTAGATATATGTGTATATACATGTGTATGTGTATGTATATGTACATGTATATATCTAATCACTGGCGCCCGGCTAACCGAAAAGTACCAAAAAATGAAAAAAAAAAAACTGCAAAAATGCTGTCGTACACTTGAAAAAACACCTTCTGGCTTAAAATCTCTCATCAAAACTGTTTTTCTTTTTTTCTTTTCTTTCTTTTTTTAAATAAAATTAGTAACAGTTTTTTCTTTTATTTTTTCAAATGTATAGCCATTTCAATTCTTTCAGCAAAAAGAAAAAAAAAAAAAAAACCTTTTGGCTTAAAATAAAATTGTTTGGGGTCAAAAGTAAAATCAAAATCGCCAAAAACAAAAGATAAATCGCCAATTTTTTTTTTTTTTTTTTTTCAATGGCAATCTTGCCCCTTGAATAATTTTTTAAGCATTACGAACATTCCTAATCATGTTTAAATTAAATACTTTCGTTTTGTAATATTATCTCTCATGAAAACTCTTTTTCTTTTTTTCCTTTTCTTTCTCTTTCTTTTTTCTTTCTTTCTTTCTTTCTTCTTTTTAAAAATAAAATTAGCAACTGTTTTCTTTTATTTTTTGAGATGTATAGCCTTTTCATTTCTTTCTGCAACAGTAATGGTCGCCAAAATATTAATGGTAATCTTTTCGGTCAAAATAGTAGAACTTTCTATCATAATTCTGTAACTAATGTACGTAGAACAATATGTTATACTAGCTGACATGCCCGGCATTGCCCGGGCCCGTGATAATAACCTTAAAAATACCTAAAATCAATGTTGAATGATTTTATATTTTTAAATGAAAATCTATCCAAACGAACTGAAGGACCGTCGTTATACAGGGTGTCCATAATTAAACGACCCTACTTTAAAGTTGTCTACAGACGAAACTATTGGTCAGAAAGTTGTGAAATTTTGTGGAAGACATAATGAAGGAATGTGAATTTGTTTAAGCGAAAAAAAAAATAGTTCAAAATTTTGCCGCCAGAGGGCGTTTTTTTTATGAATTGCACATTTAGCATACATTTACGATAGTTTACATACTTTATTGCAGCAAACCATGTTCCACATGACGGCCATCATTTTCAGCTACCATCTGGAATCGTAAGATAGCATATTCCACAGTTGATCGCAGTGTATTCTGGGAAATGCTAAAATCATGTCGCGAAAAAAGTTTTATTCAACATGTTTTGTTGTAATAAAATTTGTAACCTATCGTAAATGTCTGCTAAATGTGTAATTCATTAAAAAACGCCCTCTGGCGGCAAAATTTCGAACTAATTTATTTTTCGCTTAAACAAATTCCCATTCATTCATTATTTCCTTCACAAAATTTCACAACTTTCTGACCAATAGTTTCGTCTGTAGACAACTTTAAAGTAGGGTCGTTTATTTATGGACACCCTGTAGTTATTGCCTATTTAATATCGATTTAATTTCTGACGTTTTGATATGTTAAACTTTCATTTCTGACCAAAAGTTCCTGAGGAAACCTAAATAATATAAAGCACCTTTCCTCTTTTAAACTCAAAATAATATATACAGTTTTGGCCAATTTATTAATCCCATTCGAAAAAATTTTCCAAAACCTTGTTTCTAAGATGATTATATTAAAGTTAAATAAAATTCACGCACTCGAGGCATCATAATTCACTTTTGTATTTTAACAGAACAATAAGGCTACACTATAATTTGTGACTCGTGCTACAGCCAGTATACACGTCAGGACACATGGCTGTTATGATTATCGTTTTACGCGTGAAGATTTCGCTATGGTACCCCATTGTGAAATTTGGTAATTTTTGAAATTCAATATTTGAAAAACGGCATCATCATTAGATTTTAAATTTATATCAAGAAAAATACAATTTTTTACCTTTCTAACGAAGTTTGTCTAACAATTTTCTGACAAAAACTTTTCGAGCTATTAATTCTTTCAGCAACTTCAAATGTTTCATTTTCCGAGAATAATCTGTAGCAACGATTTTCGAAAATCCCAGTCGTCAGCAACGCTTAGCTTTTTATTAAAGAGGATACTAAAATCTTCTCTGAAAAATTATCTATCGAACGACGCAAGCTCCATCAAAATCAATTCAGTGGAACTCGAGTTACAAAGGAACGGAACGAAATTTCTGTTTGTGTTTTATATATATAGCAGAAGATAATAAGATTGAGGTAAAAGATTAAGACATGATTAAGATAAGATTAAAGATAATAAGATTGTATAATATAATATTTTGTATTTATTTAATGCAGCAAAACTTACTAAGACGGAATCTCAAACGACCCGAGAAACAACCTGTTTTAAGCAGGTACATTTGTAGGGTACCCTGTCCGTTGGTACCATGTACTATTTATCTTTAACATAGGATTCCGTTACATACAGGTACCGTTTTCATAGGATTTACTATATTTTTACGTCCCATGTAGAAGGCACTGTCCCGCTCTTTTGCGACAGTGAACCTGGCAACACTACATAGTTGAAATCGAACGCGGCATTCCCACTCGTTGCCGTAAAACATTTATTCTATCCACGAGAATACATCTATCGATTTTGCAGCCCTAAAAAGTTTACTTTGCTAGTCATTAAATGCAGATACAGCCCCCGGTCTGTTTGTGATATCGCCGGGGAGAAGGGCGGATTCAGCGATTGATTAATCGATCATTAAACGCTAAGAGAAAAAGAGACCATGAATATTTAGTCTGAAGAGCTGTGCCCAACACCCCCGGAAGTCAATTTTCAGTTTTGTTTTGGGTTTTACGTTAATGTATTGTAAAATTATCTTAAACGGGAAGGAGGGGGGGGGGGTAGGTGGGCAAAGTCACCACCCCCCTTAACGCGAAAAAAAAAAAAAAAAAAAAAAGAAAAAAAAAAGTGGGTAAGTGTAATCGAAGATCGCACAAAGGGTTTCGTTTAATATTCTTTTCAAAACACTTTATCCTTTCTTTAATAAATCCAAATAAATTTCATTTTCAAAATAAATAAATAAATAAAAAAGTCATGTTTTTTATAAAGTAAAAATTTACCGGTCTATTGTTCTCGTTTTTTTTCGAATATCTAAACCGGACCGATAGCGCGGGCAAAGCCCGCTATTATATTCTATGATAATAATATATGTCATGTGTACTAAATGCGATATTAAAAAAAAAAAAAAAATCAATTTCAAAATTAAACATGTTATATAGAGACCTTCAAAATGTTAAAATAGGCCACTATTTCCATAATCTGGTTTTTATCATGATTCAAGACGTTCCTCAAACTCATAGGACGTTATAATCACTTGCTGACGTCCTATCTACTTGCTCTCTCTATTATACTCATACGGATACTCTCTTTGTATGATTCTCAAACATTTGAAAAAGTCCGTTAAGCTTCCAGTAGGACGTCAGATTATTATTTTTTTTAATTCTCTAATGACATCCTATTAACCTACTACCTGTACTTACACATACTCATACTTCTTGTATTATTGAGAAATGTTTGAAATTTTTTTTCAATGGGTGAAACTTTTTATTTCATTTTTATTTTTCACGTGGAAATCGTTCAATAGAAAATTAATTATTGTGGAAAGAATTTTATTGTGAATTTTGAATGGTTGGCCACTGCTATAACGAAAAATGTTTAAATTGAATAGGAAAAGGTTGTTAGATTTTTGGTTCTTTCAATCTCTCTATATTAAAATAATACGATTTTTTCAAAATTGTATGATTTTCAGCGTGACAGTAGGTGTTCAGCTGTAAGTTCACAAAGTTTCAAGTCTATAAGTTATATAGTTTCTGAGAACCGGCTCTGTGACGGACAGACAACGTAGCGGTACGAATAGGGTTTCGTGAGACGAACGAAACTCTAAAAAAAAAAGAATGTTTCTGTCGGATTCCACTTCTCCGTCCACACAACTTCGAAATAAATCCGGTCTTTTGATATGCTGCCACCACCGATATGAATACGTGATATCGGGCACGATACTTGATGTATATTCAAGAAAACTTAACTCTTTCTATTACACTTAAACAAACACTTTATTAACAATATTTACACTTAAACTCGGAGGTAAAGTATCCGGTTTAATATTAAATCAAAATAATTATAGAAACGCTTTACGTGTACCGTTAGACTACGTTCATTTATTCCACACTGAGATTTCTATTCATCTCACACCCGCTCTCAGCGCTCATTCCCTGAGCAATCTTCACACTTCGCTGCTCCGTCCGAACTCAACACTGGTCTCAGAGATCCAACTCTGAACGACCTTACACCTTCGCTTCCTACGTTAGAACGAACTTTCTCTCTCTTGTAAACTGCAGAGCACCCTCCTTTCTACGGGGTTTCTCCTCTGTTTCCAAGGGTCCTTGACAACCCTTCCTCCCTCTTGACGGATCTGTCTTCCTAAACAAAAGGGTGCAATAGCTTTCCCATATATGAAAGACCACATTGCAATGGAAATACTTCTTTCATTCTGTTCAACTCGCCACCCTTCGGATTAAGATTTTCTAAAGGACGCCTTTAACGGTGCACAATAGATACATATACCATACATACAATATGCTAATCCCTTAAGAATAGCTTTCAACTCTTGCAGCTGTGAGAGAACCTGACACCCCCCACCTTAGCGGAAAATATGCCTTTTAGGGGCTAATTTTCCTCAAACTATGTAATGTCTGAGAAGAGTTCAACAGTTCCTTGATAGGTTTCTTCATTACTACAATTACATAAATATTTCAAGGTGTCTGAAAATTTAACTACTGACATCTCTAATGAACCATATACTAATGTGAGAAATACCAAAAAAATACACAATATGCTAATACACTGTTATAAACACATGATGCAAATACAATTATAAATACACAAAAAAATAAAATAAAGTTACACTAGTATTATGTCATTTCAATGTCAGTCCTTAGGCTGATATTACTGGAGGCGGAACTTTTCCCTTCCAGTGCTTCCTCGTTAACTTAATTGGTACATCCCTTTCTGCAATGCACCCGCTTGAATGGCTAACTTCTGCCTCTGAGGTCTTAATTAAATTTTCCACTAACCAATCAGGCACTTGCCTGTCGAAGTCCTCTTTGTACGTAATAAAGACATTGTACAATTTCTGCCTTATCTTACCCCTCTCCGGTTTACGACCAATCCGATTTTTCTCCATTTCTACCAGTTCGATAGGACCCATAAATAATTCCTTATTTTTCCTTAAGATTGATTTTATGTCACTAACTTGAATATTGGTTAACCCTTTTATTTCAAATCCCTTCCTGTCTTTATTTTCCGGTTGTTCTCTGTCTAACAACAGATTCTTCCTACAGTCTTCAAACTCCCCGTCACTATCCAAGACAATATCGACTACTTTATTTTTAGCCATAAATGCTCTCATTTCATCTTGATACACCAGTTTCTTACTTCCATCCCCTAACTCAACTATAACTGCAGGTCGACATATTTCCTCTTTCTCCTTATTACTCACATTCATTTCCCTCGTTAAACGACATTCTACACATGATTCGCAAAACGTTTTAGCTTCCTTCGCCATATTTTCCCAATAAAATGAATGCTTGATTCTTTCTAACATTTTCTTAACTGCGTGATGTTCTCCGTATAAGGGAGTATGCGCTAATTTTAGAATTTCCTCCCTTCTGATTTTAGGTAATACTAATTGAGCTACAGTTTCATCTACTAATTTCTCTTTATGATACAATAACCCATTAACTAGATAGTAAGACCCTCTATCATTTTCAGCTAATTCCCAAGCTTTCTCTAAATCTTTACAATTCATTTGGGATTTCTGAAATACATTTGAACTACTTTCCGTAACTTGATTAATCTTACTTTTCTCTATCTCGTCTTTTTCCTTCTCCTGACTTTGTAAATTTACCGATCTCGTTTCTACGACATAACGGTTATTCGTATCATTTCCAATCCTTTCCCTTTTCTTCACTTTGTTCCTACTATCTTCCTTACATTCCCTTTCTACCGATTCTCTTAATGATTTCTCGTTGTTTAACCCTGACAATTCATTAGCCACGTCAGGATGTAAAATTACCTGTTCCTTACTATTATCAATTATCGCGCAAAGTACATCCTGATGAATTACATTAGTTTCTCCGCGTTTTGGAATAGCTAAAGGTAACTGAATTAATGGCGATTTGACTGCCTTACCAAATATCCCCTGTAAATAGATGCTACCAGCCCCTCTTAGTTTCTCTGCTGGTACTAAATCTTTATGAACGACGCTAATTTCGCAACCAGAATCCACTAATCCTTTTGTTATCTTCCCATTTACACTAACTTCCACTTTCTCAAGCTTATTTAACTTCTCTCCAATAACTTTAGTTCTCCAATTCCCTCTTGCTCCGATTCTTTCCATACTCGCTCCCCTCTTGGTAATTCTTTAATTCCTCGCACTGAGACATTATTGATACTAGCCCTTGGTTTTTGTCGGTTATTAATTTGATTACTTCCCTCATTATTTCCTTTTGTACAAAATCGCTGAACATGTCCTCGTTGAGAACACTTGAAACAGATAGGCGTCGTATCATTAGGTTTCTTATATTCCGGTTTTCTACCCAAAAATGGACTAACTTCATTATTCCCATTTTGTCTCCAATTACTACTAAATCCCTCATCTTTTGCCCTTCTAGAATCTTCATTATTAACATACCTTTCTTTACCTTTATAACCCTTATAAGTTACCGCATAAGATTTTTGTTTAGCATCAAAGAAATTATCACATTCCTTAGCAATTTTAGAAACTTCTAACCAATTACTGTGCTGAGTTAATCCAACATGCGTCGCGGTTTCCTTATCTAACGTAGTTAACAACTTATCCGTGACAATTAACTGATTAACCTTCTCATACGTATCTGCACCTCTAATCTTACAATAATTTTCCCACGTTGCTATTAAACGCGATACAAATAATACATGAGTTTCATTTTGATTCCTTCTAGCCTTCTTGAAATTTTCCAAACACGCCTTCGGTGTCGGCTCGTGTTCCCTTAGAACTAATTCCTTTAACTTCTCATAACTCTCATTTTGTTCTCTAGTCGTGTATATTAGCAAATTATCGGCCTTATCCCCTAGCATATTTAGTAAAATTTCGGCCTGCTGGGTTTCCGGTACATTTTTTGTTTGGAATGCTCGTTCTAAACTGCTAAAAAACAGATTCCATCCCTCAGTCCCTTCTGGAGCTTTGATAGACAAAGTTTTAACACTTTTAATCAATTTCTCTAGGCTACTCTCATGATTAGATTCTCTAGTCCCATTAGCGTTATTAGCCGAACTTTGAATCTTTATCCTTTCCAACTCTAACTCATGTTCCAATCTCAATTTTTCAGCCCTTTCTTCTCTATCTAACTTCTCACGGTCTAACTCCCTTTCCAACTTTTCTCGTTGTAACTTTTCCTCCTTTTCTAACTTTTCTCGTTGTAACTTTTCCTCCTTTTCTAACTTTTCTAACCGCTCCGTAACAATAGTGTTAGATAATTCCATAACAGCCCCCTCTTCATATTCGTCGCTCTCCACTATCTTTTTCTTAAGCTTAAACCTGGTATCATCTTCCGAAACTTCAATCCCTAACTCTTCACATATCGCCTGAAGATCCACCCTTTTTATTTTTAGTAAGAAAGCCATACCTTCTACTGATAATTATCACCCCCCTACAACAATACTTAATCACAATATCAAATTAATACTTCCTCAAATCCTACCCTCATAAGTTACCTCCACATATTATACTATTTAACATATTTCAAATAAGTAATAATACAATAATAAATTTCCTTAGACAAGGATACCCCACAATTTGCTTCCAATAACAAAGTAACAATAATCTCAATTTGACTATTATGCAATACAGATTTTAAATTTATACCATTAAATAATAAAATACAATTTACACAATAATTACTGATACGTTGCAATTTGAATAAAACACTGATGCTAATCACTACATAAAAATATCCACCTAACAAAAATTTGCATGAAATACCCATAAATTCCTAAATTTAATCTCAATAAAATATTTCAATTTCAAAATTAGTTCTCACATTAAAAAGTAAATCACAGCACTTTTTTTTTTCTCTGGGCCTTCAGTTCTTCCTTGAAGGTTATTTCAATTTAATTTAAATTCTACACAAATTTCCTTTCCTCATTTACTATCAATATTTCAAACTTAAAGCAAACAATATCACTTAATTTAAATATTACTTTAATAATAATTTAAATTTAAGAAATTTCAATTATTCCTTCCAACTATTAACACAATGCATTAATTTTAATCATTAATCTTATCCGTTTAAAACAATTAGAAAATCACTTCTAGTAATTAATATAAGATCCTTTTCTTAAAACAATAGTGTAAAATGGTTGTTAATATCTCATTTGATTTAGACCAATTATTATATTGCACATAAATTATCATAAATTAACTACCACATTAACCCAAATTACCATCAATTATACACAATAAAAAACAGTAGGTTCGAGAATGTCAGTAGAGTAAAATGATCGAAACACCTTACCTCGTACTTTTTTCGCTGGGCAATTCTCTGCTCACTTTTCCACAGGGTAAATCTTGCACTCTCGGGCCACAATCACTGCACCTTGCTTCACAATGCACAAAAAACACTACGCACAACACTACACTAACACAGCACCACCACTAATTCACTTCACTGTAATGACGATAGGCTAGCTGGCACTGGTCTACGACGATAGAGCACAAACACTTCCACTAGACGATCCGGCATAAACTGACTTAATGCGGCTAACTGCGCTGGTCTTCGACGATAGAGCACAAACACTTTCGCTAGACGATCCTGCACAAACTCTCAGTAACACGGCTAACTGGCGCTGGTCTTCGACGATAGAGCACAAACACTTCCGCTAGACGATCCGGCACAAACTCTCAGTAACACGGCTAACTGGCACTGGTCTTCGGTGATTCAATCCCGTCGCTGCCAACATTGTCGGATTCCACTTCTCCGTCCACACAACTTCGAAATAAATCCGGTCTTTTGATATGCTGCCACCACCGATATGAATACGTGATATCGGGCACGATACTTGATGTATATTCAAGAAAACTTAACTCTTTCTATTACACTTAAACAAACACTTTATTAACAATATTTACACTTAAACTCGGAGGTAAAGTATCCGGTTTAATATTAAATCAAAATAATTATAGAAACGCTTTACGTGTACCGTTATACTACGTTCATTTATTCCACACTGAGATTTCTATTAATCTCACACCCGCTCTCAGCGCTCATTCCCCGAGCAACCTTCACACTTCGCTGCTCCGTCCGAACTCAACACTTGTCTCAGAGCTCCAACTCTGAACGACCTTACACCTTCGCTTCCTACGTTAGAACGAACTTTCTCTCTCTTGTAAACTGCAGAGCACCCTCCTTTCTACGGGGTTTCTCCTCTGTTTCCAAGGGTCCTTGACAACCCTTCCTCCCTCTTGACGGATCTGTCTTCCTAAACAAAAGGGTGCAATAGCATTCCCATATATGAAAGACCACATTGCAATGGAAATACTTCTTTCATTCTGTTCAACTCGCCACCCTTCGGATTAAGATTTTCTAAAGGACGCCTTTAACGGTGCACAATAGATACACATACCATACATACAATATGCTAATCCCTTAAGAATAGCTTTCAACTCTTGCAGCTGTGAGAGAACCTGACAGTTTCATTTCTCTATTTTGAAAAATTCCGTAGAAGCGTACTTTCAAATTTTTAATACTTTCCGATTTAGTTAAAAAGTGTCTATGACTTTGGTTTGTCTAATAGTCTGTCTGTCTGACTCGCGTAAATAAACTGGGATTGCCATTAAGGTGGTTCTCAAATGATCTGCTGAACAAATAGAAACTTCCTGAATCATTTTTAAACGCAAAGGCATAAAACTGGCAGACTTGACTATGGAAACGATTTGGAAACGAAATGAGTTTTCCATTTTTTTTTTGTAAATAAATTATTTAGTTATCTAGTTATAAGCGATTCGTATCACGTAGCAACACGATTTCCCTCTTTCTCGCTCTGAAACATCGGGTATTCGCTTCAAAACGCCGAGTTTGACAGGGTTTTCTGAAAAATCTTTTGCCTTTACCAAAAAATGGAAAACATAGATTACATAGTTTCATTTACATAGTTTCATAGTTTCGATTACATAGTTTCTGAATAAGAGTACCTGCCCATTTCATACGTTTCTGAACAAAAATGAATTTAAAAAAAATCCCTGACGGCTCGGCCTACAGGCACAGGTAGATTTCGAAGACGCAGACCGTGGAGCGCCTGTTTGTTGGGAATTGCGGAAGAAATGAGCTTTTTGCCATGATGCGGTAGTCGGAATTGTCCACTTCCAAACCTAACTTGTTTGCTGGCGGAGCCGGCAGGGATTTTTTTTTTTTTTTTTTTTTTTTTTTTTTTTTTTTATTATTATTTATTCATTTATTTATTTATTTTGCTATAAGGGTTGGTCCTATAAAAAACTTGTCAGTATAAAAGTTTTAGATAATATTAAGAGGATTTATAATCAATCTAAGCAGATTTGATAGCTTGGGAATGGACGAAGTTGTGAATTTTTTTCTTCTAAAACCCCCTTTTCTTCCCCCCCTTGGGGCCATTTTTAATGCTATCAAAAATCTGTCATCCATAAATTTTTGGCCCTTTTCCTAGAAGTAATAATAACTTTAAACGGATTCGATACGTATCATAATTCAGAAGTTATGGTTTTTTTCTGGTTTCACAAAAAGCCCCCCCCCCCTCCCTGTCCCCCCCTGCCCCCCCCCCCCCCCCTCTTGGCTCGATTTTGCCCATTCACGAACTCGACCGAAATTTTAGGCCCCTAAAATTTTATGTATCCGTTTGGAAGAAATTTGTGAAGAATTTTTGAAGTTATCGTGTCCATAAAAAAGTGACATAAGATAGATAGATAGATAGATAAAGTTTAGAACGGTGGGTGGTTTTGGGTTCTGGGAGTCATGATTGGTGTAGATGTGGAAACATTTTCCAGAAATTCCAACAAAGGGGAGAATGTAATAGGCAGTATTGCTTACGAAATCTACCTAAATGCGTCTGAAAGTAGCCCTTTTGGATTTGAGAACAGCGGCGAAGCGTTGTTACGAACATTCTGGAAGTGTTAGAAAGTGTTTCATAATATTATAATCTATGCTTGGCACATGATTTTTCTTCCTTGTTTATAGTTCCTTATTTGTTACATATTTAGAAATTAGTGCTGCCAGGCCCATTGACACAAAAAGCGGGACAAGGGCTTCTAAATTAGAACAAAAGAATACAGTCAATACCATGAAAATTGAAATTGTTTACAACGGAATCTTGTCGTATATGTAACAAATGCATGGTTCTACGGAAAGAAGATCCTACAATTATACCTGCCAAGATGAAAGCCTGTCCAATACGAAATTTTTTATCTGATCAGTTGAAATTTCGTCTTAGTAGGTTTTACTGTATTAAATAAACACAATTAGTAATCTTATACGGAATCGCTAAGAAGCGAAGCAAATTTCGTTTTGGAGAGGTTTCTGATTGTACTGTACAGTTATAGTTATGTGATATTTTTTCCGTATAGCGTCTATGCAATTCGTGCGTTAAGGGGGTCCGGCACACAAAATATTCAAACTTTTGAAAAATATTTTATTGTATTACAAAATTCTCCTCTTAAAATGACGTTTAAATCATGTTTCTAGCTTAATTAGAACAGGATTTATTAATTATTTGTTTTCAGAATCTAGCTTTCAAGTATAGTGGTTGTCATGGAAACGTTTTTGCGTTTTTCTGCATGACGGGTTTTTACAACAATTCTCGTCTTTAAATTGTTATAAGTCAAGTTACCGTTAAAGATAAAGGGTTCCAACTTCGAACATGTATTTTTCAATTAATTATGTTACTTTATTTTGATTCAGAAAATTTGAAAATAATATTTACTTTTGAAAATATGACTTTTTTTTTTTTTAAATAAGTTACTTAATTTTTTTTAAACTTATATATTTATTTATTTTTTAAATTAACATTTAAAAAAATGCTGAATCATGATTAAAACTTCTATATTTTTGCTTAATTAAATGATTTTTTTTTTTTTTTTTTTTTTTTTTTGACGAATAATATTTCGAGCTATAACAATTTTCAACTACCCCACTTTAAAAAAAAAAAAATAAATTTTAATTTTTTTAAAAAATTTTATAAGAAGTTTTATGATTTGATTCTGTTTACAAATTATATGGTTAACCAATTTAAAAAAAAAAAAAAAAAAAAAAAAAAACCTTAAAATTCTAATTTAATAAATAAAAATATTTTTAAAATGTACCGCGGTCCTCCTTAAGACAGGATTTCGTTATAAACAAGTTCCGTTTTCGATCGGTACACCTCGCAACACTATATGTGGTGGCCAGGAGGGTCCAAATTCTTGCCCCTTCCCCTGTGTGGATTTCCTTCTGCCGGCGTTCATGAACATTCGTTATATCCACAGGAATCAGTAGCGTAGCCAGGATTTCTTTTCGGAAGTGGTCCAGAATTTTCCTTCAGATTATCTACATAGTAAAACCTACCAAGATAAAATCGCAAAGAATGGTAAAAAAAAAAAAAAAAAAAAAAAAAAAAAAAAAAAAAAAAAGGTTTTAAACAGGATTTCGTCTTAGCTGGTGGAATTGTATCGCATTCTTTTCCATGGGACCAAGGGGTATTTCCGTTTAATTCGGCATTCCGTTATAGGAAGGTGCCGTTTTCCCAAGTTTTGCTGTATTTTTTTAAATATACCATTTTATGTTATAAGGTTAATAAAACCCGTGAAAATGGAACCTGTCTATAACAGAATTCTGCCTTAAACAAAATCATGACATGGCCCTGATATGGTTTCCCATGCAATTAAATCCGCTGAAAACCTGCCTGAAACGGGATTTTTCACCGCAGCGGTTAAGTCTTAATTCTCGAACATGTGACCCAGCCCAATAGTCTTCTCGTACCCGAAAATGGTAGGAGTCAAAATCATTTGAACCGTTTTTAGATACAACTAGCTTGACCCTGAGAAATGACCCACTAATCGAATTTTCTCGAACATGTGACCTAACCCAATGGTTTTCTTGTACCCAAAACGGTAGGATACAAAATTTCGTCAAAATCGTTAGAGCCGTTTTTCAGATAAAATTTGCATCCTCTTTAATAAAAAGCTATGCGTTGCTGACGACTGGGATTTTTGCTAATCGTTGCCACAGATTAATCTCGGAAAATGAAACATTTGAAGTTACTGAAAAAATGAATAGCTCGAAAAGTATGTGTTAGAAAATTGTTAGACAAACTGCGTTAGAAAGGTAAAAAATTGTATTTTTCTTGATATAAATTTCAAATCTATAATGATTATGCCGTTTTTCAAATATTGAATTAAAAAAATTACCAAATTTTACGATGGAGTACCATAGTGAAATCTTCACGCATAAAAAGATAATGATAATGGCATTGTGTCTTGACGTATATATACTGACCATAGAAGAAGGAATATAAATATATATTCCTTCTTCTGATACTGACTATAGCACGAGTCACAAATTATAGTAGCCTTATTATTCTGTTAAAATTTAAAAGTGAATTATGATGTCGCGAGTGCATGAGTCTTATTTAATTCTCGACGAGTACCATATTTTTGTCCACCTCAATAAGGCATATCAATTTCATTATATTTGAAGTATTGTAAATTGTAACTTCATTCAAACCGAATTTGAATCCAACGGAAATGATTTTTCCCCATAGACACCATAATTTAACACAATTGTTCATTTTTTTTTAATGCTGACCTATTCCATAATTAAGACTACCGAGAATTGGCCTAATTTGTCCTTAACAGCCCAAATTTTGTCTGACACATTAAAAATGTAATAACGCAATAGCGTTCGTATCGTTTTCAGAAATGCAGAAGGACATTCCAAGTAAAGATCCATAGGGTTTTAAAACACAAGGTCAAATTCAAAGTCAATATTTCACTTGATTAAAGGTGTGTTAAGAGAAATTGACCAGCGTAGCGGGCATAGCTTGCTAGTATATATATAATCACACACACAAGATTTGCTCGTATTAGAATATATATGATAAGTTTTATTGTGCTTATAAACACACATTATAATACTGTAAAAGCGGAATCTTTCGATAACGGAATCCTGTCTTAAACGAAAGAGTTTCAGTATCCCGACGAAACCAATACATTTTATTGAATTAGTGTACTTTAGAGGTATAATTAATTACACTTCTGTAAATGGAAACCTGTCTAAAACGGAAAATATCCATAACCCCAACGAAAGACAAACCTTTAAATTATACCTTCTAAGACCTTCAAAGACCTGTCTAAAACGAAAATTTTCATCGGTACTTTGCAATTCCGTCTTAGCAATTTTTACTGCTTTTGTATCCATGATTCAGCAAACTAGCTCGGGAGGTGTCCGGACCACTTGGACCTCTCCTTCGACTACGTCACTGACGGGAATCTCTCGATTTTGCATGCCTAAAAAAAAAAAAAAAAACAAGTTGGAAATTGTACGTCAAACGCGACAAACGAGGTGCGTTCGTACTATAGCTAGTTGTATAAATATTCAGATCTGGATGATTTTAAATTCAGTGAAATGAGTTGTATCGTCTGCAGATTCATTTCTGTCATAAAATAAGTATCTCGGTCGCTTGACGGTTCAACCTCCTATAACAAGAAAACAACGATTTTTTTTTTAATTAATCAATGTTTTTATTAATATCTTCTAAAGTTTTGACTCGATTTTCATAAAATTTGAAATGTCCCGACAAAATTCTGCATCTGCAACGATAATATAGCTTAAATTTCAAACCATTCGGTTGGGTAGTTTTTGCGTTGGAACGGACGGTCGGACGGACAGACAGACGACGACAATAGGTGCTACGTATTTATATGATTACGAACGCCCCTAAAAAGTTTACTTTGCTAGTAATTAAATGCCGATACAGCCCCCGGTCTGTTTGTGCTATCGCCGGGGAGAAGGGCACATTGAGCGATTGATTAATCGATAAGGAGGAGGACCACACGTGCCACATTCGCCGGGCTGCCGCAGTTTAGACAAGGCCGCCGTCTATTGTCTCTCTGGCTTTTTGAAATGTCAGGATATTGATCCGACTGTGTACACTTGAACACGTTAGGAAAAGGGAAAGCTCCAAAACAATACAGAAATGAAAACAATAAAAAATGAAAACTTATTAGGACATATTCAGTGGGGGAGTGTTATTGAACTGTCGCGTTTCCCGTTGCTATAGAGAAGGGGTGTTCAACCTTTTCAGCTTCTTCGGGCGGTATTGCAAGCGAAACTAGTCGTTGGGGGCCACCGTAATACTTACCCATCATGGATATGCATAATGTAAAATATTAAAATAAAAATGTGTAAACTACTTATAAAATGCATTGCAATTCAAATAAAATCGTGGCTTGATGACGTCACAAACTTTAAAGGCTCGATTACCGAATTGCTTGAAAGAGGTTTTTCCTTATAACTCCAAAAATAATAATCCTATTAACTAGCGGTTTATTGCATCTGATTAGGCGTCAAATTTCTAATTAAAATATATCTTTGAAGTGAAATTTGGATGAAATACAGGGTCATGAAAAATCGAAGAGTGTGGAAAACAGGATTCCAAATATCTCGGCAACTAATTATCCGATCGACTTCATGCTTTATTCAAAATTTATGTTTTTTTATTGTCTTTTATATTCCTTTCTTAAAATATACAATTTCGAAAATTTTTATATACCTTTCATCAGAACGAATATTTTGAGAGTCCGAAAAAAATTGTTCCGATTAATCGAGGTTATTGAAATGAAATAGGCTTCTTCCCATTATTACATACTAAGTACATACCAAATTGCAAGTCTCTATCTCAATTTTTTCGGGAGATAGAGCGTTTACAGACACACACACACACAGACACACAGACACACAGACGGACGGCAAAATTTTTTTTCTAAAAATATGTTTTTCGGAATCTCCAGTGTCTGAAACGTGTAAATCCGTCAAAAAAAATTTTTCGATTTTCAAAACGATTACAAGACTTACCCTATACTACGTATGATGGGTAAGTAAAATTGGGTTCGAACCGCATTTCAAAGGAAATTTCTTTCTCGGGTATACACTGTACTGTGTTCTATACTATAACTCTGTTTCTCTAAATTTTAAATAAAAATAAATATAAAAACCAAGTTTTCATTAAAATTTACAAAAATGTAGAAAATATATATACAGGGTGTCTAGTTTAATAATTCATAAAATAAAGAAGGTATAAACAAACCTATAGCATTGATGCACAGAATATCTCATATATTTTCTTTTATAGGGCAGTTGCAATCAGCTGATCAACCACTGTATTCACTTGGAGGTAAGGGTAATTCCACCAATCAGAACTGCCTATTTGTACTGTTTACCTCCAACGTGACGTCAATTGCAACTGCCCTATAGTGTGAACATTTCCATAGGCAATTAATTACCTTTTCCTATTCGATTATCTTTCCTTTTGAAAATATCGTCTGCGCGTGTTATTAATTGTGGGCGCGTTCACGGACCGAACCCCGAATTACATAGGGTAACGCATGGGTAACCCGAAGCGTTCAGAAACCGATATCACGTGACTTTTTGCAGGTTACCCGTAGCTTTCAGAGCCGGAAATTACCCAGTTTTCGGGTAACCCACATTATCTGGAGAATTTTGTTGGGTAAAGTGACCACGTGGTCGGGAAATCTGATTTGTTTGTTTGCTTTATAGTTAACTGCAACTGTTAACTGTCGTTCTGTATGACTCCTACTGTACACTTGAGTCCTGACTATTTAATTAGTTTACCTTAAACAGGACTATAATATAATTGGCCGACGTCGGTCGCTACCGCTAGGATGGTTCTTGCAATGTTCCTACAATCAAAATGTATGGTACACTGCTCAAAACAATTAAAGGATATTTGAAGTTTTATATAAAATAAAGATATAAACGAAATTTTTTTGCCGAAAATAGAAGAAGAGAATAAACAAATGCAAATTTTTCTGGTTTTCAAACTGTGGAGTATGCAAATTTTGAGTTCGACGTCAAAAACGTCGCTTCAGCGGCAGCGAATGAAATTTGACTTTCAACTGGATAAAAGAGAATGAAGACAAGGATGATCGGCATTCAGTGATTGCTTTGTTTCGATGAGTACGATGTCTCAGCGAAGTCATTTGACAGATTCAGAAGCTTGGAGAATTGTTGGTAGGTTAGAAGGGGGCCAAACTCAAGCCGAAGTAGCGCAAGCCATTGGAGTGTCACAAAGTGTCATTTCCAGGATCTGGAACCGTTTTTTGGAGAGTGGATGTGCAGGCCGAAGACCAGGGCAAGGTCGTAGACGGGCAACAATGCCCAATGAAGATCGGTATTTAGCGTTAACAGCTCGGAGACACCGAAACATGAACGCTACTCTTCTCCAACAACACCTTCGCTCGGCTACAGGCACCACGATTTCAACTCAGACTGTCCGAAACCGGCTCCATGCTGTAGATCTGTATGCTCGCCGACCGATGGTATGTGTTAGATTAACATCAAGGCATCGTCGCGACCGCAGGGAGTGGGCAACCGAGCATGTCAACTGGAGGAGAAATGAATGGAGCAATATTCTGTTTTCTGACGAGTCCCGTTTTTCTGTGCATCCGGATAATAGGCGTATTTTCATCTGGAGGGACCGTGGCAGTAGTTCCTAGTAGTAGTAGAATCCTGCGTTCGTGCACGAAAGTGTCAGATTTGGCGGTGGAGGAGTGTTGGTGTATGGTGGCATCTCCATTGACGGGCGCACTGACCTCTACATCATTCGAGATGGAGCTCTGACTGGTCGCCGATATAGGGATGAGATCCTCAGACCTATTGTAGTCCCTTACGCTGCAGCAATCGGAGATAACTTCATTTTAATGGACGATAACTGCAGGCCACATCGTGCAAACCTGGTGGAGGATTTCCTTTTCGAGGAAGGAATCGTTCGAATGGAATGGCCAGCGTGTTCTCCAGACATGAATCCAATCGAGCACGTTTGGGACGCTCTAGGAAGACGAGTTTCTGGCCGCCAACAACCCCCACAAACTCTCCAAGAACTGGAAAGAGCTCTTCTGGAAGAGTGGGGCAGAATACCCCAACTCGTCATTAATAGCCTCATTGAGTCCATGCCTCAAAGGTGTTCAACGTTGCTAGCCGCCCGTGGAAACCATACCCCCTACTGAAAATGATTTTCTTTGAAGAAAACACCTCTTCTTATTCTTTTTTTCTCATATGCACAAATTGTGTTTTTTTCCTTTTGTACACAAATGCGCAATAAAATGCATTTTTTTCTGCCAAACATGTGTAATTTATTCTCATATAACCTACTATGTCTGTCGACCATGTATCAATCAGCTAAAAAGTTTCCCAGATACAAAATCCACCTAAAACTGCAATATCCTTTAATTGTTTTGAGCAGTGTAGATTGGTTGACGGAAGTGCTTAATTGTAAACATACCTATAACTTTACCCTGAGAAAATCAGATGACGCCATTCCCCAATTATACGAGTAACACGCGTTTCAGTCTCTGAACGCATCCTGTATGTTTCTCTCTTTTGTTTTGGGAAACGATTAGCATGCAAAGTTACGTTTACTTTTGATTTGTTTGTTCGAATATTGAAGAGAATGACAACACTACAAGAGAAAGCACAGACTGCATGGTGGTTCATTGACAGTGCCGTAGCCAGGGAGGGGGGTCCAAATGCTCTGGATACCAGTAATATCATACAGTTTTCTTCGGTTTGATTATTGCAGAAAGTTCTCCGATTAGATGAGGCAAAGAAAACTTTATAAAATTAATGGTATCCAGAGCTTCTGGACCCTCACCCTGGCTATGCCACTATTCATCGAAACGACATCAATAACGCAAACACAGAAAAATTACAGAAGAGTATGCCAGAAAGATCATCTCACCGAGAAACAGTATTTTGCAGTGGAAAAAGGTGTTCCTAGAAACTGGAAGTGTCTTAAACAAGGAATGATTTCATGGTCCATCCGTGTTCCATGGTCTTAAATAAGAAGAGTCCCGGACGTCCTTGCACAAATGATGTTGATGTTGGGCGTGTGTCAAGAAAGATATGGTTCCGTCTGATATTCTCTTCTCCGTGCAACGAAGGGGGCACATGTGGAAATTCATTGACAAAGGCCATAAAACTATTTGAATTTATCTAACCATTAATGTTATTAATTTAAATATATCTTCTTTATTTTATGAATTATTAAACATAAAAATGTGTCAGACCCAGGGCCGTAGTTAGGGGGGTGCCAGGGGGGGGGAGCTCAGCACCCCCTGAAAATTTTTGACCCCCCCCCCCCCCCCCCTTGGGAAAGTTGCCAAGGACACCAAATGAAATTTTGTTTCAAAAATCATGTGTTAAAAAAACTGTGTTAAAAATTGAACTTAGTTTTGGGGGCTTTTTACAGTTTTGCATAAATACTAAATTATAGTATTTGTTTAAAAATTGCAAATAAGTGCTTCAATAAGCGCGTATCGTATCTGCACACTCTCAGAATTAGCAACCTTTTGCTGTTGCAAACATTGACTTTTACATAAGTTATATACTGAAATTTTTCATTTTGCAGCGTTTTCCATTATTAACATAAAACAAAGTTATTCTAATGAGTTTGATAGTAAATATAATGCTTATGATAAACATTACGTTTCGTATTTGAGTCATCCTAGTTTAAAAAATATATATAAGATCCTTGATTTATAAATCATACTTATGAAAAAAAGCTAATAGCCAATTTAAATACAAGCATTTGACTAAACACAAAAATAATTTTAAAATGCAAAATACATCCTTGGTTTTTCTAATGTTTGTTATCCTATAAAAACATAACTTTACAATTCTTAAGGGCAGGGAATATTCAGAAAAAAAAAAAATTAAAGATTGCAACTCTTTTGAAACAGGTGAACTGTCAGCTTTTTATTTACTTATTGACATCATCACTTATTATTTCACTAGTATAATTATACACTGAAAATTTTCATTCTGCAGCCAGTGAAGTAGTCGTTAAAAATCCAGAGGGCATACGCTGTAGGCAGAGGGTATACCCTAAAGAGTATATGCTATAGTGTTTTTGAGTAGAGGGTATTCGGTAATCCTTAAAATAATCCAGAAGGTATACCGTATAAGTCGTATCCACCGTATATCCTCCATTACATTACCGTCTGCAGCTTTTACTTTTCTTATCATCAAATAAAGTTATTATAAACAGTTTAATATAAGAAACGTAGTGCCTACAATATGAATATGTGCTAATTTACCTTTCTATATAGTACTTTGATCACATATATCTGTGTTTGTGCGTGCCTGTGTCAGAGAGAGAGAAATAGTATGAGCCCCCTCTACATTTTCTTGAGCACCCCCTGTTGTTTACTTCTAGCTACATCCCTGGTCAGACCTTTTATAGACACTCTGTATTTTTAAATGCACTAAAAAGTAGAAACGGAGGGCGGTTGGAGGCAGCCCCCTCCCCTCCCCTTTGCTCTACTTAAGGGTCGAATTTTCAAAAATTCCGAAACACGTGTTTACTAATTTTAGTTATACTATAGGCATGTTAATTTTCAAGATTTTATTTCCTTTGGTTTATGGGATAGAATGATTTCTTTAAAAATTTAAATCCCCCCCCCCCCCCCCCTAGCGGATCCCTCTTTAGGGATCGTTTTTTTTTTAAATCAACGTCCAATTCATGTATTGTCCTCAGGAATACTATATATGTTCCAAATGTCAAAGCTCTATGTCATCAGGCAGTGGGTTAAAATTGTGTAAGAAGATCTGACTGCCACATACATATATAATTGTAAGGTCAAAGAAAGCAGGGTGTAAGAAAAATAAACTAACAATGCTTCCGGCGCTGCCGTAAATGGATTTTTTTTTTTTTTCTTGAGCAGGGGTGTTTCTTGATTAATATTAAGAAAACCATTGCATATAAAAATATGAAAATTGATAGTTTTATAAAAACAATATTCGATAAACACGCTGAAGAAGACAATTTTTAAATCGAAGAATTATTTAAAGCGCTATTTAATGTTAAAGTCGGCCAAAATAGTTTCGTTAAAAGAGTTTTATGATATTGTGACGGATTCGATGTTATAGTTAGGATGAGGTAAGCGATGGCCTTCAATGGAACCGGTCTCATATATTATAAAAATGAATTTATTAAAATTTAAATGAATGTATTAAAAAATTTATTGATCTGGTGCGTCAAATAATAAAAATACATTTCTTGATTAAAGGAAAGATTCACAACATTAATATTAAACACGGGTTCGTTGAGCTTGTAATCAATCAACAGTTAAGATAAAGTCCAGCTCTAATCAAAGTTTGAGTTCACAACATGATATAGTTTCAAAATACACTCCAAAATGGGTGCGAGAGGTGAAAAACGCTCTCTTACTGGAACCCTTGCAAAAGTTTAATCGAAGTCTGGCGTTTCTAAATAGATAAGAATGTTTATTCACGTCGTCCTAACAAAACAGGGAATGTTTCTCACTCAGTAGACAAGGCTGATATACCTCAACCTCTAAACATTTGCCAGGAAGGGCTATTCCGATGGGGATCTAAAATATCGCTTGGAGATTTCCACTCAGAGCCTCCGCTCCGTTATCCAGGATCAGATTGACTGGATACGAATTCAGATCTCCAACTGAATTCTCTAACTGACTTCCCCTTCTCAAGGTTTCTGCTCTTGTATATACATCACTTCTGTTTTCCGCCTGAAAACAATAGAGGTTTTTCCAGCCAGTAGAAACACTGAAAGATGAGGTCACGTAGAACGTCTGCTGTGATTGGAGAAAGAAGGTTTCTCACGCTTCCCTCCACTGCTTATTTCACTTTCGTTCCCACCGTCTGTCGGTTGACGAAAGACGTGCCACCCGGCTCGTTCCATTGTCATGGCTCTGGTTTGTTGAAAATGGGGTGTCGAATGTCTTATCGGCACGAAAGTAAAATAAATAAAGTTGTTGAGTTTTAAAAAGACTTTTTTTCTTCTTAAAATATTATTTTCACGCATTTTAAATGGACGATAGTTTTGTGATCAGGTCAATCCTTGATATCGAAATCGCTCTATATGTTTGCGATACTGCCCATGAAGCAAGACGTTGAAGGTAAAAACATCCAGTACTCTGAATAGCGAGAAAAGCAAAGAGACAGACAGACAAACCTAAGTCACAAACACTTTTGAACTATGTTGGAAAATGTTTAAGAACGAAGGAATTTTTTTTACCTTTTGAGGTGGTGGCCGGGCCTGTTTATCGAATAGGTCTGGGAAGCCCGTGCTTATACCCACTGAAATACAAAGCCTCTTCCTCCACCCCCCCTCTCACCAAAAATTTGCTTTTTAAAAAATATTTTTAGAAAAAAAAATTCAGTCAGGGGGAAAATGCATTTTTTTTTTCCTTTATGAAATTTTTATTAAGTTATGCAGCTCGCTCTTTCTTAAGTGTTGTTTACTCGAAATTTTGATTGTAAAATTTCAAATTGTTGCAACCTACGGAAAATGGATTTAGTAAATAACAAAATACATCCCACCCTCCTGAGTCATATCGGGCTCCCCCTACTTCTATGACTTAAGCAGGCCGTGGGTGGTGGTGGGGGGGGGGGGGGGGGCAAAAATCAATGCTTATCTTATCCTTTTACTTTAGAAAAGATTGCATTCCTTTAATTTCTGTTCAACATTAATCTGGAAGCAAGTCATTTTCTAATCGAAATTTCGAGGCGACAATAATGGGGATTCTCCTTTCATTGGTTTCTATAGCAACCGCCGGCGATTCAATTCCCCCCTTTGCACCCCCGCCCCCCAATTTAACATTCCAGACGAGACTATGAATACGAATACTGCGACCTCCAGTAAAACTAGGGTTTGCGGGCCCCGGTAGTGATTCGAATGCGACGTTTATGTGTAGTTATAAAAAAAGTCTGTTGAAAAATGAACTCTATATTTGCTTAAATTTTAGCAAAAAATCATGCATCAGGCATAGATTATGAAACACTTTCCAACACTATCGGAATATTATTGAGAAATTTAATTTCATATAATAAAATGAAATATCTAACTAAGTAACTTAAAAAGAAACACGCACAACACAGTAAAAATCTATTTTCAGCAATTGATGTCCTATATATCCGATAGTGTATACTATGGAATTCTTTTGTGCAGCCCCGTATAGGATCTATACGCAGGGGTTTCCCAAACTATGGTACACGTAACGTGAAGCTCTGGCTACTGGTACGCAGAAGTCCGATATTGGTTATGTGATGGAATAAAATACAGAATGCAGCATTTTATTATGGAATCAAAAACGCTAGTCTTTATAACTAGAAATTTTCAAAAAAATTTAGTTATATGTGAAATAAATACAGGAATAAACTAAAACATCGAATCTGACTTATGACTAAAACTACCTGATATTGAGCCAGACATGAGGAAGCTGTGCTTGATAAACCAAGCCCACCCATTTCATTAGCGATAGAAGCAAATTAGTGGAATCAGCCTACTATAACACCTTATGAATCAGTGCGCGCCAATATGTCATATACACTGTAAAAAATGACCAATGTTTCTTATTTTATGAAAATATGCTATAACCACGAACGAAAATATAATATAATCTTCTGAGTTATCCGAAATTTCAAATAGCGTGTTACATTCTCTTTTGAATCCCCAGAAACGAATACATTTTCAAAATTTAAAGAATAATTTATAAAAACAAATTATTTTTAGCTACCCGAATTTTCCAGAAACTTTTCCGAAGGGTTTTTAAAGTGTATTAATTAGTGTCCTCAGGCTGGAATACCTGTTTTTCGAATGTTATCCATTCTCAAGTACACGTTTTCAGCCGCATAAGTTAATTTATACATGAAAGAGTAAAGAACTTTATGTATTTTAATGTTATTGTTAACGCTGTTAATTTTGCATGTTTGTCTGTTAAACATTTTTTTTAGCATGAAAATGTTTACTTCAGAATGGGTAGCATTCGAAAAACAGGTATTCCGGGCTGAGGACACTAATTAATACACTATAAAATCCCTTCGGAAACGTTTCTGAAAAATTCGGGCAGCTAAAAATAATTTGTTTTTATAAATTATTCTTTAAATTTTGAAAATGTATTCTTTTCTGGGGATTCAAAAGACAATGTAACATGCTATTTGAAATTTCGGATAACTCAGAAGATTATATTATATTTTCGTTCGTGGTTATAGCATATTTTCATAAAATATGAAACATTGGTCATTTTTTACAGTGTAGTATTGTAGATTTTTTAGGTAGATTTTGTAAGACATACTACCTATTACATTCTCACCTAATTTGGAATTTTTTAAACATTTTTGCACATCTACGCCGATCAGGACTCCCAGAACCCAAAACCACCCCCAGTTCAAAACTTTATCTATCTATCTATCACCTTTTTATGAACACGATAACTGGAAAAATTCTGCATGAATCTCTTCCAAACGGATACATAAAATCAAGGGGCATAAAATCTCGGTCAAGTTCGTTAATGGGCAAAATCGAAGCAAGGCACGGGGGGAAATAGGTGGGGGGGGGGGCTTTTTGTGAATTCAGAAAACCCCCCATAATTTCTTAATTATGATGCGTATCGAATCAGTTTAAAGTTATTATTACTTCTAGGAAAAGGGCCGAAAATTGATGTTGGACAGATTTTTGATATCATTAAAAATGGCCCCAAAGGGGGGGGGGGGGGTTGAAGAAAAAAAATCATAACTTCGTCCATTCACAAGATATCCAATCCGCTTAAATTTATTGTAAATCCTCTTAATATTATCTAAAACTTTTATATTGACAAGTTTTTTTTATAAGACCAACCCTTATAGCAAAAAAAAATTAAAAAAAAAAATCTCTGCCGGCTCCGCCTGCAAGCGAGTTAGGTTTCGAAGTGGGCGGTTCCCCATCTGCCGTATCACGGCAAAAAGGTCATTTCTTCCGCAATTCCCAACAAACAGGCGCCCCACGGTCTGCATCTTCGAAATCTACCTGTGCCTGTAGGCCGAGCCGTCAAGGATTTTTCCTATACCAAAACACTGTATTTTGATATTGTATGCATTGTTAAAATTGAATGAACTATTTTTTTACTTGAATCCTAATCCTAATAATATTATAAATCTGATTGTGTGCAAATGTTAGGCTGAAGCCAGCGTCAAAATGGAGCCTTTAATGATCCTGTATTTTTGCACATCGATTGATTATAACCCTCAAATGAACATAGACTGGTTTTTGTTAATTTTATTCAAATATTTTTCTTAATAATTCAAAATTTCGTTATTTTCATAGCGAATAAATGGACATTTTTTCGTATAATATTTTAAAATGGTTAAATTTACTTTACCGTTGCTAATACTTTATCGTTGCCAAAACTAATTCAAAACCCGGAATAATAATTTTTACTCAACAATTTAGTTTAAATTGAAAAATTTTCACGTGAAAAATGAAAATGAAATTAAAAAATTAAAGAATTAAAAAGAAGATTAAATAATATTATTAGAAATAAAACGTACTTTTTTTAGTTTTTGATAATAATACAAAGTTTCAATATGCGTAACCATAGGAAACATGCGAATATGACATAATACATCGCAAATAAAGCGGATAGGCTTTGATTGGTGAAATAAAATGATCTTGGGTTTTTTCTTCACTTTTTTTCTTTTTTTTTCTTTTGTATGATAACAATACTTGGGGTTTTACCGTCTGCGCTCGGCTAATATAACTATACCGTATTTTTTATTTAAATTTTGAAAAAGTAAAATGAAGTTTAAAAATAAAATGGTTAGCAAATGTCAATAATATGCTCCGCAAAATTATCTATGTCGAAAATGATGTCATGGATAGCGAGAAATAGCTATTTTCATTCTTAAAACTAAAAGAAATAATTCGATTACCTAAAAAAAAATGACGAATGTTAATAGTTCCATTTTTGTTGATAAAACCTACAGATTTAATATTATTTCGTTAAAGTAACATAATTTTCCCTATGCCAATATTGAAATTAATTGCCTGGTTAAGAAAATTAACAAGAATTATGTCAATAAAATGGGATTTCCCTGGAGAAAAAGAGATGTCATATTTGATATAAAACGGGAATTTTCCAATATGTTTTAAAATGAGTGTGAATCAATTCCTTACATTAATAATACAAGGATCAGTAAATATAAAAAGTAGATGAATTTCACGCCATATTTATAACGAAAGATTTAAATGTTTGTTTGTTTATTTTAATCTATACTGATTATTAAGCATGAGTATCCGTTATATACAGATGAGAGTTTTCTGCTAAAAATCACATCATAATTTTAAGAAGAGGAAAATGAACACGAATCTATTATATTAAAATCTGACCGTGTGTTTGTATTTTGCAACTACTCCTAGACTATCGAACGCAACGCGATTTACTTAATACCGGTTATCATTGATCCGAGGATGTCACATAAACTCTCAGAATTAAAAAAAAAAATAAATTAGATGCCAAGATCTTTTTTTTTTGTGTGTGTGTAAATTTTAACGAAGTTTCTCTAAAAACGGAAAGTACACTACTCCATATTTGTGTATAAGAAAAAAGAAATTAAAAAAAAATCAGTATATTTTTTACACTATTTTCTCATGGGAGTACAAAAATTGCCTGTCAACATACTGTCATTTAGAAATTTAGAAAATAAGATTTGTTTTAGCTATACATTAAACCATGGAGGCAGAATTGAATTTAAAGAAAAAGCATATACTATTTCCAATTAATGTTTTTTTGAAGGATGGCTATTAAAACGTTTCACAAAGGCGTTAAAAGTAAAATTGTCTATCAGGTAAAATTGACATTTGTTTTTACCCAATTCGTCTATTTCCACGTTTTTATTTGTCCCTCCTTTTTGCATTGGTTGCAATTTCATTTTCGCGATTATTTGGCACAAAATTTCACTTTTTTAAGACTGAGTTATGTCAAGGTCCCTATAACAAAAAATACCGTATTGTCTCCTATTAAATGTGATAAATAGTTAGTTAATTATTAACGTTTTTAATTATCGGGAGTGAAATATTTTGCTTAATTAATGTATTTATTCTTCTTTTAATGTTGCGTGAACGAAGTCACGGGTAACAGCTAGTGTTATTATAAAGCAGTCAGTCTAAGTGTCAATTTAGTAAATGAAACCCATTTAGTCCCATTTTTAACAACGGATACGATATCAATATACAATGTTTTGGTATAGGAAAACCTGCTAAGGCGGAAACATAAAAGACCGGATATATATTTCGCTTTAGACATGTTCCTTTTTGAAGGTTTTTCTATACCAGCTTTACATTTGTTACCTGGTAGTACGCGTAGGTATGAACTTCGATTGAGTGATGCGTCGGTCTAAAAGTTTGGGAACCCCTGATCTATAGAATTTATATACGTCAAGTATAATGCGACAAATGAGTGAAATTTAAAACTCACTTCCAGCAATTATTGCTCATAGACAGTATTGTATCCGAATTCTTTTATGTGTCCCTGTAAATGAACGATGAATGACCATGCAGTTCACTTTATTCATTAGGCTTGAAGTATCATAACGTCATAAAAATGCACTACAAACAATTTTTCCCCATAAATCATAATGTAATGGAAATCTTTCGTGCGTCCCTGTAAAATGAACTACAAATGCTACTTATTTTATACTCCTGAGAAAGCATTCTATAGTCTACCTTAGTAATACAAATCAATCTCATTGTGTTTGAAATATCTTAACACTAATAAAATGTATACCGTAAAAGATCCCCCCCCCCCATAGATCATTACTGTAACGGAATACTTTTGTATGCCCCTGTAAACGAGCTACAAATGCTAAAACATTTCATTTTCGCAGGTACTTCTCTATTATCCCGTCGACCCCTTTTCATAACAAAAAACCATCGCCAAACTGTGAGATGAAACGCTAAAAATGCAGTCCCATTTACTTGATGATCTCAGAAGCATTCTATGTGTTTGTTATGTCATCCAGTGGTTTTTAATTCGTCATTTGCGTGTATTTTTCATTCTGTTTTGCTGATTTATGAGTTATTTCATTCATTAAGATAACAATTGTGTCCTTAAATTCTTATATTTTATTTATTTATTTATTTATTTTGATATTCCAATGGCAACGTTCTCCCGTTTATTGGGCGTTTACAGTTGGGCGATAGTTTGTTGTTATGAAAAGTGGTCGACGGGATAATAGAGAAGTACTCATTTTCAATATCGATCATTCTATAGTAAACCTCTTTAACATATAAAAATTTCATAGCAATCCGAGTTTATTTACGAGAGTTAGACAACACTCATAGACAGATAGACAAACCGAATTCATAAACACTGTTAAACTATGTTGGAAAGTGTTTAAAAAAAAATCCCTGACGGCTCGGCCTACAGGCACAGGTAGATTTTGAAGATGCAGACCGTGGGGCGCTTGTTTATTGGGAATTGAAGAAGAAAGGACCTATTGGCCATGATGCGGCAGTTGGGGTCGCCCACTTCGAAATATACCTGTTCCTGTAGGCGAAGCCAGCAGGGATTTTTTTTTTGTTTTTAAATTTTTCTTTTGCTATGTACGGGTTGGTCCTATAAAAAACTTGCCAATATAAAAGTTGTAGATACTATTAAGAGGATTTATAATAAAGTTAAGCAGATTGGATATCTTGTGAATGGACAAAGTTATGAATTTTTTTCTTCTTAAACCCATATTCCCCCCCCCCCCCTCCCTTGAAGCCCTTTTTAATGATATCAAAAATCTGTCCTACATAAATTTTTGGCCCTTTTCCTAGATGTAATAATAACTTTAAACGAATTCGTTATACGTATCATAATTAAGAAGTTATGGGTTTTTTTCTGTTTTCACAAAAAGTCCCCCCCCCCCCCCCTCTGGTTCGAATTTGCCCATTCACGAATTTGACCGAGATGTTATCATCACAAAATAATAAATAGTAAGATTTTATGTAATAGAATTTTGTGAAGGAGCCCATTTTATCAAATTGATTTTTGTGAAGCGACTCATTTTATCAAATTGATTTTTGTGTAGGGGCCGATTTTATAAAATTGATTTTTGTGAAGGTGCTGATTTTATCAAATTGATTTTTGTTAAGGGACCTATTTTATTAAATATATTTTTGTGAAGGGACCCAATTATATTAAATATATTTTTGTGAAGTGACCCTAAATAGGCCCCAAATTTTGCCTGGATCGATCCCTGATAAACCTGATATATCGCCAAAATTTTAATTAATTTCCTGAAAGGTGTTCTTATTTACTTAACACATTTTTTTTTTTTTTTTTAAGTGTAATGTCGTCTGGTTGAGTTGTGTAATATCCTTTTATTAAATTCCATTACAAAGCAAAATTTTTAATTATTTTGTGTACTTTTAGTAACGTTTTTCTGCCTGGCTCTCTCATCGTATATGCGTCGGGAGACTGAACACAACGCAACGGTAACGCACTTCCTGCGATTTAAAACTGATTTTTCTGGTTCTTTCTAGAAACGTGCATGTCATTCTTAACCTGTCGAACAAAGGAGTCTGACGCAATACGCAGGTGGGTTTGTTTGAGATCATTCCGGTGCGATAACTTTGTTTAAGTTTCTTCACTCCTTATTTTTCGTCTGTATTTCTCTTTGTTTTTCATTTCTTTACTGATAATTGAAGTTATCACATTCTGTTTTCCTGAACTCTTGAATTCCTCGTTTAAGATAATTTTTAAACGCATGAACGTAAAAGGAAAACGTAACTAAATATTGTTTATCACGGGTGTTCAGTATGCCGTATATTCTGGCATATAACACGGACTTTTGGAAATGCGTCAAAATTTATACACACCGTATATACTCAAAAAATTAGCTGCACTTAAAAACGCGCGTACCACAAGTGAAAACGCACTTCCAGCAATGATCGCTAGACAGTACTGTAACCGAATTCTTTTGTGTGCCCTTGTAAATGAACGATACGCATGCTATGAACAGCCTATTCTAGAGTAAGCCTCTTGTACTGCACCTAAGTGATGTATATATCAATTTAAATATGTTTAAAATAGTGTAACATTATTAAAGTACACCGGAACCGATTTTTCGTCATAGACCGTAATTATTTTGAGTAACCCTGTAAATGCTATATACTCAATTCATTTTCAAAACCAAACATGCCATAATAAACCTCAATAACATACATCAATTGCATGGCAATCCGAGTATTTACAAGAATTAGACACACACAGTCAATCCTGTCAAGACGGATTTCGCGAGGGACCGAAAAACAATTCCGTTTTAGACAAGTTTTCGCTTAATGAAATGTATTTAATTATAGATCTAAGATACACTACCTCAATAAGATTTTCGTCGGGATCCCGAAACTCTTCCGTTTGAGACAAGATTCCGTTATAAAATATTTCGTTTTCACAGGTTTTACTGTATTTTTTGTAAAATCTGTTAAGACGGAATCGCAAAACAGTGGTGAAAAAGCCAGGTTTCAGACAGGTTTTGAGCAGATTTAATTGTATGGTAATCCATATGAAGCTACTATTTAAGACAGGATTCTGATATAGACAGGTTCCGTTTTGACAGGTTTTGCTGTAGATATAGCATGAATAAGTACATTAATATAAATAGAACAAAAATTGGGAAAACGGAATCTGCCTATAATGGAATGCTGACATAAATGAAAATATTCCTTGGTACCGCCGAAAAAATTACAATCAAACCTGCTAAGACGAAAACCGGTCTAAAGCAAAAAATTTTTAAACCCTTTTTGCGATTTCATCTTGGCAGGTTTTACTATATGTGTAACCTGAAAGAAAATTATTGACACTTCGCGAAAAGAAATCCTGGCTACGGCACTGGTTGCCACCATTTGAATAGATTGCTTTTTTTTTCTTCGCTTTAGTCCCTCCCAGACAAAATTTCTTGTGAGTCATCTTTAACTTAGAGAAACGGGGCATGATCCACAAAAACTATAACTGATTCGGAAAAAGCAAAATTTCTCTTAAATTTTAAAATATTTGTTTTAGAATATCAGAAAGTTTATTCACTTATTTTAGTTCATACAGAGGATGTCATGAAGTTTAAAGTTTTATTAATTAAAAAATAATAATAATAAGTCTATCATCCTCTTCTAAATAAAAGCTGTAAAATTGTTTTAAAATTTAAATTTGTAATATATTTAAACCTTGAAATATAGGCGCATTCAGCCAGTCAAATATCCTGTATTTGACTGTTCGGCTGACCGAATATTCGGTATTCGGCCAAAATCACTATTCGGTGCATTCCTAGTTATAACTAACCCCTATGCGATGAGCATTCCCGTTCGCAATTTTTTACTTACCCATCATACGTAGTATATAGGGTAAATCTTGTAATCGTTTTGAAAATCGAAAAAAAAAAAAAAAATGACGGATTGACACGTTTCAGACACTGGAGATTCCGAAAAACATATTTTTAGAAAACAAAAGAATTGCCGTCCGTCTGTGTGTCTGTATTAAACGCTCTATCTCCCGAAAAAATTGAGATAGAGACTTGCAATTGGGTATATACTTAGCATGTAATAATGGGAAGAAGCCTATTTCATTTCAATAACCTCGATTAACCGGAACTCTTTTTTTCGGACTCTCGAAAGAGTCGTTCTGATAAAAGGTATATAAAAATTTTCGAAATTGGTTATTTTAAGAAATGAATATAAAAGACAATAAAAAAACAAATTTTGCATAAAGCATGAAGTCGATCGGATCATGAGTGGCCGAGATATTAGGAATCCTATTTTCCACACGCTTCGATTTTTCGTGACCCTGTATTTCATCCAAATTTCATTTCAAAGATCTATTTTAATTGGAAATTTAACGCTTAATCCGATGCAATAAACCGCTGGAAGAGAATTATTATTTTTGGAGTTATAAGGATGTTTCTTTCAAGCAATGCAGTCATCGAGCCTTTAAAGTTTAGGACGTCATCCAGCCACGATTTTATTTGAATGGCAATGCATTTTATAAGTAGTTTACACATTTTTATTTTAATATTTTACATTATGCATATCCATGATGGGTAAGTATTACGGTAGCCCCCAACGACTAGTTTGTTTTAGCATCAGTACTTCCAAATAGAAATATTTGCCTAATGTAACTGTAGAAATTCTGTGATGAAATAAGACAAAAATCCCTATTTGGAAATACTGGTGGGAAAAATAAAAAAATGTATGCAAGAAGATGCAAAATCAAGTTAGCTTTTTGTAGAGTGCAAGTGTACTAATTTTAAAGAACTAAATAAACAAGTGGGTAAGTGTGATCGAAGATCGCACAATGGGTTTCGTTTAATATTCCTTTCAAAACACTTTATCCTTTCTTTAATAAATCCAAATAAATTTCATTTTAAAAAAAAGTCATGTTTTTTATAAAGTAAAAATTTACCGATCTATTTTTCTCATATCTGAACCGGCAAGATATAGCGGGCGAAGCCCGCTCTTATACTCTGTCATAATAATATCTGTTATGTGGACTAAATGCGATATTAAAAAAAAAAAAAAAAAAAAAAAGAATTTCAAAATTAAACATTAGGGTGGGTCGAAAAAACTGATATTTATATAATCGAAACATAATAGTGCGGAAAAGTTGCCATTGGTATTAAGGAATAAATTTGCAAAATATTACACCAAATGGTTAATATCTTTTACCGCCGCAAGGAGGCCAAAGTTTCGAAAAATCGCAAAATAAATGATTTTTTCAAAAAAAAAAAAAAAAAAAAAAAAAAAAAAAAAAAATTATCCAACCATAACAATACAATTTCTAATAGATTGCAACATTTACTTCAAGATGTTAGTAATATTCCAATAAAATGTTATTATGGTGAAATCATTTCTATTACCACCGCAGGGGCGGTCAAAATTTTGAGAAAACTGCAAATATTTTAAATTTTCAGTTTTTTCGAATTTTTCTAATTTTTATTATATGTCTACAATTAAATAAATTTACATTATATCTAGTAATAACTTATAAATGTCTAGTAGTTTTGATCATGGTGTAGTCAACCAAGGGCGAGAGGGGCCCGACCCCTGCCTAAATTTGAGAAAAAGGTGCTTTTTGAAGGGATCCTGGGGATTTTCCGGGAATTTTTAGGAATTTTTTTGTAGGGTGCCCCCAAAAGTGGAAAATGAGGGGGAATTTATGTTTGGGGACCCCCCCCCCCCTACAAAAAAATCACCAAAATTTCCCGGAAATTCTTTAAAATTCCTTCAAAAAGGCTTTTACTCTCAAATTTAGGAGGGGGGGGGGGCGGACCCCTCTCGCCCTTGGTTGGCAATGCCCATGATAAAAATTACTAAACACAAGTTATTGCTAGATATAATCTAAATTTATTTAATTGTAGACATAAAATAAAAATTGGGAAAATTGAAAAAAAAAAACTGAAATGGAAAATTTTGCCGTTTTTTTTCAAAATTTTGACCGCCGCAAAGACGGTCAAAATTTCATTAATAAAATTTTAATAAAATGTAATAAAATTTAATAAAGTTTAATAAAATTTTATTGGAATATTACTAACATCTTGAAGTAGCTGTTGCATTCTATTATAAATTGTATTGTTATGGTTGGATACTTTAATTTTTTTTTTCGAAAAAATATTTTTTTTGCGATTTTTCGAAACTTTGTCCCCTTTGCGGCGGTAAAAGATATTAACCATTTGGTGTAATATTTTGCGAATTTATTCCTTATTACCAATGGCAACTTTCCCGCACTATTACGTTTCGATTATATAAATTTTGGTTTTTTCGACACACCCTATTAAACATGTTGTATAGAGACCTTCAAAATGTTAAAATAGGCCAATATTTCCCTAATCGGGTTTTTATCATGATTCAATACGTTCCTCAAACTCATAGGACGTCATAATCACTTTCTGACGTCCTATCTTACTTGCTTTCTCTAGTACTCATATTGGTACTCTTTGTATGACTCTCAAACATTTGAAAAAGTCTGCTAAACTTCCAATAGGACATCCGATTAATTTTCTTTTTAATTATCCTATTAACCTGCTTTTTGTACATACTACATACTCATAATCCTTGTATTATTGAGAAATGTTTGAAAATTTACGTTTTATTACCCATAGCACGTCCTATTCATCTTTTTTTCAATGGGTGAAACTTTTTATTTCATTTTCATTTTTCACGTGGAAATCTTTCAATAGAAAATGAATTTAAATCAATGTCCAATAATGCTTAAAGTGATAAAAAAAAACACAACACAGAATATTTTAAAATACCTTTTTCTTTAATGTAGATAACATATGTTTCATGCACAACTATCGGTGACATCTTCAGATCTTAATAATAAAGATGTCACCGATAGTTGTGCATGAAACATATGTTATCTACATTAAAGAAAAAGGTATTTTAAAATATTCTGTGTTATGTTTTTTTATCACTTTAAGCATTATTGGACATTGATTTAAAGTTAACAAGTAATTGGATTACATAATTTATAGAAAATGAATTATTGTAAGAAAGAATTTTATTGTGGTTGTAATTGTTGACAACTGCTATAACGAAAAATGTTTAAATTTAATACGAAAAGGCTGTTAGATTTTGGTTTTACAAAATTTTATGATATTCAGCGTGACAGAAGGTTATCAGCTGTAAGTACACAAAATACTGTAAGTCTGTAAGTTATACAGTTTCTGAGAACCGGCTCTGTGACGGACAGACAGAGAAGCGGGACGAATAAGGTTTCGTGAGATGAACGAAACCCGAAAAACCTTAACGGTATAAAATTTATTAAGCAGAGAATAAAAAAGATAAAGATAGCATAAAAAGTCATTGAGCATTATCGACGTATCTTGTGCACTTTGAACATAATCAGACAAATAAAAGTATTTGTACCCTTTTCTTTTGCAATTTCATGATGTCATCATCATTTTCAATTTAAAAAGAAAAAATATATTTATCTATAATTCTGATAAAATTTTATCATAAACTGAAAAAAATATATACGTATAAGTATATCAATCAGTTTCATTTCTATTGTGTAACATTTTAAATATATATGCGTTATGTTTTCTAGATTTTTCGCGGTGGGATGATCATTTTGAAAAATTGTTGTTCTTAATTATTTTTAAACTCGTGGGTTTTTGATGACAACGTTTACTTGCTTTTGTTAATTGTAGGTTATAAGTATTGTTTAAGAATGTATTTTCATATAAACGAAACCATTTCTGATATAAAATAGGAACAAAGCAGAAAAACTGAATGACGCAGCAATTATTATCATGGCAAACTTTTTAACTCATGATGATTATTATATATTACCAAAAACAGTGTATCCGCTTCAACTAACATTAAATTAGTTTACTCATTGATTTCCCTTTTGGGTCTCAAAAGGGGTAAAAGTTTGGTATCTCAAAGATGCCAAACTTGTTAGATATCCTATTTTATCTTTATCTTGTTAGATACATCACAATAAAGTATTAATTTCTTACCAAACTCACGCTCTTTTTCTTCTCATTGATTTTGCCGTTTTTCGGCAAAAAATATCTCTCTATATTAAAATAAATTATGTAAAAAAAAAAAAAAAATTAAACATACTTTTATTAAAATTTACAAAAAAGTCAACTTATATTATAAAGCTCAAATGGTGCGTCGTTCAATGCTGACGTCATAATATGCGGGCGACAATATGGTGAAAAGGGATGAATGTTGCAAAAATGGAGCTATTTTTTTCAATTAAACAATCGTAACGATATTTCTATGGGGGGGGGGGGGGGGGGAATGCAAGTTTTGGGCCGATCTTGACCTCCCTTGTGGATCGAACGAGCAGGGAAGACCGAGCTATATGCTCGGTCAAAATTAGCTTTGAGTTAAGCTCGATTTATTTTTCTCTGTATTATTACTATAATGCCTTTTATTTTGTGAAAATAGCTTGACCCATAATCAAAATTGCCCACTAATCAGATTTTCTCGAACATGTGAACAAGCCCAATTGTCTTCTCGTGCCCGAAACCAGTAAGATATAAAATTTAGTCAAAATAGTCTGAGTCGTTTATTAGATAAAATTAGCATGACCCACAGTGACCCAAAAATGACCTACTAATCGGATTTTCTCGAGCCCCCAATGATTTTCCCGTGGTCAAAACCGTAGGATTCAAAATTTAGTTCAAATCGTCTGGGCCGTTTTTAAAATAAAAATAGTTTGACCCATAATGATCCATCACCAAAATGACCCACTAATCGAATTTTCTCGAACATGTGACCTAGCCCGACAGTCTTCTCGTGCCCGAAAACCATAGGATGCAAAATTTGGTCTAAATAATCGGAGCCGTTTTTTAGATAAAATTAGCTTGACCCACAATGATCCCAAAATGACCCACTAATCAAATTTTCCCGGACATGTGACCTAGCCCATTGATTTTCTCGTGCCGGAAACTCGTAGGATACAAAATTTAATCAAAATCGTGAGAGCCTTTTTTAGATACCATTAGCTTGACCCTGACCCATGTTGACCCAAAATGACCCACTAATCGAATTTTCTCGAACATGTGACCTAGTTCAATGATTTTCTGGTGTCCCAAAACAGTAGCATACAAAATTTCGTTTAAATCATTAGAGCCGTTTTTTAAATAAAATTTGCATACATATACACACACAAAATTTTCTCGTATTAGAGTATATGATTTAAAAAATAATAATAATGTCCAATTCATGTATTGCCCTCAGGAATACATATATATTCAAAATTTCGGGGTTCTGCGTCAACAGGAAGTGGGTGAAAAATGAGTATCAAGATTTGACTGCCGCATACATTTAAAGTGGGTCAAAATAGTTTTATAGGAATGAAAACTATGTATAGGAATTTAATCACAAGTTAAAAAATATAGTTGAGAAACTTGCTGTGTGCAAAATGCAATTATTTTTTTAATTGGACTCATTTTTTGAGGGTATTTTTCAATTTACTATTCAATATTTCATCATTTTGATGGAGATTTATTTCATATTTCAAAAAGTCCATTATTTCAATTGTTGCCAATTTATAAAATAGCGCACATAATATTTCTTTTCAATTAAAAAATGTATTTACACGTGACTATTAAAAACAGAAATAAAAGTTTAAAATAATAATTAAATGATCACGTGTGCAGTAAATGTACAAAATTACGTAATAAAAATATACTTGCGCGTGAATATTAAAAAGAGAAATAATTAAATTATTACGCGTTCAAAGTATTAAATGGGGAAACTGACGTCCTATTTAAAATGCGCAAATAACAATATTTCCAAACAGTTTCAATTAAAAAATATATTTACACGAGAGATTAATTTATTTCGACTAAATCTTTTACCTATTATTGCAAATTTTAAAACAGCGCAATTAATAATATTTCCCTTCAGTTAAAAACTATATTTTTACGTTTAATTTAACGAAATAACTATTAAATTGTAAAAAAAAAAAAAACATTATAAATACAGATAAACGGGGAATGGAAAATCGCTCCATAACATAACAACACGTGCAACCCATCTGATGTCAATTGAATGCGACGCCACGGATATGCACTATTGGCGTTAAATCCTACATTTTGGGCGACAGTTCTTTTCTTTTATAGAAAGTAGTCGACGGTATAATGGAGAAGTACCCAAATTTCTATAGCATCATTATAAAATTCCCCGATGCAGCGACATTGTTTAGTTAACAATTTTACACAAGTTGATTTTCAAATATTTAATAATTAATCTTATTTAATCATTCACGAAAACAGTTGATTCAGCCTTACCCCCCTCCGTCAAAGGAAAATAAACGGAAACCCGATTACAGCAGATATCCACTGGTCGTTTAATTATAATTTAATCTTCCGTAATCGTTTTAGAGTTGATCAAATCAGAGTGTTTTTAAAGTTTTCGGTGTCAGAACGGGGATTTGCGTGCGTAGCTCGTAGGGGGCAGAGCTCCCTAGTATATGAAATGAAAAATTAAATAATCAGATTTTTGCGAAATAATGTGAAAGGCTGAGATCACACTAGAAATATTAACTATTGAAAAAAAAAAGTTTTTATTATTATTTTATAAACTTCTTATATATCCCTACATAACATGAAATTCAATCTGCTTGATCACATCAGAGTGTTTTTTAAGTTTTCGGTGTCAGAACGGGGATTTGCGTGCGTAGCTCGTAGGGGGCAGAGCTCCCTAGTATATGAAATGAAAAATTAAATAATCAGATTTTTGCGAAATAATGTGAAAGGCTGAGATCACATTAGAAATATTAACTATTGAAAAAAAAAAGTTTTTATTATTATTTTATAAACTTCTTATATATCCCTACATAACATGAAATTCAATCTGCTTGATCACATCAGAGTGTTTTTAAAGTTTTCGGTGTCAGAACGGGGATTTGCGTGCGTAGCTCGTAGGGGGCAGAGCTCCCTAGTATATGAAATGAAAAATTAAATAATCAGATTTTTGCGAAATAATGTGAAAGGCTGAGATCACACTAGAAATATTAACTATTGAAAAAAAAAAAGTTTTTATTATTATTTTATAAACTTCTTATATATCCCTACATAACATGAAATTCAATCTGCTTGATCACATCAGAGTGTTTTTAAAGTTTTCGGTGTCAGAACGGGGATTTGCGTGCGTAGCTCGTAGGGGGCAGAGCTCCCTAGTATATGAAATGAAAAATTAAATAATCAGATTTTTGCGAAATAATGTGAAAGGCTGAGATCACACTAGAAATATTAACTATTGAAAAAAAAAGTTTTTATTATTATTTTATAAACTTCTTATATATCCCTACATAACATGAAATTCAATCTGCTTGATCACAATCCACCTATCAAAAGCATGCTTCCGCCGATAAAAATGACGTCATACTTAAAAAAGAAGAGTAATGGGTTTTTACGGCAGCAGAAATCTTTTAAATTTTTTAAATATTTTTAATTATTCGATAGTTCTGGATATTCTAAGCTTCCGAGCACTTTCGTGAGCTACTGTATATTCTTTGTAAGCATTAATTCCTAAATTCTACAAATTTTGCATTTATTAAAGTAAAATAAAATAAAAAAAGTTACAGGAAAATCCTGCATTGCAGACGAAAAATGGATTACTCATAGTTCGGTGACTTGTTTTTCCTTCCCGGAGCTGGCAACTGTCTGCGTTTCGTGGTTTCGTCAGACGATTTCGTTGCTTTTTCCTCTCTCTTTCGCTTTTAATGTTGCAGACAAAGAACAGAAAAAGATCATCATATCATCTTCATTGTATCGCTCAGTTAAAAAAAGAAGAAAAAAAGAAAAAGCTTTTTCAATGAAAGAACAAAAGAACATAGACAATTGCGTTTGCATCAAGACGGGAAGAAATTCTTAGAAGACGTCAAAAATATTTAAATTTTAAAATTCGCGACTCTCGCCCTGTGCACAATTTTTTAATCTTTTAGCACCAGTAATTCGAAGTAGAATTTTTTGTTTCATTTACTCGAAGAAGTACTGTAATTAAATAAGGCGGAATTTACAATTCAAAAATACTGGTAGGAGAAATGGATGTATACAGGGCCTGATTACAGCACGGGCCAACTGTTCCCTGCATTGGTGCCCCCCCTCCCCCCAAAATTGGTATGCAATTTTCGTATAGCTTATATTTGAAATCTTTTTTGACCTTGTAGTGATTATAATTAATATTTTGTACTTTTAATCGGTGTTGTTTGAATGCGCATAGTAGCCATTTAAAGTTTTGGGAAGCGACAACATTTTGCGCAAAGCAGTGTAAGGCTGCGTTTATATGCTTTTTTCAAAAATCTTCGTAAATCATTCGACTGACCTTTCTTTTCCAAAGGTGCTGATCAACACAAGAAAGGGGAGTCTCCACAAAAGAAAGAAGCGGAGTTAAACATGTCAGCGACGTCTCCTGCTGACCTCTGGAGATGCTGGGAAGGCCGAAAACATCAAATAGAGCGAATGACCACATGAAAAGGAGCGAATGACCACATGAAAAAGAGCGAATGACCACATGAAAAAGAGCGTCATCACATGACAAGTACTGCTTAGAAAAACGTAGTGTGTTTTAACTTTAAAGGACTGTTTTTCAGATCGTCGGTAAGTTTTATGTGGTCATTCGCTCCCTTTGATGTTTTATGGCTTCTCTAGCATGTCTAAAGGTCAGAGGTCAGCAGGGGACGTCGGTGACATGTTTATCTCCACCTCTTTCTTTTGTTGGTGACCACATAATCTTTAGAAAAGAAAGGGCAGTCGAAAGATTTACGACTGTCTTAAACGAAGTTTAATAAGTCTGCTGAAACTATCGTTACAGCACCTTTATCATTGTTAGAATACTGAACGGAAATCCGGGTTCCATTCGGAGTGAATCTATTTGTGATTGAATGAGTCGGCTGCGGCCCTGGCTGGCCAAAATGTTTGTTGCAGTGCCTCTTAAAATTTGTAGTACACGACCTTTAGGAACACCCTGTGTATTTATTTTAAAACAGGGTTGGCAGTTTTTTGACTAATCTAATTTAATTAATTAAATATTCTTTTTCTCTGGAAAAAGAAATAAAATTTATTCTTCACAAGTGACTCACGCTTTTCTTTGAGAGGGATTTCTGTGGCTCCGGGAGGGAAATTGCACTTTTTGACCATTAAAAGCATGCAATCTCAAATCTTCCTGTGGGGGGATTTCAATGCTCCGGGGTGCCCTAAATATTTTAAATATTAGAGCCTAAAATATTTTAAATGCTTCATTTTTCATTATAACAATCCTTCTAAGTACAGGGGTAGGGAAGGGTCAAATCTAGGATATAATGTTTTAACTCGGAAATCCTTTTCCATTTGCTGCGCAGCAAAAATTTGCCTCCAGAAATCTTTAAAACATGGCAAGACTAGATTTCTAAGCAATAATGACATCAGACATTATTAAAAAACCGGTAGCAACAACTTTGAAATTCGCGCGCAATGTTTCCTTAAAAAAATAAATAAGCTTTAAAATAATTCTCTAAAAATATTACCCAACCAATTATGAAAGTAATGTATATGACATTTTTTAAAATATTTTCTCAGTCCTGTGTTAAAGCAAATTCTACAACGTTTGTTTACAATCTCCATGTCTGTTGAGACTTGAGAGCTCGTGGAACGCGGGGGAAAAATATATGAAATAAATCCATGAACACGAATTTCTCTCTTACGTAAGGGGGCTCTCGACTTTTCTAGATTTCTCTATAACAACAGATACCGATAAGAATCGCTGGCGCGGGGTTAGCATCACAAGCCTCATGACGTCATGCATGCTTTAACTTTTCTCTTCTGTTTTGTTGCAGCAGCTGGAGCTTTCTAGCCAATGAAAATTCGACAACTGTGAAGCAATTGAAAACGTCACCTCTCGGTATAAAACAGCAAAATCGTCGCCATTTCTGCAGTTAGTTTTCAAATTTCTTCGCTCTAGTTATTCGCAGAGAAGGGTAAATTATTTTTTCTGTTTTTAAGTATCCGATTGAAATTTAGTGCATTTTTTAGATTATTTCTAGTGTATTTTGAGATCGCTTTGGTAATTATAGTTGTTTATGAATAATATTTTATCACTAATTAAATATTTTAATTATTTTCCATAATTTGAATGTTTATATTGTACAGCAATTGAATCTTTCTTGTACGTTAGAATTCTTAATTTATGATAATCTGAATTTGCAGCTGTTTCTATTATGCATCTTGAATAATACGACATGAAATTTTTATTTGTAATGGCTTTAAAAATGCGGAATAGCAGGTGAAAATAATTTTTATAAATTTTTACTCTCGCCATTTTGTTTATTTGGATAACTGTATTTCCTGCTTCGTATTCAGACATGTTTAATGATTGAATTGTCATGAAATATAATTTTTAATAGTTCTATCTAGATTTTGAATGTTGTTGATTTTTAAATAGTTGAACTTTGAATTTAAGTGTTTTACATTTACGATTTATTTCTTTAAAACTTCTATGAAATCCCCTTTTTTAATATTTAGAACCGATTATAATTCATTTATATAGTACATTTTCCAAAGAATTTTTATCATACAAATGTTTCAAATTTCATTGACATTTTTTAACTTAATATTTTAACAAGCTTATGAGATGAATTTCGAAACTTAAGTTTCGTGTTGTGAAATATTTTTTTGGATAGTCTTGCTGGATGTGCACAAATTTGACTATTTGCTTCAGATTGTTTGTTTAATTTATAAGCTCTGCTAATTGAATCCTTTTTGTTTTTAATGGATTTAAACGTTAAAGATTAATCAATTTAGTAACTTTAAGTCGTTAAAACTGCATAGCTTTTTAAACTGCGTTTAGGAACGAGGAAGGGAGGATCGCCGATCAAGAGTAAAACTGTTTATTACAGCAGCAGTTAAACTTTGTAATGGATAATGTCTGCATCTTTTGTATAGGTTTAGCTGTTATCTCACTTGATATCCTAGTAGTAAAGTTACCTAAAATCTCTTAACATTTTGTTATATATTTTTTTCAATGTGCCAGATTGTTCTTTAGTCGGATTTTTTTTTTTTTTGTGCATTAAGTATTTTTGTTTATTCATCTGAATGTTTTGGTTTTTTAGTTTACTATAATGAGGTGAAGATAGCAGGTTCTTCCATTGTGTTGCTATATAGCTAGTTTTGTTTTTGTTTACTTTATTCTATGTTTATTTTCTAGTTTTTGTTTACTATAATTCTAAGTTTATTTTAGTTTTCTCTTTTTAACATTATAAAGTGTTATGCAGTATTTACTTAATGTTTACTTAAGCAGAATTTAGTATAGGCTATGCGATTGCTATTTAAGCGTCATTATTTATATACTCTAGTGCACAATTTCATATTAAGCAGGGGTCGATGCAGGTTTTTTATCTTGGGGCCCATTTTGTGAAAAATAAAGGTTATTTTTGTGAAATTTATTATTATTGTGAAAAATAACATTTTGTAACGAAAGTTGAAATCCAGCTAATCAAATTCGAACCAAGCATTTATAAACAAAAACTTTTTAAAATTCTTTTGCAGAAGTTTTCCTCTCTTTTGAACTTGTTTGTTTACAAATTACACATTTTAAAACATCACAAAATAATAAATAGTAAGTTTTTATGGAATAGAATTTTGTGAAAAGAACAATTTTAGTAAAAGGAATTTTGTGAAGGGGCCCATTTTATCGGATTGATTTTTGTGAAGGGTCCCATTTTATTAAATTGATTTTTGTGAAGGGGCCCTAAATAGGCCCCAAATTTTGTCTGGGTCGAGCCCTGTTAAGATAACTTGTATGTACTCGTTTAAATTAGCTTCGAATACTTATTTACGATTTGTCTTCTAATGAAATGAATGTCTTCATAATTTATTTCATAAATTTAAATTATACATTACAATGCTATTTTTAAAGATATTCCAGTAAAATAAAATTATGCCATTTCTATTAATCTGGTAAAAATTACTGCAGCCGTGTAAATCAAAGTATTTCAAATGAAACTTCACTTAAGAATTTTGTGCGACTTGGCGCATTTATCGCCACCTGGAAATGCCGCCCAATTGTTATCAAAGAATATTTTCACTAACATTGGTATGCCCTTTATGCATTCCACCCTGTTAAAAAAAATCCGCATTTAATAAAATGCAGGATATTGGCATAGTACTATTTAAACCAATAGTAATTTATCTTCATTCAAAATTTAAATTAACAGGTTGCCAATTTATGCCACAGTTTGTTTAGAATTTTTCAATGTTTAAAATTTTAACTAAGCATAAGTGCTGCGACTTAATCGTTAGTCTTTCCTTTATTTCATGTAGCATTATTTATATAATCTAAAAACTGCTGCATATTATATCAATTGTTCTTTTCCCTGTATTTTTTTTTCACCCGTTTATGTATTGTTGGCATTAAATGACATTATTTGGCATCCACTGTGTTGTCCTGAAAAAAAAACCATTTTTTAAAAACTTTCTCTATGTAGAGTGTAAAAGAATTTTAGGATGCTTTACACTCACGCAAACATATGGGTCATTCTCCCAAAACAGGAAAAATATATGTAACTGCCTTATACCATTTTAAAAAATAAATACAAAAATATTTTAATAACTTTATAATGTTCTGGGCTAACCTACAGATATCTTACAAATTTGACAAAAATTAATAAATTTATTTAAAAAAATATATAAATTGTTCAAAAATCATTGTCCTGGCTTGTAACTAGAGCCAACTATGTTGTTCTAAATGTTAAATAAATCAATAATAAAACTAATTTTCCACTAAAAATTAATTTAATAGATTCATAATAAAGTATTCTATACAATGGAATATATTTTCAAATACTTTTATTATATTTCATAATTAAAAAAATTACTAAAATGTGTGTAACTGAAAAAAATATCATTGTCCTGGCAGATTGCATTACACTCAATATTTTCCCTACAGATGGTAGCAGGGTTCTATTTTTTGTACCTGTTTCAAGAACTTTAATTTTTTTAGCAAGCTGCGTGAGTAATTATTCTCAGTTGGAGCCATTCTTTTTTGTGTGTGATTTTGAAGCTCTTTGCCTTCAGAGTTATGTTTAATTTGAATCATTTTCCTGGCATCTACAGAAAAAACTAGGCGAGTTAAAAAAAAATTTATATTACACTATAGAATACATAATAAAGTTATCTTTTAGAAAATATATGCATCAACTTTAAAAACTTTACACAGAATGTTCCAGCTTCTAATTACATAAATTTCATCATTATCCTGGCCATCATTGTCCTGGAAAATAAAGAACAGGACAATGACAGCAAACCAGGATAATGATTCTTGTTATTTATTTGAAATTAATAAATATATATATATATATATATATATATTTATATTAAAACTATCTAATAATATTGTAAAATTTTATTTTAATTATGAATTTCAAAAATTTATCACAAATTATTGCGTTTATTATTGTATATCATTGTATATTACATCAACAAACAACTTATGTTAATATCCAAGTACTTAATTAGTTTTTAGTCCTCGGTATTTTGTATGGAATATATTTTAATTTACATTAGTTATTTTAAAGTAATTAAATTATTTTGTTGGCAGAACTCAAGTACTTTTGAAAATTCAATTTTAATTATGGTCTAAGTTGGCTTTCAAGAATTTATTATAAAGAAATGTATTTATTAACAACATTATATTTCATCAGCAAACAAATTAAATTACGATTCAAATATTTAATTGATGTTTAGTGCCCAGTATTTTTTATGAAATATGTTTTAATTAGCATTAATTTTTTTTAAGTAATTGAATTTTATTGTTGGCAGAACTCAATTCATTGGTATATTTATATTTATTCTTAAGTATTGTTCCTTTGATTTGATTTTTTAAGATGGTAAGACTAACTTTTTAATATCCTTCTCCTGCAGTTTGATTGATATAATATACAGTAAAAGTACGTATAACAAACCTACCTTAAACAGAAAATTTCCATGCATACAGGAGTCTATTATTACAATGAAAATGATAAGATGATGGTATCTAAACCTTTTTGCTCTATGTCCCAGTCACTTAGGCATGATTCTATAGCTATGTGGGCTCATTTGGTTCCAGTATTACATAGTATTATGTCGTATCATACAGTTGTAAGAGTAAATTATTTCAGTGATTCACCATCAAACCAGTACAGAAATAAAACTAATTTCTATCTTATGGCCAAGATCTTGTCCTCCATTTGTAAAAATATAAAATTTGTATCTTGGAATTTTGGTGAATCAGGCCGTGGAAAGGGGGCACCTGATGGTATCGCATCAGAGGTGTTCTAAAAAGAACAGCAGACTCCATTGTTGCATATGAAAAAGACATCTTCTTTTAAAGATGTATTTTCAGCTTTAAAAGAGAAATGCAAAGGCATTGAGTTGTTTGAAGTAACTGATTTAGATATTGGTAACATTGAAACAAATTATATTATTGATAGTCAATCCTTAGAAACATTTAAAAGAATTATGAAAGTACACCAAGCTCTCATTGACTTCAGCATACGAAACACAATTTTTATTTAGATCGTTAAGCTGCAATTGTCCAATTAATTATCCTAAGCTGTGAACATGCCTTTGATCAGGGAAAGCAAACTTTAATAAACAACTTTTCTTGTGATTGTGATACAATAAAAAGTTCTGGCAACAATTCTGATTTTTATATGGATAATTTCAAACCTGGAGATTAGGTCGTTGTACAGTATGATGGAAAGTTCTATCCTGGAGAAGTTATTGGTGATTCAAATAACAGCTATGAAGTTAGTGCTAATGAGCATACTACAGAAAACACTTACAAATGGCCCAGAAAGCAGGATATCTTTTCATACAACAAAAGTGACATAATAAGAAAGATTGTACCTCCAGAACCATGCAGCAATAGAGCAACACAATTTAAATTTAATGGTTTCCCTTAGTTTAAGCTAGCATAAAATATTTGTTTTTTCACCTAAATTCTATTTTTTTTTTTTTTTTTTTTTTTTTTTTTAGTTGATCGTGTGTAATCAAGAATATATATTCAACTAAATATGTCTATGAAATGTTTTTTTCAATTTTGTTACTTCATTTCAGTCATTGTCCTGGTATGGGCATCATTGTCTTGGCATAGGAATTTAAAAAAAAATTTTTTCTTCTAACAATAAACATTATTTTGCGATGCTGGTATTTTTTTCTTATTGTATAAAGTCTAAATAATAACCAAAAATATATACCATACATTTATAGCATCATTTTTTAAAAAATGTTTTAATATTCAAAAGTTGCCTGTTTTGGAAGAATGACCCATATAAACATAAGTGTTTTTTTGGTTGGCGCGATTTTCAAACCCGTACCAAACAAATAACTTAATACAATGGCTAGGTTGCCATTAAAGGAAAAAATCCCCTAAATTTGGCGACTTTTTTCCTTTTTATAAATGAATTTAAAAAAAAACTGAGTGTATGACATAGCTGAATTTTAAATTTAACATGGCTAAATTTTTTTGTTCTAAGGTTTTAATGTTGAGCACTTTTCATTTTATTACAAAATAGCAGCTAATTAAATGAAAATTTGAAAACCAATTTTTCCAAAATAACCCATGTTATCTGAAAGAAAACCACACACCTAACATAATCGGCTGAAAATGAAGCATTTTATTACATATTAATGGTTTAACACAAATTTTATGTAAATCATTCTAAAATGCAATTAAAAAAGTAAAATCTGTAAAAAAAATAAAGCTCATGTTTTGTAAAAATTCTGGAATTAACTTAAAATTTTATTTAAAACTAAATAAGCACTCCTTAGGTATTTAACTATTTTTAATCTAAATGGTGCATAAAAACAGGTTTAAACAAACAAAAAAGCCTTTAGTGTAATATTTGTAGTTGGTACTAAGGTGGGTTTTTTAATAGAAAGTACAATAAGTACATATTCGCTGTAAATGATTGGTGGGAAAACTATTGTATACAAAATCTTAAATTGTTAAATGGTAGTTTTTAAAAAAATGCTTAAATTGTTTCTTTCTAGATCAAAATGCAAATTTTTGTGAAGACTTTGACGGGCAAAACCATCACTCTTGAGGTTGAGCCAAGTGATACTATTGAGAATGTGAAGGCCAAAATTCAGGATAAAGAGGGTATTCCTCCAGATCAACAGCGTCTTATTTTTGCTGGGAAGCAATTGGAAGATGGCAGAACCTTATCAGACTACAATATTCAGAAAGAATCAACCCTCCATCTTGTCTTGCGCTTAAGAGGCGGCATGCAAATATTCGTAAAAACCCTCACTGGCAAAACCATTACATTAGAAGTCGAACCCAGTGACACCATCGAAAATGTAAAAGCAAAAATCCAAGATAAAGAAGGGATCCCACCTGATCAACAGAGACTTATTTTTGCCGGTAAACAACTTGAAGACGGCAGAACCCTTTCCGACTATAACATTCAAAAAGAATCTACCTTGCACTTGGTGCTGAGACTTCGTGGTGGCATGCAAATTTTTGTAAAGACTTTGACAGGAAAAACAATAACACTTGAGGTGGAACCCAGTGACACCATTGAAAATGTAAAAGCTAAAATCCAAGACAAAGAAGGGATCCCTCCCGATCAACAGAGACTTATTTTTGCTGGTAAGCAGCTTGAAGACGGCCGAACCTTGTCTGACTACAACATTCAAAAAGAATCTACTTTACACTTGGTGCTTAGGCTCAGAGGAGGTATGCAAATTTTCGTTAAGACTCTGACAGGAAAAACAATAACACTTGAGGTAGAACCTAGTGATACAATAGAGAATGTAAAAGCTAAAATTCAAGATAAGGAAGGCATTCCACCAGACCAACAGAGGCTAATTTTTGCTGGCAAACAATTAGAAGATGGAAGGACATTATCGGATTATAACATCCAGAAAGAATCTACTCTACACTTGGTGCTCAGGTTAAGAGGTGGTATGCAGATCTTCGTAAAGACATTAACTGGTAAGTTTCTTTCAAACATTTCTTGTTTGGTTTCAATCTTATGAAAATTGTATGTATCTGACTCCTCCCGCCCCTTCTCCTTTTTTTTTTTTTTTTTCCCTCCTTTGTCTATTTTTCAAACATTGAAGTATTTCTCAAGTATTTAAAAATTTCTTATTCATAAAAATTGAACAATTTTTTTTTAAACCAGTGTCTATTGTACTGTGCAATTTTTAAAATACCAGTGTCTATTGTACTGTGCAATTTTTAAATGCAAATAGATTTATCTAAAATATGTCAGTTATACTAGTAGTTTTTCTAAAATTTATCCTATTGGTTAACAATGAGCAAGTTCATCTTTGGTGCTTTGTTGGGAGTATTTTCTTTATATTGAAATATAAATTTTTTCTGTAAATTTAACATACAGTGGAACTTCCCTTTAACAAAATCCCTAGTTAACGAAGTTTTCTACTTAATGCATAACTTTGACTTTGAAAACCATTAGCATGTAAATTAATCTCCATATTGTGAAAAATATATTCTATATAACGAAGTTTATTCCACTTTTGTACGTGTACAGAATCTTGACTAAGAGGTTGCTGTTGTAATGGAAATGCAAATTTATTTCATTGGATTGTATGAAAATGAACACATTTAAATATCCATTCTGCTTGGTGCTAAATAAAACAAATTTTTTTCAAGACTAAGAAAAACACCTGTTATCATTACTCTCTCACATGGAGACAGTTGGGGGAAGTCAAAATCCTCTTTTTACATTTAATGATGTAGACGATGCAGCGACGCAATGGCGTCGGATATAACATTGAAGCAAATAATATCAGTCGGTTACCATTCTGACCTTGCTGATAGACAACTGCTTTGTACATCCACAAGAACGTGCTTCAAAATTCAAATCAAAGAACATCAAAGTTATTTTTGTTCCTGACAATAAAACTTCTAAACTTCAGCCATTAGTCTAAGGAATAATAAAAAATATTGAAGTACATATCTAAAAGACAATGTAGTGAAAACATTAGTCAGAGAACCTGTGTATCAGAGCTGATAAAAGCTTGAGCCAAAGCTTCGGAATGTGACGTGATTTCATAGACCGTACACAAGTGTTTTGTAAAAGACTGCTACATAATTGAATCAAATGATTTTGAATCCAATACCTGTATTTCATATTTGAAGAAAAAAATTTCATGACTTTTATTTCTTCATAACAAAACTTAAGTGTAACGATAAGACTTCGTTAAATGGAAGTTTCGCTGTATATCCAAAAATTCACCAGTAACTCTTAAACTTATGTTTATCTAGTTTTCACTTGAAAAAGGGTAGTACTTTTTTAAGTTGCTAAAAAAAAGCACCCGTTCAGTAGAAAAAAAGCTATTGCAAGAAAATATATTGCCTTTTCCTATCAATTTTAAAAGTTTAGGAGGTTTGGGGGGGGGGGGGGGGGTGGGGTGATGTAATCTATTAAATTTAACATTCTATTGGACTGATTTTAGGAATTAAAAATAAACTAGTTCATGATTTCCTTTTTTTTTTTTTTTTTAATAGAAATTTTTGAAATTATCTGGCATGTGGATTTTAGAAATGTTTCTCTAGCTTTAAAAAAAGGGTAGGGTGTTTGGAGGGGAAAGGGGTAAATCACTTTTAGGTTAAGGGCACAGTTTTAGATTTTTGAACTTCATTCTTTTGATTAATAAAGTTTTTTTATTTTTTTAAATTTGTCCCCTTTTCAAGATGCAGCAAGTTTGATTTTTACTGAACAAGCAATTTTTTTTTTTAGTACAAAAAGCAGTAAGGGAACTTTTTTTTTAGGTGAGGGTAAAAAAATAGTTTGTCCTTTTGGTTTATATTGTAAATGGACTTGAATGGTACAGCGTCACCCTCCACCTCCCAGGGAGTGTTTTTTTTTTTAAATACTTTCGTATTTAGTAAAGTTTTATTGGAAATCTGTGGGTAAAACTAATGATGCATTTTTACTACTCCTTTCAAAAAGAGCATGTTGCTGCACCTTTTTTAAAAAAGCTTGGAGGGAACATTAGTTCATATATATTTGTAACTGCATGCTAACATAAATATTTGTTGCTAGAAAACTTTTATTCTCTTTCAGGAAAAACTATTACTCTGGAAGTGGAACCCAGTGACACAATAGAAAATGTAAAAGCTAAAATCCAAGACAAAGAAGGAATCCCACCAGACCAACAGAGGCTTATTTTTGCCGGTAAACAGCTTGAAGATGGCCGAACTCTTTCAGACTATAACATTCAAAAAGAATCAACCCTGCACTTGGTACTGAGACTTCGTGGTGGCATGCAAATTTTTGTAAAGACTTTGACAGGGAAAACAATCACTCTTGAAGTAGAACCCAGTGACACAATAGAAAACGTAAAAGCTAAAATCCAAGACAAAGAAGGAATCCCACCTGACCAACAGAGGCTTATTTTTGCCGGTAAGCAGCTTGAAGACGGCCGAACCTTGTCAGACTACAATATTCAAAAAGAATCTACTTTACACTTGGTGCTTAGGCTCAGAGGAGGTATGCAAATTTTCGTTAAGACTCTGACAGGCAAAACAATAACACTTGAAGTTGAACCTAGTGATACAATTGAAAATGTAAAGGCTAAAATTCAGGATAAGGAAGGCATTCCACCTGATCAACAAAGGTTAATTTTTGCTGGCAAACAATTGGAAGATGGAAGGACATTATCGGACTATAACATTCAGAAAGAATCTACTCTACACTTGGTGCTCAGGTTACGAGGTGGTATGCAGATCTTCGTAAAAACTCTCACAGGCAAAACAATCACTCTTGAAGTAGAACCCAGTGACACGATAGAAAATGTGAAGGCCAAAATCCAAGACAAAGAAGGAATTCCACCTGACCAGCAGAGGCTTATATTTGCTGGTAAACAACTAGAAGATGGCCGAACCCTTTCAGACTACAACATTCAAAAAGAATCCACACTCCACTTGGTTCTAAGGCTTCGTGGTGGTATGCAGATCTTCGTAAAGACTTTGACGGGTAAAACAATTACATTGGAGGTGGAACCTAGCGACACTATAGAAAATGTGAAAGCTAAAATCCAAGATAAAGAAGGCATTCCTCCCGACCAGCAGAGGTTGATCTTTGCCGGAAAGCAGCTTGAAGATGGACGCACTTTGTCAGACTATAACATCCAGAAAGAATCTACCCTTCATCTTGTACTGAGGCTGAGAGGAGGCATGCAGATCTTCGTGAAGACTTTGACGGGTAAGTTAAGTTTCTTGCTAAACATTTCCTTGCAAAGTTTCTTGTTCAGTGTACAGATAGTCTTTTTTAAGCTTAAGAGCCTAAAAGAAACTCTGGCTAATGTTAAGTCTATGGAAACTTTTCATATTTCTCACTTGCATTTTAATTTTTTCTGCATAGAATAGTTGAGTCTTTAACCGGCCTAGTTTTTGCTTGTTTTTTTTCCCCTATATATTTTCAGAAAGTTTTTACTTTTGGAACAAATTTCAAAACTGTAGTCTCGTGAAACTGCCACCACAATTGGAAAGCAAACTATTCTGAACCATCTGAACTATCCTATGCCAAAAAGTAATTTAAAAATGTAATGCAAGGTATATGAAAGTAACATTTCCATAGATTTTAGCTTACAAGTGTTCATGTGCTTAGTGTATCTTGGGCTTGAGCCTAGGAATATAAATGAATCCCATTCGTCGAAAGTTTTAGAATCATGTAAAGTTAAATTTAATGGTGTAAACACAAGATTTTTGTAAATAGTCAGCTTCTGCAAAATTTAGTAAATTTTTGTTGATTGTTTTAATTCATTTTATATTTGCTAAAGAAAAATATAATTTTGATTAATGTTGGTTGAAATTGAAAAAGATTGATTTCAAATAAATCGAATGATAAAAACTTAACTAGATAAGTTGTGTACATAGCAAAGTAACAAATTTATATTAATCCTTGGTTAGAACTTTTTAAACGTGGATGCAGTTGTTTAAATCGTTCAGTTTGGTAAATTTTACGTTGCAAGTTGCCAAAAATGTTGGTGTCCAAAAGTCTCCAAGAAGTCTCCATTTTTCTCAAAGAAGCATATTAAATTTACTTTTGTAAAGTTAAAAGAAGGGGGGGGGGGGATGCTAATTTCTTAAATCTTAGAAGAGAAGAATTCATGACTTTGTCTATTCACAAGATATCTGCTTAATTTATTATAAATCCTCTTAATATCAAACTTTTATATTGACAAGTTTTTTATAGGATCAACCCTTGCAGCAAAAACAAATTCCTGCCGGCTCTGCCTGTAAACAAGTTTTCGAAGTGGGCAGTCCCAACTGCAGCATCATGGCAAAAGGTTCATTTCTTCTGCAATATCCAACAAACAGGCACTCATGGTCTTCAAAATCTGCCTGTACCTGTAGGCCGAACCCTCAGGGATTTTTAGATTTAAGTCTGGATTAGAGTTGGCTGTCATTAAAATCTATTTTGTTAAATGGCTCATCTTGTTTGAAGTTGCATGGAGTGTTTTCCAGATTTCAAATCCGTTTTGAAATGTGTTGTATATGTGCGATTGTTTATTTTTTAATAAATTTTATAAATACTTGTTAATTTCCAATTTTATAAAACTAAGGACTAATCTTGATGTTTTTAGAACTGGCAGAACACTATTTTTACTGGTGTCAAGGACATCTGTTCATTTAGTATTTTATCTGTAATTTTGTCTATGTTTTGACTCATGTAAGTTTCTTTAAAAGCTATCCTTGCATATTCGCCCAGTCTGCCATCTTGTTTTTCTTTTTCATTAAAATTTTAATATTAAATATAAATTTTAATCCAATTAAATAACATGTTTTTAAGAAAAATTGTTTAGATTTTAAACAAGATGGTGGACCTCAGGTCCATACGATAGCCATTTTTTATTTTTAATTGGTTAACAAAGTTGCCAAGCTTTAAATATTTCATTTATTGGTAACCTGGCTATCGTGCTTGTATAAAGTTTATTGGTTTGGTTGCAGGTCATACAGTTGACAAACGTCAGTGCATGAGTGTAACATATCTGTTTTTTGGGCTATTGATTGGATTGTTTTATCAACATTTTTAACTAGCATGTTGTGGTAGAAATGAAATCTGCAACAAATTAAATGACAACCTGCATGGTTTACAGATATAGCTTTTGTGGAAACAGCAAAAAAAAACATAGCGATACACCTATTGGGCAATATATACCCAAACCTAATAGGGATAATTTTTTAAGGTCTAACAGAATGAGATTTTTACTTATGAGTTCTTGATGGCAGAAATTGTGAAAAATGCAGCATAGCATTTCAATCAATTGGATGACTTGTACCAAAACCTAATAGTCTATGCTAACAATGAAGGTTTCCTTAAAGCGCATATAAAGAAAGCTTAAAATAAAAGCTAATGAAGCTACTCATGTAGGTAATAAAGGAACAGTGAAATGTAGCTGTGGAATCCCAGTAGAAAATCTGTAAAAAAAACAAAACGCAAGATTTGGCTAGCAAAATTTTTTCCTTGCCAAACTCAAATGATTGTTCCAATGTGCAAATACTGAATGAACTTAAAACGATGAAAGTTTATTTTTTGTATAACTTTTGTATTTTCAACAATGTTTGAAAGCATAAAACTGTCATTAGCTTTAAAAAAAAAAAAAAAATTATACTAATAGGTTAATTCTAGGATTCATACCATACTTCTTGTTCAGAATATTGAAGTGGAACTGAAAATGGTGTTCTTTTTCACTAGGTAAGACCATCACTTTGGAGGTTGAACCCAGTGACACGATTGAGAATGTGAAAGCTAAGATCCAAGACAAAGAAGGCATTCCACCTGACCAGCAGAGGTTGATCTTCGCCGGAAAGCAGCTCGAAGACGGCCGAACTCTGTCAGACTACAACATTCAGAAAGAATCTACCCTGCATCTTGTCTTGAGGTTGAGAGGAGGCATGCAGATATTCGTCAAGACTCTAACGGGTATGTTACTCCACAATGAACCTCCAAAGACTTTAAATTGTTTATATCCTTTCATTTTGATGGAAAAATTTTCAATGCATTTTCGAATTTATTTTGTTTTGGTACTTGCTAAGCTAAGAATTATGTGGAAAGTGCTTCAATTTGTGCATCTGATTTTTAAGTGTATGTGGGGGGGGAGGGGGAAAGAGTAATGTAGACTTATGTCATGAGCACTGTAAAACCTGTTGTCAAAATTTTGCTGAAGGCTGTTCTCGAATCTAAACTGGCTACTTTCTGACACATATTTTAATTCTTTTTACCAACTCGTGAAATAAGCAGGTATGCTTATCCAGAAACTAAGTTTTTTTTTTTTTTTTGACTGATTTTTCAGAAAATGCTGTCATAATGAGCATTTTTAACTGAATTCTCGATGCAAGAGTAAAAGAACTTGTGATATGTCAATCTCTTAACTCAATCAGTAATTTATCAAAAAATGGAAAACTGCTCCCATAGTCCGGCCTGCCTATTTTATGCCTTTTTGTGTTTTATGTCTTGTTGTTGGGATGGTCATTTAAGTGAACCATCATAAGTCTAGATTTAGAATAAAATGGGTACTTATGTATTATCTGTGCCAGTTTTAAGCCAACTGTGCCAGCCATGGAGCCAATATTGCTAATTATAGCAACCCTTATATATTTTTTCTTGCTACATGGTGCATGCCTGGCAATCTTTTTATAGTACGGGTCATTTCTATACGTAGTAAGATTAACAAAATTAAAACTTTCTACAATATGCTATATTTACCATTTCTTATATTAATTCTTTCTTATTTACTATGTTATTTACTATTTATTAATTTTATTAAAATATTTACTATTTTTAACAATGTTATAAATTTAATAAACATATTACATTATATTTTATATTAATTACAATTTTTAACAATGTTATTTGATAATGTTAAATTACTGTGTTTGAAAACATGATTGGCAACGATAAAGATTGGTACTTGGCAACCATTTTTGGCGATCACTTCTGGCACGGATAATACGCAAGTACCATAAAATGTTCCCTGCCCTGTAAGTATATTTAAGAAGGGAGATCACGTTGAAGATTTGATTTTTCAAAAGAATTGGCATGAATGCCTTGAAATGTTACAAAATGAATTTTATAAATTCCAATTAGAACAGAAGTTATAGCTAAAAATATCTTGTAAAAAGCCATTCCCTGTCATGCTATACTGTTACCTTTGAACTACCTTTTTCACAAAACTGTATTTTTTGGTATTATGCACATTCTCATTAAAAAAAACTAATCGTAGAACCTTGAAATTTTGCGTATAATTACCATGTATACTTTTATGCTGAACCTAAATGGAGTCTGATTTTTGCCATAGAAAATTTTGTATTTAATACATTTAGTGAATATTATTAAAGCCATTCATTATAACTTATAGTACTAAAAGTTAAAATTAATGAAATATTAAGTGTCTTCAGTGGTATTTTTAAATCTTACGCGTAAAATGCATATTTTTTAGTACTTATATTTTTAAAAAGCCATTTTTGTCGTTATTTAATTGTTACATGTATACAGGGGTGGAAAATCTGCTCCGAACTGCTCCAATTTTGATTTCCTGCTACATTCTGCTCCAAAAATGGAAATTTCTTAGTCTAAAAAATTAGAATTAAAAAAAAAATCATTAACTTCGTATAGGCTTGGCAACGCACTGCCATGATGCATGTAGCTAAGATATGCAGCAATAAATTACTTGAAATACATGTAGAATCAAAGCGGATGAATATATTTTTCAGAATAAAACTATTTCTTGAAAAAAAATCCAACTAAAGAGTAAGCACATGAGAAAAAGCAGAAATATTGAAAATACAGCTAAGTTGTTGAAATCTGTTTGCATCTGGTAGGAAAAAGAATGAAACAGTTATCTCATTAGATGTAATCAATAGATGCATATTTCTGTGAAAAATGGTGTATTTCATTTGCCGATCAATAACAGATTTATTAATCGCCACTTAGCGAATGGTGATAGATGGCTGATTAAACTTTAATCGCCACGTGGCGACCGCTAATTTTCACCTATACCCGACTGCTTAACAAAATTCTCTAAATTTTTAAAAATGCTTAATTTTTTTTTTTTTCCAACATTGAGTAATGATTAAATACTCAAAGTTTAATATACAATATTTTTAAAACTATCTATAGAAATGTTTTAAATGATTCTATTGCAGTGAAATGCAGTGTTGGAGAATTGATTTATCTGTTCATGGTGCTAAGATATGTGTGTAAGACTTTAGTCTCTGGACTGATTTTCAATTCTAAGGAGAGATATAATTAAATACATTTAGAATTTCAGCAAAATTTCAGCTTTAATAGCAAAAAACTAAACTTATTGTAAAAGATCAATGTTAATGAAAGTCATTAATATGTTATAGTCCATTTTTATTGGATTATACCAAATACTCAGAAAAGTCTCTCAATTTGAATGGACTTGCATCCGTTAGGTTGAAGGAATTTTTTTTTTTTTTAAGCTTAGCCTTTCAAATTTAACTTTGTTCTGTGTTTGATTTATCTTTGTTTTAAGCGAGATATTCTAAATGGAGCCTTTCTCTTTTAGGTAAAACCATCACTCTTGAAGTTGAACCCAGTGACACGATTGAAAATGTGAAAGCAAAAATCCAAGACAAAGAAGGGATCCCTCCCGACCAGCAGCGTCTCATCTTCGCCGGCAAGCAGCTCGAGGATGGCAGAACACTCTCGGACTACAACATACAGAAGGAATCGACTCTTCATCTCGTTTTGAGACTTCGTGGTGGCCATTAAGACCAGAAACATGATACGAACTTTCTTTTTGGACTTTTTCTGTTTTGATATATATTGATCAAATTTTTACTCAGTTTTTTTTAATTTTGGATAAATTTTAATAAATTCAGTTTAGCAGCATAAAAATCTTTGTTTTTCATTGGACTCTCGTCACTCCATTTATTCAACACTGTGGAAAACAATGCAGGACTAAGATTGTTTTTCTATTTTACAGTGGGGTCAGTCCTATTGGGTCATACTTGTCCTTAAATTACTGAAAAATGAAAAATCTTAAAATGGGATAATCTGTCTAAATTTAATTTGTTCTATAACACTAGCAAGCGTGTGTTTTTCTGCAAATTTTATTTTTTGCAGAATTGTGCAGTCCATTTGGTATGGATAGGAGTGCAGAAAAATAGTTAAGCATTCCTTACATTTTATCAACGGATCATAAAACTTCAACTCGTTGAAAGAAAAATCTGGAATTTTTGTTAATATAATTTTGTCGGTGACTAAAAATTTAGTAGGACAGTAAGTTTTAACATGACTTTAATGCAGTAAAGTTTTATACAGAATTCTTCAAATATTCCTTACAGATTGTTTTGAATTTAGTAAAAATACGTCACTTTCATAAGTTTCAATGGACTTGTATTTTGGTTAGTATGTCAAGTTAATGTATTGAAATTCTACTTAATGCTTGCAAATACCCTTGTAAAATACTTCTGAAACTGCCTTGAAGAGGCTCTAGTGTTTGACTGGTAATTAAGATTTAAAGATTATAATCATTAGTTTCTCTGCATTTGTTAGTCCTCCATTGTCATAACATCTGTGCATATTTGTACCCCATTTAAACACTGCGAGCAGCGAGGCAATTTTGGTATTAAACTGAAATTCAGGCCTCCAGGAGTTGGTTTTGAAGAACTCTGCCCCTGATTAAGAACATTATTAACCTTATCAAAATTAGAAAAACAAGGAACAGTTTTATCAAAACCCAAAAAGAAAATTTCCATTTTGATAATTGCAGACATCCAAATTCTTGACGCATCATCAAATAAAAAAAAAATCTTAAGTCTGAAAATCGGGCTACACACGCAGAGCTGCCAACTGCTACGAAAAAAATCTTAGTTCTTGCAATTTGCAGTTAAAAACTATGATGCTACGAAAGTTTGTCTAAAACTAAGGTTTTCGGCAATAAGATAAGAATTTCGCAAAATCTGTGAATTTTGTCAAAGAAATAGCGGAGAAAAAATGCAAATTTGATCAAAGGATCGTGGAAAAAGCGTGAATTTCGTCAAAGGATTATTTGGGGAAAAAAGCGAATTTTGTCAAGAGTGCTGAAAAGACTCTAATTTTGTCAAAAGATTGCCGAAAAAACACAATTTTCATCAAATCGTGTAAAAAGTGAGAAATTCGGCAAAAGATCACTGAAAAAACTCAAATTTCGTCAAGGGATTGCTGCAAAAAGCACAAATTTCATCAAAGGATCTTGGTAAATAGCACAAATTTCGTCAAAGGATCGCTGAAAAGTCGTGAATTTCGGCAAAAGATTGTGTAATACGCAAAATTCGTCAAAATCGCTGAAAAAACACTAATTTCGTCAAAGAATTGATAAAACACTAAATTTGTTTAAGGATCGCTGAAAAAACATCTCTGAAAGTATTCTGTCAAAAAGCTGAAAAATGCTAATTTCTTCAAAAAAAATTGTTGCATTGGATTAAAAAATTTAAACCATATTCTTTCTACTATTGTAGAAAATTCACCACGAAACGTAAAAAAAAAAAAATTCTTAAAAATTAAGAAACTGGCTACTAAGTGCATAACTTCAGACATATAAGGTACCTTCCTGCCAAATCTTGTATAACTGTGCTCATCGCAGAGCAGTCTCTTCACAGAATCAAACATCTGTGTTTATTGTAGTTTTTCATTTGAAACAAGATATTGAACTAAATCCCACCCATTACCAAGAAAGTAGCAAAAACAAGAGTACTTCGTATGCTTACGTTCACTTGATTAGCATTTGTTCGCTTAAAATTTGGAGCATATAACAACAACCAACCTGTAGATTAATTTGAATTTTGTGTGCTACTATTTTTCATTTTAAAAGGTTGGCAGATTTGTCGTTCCAAAACTTAATTTTTTGAAATTTGGACCATAACATTTCTTTATTTCTGCCAAACACTGACCAGACTTCCATACTGACCCAGACAGGAAAGAGGCTTGCCGTAAATGTTGCGGGGGTTGACACATACGAGATCAAATTGCTCCATTTGCTTTTCCAAAAAGGTACAAATAATTACTCTATGTCCACAAAAATTACAAATGTTGTGTAATAAAGTCCTTCCGGCCTGTACCGGGAGGAAAAGTTAGCTTTCCTATATCTTCGTTTAAAATTTTACCTAATGTTACACAAAAACAGCAAGTTAAAATGCAAAGAAAGGGTTACAAAAGATTTGTTAATACTGAATTTGAATAAGAAATTCGCCAAATTACAGTAATCCCTCAACATTCATGGTTTTAAAAAGGAGCGTCAGATATTATGAAAATCACCTTTACTCAATAGATAATGCTGACTTTTGCATGGGCGAAAAACTTCTTTTTCTGGTAGCCCTATTTTCTAGGAAACGTCACTTCCCGTTTGAAGCCGATTCTGAGTAAACACAGAGGGCCAAGTAAATGTAAGTTAGAAGATTAGAGATTAGCTTTTGGTTATAGATCTATATAGAGGATGGGTTTTGGTTTTGGACTTTACTTTCTGGGGACTCCGGAACAAGATGGCTTCATTCGGGCCGGGCCCAGTTGTGAATATTTCAGCCCATGCAGACCTCCAGCGCGGTTTAAGCCAGTTTTTTTTATATATAATTTAATAGATATCGACTGGTCAATTGTAATATCATGTTATTGAGAGAAACACATGGTTCAGCTATAATTAAAAAGGGATTTTGTAATGTAACAGGAGGAAAATAGCTGCGCTAAATAACGCTTTTAAATTAAAGGATACAGATTCAGAATTTCCGAAATATTGATATGTTTTAATTATTTCCTCAAATTTGGAGTTAAATTGCTAATGTATTTAGCTATCCAAATTAATGGTTCATTTTTTTTGGGGGGGGGGGGGAAGCATTGTACATAAATAGTTCTGCTTACCCATATCAATAGAAACCCAGTAATCCGAACCGAAATTGAAAAAAAATGTAATCAAGATTAAGCGAAGCTTTGTAAATATAAATTTTAATTAAACACAAAAAATATTTAGAATTTTAAATATATGATAATTATCAGTAAATATATTTTATTAAATATTACATAATGCATTTGTTTTATTTTCTGACTTAATTTTTTTGCATATACATTTTATTTACTTAAAGCTGTTCTGAAATCCAAACTGTGCACTTTCTGACACATTTTTTTAATTGATTTTTTTAAATTCCTACTATTAGCTCACACTCTCTATATATATCTTGTTCAAATTTTCAGTTGTTAATAAAATATTTTCAATTCATCCACTCAAGTTCAAATAATTTTTTTAAAACTTGTAGTGGATGACAGTTATGTTAATACAGTTTTTTCAAATATTAATTCATTCATTAAATTAAATTAATTTTAGTTTTAAATGGGAGAAAAAAAATTCCCATTGTTTTCATAAATGAAATGAAAGATTTATCTCAAATTAGTGATGCCACAGAAATAAAATAACGCAACGATGATTATAAAATAATGTTCAATAAAGATAACGTGGGACATGAATGCTGCACTGGTTTATTTTATATATTTATGATTAAAAAGTAGGAATTGACTTTAAAAAAAATATTATATTACTTATTCACAAACTTATTAAGAAACTATGTAATATATATATTTTTTCATTTTCCTGTAAAGACTAAAGATTTTCAAATAATGCTGTCAAAGTTGTCATTTTTAACTGAATTTTAGGACGTGACAGCGCAGGAAAGGAAAAAATTGCCGTCCTTAGACAATAATAGCCTATAGCTTAAGATGTAATTCCTTTATTTGAAAATAAAGAACTGTTTAATCATTTCAATAATCATGCTTGCAAGTATTATGCTTCTATGCTTAAAAATGAATCAGAAAATCGCTAGCAGCAATACATTTACTAACAATACCATTTGATACACGTGAAAGCTATTCTACGATGTTTGCATAGCTGCCAACTTTTACGCTGTTTTCCTTCTACTATTTTTTAACATCAAAATCACCTTAAAGTGATAAAAAATTTGAAACACAGTTTGATTTATTACACGAATTATATAAACTAAAAATAAATTACAAAATAACTGTGATAAGAGACCGATTTACTTTTTGGGTAGATTTCGTAAGAAATACTACCTATTACTACATTCTCACCTAAGTTGGAATTTTTGAAAAAATTTTGCAGATCTATGCCGATTATGACTCCCAGAACCCAAAACCACCCCAGTTCAAAACTTTATATATACCTATCTATGTCACTTTTTTATGGACACGATAACTGCAATAATTCTACACAAATCTCTTCCAAATTGATACATAAGATCAAGGGCATAAAATCTTGGTCAAGTTCGTTTAATGGGCAAAATCGAACCAAGGGGGGAGGGTGGGGGGGGGGGGGGGCTTTTTGTGAAAACAGAAAAAACCCATAATTTCTTAATTATCATACGTATCGAATCCGTTTAAAGTTATTATTACTTCTAGGAGAAGGGCCGAAAATGTATGTATGACAGATTTTTGATGTAATTAAAAATGGCCCCGAGGGGGGGGGGGGGTTTAGAAGAAAAAAATCATAACTGGGTCAATTCACAAGATATCAAATCCGCTTAAATGTATTATTAATCCTCTTAATATTATCTAAAACTTTTATATTGACAAGTTTTTTTTATAGGACCAACCCTTATAGCAAAAATAAATAAATAAAAATCCCTGCCGGCTCCGCCTGCAAACAAGTTATTTTTCGAAGTAGACGGTTCCAACTCCCGCATCTTTTCGAAACTGATACATAAAATCAAGGGGCATAAAATCTCGGTCAAGTTCGTTAATGGGCAAAATCGAACCAAAGGGGGGGGGGGGGCTTTTTTTAAAACAGAAAAAAACCCATGATTTCTTAATTATGATACGTATCGAATCCGTTTGAAGTGATTATTACTTCTAGGAGAAGGGCCGAAAATTTATGTATGACAGATTTTTGATATAATTAAAAATGGTCCAAAGGGGGGTAAGGGGGGTTTTAGAAGAAAAAAAACATAACTTCGTCAATTCCCAAGATTTCAAATCCGCTTAAATTTATTATAAATCCTCTTAATATTATCTAAAACTTTTATATTGACAAGTTTTTTATAGGACCAACTCTTATAGCAGAAAAAAAAAATCCCTGTTGGCTCCACGTGCAAACAAGTTACGTTTTGAAGTAGGCGGTTCCAACTGCCACATCATGGCAAAAAGTTCATTCCTTCTTCTATCTTCCCAACAAACAGGCGCCCCACGATCTGCGTCTTCGAAATCTACCTGTGCCTGTAGGCCGAGCCATCAGGGATTTTTCATATATAAATTACTTGAGTTGCAATTATACCTAATTGTATGTATTTTAATATTTTATATAGGCTTTCATTTTAAGAATAAAAATTTATGTAATTTTTCATATTAGAAGTTTTATATTTATCATACAATGTGTTATCATTTCTGACTTCCTTGTACTTACATATGCTTTAAAATTTTACATCAGTTAATCATATGTATTATTTCTGTTGCCAACATCGCTTTTTCTATGCATTTACAAAATGCACATAAATGAATGAGCTATCATTCGAAAGGTTTTTGAACAGCTTCTGACATAGTATACTCACATTTCTTTAAAACGTGTTTTTTGATTAAAAATTACAGTTAATTAAAAATTAAATCAGCATTTTTTTTTTCAATGAAATGAGTTTTTTTCTCAAATCATTGTTGCCATAAAAAAACATATATACTACATTATATTGTGCTCAACAATAATTAGAAGTAAATAAATAAATAGCACAATAAAAGATAAAGCGGGACGCACAGGTTTATTTTATATTTATGATTAAAAAGCAAAATTCAAATTCAAATGTTTGGAGAAAAAGACACCATCGATCGATCGAAGCAGTGGTATTTTACGTGTAGTCTAAAATGTATGTTATGTTATATTAAATTCTATTTTATATGTGCTCAATTTATTTTTTTTGTCCCGTGTTTTTCCCGAAGTGGATGACATCATCTTCCAATGAAGTTAAATTACGATTGTTATTTTTTTTTTTCCTGTGCGTGCCTCTTGCTATCTTTGATTAGTTTTTACTTCAATTTTGATGGGATGAATGACATGATATTCTGGCTTGACTAATGTTGTTTGCAGATATTGTTAATCCTTCATTTTTTTTTTTTTTAATTTAAACTTGCATCTAAAAAATATTAGACTGCAGTGCGAAATCATTGCACAGGTGTACTGGTAAATTTATAATTACCTTATCTGTAGAATTTATATTTTCTTTGGTACACGTACATTTTAGGATTTTGTGGCATCAATTCATGTGTATATTATATCATATTTAAATCTGCCAAATTAATTTTTTTTATAAAGAAATCTTAATGTTACTAAGAACATAACTGATGTGCCCAGTGATTCTTAGTTTTTCATTTACATTTTTACTTTTCGATCACATCTAGTGCTGGGAAAATGGTTGTAATCATTATAAAAACCTTATTATGGAAATATTTATGTATCTTTACATTTTGAGGATGTCTTTAAGTGTTGAAGGTTTGATATTTTTTACAATTATTCCGTAATGTATACATGAATGTTGGTATTTTTTCGTTTTCAGACCATGTGTGTCTTTTTATGGTACTTTTATGATGATGCCTATATACAGTGTCTCACAAAAGTGATGGGACACTTGTGCTTTATAAAAAGAAACTGCAATAAAATAAATAAACAAACATGTGCAAAAATTTTTTGGGTGTGTTTCATATTTAAAGTTAGTAACAATTATTACATAACATACATTTTGTCAAAATATTAAAATATTAATTTAGTAAAAATACAATTGTTCAGAACGGAGCAAAAAATGGCTCACATAAGTGATGGGACACTTACTTTTCCATCAAATATTTATCCACAAATTTTACTTTTTAAAAGGTTTTAATATTTTGTTGGATTTCCTTTTACTTTTAAAACATGATTTAATCTTTTTGGGATGGATTCGACTATTTTTTTTGTGATTTCTGGAGTGATTTTACCCCATTCTTCTTGAAGCACCGATTTTAGTTGTTGTTTTGAAGAAATGGTGTGTTTGCGAATTCTTGATTCCAATTCTTGCCAAATATTCTCTATGGGATTTAAGTCTGGAGATTGTGGTGGTGTTTTTATTATTTCAGGACAGTTATATAGCAGCCAGAGTCTAACGTTCAGAGCAGTGTGCTTGGGGTCATTGTCCTGGTAGAATTTAAAATCGTTATGAAGGTTCAATTTTCGTGCTGAAGATTTCAAATTTTGCTTTAAAATATCAATATACTTGTACTGATCCATTATGCTGTCAATAAAAACAAGATTACCAACTCCAGCGGACGACATACACCCCCATACCATGACTCCTCCTCCACCATGTTTTACTGTTGGTACCAAGTTCTGTTTGCGAAGTTCTTCCCTGGGTTTTCTCCACACCAAGATTCTACCGTCAGAACCAAATATATTAAATTTACTCTCATCAGCAAATATAACTTTATTCCAGTAATCAGAATTCTTATTTATGTTGGATTTTGCGAAAGCTAGTCTGAGTTTTCTATTCTTTTCACTTACGAAGAATTTTTTCCTGGCTACTCTACCGTGATATCCAGCAGATCGAATTACCCTTCTAATAGTTTCAGGATTAACAATTATTCCATATAATGCTTGTAAATCAGCAGCAACTTTTGAAGCACTAATTCTTGGATTTTTTTTAATATTTCGAACGATAATTCGCTTTATTCCATTGGATAGCTTTGATGGTCAGCCAGGTCTTCTTTTATCCTGAATCATATGATTCTTTTTATATCGTTTAATGATATTGAAAACTGTTGAACGACTCAAGTTAACTGTTTCAGCAGTTTTTCTAATAGATTTTCCACGTTCAATATGCAAATTAATAACTAATTTTCGAATTCCAGGCGAAGTTTCTTTTCGTTTAGCATTCATGACTACACAGAGCTAAAAAACACAAAAATTCCAAAACAAACTGGAGAGAAATACTGCAGACGATTTTATAAATTATTGCCAATTGCTTTTAAGTAAAAATAAAACCCCAAAAAATATTTTTATTGCTTATTTCAGACGATTTTTGTTGCATATATAATGGTGTCCCATCACTTATGTGAGCTATTTTTTGCTCCGTTCTAAACATTTGTATTTTTATTAAATTAATATTTTAATATTTTGACAAAATGTATGTTATGCAATAATCTTTACTAAATTTAAGTATGAAACACACCCACAAAAAAAATGTGTACATGTTTTTTTAATTTATTTGATTAGTTTCCTTTTGTAAAGCACAAGTGTCCCATCACTTATGTGAGACACTGTATGTATTTGTATATATGTGAGTGAACACAATAGCGTCTAAACGTTTCTTTTGATTGAGCTCCCATTTGGCGCATATGATATATCAGCTGTCGTAAGAACTGTACTCATTTTTATCAGACAACGTGTTTAGTGTTTGATCATTTTTTTTTTAAAGATTTCTTAAGAAATACTACCTATTACATTCTCCACTCTGCTGGAATTTCTGGAAAATTTTTGCAGATCTACACCGATCATGACTCCCAGAACCCAAAACCACCCCCAGTTCAAAACTTTATCTATCTATCTATGCAACTTTTTTATGGACACGATAACTTGAAAAATTCTACATAAATCTCTTCCAAACTGATACATAGAATCAAGGGGCATAAAAATCTCTGTCAAGTTTGTTAATGAGCAAAATCGAACCGGGGGGGGGGGGGAAATGGGGGGGCTTTTTGTGAAAACAGAAAAACCCTCATAATTTCTTTATTATGATACGTATCGAATCCGTTTAAAGTTATTATTACTTCTAGGAAAAGGGCCGAAAATGTATGTATGACAGATTTTTGATATAATTAAAAATGGTCCCAAGAGGGGGGGGAGGGGGGTTTTAGGAGAAAAAAAATCATAGCTTCGTCAATTCACAAGATATCAAATCCGCGTAAATTTATTATTAATCCTCTTAGTATTATCTAAAACTTTTATATTGATAAGTTTTTTATAGGACCAACCGTTATAGCAAAAAAAATTAAAAACAAAAAAAAATCCTTGCCGGCTCCGCCTGCAAACAAGTTATTTTTCGAAGTAGGCGATACCAACTCCCGCATCTTTTCGAAACTGATACATAAAATCAAGGGACATAAAATCCTATATATACCTATAATCTTTATATATACCTATCTATGTCACTTTTTTATGGACACGATAACTGCAATAATTCTACACAAATCTCTTCCAAATTGATACATAAAATCAAGGGCATAAAATCTTGGTCAAGTTCGTTTAATGGGCAAAATCGAACCAAGGGGGGGGGGGGGGGGGGGCTTTTTGTGAAAACAGAAAATCCCCATAAATCTTAATTATGATACGTATCGAATCCGTTTAAAATTATTATTACTTCTAGGAAAACGGCCAAAAATTTATGTATGACAGATTTTTTATATCATTAAAAATGGCCCCGAGAAGGGGAAAAAGAGGAGTTTCAGAAGAAAAAAATTCATAACTTTGTCAATTCACAAGATATATAATCCGCTTAAATGTATTATTAATCCTCTTAATATTATCTACAACTTTTATACTGACAAGTTTTTTATAGGACCAACCCTTACAGCAAAATAATAATAGAGCTGCTTATAAATAAATAAGACATAATACATTTTACACATTTCACGCAATTGAATAATCTATACAAAGAATTCATAATGTAGGTTATACTTTACAGTTTCATTCGAAATACATATCCGTTTCCTTCAGAAAAAAAAAAAAAAAAAAAAGTGTTCGAGGATTCAAGAGTGCAGCCGATTATAAATAAATAAGACGTGATACAGTTTACACATTTTACGCAATTGAAAAATCTACAAAGAATTTATAATACAGGTTTTACTTTACAGTTTCATTCAGACAGTTTTTGTATAGGAAACCAGGTTCTAATCCATTTATTCAAATACAGAGTATTTCACTTCAAGCCGAACTTGAATTTTTTTCCCAACTTTAATTATAGTAAAGATATTGTTACGATATTTTTATCAGACTTACACTGCTTTATCTGAAATATGATATTACGAAAAGTGGTAGAAACGAAATTTGTATTAATTTATTTTAATTTACATAGAAAGCCAAAGTTAAAAGTGTTATTTACAAGTATTAAAATTATAATCTTATTTAATAATTCGAAACAGATTTTTTTCCCTTCTCTTTTTAGTGTGAAGTTTACTTGTGAGAAAGTGATGTTCATAGAAATAGGAATAAAGTTAAAAGTTAGAGAAAAATTTAAAATTGAGGCAGCATTTGTATTAAATATGAGATAAAGCTATTTTAATATTTAACCTTTTAATATTTTAATCCTGGAACATTGGAGTATTCAGCCGACCGAATATTCGGTATTCGGCTTACTTGTGTGTGTCGAATTTACATTGGGCGCAATTTACATTATTTAGACGTTAAATTCTCTTTCACACAAAAATGTACATCAATTTCTTTCAATTAAAAATTGTGTACATCTAATGCAATGTCAACTAAAGGTAACAAGGAATGAAAACCATTTTTTTAAAGGGAAAAGTTATACAACGAATGTATTTGAAGGGAAAAATCAAAGAAACAAAAATCGCCTGCTTCACTTTATTTTTAGAAAGTAAAACTTTCGCTAACAGAAAGTTACCCATTTTGAAGATATCCCTTCGCAAACCTAGTGATTCTGAAAATCTGAAACCTTCGGAACATAGAGAGTGGGTCAGGGGGTCAGGGGTCAACCAACAGTTCGCTTTCCCAGATTCAATAAATGCTTTCTACAAAGCAGACAAATTTTCTTTTACAGAGAGAAAAGCAAATGACCACAAATGTAACCCTCCCCCCTCCTCCCGTTCCCTTCCCTTTCAAAGGCAAGCATAGAGAAAAAGGTGATATCGGAAATCTCATCTCAACCCCCCTGTTGTTTTGCCTCAACGGAAGTGTTTTAGGGTTGCTGAAAATTTGGAAAAACTTGTCTTTCTGACATGGCAGCTGGGAATAAAATTACTGCAGCAAAGGCAAAAATGCTTGTTGAACGATATTTTTTATATAATATCGTGTAAAAAATACCCCTTATTAAATTTATAACAAGATAATGACAACAATTAACAAGAAAAAATATAAAAACTGCCTGAAACAATCGTTTTGTAACTTATGCCGAAAATCTGCAGTACCCGTAGTGCCCTCTGGTGAAATCTATTGGAAACAAATTAAAAAATTTAAAATTTAAATTAAAAAAAGGGTAATTACATCTCACTTATGAAATTTGCGTCGTTTCAAAGAAATAAGTCATATTTATCACCAAATTTTTTTTAAAATAAATCGGTTCAATAGTAAATGTGCAATTCTGATGTTAAAAATTTAGCATTAGCAGTATAAGGAAAATATAAGTGATGATCACCCTTAACATTCGCGAGTTTTGATTATTCGTGAACATGAAAATGCGGAAAAACTTAACATTCGCGAGAATCTGATTTGATTATTCGCGATTTTTTTTTTAATTTCTTTTTCAGAATTTATAGTGGTTAAAGATTACTTCCCTGTGTTTTCTTAGTATTTTCAAATCAATTTTCTGTTGTTAAATGAAAAAGGAGTGAGTATTGTAGAAAAGTAAAATAATAAGAGCAGAATATTCAATGCTATAGTGATATTAGAATTGGTAACGGCATCTTTAATCTAGTATTACTCTTAACATGCTCAGGTTGTCGTAGAGATAAGCTGAAACTGCTCTTAGATGGAAAATAAATCAAAGCATTTAGCTGTATTTAAGTATTGTATTTTAATATTGTATCTCATACTGACCCACTAATACATTATCTCTTTGTGAATAGAGAGATCCGAAACTACTTTATACAAAAACATGATTTTTTTTTTTAGCTGTAATTAATTCTCTAGTCAGTTAATTTTAATTATATTTTGTGAATAAATGTCATGTTTCTGAATATGTGCGTACATTTAACTCCTACATACATGTTAGGCATAACGTATTATTAATAAATATATCCTTTTGTTCTTTGAAATGCTGTGCCACTCTAATTAAAATTTCATAGAACGTAACTCCCTTTTTAGTGCAGAGAGATACTCAACATTTGCGAGGTTTTCCTGGAACGTAACCTTCGCGAATGTTAAGGGATTACTGTATTGAGCAATAGCCAAATTGGCTTCATTTATGAAGACTTATTTTGGTCGCCAAATTTGGCGATATTTTGCCAATTTTGGCGAGAATTTGGCACTAACGGATATATAGTTTTATGTGTATGATTGGGGGAAATTATTACAACAATGAAAGAAAATAATTTGAGAGTAATCGCGTTAATGTGCTGTTTTGTTTCAAAATGTCAGTCATTTTTAAGATAGAGGTAAACCAAAATATGCTCTGGAATCCTCGTAACAAGGCCCAACACTTAATTAAAAAATAAATTTGAATTTTTAACTCTTTTGTATATTTTAGTTTTAAAATTTTAAGTGGCCGCCATCTTGAAACAAAAGGGTGGACCAAGCTGGCCAACTAACTCTGTCGAGACATTGATGAGCTTAATACGCACAATTAGTTTCATCAAAATTTATTTATAAATACGAGCATTATTGTATGACATAGCTCAGAGAGATATATAAATCACAGGGTTCATACTCATCAGGGGAAAGTCAGGGGATAAATTTTGTGTCCTAAAAATCAGGGGAATCTCAGGGGATTTTCCAAAAAATACCAAAAACCTGGGAAAATTTGGCAAAACAATCGGCTACTCTGGGAAATGAGGGCACTTGCTGCTTTTCGCATGCTTTGTGAAGTAAAAGTATGTATCTGCAAAATGTTCAACAATTTGTAAATTTTGCAAAAAAAATCTGTAACAAATCAGTAGTTTGTGCTTCAGAATCAGTTGTGAACTTGAGAGTGGAACTTTCACAACTCTTAAGATTTTTGTGTGTAACATAACAAAATCTTGATACCTAGAAAATTTGCTGCTGGTCTGGGAAAAATACATACAGGTTTTTTATACATACCTGTGTGTATATATATATATATATATAAAATAATATATATTATATAATCTATATATATATATATATATATATATATATAATAATATATATTATATAATCTTCTGATGTAAAAACTTAACTTTTGTGATTACCTCTTTATTTATTTGGGGGGGGGGGGGGGTAATACTTACTAAGTTTTAAAAAATGTCGTTAATTGTCAACATGGGAAAATTATTCATTCTGGAAAATACATCAGGGGATTTTTTGAGGGGAAATGAGTATGAATCCTGAATCAACATTTGAACGGAGGGTGGTCTGGGGGTCATGATCGGTGAAAATAGATCGAAAATTTCCGGAACTGCTTTCCTCCGAACGGCTGCAATAGGTAACTTTATACTTTTTTGTATTGAAAGCTACCTAAAAACTCATTCCACAAAAATCGACCAGTAACTTTTAAAGATATTAATTAAAACTCATTAATGGAAAATTTATTTCTATTCCAAAAAAGACACCTGCTTTTTTTATTTCGGAGATAAATCGTCTGCGAATACTTTATTTCTGAAAGAGATAAAATGATTCATTTGAAAATAATTGCAGTTTTTATACGCTATATAAAATTTTCAAAATTATCAGATTTTCGAATCCGAATATGCATCTTTGCTCAGAGTGGGCTGACATTTCAGGGATACAAAAAATCTTCGAATTCGGACCATAATTTTTGAGTTTAGCAAAATTCAGGTTTTCATATAGGAGAGGGGGTGCTAAAGAATTTGCTAATTGTTTTCAAGATATATCCTGTCCCATGGGTCCCATCACAACTCAGTTTGGCTCATTAACGCCTTGGGGACGAGTGACACGTATACGTGACGCATAAGGGGCTCAGAATCCTCGATTATTTCCACCAATAACTTTTTATTGTAAACGTTGCCTTATTTAATGACAGCATTTCTGAGATTCAATTAGGCGAAAATTTCTGTTTTGAAAAACAGGTGGCAAAAGATTAAAAATTCTGTAAAGGACGCTCGTCGTGAAGGGGTTAAACTCGACATCGATAGAGCTTACCGATTTTAGCTCGGTTTCACCACCAGGGGCACTTTCCTATCTTTTTCTATAGGCCGGATCACGTCTTGGTATGGCTCATTCGACTTGTCATCAATAAAGCTTATTGATTTTAGTTTGTTTTTCACCACCAGGGGACACTTACCCATCTCTGGTTCTATGGGCAGGATCACGACGGGGTTATAGCTCATTTGACTTGACATCTAGTCTTAACAATTTCAGTGCCCAAGGTTTGTATAGAACAAATTGTGCCACCTGGTGGTGGAACTTGGAAGTGCATGTGCAGCATGACTGCTATACGGTGCCGCAGGCAGTGGGGACCCAAGCCGGAGGTTTGTTCAGTTAGATGTTTATACTATAGAGAATGTGCATGTGACGTCACGAAACCGTAAAGAACGAACGGTAGGCAAAACATACGCATGCCTACTGTATAGTTAGCTGTGTTATGTGCTTATTATTCATATTTTTTAAATTAATTATTCATTAATTTTGCCTTTCTTAATAGCAGCGGATAGCCTAAGGTAGGTCCTGATGCACCTGAAGCTCGGATTTTTTATTTTTTGAGACCCCGGACTCCCGGGCCCCTTTAAGATTTTTGCCCTAAATTTTTAATAATTTACCCAATTTTTATCCGATCCTCATCGTTTTTGGGACCTTTTTTCCCGTTTAGCTTTCACCCCCATTTCTACGTTCTAGTTATGACCCTGGCCCCCTAGGGCCTGGTACGGGGGGCCCGTTGAAGTTTTTGTTTCCTAAACTGTTAATTACTTGTCCGCTTTTAATCCGATTTTCTTAGTTTTTGGGGCCTTTTCTTCATTTAGTTATTTTCCCATTGCTACTTTCTAATTAGGACCCTTCATCTTAGGGCCCTGCTCAAAACTATCGGCTGGCCCCTTTTTGGGCCCCCTACTATAGTTCCCCTAAAAATCGTCCGATTCACTAACTTTTTTTTCTAACAACTTAGCACTTCCAGCTACTACATGAACAACAAAAACAAAAAAAATTCGGTGAAGATCCGGGCCCCCTGGGCCCCTTGAAGTTTTTGCTCCTTAAATTGTTAATACCTTGGCCCCTTTTAATCAGATTTTCGTTTTTGGGGCCATTTCTCCATTTAACTTTCCCCCCATTCCAGTTAGGAGCGTTCATCTTAGGGCCCTGCTCAAAACTATCCGCTGGCCCCTCTTTGGGCCCCCTACTATATTTCTCCTAAAAATCGTCCGATTCACTAACTTTTTTTTTCTAACAACTTAGAACTTCTAGCTACTACATAAACGACCAAAAAAAAAAAAAAAAAAAAAAGAAGATCCGGGCCCCTCGAAGTTATTGTTCCCTAAATTGTTAATACCTTGTCTCCTTTTAATTCGATCTTCGTTTTGGGGGGCGTTTTCTCCATTTAGTTATTTCCCCCATTTCTACATTCCAGGTAGGACCGTTCATCTTAGGGCCCTGCTCAAAACTATCAGCGGCCCCTTTTGGGCCCCCTACTATAGCTCCCTTAAAAATCGTCCAATTCGCTAGCTTTTTTTTCTAATAACTTCTTGGGATTTCCAGCTACTACATGAATGACCAAAAATTTCTCTGACAAGATCCGGGCACCTGGACCCCTTACGTTACCCATATCTTCTTAATTATGATACGTATCGAATCCGTTTAAAGTTATTATTATTTCTAGGAAAAGGGCCGAAAATTTATATATGACAGATTTTTGATATTAAAAATGGCCTCAAGTGGTTGGGGGGGGGGGGGGGGGAGAGAATAGGAGTTTAAGAAGAAAAAAAATCATAACTTTGTCAATTCACAAGTTATTAAATCCGCTAATTTATTACAAATCCTCTTAATATTATCTACAACTTTTATATTGACAAGTTTTTTTATAAAACCAACCCTTACAGAAATTTTTTTTGTGTGCTCCGCCTACAGACACAGGTAGATTTCGAAGCGAGCTGTCCCAACTGCCGCATCATGGCAAAAAGGTAATTTCTTCTGCAATCCCAATGAATAGGCTGCCCACGGTCTGCATCTTCGAAATTTACCTGTGCCTGTAGGCCAAGCTGTCAAGGATATTTTTTGAAATATTAATCTTCTTTTTCGGCATCAACTTACGTTTACTCACCACAGTCGTAAATTAGAAATCGCGTTACTGTTGAAGATAAGGGATTAAGTTTAGAAAGTGGGGTGGTGGGGGGGGGGAATGCATCCGTAAATTAAATATTGCGTTAATGTTAAAGGAAATTCGTTAAATTTACAGGGGTGCATATTCCACCGCCTGGGGACTCAATTTTTGATTGGGTTCTAAGGGCTCGATTTCAACAGGGTTTGGTTCATTCGACTCGATATTGAAAACTTGTTTATTTTATTTTATTTTTTTTAATTTATTATCACGGGCGCTGGTCAGTTCGTTATTAATAAATGTTTGGTTCGATTTTGAGTAACTGGACATCATCTTTTGTTACAAAATGTTATTTTTCACAAAAATATAAAAAATTTCAGAAAAATAAATATTATTTTTCACAAAATGCCCCCCCCCCCCCTTCCAAAAAAAAACTGCATCGACACCTGATTAAATGCTTTTTAAATGGTAAGGTTTTTTTCAAAAACATGGCATCTATTTTTTTTTTTTTTTTTTTTTTTTTTTGATTAAATTATATAATTCTCTTTTACAAAAAAAAAAAAAAAAAAAAAAAAAAAAATGTTTCTTAAAAAAATATCACCCTTAGTACTTCATTAAATGTTTCATATAAGTCAATTTTTTGTTTTGTCCTGTTTTTATGCATATTATTAGAATAGTAAAAATATTTTTTTTAAACCTATGGAGTGTTTATTTAGTATAAAAATTATTTCAGCTAATAAAACCGAATTCTGACAAAACTTATGCTTCAGTTTCATAGATTTTCTTGTCATAATACAACATGTTAAAATTATATAAAAGTGTTTCAGAAAATAAGCAGTTTTGATTTGAGAACACTCATAGGTATCATTTTAATCGATCATTTAATCTGAATATAACGAGATTTGTAAACATTTTCCGATTAGCTCAAGCAATAAAAAGTTACCATACGAACAAGAACAAATTGAACTACAAGTAGAAAAAAAGTAAATAAAACGTTAACTTTACGACATAATTAAAAAAAAAAAAAAACTAAATTTTTTTTTCTACCAGCTACAACAAGTTGAAACGCTTCTTGAGCACTTGAATTCTTCCCTGGAAACTTTTTTAAATAAGTTTCAATATCTGATGAAGCAACCGATGGCCAAAAAGCCATATCTGCTTTCCAATCTGCATCCACAATAATATACGGATCATCTAAAATAATAACACTATTATTGGGTTTGACAAATCTAAGCTTTGTTAAATAATCTTGATTAGCAACAGAATCTAAGTTCTGTGCATAATCTGATAAAAGAAAATTTGTTTTTGAATAAATATGATCCATAAATTGAATGCAAAAATTTCGCTTTCTCATAGGAAACCGTAGGAAATAGCGCATTGAGCGGAAATGTTTTGCCTATCGAAGAGGCGTGGTATAGTGAGGAACCAGTTTGTTGACAAACATGCACATTCTCTATTTGGTGTGCAAATTAAGGGATTATTTGGTGCTGAAGGCAGCGGGGACCTGGGTCGGATGATCTTTAGATTAGAGGTTTATACTATTTGATGTGCAAATTAACGGATTAACTGGTGTGTGCGTAGCACGACTGGTATACGGGGCTGAAGTCAGTGGGGACCAGAGTCTGAGGTTTGTTCGGTTCGAGGGTGACACGAGCCGGAGGTTAGTTCGGTTCGAGGTTTTTTACAAATGGAGAATACAGTTAGATTTGAGGCCCTGATTGATGTAAATTAGGGGCCCGCTAGCAGGCGAAATCAGCTAGTAATAACTTGTAAGAATGCGTTGGGCCTTTCCAAAAGAACTGTCTTTCTTCATGCGCAACCACTTTAAACACAGAAACAACTCTTGAAGAAAGACTCATTCATTTGAAAGACCTAGCATATTCTTTATTTTTATGGTGGTAAGGTTTTTTAGGGTTTTGTTCATTTCACGAAACCCTATTGCTCCCGCTCCATTGTCTGTCAGTCACAGAGCCGTTCTCAAAAACTATAACTTACAGGCATGAAAATTTGTGTATTTATAGCTAAATACCTACTATGAAGCTCAAAATATTAAAATTTGAAAAAATCTTATTTTAATAGATAGTGATAAAAAACCAAAATTCTAACAGCCTTTTCCTTTTCAATTTAAACATTTTTCATTAAAGCAGTTGCCAACCATTAAAAATCCACACTAAAATTCTTCCTACAAAAATTATCTATTGTAAGATTTCCACGTAAAAAATGAAAATAAAATTAAGTTTCACCAATGAAAACAAGATTAATAAGATGTCCTATTGGTCATAAAACGGAAATTTTCAAACATTTCTCAATAATACAAGGAGTATGTACAGAAAGTAGATTAATATCATATTGCGTCATTAGAGAATTAAAAAGAAATTTAATCTCAGGTCCTATTGGGAGTTTAAAGGATGTTTCAAATGTTTGAGAATAATACAAAGTATAAATATGAGTTTTAGGAACTTATTGAATCATGATAAAAACCCAATTATGGAAACATTCACATATTTGAACATTTTAAAAATGTAAACATGTTTAATTTTGATTTTTTTTTTTATTTTTAATATCTCATTAAGTCCACATGACAGAGTATAATAGCGGGCCTGTTCAGATATTCGAAAAAAATTGAGTTTGTTATAAAGAGTTATGCATGTTTTTAATTATCGGGGGTGAAACATTTCCTTAATGAGTATTTTTCTTTTAATGTTAAGTGAATGACGTCACGGGTAACAGCTAGTAAAATATAAAATAACCAATCTTCCGTTATCTGTGGGCGAGGTTAACTCCAAACATGGGCGTTTGCTAGCAACAATCTAGTTTAAAATCAATGTGGATACTTTTAAAGAACTGTCACAAAAAGTCTAAAATACGCAATTTGGCAGTAGGACCTGGATTAGAGAACTTTTTTTTTTTTTTTTTTTTTTTTTTTAAATATCTCATTTAGTCCACATGACAGATATTATGACAGAGTATAATAGCGGGCTTTGCCCGCTATCAGGCCGGTTCAGATATTCGAAAAAATGAGAAAAATAGACCGGTAAATTTTTACTTTATAATTTTTTTTTTTTTTGAAAATAAAATTTATTTATTTGGATTTATTAAAGAAAGGATAAAGTATTTTGAAAGGAATGTTAAACGAAACCCTTTGTACGATCACGCTTCCCACTTGTTTTATTATGCTTTTATGGTATTTCGCACACCAGTTTATTCAATACTTCAATGTGAATAATTTTTTTTTTTTCCCCCTAGAAGTTTATATAATACATATACAAGTTGCATGATGCTTAAGTTATTTAATTTTGCATTGTTTCACACAGTAGAAGTTATTTTAACAGAGAGTGCCCTTATAAATTTCGATATTGAATAAGTAGTCTCCATGGTAACAAAACTTTTCTCTAGCCTCCTACAACACTAACCATGTCGAAGTCTCTGTTCAGAATCACTTTAATTTTTAGTTGAAAGTATTTTTAATTAAAATTTTGTTCTAAATCGTAGAATGAAATTGTTAATTTTTTTTTCTTTATCCTAGGGGGCTAGGCCTTTTTACTCGCCAACGCTCCCGTGAATTGCTTAACAATTCACATTGACCGCTATGCGGTCCCAAGCAATTCTAGCTGGAATGAGTACTACGTACCATAAATCATTTTAACATATGAAATTGACAATTTTTTAAAAATGTAAAAGTAATTGAAAACACAATTAAAAGTGCATTTTTATTAGTGCTACCAATGGACATGTATCATTTAAATAGTATGAAAAAAGGATCTTGGAAAAACAATTAGTTTAAAACTCATTGCTCCTATAACATTGTACAGCACGGCTTAAATTCATTTATAAAAAAAACACTTTGTGATAGGATTTAATCAATCATTGTTTAAATTTCATTCGTCATATTGCTGTTCTAATTTATTAGATTTTTTATTTGACCGAGACAGCAGCAGGTGCAATCTAGACAGTTGCTATTTTTATTTTCTCCGGCTTTAGTGCGAGTGAAATTTGTAAATAAATTCTAAATAAGAGTTGAGGATTCATTTGGGATTAACGATATTGCTCATAATTAAAATGAGGAATCATCTCAAACGCTTTGGATTACATACATGTTATTTTATTTTTAATAATTGCTAGTTTGAGTTTCACTGCTCTCACAATGGCTACCATATTGGAGCTGGAAACTGCAGTTGTTGCCAAACGATAATCTAGAAATTCATCTTTTTTTCTGTGCCACGTAAGAGATTGAGGGGTGATTCTGGTCCGAATTTTCTGAAAATTCCGAAAAATTAAGGCAATGATTTCCAAAAATAAAGAAAAATATATCGCTCATAAATCCGAAAATTCGGACATAAAATGTATCTGTATTTCGGCAAATGATCGCCGAAAAAAATCAATCTCGTCATTCGTTCGAAGAAAAGTCGGCAATTTTGTCAAAGGATCGCGGAAAAAATGTGACTTTCGTCAGAGTCGCAAAAAATGGCAACTTTCGTCAAAAACATTGCGAAAAGCGGCAAATTTTGTCAACAGATCGCGAAAGAACAGCAAATTTCGTCAAAAACATTGCGAAAAACGACAAATTTCGTCAACAAATCGCGAAAAAAAAGGCAAATTTCGTCAAAAACATTGCGAAAAACGACAAATTTCGTCAACAAATCGCGAAAAAACGGCAAATTTCGTCAAAAACATTGCGAAAAACGACAAATTTCGTCAACAAATCGCGAAAAAAACGACAAATTTCGTTAAAAACATTGCGAAAAACGACAAATTTCGTCAACAAATCGCGAAAAAACGGCAAATTTCGTCAAAAACATTGAGAAAAAGTGACATTTTTGTCAACAGATCGCGGGAAAACCGTGACTTTCGTCAGAAAATTGCAAAAAAACGTCAAATTTCATCAAAAATATTGCAAAAAACGGCAAATTTTGTCAATAGATCGCGAAAAAACGGCAAATTTCATCAAAAAATAGCGAAAAAACTGCAAATTTTATCAACAGATCTCGAAAAAACTGCAAATTCCGTCAAAAGATAATGAAAAAATGCAAATTTCGTCAAAAGGACGCAAAAAAAAAAAAAAAAAAAAATTGGCGGGAGTGGATGCCCCCCCCCCCTCTCTCTTGTAACTTTTCAGAAAATTTGCTGTGAATTTCAGAAAATTTTTTTTTACTCAGAATCGCCCCTGAGAGAGATATAGATAGATAGATTTGTAAACATATATTGCAAAAATGTAGTTATGTGTTTATTTAAATTTAGCCTTACTTAAACTAGTTCAGTAGCAAGAATAGAAAAGTTTCCTAAAAGAGTATAAAACATTTTATTTCATTGCATCTCGAACCGACAATAAATCACCGAAAACAAATTTTCATAATTTCACAGATGTTATGTCTGCAGCAATATTTTTTGCAAACATATGTATCCTTATGAGAATATTCTGCAATTTTTTTTCTTATGGAGACCTTCCTTGTAAGTTGCTGCTAGCGTCATATCTTTTACTTACACGGTATTGATTTACATCGAGAAAAAATTTGTGACTACAGTCTGACCTGTTAAGACTCTTCTGTGAATTTGTAGTCGTCCGTAACTCTTAAGCAGGATATTTTTGCATTAAAGCTTATCAGGAGGCGATTGTGTTCCAGGTGTACCCCGAGTTTCTGAGATCATTATAGTTAGTGGAAAATACTACCATATTTTCGGGAGTAAGCGCCGCGGCGCATACGTGTTTAAAAGTTCAAAATATCGGCGATGCGGCACATACGCAAGGGCGGCAGGTACAATGATTTTTTTTTTCTCAACATAGCAGTATCTGGATATTGTGAAAAACAAGCCTTCATTTCATGCTTTATTTAGTCTTACTGCCTCAAATACACTTTTAAACATATAGATTCATTAACATTCATTCATATTTCACCTTTATTTACATTCATTTAATCTCAGTATAAAGTTCATAAACAGTACATATCACAACATATTTTTATTATTAAAACGTAATTACTGTGGAACCACTTTTAAAAGACGGACCTTGGCATACTGCCAAAAAAATAGACCCTTCCAAGGGGAGGAAAGCATTGGATTAGGAGGAGACAAAATTCAGGTTTCGGTTAACCCGCCTGACCGCTTGTCATTTCTTCACTGGCTGATTTTGCACTATTAGCGTTATTTTTCTCTCTCCCTATTTCGTTTGATATTTTCTCTAAAGAAGTGTGTTTTATATTCATTTTGTATTTTTTCTACTTCTATAAAATGGATTTAAAAGAATCTATAAGCTCTCAAGGCAAACATTTTCACAGTGCAGTGAAAAATATTTTAAGCTATGTTGTAAAATATTGTGATAATGAAGTAAATAAAGTCTGCCTAACTATTCCATTAGCACGTGGAACAAACAGAGTTAGCGCAATTGCCTGTGTTTCTGATAGAACCATAAGAAGAATTCGGAAAGAAGCTGTTAATAATGCAAATAATTTCGCTTTTTCTAAAAAGAAAAAGGAGAAAACAACCATAGAGAATGTCAACTTGGATAATTTTAACTTGAATGTAATTCGAAGAACTATCCAGGAATTGTACACTATAGATAAAAGAGTGCCTACTGTTCCGAAATTGCTAGCTAAGTTGAAAGAAAACATACAATTTTCAAAAGAAAAAGAAACGTTGCGTAAAATTTTTCATGAAATGGGATTCCTCTGGAAAAAATGTCAAAATGAGATTAAACTACTTTTGGAACTAAATGATATTGTTCTGTCTTGCACGAAATATTTAAAGGACTATTCACTAGTTCCGAAAAGGTTAGAAGACCCAGGGCCTGATTACCAACAGGCTAAACTTCCACCAGTAAATTTTAATAGAAATTTTTGTCTTATTTAAACGCCGTATTCATGTAAAATTAGTGTCATGAATAAGTCAAAAATTTCTATTCCTTTTTACATGTGGAAGTTTGCCCCGTTGGTAATCAGGCCCTGAGAAAACCTATAATTTTTGTTGCCGAAAGATGGACTGACAGCAATTTAACTGTCGGGAAATGCTAGCAGTCGGAAGAGACATATATTTTAGCATATATTTTTTATTTTCTTTCAATTTGGCAATAATTTCATTTTCATTCATATTTGCCTGAATTTTTTTAAAATATAACATTCAAGTACTTAAAAATCGAACAGCGTCTTTAATTTTTCTATAAATTCGGTACATTGGGAGTTACAATTAAATAGATTTCTATGACTATCATTTTTACATGAACTTATCCGAAAAATAGGTATAGAGCGCGACCTTCGACGACATTTTCCGTAAGATTAGTTGCTTTTATAATAAAACGAAAAACGCTGTTCGATATCCTGATATCTGAATAAGAAGGTCTGAAACTTTTGCGCATTTATGAATAAAACCGACTTAGTAAAGGTATCAGAAAATTGAATTTGAATTCGAGAACATTTTTTTTTAACAATTTTAGTGTAAAACATATTTTTCATCCTTTAGTGTGACTCTGTACTCTTTGAACTATTTTCTTTTATTATTAATTGAGTATTTTGTTATACATTTTTGACATATTATTAAATGATTTCAAGTAGGAAAATGAACATGGGAAATCACGAAAAAATGGAATTATTGCGGTAAAATTAAAATATATTTATATTAATAATCACAATAATAAAAGAACATTTTAAAACCACACTTCTCCTACAATTACATAAGTGTGCCCTATAACTGTAAAGAACAGATATTTAAAATAGTAATTTATTTGAGAAAACAGTAAATTGCAATGTCATGTGTAAAAATACAGTAAAAAACAGTATTTATTTACTTAACATGCTTATATCCGATAATTAAATAATCTAAATTATCATAACATGTTTCTTTAGATTGAAGATATCCCCTTCATCGAAGAGAAAACTACAATTTTTATGTGCTATTATTACATAAGAACAAAAATCCTTTTTATAATCTTGAAGCAAGTAAATACGAAACTATCGGAAATCAACCATCCCCCACGAAAGCAAAACTAGGGGAGACTCTCTTTCATTACCCCGATCCCTATTATGAAGAATAGACCAGTCATATTCGGACCTGTTACTCACATGACCAGTCTTTAAAGCTTGGCTGAGCAGTACTATAGTCAAAATATATTTAACTTACCCATGTTTCTCTATTTTCTGTTCAATATTAATAGCTCTCTCTTTAAAAGTATTTATTGTATACTTTACAATAGTTGATAAATTATATTTATTTCATAAGCAAAGCACATGGCATATGGCCATGTTCGATTAGCGTAGTATGCATATTGGCATAGTACATATTTTTTTCCTATTGTATTTTAAGATAACCTGTGTTTTATTGTTAATTCATATATCTTGTAAGATTTTATCACTATTCTTGTTACTTTTAATCCAATTTTGCTGATCGTTTTTTATCGTGACTATTTCATTTTTACCGATTTTTCAATGATGCAGCGCTTCTACTGGGTGTGGCGTTTACGTGTATATTTGTTTTTTTTTGTACAGATTTTTCAATGATACGGCGCTTACGATGGGTGCGGTGCATATTCCCGAAAATACGGTAATCAAAATTAGAAATGTGATGTAAAGAGCAAAAATTTCACTAAATATTAGTGATAAATATTTTACTTATAGCAAACTGTTTACACATCGTTTTACACATCGGGGGCTTTTTGTGAAAACAGAAAACCCGCCATAACTTCTTAATTATGATACGTATTGAATCTGTTTAAAGTTATTATTACTTCTAGGAAATCAGGTCTACCAATTTTATGCCTTTGCGTTTAAAAATGTCAGAAAATTTTGCATTGTTCAGAAGATCATTTAAGAACTGCCTTAAGTATTGGCAAAATCTTTAAGATACATAATCATTTTGATACATTTGATAAAAATCTCAATTATTTTAACATTTTATAATTTTACCATTGGCATGTATAACAATTGTCCAACTTGACTTTCTTTTATCTTTCTTTCATTATTATTATTTTTTTAAGGTTTAAATTTGTTTTTAAACAATAAACAAATAATTGCATGTAGTTAAATTATAGCTGTAGAAAAAAAACAAAAAATTCTTTGAAAAAATAAATGCAGAAATATAGTTCATAGTTGATAAATAGGCAGAGAATCTGGATTTACTCCATCCATTTGCCTCTTGCACCCACACATGCATTCATGTGTGCATATATGCACTGCACATATTTGCCACATAAAGTTACCAAGGCAGACTTTTTCTTCAATTGCCAATTCAGCAAAATTCTAACTGTATAAATGTGTAACATTTGAATAAATAAAAAATAAACATGTTGGACTCAAGATTGGCAAAGGCTTATATTAAAATATTTTTCTGCTATATTTGACAGTAATGATTGCATTTTTACTTTGACAAGAAGTAATGGGATTTGGGTAACAAAATCTCAGAATGAGCATAAAAGCACGCTAAAAGTGAAATGTTAAAAATTTAAATTTTCAAAAACCCAACATATTTAACTTTTTCCCCATCCAGAAAACTACAAAATATCAGGCTTTTTTTTTTTTTTTTATCTAGTTTTGAACAATTTTTCTTTGTGATAATTGTTGATACTTCAACTTATTCTGTTGCTTTGTAAAATTTGTCTATACAATCGAATTCATTATAATGAGCAATTGGCACATTAGGTATGGTTCATCATTTAAACTATACAGTAAAACCCTGGTTATCCAGAAAGCATGGGACCAAAAGATTTTCGGTTAACTGGGATTCCATAGGAATTTTTGGATAACCAGGAAGTTTCCTATATTTATTCTATCAGATGGCATTACACACTCCTCTCACTCACGCCAGTCAGGTCAGGTAACACATTCGTGCTTGCAGGTGAAGCAAGTGTCTCTATTCTGATCGATTCCCCCCCCCCCCCCCTGTTTACACGTGTTTTAATTTCCTCCAATATATGGAATATTCCTCCAATTGTGGTAAGAGTGAATATAAAAATAGTCGCCAATCGAAGCCTGTAATCAAAAGTAAAAGTGCAAACAGGATTTTATAAGCATGGATATCTCAACGTGTTAAGATGCAACAACAGCATCAGATGTGTTGTTGTTTAAAAGGTAGCGTGATAAGGCAGCATTGAAGCAATGCAAAGTTGAAAAACAAAATGGAACTTATTTTGCAAAGAAAAGAAGTGTTGTATGTGTCTATGCAATAAAATGCCTGCATTTACACAATAGTCTAAATAAGTAAGTTTACTCTTTAATTATTTCATAAACATATGCTAGTATATAAAAATAAAATTTTTCTTTAAAGAAAGGAAAAAAAAAAAAAAAGAGTTTTAAGGTGTTTCGGTTAACCGAGGTTCTACTGTATTAAGATTTTCACACTTTTTATGAGTTTCAAAAGTAGGACAACAGCTGATACGATCAAAACATCTGTTCATTTCAATGTGATTTTTGATGAAAAGAAGGATACAATTAGGAAAAAATCCCTTTATCGAACAATTTTCTCTCTCAGCGATAATATTTCTACATTACAACTCTGTCAGAATGTAGTAATAATTTATCAGTTTTATCAGATAGAATTTCAACTTTCAAGTATACCCTGTTCCACTACACCCCCTAAAAATGCAAAGAAATATCCTAATGTCTTAATAGAAAGAAAGGACAATTCTAATACCACCTCTTTGAAGGTTCACAATCAGGCATGGAAAAGGAAGAAACATAGAAGAAAACCTTTATTTATTTCTTTAAATCCAGACACTGGGCCATAATGACCAATCTTTCATGTTTCTTATTGCACTAGTAAAAGGAATAGTGAAATCAATAGCTCTAAAATTACAGCGACTATGGCAATACTAGCCAAATTTTTCTGGGAGAAAGGGAAATGATCCATTGCATTACTGTACTTTGCTCATATATTTTAGAATGACTATAAAGGCTTTGACTTCAATACTGGGGTAGTTCTGGATTTTTTAAAAAGCTCTGTATACTTTCTATTTCTCAAATAAAACTATAGCATAAACTCTGTTTTTTTATGACTAAAACACTGCTCAGTACTGTGATTTTGTCAAAAGAAAATGACATTTAAAAAAAAAAAAAAGAGATTGCATATTTTATGTTAATTTCTTGATATTAAGTTACTCTTAGCATTGATATACTTAAAGCAATTAATAGTAATAATTAGTTTAAATATGTATGTGTTTTTAAAATTTGTATTATCTCTTTAAGGGTATTATGAGTAAGGGTTGATAAGAGGATTTTTACAATTTCTTTTCCTTCTCGTATTAACAGAGTTTGACTACATCTTGTTTCACATTGAAGCGAAAAAATTAAATTTTTTTTTTTCCTTTTTCAATCTATAAATATTTTTATTTTAAGCAAAAAAAATGTTCTGAGCAAGTCTCCGTAACCTAACATTTTATTCCATGCAAATCTGAATATTTTAAATTGTGATTTTTGCATGCTCTTTTTCCATTTTAATTCAATATTGTGTCTTTAGTTCTTTAATATTAAAAGTAAATGAATGTGCATTTTTTAAGTCTTCTAACCTGTGAATTTTTAGAGAAATCATGACCCATTCCTACTTTTAAAAGTGTATTTTTTTTACAAATATTTCATCTGTTTAGCTCCTTTAAAGTTTGAATTTCTTAAAATCTGTGCTTCATTAAGGAGAGCTTCTATTTGTCTAAAAATGTGATTGTTACAATTTTTTTTTTCAGTTACAAATAAAAAAGATATTACCCTCAGACTTTTTACATTATAATTATTGACAATTCACTTACATATTTACATTTTTGTGCATTAAAATAAAATGAATAATGCACCTTGTGTGATGGGGAGTACCTGCAGTGAACTTCCAATTGGGAAGTTGTTTTTCTCCGGACATGAACATTTGAAACACACTGGGTCGCCAAATTATGAAAGGGCATTTAATTCTCTAGAGCTTATGCCAACATTTAGTTTAAAAGGTTGATTTTTGACAAAATGGCAGTCATTTGAAACAAAAAGGTCACTTTTTTACTTTTTAAAATTTTGGCCAGCTTGTAAAATGAATCGATGAAAATTAAACATTTTGGTAGTAAAAAGCACAGCAAAAACTATTACCTTCCTTTTAAATAAAACGTGAACGAATTCAGTTGAATAGTTCATGAGGAAAAGGGTTACCCAGTTTGTAAAACATGCTTTTGAGAAAAAAAAGTTAAAATTTTTACAATCGCAACAAGCAAAAAAGATTGTAAGGAATTGGAATATCAAGAAACTGCTTTAGGGCAACAATCTACACACGTAAAACATGAAAATAAATAAATAAATAAAATACAAAATAAATTGCAAATTTTGACCCAAAGAAACTTTCCATAATATCTTAATAAAAGTAATTGATCCAAAACATAATAAATCCAAAAATTATGAAAGTAATTATAAAGTGAGATAAAAAAATCAAATACAGTATATTGGACAGAATAAATAAACTATTTCATAAATATTTCAACTCAGAAAAATAAAAACACATGAGATGACAATTGGGATGATGAAAAAGATTATTGAATATTTGGTACTTTTATGTTAGCTGGACACAGAGCCCGTAGATAAGCTTTTATTTTTTGCATGTGTAAATTAGGAATAACAGTATTTTCATAATGAAATAAAATGTGTTGGTTTATTGTATTATACCTGACTTTTATATATTTTAAATGAAATGAGTGAAGTGTTTACATTTTAAAGGAATTGAATGAAGGTGATGAGAACAATATTTGATGATTTATCACCTGTGTCCAGCTAACATAAAAGTACTGAAAAATCATATCTGGAGGCACGGCAGTGCCTCCGCCAAGTCGAGAGAGGACAGCCGTAAGCATACTTTTCTGGAAGCAACTCAGGGCACTTTTGACCCCCCCATATCTCCGCGCTGGAGTATCCCAAAAATTTGAAACTTCGTTTTTCTAGAGTATTTGGCACACAGGATCAAAATTTAAAATTACAACTTTCTGTCTTTTCTAATTCAGACGATATATGAACTCAAACATTCGATTTTTTGTCACTCACTCACTCACTCGTTCACGCGTCATCAAAAAGATTAGGTAGATCCCATAGCCCTAGAAACTTGACATTTGGAAAAAAGGTAGTGTTTAGGATACAAAGAAAGGAAAAATTATAAAATCCGGAAAATTCGAAAAAAAAACATTCGAAAATTCAACAAATTCCATCAAAATTGAGAATTCAAAATAATACGATCTTGTAGTCTTAGAAACTTAAGATTCGGTGTGAAGGTAGTGTTTAGTATCCAGAAAAAGAAAACATCAAAAACACCAAAAAAATCGAAGGCAAAATTGAAAAAATCGAAAAATCGAAAAAAATGAAAAAATTTCAAATAATCCGATTTTGTTGCGCTAGAAACTTGGAATTCGGAATAAAGGTAGTATTTAGGATGCAAAATAAGGAAAAATTAAAAATTCCGGAAAATTCGAAAAAAAATTTCAAAAATTCGAAAAAAAGTTGAAAAAATAAAATAATTTGATCTTTTAGCCTTAGAAACTTAAAAATTCGCGGTAAAGATAGTGTTTAGGATTCAGAATAGGTTAAAATAAAAAACGCAATAAAATTCGAAAAAAAAATAAAAAATAAAAAAAAATCGAAAAATAAGGAAAATTTGAAACTAATTCGATTTTATAGCGCTATAAACTTGAAATTTGGAATAAAGGTAATATTTAAGATACTAAATAAGAAAAAATTAAAAAATATGGATAATTTGAAAAATACCCATAAATTAGTGCAGACGATATATGAACTCAAAGTTTCGATTTTTTGTCACTCACACACTCACTCATTCTCGCGTCATCGAAAAGATTGGGTAGATCCCGCAGCCATAGAAACTTCAAATTTGGAATAAAGCTAGTGTTTCGGATACAAAGAAAGGAAAAATTATACAATCCGGAAAATTAAAAAAAAAAAAAAAAAAAAGCATTCGAAAATTCAACAAATTCGAACAAAATTGAAAATTGAAAATAACACGATCTTGTAGTCTTAAAAACTTAAAATTTGGTGTGAAGGTAGTGTTTAGAATTCAGAAAAAGAAAACATCGAAAACACAATAAAAATCGAAAATTAAATTAAAAAATCGAAAAAATCGAAAAAAATCGAAAATTTTCAAATAATCCGATTTTGTTGCGCTAGAAACTTGGAATTCGGAATAAAGGTAGCATTTAGGATGCAAACTAAGGATAAATTAAAAAATCCGGAAAATTCGAAAAAAAAAATTCAAAAATTCGAAAAATTCGAAAAAAAAAATGAAATAATTAAAATAATCTTTTAGCCTTAGAAACTTAAAATTTGCAGTAAAGATAGTGTTTATGATTCAGAATAAGTTAAAATAAAAAACGCAATAAAATTCGAAAATAAAATAAAAAATTTGGAAAAATCAAAAATATAGTAAAAAAATCGGAAAAATCGAAAATAAAGTAAAAAAATCGGAAAAATCGAAAAATAAGGAAAATTTGAAAATAATTCGATTTCATAGCGCTACAAACTTGAAATTCGGAATACAGGTAATATTTGAGATACTAAATAAGGAAACATTAAAAAATATGGATAATTCGAAAAAAAAATCGAAAATTTCAAAAATTAAAAAAAAAAAAAAAAAAGAAAAGAAAAGAAAGAAAGAAAGGAAAAGAAAAAGAAAAAGTGAGAAATTGAAAATAATATGATCTCGTAGTCTTAGAAACTGAAAATTTGGTGTAAAGGTAGTGTTTAGAATTCAGAAAAAGAAAACATCAAAACCCCGCCAAAAAATCGAAAATAAAATAAAAAAATCGAAAAAAACGAAAAATTTCAAATAATCCGATTTTGTTGCGCTAGAAACTTGGAATTCGGAATAAAGGTATTATTTAAGATGCAAAATAAGAAAAAATTTAAAAATCCGGAAAATTTAAAAAAAATTTAAAAATTCGAAAAATTGAAATAAAATCGATTTTGTAGCTTTAGAACTTAAAATTCGGCGTAAACTTATTGTTTAGGATACAGAAAAAGGAAAAATTAAAACACAATAAATTCGAAAATAGAATAAAAAACTCGAAAAAGATCGGAAATTTCAAAATAATTCGATTTTGTAGCGCTAGAAATTTGAAATTTGTAATAAAGGATACAAAATAAGAAAAAAAATCAAAAATCCAGAAAATTATAAAAAAAAATTCGAAAAAATCAAAAATTGAAAATAATTTTATCATGTAGTCTTAGAAACTTAAAACTTAAAAGGTAAGGTGTAAAGGTAAGGTTAAAGGGTGTAAAGGTAGTATTTACTATTCAATAAAAGGGACAATTAAAAAATTCGTTAAATTCGAAAATAAAATCGAAATATCGAAATATCTTTAAAAAATCGAAAATTCGAAAACAATTTGATTTTGTACTGCTAGAAACATCAGTTTTAAGATAATTGTCCTATTAGCTAGTACAACGCCCCTAATTGTTTTATGTTATTTCCCCCGGAATATGGTTTTCTTTTCTTTCGTTTACGAATTTCGTTATAGAAAAGTTCCGCTATAGACTGGCTACGTTATAGGCGATTTCTTTATAGACAGTTTTTTTTTCTTTCACAGGTTATACTCTATTTACTTCGCATATGAAATATGGATTGTTAAATGATGCTGGCCCCACAAAAATTTTCACAGCTCCCCCTCCCCTGCCGACATTACTGGCTGGTTATGGCTTGATAGTCCTTTCTAAATAAAATCATGGTGACTCTAAGATTCACTTGATTTATCTCTAAATTGAACCTAAATGATCCTAAGAAGACGGATCAAAGAATTACTATACTGGCATGACAATCAGGTAACTTAGAATTAAAATCGAAAAATCAATAAATTTATAAAAAGTTGAAAATTTGAAAATAATTCGATTTTGTAATCCCTAGAAGCTTAACATTTGGCAGAAAGGCAGGGTTTAGTACACAAAGTAAGGAAAAATTAAAAAATCCGTAAATAATAAAAAAAAGACTAAAAAAAAAACATCGAAAAAAGTAATATAGTTTGAATTATTGGAAATTTCCTGAAATTTTAATTTTGGCTTTCTTTTTATACTAAAAAGTTCTTTTATGTTAAATATCAAGTATCTAGGGCTGCGAGTAATATCTCATATGGATAGCACCTATCCTGGAAGCAATTGAGAGTTCTTTTGACACTCCCTCTCCCATAACTTAGTGCTTGCCTAGGAACCTGAAATCTCTTTTTATCTACAGTACTTTGCAAACGAAACTAAAGCTTCCAATTTTTGATACCTGTAAATAATAGGGACAGAGTGTGGGCTTAGTGAAAATCAGTGGATGATCCCCAAAAAGAACCCAAAATCAAGAAAAGGAGGATTACTTACAAAAAGAAGTGAAATCTCATCAAAAAGTCACCTGTAAAAAATGCAGCCAAGTCTCGTAACTCATTTACCGTAAAAAGTACTGAGATCGTATAAAGCCAAGTTTAACTATCTTATTAACTCTGAAATTTTCATTCACAAATCACTCCTAGTCTCTACATCTTTAGTTAATTATTATTTTGTGACTTGGCAATTACGCAGCACAGGGAAGTTATTACACCTTACTATGTTATGGAATGGGATGGGATAATTTAATTAAGGCAAATTATATACGCACAGGGAAGTTATTACACTTTAATATGTTATAGTATTATTTGATTAAGACTAACTATATACATCACATTCTCGTGCTACGTAATTGCCAAGTCACAAAATAATAATTAACTTAAGATATAGAGACTAGGAGTGATTTGTGAATGAAAATTTCAGAGTTAATAAGATAGTTAAACTTGGCTTTATACGATCTCAGTACTTTTTACGGTAAATGAGTTACGAGACTTGGCTGCATTTTTTACAGGTGACTTTTTGATGAGATTGTCATTTACAGAAAAGATGATCATGTGATCATCTTGGTAAATCGGATAAAACATAGTAGCAAGTTAAAAAAAGTAATAATAAGCACAAAGAGGAACTAATCAACAAAAACAGGCAACTGATGATTTATTAAAAACACTATGTACAAATATTAACACTGTTGTAATGCAGTATGTTTAATGTCATTTCTATTAAAATCTTGAAAAAATGAAACAAGAGGTAGACTGTGAAAAAAGAGAAATGTTTCTGGAAGATTTTGAAGAAGGTTTACAAAGATAAAATATAACCTCTTCGGAGTTGTCCACAACCCTAGAAAAACGTTCCTTTATCTACAAGTAACCAGCAGATTTCTGTGATTTAAAGCAGTATTTCTGAACCACACATGTCTCTTTTGCTGCTCATATCTTTCGTGAATTTCACAAAGTAGTTTTTACAGTGATGATGAAATGATGTGATTAGGGATGTAACGAACAGTGATTTGGCTAAATATTGAATATTCTGCCAAATACCTTTATATGTATTTTTTTATTTTAAGTACATATTGATTATAATTTCATTTTCAAACTTTAACCCCTTTGTGTCTGGTATTCTATTAATAAGTACATTTCTTTTCCTTCAGTATTATTTTGTCTCAACAAATATTTTTGTTATCATCTGATTTAGCAATGATAGTATATATGTCTATACATTTATTATTTATGACTTCATTTATGCTCCAGCATTTAGTAATAATGTTAAATAAAAAATGGCTTAATTCTCTTTACACTGTTGGCGATTCGTTTATTTCAAACAAATGTTTAACTCTTTTACAATAGAATAATTTGTGATAAAACGTAAATAATAGAAAGTTGTTATGTCTGCTTAATCATGCTGTAACACCGCATTTTTCAATCATCTTCAAATATTCTTCCTTAGCTTATCGTCATAAGAATAGTACATAAAATAATTATATTCGTTAGATTTCTGTAAATGGCATATTTGTTAGATTTCAGTAAAGCTTAACTTTTGTAATTTGGATATTGGACCCAAAAGGGTTAATATACAAATAGAATTAAACATAAATTAAAAAAAATTGCCATTTTATTATTTGTATGTTTGAATTTCAACAGCTTGATGTATACTTTGTAATATTTCAAACACTTTGATGCTAATGATAAAACATGATACTTTTACCGAGTCCAAATAACTAATAGCATAATTTTATCTATATATACATGTAATTCATATACATTCCAGCCAAAAGATGAATGCACTATTACCATTGTTAATCATACTTATTAAATTTATTTTTGATTCAATACAAAAAATTAAGAATCTCTCTTTTTTTTTAAATATTTAGACATCAAATTGATTATCAGTAAGTCAGGACTATAAGTTATTTCCATTAAAACATAACAAGTCTTTTTCATTTCTACTATACAGTTATACTTTTATCCTCTCTTACATTTAACGTTAATAAGAGCCTGGTATACTTCCTGAAATAGCCCTTGGTCAAGTAAATTTGATTGTGAGAAATTTGTGCATTAAAATTCACCCATGATTTAAAACGTGAAATGTGGTATATATTTTACATTTGATTTATTAAAGTTACAATGCTTGTTTGAATGCATGATGTTTAACATGCAGCAAGAAAAATAGTTTTATTTATAACTTAAACAACCTAACAATACAACTTAAGCTTATATACAATATCAAATTGAGTTATTGTTAGATTTGTTTAATATTTTACTGAAACATAATTTGCAATATTTTGTATTCAATGTATTTAAGGCTTTTTAAAGATATACAATTATTATACAGACAAACATACATTAAATACAATAATCCAACATGGAGTGAAAAATTAGCCAGAGCAAGGAATCAAACCTGGGTCCACAGCGTTCCGGGCTGTTGCTCTAACCACTGAGCCACTCCGGCCGATTCCTGAGTCTGCAATTTTTCACTAATAAACTATGTTGGAGAGAAGAGAAGGTCACCAGCCATCTAACAAACAGCCTTGGATGACTGGACAACGGTGAATAGATTTTTACTATTCCACCGAACTAATAAAAAAAAAATATATCTATTCACTGTTGTCCGGTCATCCAAGGCTGTCTGTTAGATGGCTGGTGACCTTCTCTCCAACATAGTTTATTAGTGAAAAATTGCAGAGTCAAGAATCAGCCGGAGTGGCTCAGTGGTTAGAGCAATAGCCCGGAAAGCTGTGGACCCAGGTTTGATTCCTGGCTCTCGCAAATTTTTTCACTGTATTTAATGTATGTTTGTCTGTATAATAATTGTATATCTTTAAAAATGCGGAATGTAGGCGTTATTTATGTGTGTTTTAATATATTTAAGGCTGTTCTTAAAAAAATTATTAATACTGCTGTACAGTGTGAATCTTTTTGACACATTAACAAAACCATTTTTATAAGTGCATGAAATCTGCTGACATTAATAGTCAAGCACTTTAGAATTGAATAGCATTCTTCAATAAACATAGTGCATTTATAATGCAATATATCTCAATATATTATCACTCCCTAAAAGTTATGTATATAAAATCAGTTTAAATCTCCAACTTTGGCATCACATTTTAAAAGATTTTTAGCCTTTTAAAGAAAATAGAGAAATGCTATTCAACTCCTTAATATGTGAGTAAGAATAGGTACAAATTTTATGCATTTAAGTGTGAACATGACTGCAATAATGTGTTAGAAAGATGCAAGTTTAGATTTCAGAAAACATTGCGAAAAAAGAAAAAAAAATTATCCTGAATTATTTATGGTTAAATATCTAACAGTATTCAGCAAGAGGGCTGAATATTGATCAAATAATTGTTATATTCCTAAAAAAATCTCC